>CM075439.1:7852924-9210563 GCA_037832385.1 Rhizophora apiculata | reverse complement strand
TAAAAATGGGGATATCCGTATTTCAGTAATGAATCTCCTGAAGAAATATGTTGACTGGTAACACTTGTTAATGAATGTTTGAGCATCAAATGTTCCTGAGGATCGCGATTCGGGATCATCGCTATGCGATTTAGAGGTACGCATCGTTTGGTGAAGGGTGAGAAGCAAACTCCCAATCTGTTGGCAAAGTGGCGCAATTCACCTATGGAAGCAAGATGGAGACAAGATCGAAGTATTTTCTACTAAGGGATACAAGAGAGAGCTTTATCAACAGTACCAAATCTGAGACATAGGTACGCGAACGGTGGGCCAATACACCAACGAATTCAATGAGTTGGTGATTTCGCAGAACATTCAAGATCTGGAGGAAATGCTTAGTGGCAAGTCTTGAATGGCTTCACTTCATATTCAAGATGCCTGGAAGTCTTGACTTTGGGACTTAGGAGATGCACACACGAGCACCTAAGGTAGAGCATTCTCACTCGAGGAGGCAACCATCCTTATCATGAAATCGACCGCTAGGAGTACCTGGGAATCACCAAAGTTGCTGAGGATACGACGCAACCGCTAGTATTTCCTAATCAGCCCAACATTTTGAGCAACCATACGTCCGATATTCGTCTGCTATGCTTTGTGGTAGTTTGGGTCATCGTGCTAGCAATTGCAAAAGAAAAAAATCAACAGCCGGCTAAAGCCTTCTTAGTGGATAAGATTCTGGAATGAGCATGGTGGAGGATGCTCGACAAGAAGAGGTTTGAATATGTGAGATTCCTGCATGGTGGCCGAGCAATAGTGCATGCTGATTCTGCATGTCAATTTTGATGTGAGAAAAATACATGATTTAACCGTTCCCATACTGAGGAAAACCAGACCGAATAGTAGCCTGCCGCACCAACATTTTTCAATAATTCAGCTTGCCCACAATAAAGGAAGTACATTTCGGACGTTAAAGGCGCACCCCCACACACCCCTTACAAAGATAATTCTGCTGTCAAAGGCCCTATGACATTTGGCAAGTGCATTCCGCAAGGACCTCCAATTACTCTGTTATCGGGACACAAAGTTTCTCAGTCATTTTTGGCGACAATTGTGGAAAAATGTCGGTACGAAACTGCAATATAGTACTGTATTTCATCCCCAAACTGATGGGCAAATTGAAGTCGTCAATCGAACCTTAGGAAATCTATTGAGGTTGAGGACACTGATTGATGAAAATCCTCACTCTTGGGAGATGCGATTGTCACAGGGCGAATTTGCATATAATTGTGTTGTAAACCGTACGACTGGGTATAGTCCTTTCATGATCGTGTATGGACAACAACCGAACACTGCTCTTGATCTTGCACCCATTCCTTTTACTGAAAAGTCTAATGGCAATGTTGAAGATATTATTTCTCAGATGAGAGCAATTCATGAAGATGTGCGCCAAAGGTTAGAAAGCAAGACAAAGTCCTATAAAAAGGATGTCGATAAGCGACGGCGTGAAGTTATCTTCGAACCAGGAGATTTTGTTTGGGCTTACTTACCACCAGAACG
This sequence comes from Rhizophora apiculata, assembly GCA_037832385.1. Classification (NCBI taxonomy): domain Eukaryota; kingdom Viridiplantae; phylum Streptophyta; class Magnoliopsida; order Malpighiales; family Rhizophoraceae; genus Rhizophora; species Rhizophora apiculata. The sequence goes on along the minus strand of CM075439.1, from coordinate 9,209,027 downwards.
TCATCCTGTTGGAAGCTATAACAAGCTTAGTGATCGTAAGCTTGGTCCTCTTGAAGTCCTTGAGCGTATCAATCCCAATGCATATCGCTTAAGGCTTCCTTCTCATATAAAATCACATGATGTTTTCAACGTTCGGCATTTAATACCTTATGCTGGTGATTCCTTTGATGATGACATGAATTCGGGGATGAATTCTTTTAAAGAAGGGGAGGATGATGCAGGCCAGATTGATAATGCCGCCCGCATCAAAGACGAGCTTACTCGACCAAGGAGATCAGCCTGCATCCGAGCTTGACAAGTCACTCGACCAGTCGAGGAGATATCGAAGGGACACAATCCAAAGACCAAGAGTCTCATTCGCAAGCCCATGCCACAATAAAGTCCTTATCTTTTCTTATACATTGAAGCTAAAAGATACTTTGGGATGATCAAGAAGACGTTGAGCATTTACCTAATTTCTAGTTTCTAAGTTCTTTGACGTTTTATGCCTTCTAGGATCTTTAATACTCTTTAGCCTCTTCATTTGCTCGAGTCTTTTCATTTGTTTTTCTTTAGCTACAAAAGACCATCTACTTTATGTATTCGAGAGATGAATTTGATTAATGAAAATTTTGCTTTAAGCAATTATCTTAAACCTTGAAGAGTTCATACCCCCAAAAACCTTGAAGAGTTTTCACTCCGTCCTTGAAGAGTCAGAGGTTTTCAAATCTGCATCCTTGAAGAGTTGCAGTCATCGATCTAGAAGAATCGGTGCCCTATCCACTTCCTTGGAGGCCTGGAAGAGCAACCAATGAAGTTCTATCTTTTCCTCTGTTCTGTCTATTTACATCTGTCCATTTCCACCCCAATTTCGTCCTGCCTACAGTGCTTATTTGAGAAAACTCCAAACAGAGAAATTGTTAATTCAGAAGTCTTTGCTCATTTGGCTATCGAATCAGGTCATTCCGATCTGTAACGACGAAGTTACATCCATTTTTCCCGAGTTTGTGCAGGACTGTAATTACTGTTCATCTTGTTCTACGTGTGCAAGTCAATCTCCGGATTCTAACGTCCGAGTAGCCTACATCAGGCTGCATCAAAAGACAAAGATGGGCCTAAAAAGGTTACCCAAAACAACATTCAAACATATAAGTGGTCGAAAAAATGATAGCAATGGAAGTGCAAAAAATGAAAGCAAAAAGAGCACAATAAGATGACTTGTAAGCAGTAAGATGGTGGTCCTGCACAGGTAACGTATCTTTAAATGGTGAAATTAATTACTTGGTGATGATGTGTTTGGAAAAATATAATAGTAATCTTAGAGATGCAGACTGGCAATTTAGTCCAAGAAGGCAATGCAAGTGAAGCTGTCCAAATTGAGGAAACCAAAAGTTTTACTTCAAAAAAATAAAAAAAAAAACAAAACAAAACAAAAAGAAGGTTCTGCCAGTAAAAGTGTCAACTCGGAACTAATAAAGACTTAATAACAAGTTGACAAGACATTAACAAAATGCTACAGGAGACCAGACACTGCAGTACATCATTAAGTGCAATGCATGCTGGAAAGGAAACCAACAAATAGAAACTAGCAAAGAGAAAAAAAGAAAGTAGGGTAAAGCTGACAACAGAGATGCCTTACATTAGGATCTAGAAAAGAGGTTTTTTGGTCCAGTTATATACAATAGTGCTGAAATTGGAAAACTCATGTACGATGTCTATTATTACAACTTTTCTACTTCATAATTCTTTTGGTGTAAAGATCTTGGTGAGTGCCTAAGATATTCAAACACTGTAGGTGTAGTCACATGAAAGTTTGACTATTGTTAACAAAAGGAAGATAGGAAATGTACAGTTCATTCAAGACTATACACCCAAATAATATGAACTTCCATTTCCAAGTGTAGTTTTAGAAACAAGCTTTGAAGACTCAGACAATCTTTGTAAGTGTATGGATATGTCTAACCTCACCGATATGACTGCATAGTCTCACAACTTCCCTTCAACATCCCACTAACATCAGTGCACCCCATTCTCATCATTTTCTTCATCCCCTTCAACTTTTCTGTAAACAAAACTCCTAGCTATCAGCAAATAGACACACAAGTTCAGAGTGCCTAATGCTGCCATCAACCAATAAAAGTAATCCAGATGAGCACTGTGAAAAAAAAAAATTGTTGGCTGCAAACTATGAACTTGTGGAGAAAAGAATAATTTTATGGAGAGAGGCTTTATTCTCAATTCTGTGTAATCCTTACAAGCAATACAACTTTTTATTTATAGGCAATTCTATTAATAGCCATAAACTACAATTAAAACCCATTATCACCCGTAAGAGTAACTGCTGAAATAATGTACTAATAAAAATGAACATTTAATGTTTATTCAATAAGACTCCCCCATAAAATTAAATGCTTCTGCCATCTTTCATGCCGATCAATCTTTATTCTGGAGAAAAGAATAATTTTATGGAGAGAGGCTTTATTCTCAATTCTGTGTAATCCTTACAAGCAATACAACTTTTTATTTATAGGCAATTCTATTAATAGCCATAAACCACAATTAAAACCCATTATCACCCGTAAGAGTAACTGCTGAAATAATGTACTAATAAAAATGAACATTTAATGTTTATTCAATAAACACGATTAAGATTGTTGCCAAGCTAACGACTTTCACATCTTGAGCTAATTGCCTGGACTATAGATATTATAACACTGTTGAGAAAGCTGCCAACTCCTATTGCACTCAAATAGCATGCACCTCCCAAGCTTCTCTGCACTTCTGGCATTTCGTCATAGAACAATTGTAGCAGCCCTACAAGGGTGAAAACATTTGCTACCGCACCTATGACATACTGTGGTAATAACCACCAAACGCTTATTGGTATTATTGCTTTAGTCATGTCCAGCAGGCCATACTCCCTCGCAGCACTCACTCTTTTGGTCTCTACAAGTGCAGCTACTACCATTTGGAGCACAGATAGACATAATCCAATGCCTATCCTTTGCAGGATGGTTATATCAGAAGGATGCACAGTTAATTTTCTTACCATGGGGACGAAAACTTTGTCATAAATCAGGATAGTGATGATGATTAGAATGGGGACAAGGCATTGAAGTCCCGACGGAGGAAAGTGAAGGGGACCAATTGACCTGATCATTGTACCCCCTTGTTTAATGAAAAAGGTTGAGAACATGCAATTTACATTAGTGAATATTAAAGAACATAACCATATGGGAATAAGGCGGATGAAAAGCTTCATTTCTTCTACTTGGCTCAGTGAGCACAGACGCCAAGGATTTCTGGTGTTCCTAGAAGCATCAACTGCATCGATGATCATTGCCTTGTCCAGGAACCTGCATGTTTTTTAGGTTAGGGTGAAAATTCAGCTATATCCGATGAAATATTAGAAGCTATGACATGCACATTGCCATTTGTTGCACGAAAGTTATAACATGTGGCAAATTGATTTGGATAATAAAATTACTTGTTACATTTATCACACTTGGATTAGCTACTATCCCTACAATTGCATATGTGACCCAAAGCTAAAACACCACACTGCTAAAAACTTGTGTACTCAGAATCCAAACGTAAGATTGGTGAAATAGTCCATTCCTCTTATATCCCAGGGAAGAGAATCCACCTCAGGCACCCAAAGACCGATTCTGTATGTTCTTATGTCATTTGCCAGTTGAGATTGATGCTGTGGTAACACTACCCTTTTAACACCCATTTACCTGCATGCCACCACCATGGAACTCTAGTATTACACCCAAAAACAAAACACTGAACATGGATTCTGATTTGAAATTACCTGACTTGCTTAGTACAAGCAAAAGACCCTTTATCCTTGGCAGGAGCTCCGCCAATCTCTTCATAACATATATCCCATCCATCAAGGTTATGATCTCTGGTGTTAATGTCCCACTTCTGGAAAGCCGCAACAAGCACATGTGCCACCATGGTGAAAGGACTTCCCATCGCCCCCTGGATCTTGTACCTCTTGTTTCCCATCACAAATAGTATTAGTGCAAAAGCCATTGTTGCCGCCAATACTCCAAATCCTGCTGCCCATCCAACATTATCCTACACAAGTAATAACTGGAATCAGGAAAATGAACCTTTCAACCCTATATACATCCGGACTTTTGTATTGGATTGGAATCACAAACAATCAACATTCTAATCACAATCATTCATGGTAGTACGATGTACTCTGTTGATATATTAGCTCATAATCATGTGAGCCTAAAATCCAGATGGCCTGCTTTTGATATTAATTTCTTGCAAGATCTCTAATTTTGGTGTGCATGTTGGCTTTTTGTCTAAGCCAGGAGGCACAGTCTAATGCACAAAAGCTGACACATGGCTAAAATAAAGGAAAAAGATGCAAAATGTTGAAATATAAATGTTTGATTGGTGTTGGCTACTTATCTCTCACATTGAATCAGGGTCCTTCCAAATGTCAAACTATGACTACATGAGGAGTCTTGGATACTTCAAAGCCATTGTTTAATGCTTCACTTTTGATCTGTGGGAAGTTTGCTTCTGTTTGTTGGTGGAGTGACACAGCCATGTGTGTTTGTGCTGAGGTTAATTAGAACGAAGGAAGGACTGACATATGGTAATCGTAGTATCTGCCCATCTATATGACAAACAGAGCAAGAGAAAAGTAGGAGATTAATGAAGTGATGGTTCAACTAGATGTCCACTTAGCCATCTTTCCTGAATGTAATGTTACAGTTGTTGGAGGCACTCAAATTCTCTGAGAGAGATCAAAACCGGTCACAATGATGTGGTCCAAATGTCTATTTGAACATTAGGATACATGTCTTTCATTCCAATCAACTGATTATCCAAATATTTTTTTAAAAGTGGTCGCTAGAATAAAGGTGCAAGGAATGTAAGCTGGTGCTTTACTGTCTAGTTAGTGGTCAAGTGAAGACAACCACATTTTCCTACCACAAATGGATACAGTTGGACAACAGTACTACCTAATAATTCAAATGGCATTAAAACATTGAGAGACCTTACTCTAACCAACATAAGAACAAGCAACTTAAGGTCATAAGTTCCTGCAAAGTGGCTCTGCTGAAAGCATATAACTCAAGACCCTGCAGAGGACATTGATTGGGCAAACATACATAAGCTGGAAGCCTAAATCAAGGAGACAGTTAAATTGCTACAGACACCTCTTTCTCTTCCAGGAGCCAATACTTTAGCAAAAATCTAAATACATTTACCCCAGAAAATCCAAGAGACAGAATTGAACAGACCCTCAGAAAAAGCATTCCCATACAGACAAAAAAGAAACATATGATGTGCTCTAAGTGGGAAAATTAAAACATAGGTCATCATGGCAAACACTAATCCAAATTCAGAGAAACCTAATTCAAATTTGAACTGGCATATTCAGTCCTGAAAAAATGGAGTCCCAAGGATAAACAGAAGACAAAAAAACAATCTCTCCTTTGAAAACCTACAATTACTATTACTCCAAACATATTGATATTTTTAATATTCCTTTCAAATCCAATGAATGCATACAAGGGTATAGTCAAGTGTCTTAAATTGGAATAGAAACGTTATCATTCTAGTCTTATGGCTTTCTCCAATCATGTTTTCGGCTTCAAGAACCGAATCATCGTGAAGCAAATATTCTTGTCACCGGACAACAAATCAAATGGTTAGGTATCTAATTCACAGTGCACCAAATTAAAAATTCAAACCCTTAAATTCCATGAATGTTAAACACCCTCAAGTGGGTTCACTTGCATGTTCTGCATGCTTAAGCCCATGCATTGTTAGTTGCAGAAAACTTAAAAGCAGTCAATAATCTTACTAAAAAGGATGAATACATTTGTTACCTGCAAGGTAATGACCACCATTGTTGAGAATTTTCTCCTTTTATACATTATATTCAGTGCAACAAGCTCGTTTGTACATCTTTAGCATTCTAAATTGATTGAATTTCATTTAAAAAAAATGTTTAATTGGTCTTGATTAGCTTTTCTCATATGCATTGAGTGTTTGGTGCTTTGAACCTTTGAATTTCATCTAGTAAGTGAGCTGTTGATCTTCATAAGTTGTACTTTTATAAGTATTGAATGGTTTAATTCCTAAACAATGAGCCTATCTCTTCCTTTTTTGATAACAAGACTTCCCTTTTTGCTAGAAAGACTCATTAGCTTTTGATTAGCTTTCCTTACAATTATTGAATGGTTTGATTCTTGAATAATGTGAACACATCTTCATTTATAGACATGGCTTCCCTTTTCGTTACAAGGACCCATTCATACAAAATGATCTCAAAATTAACTTTTTGTCAACAATAAGCATTGTATTGATTATATGAAGCTCATTTCTACATCATTGGTACTCTAAATCCATGAAATTGCATCAAATAAAGGTACAATTGCTCTAAATTAGCTATTCTTAATTGTATTATATGTTTAAATTCTAGAATAAGGAGATCGTTTGTTCATTTTTAACTAACTTTATTTTTTAGGTTTTTAATTCAACCTATAAATAAGCTTGATTTTATTATTAAAAAGAGCATAACATTAGTGAAAATTTTCTCCATCAATTTATTTGAAAAACTAAAAAACTTATCAAGAATTAACTCTTCTTGCAATGTTTAGCCTAACCTATCACTCCTAAATCCTTCTTTATACCCTAGGTTTATGTTCCATAAACATTGGGTCTAGGTCTTGCATGATATAAATATGATTTAGCTTTCTTAAGTTCTTTTTCAATTCCTTAAGTGTGTTGGGTTCCTAAGCCACATTTGTTAGGGTTCACATCATTTTTTGTCAACACAAAACATTATATTCATTACAACAAGCATGATTGTAAACCTTTGGTACTATAAACCCATTAAATTTCATCAAGTAAATGGCTCATAGATCTTGATTAGTTCTCCTTACAAGTGTTAAATGGTTTAATTCTTGAACAATGAGACCTCCTTTTCATTTGTTGATAACAAGTCTTCTCCTTTCATTGCAAGGACTTATTCACACAAAATGATCTCCTTTCATTGCAACAAGCTCATTGGTACAACTTTGGTACTCTAAATCCATTGAATTCCATAAAAAATGGGATGTAATTGGTCTGGATTATCTGTTCTTATACATATTAGGTGATTCAATTACCAAATAATGAGACTATCTCTTCATTTCTAACTAACAAGGCTTATTCCTTTGTAATTACCTTTTATGTCAACAAAAAATATTATATTTATTGCAAAAAGCTCATTTGTACATCTTTGGTACTCCAAATCCATTGCATTCCATAAAATAAACAAGTCATTGATCTTGATTAGCTTTCCTTACAAGTATTAAATGGTTTAATTTCTGAACAAAGTAATCATCTCTTCATTTTTTGCTTACAAGGATGTCTATAATCATTATATTCATTGTAACAAGCATGCCTATACAACTTTGGTACTTTAAATTGATTGAATTCCTACATATAAGGGTTAGATTGATCGTGATTAGCATTTTTTATAGCTATTTAAGTTTTCAATTCTAAAATAATGAGATCTTCACTTCATTTCTAGCTAACAAGGCTCATTCCTTCAATGCATGGACTTATTTACACAAAATGATAATGAAATTGAATTTTGTGCAACACAAAACATCCTATTCAATGGAACAAGCATGTTAGTACTTCTTTAGTACTCTAAATCCACTGAATCCCATCAAGCTAATGAGTCATTGATCTTGATTAGCTTTCCATGTAGGCATTGAATGGTTTAAATCCCAAACAATGACAATATCTCTTCATTTTTTAATAATAAGGCTATTCATTTTGTTGTAAAGAGTCATTTACACAAAATGATCTCATAATTAATTTTTATGCTAAAAGCAAACATTATACTCATTGCAGCAAGATCATTGGTATATCATTGGCATTCTAAACCCATTGAATTCCATGAAGGAAATGAGTCATTGATCTTGATTAGCTTTCCTTATAGGCATTGAATGGTTTAATTCTCTAACAATGAGATTGCCTCTCCATTTTTTGATAACAAGGCTTCTCTTTTCATTGCAAGGAGTCATTTACACAAAATGTTAATTAACTTTTGTGCCTAGAGCAAACATTATACTCATTACAATAAGATCATTGGTACATCTTTGGAACTCTTAACCCATTAAATTCCATTAGATAAATGAGTCATTGATCTTGATTAGCTTTCCTTACAAGTATTAAATGGTATAATTCCTAATCAATGTGATTGTCTCTTCATTTTGTGATAACAAGGACATCTATATTCATTATATTCATTGCAACAAAGCATGTCTATAAAACTTTGGTACTCTAAACCCATTCAAATTTTTTGAACAAAGGTTAGATTGATCTTTATTAGCTTTCTTTTATAGCTATTTAATGTTTGAATTCATGAATAATAAAACTTCACTTCATTTTTAGCTCAAAAGGCTCCTTCCTTTGTTGCAAGGAATTATTTATACAAAATGATGGTGAAATTAACCTTTTTGCCTTCACAAAACATTATATTCATTGGAATAGACAAGTGTGGACACTTTTGGTGCCTTAAACCTATTGAATTCCATCAATTAAATGAGTCATTGATCTTAATAAGCTTTCCTTATAAGTATTAAATAGTTTAATTTTTGAACAATGAGACTACCACATCATTTTTTGGTAAAAAGGTTTCTCTTTTAGTTGTAAGGACTCATCGACACAAAATGATCTTGTAACTAACTTTTGTTTCAATAAAGATTATTGTATTCAATGTAAGAAACTCCTTTCTACATTTTTGCTACTCTAAATACATTGAATTCCAAAAAAAAAAAAAATAAAGGGTTTAGTTGCTTTAGTTTACCTTTTCCTATATGTATGAGTGTTTCAATTCTTGGATAATGAGATTTTATCTTCATTTCTAATTAACGAGGCTCCCTCATTCAATGCAAGGACTCATTTACACAAAATGATGGTGAAATTAACTTTTTGGTCTGCAAGAAATATTTTATTCCTTGGAACATGCATGTCTTTAAACCTTTAGTACTCTAAATCCATTGAATTCGATCAAACAAATGAGTTATTAATCTTGATTAGCTTTTCATATAGGAATTGAAATGGTTCAATTCTTGAAGAATTGTACTGTCTCTTTATTGATAGCAAGACTTCTCTTTTCACTGCAAGGACTCATTCATGCAAATTGATTTATAATCAACTTTTATGTGGGTAGCAAACATTATATTCCTTGCAATAGTCTTTTGAATTCCATTAAAAAAAGGTATGATTGGTCTAGATTACCTTATCTTATAAGTATTATGTGTTTCCATTCCTAAATAATGAGATTATTGGTCTAGATTACCTTATCTTATAAGTATTGAGTGTTTCAATTCCTGAAAAATGAGACTATCTCATATTTTTTTTATAACAAGACATTTTTTTTTATTGCAAATGACTCATTCATGCAAAATAATCTCATAGTTAACTTTTGTGTTAATAGTAAATATTATATTCATTGCAATAAGCTCATTTGTACATCTCTAGCATTTTAAATCCATTAAATTCCATAAAAAAAAGTGTGATTGGTCTAGATTATATTTTCTTATATGTATTAAGTGTTTCAATTTCTAAATAATGAGACTATTTAGTCATTTTTTTGACAGTAAGACATTTCTTATAAATGCAAGGATTCATTCATGCAATATGATACTTTAATTAACTTATGTATCAACATCAAAATTTATATTCATTGAAATAAGCTTGTTTATACATCATTTGTGTTGTCAATCCATCAAATTCCATCATGTAAATGAGTTATTGATCTTAATTTGCTTTCATTATAGGTATTGAATAATTTGTTTGCCATCAATGAGACTACTTTTTCATTTTTGACAACAAGGCTTCCCTTTTCATTACAAAGAGTCTTTCACAGAAAATGATCTCATAAGTGACTTTTGTAATAAGAGCAAACATTATACTTATAGCAGTAAGATCATTAGTACATCTTTGGTACTTGAACCCATTCAAATCCATAAAGTAAATTAGTCATTGATCTTGATTAGCTTTCCTTATTGGTAATAAATGGTATAATTCCCAAACAATGTAATCATCTCTTCATTTTTTAATAACAAGGATGTCTATATTCATTATATTCATTACAAAAAAACATGTATATACAACTTTGATACTTTAAACCTATTAAAATCCTTCAAAGGTTAGATAGATCTTCATTAGCTTTTCTTATAGCTATTTAATGTTTCAATTTGTGAATATTGAGACCTCTTCATTTTTAGCTAATGAGGCTCCTTCCTTCATTGCAAGGACTTATTTAAGCAAGATGATGGTGAAATTAACCATTTTGTCTTCATAAAACACTATATCCATTGGAGCAAACATGTTTGGACACATTTGGTACTCTAAACCTATTGAATTCCATCAATTAAATGTGTCATTGATCTTAATTAGCTTTTATTATAGGTATTAAATGATTTAATTCTTGAATAATGCGACCACATCTTTATTTTTTGATAACAAGGTTACTCTTTTCATTGTAAGGACTCATTAACACAAAAAGATCTTGTAACTAACTTTTGTGTCAACAACAACCATTGTAGACATTGCATGATACTCATTTCTACATCTTTGCTACTCTTAATCCATTGAATTCCATTAAACAATGCTTTGATTTATCTTTATTTGCTTTTCGTATACCTCTTAAATGTTTTAACTCCTAAATAATAAGACATTCTTTTCATTTCTACCTAATGAGGCTCCTTCTAGCATTGTAAGGACTCATTCACACAAAAAAATGGTTAAATTAATATTTGAGTGTATAGAAAACATTCTATTCATTGGATTAAGTATGTTTCTGCACCTTTGGTACTCTAAATCCATTAAATTCCATCAGATAAATGAATCATTGATCTTGATTAGCTTTCCTTGTAGGTATCAAATGCTTTAATTCTTGAATAATGAGATTGTCATATCATTTTAGCAAGACTTGTCTTTTCCTTGCAAGAACTCATTCACACAAAATGATCTCATAATTAATTTTTACATCAACAGCAAACAATATTCATTGCAACAAGCTTGTTTGTACAACTTTGGTACTTTAATTCTATTGAATTCCATCAACAAAAGGTGTGATTGTCTCTTCATTTTTTGATAACAATGACATCTATATTCATTATATTCATTGCAACAAACACATCTATACAACATTGGTTCTCAAAACCCATTAAAATCCTTCAAACAAAGGCTAGATTGATCTTTATTAGCTTTCCTTATAACTATGTTTCAATTCTTGAATAATGAGACATTCTCTTCATTTTTAGCTAACAAGGCTCCTTCATTCACTGCAAGGACATATTTAAATAAAATGAAGATGAAATTAACCTTTTTGCCTTCATAAAACATTATATTCATTGGAACATGCATGTTTGGACACTTTTGGTACTCTATGCCTATTGAATTTCATAAATTAAATGAGTCATTGATCTTGATTAACTTTCCTTATAGGTATTGAATGGTTTAATTCCCAAACAATGAGACCATCTCTTCATTTTTTTGATAACAAGGTTTCCATATTCATTGCAAGGACTCATTCACACAAAATGATCTTGTAACTAACTTTTGTGTCAACAACAACCATTGTATTCATTGCCAGAAACTCATTTGTACATCTGTGCTACTCGATATCCATTGAATTCCATCAAAAAAAAAAAAAAGGTTTCATTGGTTTAGATTAGCTTTTTCTATATGTAAGACTATTTTAATTTTTGAATAATGTGATTGTCTCTTCATTTCTAGCTAACAAGGATCCTTCCTTTATTGTAAGGACTCATTTACACAAAATGATGGTGAAAGTAACTTTTGTATCTACTTAAAATATTCTATTCATTGGAACAAGTATGTCTATATACCTTTAGTACTCTAAATCCATTGAATTATAGCAAGCAAATGAGTCATTGATCATAATTTGCTTTCCTTATAGGTATTAAATGGTTTAATTCTTAAATAATGAGATTGCCTCTTCATTTTTTTGTTAACAAGGCTTCTTTTTTTCATTGTAAGGACTTATTCACACAAAATGATCCTATAATTAACTTTTTTGTTGACAGCAAAAATTGTACTCCCTATAAGAAGCTCATCTCTACTTCTTTAGTATTCTAAGTTCATTGAATTTCATAAAAAAAAAAAAGTTTCAATGGTCTTTATTAGAATTTTTTACATGTATTAAATGTCTAAATTCAAGAATAATGAGACTGTCTTTTCATTTCTAGCCAACAAGACTCCTTCCTTTGTTACAAGGACTTATTTACACAAATGATGATGAAATTAACTTTTGTGTATACACAAAATATTATATTCATTGGAACAGGCATGTTTACACACCTTTAGTACTCTAAACCTATTGAATTCCATCAAGTAAGTGAGTCATTGATCTTGATTAGTTTTCCTTATGAATATTGAATGGTTTAATTCTTGAACAATGAGATCACCTCTTCTTTTTTTGATGACAAGGCTTCTCCTTTCGTTGCAAGTTTTTGTTCACAAAAAATGATTTTGTAAGTAGCTTTTATGTCAATGGGAAACATTATATTCTTTACAACAAGCTCATTTGCATGTCTTTGGTTCTCTAAACCATTAAATTCCATCAAAAAAAACTTTGATTGATCTCATTTAGCTTTTTTAATTCATATTAAAAGTTTAAAATCCTAAATAATGGGACATTCTCTTCATTTCTAGCTAATAAGGCTCCTTGTTTTGAAGCTAGGTTTAATTCATATTAAAAGTTTAAAATCCTAAATAATGGGACATTCTCTTCATTTCTAGCTAATAAGGCTCCTTGTTTTGAAGCTAGGTAAAATCCCTTATAAATTGGGCTAAGAGTCCAAAGAAAGAGGTAGTATGTTCTTTTTCTCATCTTCATCTTCTTCTTCTCACCTCTCTTGGAATGATTTGTGAATAAAGCTCTTATTTCTATAAGTTTTTTTTTTTTGTCTTTCTATGATTTATAGTTGATTTAGTACTATTGCTTGTTCGTTGTTAAAGATCTATTACTTGCTTCTTTGTTTGCTTGTGTGAAAGGAATGGTATCAAAGCCTTAAGGGTATTAGGTGACTAATCTAAACTTGTGATTGCAATCTAAATTGCCTTGCCATTATTTGCTTGTGTAGTTAGGGTTGACTTTTAGAACATTAGGTACAAATTTATTAATAGTGATATCATGAGTTAGTGGATTACCAAAAACCATGATGATTTTCTTGTTGTAATAGTAATAGTAGTTTAAGTAATAAAATTAAAGAAATTGTTGTAAGTGAAAATCTAGATAACAATTATTTACAAAATTGGACATTTCCTTCTTCCTCTCCTTCCCATGTTTATAAATAGGAAAGTTTCTTCTCAAAATGTGATTGTATTATTGATCTTGTTGAAGAAGCTTTACCCTTAGCTTAGGGTTATAATGACATTTTCTTGTTATCATAAGCTTATTAGCTCTTATTAGTAAAAGTATAAATTCATCCTTATTAGAATGGTTTATGTAGCTTTAAAACTAGTTGTTAGATTGGGTTTAAATAACTCAACTATAATTTGTATTTGGGATAAGAGACATAACTATTATCACAACTCTTTATTATGAGTAATTAAATCAAGTTTAAGTGAAGGAATATGATTCTCATGTTTTCCTAATTTTACATTATTATTATTAGATCCTAATTTAATGCATGCTTTGTGTCTAGATATTAAAACAAAAGGATTTGATATAATGTCTACCTTTGAAAATTTGGTTCTTTTATATAGAATCCATTATAAGGTTATGAACCCCATAGTTCCTAGTATAAAAGAAATACCTTTTAAATATGCTAATAAAAGCACTACCACTTTGTTTCTAGCTAATAGATCTAAAACATATGTTATGGTTCCTAAAACTATAACATGGGATCAAGTCAAATTACTTGAAAAATGGACTTTAGAAAAAGTAGTCAAACTTATTGAACAAGTTGATTGACAATTAGAAGAAGTTATTGAATATTAAGTTAAAGATGTTAAAATTGGATTTCCACCACAAAGAAATATGAGGTTAAATCTTAAAAAGATCTTAAAGATTTAAAACCAAGTGGATATTGTACTTCTTCTATTCCACTAATAGAGTTAGATGAAATTAGAAGAACAAGGGAACAAGTTAATCAACCACAATATAAAGTTGACTTTCTTCCCTTTACTTCTACTTTGATGGTTAATGAACCACTACATCATGCTTCAAGACCTAGATCTCCCTCTTTATCTAGTCTGGGTTATCATGATGAAGATTGGAGAATCTATGTACTTAAAACCTATAATGAGTTTGAGGAAAAAGATAAAGAGTTATTCCACTCTTCTGAAATTAAGCTAAAAGGAAAATGGTATTTTATGACTTTTACTCTTGCTCAATAAGAGCAATGGTATCAAGGTCATAAAAATATATTGTTAAGATGGGTGCTATTGATAATTTTACATATATTCAAAAGGTTTGTAAACTAATATTGTTGTTAGTTTGCCGTTAAAGAACTATTACTTATTTGTTTGTTTACTTGTGTGAAAGGAAAATTTTACAAGAGAGGTGAGAAGAAGAAGATGAAGACAAGAAGAGAAGAAGATTCTGCCTCCTTCTCTTGACTCCTAGTCTTATTTACCCAACCTTAGATTCCTTTCACATGAACTAAAGTGACTTTTTTAAAGTCACTTTAATAAAGTGATTTCTTTTGTTGTTTTTTCATAAAGTGACTTTACAAAAGAGGTTTTTTTTAGACAAAAGTTATTTGTCTTTTAGAGTCATAGGAGTCTTTGGAATCTTGCATGATATCATCCTCAGTAAACCATGCTTGACTATTGACATCTTGCATTAGTTCTTGTAAGGAAGATGCTTGAGAAGTTGATGCTTGAGGTTGAAGCAAAGTAGTCATCATTTCCAATAGCTTCTCTTTGGATGCAAATTCTATTAGTGCTTTAAATTGTTATTCTAAAGATTGAGAGGAGTTAGGCTTAGGAGCAATAGGGTGTGATCCATTAATATGAATAATCCCTTTGGTTCTATAAACTCCATCATGGAAAAAATCAAACTTGTCCCACTAGTGGATATTAATCCTTTTAGTAAGCCATGGAGCATGCTCAATGTTGATGTCAAAAATATTAACATGCTTTACCACTATGATATAATCCCATTCAACAATCCATGGGACATGATAGTAGGAAGCAAATAAAAGTAGCATATCTCTATATCATTATTTTCTTCACAAAACTATTCATAAAATTGTTCATAAGTAGTTCTTACCTTATTGGGTAAAGTAATGGGATGTAAATCCAATTTAAAGAATGAATTTTAAACTAGTTAGAAATCATTTACTTCATGTGGGAAATGGATTTGAATCCACCAGTTAACTTTCTTTTGCTACTTTTCATATAACAAAACCTTTTCCCATGCTTCCATATAATCAAAATAATTAAAGGTCTTAAACTTTCACTAGTCCTTTGATTCTCTTGTATAGAATAGGTCTCCTTGCTAGTCTTTTAGATAAAGATCTTTCTTTATTTTAAACTTGGCATAAGCCTAGTCCTTATAACCTAAAGAAGAGATCCTAGAACCCTTTTTGATGGGTTTAATAATCACTAATCACATCTCATACAAAATTTGTTAATAAAAGGAATGTTGTTCCCGTAACCTTGTATGGGTTGTAATTGTTGTCAACTAGATTTAAGTGTGCAAGAAAGTAAAGACACATGGAAGGGCAAGAAGGTAAAAGCCACATGGAGGGGCAAGAACGTAAAAGCCACATGGAAGGGTAAGACAATAAATTCGTCGTAAGTAAGCCCTAGGGTTTCATGGAGGAGTATATAAAGGCCATCAAAAGATAACAAAAATAGACAGATCGGCTATTGAGAAAAACAGATAGAAAACCTATGCACACCACCGGTAAGAGAGAGAAACCCGTGAGAAAGACACACCACCGGCAGACTGGCAGTCGGCAGTTGAGCAGATCGGCACACCACTAGCACACCAGCAGTCGGCAGCTGAGATAGATCCGGCTGGACGGAGACAGATCCGGCTGGACGGTGAGGAGAGTAAGTGATACTCTTTGTATTGTACTTGCTTACTATTTGCAATAGTGAAAGGAGCAGAGAATTAAGACATCCATTGTAACGGGAATTTTCAAGTATAGTGGATGGTCTCGATAAGGGAGAGTCCCTACCACCATGGATGTACGTCACATTGATGGAACCACGTAAATCTCGTGTGTCCTTAATTTGCTTTACATTCTGTGTTTTGAATTAAGTTGTGAACACAGCTAAAGTATCAGCCAACCCATAACCTAACGAAGGCCTAAACAAGAACATCCGAATTGTCTATTAGGCAAGGTGTCTGAAAGGTGACTTTGGGGACTATTGTGATTAGTAGGTAGCAATAGATCTACCTTAGTCGAGTCTGAGAAAGAGTTCACTTTTAAGAAAAGGTTGAAGGTGTTCACTTACCTGCGAATTGCAAATTGTGGTGATACTGATTCACCCCCCTCTCAGTATCACAAACTAGTAGATCCTAGGGAGAAATCGGGAACTTCAAGGAACAACTTATAAGATGTGTTTATGGATAGATTTCATCTTTAAGATAAAATCTTGCTACCTTATTAGGTAGAAGCTAAGCATAATTGCTCTCAATGGAATATGAAAAATCCAAATATTTTGGTATCAATGGATAAGTTAACCTTTTATCTAGAACACACTTATGAATTTCATCATGAAATGTATCAACTTTAGAGTTTTTTAATGCATTTTTTGTCGATGAAATAACAAACTTTGTTAGGGATTGAGACCCCTATATTAGTGGATGTTTATTCATGTAATGAATTGTGCAAAAATTCATGAGTTAGGAAATCAAGGAAAGAATTAGAATTTCTTTTAATAAACTCAATGTCAAAATCAAAAGGAGATAATATTCCTAGCCATCTAGAAAAGATTTCTTTTGATGCTATGTTCTTAACATCTTTAGTAAAAACATCTTGTGTCGCTTCGTAGTCACGTTCAATAAATAACTTTAAAACTCTTGAATGCACAACACTATTGAAAGAATTTTTTTTTTAATCATAAAGTAATTAACTTTAGTGCCTTTCCATAGAGGTAAAGTGAAGTAGCTATTTTTTGGAGTAGAGGCATTGCTTAGGGATACCACTAAAGCCCTTGTTAGAGGCATCTATCTCAACATTTTTGAAGGCATCCAAATGGGGTATAACTAAGCAAGGGCATTCTTTAACTCTAACTTTTATCTATTTAATAGCTTATGTATGTTTCTCCATCCATAAAGGCCAATTTTTCTTTAACTTTTCATATAGAGGTTTAGCATCATAAACTAAATCCTTATAATAATTTGAAATATAATTTAAACTTCCTAAAAATCTTTGTAATTGTTGGTTGTCTTTAATTTCATTAGGAAATTTCGTAGCAAACTTAATTACTTTATTGATGGGAATAATAAAACCATTCTCAATGAAGTGTCCAAGGAAGCAAATCCTAGTTTAAAATAACTTCGTCTTACTTGTTGAAGTAGTTAGTCCTACTCTTTTCATTGCAAGAATGAATAAATTAAGATGTTTAAAATGATACTCAATGGTACTAAAAAAAACTAACACATTTTTGATATAAACAATCATAAATGCAAAATAATCATTAAATATCTCATTCATAACCTTCTAAAATTTGGAGGAGGTATCTTTTAAAACCAAAATGCATGACATTCTATTCATAATGGCCAAAAGGTACTATAAAGGTTATTTTATGCTTATCTTTTTCACAAATCTAGATTTGCCAATAACTAGATTTTATGTCAAAATTTGAAAATATCTTGGCTTTATAAAGCCAATTAAGCACATCTCTTTTATTAGGTATAGCATACCTAATCCATCTTAATGCCTTATTTAAGGGCTTATACTTAATAACTAATCTTGGAATGTCTCATTTTAATTCTAAATTATTCCTTACATAAAATGAAGGACAACTCCAAGGACTTAAATTTCAAATTAGTCCTTTCTTAAGGAGCTCTTATATATTTGTTTTGCAGAACTTTAGATGTTGAGGGCCTATAGCAATAGGTTTAGCTTTGGTTGGACTTTGACTTTTGTTAAAGTCTAATTCATAAGGCAAATCAACAATATATTTATTCCTATTCTAAAAAGTAGTAGGAATTTTTAAGCATATCATTGATTCTATTGCTTCTTTTATTTCCTGTACTTTAGTTATAATAACAAGAGAAGAAAGTATTTTTTTGTAGATGCTTATAAGCAATCTCATCTTGAAGAGAAGAAATCAACTTTTCTTTTCTCTTAATATTTTTTGAAGTAAATCTAACTCTTTATACTAAGAGACAGATATAAATTCTAAGCTAATAACAAGCTCCATTGTACAACTTTGGTACTATAAACCTATTGAATTCCTTGAAGTAGTGGTTAGTTTGATGTTGATTAGCTTTTCTTATAGCTATTTAATGTTGTAATTCCTAACTATTGAGATTTGTTCTTCATTTCTTGCTAACAAGGCTCCTTCCTTCATTGTAAAGGCTCATTTACACAAAATTAAGAACTCTTTATTGATGAAGGCCATAAAAGGTCATTATTGACCATTTTCTTATTTGACAATGATTCAAATGAAAAAGATATAGAATTAGGCATTCTAGAAGATCACTCTTCTAATTTCAAGTTAGGGAGAATGTGGTTATTATAAGGTCCTAAAGAAAAACAAAGGCAAATTATTCTTAATAAAAAAAGATACTATGATTTTGGATCGTAGAATATTTCCAAAAGAAGGTTATAGCCTTAAAATAGTGATTCATAGAGTAAAAGGATATATTTCTAATTCTACTTCTAAAGAACCCTCTATACAAGAGCTTAAAGCTAAAATAAATGGATTAAAAGGAGAAATAAGACAATTAAAAGAAATAATTATTTTAATTGCAACATTGATGTATACACCAAAGGTTATATTAATTGCAACAACAACCTTCTGACTTTGACCTTAAAAGTCCATGGAATTCCATCAAATAAAGAAGTGATTAATCTTGATTTTCTCTCCTTATAGGTATTAAATGGTTCAATTTTAAAAGAATGTTACTGTTTCACATAAGTTGAGATTACATAAATTAGTTACAAAATATTCTCTCATCAAAACAGCAACCCCTATATGATAAGCCTTCTCCTTCTTAAACATATAAATTTTTTATTATTTGTAATGCAAAAGGTAGGCCTTGCAGCCTCTACTAGAAAAATTAGGTTATTCCAAACCAAGATTACATTTCTTGACCACCTTATAGAAAATGGTAGTGTAATTTCAATAGATCAAGCAATTGAATTTACTTTTAAATTTCTTAATGAAATTAGAGACAAAAATCAATTGCAAAGATTCTAGGATGCCTACATTATATTTTAGATTTTATAAAGAATTAGCTTATGATGCTATTTATTTGCCCCACTAAAGAAAGAACTTCCATGTTTAATTGTTCCCCATCTAGATTAAAATCTAACCAAGGATATGGTAGAATACTAAACAAACGATTCATCACATAGAAAGCTTATTATGCTTCACTTTTGGGATAAAAGAAGTTAGATTTAATTACTCTACAATTAAGAAAGAAATTCTTGTATGTATTGTGCATTCAAAAGTTTGAAGGTGATTTATTAAATCAAAAATTTCTTATTAAAATTGATTGTAAAGCTATTAAAAATATTCTTCTAAAAGATGTCCAAGATATAGCCATAAAGCAAATCTTTGCTAGATGGTAGGAATATTATTAGCCTTTGATTTTGATATTTACAAATTCTTTTCTTGACTTTTTACTCATGAATTTTTAAAGGGTACCATTTCATGAGTAAGAGGCCTATGCTATTAGGGCCTATGTCACCTCAAAGTTAGTTATTTCATCAGCTAAGGATGCTTTTAGTTCATCAAGTCAAAATAGCAAGCAATTAGATCCTTTATCAAATGACACTTATGAGCAATAATTAAATAAGGAATAAAAGGCTTACATATTCTTTTATCCCAAAGTTTATATAGACTTCTTATGTCCAATTGAACCCAACTATGCTCAACTTCTACCTTATAAGGTTACAAGATTCTATTTAAAAGATAACAAGTATCCTCATACCTCTATGAAAGATTACTATTATTCTCAGTAGATTCATTATGAAAGAAGACTAGTGATCATTGAACCAATTGAAGAAGGTACTAGTTGTGGATCTACCAAAGATTAGGCATATGAAAAATATAAATTAAAAGGATCATTTTTCTAGACAGATGAATGGCAAAGTGATTTGCTAGCATATAAAGAATTAAGAAACTAGTGGAAGGTTAAAACTTTCAATTATTTTAATTGTATTGAAGCTTAGGAGAGATCTTTATTCTACAAAAACCCACAAAAGAAATATAGTTGGTTCCTTCATATTAATCTCCTCATGATAAGGTTAAATTTCCCAATGTGTTTAAAATATGGTTCCTTAAATGGGGATTACATCCCATTACACTCCCTTGAAGAGTAAAAACTATTTATGAATAATTTTATGAAAAGATTCCTAACTTGAGGAATAAAATCTTAAATTTTGCTATCTAGTATCATATTCCATGGATCATCAAATGGGACTATAATATCATTTCCAAATAGGTTAATTTCCTGGGAGAAAGTACTTAGTATGTACCATGGCATGTTCAAAGGATTAACATTTGACAGTGGGAAATTTTTGACTACTTTAGTGAAGGGATGTACTGAAGTTCCCGACTTCTCCCTAGGATTTACTAGTTTGTGATACTAAGAGGGAGTGAATCAGTATCACCACAATTCGCAATTCACAGGTAAGTGAACAACTTCAACCTCTTCTTAAAAGTGAACTCTTTTGTAGACTCGACTAAGGTAGATCTATTGCTACCTACTAATCACAATAGTCCCCAAAGTTATCTTTCAGATACCTTACCTAATAGACAATTCAGATGTTCTTGTTTAGACCTTCGTTAGGTTATGGGTTGGCTGATACTTTAGCTACGTTCACAACTCAATTCAAAACACAGAATGTAAAGCAAATTAAGGACACACGAGATTTACGTGGTTCCGTCAACGTGACGTACATCCACGGTGGTAGGGACTCTCCCTTTCCAAGACTATTCACTATACTTGAGAATTTCAGTTACAATGGATGTCTTAATCCTCTGCTCCTTTCACTATTGCAAATACTAAGCAAGTATAATACAAAGAGTGTCACTTACTGTGTCTACCCTTCTTCTAGCTTGTCTTGCCTCTGTTGAATTGAAAGGCTACTCCACTGTCGCTTAGAAGTTCACTGCAACGCTCCCTAACCTCTCTTGAAGAAATATGGAAATACGTTGAGTTCTTTTTGATACTTCGCCGAATTCCTTCTCTAGGTTGTCTCACACAGCTCTTGCTTTCACCATCTCACGATCTCAGCCGTCTCCTTGTCTCACGGCTTGCCTCATGTTTCTGTTTGCCGTTCCACGTTCCTGTTCTTCTCTCCAGCCCTTGTTCTATCTTTCTGTCTCAGCCCTGTCGCCAGATCTCTCACCGTTGGATCTTTCTGGTCTCGCCGGATCTCTTCACTTGGTCCTAGGGTCAAATCTATTGTCTCATGCTGTCTAGCCGGATCTCTTCCACTGTCCCAGCCGGGTCTTTCTGGTCTCACCCAGTCGCCGGATCTCTTCACTGTCCCAGCCGGATCTTTCTGGTCTCACGCCGTCACTGGATCTCTTCACAACCGGATCTTTTTGGTCTCACCCCGTCGCCGGATCTCTTCACTGTCCCAGCTGGATCTTTCTGGTCTCATGCCATCACCGGATTATCTCCTCGCCGACTGCTGTTCTACTCAAATTGCCGATTGTGTGCCATTCTGCTCAAATTGCCAATCTGTCTCTTTTTGTTGTCTTCCAATGGCCTTTATATACTCCTCCATGAAACCCCAATAGGGCTTACTTGCGGTGAATTTACTGTCTTGCCCTTCTATGTGACTTTTATGTTCTTGCCCCTCTATGTGGCTTTTACCCTCTTGCCCTTCCATGTGGCTTTACTTTCTTGCACACTTAAACCTAGTTAACAACAATTACAACCCATACAAGGCTGTGGGAACAACAATCTCCCCCTTTGTAATTGTTGGCAACAGTCATGACAAAAGCCACTATGCCCTCCCCCTTTTCTTAACAGCTCCCCCTGCACTGTTACTTCTCTCCCCTTTTGCCAACCAATTACAAATCTGAGAAACTTGCAAAGTGGAGATGGAGGATTCACCTGAACTTTAGGCTTAAGGAGGCATTTGCACAGATAGACTCAATCTGTGCTTTTCAAACAGCTCTATGGATAGAGGTTTAGTTAGAATATCTGAAATTTGATCTTTAGTGCCAACATACTCCAACTAAATTATACCCTGTTCCACTTGATCTTTGATGAAGTGATACCAGATGTTAATATGCTTGCTCCTCAAATGTTGAACCGGATTCTTGCTGAGATCAATAGCACTTTGATTATCACAAAGTACACTCACTAGTAACTTCACTTCAACACCCAAGTCTGCCAATTGTCTTAGCATCCATATCACCTGTGTAGATGCTGCACAAGCAGCCATATACTCAACCTCAGCTGTGCTCGAAGCAACACTGTTTTGCTTTCTACTTAACCATGCAACACACTTTGAACCCAAGTAGAAGCTACAGCCGCTGGTTGATTTTCTATCATCTATACTTCCTGCCCAGTCTGCATCAGTGTATGCTTGTAGTTTAACAAAATCCATGGCTAGATACCACAAGCCCATTTCCAATGTTCCTTTGAGGTACCTTAGGATTCTTTTCACTGCCAACACATGAGACTCCTTAGGATCAGCTTGGAATCTGTTGGCAGTGCACATAGCTTGCATAAGTCAGGCCTTTATGCCGTAAGGTACAGAAGGCTCCCTATCATCTTCTTGTACTCTATAGGGCTTGTACTCCTTCCCTCCTGATCTTTTGTTAACTTGCAGCCCACTGTCATAGGGGTACTGACAGATTTGCTATCCTCCATGCCAAACCTTTTCAGCATCTTTTTGGCATATTTCGTCTGAGAAATAAAGATACCTTCTTCACACTGCTTTATCTGTAATCCAAGAAAGTACATCATTTCTCCAATCAAAGACATCTCAAATTCCTTACTCATCTTCTGTGCAAAATCTTGGCATAGCTCAAAGTGATCCCCTCCAAAGATGATGTCATCTACATATACTATGGTTATTAGCTGGCCTTTCTCTGAGTTGAACACATACAGGTTATTATCAACCGTTCCTCTTCTGAAGTTCAACCTTCTCAAGTACGCATCCAGCCTATTGTACCATGCTCTTGGAGCTTGCTTAAGACCATACAAGCCTTTCTTCAACTTGCACACATGTGTCTCATCCTTACTGATTTGTACTCCATCAGGTTGTTCAATATACACTTCTTCTTTCAGGAGCCCATTCAGAAAGGCCGATTTCACATTTATCTGATAGACTTTATACCTTTTGTGTGCTACCAAAGCTAAGAACATTTTGATAGTTTCTAACCTTACTACTGGTGCAAAAGTTTCATCAACATCTACCCCTTCAATCTGAGTGTAGCCTTTGCAAACCAGCCTGGCCTTGTTCCTCACCACCTTGCCATCTTCATTGTGTTTATTCCTAAACACCAACTTTGTTCCTATGACATTCTTATTAGCGGGTCTTGGAACCAACTCTTATGTATCATTCTTCTCAATTTGATCTAGCTCCTCATTGATAGCTTTGACCCAGGCTTTGTCTTGAATAGCCTTTTCAACAGATTTAGGTTCAACTTGTGAGAGTAGATTAGTAGCTCCCATAATTCTTCTTCTTGTTGTAACTCCTGCTGATGGGTCACTTATGATCTGATTTCCTTGATGAGCACTGGTCCATGTTTTCTTTGTCCTTCTTCCTTGCACCGTCTTAGTTGCAAGAGGATCTCTTTCTTCATCTTTAGACTCACTCTTCTCTGAGTCTGAACTTACTTCTTGTTCCTTTTCTTCAGGTTGGTCTGATTCTTTATCTACATTCAAGTCATCTTCTTCATTGTCCTCAGCTTCTCCATTGTACATTGTTTTCCAGTTCTTATCTATTCTCACATCACTGGAAGTGAACACTTTTCCCAGTTTATGCAGGAAAACTCTGTAACCTTTTGTCTTTACTGAGTATCCCATAAAGATGCCTTCGTCAAACCTAGCGTTGAATTTTCCCAAGTTTTGCTCCTTGTTTTCACAAAACATGGGCTGCCAAAGACTCTGAGATACTTAGCTGTTGTCTTCTTCCCACTCCATAGCTTATATGGAGTCTTATCAGTATTGGGTCTTAGTAGAACTCTGTTCAGTAGGTGCACGGCTATAAATGTTGCTTATATCCAAAATCTTGTGTGAAATTTAGATTCCAGTAGTAGAGTTCTTGCCATTTCAACCACAGCTCTATTCTTCCTCTCTACCACCCTGTTCTATTGAGGTGTTCTAGCTGCTGCCATCTGATGGTGAATACCATGCTTCTCAAGGTAATCTTCAAAAGCTTCATTTGTAAATTCAATGCCTTAATCTGACCTCAATACTTTGATCTTCCTTCCACTCTCATTTTCAGCTAATCTTTTGTAACTCTTGAAGCAATTCAGAACTTCTGACTTGTGTTTGAGGTGCATGACGCAGGTCCTTCTGGAATAATCATCAACAAACAAGACGAAGTACCTCTCACCATTCAACCCTTTTGTTCTCATTGGCCTACACAAATCAGTATGCAC
Source organism: Rhizophora apiculata (assembly GCA_037832385.1). Taxonomy (NCBI): domain Eukaryota; kingdom Viridiplantae; phylum Streptophyta; class Magnoliopsida; order Malpighiales; family Rhizophoraceae; genus Rhizophora; species Rhizophora apiculata. The sequence goes on along the minus strand of CM075439.1, from coordinate 9,184,259 downwards.
AATGTCAAGCACTGCTTCAAAACTAAACTCTTTGGTCTTATACTACCTTCTGACATGTTTTCCTTTAGAGCATGCTGAGCAAACATACTTTCTCTCTCTCTTGAGGTCGGGAATATCTCTGATTGCATGAGTAGTGGTCAGCTTCCTCATGTTCTTCTGTGATAAGTGTCCCAGCCTCATATGCCAGAGTTGATTTTCTTCTTCTTTGGTGAGTAAACAGCTACTTGTCTTGTCCTCATCAATCACATATAAATTTCTAGTTGTTCTCTTCCTGGCTACAACAGTATTGCCTTCTTTACTCTTTACCTGGCAACTTGTTTTGGTGAATATTACCTTATGGTCTTCGTTGCATAGCTGACTGACAGATGTTAAATTATATCTGAGTCCTTCAACGTGCAGAACATCTTTCAGCTTTCCTCTTCCAATCTTTACTGACCCCTGACCATTGATGTTGAGTGAATCATCATTGCCAAACTTGACTCTGCCTTCTCTTGATTTGTTTAGCTTTGATAATTTACTCTTGTCTCCCATCATGTGCGAAGTGCATCCACTATCAAGGATCCACGGCTTATCCTTATAGTCAGGTTTAAGTGCAATTTCAGCTATATTAGCCACCTCCCTTTTAGCTTTATATTCCTTCTTTTGAACTGGTTGGAAGATAGCTTTCTCCTTTTTCTCAGCTTTGACTGCACTGCTTGTTTTTACTGTGCCATTGAGTGCCTTCTCTTACTCAGGGAGAAGTGTCATGCATCTCTTGGCATTATGGCCATCCTGTCCACACCTTTCACACTATTCCAATTCTGCTAATATAGCAAACTTGTTCTTTGAAATCACTGGTTTGGGCTTCCACCAACAATCCTTATCAGCGTGTCCTTGCCTTTTACAGTATGTGTAAGAACTCACGACAGGTGTTCTCTTCTGAATTCTGTATTGTCTCCCCCTGTATACAGCATCGTATCTTCTCAAGTTGGAGACATATACTGGCCTTCTCCACCAGCAGTTACTTGCCTTATGACCCCAAACTCTGCAATAAAGGCAATGACCTTGAAACTGCCTCTTCTTAGGTCTGATCACAGCTTGTCTTCTTCTGTTCATCACTTACTGTGTAGGCAAAGTAGCTGGCTTCTTTGCTTGTGTGACTTTCTTTTCTTCCTTCTTGTTTGCCACCCTAGGTTGCTTCTTTAGATCTTCTTTATTCTCAGCTATCTTCTTCTAGGTCACAACCTTCTCTTTCAACTCCTGTGGCACATTCTCATTTTCTTTAGCCAATGCAGCCTCAGATTGCTGCACTTTCTCTACATTCTTCTCTCCTTTTTTAGAACTTGTTTCTCCTATCATTTCAAGTTTCTGTAAGTTCTCTTTTCTACTTTTGAGTTATTGCTGAAGTCTTAGTAACTCTTTCTCCATTTCTTCGATTTTTGAACCCCTTGAGCCAAGCTCTACTGTAAGGTCTTCACATATTTTGATCTGCTCCTCAAATCATCTCTTCAAGTCAATATGCTCAGCCCTTATTTCGTTGTTTTGACTTTCAGCTTCCTCAGACTTTGCTTCAACTTATTTTATATGGGCCTCCAATCTTCTTATGGTTCTGCCCCTTCTAATTATCTCCTTTGAAGCTGCTTCCAGCTCAGCTTCAAGATCTGGCTCTTCTTCATCAACTTCCTCTTCCTCTCCAGAGGTTGAGCTACCACCTTGTGCTAATTCCATAAAGATATACTCATCTGATGAGTCTTCATCTTCCTCCTCATCAGCTTCTTTTGTCTGACTCACATAACTCTTGAATGAGCCTCTCGTCTTCCTCTGTGGGTTGGCAATCTTCTTACTAGACTTCTTTGATTTGAATGATGATCTTCTCCATCTTGAATTCTGCTCATCATAACCATCCTCATCTTCATCATCAACTTTCACTTTGCACTGAGAAGCAAAGTGTCCAGTCTGCCCACAACGATAACATCTCAAGGACAACTGTCCTTTTCCCTTCTTAGACCCCTTTTTGAATTTCCTTGTGAAGTAAGCCAATACTTCACCTTCACTTTCTTCCTCATCATCATCATTATCCTCATTGGATGATTCTTCCTTTTCCTTTATCTTTAAGTGTTTCATAGCTTTGAAAGCTACCTCCTTTGATACCTTTGACGTTAAGGAGCTCTCAGTTGACTTTATTCTCATCTCATATGCAATGAGATTGCATTGAAGATCATGCAGAGACATAGAATTGAGATCTCTACTCTCCTCTATGGTTGCCACCTTTGAGGCAAACCTCTCAGGTAGAATTCTCAGAATTTTCTTCACAATTGATGAGTCCTTCTTGTTCTTCCCATGACTTCTTAGGTCGTTTACAGCGTCAATAACCCTGGTGAAGAACTCTTGAACTGTTTCATTCTTCTGCATTTTGAGAGATTCATATCTCTCCTTGAACACTTGAAGCTTAGCCTCCTTCATTCTGCCATCACCTTCATTGACTTTCTGCAATCTGTCCCATATCTCCTTGGCAAATTTGCAGTCCATAACTTTAGCATACTCAGCATCTGTCAATGCTGAAATGATGACATTTGAGGCCTTCCCATTTATCTCAAACTGCCTTAACTCCTCTGGGGTTGGGCCTTTACCTTCTTCCGGAGCCACAAAACCCTCCTGTACGCATTTCACCACGTTCATGCCCGTGGTTGCAAATACCACTTGCATTCTTGCTCTCCATATATGATAGTTGGTTTTGTTGAAGATTGGAACCTTCTTGCTATAAGTGGTGCTAGTGCTGGTACCGACCTCCATTTCTCAGTATACTGAACAAGTCAAACTTCTAGATCCCTTTAAACTAGTACACCAAGCTGTTAAGCTTCAAACTGGTGAACCTGTGCTTTGATACCAATTGAAGTTCCTAACTTCTCCCTAAGATCTACTAGTTTGTGATACTGAGAGGGGGGTGAATCAGTATCACCACAATTCACAATTCACAGGTAAGTGAACAACTTCAACCTCTTCTTAAAAGCGAACTCTTTCTCAGACTCGACTAAGGTAGATCTATTGCTACCTACTAATCACAATAGTCCCCAAAGTCACCTTTCAGATACCTTACCTAATAGACAAGTTGGATGTTTTTGTTTAAGCCTTTGTTAGGTTATGGGTTGGCTGATACTTTAGCTACGTTCACAACTCAATTCAAAACACATAATGTAAAGCAAATTAAGGGCACACGAGATTTACGTGGTTCCGTCAATGTGACATACATCCACGGTAATAGGGACTCTCCCTTACCGAGACTATCCACTATACTTGAGAATTCCAGTTACAATGGATGTCTTAGTCCTCTGCTCCTTTCACTATTGCAAATACTAAGCAAGTACAATATAGAGAGTGTCATTTACTATGTCTACCCTTCTTCTAGCTTGTCTTGCCTCTGTTGAATTGAAAGGCTGCTCCACTGCTGCTTAGAAGTTCACCGCAACGCTCTCTAACCTCTCTTGAAGAAATTTGGAAATACGTTGAGTTCTTTTCGATGCTTCGCCGAATTCCTTCTTTAGGTTGTCTCACACAGCTCCTGCTTTCACCGTCTCACGATCTCACCCATCTCCTTGTCTCATGGCTTGCCTCACGTTTCTGGTTTGCTGTTCCATGTCTCACGCATGTCCAGCCCCTGTTCTGCCGGATCTCTCTTGGTTGGCCAAATCAGGTTTCTACCCTATTCTGGTCTCATGCTGTCTAGCCCCTGTTCTGCCGGATCTTTCTGGTCTCACGCCGTCGTCGGATCTCTTCACCATCCCAGCCGGATCTTTCTGGTCTCACCCCATCGCCGAATCTCTTCACTATCCCAGCCAAATCTATTTGGTCTCACGCCGTCGCCAGATCTCTTCACTGTCCCAGCCAGATCTTTCTGGTCTCACCCCGTCACCGGATCTCTTCACTGTCCCAGCCGGTTCTTTCTAGTCTCACGCCATTGCTGGATCTCTTCACCGTCCCAGCTGGATCTTTTTGGTCTTACCCCATTGCCGAATCTCTTCATTGTCCCAGCCGAATCTTTCTGGTCTCACGCCGTCACCAGATTGTCTCCTTGCCGACCGCTGTTCTGCTCAAATTGCCGACTATGTGCCGTTTTGCTCAAATTGCCGATCCGTCTCTTTTTGTTGTCTTCCAATAACCTTTATATACTCCTCCATGAAACCCTAATAGGGCTTACTTGTGGCAAATTTACTATCTTGCCCTTCCATATGGCTTTTACGTTCTTGCCCCTCTATGTGGCTTTTACCTTCTTGCCCTTCCATGTGGCTTTACTTTCTTGCACACTCAAACCTAGTTGACAACAATTACAACCCATACAAGGCTGTGGGAACAACAGTGTTAGTAGTAAACATTATATTCTTTGCAACAAGTTGGTTTGTACATCATTGATACTCTTAATCCATTGAATTCATTCATACAAAGCTTTGATTGATCTTAATTTGCTTTTCATATACCTTTTGAAAATTTTCAAATCTTGAATAATGAGACCTCCTCTTTAATTCTAGTTGACAAGGCTCCTTCTTTTGTTGCCAGGACGCATTTACCTAAAATGATGGTGAAATTAACTTTTGCTTTTGCACAAAACATTCTATTCATATGAACAAGCATATATGTATGTCTTTGGTACTTTAATTATATTAAATTCCATGAAGCAAATGAGTCATTGATGGTTTAAGTCCCAAACAAAGATACCATCTTTTCATTTTTTGATAACAAGACTTCTCATTTGTTGCAAGAACTCATTCACACAAAATGATCTATGATTAACTTTTGTGTCAACAATAAATAATATATATTTTTGCAATCTTGTTTGTATAACTTTGGTACTCTAAATCGTTTGAATTCCATTAAAAAAAGTCTAATTGGTCTAAATTACCTTTTCTTATGTGTATTGAGTATTTCAATTCCAAAATAATGAGATAGTCTCTTCATTTCTAGCCAATAAGGCTCTTTCCATCGTTGTAAGGACTCATTTACACAAAATGAAGGTGAAATTAACAATTTTGTTTACACAAAAATTTTTAATCATTGGAATAGACACTTTTGCACACCTATGGCACTTCGAACCCATTAAATTCCATCAAGTAAATGAGTCATTGATTCTAATTAGCTTTCTTCACAAATATTGAATGGTTTAATTCTCAAACAATGAGACTACCTCTCCATTTTTGAATAACAAAGCTTCTTTTTTTTTTTTGTTGTAAGTACTTATTCACACAAAATGATTTCATAATTAACTTTTGTGCCAACAAGAAACATTATATTCTTTGCAACAGGCTTGTTTGTATATCTTTGGTACTCTAAATCCATTGAATTCCATCAATCAAAGCTTTGATTTTATTTCATTAACTTTTCTTATACCTATTGAAAGTTTGAAATCCTTGATAATGAGACATTTACTTCATTTCTAGCTAACAAGGCTCCTTCCTTCATTATAGAGATTTATTTACCCAAAATGATGGTGAAATTCACTCTTGTCTCTACACAAAACATTCTATTCATTGGAACAAGCACATATGTATGTCTTTGATGTTTTAAATTCATTGAATTCTGCCAAACAAATGAGTTATCAATCTGGATTAGCTTTTTTTTTAGGAATTAAATAGATTAATTCTTGAATAATAAGACCATCCCTTCATGTTTTAATAAAGATTTCACTTTCATTACAAGGACTCATTTACACAAAATGATCTCATAATTAACTTTTTTGTCAATAGTAAACACTATATTCTTTGTAAGAAGCTCATTTGTACAACTTTGGAACTTTAACCAATTGAATTCCTTGAAACAGAGGTTAGTTTGATTTTTATTAGCTTTCTTATAGCTATTTAATGTTTTAATTCTTGAATAATGAGACCTTCTCTTCATTTCTAGCTAGCAAGGCTTCCTTCTTAATTGTAAGGACTTATTTGTATAAAATGATGGTGAAATTAACTTTTGTGCCAACATAAAGCATTATATTGATTGGAACAAGCATGTTTGCACACCCTTAGTACTTTGAACCCATTAAATTCCATCATGTAAATGAGTTATTGATTTGATGTTCAATCACACCATTGAGATTCCATTCAACCATACTACTACCATTATATTGAATGTAATTATACTCCAATTGTTCTTCCAATAAGAGGTCAACATGTATTGATCTTAGATAGCATAACACAGTAAGAACTTTATTAAAGGTTATTTTATTAATAGAAAGAGGTTCCTTTGTATGAGAAGGACTAGTCTCAAATGGGTGTTGTTCTAATAAGAACACTTGTTGAAGTTGATTTGACTCTTCTAATGTTGTTCTAATAAGAATATTTGTTGAAGTTGATTTAACTCTTCTAAGTCTTGTTTGATATTTTCACCTTTATTATTAGATTTAATCTATTTTTTTTTTCCAAAATGATAGCTTCTTGATCTTTTAGACCAAGGCTTTTAAGTCATTTAACTATTTTCTCCACTAGTTTTATTATTTTAGAACTAATGTTGGTCATATTATATTTAATATCTTTAGAGAATAGGGATTTAAATAAAACCCTTTTTCTTATTTCTAATTTAACTAGAGGCTTAGCAATAGAGTCCCATTTGTGAAATATTTCTTTGACTTTTTCCTCTATTCTAATCAATTAAGAGCTTACTGATTAAGATACAAATTAGTACAATTGTCTTACTATATTACAACACTGGTCATAGCTTTGGCCTTATAAGGTGAATCTAGAACCTCACTTCCCTTAATTTTTAAAGAAAGTTTTAAAACAAGATGGCAAATATTATTAACCCTCTTGCCTTTTTGGTTAAATACTCTTGGTAAGCTCTTTCAAGGATTAGGCAATTTTTTTATGCCAAAAATTTAGGAAAAATTTTTCATTGATTATTAAAAATATTTTGAATATAAGTAAAAATATCAACAATATCCATTTCTACAATATATTTTTTATGCCTTTGATGCCAAAGTTTTTGTTGCCTTTGATTTAAGGTCATGAAAAAATTTTCCTTTTGAGGTATTTTTTGAAGAGCAAAATAACACTTTTACCTTTTCCTTTATCTCATTATATTCTTGAAGAATGAGACTATTTCTTCATTTCTAGCTAATAAGGCTATTACCTTTGTTGCAATGACTCATTTTGATAAAATGATGGTGAAATTAATTTTTGCATTGGAACAAGTATGTTTACACACCTTTGATGCTCTATACCCATTGAATTTAATCATCTAAAATGCATCATTAAACTTTATTAGAATTCATTATAGGTATTGAATGGTTTACTACCTAAAAATTGAGACTATCACTTCAATTTTTATCACAAGACTTCTCTTTTCATTGCAAGGACAAATTTACACAGAATGATGGTGAAAGTACCATTAGTGCTTGCATAAAACATTATATTCATTGCAACAAGCTTGTTTGTACATCTTTTATACTCTAAATCCATTGAATTTCATCAAAAAAAGTATGATTGGTCTAGATTACCTTTCAAAAATGGATTGAGCTTTTCAATTATTGAATGAGACCATTTCTTCATTTCTAGCAAATAAGACTTGTTCCTTCATTGCAAGGACTCATTCACACAAAATAATCTTGTAATTGACTTTTGTGTCAACAACAAACATTATATTCATTACAACAAGCTTGTCTGTACATATTTGGTACACTAAATCCATTAAATTCCAACAAAAATTGGTGTGATTTGTGTAGATTACAATTTCTTATACACATGTTGTGTAAATGAGTGCTTTTAATGAAAGAAGGAGCTTTGTTAGTTAGAAATGAAGAGTTAGTCTCATTATTTAGGAATTGAAACACTCAATACATATAAGCATGTTTGTGGCTACATAAAACCTTATAATTATGCTTGTTTGAACACCTTTGGTACTCTATGCACATTGAATTCCATCATGTAAATTGAGTCACTGATCTTTATTAGCTTTCCTAGCAAGTATTGGAAAATTTAATTCCTAAGCAATAAGATTGCATCTTCAATTTTTCATAACAAGACTTATCTTACCATTAGAAGGACAAATTTACAAAAAATGATGATGAAATTAACAATTTTATCTACTCAAAACATTATATTCATTGCAACAGGCTTGTTTTTAAATCATTTGTACTCAATTCATTGGATTTCAACTGAAAGGAAAAAGTGTGATTCATCTATATTACCTTTTCAAATACATATTTAGGGTTTTCATTCCTAAATTAGACAATCACTTTATTTCTAGCTAGCAAGGTTCCTTCCTTCATTGTAAGGACTCATTCACAAAAATGATCTCATAATTAACTTTTGTGTCCATAATGAACATTATATTCATTACAACAAGCTCATTTGTACATTTTTGGTACACGAAATCCATTGAATTCCATCAAAAAATGGTTTGATTGGTCTAGATGATAATTTCTTATACATATTTTGTGTAAATGTGTGGAAGAAGTAGCTTTGTTAGTTAACAATGAAGAGAAAATCTCATTATTTAGGAATTAAAATTCTCAATACATCTAAGCACCTTTGTGCTTACACAAAACCTTATAATCATTGGAACAAGCACAATTGCACACCTTTGGCACTTTGTTCCCATTGAATTGCATCAAGTGGTCTTATTATAAATGAGTGCTTGCAATGAATAGTAAAGCTTTGTTAGTTAGAAATAAAGAAGCAGTCTCATTATTTAGGAATTGAAACACTCAATATGTATAAGAACATTTATGTTTACCCAAAATATTATATTCATTGGAACAAGCATGTTTGCACACCTTTGGTACTCAGTACTTATTGAATTCCATCAAGTGAAATGAATCATTGATCTTTATTACCTTTCCTTATAGGTATTGAATTGCTTAATTCCTAAGTAATGAGATTGTCTCTTTAATTTTTCATGTTAAGACCTCACTTTTCATTGAAAGGACCAATTTACACAAATTGATAGTGAAATTAACATTAGTGTCTACACAAAACATTATATTCAATGCAACAAGTTTGTTGGTACCGCTTGGGTCCTCTAAATGCATTAAATTTCATCAAAAAAAGGTTTCATTGGTCAAGATTACCTTTTCAAATACATATTCAGTGTTTCATTTCCTTAATGAGACTATCTCTTCATTTCTAGCTAACAAGGATCCTTTCATCATTACAAGGACTCATTCACACAAAAAGATCTCTTAATTAACTTTGGTGTCAACAGCATACATTATATTCATTGCAATAAGCTTGTTTATACATCCTTGGTACACTAAATCCATTGAATTCTATTTAAAAATGGTGTGATTGCTCTAGATTACCATTTCTTATACATATTTTGTGTAAATGAGTGCTTGCAATGAAAGAAGGAGCTTTGCTAGTTTGAAATGAAGAGATGATCCCATTATTTGGGGATTGAAACACTTAATAGCTAAAAGCACATTTGTGTTTACACAAAACATTACAATCATTGAAACAAGCACACTTGCAAACTTTGGTCCTTTGTACCTATTGAATTCAATCAAGTAAAATGGGTGTTTGTTCTTTATTAGTTTTCCTTATAGGTATTGATTGGTTTGATTCCCAAACAATGAGACTATCTTTTCAATTTTACATGATAAGACCCAATTTTGTATTAGAAGGACAAATTTATAGAAAATGATGGTGAAATTAACATTTATGTCAACAAAAAATATTATATTCATTGCAATAAGCTCATTTGTACATTTTTGGAAATCAAAATCCATTGAATTCCATCATAAAATGGTGTGATTGGCCTAGATTACCATTTCTTTTACATATTGTGTAAATGAGTGCTTGCAACAAATGAAGGAGCTTTGTTAGTTTGAAATGAAGAGATAGTATCATTATTTGGAAATTGAAACACTTAATATATATAAGAATATTTGTGTCTACACAAGACATTAAATTCATTGGAACAAGCACAATTGCACACCTTTGGTATTATGTGCCCATTAAATTCCATCAAGTGAAATGATTCATTAATCTTTATTAGTTTTCCTTATAAGGATTGAATGGTTTAATTTTTAAACAATGAGATTGACTTTTTAATTTTTCATGACAAGACTTCACTTTTCATTGGAAGGACAAATTTACACAAAATGATTGTGAAATTAACATTTGTGTCCACATAAAACATTATATTCTTTGCAACAAGCTCGATTGTACCTCTTTGGTACTCCCAATCCATTGAATTTCATTAAAAAAAGGTGTGATTTGTCTAGATTGCCTTTTAAAATATATATTGAGAGTTTCATTTTCTAAATGAGACAATTTCTTAATTTCTAGCTATTAGGCCTCCTTTCTTCATTGCAAGGACTGATTCACACTAATAGATCTTGTAATTAATTTTTATGTCAATGACAAACATTATATTCAATGCAACGGGCTGATTTGTACATCCTTGGTACACCAAATCCATTGAATTCTATTAAAAATGGTGTGATTAGTCTAGATTACCATTTCTTATACATATTTTGTGTAAATGAGTGCTTGCAATGAAAAAAGGAGCTTTTTTAGCTAGAAATGAAGAGACAGTCTCATTATTTAGGAATTGAAACATTCAATTCATATAAGCAAGTTTGTGTACATTTAAAACATTATATTCATTAGAGCAAGCATATTTGCACAACTTTGGTGCCATGAACCCATTGAATTCCATTAAGTAAAATGAGACATTGGTCTTTATTAGTTTTCCTTATAGGTATTGAAAGGCCTAATACTTGAACAATGAGATGATCTTTATAATTTTTCATGACAAGACATCAAATTTCTCCAGAAGGACAAAATTACACAAAAGGATGGTGAAATTACCATTTTTGTCCACTAAAACGTTATATTTATTGCAACAAGGTTATTTGTACATCTTTGGTGCCCTAAATCCATTGAATTCCATAAAAAAAATGGTGTGGTTGGCCAAGATCACCATTTCTTTTAAATATTTTTGTGTAAATAAGTGCTTGCAATGAAAGTAGGAGCTTTGTTAGTTTGCAATGAAGTGCCAGTCTCAATATTGAAGAATTGAAACACTTAATACATATTTGCACATTTGTGTCTACACAAATCATTGTAATCATTGAAATAAGCATGTTTGAACAACCTTGGTACTCTATACCCATTGAATTCCATCAAGTAAATTGAACCATTGATCTTAATTAGCTTTCCTTATAGGTATTGAATGGTTTAATTCTTGAAGAACAAGACAGTCTCTTCAAATTTTCATGACAAGGCTCTTATTTTCTTTCGGAGAACAAATTGAGATGATGGTAAAATTAAAATTTTTGTCTTTACAAAACATTATATTCATTGTAACAAGCTCATTTATGCATCTTTGGTACTTTAAATCCATTAAATTTCATCAAAAAAAGGTTTGATTGGCCTAGATTACTATTTCAAATATGTATTAAGAGTTTCATTTCCTAAATGAGACCATTTCTTTATTTCTAGCTAACAAGGCTCCTTTCTTTGTTGTAAGGGTTGTTTTACACAAAAAGCTCTTACAATTAACTTTAGGGTTAACAACAAACATTATATTTCTTGCAATAAGCTCATTTTTACATCCTTTTTCACTAAAACCATTGAATTCCATCAAAAAATTGTGTGATTGGCCTAGATTGCCATCCTTATACATATTTTGTGTAAATGAGTGCTTACAATGAAAGAAGAAGATTATTAGCTAGAAATGAAGAAATAGTCTCATTAGTTAGGGATTGAAAAACTCAGTATGTATGAGCAAGTTTTGTTTACACAAAATAATATAATCCTTGGAACAACCATGTTTGCACACCTTTGGTACATTGTAACCATTGAATTCCCTCATGTAAAATGAGTCATTAATCTTTGTTGGCCTTCCTTATAGGTAGTGAATGGTTTAATCCTTAAACAAAGAGATTGTCAATTCAATTTCTCATGACAAGTTTTTACTTTTCATTGGATGGGCAAATTTACACAAAATGATGTTGAAATTAACATTTTTGTCTTCATAAAACATTATATTCATTGCAACATGCTTGTCTGTACACCTTTGGTACTTTGTACCCATTAAATTACATTGTAAAAGGGTGTGATTGGTCTAGATTACATTTTTCAAATACATATTGGGAGTTTCATTTTTGGAATGAGACCATCTCTTCATTTCTAGCTAACAAGGCCACCCTTTCCTTCATTGTAAGAACTCATTTGTAGAAACTAATCTTGCAATTAGCTTTTTTGTTAACAACAAACCTTATATTTATTGCAAAAAGCTCATTTGTACATCTTTGGTACAATACATCCATTCCATTAGAAGCTGGTGTGACTGGTCTAGATTACCATTTCTTATACATATTTTATGTAAAAGATTGTTTGAATGAAAAATGGAGCTTTGTAAGTTAGAAAAAAAGAGACAATCTCATTATTAGGAATTGAAACACTTAATACATATAAGCATGTTTGTGTCTAGTTAAAACATTATATTAAATGGAATAAGCACGTGTGCATACCTTTGGTACTCTAGACCAATTGAGTTCCATCATGTAAAATGAGTCATTGATAATTTTTATATTTCCTTATAGGTATTGAATGGTTTAATTCTTAAATAATAAGACTATCTCTTCAATTTTTCAAGACAAGACCTTACTTTTCAACGGAAGGAAAAATTTATGCAAAATGATGGAGAAATTAACATTTGCATCTATACAAAACATTATAATCATTGAAACAAGCTCATTTGTACATTTTTTATACCTAAATGCAATGAATTTCATCAAAAAGTGTTGTGATTTATCTGGATTACCTTTTGAAATTCTTATTGAGAATTTCATTTTCTAAATGAGACCGTTTTTTCATTTCAAGCCAAGAATGCCCCTTCCATCATTCCAAGGACTCATCACATAAAATGATCTCTAATTAATTTTGGTTAAACAACAAATATTATATTCATTGCAACAAGCTTGTTTGTACATTTTTAGTACTTTAAATCCATTGAATTCCATCAAAAAAATGGTGTGATTCATTTAGATTACCATTTCTTATACATATTTTGTGTAAATTAGTGTTTACAACAAAAGAAGGAGCTTTGTAAGTTAAAAATGAAGAGATGATCTCATTATTTAGGAATTGAGACACGCAATACATATAAGCATATCTATGTCTACTCAAAATATTATATTAATTCAAACAAGCACATGTGCACACCTTTGGTACTTTATACAAATTGAGTTCCACCAGGTAAAATGAGTCATTGATCTTTTTTACCTTTCCTTATAGGTATTGAATAGTTTAATTGCTGAACAATGAGATTGTTTCTTCAATTTTTCAAGACAAAACTTTACATTTCATTGGAAAGACAAATTGAGTGACTTCACTTAATATAAAGCTTGTTAATACAAAGAAGTAAACAATTGTTGCATGGATTTACTTCACTTAATATAATTGTTCATTGCAACAAAGAACATTGTTCATTGTTTCTTTTTGCATGGATTTTAAGACAAGAAAAAGATAAATTAGCTTTTGCCTACCAAAAAAAAAATAAACTAGGGTTTGCAAATTAAAAAAAAAAAAAGAGGTTTTATAATGAGGCTAAGAAAAAAAAACAAAAGAAAAACTCAAATTTAGATAAATAAACCTAATTTAAGCCCTAAAGCTTTGATACTAGCTAGTGTGAACCCCAAAAGATGTGGCTAGGGGACCCAACATGCATAAGGAATCAAACAAGAACCCAAGAAAGCAAAATTAGATTTCAATCATGTAAAACCTAGACCTAATGTTCAAGGAAAATGAACTAGAGGTATGAAGAAGGATATAGAATCACACACGAGAAAAAAAAAAAAGATTTGGGAGTGATAAGTTGAGTTAAATGCTACAAGAAGAGTTAGTTCTTGATAACTTCTCTAGTTCATGAATGAACCAAAGGAGAAAATTCTCATTTTCTAAATAAGCTAGCAATAAATCTACTCCTATTTGTTTTAGGAGTTGTTAAAAAAAATCCTTACAATAACTTAACATGAGGCCATTCAACATATTTAATTAATAAAGTCTTGAGCCTTATTATGATATGATTTGTTTCCTATCAAGCTTAAATTAGCTTCATTGACCCAAATTTCTTTAATAAACCCATTAAGTGCTTCTTTCATCTTTTTAGCTCTTAAATATGTCATTAGCCCTTCTTGAATGCTCAATGGATCTTTAAAAGCCCTCCTTGCATCTGCTCCTCCATGGATTTCATTAGTAATGAAAGAAGGAGCCTTGTTTGTTTGAAATGAAGAGATGGTCTCATTATTTAGCAATTGAAACACTTAATAGATATATGAAAAGGTTAACTAGACCAATTACATCTTTTTTATTTATGGAATTCAATGGATTTAGAGTACCAAAGATGTACAAACAAGGTTATTGCAATGAATATAATATTTGTTGTTAATTATAAGATCCTTTTTGTGTGAATATGTCCTTGCAACAAAAAAAGGAGCCTTATTAAAAAAAAAATGAAGAGACGGTCTCTTTGTTCAAAAATTAAATTATTTAATATCTTTAAGGAAAGTTAATTAAGACTAATGATTCATTTACTTGATGGAATTCAATGGTTTTAGAGTACCAAAGGTGTCCAAACTTGCTTGTTCCATTAAATATAATGTTTTGTGTGGACACAAAAGTTAATTTCAACATCATTTTATGTAAATGAGTCCTTGAAACAAAGGAAGGAGTCTTTTCAATTAGAAATGAAGAGATGGTCTCATTATTCAACAATTGAAACACTCAATACATATAAGAAAAGGTAATCTAGAAAAATCACACCTTTTTTTAATGGAACTCAATCAATTAAGAGTAGTAAAGAGGTACAAAAAAACTTGTGGTAATGAATATAATGTTTGATGACACAAAAGTTAATTACAAGATCATTTTTTTGTGTGAATGAGTTTATGCAACAAAAAGAGAATTCTTGTTATAAAAAAATAGAGAGACTGTCTCATTGTTAGGGAAAGCAAATCTAGATCAATAGCTTATTTACTTGATGCAATTTAATGGGTTTAGTGTCCTAAAGGTGTGAACAAACTAGTTCCAATGAACACAATGCTTCGTGTAGGTATAGAAGTTAATTTCACTATTACTTTGTGCAAATGAGTCCTTGCAACAAAGGAAGAAGCTTTATTGATTAGAAATGAAGAGATTGCCTCATTATTCACCAATTAAAACACTCAATATGTATAAAAAAAAAGGTAATTTCGACCAACCACACCTTTTTTTTTAATGAAATTTAATGGATTTAGAGTATCAAAGATGAACAAATGAGCTTGCTGCAAAAAATATAATGTTTGTGGTTGACAAAAAGTTAATTATGAGATGATTTTGTGCAAATGAGTCCTTGCAACAAAAGGAGAAGCTTTGTTATAAAAAATGAAGAGGTAGTCTTATTGTTCAAGAATTAAACCATTCAATGGGTTCAAAGTACCCAAGGTGTGCAATGGAATTCAATAGATTTAGAGTATCAAAGGTTTGCAAATGTGCTTGTTTTAATGAATATAATGTTTTGTGTAGAAACAAAGGTTAATGTCACCAACATTTTGTATAAATGAGTCTTTGCACTAAAGGAAGGAGCTTTGTTGGTTAGAAATGGAGAGACGATTCCATTATTTAGTAATTAAAACACTCATTATGTATAAGAAAAGGTAATCTAGATCAATCATGCTTTCCTTTTACATGGTTTGAATGTTTCATTACCTAAAAGTTATTGATCTTGATTATGTTTTCTAACATGGTTCGAAAGATTCATTATTTGAAAGATCATATTGTCTCTTCATTCTTTACTAGCAATGCTTCTCTTTTTATTGCAAGGCTCACCCATACAAAACAAACATGAAATTAACTCTTTTTTACATTGAATTTTACATTTAATGTGAGAACCACTTTAATACACCTTTGGTAGACTTAATTGAATGAATTCCATACACCAAAGGAGTTGGTAGACCACCACTTCATTTCTTACTAACAAGTCTTGTCCTTTTGTTGCTAGGACTCATCAAGACAAATGATCATGAAATGAATCATTTTGTCTACACCAAACATTAGATTCTTTGTGATATGCACATGAATGCACCTTTGGCAATCTATTCATTCAAGTCTATCAAACAAAGGACTCATTGATCTTGATTAGCTATTCTTCCAAGGATTGAATGGTTCAATCTTAAAGTGTATGACCTATACTTCATTTCATGCTAATATGGCTTCTTCTTTCATTGAAAGGACTCATTAGTAAAAATGATCATGAGTCATTAATCTTGATAAGCTATTCTTCTAGGAATTGAATCATTGAATTCCTAAAGGATAATTCAATTCCTATAGGAGAAGACCCGACTTCATTTCATGTTAATATGGCTTCTCTTTTCATTGCAAAGACTCTTTTAGACAAAATGACCATGAAATTAAATTTTCTATCTACACTAAACATTAAATTCCCTGCTTAGGTCAAAAGTACAATTTTGGTAGTCTAAATAAATCAATTGAAATCCACCAAACATACAGGTCCTTAATCTTGATTAGAATTTTATACATGGTTGAATGGTTCATTGCATGGATAATTAGATTATCACTTCATTTCTTGCTAATAAGGCAACTTCTTTCCTTTCAAGGGGTTATTCACACATAATCATTATGAAATGAATTTTGGTATCTATGCCAAACATTAGATTCCTTGCACCAACCACATCAATACAACTTTGATAGTCTAAATCCATTGAAGTCCATCAAACGTAGGTGTAATTGATCATGATAAGGTTTTCTCACATGGTTAGAAAGGTAAGAATATCACTTCATGTATTGCTAAAATTGCTTCTCATTCCATTATAAGAAGCCATTCACATAAAATGATCTTGAATTTAAATTTTGTATCCACATTAACATTATATTCATTGTAACAAGTTTTTATTTTCTTTTTTTTTTTTACCTTGATTTGCTTTTCTTACATGTATTAAGTGGCTCATTTCTTGCCAATAAGGCTCCTTCATTCCTAGCAAGGACTCATTCACACAAAATGATCTAGAAATTAATTTTTTTGTCATCACCAAACATTAAATTCTTTGCAATAAACATGTCTATAAGCCCTTGGCACTCTAAATCAATTGAATTCCATTAAATAAAGGAGTTATTGATCTTGATATGCTTTTCTTGTAGGTATTGAGTGGTTTAATTACTTAATAATGAAATCGACTCATCATTTCTTTCTAACACAACTTCTCATTTCATTGCAACAACTCATTCACATTAATAATCTTAAAATTAACTGTTGTATTTACACCAAACATTATATTCATTGCAACTAGCACATCTGTACTTAAAATCCATTGAACTACATTAAACAAAGGAGTGATTAATCATGGTTAGCTTTACTTCTAAGTATAGATTGGTTGAATTCCTTAATGATGAGGTCATCTCTTAATTTCTTGCTGACAAGGTCCTTTCTTTTGTTGCAAGGATTTATTCATACTAAATGATCTTGAAATTAACTTCCATGTCAACATTAACTATTATATTAATTGTAACAAGAACATTTGTACACCTTTAGTACTTTAAATTCATTAAATTCCATCAAACAAAGGAGTTAATAATCTTGATTAGATTTTCTTACAAATATTGAAATTTTTTATTATTGAATTTCTAGACAATCTCATCATTTGTTGCTAACAAGGTTCCTCTTTTAGTTGTAAGGACTCCTTCACACAAGATGATCTTAAAATCAACTTTTGTGTCTACACCAAATATTATATTCATTGCTATAAGCATGTTTGCATGCCAATAATACTTTCAATCCATTGAATTCCATTAAATAAAGGAGTCATTAATCTTGATTAGATTTTGATTATAGGTATTGAAAGGTTCAATTCTTGAATAAGTAGACCCTTTCTTCATTTTGCACTAACAAGGTTGCTAGTTTGCAATGTTGAATCCTTTAGAATTGTTGCACCAGGGATGAGTTCAATATGATATTATATTCCGCTCAAAAGGTGGGAAACCATTTCATACTTCAGGAAAAACATCACCAAATTCTTGCAAAAAAGAAACAACAACACTAGGAAAAGAGAGGTTAAGCTCATTTGCACTAAAATAAGTTCTTTAGTTCTTGAAAAAACTAAAGGAAAAAATTCTCTCTTTTATTTTTAATAATGTTTTGCCATTTTTAACAATGAAATCAAGTTTATTTATAAGCTAATTTAACAACATTAAAAACTATAAAAAAAATAATGATAAAATCATAAAATATAAGAACACTCCTATTTTATTATAGACTCCTATTTTATAACAAATTATTATTTAGGACTAGAATTTGTTGTAACCCTAGCCCATAAAGTTCTCCATTCAAATTAATAAACCCTTAGCCCATATTAAGATATGCTCAGTTGCCCTTCAAGCTTGAATTATTGTCTTTGGACTAAATTTCTTCAATCACATTTAAGAGTTCAAAGGATGAGAGAAACACATAGTAGACTAATTGAAGAAATTTGGGCCAAAGAAGATAATTCAAGCTTGAAGGGCAATAAAGCATATATTAATGCAAGTTGATTGAATAAATTTGGGCCAAAAAAGCTAATTCAAGCCTAAATGAAGGAAAATCATATCATAATGTGGGCCGAGGTTTTATTAATTTTATAAGTATACTAAACAAGCCTATGTTAAGTGATTGTAAGAGTTTCTACAATAACTCTTAAAAAAATAGGACTAGGATTTTTGCAACAACTCCTAAAAAAGGAGTAGATTTGTTGTCAACCTATTTAAAATGTTTTTCCATATCTTTAGGGTTTTTATATGATTGTCAATTCTTCTTATAAATAGGATTGATTTCATTGTTAAAGGAAGCAGAACATTTGGTGAAATAAAAGTGAGAATTTTCTCCTTCAATTCTTTTAATAACTAAGGAACCTATTAAAAACCAACTCTTTTTGTGGCATTCAACCTAACTTATCAATCCCAAATTCATTCTTTTTTTAGATGTGGCATCCATGTCCTTTCATACATTTCGTTCAAGTTTCTTTGAACATTGGGTCTAAGTCTTCCGTGATTAAAATTTAATTTAGCTTTTTTAGGTTCTTGTTTGATTCCTTGTGCATGTTGGGTCCCTAAGCCATGCCATTTAGGTACACATCATCTAAGGATCCATTTAACATTCAAAGAAATAATTATTCCATAATCAAGGATAGTGGTGTGTATTCCTTAATTAGAAATTTGGAAAGGCTTAATCAAATTGTGAAAGAGATTTCCAAAAATTACCTTTTGCTTTAGGTTTTTAACAAGAACAAAAGAGGTTTTGGATGCCAATACCTTGTTGGCAAACTTGGACACCAAACAACTTGTAGTTGACTTATAGCTTGTGATTGTTGGCAAACTTTAGGCTTTCCACATTTTTTCAAAATACTTGGTAGGTATAAGGCCTTCCTGTATACAATTAAGATCTGCTCCAATATTTACTAAAGCTATGGTTTCCAAAGAAAATTGGTTAGCAATTTTCAAATGGATTCTAAAAAGACATTTTTAAGTGGTGATTTTAGTTACAAGTAACATGAATTTATTATTTTTGAGGCTTTCATGTTGTTAGGCTTTAGAAGATTCTAGCTGATCCAAAACCTCTATATTTTGAGGGTTTACTAAGTCTAGTAAAGACACTAGCATTTGATGGTCTTGTGTTTGTTGGGCCTTAAGATCTTAGATCTCTTGCTTGATTTTGTTTATTTCATGTTTAAGGTTTGTTAGAGTGATAGGCTTAGTTTAGGGTTTGTCAAAACTTTTTAGAACATTCCTAAGATTATAAAGAGGTTGGATGGACTAACATAATGGGTTTGGATTTGAAGTTAATGAGCTTTCAAGGAGCTTTTGAAGAAATTGAGCTTTAGCTTGATCATTTCCTAATTTATCAAGTATCTTAAGGATTTACTCTTGATCACATGTTAGGACAATTAAATATCTTTCTAAACCCTATTTCTAAAGAGGCTTCAAGTTCATCAACTTGGAAACCAGCTTCATCCTCAAAAGATAGTTCAAGAGTACTAGCTTATGAGGTTTCAACCAACAACACCTATAGTGGGGCTTGAATAGTATCAGGTAGTTCAAGGGCTTGGAGTTTTTTATGAAGTTTATAGTATTTGGACATGTGACTAGGCTTACCATAGTTATAACAAACATATATGGATGCATGGGCTTTTGTTTATTTAGGTTTAGTAGGTTTGAGCCAAAAGGTCATTTTGGGCTTAGAAGATTATTGGTGTTAGTTGGGCTTCGATTTAGAGTAAGAAGGATTTTTTAATTTAGTATTGGGCTTATGCTTTCTTTTGGTCAAATTGGGCATGAAAGGATCTTAACTCCTTTCAAGTCTGCTTTTGTTCTCACTTGATCTATTTTTAGAGCTTTAGATCTACACAAATTTGCAGTCCTTATTTTTGGACAAAGCTTTTTAGTTCACAATAAGCCAATTAATGATAAGGAATTTGACCATTATATTGAGCTTGCAATTTAGATCTTACCTTATTGTCGAGTAGCCTTAGTAATCCTACCAAAAACATTTTTTTCTAGAAAACTTGATTCATATTGTCTCATTACATGACACATGTTAGAAATGTATCTTTGTGCCAACAGCAATTATGCAGATATTTGTATTTAAGACTGGATAAGAATTTAATATTCTTATCCTTTAGGTGAGATGGATTACCAATAAAGTGCTCTGTTATAGTAAAGATATGACTTGCCATAGCATCAGGGATTGTTTGTTGGTTATTATCGAGAAGAGGTTTACCATGAACATCTCTCTTGACAACTTTGAAAATGCTATTGTGGCCAGCTGGAGTGAGTATGTGATCCCACTAGCCTTTAAGCCATCTTGAGAATCCTACAACATGGATCTCAACAATGACTTGGTTAAAGGATGGTGAAATTAACTTTTATGTCTACACAAAACATTCTATCATTAGAATAAGCACATATGTATACTTTAGTATTTTGAATGCATTAATCTTGATTAGCTTTCCTTATAGGTATTTAATAGTTTTATTCTCAAACAACAAAACTATTTTTTCATTTTTTGATAACAAAGCTTCTCTTTTGTTGCAAGGGCTTGTTCACCCAAAATGATCTTGTAATTAACTTTTGTGCTAATAATAATCATTACATTTTTTGCAACAAGCTTGTTTGTACATCTTTGGTGTTGTAAATCCATTTAATTACAACAAAGAAAGGTGTGATTGGTCTAGATTACTATTTTTTATAAATATTGAGTGCTTTAATTCTTGAATAATGAGGCCTTCTTTTCATTTCTAACTAATAAGGCTCCTTCCTTCATTACAAGGACTCATTTACACAAAATAATGGTGAAATTAAATTTTGTGTTTGCATAAAACATTATATTCATGTGATTAAGCATGTTTGCACACCTTTGGTACTTTGAACCCATTGAATTCCATCAAGTAAATTATTATTTGATCTTTAGCTTTCCTTATAGGTTTTCAATGGTTTAATGTTTGAATAATGAAACCATTTCTTCATTTTTTTGATAACAAGACTTCTCTTTTTGTTGCAAGGACTTATTCACACAAAATGATCTAATAATTATCTTTTGTGTCAATAGCAAACATTATATTCATAGCTACAAGCTCATTTTTAAATCTTTGCTACACTAAATCTATTAAATTCTATCAAGTTGTCACTAATCTTTGTTAGTTTTCCTTATAGGTATTGAATGGTTCAATTGCTAAATAATGAGACACTCTTTATTTTTTTTATAACAAGACTTCTCTTTTCATTGCAATAACTCATTTACTTAAATTAAGGGTAAAATTAACTTTTGTGTCTCCACAAAACATTATATCCATTGGAATGAGCATGTTTGTAGACCTTTGGTACTTGGAACCCATTAAGTTCCATGAAGTAAATGAGTCTTTGATCTTGATTAGCTTTCCTTTAAAGATATTAAATGACTTAATTCTCAAATAATGAGACCACCTTTCCATTTTTTATTCTATTTCTTTATGTATTCCTTGTATCTTCTTTTGATTAAAAGGAGATTTAAGTTTCTGTTGTAAATGCTTATAAGTAATTTCATTAGTTAAAGAATTAATGAATCTTTCATTCCTTTTAATCTTTTTCTAAATCAAATCAATTCTCTATATTGAAGAATGGAAGCAAATTTAAAGCTAGTAAGCTTTCTGTTAATCTCTGCATTTATGCATCATCATCAATTTTCTTTATTGGGTATAGCACATGTAAGAAATGATTTCCTAATATGAAATCTTGCGATAGAATTTTAACCATCATGAAAGGAATTTCTAAGCATATACCAACATTACAAATAACAACTTATGATAGCTTGTATTTAATAACAAGCTTACTTTAATCAATAATGTTTAATACTTTTGTTGTTTTTGAAAAGTATTTTAAAGGTACTAATCCTTCTTAATACAAATTTAGAGTGTTAGAGCCAAACCTAGTGAAGTATCTATTATAAGTTATAGTTGAAACCTAAGCCATGTTTTCATTTTTAGCTCATGCAAGTTGTGGTTAGGCATTAAGTGCTTTGGGTGTAAACCACTAACATTGATTTTAGGACACATATGGATAAACTTCATTGAAGTTAGCACTCTAACAGTAAAAATAAAAAATTATTATCAATGAAAATATAAAAAATATTTATCTTTAGAATTGGAAATTACCATCATCCTTATTGTCATATACATATATTGAGTGGTAGTTTTTTTTTTATATGTAAATCTAATTATATTATTAAAATAATTGAAGAAGCTTTACCCTTATCTTAAGGTTATAATGATTTTTTTTCTTGCTATCCCAAGCACTCATTAGTTCACACTAAAGGAAATATAAATTTCCCCATATTGGCATGATTCAAGTAACTTTGAAGCTGGCCACAAGATTTGGTTTAAATGACTCTACCATAATTTATGTTAAAGACTAAAGACATAATAGGTTTCATGACTCCTTATTAGGAGTAATAGAATCAAATATAAGTGATAGACCTATTTATTGTTGTTGTTACCCTAACTTTACTCTTTCTCTCAGATCCTAATCCCATGCATGCTTTGTGCTTAGATTTTAAAACCATGGGATTTAATATGGTGCATTCCTCAAAAAATTTAAAAACATGGGAAGGTTGTTTGCAACATGTAGAGTTTGCATAAAATAGGAGTGTTCATTCTACTATTAGTTGCTCTCCATTTGAAATTGTGTATGGTTTAAATCCTTTGACTCCTTTAGATTTGATGCTTTTACTTGTTGATGATATGTTAACTTAGATTATGAACGTAAGGCCAAAATAGTGAAGAAGTTGCATGAGAAGGTGTGGCAATAAATTGCAAAATGAACATAGTAATATGCATTCCATGCCAACAAAGGGAGAAAGAGGGTGGTATTTGAACCTAGTGATTGAATTTTGGTGCATATGCATATGGAAAGGTTCTTGGCTTAGATGTATTCAAAGTTGCAGCTTAGAGGGGATGGTCCATTTCAAGTGGTGGCACAAATTAATGAAAATGCCTATAAGTTAGACCTTTTTAGCGAGTACAATGTAAATACAACATTTGATGTTTATAATCTTTTGATAAGTACAATGTGAGTACAACATTTAATGTTTATAATCTTTTTCCTTTTGATATAGGTAATGATTTAATGATGAATCCTTTTAAGGATAGGAAAAATGATGAGATCCATGAAGAAGTTAATGCATGTAAGGCTTTTAAGGATCCATGGAGCATTCAAGAAGGGCCAATAAAATGTTCAAGAGCTAAAAGGATGAAAGAAGCACTTAGTAAGCTGATTGATGAAATTTGTTCAAAAAAAGCTAATTCAAGCTTGAAGGGTGGCAAAACATATCTTAATGTGGTCCAAGGCCTTATTAATTTGTTTGGAGTACTTAATGAGTTAGGGTTACAATAAACTCCATTCCTAAATAGGAGTTTATTATAAAATAGTGCAAGTCCTAAAACAAATCAGAATAGATTGTTGTTAGCTTATTTATGAAGCTTGCCATTATCTCTAGGGTATGGGTTATTAATTTAAACTATAAATAAGTCTATTTGCATTGTTGAAAAAAAAAAAGAACATTAATGAAAATAAAAGTGAGAATTTTTTCCTTCAGTTCTTTCAAGAACTAAAGAACTTAATGAAAACTAACTCTTCTTATAGTGTTCAACCTAACTTATCACTCCTAAATCCCTTTTTTTTTTGGAGTGTGGTGTTCATATCCATCTTTATACCTTAGATTTGTGTTCCTATAAGATGATTACACAATCAAGATGGAGGAACGAGACTGCCATCTTTACAATTCCTTTGAAATGGTGAACTTCTTTCCTCTGCCACTATAAAGCATTACAATTTCTTACACTTTGGCCTTGTGTAGGTAGGAATCAAGCCCTTTTTTAGGGAAGGGTTGGATACTTTTGTTCTTGTTGCCCTTGGAGATTGCCATCTTCTAAACTTTGATGATTCTTTCTTAGGTATTATAGAAACAAGCCTATGTTCTGGTCCAATTTATTTCAATTGTTTTCTAGATTTCACAGTTTCTTTGCATGAAAGGAATATTCTTGATGTTCTTACCTTGTAAACCAAGCTTCACAACAATCAATTTGCTGAAGGATTGATTCTACTAAGCTTAATGTATAAGAAACATTATAAGGCTATGAAAATAGTGTTCAACACCAAAGCCCTTTGTCATGGAGCTCATGGAAAAATAATTTTGTGGGAAATAACCTCCAAACACCTAAGTATATTAAATGGCATGAGGTAAGTCTACCTAACACTTGGAAACTTGAATATGTTTCTACCCCAAAGCCTCCTTTGGCAATGGATGTCAACAAGATTACTTAGCATAGAGATGGCAATGTCAACATGTCCTTTGCAAGACACTCCACAAGTGCTAGATCTGAATCTAGTAAGGATGATGATCTAGAAACCAAAATCTCAAATTATTTGCAGCATAGCCTTTCTGCAAGATAGCCATCTTGCACTTATGCTCGAACTGGTAGTACAAGAGGTGTAGATTTATGTGGATAGGTCCCTTAAGCCACTTATGTGTCACCATAATGAGAATCCCTAGAATCTCCTGGAGCCTTGGCATCATAGTTCTAGCTTCCTATTGAGCTTGACATACATCCTAAGCTCCATGTTTTGGAAAAATATTTTGTGATTAAAAAAGAAATTTTAAGAAAAGAATTTTATGTCCAGCATACTGCTGAAAAAAGAGAATGGTTGTTCAAAAATTTTCAAAATGAGAAAAAACTAGAAGTCTAGCAAGATTATTATGACTAAATGACCATAAACAAAAGGCATGTTTTATTCTTTAATTGGTTTGGTGAGTACTATTTTCAATGGAATATGAGTACTTGTGGTCATCTTTCACAAAGGAAGATGAATTACAAGCTCAAATTCAATCACAACAATGCAAGTTAACGAATGGCTCAAAAATAGTATCAATTCATCCTCCATCACGTGAAATTCAATTCAAATACAAAGGCTCTTTTGTTCTTACATCACCATTCAAAGTATATAGAGAGCATGAAGATTTTTGAACAAAAGATATACAAAAGCTTATTAATCAAAATAATTATACAAAAAAATTTTCACAAACAATTAGCTGCCAACTCTCAAACGTGGATGCCACTGTAACAAGTTTTTCAATTTCAAAAAAAATTTCAAAATTTGCTGCCTCTGCTACAAAATTTTCAATAAAGCCTTTTTTAAAACCCTTTCAAATTTCAAATACATCATCAAATGAATTCAAAGAAGCTTTGATGCTTAGACTATAAGTTTTAAAGTAATTTAAACTCGAAGCATCAACAAGCAAAGAGATACAAACTTTAACTGCACTTGATGATGTCTCATCTTAGGCTTCTATGTCAGACATAGAATCGCTAAAGGTACATCTCAAAGTGGAACCACTAGGAATATCTTCAAAGATGTACTATCCCAAACCCATAACTCCTAACCTTTCTTTTAAAGAAAAACCAATTTTTCTTCAAACAAAATACAATTCCAATTCAATTTATGAGTGCAACATTGATGGATATTCTAAACATTGGATTCTAAATCTCCTTCAACAAATGACCATGGTGTCCAATGCATATAAGATCCATAGTCATACCTCTAACCACACCATTGCTAAGATCTTTGTTACAAGATTCTCAGGATAGCTTAAACGTTGGTTAGATCACATACTCACTCCAACTAATCATGATAGCATTTTTTAAGCTATCAAAAGAGATGTTTATGGTAAACCTCTCCTTGATAATTGAAGTTCCCGACTTCTCCCTAGGATCTACTAGTTCCTGATACTGAGAGGGGGGGTGAATCAGTATCACCACAATTCGCAATTCGCAGGTAAGTGAACAACTTCAACCTCTTCTTAAAAGCAAACTCTTTCTCAGACTCGACTAAGGTAGATCTATTGCTACCTACTAATCACAATAGTCCCCAAAGTCACCTTTCAGACACCTTGCCTAGCAGACAATACGGATGTTCTTATTTAGGTCTTCGTTAGGTTATGAGTTGGCTGATACTTCAGCTGCATTCATAAGTCAATTCAAAACACAAAATGTAAAGCAAATTAAGGACACACGAGATTTACGTGGTTCCGTCAACGTGACGTACATCCACGGTGGTAGGGACTCTCCCTTACCAAGACTATCCACTATACTTGAGAATTCAGGTTACAATGGATGTCTTTGATTCTCTGCTCCTTTCACTATTGCAATTACTAAGCAAGTACAATACAAAGAGTGTCACTTACTGTGTCTACCCTTCTTCTAACTTGTCTTACCTCTGTTGAATTGAAAGGCTGCTCCACTGCTGCTTAAAAGTTCACCACAACGCTTTTTAACCTCTCTTGAAGAAGTCTGAAAATACGTTGAGTTCAATGCTTCGCCGAATTCCTTCTCTACGTTGTATCACACAACTCCTGCTTTTACCATCTCACGGTCTCACCCGTCTCCTTGCCCCACAATCTCACTGTCTCACGGCTCGCCTGTCCGTTTCTCTCTCTCTTGCTGTCTAGTCGGATTTCTCTCTCTTCTCAACGGATTTCTCTCTCTTCTCGCCGGATTTCTCTCTCTTCCTGCCGGATTTGTCTCACCGTCTGCCGGATTTGTCACCGTCGACCGGATCCCAGTTCTGCCGGATCTCTCACCGTCCACTGGATCTCCTTCTGCCGGATCTCTCACCGTCCCAGCCGGCTCTCTCTCACGCCGTTGCCGGATCTCCTCTGTCCCAGCCGGATCTCCTCTGTCCCTTGTTCTGCCGTCGGCTCACTTGGTTGGCCGAATTGTGTTTTCTTTCTCTCCTTCCCGTCGACTCCTCTGTTCTGGCCGTCGGGTTTCTTTTTCTCTCCTTCACGTCAACTCTTTCTCTCTCTCGGCTGTTCTGTTTTTGCCGATGGTTCTCTCTCTCTTCTGTATCGTTCTGCCGTCGCCCCCCTTCACCAACCGCTTCAATCGTCTCTCTTTTCTACTGATGGTGTAGGGTTGCCGTGTGCCTTGCTGTCTCCTCGGCGACCGTCTCGCTGTTATGTCTGTTTCTCTCCTATCTCCGACGATGTCCTTTCTCTCTCTTCCAGGCATTTTCTCTCTCTTCGTCCAACGGCTTCACTGTGCAGTTACTGTTCACTCGACGGCACTGTTCACTCTCTTCGTCCTTACCGGTGGTGTTCTCCCGTGTAGGGTTTGGTGTTCTCTTTGGTTGGTCGGTTGTCTAAGTTTAGCTGAATGCTCAATATTGCCGACGCTCCCTGTTCTTTGTCTTCCAAGACCATTATATACTCTACTCCATGAAACCCTAATAGGGTTTACACGGCGATTTTACGTTCTTGCCCTTTCGTATGGTTTTACCTTTTTGCCCTTCCATGTGAGTTTACTTTCTTGCACACGTAAACCTAGTTGACAACAATTACAACCTATACAAGGCTGTGGGAACAACAATAATAAGCAACAAACAATCCCTGATGTTGTGGCAAGTTTTATCTTTTCCATAACAAAGCACTTTATTGGTGATCCATCTCACATAAAGGATAAGAATGCTGAACTCTTATCCAATTTTAAATGCAAATATTTGCACAATTTTTGTTGATACAAAAATATGTTTTTAACGCATGTCATGCAACAAGATGACACGAATCACATTTTTTGGAAAAGAAAAGTTTTTGGTAGGATTACCAAAGCTACTTGGAGATAAGGTAAGATCTAAATTGCAAGTTTAATATAATGGTCAAATTCCTTACCATCAATTGCCTTTGGTGAACTGATAAGCTTTGTCTAGAAAGAAGGACTACAAATCTGTGCAAATCTAAAGCTCCAAAAATAGATCAAGCAGGAATAAAAATAGATTTAAAAGGAGTTAGGATCTACTTATACCCAATTTGATTATAACTTCTATCACAACAAAAAGACCAAAAAAAAGCATAGGCCTAATACCAAATAAAAAAAAAATCCTCTTTACTCAAAATTTAAGCCCAACCAACACCAACAATCTTCTAAGCCCAAAATAACTTTTAGGCATAAACCTAATAAGCCTAAACAAATAAAAGCCCAAACATCTAGATATGTTTGTTTTAATTGTGTTAAGTTTAGTCACATGTTTAAATATTGTGAACTTCACAAAAAAACTCCAAGCCCTTGAACTACCTGATACTATTCAAGCCCAACTATAGGCATTGCTGGTTGAAACTTTAAAAGCTAGTACTCCTAAACTATCTTTTAAGGATGAAGCTACTCTCCAAGTAAATCAACTTAAAGCCTCTTTTAAAATAGGGTTAGAAGAGAAAGAGGTAAGCATCCTATTGTGTGCTTAAGAGCATGTCCTTGAGATACTTGATACATTAGGAAATGATCAAGCTAAAGCCTAATTTCTAGAAAAGCTCCTTGAAAGCCTATCAACTTCAATTTCAAACCCATTACTTTAGTCCATCCAAGCTCCTTATAATCTTAAGTATGCTCTAAAAAGGTTTGACCAACCGCAAACCAAGCCTCATCTCAACCATGGACTAATCAACACATAGCCATAGTAAGAGAGATTAAATGTTAGGTCAAACAATTGCCTTGTCTTCATATAAGCAATCTCATCCTACCCAAAATAGTTGAGACTAATGCGTCTAAACTAAGATATGAAGGGATTTTGAAACAAGTCAGGGATTAGCATGAACAACTTGTTTGTTTCACATCCAAGCTTTGGAATGATTGTCAAAGGCAATATTTCACCATTAAAAACAAAATTTTGGCAATTATTTTATGCATTTCAAAATTTTAGCATGACTTTCTAAATCAAAAATAGTTAATATGCATTGATTGTTAAGTAACAAAATCTATTTTACAAAAAGATGTTCAAAATATTGCATCCAAATAGATTTTTACATGATGGCAAGCAATTTCAAGTGTTTATGATTTTGAAATTGAACATGTTTGAGGTTTTTTAAATTGCTTACCATATTTTCTTATAAAAGAATTCTTGCAAGGTATAAGAACCTCAACCTCAAAGCAAGCCCAAAATGCCTAAGAAATCCAAAAAGAAAGCCTAAATAAAGAAAGTCCATTAGGAAAAGACCTAATCAAAAACAACCCAACCTAAAGCATAGGTTGACATGTTCAACTCAAAAAGCCAAAGCTCAAACTCTTCAGGTTCCTAAAACATTCCAAGCCCATGAAAGTAAGCCACTAATGACTCCTCTAAGTCTTCAGCCTCAAGCATGCCTAATATTGAAGCCTTAAGCCTAAAAACCCAAAAAATTATAAAAAAAAAAAAAGAAGAGATGAAGAGATGAAGAGATAAAGAGATGATTACATTATTTGGGAATTAAACCATTCAATATTGATAATGAAAGCTAGTCAAGATCAATGACTCCTTTGTTTAATAGAATTCAATGGATTTAGAGCACTAAAGGTGTACAAATGTGCTTCTTCCAATGAATACAATGTTTTATGTAGACACAAAATTTAATTTCTTCATCATTTTGTTTAAATGAGTCATTATAACAAAGGAAGGTGAGTTGTTAGTTAGAACTAAAGTGATGGTGCCATTATTTAGGGTTTGAGACACCTAATACATATAAGAAAAGCTAATCAAGACCACTTATACCTTTTTTTTCTATGAAATTCAATTGGTTTAGAGTACCAAAGATGTGGAAACAAGCTTGTTGGAGTGGATATAGTGGTTGTTGGATGGCAAGTAGTTTAGAACAACAATTTAGTACCTAACTTACTCATAACATCTTCCAAAAGTAGCTTAAGAACTTTGTTTCTTGGTTTGAAACAATGCTCTGAGGCATGCCTTGCAAAAGTACCTCTCTAAAGAACAATTTAACTACATTGTTTGCATCATCAATTTTATGCCATCTTTGAAAACTTATAAATAACAACAAATATAGAATCCTTACCCCATTTTGATCATGGAAACTTTAGCACAAAATCCATAGATAAATCAACCTAAGGTTGGTCAGGTATAGGTAAAGGAGTGTAGAAGCCATAGGGTAAAACTCTAGATTTAGCCCATTGTATGTTATGCACTTCTTACACACCTTATCAATAACTTGTTTCATATATGGCCATAAGAAATGTTCAACAAAGACATCTAGAGCTTTTCTAACTTTGAAATGACCCATTAGACCATCTTTCATGTGCTTCTTTCACAACCAACTCCCTTAAGGAACTTATAGGCACATGTAATCAATTTTCCTTAAATAAGATACATTCATGCCCATAAAATTTCCCAAAGGAAAACTTCTTACATGTCCTATACACATTAGCAAAGTTAGGATCTTTCACAAATAAATTTTTACTATATTCAAATCCTAACAATTTTGCACTGAGTATAGAGATAAGGGCATACTAGCAAGATAATGCATCAACTACCACATTCCTCTTACCTTGTTTATATTTGATGTTGTAGGGAAAGGTTTTAGTAAATTTGACCCATTTGCCATGTCTCTTGTTCAACTTCTTTCATTCCCTTAAGTGCTTCAAGGATTCATGGTTAGTATGGATGAAAAACTTATTAGGCCAAAGGTAGTGCTACCAAATCTCCAAGGCCTATACCAATGCACGCATCTCTTTATCATAAGTGGGATAACCAAGGGCTGCTCCACTTAGCTTTTCACTAAAGTAGGCAATTGGTCAAATTCTTGCATTAAAATAGCACCAATGCCAAGACCTAAAGCATCACACACAATCTAAATTATTTTAGCATAGTTTGGTAAATAAGTAAGGGTGAAAAACTAAATTTTTCCTTGATTAAATAAAAGCCTTGTCTTAATCACTACTCTACTTAAATCCAACATTCTTTTTAATAATCTCAGTTAATGGTGTAGCAATGGTGCTAAAGGCCCTAACAAAGTGTTTATAGAAACTAGCACAAATTGCCCTAAACTTTTCCTTGTAAATCCCAATACCCTTAGCACTCATAACATAGCCAAGAAATAGGATCTAATCAATGTAAAAAGAACAATTCTTAAGGTTAGCATATAATTTCTCAAAACATAAAACACTTAGAATGGAACATAAATGATCAAGATGCTTATCCAAGTTTTTTGCTATAGACCAAAAATATGATCAAAATACACAACCACAAAATTACCAATGAATGCATGTAAAACACGATTCATCAGTCTCATAAAAGTGCTCAATGCATTAGTGAGACCAAAGGGCATAACAAGCCATTCATGCAAACCATACTTAGTTTTGAAAGTTGTTTTCCACTATTCTTCCTCTCTCATCCTAATTTGGTAATATCCACTTTTCAAATCAATTTTAGAAAAGACACATGAACCATGCAATTTATCTAACATGTCATCCAATTTAGGTATAGGAAGGTGATATGTTATAGTGATTTTGTTAACTGCTCAACAATTAATGCCCATCCTCTAAGTCCCATCCTTCTTAGGCATAGGCAATACTGAAACTACACATGAACTTATGCTCTTCCTTACATATCCCTTTGCCATGAGCTTATTAACTTGCCTTTGAAACTCCTTTATCTCCTCAAAATTACTTCTATAGGCTAATTAGTTTGGAATTATCACACCATGGATGAATTCAATCTAATGTTTTATTCCCCTTAAAGGTGGCAAGCCTCTTGGTTGTTTGGGAAAAACATCTTCAAATTCCTACAAAAGAGAAATGACAATAATAGGCAATGAAGGGCTAAGCTCATTAGTATTAAAATAATCCTCTTAATAAAAAAGTGCAATTATAGGCTATTTTGAATAGGAACCTCTTCTAACATCACTCTCTTTTGCATATAAACTCTTAATTTTTCTCTCTTACCCTCTTTCTTCTTTTCTCTTAGTCTTATCGCCTTTCTCTCCATTTTCTCCTCTTTTCTCCTCTTAGCCTCAATTTTTTTTTTTTTTTACTTCTCACTCTCTTTTTTATTCCTTAATTGATCATCTTATACTTAGTAAGGTGTTAAAGGTATAAGAGTAATGGGTTTATCATTTAATGCAAAAGAGTACCTATTCTTAAACCCATCATGCATTACATGTCTATCATATTACGAACATCTTCCCAACAAAATATGCCTAGTGTGCATAGGTACAACATCACACAAGACCTCATCAACATATCTTTTAATAGCAAATGATACTAATACCTACTTATTTACCTTAACCTCCCCACATTCATTCAACCATTGAAGCATATATAGCCTTGGGTGCTTTATGGTAGGTAAATTAAACTTTTCAACCAAAGTAGCTACATTTGTACAACAATCCCCATCAATGATCATGTTGCATACCTTATCTTTAATGTGCCACTATGTATTGAAGATATTATCTCTTTGCATTTCATCATCTTCCTTGGCTTGTGCACCTAATGCTCATCTAGCCACAAACACATCTCCCTTAATTGGGTACTCCTTTCCATCACTTGCATCCTTTAATGGTGGCATGTAATCATCATTGAACTCACTTTCTATCTTAATATCACCGTTACACTGCAACACTATTATACACTTATTTAAACATTGAGATGTAATATATCCCCTTCTTATATACTTAAACATTTAACATCTCTATTTTTACTAGGTTAGGAATTAAAATTACCTTTCTCCTTGTTAGGACTTAGTTCCTTACTATTGTAAGAATTGGCCTTGGGCTTGTAATCAGCCTTACCATCCCTTTTTCTCCAATTTGGCTTCCAAGATGAAGAGGAACCCAAATTCAAAGTACCAAAGGTGTAAACAAAAAAGTTAATTTCACCCTGATTTTGTGTAAATAAGTCCATACAACAAAGCAAGGAGCCTTATTAGCTGGAAATGAAGAAAAGGCCTTATAATTAAAGAATTAAAACAATCAATTGGTATAAAAAATGCTAATTAAGATTAATCAAAGCTTTGTTTGAAGGAATTTAATGGATTTAGAATACCAAATATGCATAAACAAGCTTGTTGCAAAGAATATAATGTTTATTGTTGACAAAAAGGTTAATTACAAGATCATTTTGTGTGAATGAATCCTTGTAATAAAAGAGAAGTCATGTTATCAAAAAATGATAAGATGGTCTCATTGTTTGGGAAATTAAACCATTTAATACTTATAAGAAAAGCTAATTAAGAGTAATGACTCATTAACTTAATGGAATTTAATGGGTTTAAAGTGTTTGCCAAAGGTGTGCAAATGTGCTTGCTTTAATGAATATAATGTTTTGTACAGACACAAAAGTCAATTTCACCATCCTTTTATGTAAATGAGTCCTTGCAATGAAGGAAGCAATGTTGTTAGCTAGAAATGAAGAGCTAGTATCATGATTCAAGAATTGAAACACATAATACATATAAGAAAAGCTAATATAGACCAATCACACCTTTTTTTGATGGAATTCCATCAAGAAAATGAGTCATTCATCTTCATTAGCTTTCCTTATAGGTATTGAATGGTTTAATTCTTGAACAATGAATTTAACTCTTCACTTTTTGATAGCAAGCCTTCTCATTTTGTTACAAGGATTCATTCACACAAAATCATCTTGAAATTAACTTTTGTGTGAATAGCAAACATTGTATTCATTGTAAAAAGCTTGTTTTTACATCTTTAGTACTCTGAATCCATTGAAGTCCATCAAAAATAGGTGTGATTGGTCTAGATTACCTTTTCTTTTATGTATTGAAGTCCATCCTTCTTTTTAAACTAACATGCTTGTTTGTATAACTTTGTTACTCTAAATACATTGAATTCCTTCAAGCAAATGACTTAAAGATCATGATTTGCTTTCCAAATAGGTATTGAATGGTTTAATTCTTGAATAATGAGATCATCTCTTCATTTTTTTGATAATAAGACTTCTCTTTTCAAGTGAAGGACTCATTCACACAAAAATAATCTCATATTTAATTTTTGTGTCAATAGCAAACATTATATTCATTGCAACATTTGTACATCTTTGGTACTATAAATCTATTCAATTTCAAAAAGTAATTGAGTCATTGATTTTTATTAGCTTTATTCATAGGCATCAAATGGTTTAAATTTTGAACACTGAGACCACTTATTCATTTTTTGATAACAAGACTTCTCTCTTCGTTGCAAGGACTCATTCACACAAAATGATCTCAAAATTAACTTTTGCCTTAACAATAAACATTGTATTCATTGCCAAAGCTCATCTCAACATCTTTAGTACTCTAAATCCATAGAATTTCATCTAAAACATGTGTGATTGGTCTAGATTACCTATATTGAGTGTCTCCACTCCTAAATGGTACTCTAAAACCATTAAATTCCATCAAGAAAATGACTTATTGATCTTGATTTGCTTGTCTTATAGTATTCAATGAGATGGTCTCTTCATTTTTTGATAACATGACTTTTTAATTGCAAGGACTCATTCATACAATCTTGTAATTAACTTTTTGGTTAATAGCAAACATTATATTCATTGCAACAATCTTGTTTGTACATCTTTGATACTATAAATCTATTGAATTCCATCAAGTAAATGAGTCATCAATCTTCATTAGCTTTCCTTATAAGTATTAAATGCTTTAATTCCTAAACAATGTGACTATCTCTTCATTTTTTGATAACAAGACTTCTCTTTACATTGCATTGACTCATTTACACAAAATGATGGTGAAATTAACTTTAATGTCTACATAAAAAATTATATTCATTAGAACAAGCATGTTTATACCCCTTTGGTAATTTAAATCCATCAAATTATGTCATGTAAATGAGTCATTGATCTTTGTTAGTTTTCATTATAAGTATTGAATGGATTAACTCGTAAATAATGAGACTATATCTTCATTTTTTGATAATAAGACTTCTCATTTCATTGAAAGGACTTATCCACACAAAATGATCTTATAATTAAGTTTATATCAACAATAAACATTATATTTATCACAATAAGCTCATAGATACATTTGTGGTACTTTAAATCCATTGAATTTCATAAAAAAAAAAAGGTGTGATTGGCCTATATTACCTTTACCAATATGTATTAAGTGTTTCAACTCTTGAATAATGATAATATCTCTTCATTTCTATCTAACAAGGCACTTCCTTTATTAAAATGACTCATTTACACAAAATGATGGTGAAATTAACATTTACATCTACACAAAAGAGTATATTCAATAGAACAAGCACATTTGTACATCTTTGGTACTATAAATCTATTGAATTCCATCAAGTAAATGAGGCATTAATCCTTATTAGCTTTCTTTATAGGTATTGGATAGTTTAATTTTTGAATAATGAGACTGTCTCTTCATTTTTTGATAATAAGACTTCTAATTTTGTTACAAGGACTCATTCATGCAAAATGATCCTATAATTAACTTTTGTATAACATCAAACATTATATTCATTGTAACAAGCTCGTTTCTACATCTTTGAATTTCTGAATCTATTGAATTCCATCAAAAAAGGTGTGATTGGTCTAGATTACCTTTTCCTGTACATATTAAGTGTTTTAATTCCTAAATAAGGAGACAATCTCTTCATTTCTATCAAACAAGTCTCCTTCCTTCATTATAGGGACTTATTTATACAAAATGATGTAAAATTAACTTTTGCATCTACATAAAGCATTCTATTCAATTGAACAAGCACTTTTGCACACCTTTAGTACTCTATATCCATTAAATTCCATCAAGGAAATGAGTCATTGATCTTCATTAGCTTTCCTTATATTGAATGGTTTGATTCCTAAATAATGAGACTATCACTTCATTTTCTAATAACAAGACTTCTCTTTTCATTGCATGGACTCATTTGAACAAAATGATAGTGAAACATTATATTCATTGGAACAAGCATGTTTGTACACCTTTGGTACTCTAAACCCATTGAATTCCATCAAGCAAATTAGTCATTGATCTTGATTACCTTTCCTTATAGGCATTAAATAGTTTGATTGCCAAACAATGAGACTATCTCTTCAATTTTTGATAACTAGTCTTCTCTTTCCATTGCAAGGACTCATTCACACCTAATGATCTCACAATTAACTTTTGTATCAATATCAAACATTATATTAATTGCAACAAGCTCATTTGTACATCTTTGGTACTCTAAATCCATTAAATTTCATCAAAAAATGGTGTGATTGGTCTAACTTATCTTTTATTATATGTTTTGACTTATTTAATTCCTAAACGATAAGACCATTTAATGTGAACCCTAAAAGATGTGGCTTTAGGACCCAATGTATACAAAGAATTCAAATAAGAACCTAAAATAGAAAAATTAGATTCTAATTATGCAAGACCTAGACCCAATGTTTGAGGAACACAAACCTAAGGTGTAAAGAAGGATATGGATGTCATACTCCCAAAAAGACAGGATTTTGTAGTGATAAGTCAAGTTAAACAACATATGAAAATGAAGTTCCTGACTTCTCCCTAGGATCTACTAGTTTGTGATACTGAGAGGGGGGTGAATCAGTATCACCACAATTCGCAATTCACAAGTAAGTGAACAACTTCAACCTCTTCTTAAAAATGAACTCTTTCTCAGACTTGACTAAGGTAGATCTATTGCTACCTACAAATCACAATAGTCCCCAAAGTCACCTTTCAGACACCTTGCTTAATAGACAATTCGGATGTTCTTGTTTAGGCCTTCATTAGTTTATGGGTTGGCTGATACTTTAACTATGTTCACAACTCAATTCAAAACACAGAATGTAAAGCAAATTAAGGACACATGAGATTTACGTGGTTCCGTCAACGTGACATACATCCATGGTGGTAGGGACTCTCCCTTACCGAGACCATCCACTATACTTGAGAATTCCAGTTACAATGGATATCTTAATCTTCTGCTCCTTTCACTATTGCAAATACTAAACAAGTACAATACAAAGAGTGTCACTTACTGTGTCTACCCTTCTTCTAGCTTGTCTTGCTTCTGTTGAATTGAAAGGCTGCTCCACTGCCACTTAGAAGTTCACCGCAACGCTCTTTAACCTCTCTTGAAGAAATCTGGAAATATGTTAAGTTATTTCCGATGCTTCACCGAATTCTTTCTCTAGGTTGTCTCACACAGCTCCTGCTTTCACCGTCTCACAGTCTCACCCGTCTCCTTGTCTCATGACTCGCCTCACATTTTTGTTTTTCCATCCAGCCCCTGTTCTGCTGGATCTCTCACCGTTGACTGGATCTCTCACCATCAACCGGACCTCTTTCTGTCGGATCTCTCACCATCGACCGGATCTCTTTCTGCCAGATCTATCACCATCGACCAGACCTCTTTCTACTGGATCTGTCACCGTCGACCGGATCTCTCACCGTTGACCAGATCTGTCTCACCGTCCAGCTAGATCAAGCCGTCGCATGTTCTGGTCTCCTCGCCGTCCAGCCGGATCTCTCACCGTCCAGCCAGATCGAGCCATTGCACGTTCTGGTCTCCTCACCGTCCAGCCGGATCTCTCCCCGTCCAGCCAGATCGAGCCGTCGCACGTTCTGGTCTCCTCGTCGTCCAGCCGGATCTCTCACCGTCCAGCCAGATCGAGCCGTCGCACGTTCTGGTCTCCTCGCCATCCAGCTGGATCTCTCACCGTCTAGCCAGATCGAGCCGTCACATGTTCTGGTCTCCTCGCCGTCCAGCCAGATCTCTCACCGTTGGTTTCTGTTCCTCTGTCCAGCCACTGTTCTGCCGAATCTCTCAATTGCCAACCGCTGGTGTGCCAATTTGCTCAATTGCCGACCACTGGTGTGCCGGTGGTGTGCCGATCTGCTCAATTGCCGACCGCTGGTGTGCCGGTGGTGTGCCGGTGGTGTGCCGATCTGCTCAACTGCCAACTGCTGGTGTGCCGGTGGTGTGCC
The DNA here is from genome assembly GCA_037832385.1 of Rhizophora apiculata. Classification (NCBI taxonomy): domain Eukaryota; kingdom Viridiplantae; phylum Streptophyta; class Magnoliopsida; order Malpighiales; family Rhizophoraceae; genus Rhizophora; species Rhizophora apiculata. The sequence goes on along the minus strand of CM075439.1, from coordinate 9,146,034 downwards.
GATCTGCTCAACTGCTGACCGCTAGTGTGCCAGTGGTGTGCCGATCTGCTCAATTACCGACCGCTGGTGTGCCGGTGGTGTGTCAATCTGCTCAACTGCCGACTGCTGGTGTGCCGGTGGTGTGCCGATCTGCTCAACTGCCGACTGTTGGTGCCGTTCTACTCAGATTGCTGGTGGTGTGCCGTTCCTCACAAGTTTCTCTCTCTTGCCGGTGGTGTGCCTAGGTTTTCTGTCCGTTTTTCTTAATAGCCGATACGTCTTTTTTTTATTGTCTTCCAATGACCTTTATATACTCCTCCATAAAACCCTAATAGGGCTTACTTGCGGTGAATTTACTGTCTTCCTCTTCCATGTAGTTTTTACGTTCTTGCCCTTCCATGTGTCTTTTACCTTCTTGCCCTTCCATGTGGCTTTACTTTCTTGCACACTTAAACCTAGTTGACAACAATTACAAGCCATACAAGGCTATGGGAACAACAGAAAAGTTAGTTCTTGATAAGTTCTTTAGTTCTTGAAAGAATTGAAGGAGAAAATTCTCATTTCTAGTTTCACTAATGCTCTACTTATTTTTAACAATGAAATCATGCCCATTTATAAGCTAAACTAACAACCTTAACCCTATAGATAATGACAAACTTCTTTAATAAGCTAACAACAAATTTACTCCTAATTTTTTGGTGTTGTAGAAATCCTCACAGTCACTTGACATAGACCCATTTAGCATACTCAAACATTAAATAAAGCCTTGGCCTACATTTAGATATGTTTTATTGCCATTCAAACTTGAATTAGCTTCTTTGGCCCAAATTTCTTCAATCAGCCCATTAAGTGCCTTTTTCATCCTTTTAGCTCTTGAACATGTTATTGGCCCTTCTTGAATGCTCAATGGATCTTTAAAAGCCCTTCATGCATTAAATTCTCTATGGATCTCACCATTTTGTGTCCCTTTAAAAGGATTTAACCTTGAATCATCACCTATATAAAAAATATATATGTTGGGGATAAACTTCCATACACTCCCTCATGTGTTTCACTCCACTCTCTTATAGTATGACACCTGCTCTCATGTTTGCACACTATATAAATTTAGCTTTTCTTTCTCACTCCTTTATTGAAATAACTAAGCTCAATCAAAGCCACTTTATAACCAACAAATTCCAACAAATTAGATTCAAAAAAATTTAAGAAAGAGCAATGAATTTAAGGTTATGGATTAGAAGAACTCAATAAGATTAAATTGCAAAATACCAAAAAAATGAATTTATTGGATCCAAATCCTTGTAGGAACTAGAAAGAAATAAGGAAATAAATCCTTTATCTCCCTTTCATCTAATTAAATAGGATTCACTTTTGAATTAGGAAGGAATCAAATAGAATATTTTTCTTTTCTCTTTTTTTTTTCTTTTTCTTTTCTTCTTTATCAAACAAGATTTTCATTTTTTTTTTTTTGCCAAAATTTAAATATAAGAAAAGATAAACTAGGGTTTACAAATTCAAAGAACAAGAGGTTATAAAATGTAGCTAAGAAGATGAACAAAAAAATTGAACCTCAAAATTAAAAAAGGAAACCTGATTCAAAGCCAAGTTTTGATACCAACTAGTGTGAACTCCAAAAGACATAGCTTAGTGACCCAACATGAACAAGAAATTTTAACAAGTACCCATGAAAGCTAAATCAGATTTCAATCATGCAAGACCTAAACCCAATAAGAAGGATATGGATGGTGCCCTCCAGCAAAGAAGGGATTTGAGAGTGATAAGTTGGGTTGAATGTCAAAAGAAAAGTTTGTTCTTGATAAGTTCTTTATTTCTTTAAAGAACTGAATAAGAAAATCTCACTTTTATTTTTAGTAATGTTTTTCTCTTTTTAACAATGAAATTAAGCATCTTTATTGGCTAAATTAACAATCATAAAAATCCTAAAAATAAAGACAATGAAAAACTCCTAAAATATATAAGAACACTCTTATTTTATTGTAAACCCTTATTTTATAACAAACTCCTATTTAAGAGTGGATTTTATTGTAACCTTGGCCCATTAAGTACTTTAATGAAATTAATAAAGCCTTGGCCCACATTAAGATGTGCTTTGCTACTCTTTAAGCTTGAATGATCTTCTTTGGCCCAATTTTCTTTAATCAGCCTACCAAGTGCCATTTTCATCATTTTAGCTCTTAAACATGTCATGGGCCCTTCTTGAACACTTAATGGACCCTTAGAAACCCTCCATGCATTAGTTCCTTCATGGACCTCATTGTTTCCCCTCCCTTCAAAAAGATTTGTCTTAAATCATCACTTGCACAAGAAAAAAAAATGTTGGGAACAACCTCACACGCACTCCGTCACATGTTTCACTCCACTCTCTCATAGTATGATAGTCACTCTTTTGTTTGCACACTATATAAATTTGGCTTTTCTCTCTCATTTCTTTATTGAACTAAACAAGCTTAATTAATGTCACTTTATAACCAACTAATTTTAACAAATTAAAATCAAAGAAAAACACAATAAGATTAAATTAAAAACACACAAAAAAAAGATTAATTATAGCTAAATCCTTTATAGAATGTGGCTAGCAACCTAGGGTTTGTAGACAAAAATAAAAGAAAAGCCAGTGTTTGAAGATTCAAAAAACAAGAGGTTATAGAATGTGGTTAAGAAGAAGAACAAAAGAAAAACTCAAATTTTGGATAAATAAACCTATAATCCTCAAAGCTTTGATACTAACTGATGTGAATTCCAATAGACGTGTCTTAGGGACCCATCATACACAACTAATCAAACAAGATCCCATAAAAACTAAATCATATTTCAATTATGAAAAACCTAGACCCAATGTACAAGGACATTAACCTAAGGTATAAAGAAGCATATGGATGTCATAGTTTAGCAATGAAAGGATTGATAAGTCAAGTTAAATGCCACAAGAAGAGTTAGTTGTTGAAAGAACTAAGGAAAAAAATTCTCACTTTTATTTTTACTAGTGTTTTGCACTTTCAAATGATGAAATCAATCTTATTATAGGCTAAATTAAGAACCTTAAAATCCCTAAAAATAAACACAATGATAAACTCTTAAAATGTAAAACACTTTTATTTTATTACAAACATGTATTTTACAAAAAAAAAAAACTCCTATGTAGGAGTGAATTTTATTGTAACTCTAGCCTATTGAGTACTCCAATCAAATTAATAAAGCTTGGCCTACATTAAGATATGCTTTATTGCCCATCAAGCTTGAATTATAAGAACAAGCTCGTTGGTACATCTTTGGTACTCTAAATATATTGAATTCCATCAAAAAAAAAAAATGGTATGACTAGTCTAAATTATCTTTCTCATATGCATTGTGTGATTTAATTGTAGAATAATGACATTATCTCTTCATTTCTAATTAATAAGGCTTCCCACTTCATTATAAGGACTCATTTACACAAAATGATGGTGACATTAATTTGTGTCTACACAAAACATTATATTCATTGGACCAAGCATATTTGCACACCTTTTGCACTCTAAAACCATTAAATTCCATCAAGTAAATGAGTCATTAATCTTAATTAGCTTATAGTATAGGTATTAAATGGTTTAATTCTCAAACAATGAGTATACTTCCTTTTTTGATAACAAAACTTCTCTTTTCATTGCAAAGGCTCATTACCACATGATGATCTCATAATTAACTTTTATGCCAACAACAAACATCATATTCATTGCAACAAGCTCATTTGTACATTTTCGGTGCTCTAAATCCATTGAATTTCATCAAAGATAGGTATGATTAGTCTAGATTAACTTTTATTATACTAATTGATTGTTTTAATTGTTAAGTAATGAGATTGTCTCATCTTTTCTAACTAACAAGGTTCCTTCCTTCATTGCAAGGACTCCTTTACAAAAAATCATAATCAAATTAACTTTTGTGTCAACACAAAACCTAATATTAATTAAAACAAGCACATTTGAGTGCTTTTAGTACTCTAAATGCATTGAATTCCATTAAGCAAATGAGTTATTAATCTTGATTAGCTTTCCTTACAGGTATAGAATAGTTTTATTTTTACACAATGACATTGCTTCTTCATTTTTTGATAGCAATGCTTCTCTTTTCATTACAAGGACTTATTCTCACAAAATAATCTCATAATTAACTTTTGTGTCTATAATGAACATTATATTCAATGCAACAAGCTTATTTATACATCTTTAGTGTTCTAAATTGATTGAATTTCATTAAAAAAATGTTTGATTAGTCTTGATTAGCTTTTCTCATATGTATTGAGTGTTTGGTGCTTTGAACCTTTGAATTCCATCAAGTAAATGAGTCATTGATCTTCATAAGTTGTCCTTATAAGTATTGAATGGTTTAATTCTTGAACAATGAGGCTATCTCTTCATTTTTTGATAACAAGACTTCCCATTTTTTTACAAAGACTCATTTGCCTTTAGGTCAACAACAAACATTATATTCCTTATAACAAGCTAATTTCTTCATTTTTGGTGCCCTAAATCCACTAATGTCCATAAAAAAAAATGTGTGATTGGTCTAGATTACCATTTTTTTAATACATAGAGAGTGTTTCAATTACTAAATAATGAGTCAATATCTTCATTTCTAACTTACAAGGATTCTTTGTTGTAATGACTCATTTACACAAAATGATGGTGACATTAACTTTTGTGTCAACAAAAAAACATTATATTATTTGGAATAAGCACATTTGCACACCTTGAATACTTTAAACCCATTGAATTCTATCAAGTAAATGAGTCGTTGATCTTGATTAATTTTCCTCACAAATATTGAATTATTTAATTCTCAAACGATGAGAACACCTCTTCATTTTTTGATAGCATGGCTTCCTTTTTTGTTGCAAGGACTTATTCACACAAAATGATTTCACAATTAACTTTTTGTCAACAATAACCATTGTATTGGTTGTATGAAGCTCATTTCAACATCGTTGGTATTCTAAATCCATTGAATTGCAACAAATAAAGGTGTGATTGTTTTAAATTAGCTATTCTTATATGTATTAAGTGTTTTAATTCTAGAATAAGGAGTTGATTTATTCATTTATAACTAACTTTATTTTTTGGGTTTTTTAGGTTATTAATTCAGCCTATAAATAAGCTTGATTTTATTGTTAAAAATAGCACAACATTAGTGAAATTTTTTTCCTTTGATATATTTGAAAAACTAAAGAACTTATCAAGAACTAACTCTTCTTGTAGTGTTTAACCTAACTTATCACTCCTAAATCCCTTCTTTGCTGGAGTGTGGCATCTATAACCTTCCTTATATTGTAGGTTCATGCTCCTTGAACATTGGGTCTAGGTCTTGCATGATTTAAATATAATTTAGCTTTCTTAGGTTCTTATTTGATTCCTTAAGTGTGTTGGGTGGTAGGATTCACATCATTTTATATTAATAGAAAACATTATATTCATTATAACAAGCATGATTGTAAACCTTTGGTACTCTAAACCCACCAAATTCCATCAAGTAAATGACTCATAGATCTTGATTAGTTCTCCTTACAAGTGTTAAATGCTTTAATTCTTGAACAATGGGACCTTTTCATTTGATGTTCACAAGTCTTCTCCTTTCATTACAAGGACTTATTCACATAAAATGATCACCTTTCAATACAACAAGCTCATTTGTACAATTTTAGTACTCTAAATCCATTAAATTCCATCAAAAGTGGGGTATAATTGGTATGGATTATCTTTTCTTATACATATTAAGCAATTAAATTACCAATTAATGAGACTATTTCTTCATTTCTAACTAACAAGGCTCACTCCTTTGTAATTACCTTTTGTGTCAACAAAAAATATTATATTCATTGCAGCAAGCTCATTTGTACATCTTTAGTACTCTAAATCCATTGAATTCCATCAAATAAATGAGCCATTAAACTTGATTAGCTTTCCTTACAAGTATTAAATAGTTTAATTTCTGAATAAGGTGATCATCTCTTCATTTTTTGTTTACAAGGACATCTATAATCATTATAGTCATTGCAACAAGCATGTCTATACAACTTTGGTACTCTAAACTGATTGAATTCCCACATATAAGGGTCAAATTGATCTTGATTAGCATTTCTTATAGCTATTTAAGTTTTTAATTCTAGAATAATGAGATCTCTTCATTTTTAGCTAACAAGGCTCTTTCCTTCATTGCGTGGACTTATTTACACAAAATGATAGTGAAATTAAATTTTGTGGAACACAAAACATCTTATTCAATGGAACAAACATGTTAGTACTCCTTTTGTACTCTAAATCCACCGAATTCCATCAAGCTAATGAGTCATTGATCTTGATTAGCTTTCTTTATGGGTGTTAAATGGTTTAACTCCCAAACAATGACACTATCTCCTCAATTTTTTAATAACAAGGCTATTCATTTCGTTGTAAGGAGTCATTCACACTGAATGATCTCATAATTAACTTTTGTGCCAAAAGCAAACATTATACTCATTGCAATAAGATCATTGGTACATCATTGGTACTCTAAATCCATTGAAATCTATGAAGGAAATAAGTCAATGATCTTGATTGGCTTTCCTTATAGGCATTAAATGGTTTAATTCTCCAACAATGAGATTGCCTTTGCATTTATTGATAACAAGGCTTCTCTTTTCATTGCAAAGAGACATTTACACAAAATGTTATTATAATTAACTTTTGTGCCAAGAGCAAACATTATACTCATTACAACAAGATCATTGGTATATCTTTGGTACTCTTAACCCATTAATTTCCATCAAGTAAATGAATTGATCTTGATTAGCTTTCCTTATAGGTATTAAATGGTATAATTCCTAAACAATGTGATTGTCTCTTCAATTTATGATAACAAGGATGTCTATACTCATTATATTCATTGCAACAAAGCATGTCTATAAAACTTTGGTACCTTAAACCCATTGAAATCCTTCAAACAAAGGTTGGATTAATCTTCATTAGCTTTTTTTTTATAGCTATTTAATGTTTGAATTCTTGAATAATGAGACTTCACTTTATTTTTAGCTAACAAGGCTCCTTCTTTTGTTGTAAGGACTTATTTACACAAAATGATAGTGAAATTAACCTTTTTGCCTTCACAAAACATTATATTTATTGGAATAGACAAGTTTGGACGCTTTTGGTACTCTAAACCTATTGAATTCCATTAATTAGGTGAGTCATTGATCTTAATTAGCTTTTCTTATAAGTATTGATTAATTTCATTTTCGAACAATGAGACTATCACTTCATTTTTTGATAAAAAGGTTTCTCTTTTCATTGTAAGGATTGATCGACATAAAATGATCTCGTAACTAACTTTTGTTTCAACAACCATTCTATTCATTGAAAGAAACTCCTTTTTACATTTTTACCACTCTAAATACATTAAATTTTGTCAAAAATAAAAAAGTTTGATTGGTTTAGATTAGCTTTTCCGATACGTATGAGTGTTTCAATTCATGAATAATGAGATTTTGTCTTCATTTCTAACTAACAAGGGTCATTTATTCATTATAAGGACTCATTTACACAAAATGAAGCTGAAATTAACTTTTTGCTCTACATGAAATATTTTTTTCATTGGAACAAGCACATCTTTAAACCTCTAGTACTCTAAATCCATTGAATTCCATCAAGCAAATGAGTTATTAATCTTGATTAGCTTTCCAAATAGGTATTGAAATGATTCAATCCTAAACAATTGGAATGTCTCTTCATTTATTGATAGCAAGACTTCTCCTTTCATTGCAAAGGCTCATTCACGCAAAATGATCCTGTATTTAACATTTGTGTCAATAGCAAACATTATATTTTTTGCAACAATCCTTTGAATTCCATCAAAAAAGGGTATGATTAGTCTAGATTACCTTATCTTATAAGTATTAAGTGTTTTGATTCTTGAATAATGAGACTATCTTGTATTTTTTTTCATAACAAGATACGTCTATACCAATTTGGTACACTAAATCCATTGAAATCCTTCAAATAAAGGTGATATTGATCTTTATTAGCTTTTTTTACAACTATGCTTTAATTCTTGAATAATGAGACATTCTCTTCATTTTTAGCTAATGAGGCTCCTTCTTTCATTGCAAGGACATATTTACACAAAATAATGGTGAAATTAACCTTTTTTTTCCTTCACAAAATAATATATTCATTGGAACATGCACATTTGGACACTCTTGGTACTCTATGCCTATTAAATTGTATAAATTAAATGAGTCATTGACCTTGAATAACTTTCCTTATAGGTATTAAATGGTTTAATTCCCAAACAATGAGACTGTATCTTCATTTTTTGATAACAAGGTTTCTCTTTATGATAGAGAGACTAAAGACATAATAAGTTTCATGACTCCTTATTAGGAATAATAGAATCTAGTCTGAGTGATGGACCTATTTATTTTTCTTGTTACCCAAACTTTTCTTTTTCTCTCCTCAAAAAATTTAAAAACATAAGAAGATTTTTTGGTGCATGTAGAGTTTGCATATAATAAAAGTGTTCATTCTAATACTAGTTACTCTCCATTTCAAATTGTGTATGGTTTAAATCCTTTGACTCCTTTAGATTTGATGCATTTACTTCTTGATGATATGTTACCTTAGATGGTGAACACAAAGCCAAAATGGTGAAGAAGTTGCATGAGAAGGTGTGGCAATAAATTGCAAAATGAGTGCAACATTTGATGTTTATAATCTTTTTCCTTTTGATACAAGAAATGATTTGAGGATGAATCCTTTTAAGGAGAATGGAAATGATGAGATCCATGGAGAAGTTAATGCATGGAGGGCTTCTAAGGATCCATGGAGCATTCAAGAATGGCCAATAAAATATTCAAGAGCTAAATGGATGAAAAAAGTACTTAGCACATTGATTGATGAAATTTGTTCCAAAAAAAAAGCTAATTCAAGCTTGAAGGGTGGAAAAACATATAATAATATGGTCCAAGGCCTTATTAATTTGATTTGAGTACTTAAAGAGTTAGGGTTACAATAATCTCCATTCCTAAATAGGAGTTTATTATAAAATAGGGCAACTCCTGAAACAAATAGGAGTAGATTGTTGTTAGCTTATTTACAAAGTTTGTCATTATCTCGAGGGTATAGGCTATTTATCTAGACCATGAATAAGTCTATTTGCAATGTTAAAAAAAAAAAAAAAACGAGCATTAGTGAAAATAAATGCAAGAATTTTCTCATTCAATCATTTCAAGAACTAAAGAACTTACTAAAAACTAACTCTTCTTATAGCATTCAACCTAACTTATCACTCTTAAATCCCTTCTTTTTTTGGAGTGCAATTTCCATATCCATCTTTATACCTTAGGTTTGTGCTCCTACAAGATGATTACACATTTAAGATGGAGGAACAGGACTATTGTCTTTATATTTCCTTTGAAATGGTAAAGCTTCTTTCCTCTGCCTCTATAAAGCATCACCAAAAGCATAACAATTTCCTACACTTTGGCCTTGTCTAGGTAGTAGTCAAGCCCCTTTCTAGGGAAGGGTTAGATACTTTTGCTCATCTTGTCCTTAGTGATTGTTGTTTTCTAAACTTTGATGATTCTCTTTTAGGTATTATAGAAACAAGCCTATGTTTTGGTCTAATTTATTTCAATTGTTTTCCAAATTTCATAGTTTCTTTGCATGAAAGGAATATTCTTGATGTTCTTACCTTACAAATCAAGCTTCACTGAAGGATTGATTCCACTAAGACTAATGTACATGATACATTATAAGGCTATGAAAATAGCATTCAACATTAAAGCCCTCTATCACAAAGCCCATAGAGAAACAGTTTTGTGGGAAACAAATATGCATAGAGCTAACCTCTAAACACCTAGGTATATCAAATGGCATGAGGTAAATCTACCAAACACTTGGAAACTTGAAAATGTTTCTACCCCAAAGACTCCTTTGGCAACCAATGTCAATAGGATTACTCAGCATAGAGATGGTAGTGTCAACATATCTTTTGCTAGACACTCCATAAGTCCAAATCCAAATCTAGTAAGGATGAAGATCTAGAAACCAAAATCTCAAATTATTTGCAATGCAGCCTTTCTATGAGAGAGCCATCTAGCACTTATGCTTGAACTAATAGTATAAGAGGTGTAGATCTCTATGGATAGGTCCTTCAAGCCACTTATGCATCACCACAATAGGAATCCCCAAAATCTCCTAGAGCCTTGGCATCATAGGTCCAATTTCCTATTAAGCTTGAGATACATCCAGAGCTCTATGCTTTGGAAAAAGATTTTGTGATTTAAAATGAATTTTTAAGAAAAGAATTTTACAGCCAACATAATGCTAAAAAAAGAGAATGGTTTTTCAAAAATTTTCAAAATGAGAAAAAACCAAAAGTCTAGCAAGATTATTATGACTAGATGACTAGAAACAAAAAGTATATTTTATTCCTTGATTGGTTTGATGAGTTCTATTTTTTATGGGGATATGAGTACCTGTGGTCGTCTTTCATAGAGGAAGATGAATTACAAGCTCAAATCTAATTAGAACAATGTGAATTAATGAATGGCTAAAAAATAGAATTAGTTCATCCTCCATCATGTGAAATTCAATTCAAGCATAAACACTCTTCTATTCTTAGGTGACCATTCAAAGTACATAGAGAGCACAAAGATTTTTTAAACAAAAGATATACAAAAGCTTATTGAACAAAATAATTATACAAATAAAATTTTACAAACAATTGGCAACCAACTCTCAAATGTGGATGCCATTATATCAAGCTTTTTAATTTCAAAAAAAATTTCACAATTTGATGCCTTTGGTACAAAGTTTTCAAAAAAACCTATTTTTAAACCCTTTCAAATTTCAAATACATCATCAAATGAATTTTAGGAAGCTTTCATGCTCAGATTGAAGGCTCTAAAGGAATCTAAACCCAAAACGTCAACAAGCAAAGAGGTATAAACTTTGGTTGCATTTGATGATGGCTCATTTCAAGCATCTGTGTTAGATGCAAAATCACTAAAGGTACAACATCTCAAAGGGAAACCACTAGGAACATCTTCAAAGATGTACAACAGCCCCTGACCTTACTTTTGAAGAAAAGCCAACTTTTCTTTAAACAAAACATTGTTCCAATTCAATTTATCAATGGAACATTGATGGATATTTTGAACATCAAATTATAAATCTCCTTCAACAAATGACAATGGTGTCCAATGCATACAGTACCTATAGTCATACCTCTAACCATGCCATTGTTGAGATCCTTATTGCAAGATTCTCAGGGATAGCTCAAAGGCTAGATAGATCACATACTCACTCCAATTGACCACGATAGTATTTTCGAAGCTATTAAGAGAGAAGATCATGGTGAACCTCTCCTTGATAATAACCAACAAACAATCCCTAATGCTGTGGCAAGTCTTCTCTTTGCCATAACAACGCACTTTATTGGTGATCCATCTCACATAAAGGATAAGAACACTAAACTCTTATCGAATCTTAAATGCAAATATTTGCACAATTTCCATTGGTACAAAAATATGTTTCTAATGCGTGTCATGTAGTAAGATGATGTGAATCAAGTTTCTGGAAAGAAAAGTTTTGGTAGGATTACCAAGGCTACTCAGTGATAAGGTAAGATCTAAACTACAAACTTTATATAATGACCAAATTCCTTATCATTAGTTGGCCTATGTTAAATTGATGAGCTTTGTCTAGAAAGAAGGACTATGAATTGATGTAGATCTAAAGCTCCAAAATTAGATCAAGCAAGAACAAAAGTAGAATTATAAGGAGTTAGGATCATTTTGTGCCCAATTTGATGATAACCTCTATCACAAAGAAAAGACCAAAAGAAAACATAGGCCCAATACCAAATCAAAAAATCCTTTTTACTCAAAATCTAAGCCTAACCAACACCAACAATTTTCTAAGCCCAAAACAACTTTTATGCCCAAACCTAATAAGCCTAAACAAACAAAAGCCTAGACATCCAAATATGTTTATTATAACTGTGGTAAGCTTGGTAATATGTCCAAATACTATAAACTTCACAAAACACTCCAAGCCTTTCAACTGCTTAATATTATTCAAGCATAACTACAGGCATTATAGGTTGAAACCTTCGAAGCTAGTTCTCTTGAACTATATTCTGAGGATGAAGCTAGTCTCCAAGTTGATGAGCTCAAAGCTTCTTCTAAAATAGGGTCAAAAGAGAAAAAGGTAAGCATCCTAACACGTGAGCGAGAGCAAATCCTTAAGAGACTTGATACGTTAGGAAATGATCAAGCTCAAGCCTAGTTTCTACAAAAGCTCCTTGAAAGCCCATCAACTTGAAATCCAAAACTATTACTTCAATCCATCCAAGCTACTTATAATCTTAAGGATGTTCTAAAAAGGTTTGACCAAACCCAAACCAAGCCTCATCTCAAATGTGGACTAATCAACACATAGCCATAGTAAGAGTGATTAAATGCCAAGTCAAAGAGTTGCCCTATCTTCACATAAGTAATCCCAGCCAACCCAAAATAGATGAGATTGATGCGTCTAAAGTAGGATATGGAGGGATTTTGAAACAAGTCAACAATCAGCATGAACAACTTGTTCGTTTCATATCTAAGCATTGGAAAGACTGTCAAAGGTGGTATTCCACCATTGAAAAAGAAAATTTGGCAAATTTTTATGCATTTCAAAATTTCAGCATGATTTGCTAAATTAAAAATTCTTATTATGCATTGATTGTCAAGCAACAAAATCTGTTTTACAAAAAGATGTTCAAATTATTGCATCCAAATAGATTTTTGCATGATGGCAAGCAATTTTAAGTGTTTTTGATTTTGAAATTGAACATATTCAAAGTTCTTCAAATTGCTTACTAGATTTTCTTACAAGAGAGTTCTTGTAGTGAATAGGAACCTTAAACTCCAAATAAGCCCAAAATACCGAAGAAATCCAAATTGAAAGTCCAAGGATATGGGGGGATTTTGAAACAAGTCAAGGATTAACATGAACAACTTGTTCATTTCACATCTAAGCATTCGAAACACCGTCAAAGGTGGTATTCTAGCATTGAAAAGGAAAAATTGGCAAATTTTTATGCATTTCAAAATTTCAGCATGATTTGCTAAATCAAAAATTCTTATTATACAATGATTGTCAAGCAACAAAATCTATTTTACAAAAAGATGTTGAAATTATTGCATCCAAATAGATTTTTGCATGATGGCAAGCAATTATAAGTGCTTTTTTATTTTGAAATTAAACATATTCAAAGTTCCTTAAATTGCTTACTATATTTTCTCCAAAGAGTGTTCTTACAAGGAATAGGAACCTTAACCTCAAAACAAGCCCAAAATACCCAAGAAATCCAAATAGAAAGTCCAAGGATATGGGGGGATTTTGAAACAAGTCAAGGATTAACATGAACAACTTGTTCATTTCACATCTAAGCATTCGAAAGACAATCAAAGGTGGTATTCCACCATTGAAAAGGAAAATTTGGCAAATTTTTATGCATTTCAAAATTTTAGCATGATTTCCTAAATCAAAAATTCATATTATGCATTGATTGTCAAGCAACAAAATCTATTTTACAAAAAGATGTTCAAATTATTGCATCCAAACAGATTTTCGCATCATGGCAAGCAATTTTCAGTGTTTTTTATTTTGAGATTGAACATAATCGAAGTTCTTCAAATTGCTTACTAGATTTTCTTACAAGAGAGTTCTTGTAGGGAAAAGGAACCTTAACCTTAAAACAAGCCCAAAATACCCAAGAAATCCAAATAGAAAGCACAAGTAAAGAAAGCCTAAGGATATGGGGGGATTTTGAAACAAGTCAAGGATTAACATGAGCAACTTGTTCATTTCACATCCAAACATTGGAAAGACTGTCAAAGGTGGTATTCCACCATTGAAAAGGAAAATTTGGCAAATTTTTATACATTTCAAAATTTCAGCATGATTTGCTAAATCAAAAATTCTTATTATGCATTGATTGTCAAGCAACAAAATCTGTTTTACATAAAGATGTTCAATTTATTGCATCCAAATAGATTTTTACATGATGGCAAGCAATTTTAAGTGTTTTTGATTAGTGAAATTGAACATATTCAAAGTTCTTCAAATTGCTTACTAGATTTTCTTACAAGAGAGTTCTTGCAGGGAATAGGAACCTTAACCTCAAAACAAGCCCAAAATACCCAAGAAATCCAAACTGAAAGTCCAAGGATATGGGGGGATTTTGAAACAAGTCAAGGATTAACATGAACAACTTGTTCATTTCACATTTGAGCATTGGAAAGACTGTCAAAGGTGGTATTCCAGCATTAAAAAGGAAATTTTGGCAAATTTTTATGCATTTCAAAATTTCAGCATGATTTACGAAATCAAAAATTCTTATTATGCATTGTTTGTCAAGCAACAAAATCTGTTTTATAGAAGGATGTTCAAATTATTGCATGCAACTAGATTTTTACATGATGGCAAGCAATTATGAGTGTTCTTGATTTTGAAATTGAACATATTCAATGTTCTTCAAATTGCTTACTAGATTTTCTTACAAGAGAGTTCTTGTAGGGAATAGGAAACATAACCTAAAAATAAGCCCAAAATACCCAAAAAAAATCCAAATAAAAAGTCCAAGGATATGGGGGGATTTAGAAACAAATCAAGGATTAACATGAACAACTTGTTCAATTCACATTTAAGCATTGGAAAGACTATCAAAGGTGGTATTCTACCATTGAAAAGGAAAATTTGGCAAATTTTTATGCATTTCAAAATTTCAGCATGATTTGCTAAATCAAAAATTCTTATTATGCATTGATTGTCAAACAACAAAATCTGTTTTACAAAAAGATGTTCAAATTTTTGCATCCAAATATACTTTTACATGATGGCAAGAAATTTTAAATGTTTTTGATTTTGAAATTGAATATAATCGAAGTTCTTCAAATTGCTTTCTAGATTTTCTTACAAAAGAATTCTTGCAGGGAATAGGAATGTTAACCTTAAAATAAGCCCAAAATGCCCAAGAAATCCAAAAAGAAAGCACAAGTAAAGAAAGCCCAAGGATATGGGGCGATTTTGAAACAAGTCAAGGATTAACATGAACAACTTGTTCATTTCACATCCAATCATTGGAAAGACAGTCAAAGGTGGTATTCCACCATTGAAAAGGAAAATTTGGCAAATTTTTATGCATTTCAAAATTTCAGCATGATTTGCTAAATCAAAAATTCTTATTATGCATTGATTGTCAAGCAACAAATTCTGTTTTACAAAAAGATGTTGAAATTAGTGCATCCAAATAGATTTTTGCATGATGGCAAGTAATTTTAAGTGTTTTTGATTTTGACATTGAACATATTCAAAGTCCTTCAAATTGCTTGCTAGATTTTCTTACAAGAGAGTTCTTGTAGGAAATAGGAACATCAACCTCAAAACAAGCCCAAAATACCCAAGAAATCCAAATCGAAAGTCCAAGGATATGAGGGGATTTTGAAACAAGTCAAGGATTAACATGAACAACTTGTTCATTTCACATCTAAGCATTGGAAAGACTGTCAAAGGTGGTATTCCATCATTGAAAAGGAAAATTTGGCAAATTTTTATGCATTTCAAAATTTCAACATGATTTGCTAAATCAAAAATTCTTATTATGCATTGATTGTCAAGCAACAAAACCTGTTTCACAAAAAAGTGTTCAAATTATTGCATCCAAATAGATTTTTGCATGATGGCAAGCAATTATAAGTGTTTTTGATTTTGAAATTAAACATATTCAAAGTTCTTCAAATTGCTTACTAGATTTTCTTACAAGAGAGTTCTTGCAGGGAATAGGAACCTTAACCTCAAAACAAGCCCAAAATACCCAAGAAATCCAAATAGAAAGCACAAGTAAAGAAAGCCCAAGGATATGGGGGGATTTTGAAACAAGTCAAAGATTAAGATGAACAACTTGTTCATTTCACATCCCAGCATTGGAAAGACTGTCAAAGGTGGTATTCCACCATTGAAAAGGAAAATTTGGCAAATTTTTATGCTTTTCAAAATTTCAGCATGATTTGCTAAATCAAAAATTCTTATTAGGCATTGATTGTCAATCAACAAAATCCGTTTTACATAAAGATGTTCAAATTATTGCATCCAAATAGATTTTTGGATGATGGCATGCAATTTTAAGTATTTTTGATTTTGAAAGTAAACATATTCAATGTTCTTCAAATTTCTTACTAGATTTTCTTACAAGAGAGTTCTTGCAGGGAATAGGAACCTTATCCTCAAAATAAGCCCAAAATACCCAGGAAATCCAATTTGAAAGTCCAAGGATATGGGGGGATTTTGAAACAAGTCAAGGATTAACATGAACAACTTGTTCATTTCACATCTAAGCATTGGAAAGACTGTCAAAGGTGGTATTCCACCATTGAAAAGGAAAATTTGGCAAATTTTTATGCTTTTCAAAATTTCAGCATGATTTGCTAAATCAAAAATTCTTATTAGGCATTGATTGTCAATCAACAAAATCCGTTTTACATAAAGATGTTCAAATTATTGCATCCAAATAGATTTTTGGATGATGGCATGCAATTTTAAGTATTTTTGATTTTGAAAGTAAACATATTCAATGTTCTTCAAATTTCTTACTAGATTTTCTTACAAGAGAGTTCTTGCAGGGAATAGGAACCTTATCCTCAAAATAAGCCCAAAATACCCAGGAAATCCAATTTGAAAGTCCAAGGATATGGGGGGATTTTGAAACAAGTCAAGGATTAACATGAACAACTTGTTCATTTCACATCTAAGCATTGGAAAGACTGTCAAAGGTGGTATTCCACCATTGAAAAGGAAAATTTGGCAAATTTTTATGCTTTTCAAAATTTCAGCATGATTTGCTAAATCAAATATTCTTATTATGCATTGATTGTCAAGCAACAAAATCTGTTTTACAAAAAGATGTTGAAATTATTGCATCCAAATAGATTTTTGCATGATGGCAAGCAATTATAAGTGTTTTTGATTTTGAAATTAAACATATTGAAAGTTCTTCAAATTGCTTACTAGATTTTCTTACAAGAGAGTTCTTGCAAGGAATAGGAACCTTAACCGCAAAACAATCCCAAAATACTAAAGAAATCCAAATAGAATGCACAAGTGAAGAAAGCGCAAGGATATGGGGGGATTTTGAAACAAGTCAAGGATTAACATGAACAACTTGTTCATTTCACATCCAAGCATTAGAAAGACTGTCAAAGGTGGTATTCCACCATTGAAAAGGAAAATTTGGCAAATTTTTATGCATTTCAAAATTTCAGCATGATTTGCTAAATCAAAAATTCTTATGATGCATTGATTTTCAAGCAACAAAATCTGTTTTACATAAAGATGTTCAAATTATTGCAAGCAATTTTTAGTGTTTTTGATTTGGAAAGTGAACATATTCAAAGTTCTTCAAATTGCTTACTAGATTTTCTTCCAAGAGAGTTCCTGCAGGGAATAAGAACCTTAACCTCAAAATAATCCCAAAATACCCAAGAAATCCAATTTGAAAATCCAAGGATATGGGGGGATTTTGAAACAAGTCAAGGATTAACATGAACAACTTGTTCATTTCACATCTATGCATTGGAAAGACTGTCAAAGGTGGTATTCCACCATTGAAAAGGAAAATTTGGCAAATTTTTATGTTATTCAAAATTTCAGCATGATTTGCTAAATCAAATATTCTTATTATGCATTGATTGTCAAGCAACAAAATCTGTTTTACAAAAAGATGTTGAAATTACTGCATCCAAATAGATTTCTGCATGATGGCAGGCAATTATAAGTGTTTTTGATTTTGAAATTAAACATATTCAAAGTTCTTCAAATTGCTTACTAGATTTTCTTACAAGAGAGTTCTTGCAGGGAATAGGAACCTTAACCTCAAAACAATCCCAAAATACCCAAGAAATCCAAATAGAAAGCACAAGTAAAGAAAGCGCAAGGATATGGGGGTATTTTGAAACAAGTCAAGGATTAACATGAACAACTTGTTCATTTCACATCCAAGCATTGGAAAGACTGTCAAAGGTGGTATTCCACCATTGAAAAGGAAAATTTGGCAAATTTTTATGCATTTCAAAATTTCAGCATGATTTCCTAAATCAAAAATTCTTATTATGCATTGATTGTCAAGCAACAAAATCTATTTTACATAAAGATGTTCAAATTATTGCATCCAAATAGATTTTTGCATCATGGCAAGGAATTTTAAGTGTTTTTTATTTGGAAAGTGAACATATTCAATGTTCTTCAAATTGCTTACTAGATTTTCTTACAAGAGAGTTCTTGCAGGGAATAGGAACCTTAACCTCAAAACAAGCCCAAAATACCTAAGAAATCCAATTTGAAAGTCCAAGGATATGGAGGTATTTTGAAACAAGTCAAGGATTAACATGAACAACTTGTTCATTTCACATCCAAGCATTGGAAAGACTGTCAAAGGTGGTATTCCACCATTGAAAAGGAAAATTTGGCAAATTTTTATGCATTTCAAAATTTCAGCATGATTTCCTAAATCAAAAATTCTTATTATGCATTGATTGTCAAGCAACAAAATCTATTTTACATAAAGATGTTCAAATTATTGCATCCAAATAGATTTTTGCATCATGGCAAGGAATTTTAAGTGTTTTTTATTTGGAAAGTGAACATATTCAATGTTCTTCAAATTGCTTACTAGATTTTCTTACAAGAGAGTTCTTGCAGGGAATAGGAACCTTAACCTCAAAACAAGCCCAAAATACCTAAGAAATCCAATTTGAAAGTCCAAGGATATGGAGGTATTTTGAAACAAGTCAAGGATTAACATGAACAACTTGTTCATTTCACATCTATGCATTGGAAAGACTGTCAAAGGTGATATTCCACCACTGAAAGGAAAATTTGGCAAATTTTTATGCTATTCAAAATTTCAGCATGATTTGCTAAATCAAATATTCTTATTATGCATTGATTGTCAAGCGACAAAATCTGTTTTACAAGAAGATGTTGAAATTATTGCATCCAAATAGATTTTGCACGATGGCAAGCAATTATAAGTGTTTCTGATTTTGAAATTGAACATATTCAAAGTTCTTCAAATTGCTTGCTAGATTTTCTTACAAGAGAGTTCTTGCAGGGAATAGGAGCCTTAACCTCAAAACAAGCCCAAAATACCCGAGAAATCCAAATAGAAAGCACAAGTAAAGAAAGCGCATGGATATGTTGGTATTTTGAAACAAGACAAGGATTAACATGAACAACTTGTTCATTTCACATCCAAGCATTGGAAAGACTATCAAAGGTGGTATTCCACCATTGAAAGGGAAAATTCGGCAAATTTTTATGCATTTCAAAATTTTAGCATGATTTGCTAAATCAAAAATTCTTATTATGCATTGATTTTCAAGCAACAAAATCTGTTTTACATAAAGATGTTCAAATTATTGCAAGCAATTTTAAGTGTTTTTGATTTGGAAAGTGAACATATTCAATGTTCTTCAAATTGCTTACTAGATTTTCTTACAAGAGAGTTCTTGCAAGGAATAAGAACCTTAACCTCAAAATAAGCCCAAAATACCCAAGAAATCCAATTTGAAAATCCAAGGATATGGGGGGATTTTGAAACAAATCAAGGATTAACATGAACAACTTGTTCATTTCACATCTATGCATTGGAAAGACTGTTAAAGGTGGTATTCCACCATTGAAAAGGAAAATTTGGCAAATTTTTATGCTATTCAAAATTTCAGCATGACTTGCTAAATCAAATATTCTTATTATGCATTGATTATGAAGCAACAAAATCTGTTTTACAAAAAGATGTTGAAATTACTGCATCCAAATAGATTTCTGCATGATGGCAAGCAATTATAAGTGTTTTTGATTTTGAAATTAAACATATTCAAAGTTCTTCAAATTGCTTACTAGATTTTCTTACAAGAGAGTTCTTGTAGGGAATAGGAACCTTAACCTCAAAACAATCGCAAAATACCCAAGAAATCCAAATAGAAAGCACAAGTAAAGAAAGCGCAAGGATATGGGGGGATTTTGAAACAAGTCAAGGATTAACATGAACAACTTGTTCATTTCACATCCAAGCATTGGAAAGACTGTCAAAGGTGGTATTCCACCATTGAAAAGGAAAATTTGGCAAATTTTTATGCATTTCAAAATTTCAACATGATTTGCTAAATCAGAAATTCTTATTATGCATTGATTGTCAAGCAACAAAATCTATTTTACAGAAAGATGTTCAAATTATTGCATCCAAATAGATTTTTGCATGATGGCAAGTAATTTTAAGTGTTTTTGATTTGGAAAGTGAACATATTCAAGGTTCTTCAAATTGCTTACTAGATTTTCTTACAAGAGAGTTCTTGTAGGGAATAGGAACCTTAACCTCAAAACAAGCGCAAAATACCCAAGAAATCCAAAAAGAAAACCCAAGTAAAGAAAGCCCAATGAGAAATGACCTAATCACAAACAACCCAACCAAAAACATGGGTTGATATGTTCAGCTTAGAAAGCCAAAGCTCAAACCCTTAAGGTTCCCAAAACATTTCAAGCCCTTAAAAGCAAGCCATTGATGACTCTTCTGAGCCTTTAGCCTCAAGCATGCCTAATATTGAAGCTTTAAGCCCTAAAACCCAAAAACTTATGAATGCTTGGTTTGATATAATGAATATAATGAATATAAATGTGCTTGTTATAAAAAAAATGAAGGGATGAAGAGATGATCACATCATCTGGGAATTAAACCATTCAATATTGATAATGAAAGCTAATCAAGATCAATAATTCCTTTGTTTAATAGAATTTAATGGATTTAGAGCACTGAAGGTGTACAAATGTGCTTCTTCCAATGAATGCAATGTTTTATGTGGACACAAAATTTCATTTCTTCAAGATTTTGTGTAAATAATTCATTGTAACAGAGGAAGGAGCATTATTAGTTAGAACCAAAGTGATGGTGCCTTTATTAAGGGTTTGAAGACACTTACTACATATCAGAAAAGCTAATCAAGACCACTCATTCTTTTTTTTAACAAAATTCAATGGGTTTAGAGTAGCAAAGATGTGGAAACAAGCTTATAGGAGTGAATATAGTGGTTGTTGGATGGCAAGTAGTTGAGAACATCAATTTAGTACCTCACTTACCCATAACATCTTCCAAAAGTAGCTTAAGAACTTTGATTCTTGGTTTGAAATAATGCTCTGAGGCATGCCACGCAAATGTACCTCTTTTAAGAACAATTTAACTACATTATTTGCATCATCAATTTTATGGCATGGAATGAAGTGTGCCATCATTGAAAACTTGTCAATAACAACAAATATAAAATCCCTACCCTATTTTGATCATGATAGCTTTAGCACAAATTCATTGATAAATCAACCTAATGGTGGTAGAAGCCATAAGTAAAACTTTGGATTTGGCCTATTTGCATGTTATGCACTTCTTACACACCCTATCAACAACTTGTTTCATGTGTGGGCAAAAGAAATGTTCAACTAAGACATCTAGAGTTTTTCTAACTATGAAATGACCCATTAGACCATCTCCCATGTGCTTCTTTCACAACTAACTCTCTCAAGGAACTTATAGGCACATTTAATCAATTTTCCCTAAATCAGAAATCTTATGCCCATAAAATTTCCTTAAGGCTAACCTCTTACATGTCCTATACACATTAGCAAAGTTAGGATCTTTCAAATATGAATCTTAATATATTCAAATCCTAACAATTTTGCACTAATTATAGAGATAAGGGCATACTAGCAAGATAACGCATCAACTACCACATTCCCCTTACCTTGTTTATTTTTGATGATGTAAGGAAAGGTTTTCAATGAATTTGACCCATTTGGCATGGTTCTTGTTCAACTTCTTTCATTCCTTCAAGTGCTTTAAGGATTAATGGTTAGTATGGATGACAAACTCATTAGGCCAAAGGTAGTGCTACCATATCTCAAAGGCCTATACCAATGCACACATCTCCTTATCATAAGTGGGATAACTAAGGGATACCACTAGAGCCCTTGTTGGAGGCATCTATCTTAACATTTTTAAAGGCATCTGAATGGGGCATAGCTCAGTAAGGGCATTCTTTAACTCCAAGTTTTATTTATTTAATAGCTTATGTATGTTTCTCCATCCATAAAGGAAAATTTTTTTTTAATCTTTCATATAGAGGTATAGCATCATAAGCTAAATCCTCATAATATTCTAAAATATAATTCAAACTTCCCAAAAATATTTGTAATTGTTGTTTATCTTTAATTTCATCAAGAAATTCTGAGGCAAACTCAATTGCTCTATCAATGGGAATAATAAAACCATTCTTAATGAAGTGTCCAAGGAAGCAAATCTTAGTTTAAAATAACTTCATCTTTCTTGTTGAAGTAGCTAGCCCTACTTTTTTCATCATATAAATGAATAAATTAAGATATTTAAAATGTTACTAAATGGTACTTAAGAAAACTAACACATCATTGATATAAATAATCATAAATGCAAAATAAGCATCAAATATCTCATTCATAACCTTCTAAAATTTGGAGGGAGCATCTTTTAAAACCAAAAGGCTTGATATTCTATTCATAATGCCCAAATGGTACTATAAATGTTATTTTATGCTTATCTTTTTTAGAAATCTAGATTTGCTAGTAACTAGATTTTCTGTCAAATTTTGAAAATATATTGGCTTAATAAAGCCAATTAAGCACATCTCTTTTATTAAGTATAGCAAACCTAATCCATCTTAGTGCCTTGTTTAAGGGCTTATACTTAATAACTAATTTAGGAATGCCTCATTCCAATTCTACATAATTCTCTACATAAAATGAAGGACAACTCCAAGGTCTTAAATTTTGAATTAGTCCTTTCTTAAAGAGCACTTGTATATTTGTTTTACAGAACATTAAATGTTAAGAGCCCATAACAATGGGTCTAGATTTAGTTGGACTTTGACTTTCATTAAAGTTTAACTTATAAAGTGAGTCAATAGTATGTTTATTTGTATTCTAAAAGGTAGTAGGAATTTCTATGGGTTATTTGAATCCAATGAAGTCCATCAATTAATCAAGTCATTACTTTTGAATGATAAGACTATCATTTGATCCCTCAACAATAAGTCTTCTCTTTTCATTTCTAGGAATTAGTCACACATAATGATCATTCAATTAACATCTGAGACTACTTTGAACTTTATTTTATTGCAATATGCACATTGAAAAAATAGGCTATTACTCTTGATTAGGATTCTTTAGCAAGAAAGAATCATTGATTGCTTGAAACCTAAGACAGTCACTTGATTCCATGTAATAATTTTACTCCTTTGGTTGTAGGGAATCATTCACATAAGATAATCATGCAATTAGCATTCATCTCTATAGCATTTTTTGATTTTGTTGCTACATACACATCAACATAACTTAGGTAAACTAAATCTATTGAATTTCATCAGACAAATGAATCTTCATCTCAATTAACTTTACTTACATGAATAGAATGGTTCATTGCTTAAAAGATAAACACTCTATTTTTAGTTATAAGGGTCTTTCTTTCATTCCAAGGAGTCATTCACCCAAAAGAATCATTAAATTAACTAAAATGTCTACACTGATCACTAATTTAAGTGAGAAATGCATGTTATGATGTCTTAGGGAATCCAAACCCTTTGAAGTTCATCCAATTAAGAAGGTGTTATTATATATTAGCTTTCCTTATAGTGAGATAATCATTTGTTGCTTGAAACATGAGACCATCTCTTAATTACTTGAAATTAGGACTTTTCCTTCAAGTCAATCTACATCCATTAAAATCCAACGAAGAAATGAATTACTACTCTTGATTAGCTTTTCTTATAAAGAAAAAATTGAAACTTAATACTTTACTTGATTCTTTTTCAATAACGCTTCTCCTTTTGTTATAAGAAATCATTCACACAAAACAATCTTTCAATTAGCATCTAGGTTAGCACCAAACTTAGATTTTTTTTAACATGCAAATTAATACACCTTAGGTAGGCTACATCAATTCAATTCCATCAAATAAGAGGAGTCATTAATCTTGATTACCTTTTCTTAAATGGATAAAATGGTTCATTCTTCAAAAACTAAGACTAATACTTCATTTCTAGGTAATAAGGGTTATCAATTTGTTTTAAGGAGACATTCACACAATGATACTTTGAATTTAAGTTAAATGTCTACATAGATTTCATTACAAGATGCATGTTATTATGTCTTGCAAAGTTTGAATATGTTGAATTCCACCAAATAAAGAAGTTGTTACTCTTTATTAGCTTTCATTACTAGGAGTGAATTGTTAATTGTTTTATACATGACATTATCTCTTGATTACTTGAAATTAGGACTTCTCCTCTAGGGTAATCCATATCTATTGAAGTCCATTAAGCAAATGAGCTATTACTCTTGATTAGCTTTCATTACTAGTAGAGAATCATTCATTACTTGAAACTTGAGACATTTACTTGATTCTTAGATAATAAGGCTTCTTCATTTGTTATGATGTCTTAGGTAGTCCAAATCCATTGAAGTTCATTCAATAAAGAAACTATTACTCTTGATTAAATTTCATTATTGTGAGTGAATCATTCATTACTTAAAACATAAGACCATTTCATCATTGCTTGCATTAGGACTTCTCCTTTAGGTAGTCTATATCCATTGAAGTCCACCAAAGAAAGTGTTAATACTTTTAATTAACTTTCTTTATTGGAAGAAAGCTATTCATTGGCTAAAGTTTGAGACCTTTACCTAACTCCTCAACAATAAAGTTTGTCCTTTCATTGCAAGGAATCATTTATACAAAACAATCATTCATTTAATATCTAGGTCTACACTTAACTTTAAATTTGTTGCAACATGCACATCAATACACCTTAGGTAGTCTAAATCCATTGAATTCCATCAAATGAAAGGAATCATTCATCTTAACTACCTTTATTCAAATGGATAGAATGGTTCTTTGCAAGAAAGATGAGATTAATAATTCCTTTCAAGCTAATAAGGGTTCTCTTTTCACTCTAAAGAGTCACTCACACAAAGAAATTATGAAATTAATTTAAATGCCTACACCAATTGCTAATTTAATTGTGAGATTTGCATTATTATGTCTTAGAAAATTCAAATCCATTGAAGTTCTTCTAATAACAAAACTAGTATTCTTGATTAGCTTTCTTTACTGAGAGAGCATTGTTGATTGCCTAAAACATGAGATTATCTCTTGATTACTTGAGAATATCACTTCTTATCCATATTGTTTGAATCTAATGAAGACCATCAAGTGAAGGAGCCATTACTTTTAAACATTTTTCTTTTTTCAAGAGAGAATCATTCTTTGCTTGAATAATAAGACTATGCTTTGATTCCTTAGAAATAAAGCTACTCATTTTGTTGTAAGGAATCCTTCACAAAAAACAATTATTCAATTAACATCAAGGTCTACACCAAACTTTAATTTTGTTGCAACATACACATTGAATAAAAGGGCTATTATTATTGATTAGTTTTTTTATTAGGGCAGAATTTTTCATTGCTTGAAACTTGGGATCATTACTTGATTCCGTGGCAATAAAGTTTCTCCTCTCCTGACATTTAACATCCACATTGATTTTACCATGACTTGTGCATTAATACATCCCAAGTAGTCTAACTACATTGGATTCCACTAGAAAAAGGAGTCATTCAATTAAATTAGTTTTTCTTACATGGATAGAATGGTTCATTTGCTAAAAGATGAGCACTTTGTTTCTAGCAATTAAAGCCTTTCTTTCATTCCAAGGAGTCATTCACAAAAAGGAATTGTTAAATTAACTTAAGTGTCTACAACAATCACTAATTTTATTTCCTAATGCACATTATGATTTCTTGGGTAGCCCAAATCCATTGAAGTCCATCTAACAAAGAAGCCATTTCTCATGATTAGTTTTCCTTAAAGTGAGCAAACCATTCATTACTTGAACAATTAAATCATCTCTAAATTTCTTAACAATAGGTCCTCTTCTCAAGGGTAGTCCAAATCCATTAAAAGTCCATCAAATAAAGGAGCTATTACTCTTAATTATCTTTCCTCTCCAAAAGAGAATCATTCATTGCTTAAAATATGAGACTATCAACTAATTTCTTAGCTACAAGGCATAATGAATCATTTGCACAAAATTATCATGCAATTAACATCCATATATGCACCAAATATTAATTTCATCAGTACATGCATGTCCATACACATTAACCATTGAATTCCATCAAAAAATAAAAAATAAAAAATAAAAAAGGAGTTGTTCATCTTGATTTGCTTTTTTCACATGAATCAAATGGTTCATTGCTTGAAAATGGGACCAACATTATATAAAATTAACTTAACTATCTACACCAATCATTGATTTTATTATAAGAGGCATATTATTATGTTTTGTATAGTTCAAATCTAATGAAATCCATCCATTACTCCTTATTAGTTTTCTTTACTTCTAGAGAATCATTCATTATTTGACATATTAGTCTGTCTCTTGTTTACTCAATGATGTGACTTCTCATATTACTAGTTAGAATCCATTAAATTCAATCAAAGAATGAAGTTATTTAGCATTGTCTGCTAGGAGAGAATCAATCATTGTTTAAAACTTGAGATTCATACATCATTGGCAATTTGGTTTTTATTTTTGATGCAAGGAATCATACATGTAAAATGATCATGCAATTAACATCCATGTCTGCAACAAACATTTATTTTGTTATGGCATGCATCTCAATACACTTTAAATAATCTAAATCCATTAAATTCCACCAAACAAAGAACTCATTCATCTTAATTATCATTTCTTACCTAGATAAAATGGTTAATTACTTGAAAGATGAGACTAACACTTCATTTCTTACTAATTAGCCTTCTCCCTTTATTTTAAGCACTCAAAGAAAAGAATTCCCACAGAAAAGAATTATGGAATTAACTTAGGTTTGGACATTAATAGTTGATTTCATTGTGAGATGAATTTTATTATGTTGTGGGTTGTCCAAATCCATTGAAGTCCATCTAGTAAAGAAGCTATAACACTTTATTAGCTTTCTTTACAATAAGAGATTCATTCATTAATTTAAATATGAGACTGTCACTTGATTTACCTAACAATAGGACTTCCCATTTTGAGTAGTCCAAATCTACTTAAGTCTATCAAATAAAGGAGCGTTTACACTTTATTAGCTTTCTTTATAATGAAAGAATCATTCATTGCTTCAAACATGAGACCTTTACCCAATTCTTCGGCAATAAGGCTTCTCCTTTTGTTGCAAGAAATCATTCACACAAAATGATTGTGCAATTAGCTTCCAATTCTACAATGAATATTAATTTTGTTGTGACATGCACATCAATGCACCTTAGCTAATCTAGAATCATTAAATTCATCAAACAAAGGGATACCTTCATCATGATTAGCTTGTCTCACTTGCATAGAATGGTTTATTGCTTGAAAGATGACACTTCATTTTTAGTTATTAAGGTTCCTATTTTCATTCACAATAGTCATTTACATAAAGAAATTGTTAATTAACTTATATGACTACATTGATCACTAATTTTATTGTAAGATGATTGTTATTTTGGTTATGGAGTTTAGATCTACTAAAGTTCATCTAGTAAAGGGAAATTCCATTTCTATTTCTCTATTTATGGGAATAAGACTCCCTTATGCATGACAATCATCATTTCCTTACTTCTTCTAGTTAATCTCATTCATTTTCCCACTTTTCCTTTCTCCATAAAATAGATAAAATATAATAATAATAATAATAAAAATATTTGTCTTATAATGATATTAAATATTTTTAAATTATGATAATAATTATATTATTAATTATAGTTATATAATATATATATATATATATATATATATATATATATATATATATAAATGTTATGTGAAATTATTATTATTACTATTATTAATATTATAATGAGTAAAAAATTTAGTGATTAAAAAATATTCAAATTATTAATCAAAGAATTGTTTTTCACTACAAAATTAATATGTTAATATATTTATTTTAAATTTTTATATTTATAATAATTAATTTAAATTATTATTATAATAAATATTATTATTATTAGATAAATTTCTTAATATAATTTTTATTTAAGATTTTATTATAATTAAATATATTTTAATAATTTACTAATTTACTATTTTAAATTATTATTATTATAAATAACATTAATATTAGACAAAACTTTTAATACAAATTTTGTTTATATTTTTATGAATTAAATATATTTTAATTATATTATTATTATTTATCTTTTTTCTTATAATAATTTTTAATTTGATTTTCATTCCAAATTTATTTAAAAAGTTACAAAGAGAATTTAATTTCGATTCAAAAGTAAACTAAATATATTACAAAGTTTACTATTTTGCTCTTAATTCTAGACTATAAACCAAACGTTTCCTTCATTCTTTGATTCTTGAGACTCAAACATGGTCTTTTGGCAATAAGATTTCTCTTTCATTGCAAAGAAACATACTCGCAAAATGATCAAGCAATTAACATCCATCTCTACACTGAACATTAACTTCATGATGACATGCAAGTCAATACACCTTAGTGGTTTGAATCTATTGAATTCCATCAAATAAAGGATTCACTTATCTTAATTGAATTTTCATAAATAGATAAAATAGTTCATTGCTTGAAAGATGAGATTGTCATATCACTTATAGCTAAAGGACTTCTCCTTTCATTCTAAGGAGTTATTCACACAAATGAATCATGAAACTAACATAAGTGTCTACACTTATCAATGATTTCATTGCAAAATGCATGTTATTATATCTTGGGTAGCTCAAAATAATTGAAGTTCATCCAATAAAGAACCTATTACTTTTAAATGGCTTTCTTTGCTATATGAGAATTATTCGTTACTTGAAACATAAGATTATATCTTGATTACTTGACAATAGGACTTCTTTAAGTAGTCTAAATCCATTGAAGTCCATTGAATAAAAGAGTCATTTACCTTCATTAGCTTTTCTTACATAGATAGAACAGTTCATTCCTTTAAAGATTAGGTCATCAAATCACTTTTATGTAGTAAGTCTTCTCCTTTCAAACTAAGGAGACTTTCACATAAAGAAATCATGAAATTATATTAAATGTATACACTAATTAAAGATTTCATTATGAGATGCAACTTATTATGTTTGGATAGTCTAAATCTATTGAAATCCATCCAACAAAAATCTATTTCTCTTTATTGGCTTTCTTTACTATGAGAGAAACATAAGATCAACTTTTGGTTGCTTAACAATAAAACTTCTCCTTTCAATAGTCTTAATCCATTAAATTCCATAAAATAAAGGAGATATTACTCTTGACTAGCTTTCTTTGCTATGAAAGTTGTTTGAAACTTTAGAGCTTTACCAAATTCCTTGGCAATAAGGCTTCACTTGTCATTATAAAGAATAATTCACACAAAATGATAATGCAATTAATATCCCTATCTACATTGAACATTAATTTCATTGTGCCATGCTTTTCAATGGGAATGATTGGATTAATACCATACACTACAACAAATGGAAAGTGATTGGTAGTACAAAGAGGACTCCTACTATAAGCAAATTCTACACAAACAAGTAAAGTTGTCACCATGTGATTCACTAGATTAGTTTGGTCATCAGTTTATGGATTGCAAGTTGTACTAAACAATAGTTTGGTTGCAATTTTTTGCCATAAGGTCTTCCAAAGAACATAAGTGTTTCTATCAAATTGCCATGAGTCTCCAAAAAGAAGGTGGCATAAATCTATGGAAATAACATCACACAAAATCTCATCATTGTAATGTTTGCAAACAAAAATTGAGATAAGTGCTTGTTTAGCTACCTTTACCTCATTTCCCTTGTTGAGCCATTAAAGGTTATACAAATGTGGTGCTTTGAAGCAGACAAGTTCAATTTCCCATCAAGAGTTGTGGGAGCAATATTGGCATAACTTCACATTTTGCCTTTAATTGTCCATCTTATTAGAAAGGTGTTGTCTCTTTGCTCATCCATAGGTCTTAAACAAGAGTTGAGAAGCTTGCAATCAACCAACAAGTCTCCTTCATTTGGTTACTTTATGATCTTTTCCTTAATGTCATCATGGTTCTTTTTTTCTCTTCCTCTGCAAGGGATTTCCTAACTTGACGAATATTTTGCAAAGTCATTAGCCTTCAATTTGGATACTTTGTAGCAATGTGTCCATATCCCTAGCACTTGAAGCATTTGATGAACTTAAATTATTGTAAAGTTTTCCCTTTGTCTTCCTATTTTCATGATGGTTCAAACTTAAAGTCTTCACCCTTAAAGGAACTTCCCTTGTTAATAATTAAAGCCTTTCTTTGGAGGTCTTCTTAATTGTGACAATGAACTGGTTTCCTTAATTGTGACAAAATTTTTATAATAAGTTCCACGATGATTCCCAAATATATATAATTTGAATTAAGGTTAATCTTCTTCAACAAAGTTCTAATGCTCTTCATTATCTTTCCAACGCATCTAATCTTGCCTAAAACAAAGTTCCAAAGCCCAACTTATGTGCTAAAAACTAAGATTGACTTAGTCCAACCTGTGATAGATTATGTAACAACAAATGTCAAAATGATGAAATGTTGGAATTTTGCTTACTAAAGCAAAAATTCTCAAAACCTCTCTAACAGATACCTAAGTCACAAAACATATTATAATCAACTTAATAGATATAAAACCTTGTAAAAACAACTAAATGTAAAATGAAATAAATAAATAAATTCTCACTCATCATAACCACCTTTCCTATATTTTGCCATTAAGCACTTCATGGGTCTAGTAATAATTTAAGCTATAGTCTTTTCTTGAAATGAATCAATAAAAGGAAAGCTCTACAAAAATTAAAGTCTATCAGAATGCTTTAAGTGCCATTGATATGGACACATTGTTGTAGAGTGTCCAAATTGAAGGGTGATGACTTTGTAATATATTTATGAAGTTAAGGCATCCCTTGAGGTCAAGGAGAAAAAATCTACCCATGATGATTGTAAGGAAGTGATCATAGACCAAACTGATGAAGGAGACTTATTGGTTGTTTGAAAGCTTCTCAACTCTTGATTAATGCCTACAGAAGAAAGGAGGGAGAACATCTTCCAACAAGGTGCATAATCAAAGGTGAGGTGCTAGTATTATCATTGATTTTAGAAATTGTACCAATGTCACTTCCATAACTCTTATGGAGAAACTAAATTTGTCTACTTCAAGGCACCATGTTCCATATAAGCTCTAATGGCTCAACAAAGGAAATTAGGTAAAGGTAACTAAACAAGCATTTATCTCATTTTCAATTGTCAAATAATACAGTGATGAAGTTTTTGTGAGGTGTTATTCCCATGGATGCATGCCATCTTTTTCTTTATCACCCATGGGCACAAAAATACTTATTCTTTCACTAAAGACAACAAGCATATTACATTGGCAACTCTTAGTCTCCATTAAGCCCAAGCAAGTTCACAAAAGGTGGAGGATTCAAAAGGAAGCATTTTTATTTGAATACAAGTCTAGTTGAAAGGGCCATAGCAATATAAGAACAAATGTGTGCTTTACTTGTTGTAGGGAAATAGATAAAGGAGGAGACATCCATTCATTAATTATATCAGTTGTTTTTAATAGATTTCTTGATGTTTTTTCAAATAAATTTGATCCTAATTTACCTCCTTTTAGGAGAATTGAGAACCAAATTGATCTCATACTTAATGCTCCACTACCAAATCTTTTAACATATCATTGCCACTGTGAAGAGGCAAAAGAGATTCAAAGGTAAGTGGATAAGCTTGTTGTAAAAGGCTTTGCTTGAGAATTCAAGAGTCCTAAATTATAAATTGTATGGGTATTACAATAATCAATAAAATCATAGTGAAGTATCTTTTGCCCATTCCATGAATTAATGATCTACTAAATCAACTTCAAGGTACTAAGTTTTTCTTTAAAGTTGATTTAAATAGTGGATACCATCAAATTTAAACAAAAGAAGTGGGATGAGTGGAAAACAACATTTAAAACTAAAAGAGGCTTATATAATTGGCTTGTAATGCCATTCAAGATCTCAAATTCACTAAGTATCTTCATGCATCTCATGAATATGGTAGGGAGGTTCCTGGGAAATTTTTTTTTTTGTCTACTTTAAAAAGTCAAGAAGATCATCAAGACCACATACAATAAGTCTTTGATGTTTTGAGACATGAAAAGTTGTATGGAATCCTAAAGAAATGTCAATTCATGCAAAGCCAAGTAACTTTTCTTAGATTTTTTATTTCAAATGAAGGCATTAAAGAGGATGAGAAAAAAGTTAAGGCCATCCAAGAATGACCAATTCCTAATTTAATTTTAGATATGAGAAGCTTTCATAGTATTTCCTCCTTTTAATAAAAAATTATTCAAGGTTTTAGCACAACTATGGCTCCCTTGAAAGATTCATGAAGAAAGGAGAATTTTGATGGATAGGGGGTACTTGAATAGGCTTTGATGAGATCAAGTATAGATTATGCTCTACACCTATTTTTGCACCCATTGACCTTTCCAAGACATTTGAATTTGAATGTAATGCATATGGAGTAGGGATTGTGGTAATTCTTATGCAAAAGGGCAAACCTATTACATACTTTATTGAGAAGCTAACTAGTTCTTTAAAGAAATATTAAGCCTATGATAAGGAGTTCTTTACCCTTATTAGAACTTTAAAGCATCGGCAACATTATCTACTTCCTAGATAATTTTTCATTCATTCATACTTTAAGTCCTTGAAATATTTGAAGTGCTAGCACATACTCAACAAACAACATGTAATATGGGTGGAGTTCTTAGAGTCATTACCTTATGTTATAAAACAAAAGGCTAGATGGTCCAATGTGGTCGATGATGCTCTCTCAAGATGGTATGCTCTTGTTTCAATGATTGAAGTTATGTTATTGGGATTTTAATTTATTAAAGAGCTCTATGATAAGGGATTGAACCTTAACTCCACCACAAAAGCTAGCTCAAGAGGAACCCCTCAGGAACCGATATGGGACACATCACTCTATGTCAAATCCAAAGGAGAATACAAGTGCCATATCCTCGAGCAGTGGAAAACAGCTAAAGGAACCATGTAAGAAAACACTTGTTGTGGCCTTTGAGGAGAACATTGAGAAAGAGGCAAAGATTTCTCTAACAAAGGTAAATGCAAACTCTTCCATTAAGTTTAAAGCTAAACCCCTTCCTTTTCCCATAAAGTGAATAAATCTAAAAGAAGGAGGATTGGAGAGAGAAATCCTTAAGACCTTCCATAAGATAAAGATAAACATACCACTACTATAGGTGATCAAGTAAGTACTAAGGTATGCAAAGTTCCTTAAGGAATTGTGCACTAATAAGTGAAGATTAAGAGATGATGAAAAGATCAAAGTGGAGGAGAACATATCCATAGTTCTCCAAAGTAAGCATCACACTAAGTGCAAAGATCTAGGTATGTTCACCATCTTATGCAAAATAAGCAAGACGAAATTTGAAAAAACTATGTTAGATTTAGGAGCCTCTATTAATGTAATGTCATGATCCATTTATGTTTCTTTAAATCTAAGGCCTTTAAAAATATTGGTGTTATCATACAATTAGTTGATTGTACTAATTCTTACCTTGAGGGGGTAGATGAGGATGTGTTAATGCAAGTGAATGAGCATGTGTTTCTAGCTGACTTTTACATAATAAATAAGGATGATAATGCTTTACCTAACCCAACACCTATTTTATGGGGAAGGCCATTCTTGAAGACAACTAAGATAAGGATTGACGTGCATGAGGGTACCTTAACTAGGGAG
Source organism: Rhizophora apiculata (assembly GCA_037832385.1). NCBI lineage: Eukaryota > Viridiplantae > Streptophyta > Magnoliopsida > Malpighiales > Rhizophoraceae > Rhizophora > Rhizophora apiculata. The sequence continues at coordinate 9,112,122 of CM075439.1, read as the reverse complement.
TTTGATGGTGAATAGATTTAGTTCAACAATTATAAGGTTATAAGGTACCCGAGTGATGTCCATTTAGTTTATGCCATAAGTGTTTTAATTCTTTAGTGTAGGAAATGCTTGAGGTAACAAGGAAGAGTTGGAGGCAACAATTGTTAAATATCTTGAGCTACAAATAGAAGGAGAAGTTGAGCTAGATAAGGTATTGAAAAAAATTATGGTTGAATTGTATTCAGTATCAAGGAGTCCAAATAGGTATGACATTTCTTCCATTTAGTTATTAGTTGTTCACAAGAAACTTTTACCTTCTATTTTGTAGGCTCTTATGTTAAAACTAATACTATTACCATCTCACCCAAAGTATGCATATTTGGAATAGAAGACACCTTACTAATTTTTATTACAAGGAATCTGACCCATGTGTAGGAACAAAAATTGAATCTAGTGCTAGGTAAGCATAAGATGATGATTGGTTGGAAAATTATAGATATCAAGGGATAAGTCCAACCATGTGTATGCATTATATATTGTTGGAAGAAGGTGCCAAATCAACTAAAGAAGCTTAATGTCAATTGAACACCCTAATGATAGAGGTAGAGAAGAAGGAGATTTTGAACCTCCTTAATGTTGGCATCATATATCCAATCTTAAATAGCAAATGGGTGAGACTAGTGTAGGTGGTCTTAAAGATATATGGTGTCATAATGGTTCCAAATAATAATAACAATGAGTTTGGTACCAACACATGTACAAATAGGGTGGAGAGTGCGCATTGATTGTAAGAAGTTGAACTCTACCACTAGTTAGTCATACTTATTATTGCTTTCTTGATGGTTTTTCATCTTATAATTAAATCATGATTGCATGAAAAGATTAAGAGAAGATGAAGACATTTCACGATGCAAGGTTTTCAAGGAAAAACTTTGTTGTTAGATAGAAAGTCTATTAACACCAAATAAGTTACAATCTTGGTGGGTTGGTTCTTTTCTTATTACTAATGTTTTTGGTTATGGTGCAGTTAAGACAAGGAGTTTATAGACAAGCAAGGTTTTCAAGGTGGATAGTCATAGGCTTAGGTTTTCAAGGTGAATGGTCATTAGCTTAAACCTTTTTATGAAGGTACTTAGGTGTAGAATGTTAAGGTGATGGAGTTGGCAAATCCCATCTATGTTGACTAAGGAATCACGTTGTCAAGCTAATGACATTAAATAAAGGCACTACTTGAGAGGCAACCCAAGCATACCTCAAACTTGATTTTTTAACCCTTTTATTTAATTATGTTTCAATTATCTTCTCATTACATTTGGCCTTACATTGAGGACAATGTATGTTTTAAGTGGAGAGAGAGGTTTAGGTAGGATTATGTTATTGTTTTTTTTTGGTTTTTGTGAAATAATGATCATATGTTGGTTATGCTTTAGAATGGTTTGTAATGTAAAAGTATGAAATTGGATTATTTTTATAATATACTGTTTCACTTAGGATGTTAGCAATGTTTGGTAAAATAGTCATAAGTGTGCTTGACTTTGTAATACTCAATTGAATTAACGCTTCTTGAGAACTTATGCTTAATTTGTAATAAAGCATGACTAAGCAATGTGTGGTTTGACTTGAAATTGTTCTTCTAAAGCTAGTCCTAAATTTGGGTTTAACTAAATAGGGTGTTTTCTTTTAAAAATAAAAAAGGGGAGGGCAAAAATGTAAAATTTTATTTCTACTTTATGATTGAACCTACCTCATATTTGGGGGTACTTCACCAAAAGAATTGACACTCACATCAAATAGTGGCTTAAACATGAGTATGCAAAGTACCTTGATGTATGTTTCCTTATTTTCAAGAATATCTTAAGGAAAAATATCAATTTTTTTTTATGCTTTAATAAGGGATATCATAGTTTGCTACCTAGTTTAAATAGTAAAGAGGATTGGTTGATAGGAGAACTATACATAAATTGGTTATGTTAGTTGTGAGACTTGCATCAACTAATTGAGAGCAATTGTGAATAGTGAGGAAGCAAGATGAGTTTATTGGTGTTATTTTAATTGACATTGCCGTATTTTTAAGTTAGGTATGTATATTAGTTGAGAATTGAATGTAATTAGCAGTTTCACTACAATGGTTTAGCTTTAGAAATCCAAATCAAGTGATTCAAAAGCCTAAATTGAACTTCACATTTAGTCTTACAATTGTTATGAAGACATCCAAGCCCAAAATAGTTGTCTAATGATTGAAAAATAGTTGATAAGTTGCTGTAAAATCTATCATGTGTTGGACTAAGTCTTAGTTTTTAGCTCTTAACTTGCACTCTAGACCCTTGTTTTGCACAAAACTAGAACATAATTTAATTTAGATTATATCTATTTAGGAATCAGCTTGGACCACATTACAAAATTTTATTACAATTAAGGAAACAAATTTATTGTAACCTTGAGACTTTAGGAGATTTTTTTTTTCTTTTTTGGAGAGTCCTAAGGTTATCTTGTGCCAGCTATGTACATTTTCTAAGATAAAAAAAAAGGACCATTTGGCTATTGAAAATTAAAGAAGATTAGCAGGCATAGCATAACTTTTGTAAGAATTCAATTTCTTTCAAATATGTGTAGCTAGAACATTTCTTTCACATCTTTCTAAAGGTGTGGGTATCAATATGGTCATACCACTACTAGACCTGAAGCTGGTTCAAGGTAAATTCGGTGATCACAATTACAAATTGGGGGCAGACCAGTTGGTTCTTGAAATAAATTAGCAAACTCAGATGATAATTGTTCAAGTTAGGCATAGCGATAATCCATCTATTTGAGCGAATGAAGGTGGTGTTAGTTTGGAGTTTGTAGCCCATGGAGCACAACTCGTCTTCCATTAGCATCAAAGTTTATGGTGAGAGAGGCAAAATCTCAAAGTATTGGTCCTAATGTTTGGAGCCATTCAATTTCGAGCACTAAATCAAAACTAGCCTGGGAAAGCACAAAAAAATCAGCAAAAAAGTTATTATTATCAATTGAGAAGGGAACCTTTTGGCAAAAGCTGCTACTACGTACATTCTCCCCATTTGCCACTGATACAGTCATGCAAGAATTTGGTTAGACTTGTATCCTAAGGTGTTTGGTTGCTGTTAAACTAATAAAATTGTGGGTACTCCCCGAATCTACTAACCTGCATAATGGCATGTCTTGGATAATAGCCTTGACTTGCATTGTAGTTGCCTCCTTTTGTCCTATGATAGCTTGAAGTGAAATCTCCAGTTCCACCTCAAACTCAAGTGCTAACTCCTCCCCATTCTATTCAACCAACTCAAGCCAAAAGAGCTTCTTACACCAATGAACTACTGAATATGGCTCAACACAATTATAACAAAGCCCTAGTGTCCTTCTTTCTGCCATCTTAGCCCTTGTTAACTTCTTAATGAAAGGTAAGGAAGAACTTACAATTTTGTTGTTAGCCTACACTCTCGAACTATTGCTGTTCTTGACACTTTGTTAGTGTTATGATAGATGAAGGAACACCTCGGTTGCCTTGCCACATCCCCTTTTTTTATACTAGTTCTTGCAACACCTTTTGTTTGGCTTCAAAGGATCTTGCTAGATTCATGGCATGGGCTAAATCAAGTGGTGCTTGAAGCTCCACATCCAAGCAAATTGAATCGAACAATCCCGCGGTGAATAAACTTACATGCTAGTTTGTTCTGACGAATTGACTTACTCTTGCCAATAGCTCTTGAAATTGGCTCTAATAATCCTTAACTGATCTCATTTGTTTAAGATTAACCTACTCCACTAAGGGGTTGCTACGCATTAGAGGGCCAAATCAAAGTGAACAGTACTCCTTGAACCCATCCCAACTAATTACAAGTTACTCGAATTCCAACTGGTGATACCACAATTGTGCCTCCTCAAAGAGATGGAATATGGCTAGCCCCACCTTGTCTGCTTCTACAGTGCACTGATTAGTGAAGAACTTTTCACACCAATGTAACCAGATTAAGGGATCTTCTGCACCAGCATAAGTTAAGAAATCCAACTTCATGTATCAAGGTACCATTCCCTCACTGGTTGCTACACCAACCCCTATCGTTGGATTGCTTGCATTAATTATAGGTGGTGTTTGCTCTTGTGGCGGGTTATGGCTTGCAGTTCCTTTTAATTCCACATGCAGTGAGAGTTCTTGCATCAAATTCCTAGCCATCGCTTTACCTTAACCTTGCATCACTCATGGCTTATGCCTCTTGGAGGAGTGTGCATAGTTTGTCCTCAGTTTGAGAGTCATCCGTTGTGTTTGGCTTTAATACCAATTTGTTGCCTCCCTTGACCAAGGATCTTGTCATCGGGCGATTCACAGAAAAGTCCAACTCTATGACTCGTCCCTTTCCTTTATTAGGGCTTTTAGAATGACCTATTTTTATAATAAAAGCTCAACTCGTCAAAGGGAGACTAAAACCTTAGGACTCATTCAAAGAGAGAACCCAATCTTTGGGTTAATGACAAAATTTAGCTTGTGATTTTATTAGTCACAAGGTCCTTTAAATATGACAAGTTTGCTAAAAATGGAAAACCTATAATTTTAGGTCTAAACTCCGAAATTTAAGGAACAACCTAATTTAGGAGATAAGTCTCCAGAAAACCCAAACAACTTAAAAATAAAGTAGAAAAATAAAAACTTAAGAAAAAAGTCTCTTTTACCATAATTTAGAATCATCAATTACTCTATTGCTTTGCATTTTGACATTTCAATTGAATTCAAGTTCTTAGTAAAACTCCTATTTGCCATATGAAGGTTGATGAATTTTATGCCAATAAGATCATAAACCAAACAATTTTTATCTTTGAACAAGCCCTTTTGTATCATTTGCCCTCCATTGCCAACCTTTACTCCAGGTATGATTGGTGTCAACTAAGTTAAAAAGATCAGCATGGCCAGTCACGTGGTGAGTGCAACCACTATCCAAAAACCAAGATCTCTAATTCTAAGCTCTAGTCACCATTAAAGCTAGAAACAAATGTTCATCTTTCCTCTTTTCTTTAGTGAAATTAGCTTTTTGAGATTGCTAGCCTTGAGTGTTTTATTTGCCTTAACCTTGCTATTGCTTCTTCTTGCAATATTTTTAATATGACCAAATTTGGAGCAAATCTTGCATTGAACGTTACATTTCTAATAATAGTCATCTCCTACATGATCAATTCTTTTATAGATCAAACAAGTAGAGAACTTTCCTCCTTTCTTGTGAATCTTTTTGGACTCAAGCTACATGCCTTTGTTGGAATATTCAAAGTTAGTTTTCTTGCTATCTTTTAATGATAATAGCTTCAGCTTCAATTAAGCTTACAATGCAACTTCCACAACACCTTCACTCATCAAGCTTCTCCCTTGTCCTTAAGCTCCAAGTGCTCCAATGAATTCCAAGATAAGGATCAATTCTTAGAATGAAACCATGGTGAGGGACACAATAATTGAATCTAGAGTTAGCATTACTAGGCTAATTTCTATCTCTAATAAGTATATTTACATGGAGCAAGCTACCTTTTTTTAGTTTCTTGGTGGTTAATTTGCTATTTGTGCCAAATGGCATTTTACAAGTAGCATTGTGAGACAAGGTTCTCAAAACTAATAAGCAAGCCAATGGTCTTTGATGAAGAAAATGAAGAGTATGTATGGATGAGATGCAAGGAGCTGTGGATTTATGGATTAGTTGTACTAAAGTGAAGATTCAAAACCTTAAGACCCAATTGGCGTAAATGAGGATTCATTAAGAGAAGTTGAGAAGCAAAGAATTATGTGCAACTAGTTTTAAATGATTTTTTAATATTCCAGTTTAGTAATATGGCTTGCCCTTTACATGGAAATCCAATGAAAAAATAGAATTGCAGTCAAAGCAATACACAGACAAAGCCATATCTTCGAAGCACAAATGTCACACACATCCTAAAAGCACTTTAGTTGAAAGAAAGAGAGCAAGAAGCCCAGACATTTCACCAAATAGAAAAGGAGCATGGTATGAAAGTACAACAAACAACAGAACAACAGGAACTTAAAGGGCTCTAATAAGAATACCTTATTGTTCCTCAAGAGAACAATAGAAATTCCTCTACAATTAGTTTAACCAAGACCTTGCAATAGCCACTTAAACCCCCATAATTGCAGCAAGTTGCCAAAGTTGTGAACCCAACACAACAAAAGGGCATATGTCTTAAGATTACAACAAAATCAAGTCTCAATAAAAGAAAATCAAGGAATCACAAAGAATAAGCGCTAAAATTACAAATATAAACATAAATCAAAGAGATTAAACCCAGATCAAGACATGCTAAGAGATAAAGCAATCTTATAACCATTGCATCATCCTTCAAGGCTAAACCCAAGAGTACAATGGCATAAGAACATACAAATAAGCAATAGGTGAGAAATTGAGAAGAGTCAAACCTTATACTAATGGAATTCGAGGCACAAAAGAAATCACTATCACCAAAGTAGACAAGTCAGGGATTTGGAAGAGAAATATGTTGAAATGAAGTGAAGGCAAGGGGGGATTTGGATGAAGAAGACATAGAAATGCAAAGAAGACTAGGGCAACGTTGACCTTTGGACAAAAGCCCATTGCCATTGCCCATTTTTTCCCATGGCACATGTCTCCCCTAAGGGCCATCACCACACAAAATCGACACTGGGTGATTTAACAATTGATAATCTACCCATTGGTGCCTCCCATGTGCTAATAATAGGGTGGTGGCACCTTTGGTGATAGGTGCCACCCTCTCTCTCTACCACAGCTAGTTCTAAAAACCAATGTTTTCATGGCCTAATTCTGGCTTTCACCACCAAAAATCATATCCAAAATTCATGATTTAGACATTTCTAAACTTAAAACATGAGAAAATGACCAAAGAAATAGTGTAAAGAGAAAAAGAGCAATTTTGGGTCAAAAATAAGAGAGACATAAAATGGGGGTACGGAAGTCCAGAAAGAAATAAAAAAGAAAGAAAAAGAAAAAAGAAGAAAAAAATGAACAAGAAGAAAGAGGAAGGTAAAAAGAAAAAAAGAAGAGACAAGAACAAGTACCGAAAAGAGGACAAAAGAAAAGAAAATGACACAATATTCCTAGTGGTAATATTATTATGGGACATCTTATGTGAGTCTACAGACACAAAACAACATCAATATTATTGTCAAAATACCCAATAAAGTCTTTTTGTCCTTTTGGGTATACAAGATCATCATAAAAAGTATTTAAATTCTCTCAAACATTTTCAAAAAAACACTTTTATAATTGTGGTATGCAAGAACAGTGTAAAAATTATTTGAATCCTCTTCCAAAACTTGCAAAATCTTCCATGACTATAAAAGCTATCCCAATCCTTTTGAAAAAAAAAATATATATATATATAATTTTTTCAAGTATAGAATTATTATAAAAAGTATTTGTAGTCTTTTCAAAATTTCAAAAAATTCATTTTCACCTTTTTGGAGGAGCATGATTATCATAAAATGTATCTTAATCCTCTCTAGAAATTTCCAAAAATATCCCTTTTATTTTTTGGTGCATTGGATCCTATAAAAAAAATCCTAATTGCCTACAAAAGTGCCCTAAACATTCCTTTTCAATTTTCAAGGCATAGGATTATGGAAAAAAAATCCAAGCTCCTTTCAAATCTTTCAAAAAAAAAATCATTTTGCTTTTAGTATGCATGATCATAATGAAAAAAAATATATGATTTTCTGTTAATCATTCCAAATACTTTCAAAATTTCATCCTTACTTTTTTTTTTCGTGAGCGAAATTATTGTAGAAAACATTAAAATCCTCCCAAAAGATCTCTAAAAGCTTCCCTTCTGTTTTTTTGGTGCAAAAGATCACTCCAAAAAGTATCCAAGTTCCTTTAAAATAAATTTTATTCTCATTTTTTCTTATGCACAATCACTGGAGAAAAAAAAAGGAAAAAACATTTAAACTCCTTTCAAAATTTTCAAATGCATATAAACCCCCTTAAAAGCTCTCCAAAAGCTTTCCTTTTGTTTTTTTGGGGATTACAGTAAAATGTATTTGAATCTCTTGAAAATCCTTCCAAAAATTCCATCTGTCCTTTACTTCCTGTTTAGATTCACTAAAACGTTAGCTTGTGTACTGTTATGAAGAATCATATATATAAGAAGGAGAAAAATAAATAAAGTCTAACAGCAAAGGAATAAAAATAGCGACGAAGTTTATGTCATTTTTTTCGTGGGTCTTCGTTACAGCAATGCAGTTGGGTCACCATGCACCGCATCTTGAGACATTGCGTCATTTTTCGCTTTGAGAGATGGAGGGGAGCCGCCATCATCACAGCAAGAGAAATCCCAAAAACATGCAGAAATGGAGTAGTCATACATACAGTATCATATTTGCCAAAAAAAAAAAAGTCACGGTTGATACATGATACCAACCTTGCTTTGCGGTGCGTGAAGCTTTTGTCAGCTCCAAGTGCTCTTCGAATCTGATGCCTTCCCCTTATTCTATCCGTGTCTCTCTCAGTATTATTTCAACCATTGTTGTTTATTAAACAGCTAAGGCATCATTGCTCTGTTCACCAGTCGAAATACTATAAATAGCCATATCCCGTGTTTCTGGTTTAGACTAGGTAAAATCCCGCGTCTCCAGGGCTTCACATAATCATCAATATGTCAGCAAACCAACCCCGCCAAGCTCCTCCCTGGGTCCGTTTGGCATTAAGAGCTCGTCCAGCAAATGGCCCTGCTCCAACCCCGGGCCCCTGAGCTCCCTCCTCCCCATCCTCAGCCACTTCTTGCTCGACCTAAATTTAGGCAAATTGGTCAGCCTCAGCGACCGCCAACTCAATCTCAAGAGCCAGCTCTGCCTACTCCACCGCCTTCTCCTTTATCTCTACCACCTTCTCGGATAAAAACTAATGCAGACCTGGAACCCAAGATCCCATTAGATGCAGAAAAGAAAACTGTGGCGATACAAAAGACTATTGGCAAGCCTAATGATTGGCCATGGACCAAAGGCACTGAATCAGACAGTAATTTCCCAGAGGCTCGCAAGCCAACTGCTACTCATATCTCTAGGAATGAAGAGATGGAAGAAAAGGGAGCAGAAGTTCATGGCAAGAAAATATCTTCTGATTCTGAAGGGGTAGGTATGAGGGTCATCACCATTGCTGGAGAAAACAAAGGTGCTTCAATGGAAATATTCCGTTCTCCAAAGAAAAATGCGTTAGAGGGCAATTCTTATCATCGCAACGGGAAGGAAAATCCCAGCAGCAGGAGCAGCAGTGATGAAGAAAAGAACCTCAAGACTAAGGACAAGAGCCACAAAGGAATGCCCATGAACGCACCTCCACTGAGTGCCTTCATGAACAGTAACGTTCAAGGGGTTAACAATTCGCATGTCTTCCAATCTTCATGCACTCACCATGATCCTGGGGTGCACCTTTCTCTTTCTCAAAAGCCAGCAGCTGGCGGATTCAATGTTAAGGATCGTGGCAATGGCCACCAAAGCTAGCCGCTTGACAGAAAAGAGCAAGAGAGGCAGGCGGTTCGAAGCACATATAGGCTACAGTATTAATGTTAAGGAATAAAAAATAAGCGATTGATTGATGACAAGATGATTCTTCTATGTTAATGTTCGGCTTTTATCGGAGTGCATCCCAAGGTTGTTGAATGCTTTATATGCCTATCCTTGTAAGGGACTACCCATACGATTGGGGAGAGTAGCTCGTAAGCCTGCATTGAATTTACATCTTTGTAATTTCTATTGTTGCTTTGTATTTCTATTGTTCACTGAAATTAACCCTGGTTTGCTTTGTTAGAAATGGGATGGAATGAAAATGATATGAAAGAAATGAACGAGACAATAATTTTCCATTTCTTTGGAAAAGGAGTTAGAGAACAAAAACTAAAAATATTTTTTTATGAATGCATGGTTCACTATCTCATGCAATTTATGAAAATAAACAAAAGAAAAAAAGTTTTTTTAATAATTGTTATTACTAATTTATCAAATTATTTGACTATTCAATCAAATATTAATATTTAAATAAATTTTTAAGTATTATTTTAACTAACAATTTTATTCACTTATTTGTTAATAATATTTAAATTATTACAAAATATAGGGATTATAGTAGCAGATTCAAATCATTATTTATGTGATAATAATCGCTATATAAGGTTAAATGTTATAGCTTTTAATTTATTAAATTTATGTGTGCTATAATAGATTTTACATAATGATTTCTTCAATTAATAACAACACATATAAATTTCTTATATAAATGTGTTTTATGTAATGATTTTAAATAATTATTATAACATTTTTAATATTACAATATAGTAATTATAAAATATATACGTGATAGTTATATTATTTTTGAGAATACTTTGTTATTTATTGAAACAATAATTTTTTTACATTTAATGGTAATTATTGAAGAAATAAATAGTGATTGTTGGAGAAATAGGCAGCAATTATTAAAAAAATAGATAGTAAATTTTTATAAAATATATAACAATTTATAATCAAATTTGAAGTATTCACTATGTATTAAGTATTAGGTTTTTTAATATAACAAACAATAATTTTTTAATAAAATAAACAATGATTATTTAGTAGAAGAAATAACATTTATTTAGTAAAATAAATAGTAATTTTTTTAATAAATTAAGTAGCAATTTTTTAATAGAAATAGTAATAGTTTTCTAGCAAAATATGTAGCAATTCTTGTCATAATGGTGGATAAGTTCTACTTGAATTGATAATGGTTTTTTATTAAATAAGCAGTAAAATTAGTATAATAGTATAATAACAAATATTGATACAAATGTAATTAAATAATACATTTATAAGTTCACAGAATGGGCATTGCATAAAGTAACAAATATTGTAGTAAACGTAATTAAACCATTTAAGCAACAAGAAATGACTTAACTAATGTTTATCATCTCACATAATGTCAAGGTATTTTCATAAGTTCTAAATGGAAAAGTTCCATAATTGCGAAGTCCTCAGCTTTGATTAGAAGTATCATCTTACAAAAGATAAACAAGGTTTTTGATATAAACTTATAAACATTTAAAATAAACTAAAAAATAGAAAATAAGAAAAAGGAAGAATACCTTAATGCATGGGCTATATGTGTTTACCGAGTATAAATGATTATTATGCCATAAATCTTGATCTAGAGCATTAAAAGCATTATCAAGTGAAAGAGCTAATGAAATACTTATATGAGATATGACAAAAGTCATGTTCAACTTAGAATTTTATTATTATAATTTTTGGAATATTATATAAAAATGGTAAGCTATTACAATAGTTTATAGTTTCATCTTCTTTTACAACTCTTTTGTTTAAATTTCAAACTTCTTTTGCAACTTAGCTTGCATATTGTCTCTAATAGATTGCATAAAGCCATTTGGAACTTTGACAACATCTTCAACAATTGATTTATCTTTCAAAAAAGTGTGGTTGACACCTTTTCCATAAAGGCAAACCCTCAAAGATGCTCCTCCCCCATAACAAAAGCTCCTCAATTAGATTTTAAATCCAAAGCAAGTGAGATTATAGGTAAAAAAAATCTAGTAGAACCTTAACTCTTACACCACAAATAAAAAAAGAAGAAAGAAAAAAGAAATAAAATCATTTACATTTTGTTGAGATGTTTCATCTTAGAGCTTATATTCTTGGTTAGGTCTTCTTTTGTGAATAATCTTTAAAATTTCAAATTAAGAAAGAGGGCTTTTACTGGGATTTCAATTTTTTTAATACAAATTTGAAAAAAAATACTAAATTATGGTTAAATAAACCACAAGATCAATGTAGTATATATAACAACTGAATATATTAGTGGCATTTTTGTAATTCGCTTACCATTTGTTGTTGAATATTAGCAAAACTCTTCTTACTTGTAGTGTGCATTCCTATTTGTTTTTGTTGATTCTTAAAGTTGGTTAATGATTATACTTGTATTCATATTATAGCAATAACAAGAAGTCAATATAAAATTATATCACCTTTGCTTCTTTAAAATTCTAATATTCAACAATTATTTAAATTAATCTAAAGGTATATGAGGTGAATAGTTTCTCAATCTTTTTCCATTAATTTCATACTTTATATAGTGCTATCTCTTCAACTTGCATTTGTAAGCCATCTACTCACAAAATCTTTCTAAAGCTTTCTTACCTTGAACTTTTTCATTTTGCAATTGCCTATGCAATTTCATTTCATTACAAAGTTTAACTCCTTTAGCTACTACTTTAGTAGCTAATCCTCCATGAGTATATTGATTATAATCCATACTTCTAGCATTATTAGATTTGAATCCAATCTTAACTCCTTTTACAAATAAGGTAGGTAACTTTAAAAGAAAATTTTCTTTCCAAAAAATATTCTAACTATCTTCTTGGGTAAAATCTCTAGAGAAGAATACATCTTTATACCACCTAAAGTGCGATAAGTTAGGGTATCTCAAATTTATTGAGTTGCTTATAAGTCTTATCAACTAGGAAAGTGGCAATTCCAATAAAATGATTGGTAATAGTATAAATAAGTGTAATAACATAATCAAAAAGAAATTCTTTAGATTTAGTCTTAATTGTAAAAAATATTTGTTGTTTTGCCTCCCTAGACATATAAAAATCCTTCTAGCCTTTAAGCTATCTAGTAAATCTACTTGTAATTATTCTTGCAATTTCAAGGTTAGAATTACACTTTGTTTTAGCAACAATTGCAAACATCATCATATAATGTAATAGTAAGAGAATTTGATGTTTTATTTGACTTTTAAGATTCCATTCCACTATACTACTACCATCATATTAAAGATAGTTATAATCAACTTGTTCTTTTAACACAAAATTAACAAGTGTTGGTCTTGGATAATACAATTTTGCATGAGCCTTATTAATAGTCATTTTATTAATATCAAAAGGTTCCTTTGCATAAGGAGGAGAAGGTTTATCTTTTAGAGGTTGCTATTCTAATAAGAACATATTTTGTAATTGATCTATATAATCTTTTATCTCACTTTCAAATTTAACTTGTTCCCCTTTTTCTTGCACTATGGCTTCTTTTTCTTTTAATTTCATACCTTTAAGTCTTTTGAAGATTTCACTTGCCAATTCTACTTTAGTAGAACTTTTATTTACCATTTTATAATTTATTTCTTTTAATGAAAGAGGTTTAAATAAAACCTTTTTTTTCTACTTTTGGTTTAACTAGAGGTTTGAGAATAACATCCCTATTTTGAGTTATTTCCTCAATCAATTGCTCAATATGCATAAGCTAAGATCCAGCAAATTGAAGATAAGGATTATTATAATTATCTTGTTGTATAACAACACTAGTAGTTGCTTTAACCTTATAAGTTAAAGCAATAATCTCATTATCATCAATTTTAATAAAGAGATTTAAAGGTGGAGGATGAATGCTACTAACACTTTCAACCTTTTTTATCAAATATACTTGATAAGCATTTTCAAGAGCTAGACACTTACTGGGGGCTAAAAAATCAGGTAAAAATTTTCTTTGAAGTTATAAACCTTTTAAATAAATTAAGGCATTTTTCCTTTTCCTTTTGCAACAAACTCATTTGCATATCTTTGGTTCTCTAAATCCCCAGAATTCCAACAAACAAAGCTTTGATTGATCTTGATGAGCTTTTCTTATACATATTGAAGGTTTGAAATCTTAAATAATGAGACCTTCTCTTCATTTCTACCTAACAAGGCTCGTTTCTTTGTTGCAAAGATTTATTTACCCAAAATGATTGTGAAATTCACTTTTATCTGCACAAAACATTCTATTCATTGGAACAAGCACATATGTACATCTTTGATATTCTAAATCCATTGAATTCCATCAATGGATTTAGAATATCAAAGACTCCTTATTCTCTAAGTTGAATAAATTGAGCCATTTTCCTTTTGCTTTTCTTTTTTGCAACAAGCTCTTTTGCACATCTTTGGTTCTCTAAATCCATTCAATTCTATAAAAAAAAAAAAAAGCTTGCTTTGATCATTATTGGCTTTTCTTATGCATATTGAAGTTTTTAAATCCGAAATAATGAGACCTTCTTTTCATTTCTAGTTAACAAGGCTCTTTCTTTCATTGCAAAGTCTTATTTACCCAAAATGATGGTGAACTTCACTTTTTATCTACACAAATCATTCTATTCATTAGAACAAGCATGTATGTACATCATTGATTTCTAGCTAACAAGGCTCTATCCTTCATCAGAAAGACTTATTTACCTAAAATGATGGTGAAATTTAGTTTTTTATTTTTATTTTTGCACAAAACATTATATTCATTAGAATATGCACGTATGTACATCTTTATAAGTATTAAATATTTAATTCCTAAACATTGAGATTGTCTCTTCAATTTTTGATAACAAGAGGCATTGATCTTGATTTGCTTTCCTTACAGGAATTGAATGGTTCAATTCTTGAACAATGAGACTACCTCTTCATTTTTTGTTGCAAAAACTCACGCAAAATGATCTCGTGATTAACTTTTATGTCAACATCAAACATTGTCTTCATTACAAGAAGCTTAGTTTTACATATTTGGTACTTTAAATCCATTGAATTTTATAAAAAACAAAAAAGGGTTTTAGTGGTCTCAGCATTTATTCTACATTTTCAATGTCCAAATTCAAGAATAAAAAGATCATTTCTCATTTTTCATTTCTAACTAACAAGGCTCCTTCCTTTATTATAAGGACTCATTTATACAAAATGATGGTGAAATTAACTTTTGTGTTTATACAAAATATTTTATTCATTGGAGTTAGCATGTCTTTAAACTTTTAGTACTCTAAATCCATTAAATTCCAACAAGCAAATAAGTCATTGATTCTGATTAGCTTTCCTAATATCTATCGAATAGTTTAATTCTCAAACAATGAGATTGCCTCTTTTTTTGATAACAAGACTTCTCTTTCGTTTCAAAGACTCATTTTCACAAAATGATCTTGTAATTAGCTTTTATGTTGACAATAAACTTCATATTCTTTTCAACAAGCTCATTTGTACAAATATCATACCCTAAATCCTTTGAATTCCATCAAAAATAGGTCTCGTTCATCTAGGTTACCTTTCCTTATATGTATTAAGTGTTTTAATTCCTAAATAATGAGATTGTCACTTCATCTCTAGCCAACAAAGCTCCTTCCTTTGTTGCAAGGACTCATTTACATGAAATGACGGTGAAATAAACTTTTACATCAAGACAAGACATTGTATTCTTTAGAATAGGCATGTTTGCATACCTTTGGTTCTCTAAACCTATTAAATTCATTCAGGTAAATGAGTCATTGATCTTGGTTAGCTTTTTTTACAAATATTAAATGGTTTAATTCTCAAACAATGAGACTGCCTCTTCATATTTTGATAACAAGGCTTCTCTTTTCATTGCAATTACTCATTCACACAAAATAATCTTGTAATTAACTTTTCTATTGATAGGAAACATATATTCTTTGCAACAAGTTCATTTGCTCATCTTTGGTTCTTTAAATCCATTGAATTCCATCAAACAAAGCTTTGATTGATGTCAACTAGCTTTTTATATACATATTAAAAGTTTGAAATCTTGAATAATGAGACCTTCTCCTCATTTCTAGCTATCAAGGCTCCTTTGTTCATTGTAAAGACTCATTTACTCAAAATGATGGTGAAATCCACTTTTATATCTACACAAAAGATTCTATTCATTAGAAAAAGCACATATGTACCTCTTTGATATTATAAATCCGTTAAATTACATGATAAAAATAAATCATTAATCTTGATTAGCTTTCTTTATAGGTATTCTCGAACAATGAGACCTATCTCTTCATTTTTTTTATAACAAGACTTCATTTTTGTTACAACGACTCATTCACACAAAATGTTGAAGACATTAACTTTTGTGTCAATAGTAAACATTATATTCTTTTCAACAAGCTCCTTTGTACAAATTTGGTACTATAAACCTATTGAATTCCTTGAAGTAGTGGTTAGTTTGATCTTGATTAGCTTTTCTTATAGTTATTTAATGTTGCAATTCCTGACTAATGAGAGTTTCTCTTCATTTTTAGCTAACAAGGCTCCTTCCTTCATTGCAATGACTCATTTACACAAATTTAAAAACTCTTTATTGATGAAGGCCATAAAAGGTCATTGTTGACTACTTTCTTATTTGTTAATGATTCAAATCAAAATGATTTAAAATTAGACATTTTAGAAGATCACTCTTCTGATTTCCAGTCAAGGAGAATGTGGTTATTATAAGGTCTTAAAGCAAAGCAAAGGCTTATTAGTCTTAACAAAAGAAGATATTATGATTTTGGATCTTAGAATATTTTCGAAAGAAGGTTATAGCCTTAAAATAGTGATTCATAGAGTCAAAGGATCTATTTCTAATTCTACTTCAAAAGAACCCTTTATACAAGAGCTTTAAGCTAAAATAATTGAATTAAATGGAGAAATAAGATAATTAAAAGAAATAATTATATCAATTGCAACATTGATGTATACACCAAAGGATATATTAATCGCAACAACAACAACCTTATGACCTTGGCCCTAAATATCCATGGAATTCCATTAAAAGAATGAGTGATTAATCTTGATTTTCTCTTCTTGTAGGTATTGAATGGTTCAATACTAAAAGAATGTGACCATTTGTTCATTTCTTGCTAACAAGTTTTCTCCTTTAGTTGTAAGGACTTATTCATATAAGTTGAGATTACATAAATCAATGATAACATATTCTCTCATCAAAATAGCAACCCCTAGATGATAAGCCTTCTCCTTCTTAAACATATAAATGTTTTATTATTTGTAATGCAAAATGCAAGCCTTGTAGCCTCTACTAGAAAAATTAGGTTATTCCAAACCAAGATTACATTTCTTGGCCACCTCATCGAAAATGGTAGTGTAATTCCAATAGATCAAGCAATTGAATTTGCTTTTAAATTTCTTAATGAAATCAATTGCAAAGATTTCTAGGAAGCCTACATTATATTTTAGATTTTTATAAAGAATTAGCTTATGATGCTAAACCTTTATTTGAAAGACTTAGAAAGAATCATCCTGAAATATGCATAAGTAGTTAAGAAAATAAAACAAAAGGCTAAAGAACTTCCATGTTTAATTGTTCCCCATCCAAATGCCTTTAAAATCTGACAAGGATATGGTGGAATATTGAAACAAAAGGCTCACCACAAAGAAAGCTTATTATTCTTTACTTTTAGCATTTGGAATACTGAACCAATTGAACAAGGTGCTAGTTATGGATCTATCAATGATTGGGCATATGCAAAATTTAAAATCAAAAGGATCATCTTTCAAGACAGATGAATGGCAAAGTGATTTGCTAGCCTATAAGGAATTAAAAAACTGCTTAGGAGAGATCTTTGTTCTACAAAAACCTTTAAAAAAATATATAGGTGGTTTCTTCATATTAATCTCCTCATGATAAGGTTAAATTTCCTAATTAGTTTAAAATATGGTTCCTTAAATGGGGATTACATCTTGTTACACTTCCTTTAAGAGTAAAACCTATTTATGAATAATTTTGTGAAAAGAATCTTGACTTGAGGAATAAAATTTTGAATTTTGCCATCTAGTATTATGTTCCATGGCTCATCAAATGGGACTATAATATCATTTCCATATAGGTTAATATCCTAGGAGAAAGTACTTAGCATGTACCACGGTTTGTTCAAAGGATTAACATTCGATGGTGGGAAAATTTTGACTATTTCAATGAAGGGGTTTACACTACTAAAGGAGTTATTAATTTAGGAATCAACATTGTAAGACTTGCTCCTCTAGCTATCAAGACTCCATCTTAAATGCTTAAAGCACTAGTCAAGACTGTGCCAAGAGAATAGTTAATTGAGACGATTGCTAGTATTTTACAATTCGATAAAGACCAAGTAGAAAGTAGTCAAGCAAAAGATTCCAATCAACTCACTTAACAAGATGATATTATGCAAGACTCAAAAGATCTATATGAGTTGTAAAGGGGACAAAATAGACAAAATGCTTTTGTAAAGCCATTGCATAAAGCTACTTTATAAAATCTACTTTTATAAAGATACTTTATACTTTATAAAGAAAACTTTTATCATGTATTTGTTTGTTAGCATAAACTTTAGAGACAAACAGGAGTATCTCATGGAGAAGGCATAACTTTCTTTCCTCATTTGTAAACTTACTCCAGTAAGCTTGTAGTGTCATTCAATGAAAGTTATATTCATGTAAGTCCTTTTTCTGTTAAGCTTTCTTTTTCTGAATCTGGTTTTGTGTCTTATGTATTACGAGTTTGAAAATTATGTATTCTGTGTTTGAATTGTTTAACATTGTTTATTAACTTTTTTTAAGGGTATTGAATGGTTTAATTCTCAAATAATGAGACTATATCTTTATTTTTTGATAACATGACTTCTCATTGGTTGCAAGGACTCATTTACACAAAGATCATGTAATTAACTATAATGTCATAGTAAACATTATATTCTTTGTAGCAAGCTTATTTGTACAATTTTGGTGTTTTGAATCCATTGAATTCCATCAAAAACAAGTTTAATTGGTATAAATTACCTTTTCTTATATGTATTGAGTGTTTCAATGTCTAAATAATGAGATTATCCCTTCATTTCTAGCCAACAAGGCTCCTTCCTTTGTTATAAGGACTCATTTACACAAAATTATGGTGAAATTAACTTTTATGTCCACGCAAAGCATTATATTCATTGGAGAAAGCATGTTTGCACACCTTTGGTACTCTAAACTTATTGAACTCCATCAAGTAAATGAATCATTGATCTTAATTAGCTTTTCTTACAAGTATTTAATGATTTAATTCTCAAACAATAAGATTGTCTCTTCATTTTTTAATAACATGGCATCTCTTTTCATTGAAAGGACTTATTCACAAAAGTGATCTCATAATTAACTTTTGTGTCAGTAGTAAACATTATATTCTTTGCAACAAGCTAGTTTGTACATCATTGATACTCTTAATCTATTGAATTCCTTCAAACAAAGCTTTGATTGATCTCAATTAGCTTTTCATATACCTTTCAAAATTTTCAAATCCTGAATAATGAAACCTTCTCTTTAATTCTATCTAAAAAGGCTCCTTCCATTGTTGCAAGAACTCATTTACCCAAAATGATTGTGAAATTAACTTTTGCCTCTAGACAAAACATTCTTTTCATTAGAACAAGCATGCATGTATGTCTTTGGTACTTTAAATACATTAAATTCCATGAAGCAAATAAGTCATTGATGTTGATTAGCTTTTATTATAGGTATTTAATGGTTTAATTCCTGAACAATGATACCATCTCTTCATTTTTTGACAACAAATCTTCTCTTTTGTTGCAAGAACTCATTCACACAAAATGATGTATAATTAACTTTTTTCTCTATGATAAATAATATATTATTTGAAACAATCTCATTTATACAACTTTGGTACTCTAAATCCATTAAATTTTATAAAAGAAAAAGTCTAATTGGTCTAAATTACCCTTTTTTTTTAATGTGTATTGAGTGTTTTAATTCCAAAATAATGAGATAGTCTCTTAATTTCCAACCAATAAGGCTCCTTCCATCATTGTAAGGACTCATTTACACAAAATGACAGTGAAATTAACAATTTTGTTTACATGAAACATTTTATTCATTAGAATAGACATTTTTGCACACCTTTGGTACTTTTAACCTACTGAATTCCATCAAGTAAGTGAGTCATTGATTTGATTAGTTTTTATCACAAATATTGAATGGTTTAATTCTTAAACAGTGAGATTGCCCCTCCATTTTTTGATATCAAAGCTTCTTTTTTTTGTTGCAAGTACTTATTCACACAAAATAATCTCATAATTAACATTTGTGCCAGCAAGAAACATTATATTCTTTGCAACAAGCTTGTTTGCATATCATTGGTACTATAAATCCACTGAATTTCATCAAACAAAGCTTTGATTATTTTTTATTAGCTTTTCTTATACCTATTGAAAGTTTGAAATCCTGGATAATGAGACATTCGCTTAATTTCTAACTAACAAGGCTCCTCCTTTCATTGTAGGGGTTCATTTACCCAAAATGATGGTGAAATTGACTGTTGTGACTACATAAATCATTTTATTCATTGGAACAAGAATATACGTCTTTGATGCTCTAAATTCATAAAATTTTGCCCTGCAAATGAGTCAATAATCTTGATTAGATTTCTTTATAGGAATTAAATGGTTTAGTTCTTGAATAATAAAACCATCCCTTCAATTTTTTGGATAAAGATTTCTCTTTCAGTACAAGGACTTATTTACACAAAATGATCTCGTAATTAACATTTGTATCAATAGTAAGCACTATATTCTTTGTAAGAAGCTCATTTGTACAACTTTGGAACTCTAACAAATTGAATTCCATGAAACAAAGATTAGTTTGATCTTGATTAGCTTTCTTATAGCTATTTAATGTTTCAATTCTTGAATAATGGAGCCTTCTCTTCATTTCTAATTAACAAGGCACTCTCCTTCATTGCAAGGACTCATTCACATAAAATGATAGTGAAATTAACTTTTGTGCCAACATAAAACATTATATTGATTGGAACAAGCATGCTTGCACACCCTTAGTACTTTGAACCCATTGAATTCCATCAAGTAAATGAGTCATTGATCTTGATTTTCTTTCCTTACAAGTATTGAATGATTTAATTATCAAACAATGAGATTGCCTCTTCATTTTTTGATAATAAGGCTTCTCTTTTCGTTGCAACAACTCATTCACACAAAAGGATCTCAAAATTAATATTTGTGCCAATAATAAACATTATATTCATTGCAACGAGCTTATTTTTACATTTTTAGAACTCTAAATCCATTGAATTCCATCAAACAAAGCTTTGATTGAATGTTTAAAATCATAAATAAAGAGATCATCCTTCATTTCTAGCTAACATGCCTCCTTCCTTCATTGCATAGACTTATTTAATCAAAATATGGCAAAATTAACTTTTATGTCAACATAAAACATTCTATTCAATGGAACAAGCACATTTGTATGCCATTGGTACTTAAATCCATTGAATTCCATCAAGAAAATGTGTCATTAATCAAGATTAGCTTTCCTTATAGGCATTGAATGATTTAATTCTTTAGTAAGGACTCATTTTAGCAAAAGGATCACATAATTAACTTTTATGTCAACAACACCAATTATATTTATCCTAACAAGCTCATTTGTGCATCTTTGGCACTTTAAATCCATTGAATCTCATCAAAAAAGTTGTGAGAGGTCTTGATTATCTTTTGTTCTACATATTGAGTGTCTTAGTTTTTGAATAATGACATTGCCTCCTCATTTCTAACTAACAATGCTTCTCATTTCATTGCAATGACTCATTCATGCAAAAGGATCTCATAATTAGCTTTTGTGTCAACAGCACCCATTATATTCATTCCAACAAGCTTGTTTGTACAACTTTGGTACTTACACCCACTTAATTTTGTCAAAAAATGGTGTGAGGTCTTAATTAGCATTTGTTATACATATTGAGTGTCTCAACTCCTAAAAAATGACACATTGTATTCATTTCTAGCTAACAAGGCTCCTTCTTTTGTTTTAAGGACTCACTTACAAAAAATGATGGAGAAATTAAATTTTGTGTCTACATAAGAGCATTATATTCATTGGATGAAGCACATTTGTATACCTTTTGTGCTTTGAATCCATTGAAATTCATTAAACAAAGGAGTCATAGATCTTAATTAGCTTTCATTATAGATATTAAATGGTTTAATTCTTGAACAATGTGATTGTCTCTTCATTTTTTGATAACAAACACATCTATATTCATTATATTCATTGCATCTAGCATGTCTACACAACTTTGGTACTCTAAAACCATTGAATTTTTTCAAACAAAGGTTAAATTGAACTTGATTAGCTTTTCTTATGACTATTTAATGTTTTAATTACAAATAATGAGACCTTTTCTTCATTTCTAGCTAATAAAGCTCCTTCCTTTATTGTATGGACTCATTTACATATAACAATGGTGAAATTAACTTTTATGTCGACACAAAACATTGTATTTATTGCAACCGGCCCATTTGCACACGTTTGGTACTTTAAACCCATTAAATTTTGTCAAGTAAATGAGTCATTGATCTTGATTAGCTTTCCTTATCAGCACTGAATGGCTTGATTGCCAAATAATTAGACTGTCTCTTTATTTTTTGATAACAAGACTTCTCTTTCATTGCAAGGGCTCCTTCACACAAAATGATCTCCTAATTAACCTTTGGGTCAATTGTAAACATTATATTCTTTGTAACATGCTCATTTGTATATCTTTGGTACTTTAAATCCATTAAATTCCTTCAAACAAAGCTTTGATTGATCTTGATTAGCTTTTCTTACACCTATTAAGTGTTTCAATACCTGAACAATGAGACCATCTCTTCATTTCTAGCTAACAAGGCTCTTTCATTCATTGTAATGACTCAATTACTCAAAATAACGGTGAAATTAACTTTTATCTCTACACAAAACATTGTATTCATCGGAAAAAGCATGTTTGCAGACCTTTGGTACTCTGAACCCCTTGAATTTTATTAATTAATTAAGTAATTGATCTTTTATTAGCTTTTTTTTGTAGATATTGAATGGTTTAATTTCTAAATAATGAGATCCTCTCTTCATTTTTTCATAACATGACTTCTCTTTTCATTATAAGGACACATTCACACAAAATGATATCATAATTATATTTTATGTCAATAACAAGCATGATATTCATTGCAACAAACTCGTTTATACATCTTTGGTGCTCTAAATCCTTTGAATTTCATCAAGAAAAAGGTGTGATTGTTCTATCTTGCATTTTTCTTAAACATATTGAGTGTTTCAATTCCTAAATAATGAGATCATCTCATCATCTCTAACTAACAAGACTCCTTCCTTCATTGTAAGGACTCACTTACACATAAAGTTGATGAAAAGGACTTTTATGTCTACATAAAACATTGTATTCATTAGAACAAGCATGTTTGCACACCTTTTATACTTTGAACCCATCAAATTCCATCTAGTAAATGAGTAATTGATATTTATTAGCTTTCCCCATAGGTATTGAATGGTTTAATTTCTGAACAATGAGACCATCACTTCAATTTTTAATAACAAAGCTTCTCTTCTTATTATAAGGACTTATTCACACAAAATGATATTATAATTAACTTTTATGTTAGCAATAAATATTATATTCATTTTCACAAGCTTATTTGTACATCTTTTATACTCTAAATCCATTGAATTCCATAAAAAAAAAAAAAAAAAAAGCATGATTGGCCTAGATTACCTATTCTTGTATGTATTATGTGTTTCAATTCTTGAATAACAAGACTATCTCTTCATTTCTAACTAATAAGACTCCTTTTAATTGTTATGAATATCATAATTCCAAGTCTAAATAGGACAATGCAAAGTTTGGAAAACATGAGAACCAAATAGGTCCATCACTTAACCTTAGTTCAACTACTCCTAATAAGGAGTCATGAAAATGATTATGTTGTTTATCACTTACATTGATAATTGCTAAGTTGTTTAAACCTAATCAGGTAGCAAGTTTTATTGTTATCCTAACATGGATGAATTTGTATTTCTGTTAATGAGAACTAGGCTCTTGGGTTTATTGTATGTGCCAAACATTATATTTATCATGACAATAATGACCTTACAATATTGACACTCTGAATCCATTAAATTTCTTCAAACAAAGGAGTCATTCATCATAATTATCCTTTCTTATAGGTATTAAGTGGTTAAATTCAAGAATAAGTTATTGCTTCATCTCTTGTTAACGAACTTTCTCTCTTAGTTGCGAGGGCTCATTCATAGATCATAAAATTAACATCGGTATATGCACCAAACTTTATAAATTGATTATGAAATTATCATTAATATATGCACTAAAC
Organism: Rhizophora apiculata; assembly: GCA_037832385.1. Taxonomy (NCBI): domain Eukaryota; kingdom Viridiplantae; phylum Streptophyta; class Magnoliopsida; order Malpighiales; family Rhizophoraceae; genus Rhizophora; species Rhizophora apiculata. Next base: position 9,088,156 of record CM075439.1, on the reverse strand, counting down.
ATTTTATTATTCATTGCAATAACTACCTTATGACATTCACATTATATATCCATTGATTTCCATTGAACAAAAGAGTAATTGAACATGATTATCCTTTCTTATAGGTATTGAGTGGTTTAATTCTAGAATAATGAAACCATTACTTCATCTTTTCCTAACAAATTTTCAATGGTTCAATTTCTTATGTGATATGAATTTGCTAATAACCAAATTTCATATCAAAATTTGAAAAGATTTTGGCTTCATAAAGCTGGATTAGTAAATCCTTTTTATTAGGTATTAGGTACCTAATCTAGTGTAAAACCTTATTTAAAGGTTTGTAATTAATTACCAATCTTGGAACTTATTCCAATTTAGCTACATTTTCTACATAAACTGCAAGACAACTCTAGGGGCTATTACTTTTTCTAATAAGTCCTTTCTTTAAGAGTTTAGCAATTTTTGTTTTACAAATTTCTAAGTCTCTAAGCCTCAAAGTAGTGGGCCTAGCTTGGGTAAGAATTTGACTTCATAAAATGTCACACTGTCACACTAAGACTTAAGCAATGCTAAACTCCCTCTACAAGTTCACTCCAAGGAGATCACTTTATGAGGTTATTTGACATGCTAGTCTTATCCTGTAATTCCTGAGATATGAGCCACTTCTGCTTGCACACTTAAATCTGGTTGACAACAATTACAACCCATACAAGACTGTGGGAACAATAATCTCCCCCTTTGTAATTGTTGGCAATACTCATAACAAAAGCCATTATGCAACAGTCCTTCATAATCTTCTTAGAGTAATAATCCAGAAGCAGATGGATTACAACTCCCCCTAAATATGCACTCCCCCTTCCTTAATAGCTCCCCTTGCACTGATACTTCTCTCCCCCTTTGCCAACCAATTACAAATCTGAAAAACCCGCAAAGTAGAGATGGAGGATTCACCTGAATTGAGGAGGCATTTGCACAGACAGACTCATTTTGTGCTTTTCAAACAGCTCTGTGGACAGAGGTTTAGTTAGAATATCTGAGATTTGATCTTTCGTGCCAAATACTCCAATTGAATTGTGCCCTCTTCCACTTGATCCTTGATAAAGTGATACTGGATGTCAATATGCTTGCTCCTTGAATGTTGAACTGGATTCTTGCTGAAATCAATTGCACTTTGATTATCACAAAGTACACTTACTGGTAACTTCACTTCAACACCCAAATTTGCCAATTGTCTTTGCATCCATATCACCTGAGTACATGCTGCACAAGCAGCCATATACTCAGCCTCAGCTGTGCTCAAAGTAACACCGTTTTGCTTTCTACTTAACAATGCAACACACTTTAAACCCAAGTAGAAGCTGTAGCCGCTAGTTGATTTTCTGTCATATGTACTTCCTGCCCAGTTTGCATCAGTGTATGCTTGTAGTTTTATAGAATCCATGGCAGGATACCACAAACCCATTTCCAGTGTCCCTTTGAGATATCTTAGGATTCTTTTCACTGCTAACACATAAGATTCCTTAGGATTAACTTGGAATCTGCTGGCAATTCACACAGCTTGCATGAGATCAGGCCTTGATGCTGTAAGGTGCAGAAGGCTCCCTATCATCTTCCTGTATTCTGTAGGGCTTGTACTCCTTCCTTCCTGATCTTTTGTTAACTTGCAGCCCACTATCATAGAGGTACTAACAGGGCTGCTATCCTCCATTTCAAACATTTTCAGCATCTCTTTGGCATATTTTATCTGAGAAATAAAAATACCTTCTTCACACTGTTTTATCTGTAATCCAAGAAAGTAAGTCATTTCTCCAATCAATGACATCTCAAATTCCTCACTCATCTTCTGTGCAAATTCTTGGCATAGCTCAAAGTAATCCCCTCCAAAGATGATGTCATCCATATATACTATAGTTATCAGCTGACCTTTCTCTGAGTTGAACACATATAGGTTATTATCAATTGTTTCTCTTCTGAAGTTCAACCTTCTCAAATACGCATCCAGCCTGTTGTACCATACTCTTGGGGCTTGTTTAAGGCCATACAAAGCTTTCTTCAGCTTGCACACGTGTCTCATCCTCACTAATTTGTACTCCATTGGGTTGTTCAATATACACTTCTTTTTTCAGGAGCCCATTCAGAAAGGCTGATTTCACATCCATCTGATAAACTTTATATCTCTTATGTGCTACCAAAGCTAAGAACATTCTAATAATTTCCAGTCTTGCTACTGGTGCAAAAGTTTCATCAACATCTACTCCTTCTATCTGAGTGTAGCCTTTGCAAACCAGCCTAACCTTGTTCCTTACCACCTTGCCATCTTCATTGTGTTTATTTCTAAACACCCATTTTGTTCCTATGACATTCTTGTTAGCACTAAGACTTAAGCACTGCTAAACTCCCTCTACAAGTTCACTCCAAGGAGATCACTTTACGAGGTTATTTGACATGCTAGTCCCTGTAATTCCTGAGATACGAGCCACTTCTGCTTGCACACTTAAATCTGGTTGATAACAATTACAACCCATACAAGGCTATGGGAACAACAATCTTCCCCTTTGTAATTGTTGGCAATACTCACAACAAAAGCCCTTATACAACAGTCCTTCATAATCTTCTTAGAGGAATAATCCAGAAGCAGATGGATTACAACTCCCCCTAAATATGCACTCCCCCTTCCTTAATAGCTCCCCTTGCACTGTTGCTTCTCTCCCCTTGCACTGTTGCTTCTCTCCCCTTGCACTGTTGCTTCTCTCCCCTTGCACTGATGCTTCTCTCCCCCTTTGCCAACCAATTACAAATCTGAAAAACTCACAAAATAGAGATGGAGGATTCACCTGAACTTCAGGCTTGAGGAGGCATTTGCACAGACAGACTCATTTTGTGCTTTTCAAACAGCTCTGTGGATAGAGGTTTAGTTAGAATATCTGAGATTTGATCTTTTGTGCCAACATACTCCAATTGAATTGTGCCCTCTTCCACTTGATCCTTGATAAAGTGATACTGGATGTCAATATGCTTGCTCCTTGAATGTTGAACTGGATTCTTGCTGAAATCAATTGCACTTTGATTATCACAAAGTACACTTACTGGTAACTTCACTTCAACACCCAAATTTGCCAATTGTCTTTGCATCCATATCACCTGAGTACATGCTGCACAAGCAGTCATATACTCAGCCTCAGCTGTACTCAAAGTAACACCGTTTTGCTTTCTACTTAACAATGCAACACACTTTAAAACCAAGTAAAAGCTGCAGCCGCTAGTTGATTTTCTGTCATATGTACTTCCTGCCCAGTCTGCATCAGTGTATGCTTGTAGTTTTATAGAATCCATGGCAGGATATCACAAACCCATTTCCAGTGTCCCTTTGAGGTATCTTAGGATTTTTTTTACTGCTAACACATGAGATTCCTTAGGATTAACTTAGAATCTGCTGGCAATTCACACAGCTTGCATGAGATCAGGCCTTGATGTTGTAAGGTGCAGAAGGCTCCCTATCATCTTCCTATATTCTGTAGGGCTTATACTCCTTCCTTCCTGATCTTTTGTTAACTTGCAGCCCACTGTCATAGGGGTACTGACAGGTTTGCTATCCTCCATTTCAAACTCTTTCAGCATCTCTTTGGCATATTTTGTCTGAGAAATAAAAATACCTTCTTCACACTATTTTATCTATAATCCAAGAAAGTAAGTCATTTCTCCAATCAATGACATCTCAAATTCCTCACTCATCTTCTGTGCAAATTCTTGGCATAGCTCAAAGTAATCCCCTCCAAAGATGATGTCATCTATATATACTATAGTTATCAGCTGACCTTTCTCTGAGTTGAACACATATAGGTTATTATCAATTGTTTCTCTTCTGAAGTTCAACCTTCTCAAATACGCATCCAGCCTGTTGTACCATGCTCTTGGGGTTTGTTTATGGCCATACAAAGCTTTCTTCAGCTTGCACACGTGTCTTATCCTCACTGATTTGTACTCCATTGGGTTGTTCAATATACACTTCTTCTTTCAGGAGCCCATTTAGAAAGGCTGATTTCACATCCATCTGATAAACTTTATACCTCTTATGTGCTACCAAAGTTAAGAATATTCTAATAATTTCCAGTCTTGCTACTGGTGCAAAAGTTTCATCAACATCTACTCCTTCTATCTGAGTGTAGCCTTTGCAAACCAGTCTAACCTTGTTCCTTACCACCTTGCCATCTTCATTGTGTTTATTTTTAAACACCCATTTTGTTCCTATGACATTCTTGTTAGTGGGTCTTGGAACTAGTTCCCATGTATCATTCTTCTCAATTTGATCTAGCTCCTCATTGACAGCTTTGACCCAGGCTTTGTCTTGTTCAGCCTCTTCAACAGATTTAGATTCAACTTGTGAGAGTAAAGTAGTGACTCCCACAATTCTTCTTCTTGTTGTAACTCCTATTGATGGGTCACCTATGATCTAATTTCCTTAATGAGCACTGGACCAAGTTTTCTTTGTCTTTCTCTCTTGTACAGTCTTAGTTGCAAGAAGATCTCTTTCTTCATCTTTAGACCCACTCTTCTCTGAGTTTGAACTTACTTCTTTCCCCTTTTCTTCATGCTGGTCTGATTCTTCATCTATCTTGAAGTCATCTTCTTCACTGTCCTCAGTTTTTCCATTTTGCATTGTTTTCTAGTTTTCATCTATTCTCACATCACTAGAAGTGACCACTTTTCCCAATTTATACAGGAAAACTCTGTAACTTTTTGTTTTTGTTGAGTATCCCACAAAGATGCCTTCATCTAACCTAACATAGAATTTTCCCAAGTTTTGCTCCTTGTTCTTCACAAAACATGGGCTGCCAAAGATTCTGAGATACTTGGCTGTTGTCTTCTTCCCACTCCATAGCTCATATGGAGTCTTATCAATATTGGGCCTTAGTAAAACTCTGTTCAGTAGGTGCATGGCTGTAAATGTTGCTTCTATCTAAAAACTTGTGTGAAGCTTGGATTCTAGCAGTAGAGTTATTGCCATTTCAACCATAGCTCTATTTTTCCTCTCTACCACTCTATTCTGTTAAGGTGTTCTTGCTGCTGGCATTTAATGGTGAATTCCATGCTTTTCAAGGTAATCTTCAAAAGGTTCATTTGCGAATTCAGTGCCTTGATCTAACCTCAATACTTTGATCTTCTTTCCACTCTCATTTTCAGCTAATCTTCTGTATCTCTTGAAGCATTTCAAAACTTCTAACTTGTGTTTGAGGTGCATGATGCAGGTCCTTCTGGAATAATCATCAACAAACAAGATGAAGTACCTCTCACCATTCAACCCTTTTGTTCTCATCGGCTCACACAAATTAGTATGTACAATGTTAAGCACTACTTCAGAATTGAACTCTTTGGTCTTATACTGCTTTCTGGCATATTTTCCTTTAGAGTATGCTGAGCAGACATACTCTCTCTCTCTCCTGAGGTCTGGAATGTCTTTGATTGCATGAGTAATAGTTAGCTTCCTCATGTTCTTTTGTGTTAAGTGTCCCAGCCTCCTATGATTGATTTTCTTCTTCTTTTGTAAGTAAAGAGTTGTTTGTCTTGTTCTCATCAATCACATATAAATTTCCAGCTGTTCTCTTCCTGGCTGCAACAGTAATGCCTTCTTTACTCTTTACTTGGCAACCTATTTTTGTGAATATCACTTCATGGTATTCATTGCATAGTTGGCTGATAGATGCTAGATTATATTTGAGTCTTTCAACGTGTAGAACATCTTTCAGCTTTCCTTTTCCAATATTTACTGACCCCTGACCACTGATGTTGAGTGAATCACCATTGCCAAACTTGACTCTACCTTCTATTGACTTGTTCAGCCTTAATAATTTACTCTTATCTCCTGTCTTATGTGAAGTGCATCCACTATCAAGGATCCATTGCTTATCCTTGTAGTCATCCTTCAGTGTAATTTCAACTATATTAGCTACCTCCTATTTACCTTTATATTCCTTCTTTTGAACTGGTTGAAGATAGCTTTCTCTTTTCTCTCAACTTTGACTGTACCAATTGTTTTCACTGTGCCATTGAGTGTCTTCTCTTGCTCAGGGAGAAGTGTCATGCATCTCTTGGCATTATGGTCATCCTGCCTGCACCTTTCACACTGTTCCAAGTCTGCCAATATAGCAAACTTGTTCTTTGAAACCACTGGTTTGGGCTTCTACCAACAATCCTTGTCAGTGTGTCCTTGCTTTTTACAGTATGTGCAAAAAGTCACGTCAGGTGTTCTCCTCTGAGACTTAGCAGCTATGGGCTGCTGCTCTTTAACCACATACATCATTTTTGGCCCTGGCTTTGGTTTGATAACTGTCTTCTTTTCTTCAGCTATCTTCTCTTGAGTCACAGCTTTCTCTTTCAACTTCTGTGGCAAACTCTCATTCTCTTTAGGCAGTGCTGCCTCAGATTGCTGCACTTTCTCTTCATTCTTCTTTTCTCTTGCAGAGCTTGTTTCTCCTACCACTTCAAGCTTCTGCAAGTTCTCTTCACTCTTTTTGAGTTGTTGCTGGAGTCTTAGCAACTCTACCTCCATTTCTTCAATTGTTGAAATCTTTGAGGCAAGCTCCATTGTAAGGTCTTCACATATTTTGATCTGTTCTTCAAATCTTCTCTTCAAGTCAATATGTTCAGCCCTTATTTCATCTTTTTGACTTTTTGCTTCCTCAATCTTTGCTTCAACTTGTTTTATATGGGTCTCAAACCTTCTTATGGTTCTGCCCCTTCTGATTATCTCCTTTGAAGCTGCTTCTATCTCAACTTCAAGATCTGGTTCTTCTTCATCATCCTTCTCTTCTTCTTCAGAGGTTGAACTACCACATTGAGCTGATGCCATAAAGGCATGCTCATCTGATGAGTCTACATCTTCCTCCTCATTAGCTTCTTTTGTCTGGCTCATATAACTCTTGAATGAGCCTCTCTTCTTCTTCTGTGGGTTGGCAGTTTTCTTGCTGGACTTCTTTGATTTGGATGATGGTCTTCTCCATTTTGAATTATGCTCATCATCACCATCCTCATCTTCATCATCAAGTTTCACTTTGCACTGAGAAGCAAAGTGTCCAGTTTGTCCACAATGATAACATCTCAAGGACAATTGTCCTTTTCCCTTCTTAGACCCATTTTTGAATTTCCTTGTGAAGTAAGCCAACACTTTACCTTCACTTTCTTCCTCATCATCATCATCATCCTTGCTGGATGATTCTTCCTCTTCTCTTATCTTTAAGTGTCTCATAGTTTTGAAAGCTACCTCCTTTGATGGCTTTGATGTTGATGAGCTTTCATTTGACTTTATTCTCATCTCATATGCAATGAGATTGCACTGGAGATCATGTAGTGACATAGAATTGAGATCTCTACTCTCCTCTATGGCTGCCACCTTTGAGGCAAACATCTCAGGTAGAATTCTCAGAATTTTCTTCACAATAGATAAGTCCTTCTTGTTCTTCCCGTGACTTCTAAGGTCGTTTACAACATCAATAACCCTGGTGAAGAACTCTTGGACTGTCTCATTTTTCTGCATTCTGAGAGATTCATATCTCTCCTTGAAAACTTGAAGCTTGGCCTTCTTCATTTTGTCATCACCTTCATAGACCTTTTGCAATCTGTCCCATATCTCCTTAGCAGATTTGCAATCCATAACTTTAGCATATTTAGCATCTATCAATGCTAAAATGATGACATTTGAGGCCTTCTCATTGATAATTTTAAACTAGTGATACTGCATGATTGATTGAAGAATAGAAAAGGATGATTGGGCTACGAATTTGGGGGACACGTGCGAGGGCACGTGTCATGTTTATGTGAGTTTGACTAGTGACTGGTGACGATGATGATGAATGGCTGAAGATTTGTTTGATCTTTATTTCACTTGACGCGTGTGGGTCCTACAAGAATTTTAACAAAATGGCCGTGGTTGGGCCTCCAAATTGAGTTGGGCTCTAATTTTGGTTACACGAGCTTCTTCCGCCATTCTTTTTTTTTTCTCGTTTTTCTTAAAAATTATTAGGTTTAGCAACTAGTCATAAGATTCTTCAATAATAAAATTAGTTGAATTTTTAATTTTAAAAAAATTAAAAAATTATTAATTTAAAATTATTAAATTAAATATACAAGATCAAAATGCACTTAATTAAGTAAATTCAAATCGACATTAATAAATAGACATTGTAAGGGAAGATTTAGTGATTAGTATTTTTAAAATTATAAATATATTTTATATTAAGTGTTAAATCTACACTTTATTGATTAAGATTTTTAAACGGGCGTGTCGTCATCCAGTATCACCAAGCTAGTACACCAAGCTGTTAAGCTTCAAACTGGTGAACCAAGCTTTGATACCAATTGAAGTTCCCAACTTCACCCTAGGATCTACTAGTCTGTGATACTAAAAGGGGAGGTGAATCAGTATCAATTTAAGCCAAAGTACTCTACTTCTTTAATACTTTAGTTCTTGTCAATATGCTGGTGGGTGAACAACTTCAAACTCTTCTCAGAAAGGAACTCTTTCTCAGATTCAACTAAGGTAGATCTATTGTTACCTACTAATCACAATAGTCCCCAAAGTTACCTTTCAGACACCTTACCTATTAAATGGATTGGTTGTTCTTAATTAGGTCTTCTTTGGTTTGATGATTCTTTAGCTTTGTTGACAACTCAATTCAAAACGTAGAATGTAAATTCAAAGCAAGGACACAAGAGATTTACGTTGTTCGGCCAATGTGACCTACTCCACGGTGGTAGGGATTCTTCCTCTACCAAGACAATCCACTATACTTGAGAATACCAGTGTGGTATCCCCTATGATTATAATGTAGTTACAATGGATGTCTTAATCTTCTACTCCCTTTACTATTGCAAATACAAAGCAATCACAATACAAAAAGTGTCACTTACTGTGTCTACCCTTCTTCTAACTTGTCTTGCCTCTGTTTGATTTGAATAGGCTGCTTCACTGCCACTTGGAAGATCACCAAAACACTCTCTAACCTCTCTTGAAAAAATCTGGAAATTCGTTGAGTTCTCTCTAAGTTTCACAAAATGTCTTCACTAGATTGTCTCACACGCACACTTTCAAAAGAGATAAACCTTGGTTTATATATTGCCCTCTATGGAAACCCTAGTAGGGTTTACTGTGGCTGCGGCAGACTTCCTTTCTTGCTCCTCCATGTGGCTTCATACTACTAGTCGATTCAAGATTCAGCATTATCCTCCTTCTTAATTTATTTCTCTTGCTCTTTTCTTTTTACTGAAATTTTATCCTTTGAATGCTTGAATGAATAGCTAGGATTGTCCATGAACAGTTAAAAATGTACAGAAGAAACTGCCCCCGTAACTGCCCATCTTCCAAAAATGCTAAGTTAAAATTCCGTAACCTTCCCTTCTTCCGGACTCCCTGTCTGTCCGTAACCCCAGAATTATTCTGCTCCTCCGGAATCGCTCCTGGACTTAGTCTTAGGACAGGCTTACGGACTTATAGATTTAACTTCTTATGAACTTATTATCCGTATACAACCCTGTCACACTAAGACTTAAGCAATGCTAAACTCCCTCTACAAGTTTACTCCAAGGAGATCACTTTATGAGGTTATTTGACATTCTAGTCTTATCCTGTAATTCCTGAGATATGAGCCACTTCTACTTGCACACTTAAATCTGGTTGACAACAATTACAACCCATATAAGGCTGTGGGAACAACAAGGATAATAATCCTATCTTTTAATTTTCTAAACTCTATTTTTAATTCTTTAATGTCAACTTTAGGCTCCATAATTGTTGGTTCCTCTCTAGATTTTACGCTAGAAGTGCTTTCTCTTATTCTATGCTTGACAATTTTTAAAATATAACTTTCTTCTATTTCAGCAATTTGTTGGCTAAAACTAGCATATGATCTTTTGTTAGATGTAAATATTTTTCTAGTTGTTCTTGTTTGACTTTGGGATTTGGAATTTTGTCAATAAAATCCAAAATGATGTTATCTACTTTTGTTAAGACTAACAAGCCATTATTGATAGGGATCCCATTTTCCTTTGTAGCTAGTGTCTAAATCAAACTCAAAAGAATTATCTTCTTCAAGAACTTTGATTTCTAAACTTGATTCATTAGAATCACTTTTTACCAAGAAAATGTGCATCAAGGATTTTTTAAGACTTTTATTGAGAGTTAACTCTTGAAATTTTCACTTTGTTTTGCACTTATTTGAATTATGCCCTATTTTGCCACATTTATAACAAACAATTGTTTTTTTTTTTTTTTTTGGTTTTAGCTTTACAGGCATTTTCTTTGCTTTATTCCTTTCTTCTCATAAGAAGTTTTTCATTTCACATAAGGTTGATAACCTTTCTTTTTTGGTTTAATGTAATATCTTGTGTGTGGATAACCCATTTGCTTGCAGAAACTACCCAAAACCCTTTTACCTTGAGATTTCTCATTTTGTAACTACTTATGTAGTTTAATTTTATTATAGAGTTTAATTCCTTTAGTGACTACTTTAGCAGCTAGTTCACCGTAGGTGTAGTGATTATAATCAATTCTTATAGAATGATTAGCTTGAAGCCTAGCTTTAACTCTCTAAGCAAATAGGGTAGGTAACTTAAAGGGAAATTTTTCTTTCTGGAAGATACTTTGACCATCTTTTCAAGCAAAGACCTTAGAGAAAAATACATCTTCTCAAGCGAAGACCTTAAAATGAGACAAGTTAGGACATCTCAAATTAATGAGTTATTCATAAGTCTTGTCTATTAACAAAATGGTAGTACCAATAAAATGATTAGTGATTGTATAAATTAGTGTATTAACACAATCAAAGATCAGTATTGTTGCTTTTGGTTTTGTAGCAAAAATTTTTTGATTATTTACCTTATTAGATAAATAAAAATCTCGCCAGTCTTTAAACTATTTAGTAAACCCACTTGTTATGATTTTAGCAAATTGACAATCAGAATTACACTTTGTTTTGGCAGCAGTTACAAACATCATCATGTAATGCAACAAAATTAGAATCTGATGTTCAATCACACCATCAAGATTCCATTCAACAATACTACAACTATCATATTGAACATAAATATACTCTAATTGTTCTTCAAATAACAAGTCAACATGTATTGATCTTGGATGGCATAACACAGCAGGAACCTTATTAAAGGTTATTTTATTAATAGAAAGAGGTTCCTTCGTATGAGAAGGACTACTCTTAAATGGCTATTGTTCTAATAAGAACATTTGTTGAAGTTGATCTAACTCTTCTAAATCTTCTTTGATATTTTCACCTTTATTGTCAATTTTAATCTTTTTTTTTTTTTTTCTAGAACTAGAGCTTCTTTATCTTTTGGACCAAGGCTTTTAATTCGTTTAACTATTTCCTCCATTAGTTTTTTTTTTTTTAGAACTATTGTTGGTCATATTATAGTAATATCCTTTAAGGATAGGAGTTTAAATAAAACCTTTTTTTTATTTCTAATTTAACTAGAGGCTTAGGAATAGAGTCCCATTTGTGAAATATTTCTTCAACTGTTTCCTCTATTCTAATCAATTAGGAGCCTACCAATTAAGATACAAATTAGTACAATTGTCTTGTTATATTACAACACCAGTCATAGCTTTGGCCTTACAAGGCAAACTTATAGCCTCACTTTCCTCAATTTTTAAAGAAAGATTTAAAGTAGGAGGGCAAATATTATTAACCCTTTTGTCCTTTTTGGCTAAATACTCTTGGTAAGCTTTTTCAAGGATTAGGCAGTTTTTTTATGCCAAAAAATTAGGTAAAGTTTTTCATTGAATATTATAAATATTTCGAATATAAGTAAAAATATCAATAATACCCATTTTTTCAATATATATTTTTATGCCTTTGATGCCAAAGTCTTTGTTGTCCTTGTTTAAAGGTCATACAAAAACATTTTCCTTTCAAGGTATTTTTAGATGAGTAAAATAACACTTTTACCTTTTCCCCTATCTCTTTATATTCTTGAATAATGAGACTATCTCTTCATTTCTAAATAACAAAGCTCTTGCCTTTGCCACAAGGACTCATTTTGACAAAATAATGGTGAAATTAACTTTTGCATTGGAGCAAACATGTTTGCACACCTTTGATACCTTATACCCATTGAATTTAACCAAGTAAAATGCATCATTGACCTTTATTAAAATTTATTATAGGTATTGAATGGTTACTACCTGAACATTGAGACTATCACTTTAATTTTTATCACAAGACTTCTCCTTTCATTGGAAGGACAAATTTACACAGAATGATGATGAAATTATCATTAGTGTTTACACAAAACATTATATTCATTGCAACAAGCTTGTTTGTACATCTTTCATACTCTAAATCCAATAAATTTCATCCAAAAAAAAAAAAAAAGGTTAGATTGGTCTAGATTTCCTTTCAAATATGTATTGAGCTTTTTAATCCCTGAATGAGACCATCGCTTCATTTCTAGCAAACAAGACTTGTTCCTTCATTGCAAGGACTCATTCACACAAAATGATTTTGTAATTGACTTTTGTGTCAACAACAAACAATATATTCATTGCAACAAACTTGTTTATACATATTTGGTATACTAAATCCATTAAATTCCAACAAAAATTGGTGTGATTTGTGTAGATTACCATTTCTTATACACATATTGTGTAAATGAGTGCTTCTATTGAAAGAAGGAGCTTTGTTTGTTAGAAATGAAGGGACAATCTCATTATTCATGAATTCAAAATCTTAATACATAAAAGCATGTTTGTGTCTACACAAAATAATATAATCATTGAAACAAGCATGTTTGCACTCCTTTGGTACTCTATGCCCATTGAATTTTATCAAGTAAAATTAGTCATTGATCTTTATTATCTTTCCTTGCAAGTACTAAGTGGTTTAATTCTTAAACAATGAGATTGCCTCTTCAATTTTTCATAACAAGACTTCTCTTTTCTTTGGAAGGACAAATTTATGCAAAATAATGGAAAATTTAACATCTGTACATCATTGCTACTCTAAATTCATTGAATTTCATATAAAAAAAAAAAAGGTGTATTTGGTCTAGATTACCTTTTGAAATGTGTGTTGAGTGATTTAATTCTAGAATGAGACCATCTCTTCATTTCTAGCTAACAATGCTCCTTCCTTCATTGCAAGGACTTATTTACACAAAATGATGATGAAATTAACATTTGTGTCTACATAAAACATTATAATCATAGCAAAAAGCTTGTTTTGTAAATCTTTGGTACTCTATATCCATTGAATTCCATCAAAAATTGGTGTGATTGCTCTAGATTATCATTTTTTATTCAAATTTTGTGTAAATGAGTGCTTGTAATGAAAGAAGAAGCTTTGTTAGAAACAAAGAGATGTTCTCATTATTTAGGAATTGAAGCGCTCAATATGTATAAGCATGTTTATTTCTTCTCAAAACATTACTTTCATTGGAACAAAGCACATTTGCACACCTTTCCTTATAGGTATTAAATAGTTTAATTCTTAAACAATAAGAATATTTGTTTAATTTTTCATAACAAGATTTCTCATTTTATTTGAAAGAAATTCACATTAAAAGATGATGAAATCAACATTTGTGATTACATAAACATTATATTAATTACTACAAGCTCATTTGTACATCTTTGGTACTCTAAATGCATTGAATTTTATCAAAAAAAAGGAAAAAGTGTGATTAGTGTAGGTTACTTTTTCAAATATGTATTTAGTATTTCAATTCCTAAATGAGATGATCTCTTCATTTCTAGCTAACAAGGCTCCTTCCTTTGTTGCAAGGGCTTGTTTAGACAAAATGATCTCATAATTAACTTTTGTGTCAACAACAAACATTATATTCATTGCAACAAGGCTGTTTGTACATTTTTGGTACACTAAATCCATTGAATTCTATCGAAAAAAGGTGTGATTGATCTAGAGTACCATTTCTAATACATATTTTGTGTAAATGAGTGCTTGCAACAAAAAAAGGAGCATTGTTAGTTAGAAATGAAGAGTTAGTCTCATTATTTAGGAATTGAAACACTTAATACATATAAGCATGTTTGTGTTTACACAAAATTGTATAACCATGCCTGTTTAAACATCTTTGGTACACTGTATCCATTGAATTCCATCATGTAAAATGAGTCATTGATCTTTATTATCTTTCCTAACAAGTATTGAATGGTTTAATTCCTAAGTAATGAGACTACTGCATCTTAAATTTTTCATAACAAGGCTTCTCTTATCATTGGAAGGACAAATTTACAAAAATTGATGATGAAATTAACAATTTTGTCTACTCAAAACATTACATTCATTGCAACAAGCTCGTTTGTAAATATTTCATACTCTAATTTCATTGAATTTTATCCAAAAGAAAAAAGTGTGATTTGTCTACATTTCCTTTCCAAATAGATATTTAGTGTTTCAATTCTTGAATGAGACAATCATTTCATTTCTAGCTAACAAGGCTCCTTGCTTCATTATAAAAACTTATTCACATGAAATGATCTCGTAATTAATTTTTGTGTCCATTACAAACATTATTTTCATTGCAATAAGCTCATTTGTACATCTTTGGTACACTAAATCCAATGAATCCCACCAAAAAATGGTGTGATTGGTCTAGATGATAATTTTTTGTACTTATTTGGTGTAAATAAGTGGAAGGAGCTTTATTAGTTAACTGTTAGTTAACAATAAAGAGACAATCTCACTATTTAAAAATTGAAATACACAATATTTCTAAGCATGTTTGTGCCAACACAAAACCTTATAATCATTGGAACAAGCATATTTGCACACATTTGGTACTTTGTACTCATTGAATTCCATCAAGTAAAATGAGTCATTGATCTTTATTAGCTTTCCTTTCAAGTATTGAATGGTTTAATTCCTGAACAATGAGATTGCCTCTTTAATTTTTCATAACAAGACTTCTCTTATCATTGGAAGGAAAAATTTACACAAAACAAAGATGAAATTAACATTTGTGTCAACACAAAACATTATATTCATTGAACGAAGCTCATTTGTACATGTTTGGTGAATTCAAGCAAAAATTGGTGTGATTGGTCTAGATCATCATTACTGATACATATTTTGTGTAAATGAGTGCTTCCATCAAATGAAGAAGTCATGTTAGTTTGAAATGAAGAAACAAGCTCATTATTCAATAATTGAAATAGTAGATAAGTATAAGCACATTTGTACCTACACAAAACATTATATTCATTGGAACAAGCACATTTGTGCAACATTGATACTTTGTACCCGTTGAATTCCATGAAGTAAAATGAGTCATTGGTCTTTATTATCTTTCCTTATAGGTTTTGCATTGTTTAATTCCTAAGCAATGAGACTGTCTCTTCAATGTTTCATGACAAGATACCACTTTTCATTGAAAGAACAAATTTATGCAAAAAGATAGTTAAATTAACTTTTGTGTCTACATAAAACCTTATATCCATTAAATTTCATCAAGAAAAGATGTGACTAGTCTAGATTACCATTTCTTATGCATATTTTTTTTTGTAAATGAGTGCTTGCAATGAATAGCAAAACTTTGTTAGTTAGAAATAAAGAGACAATCTCATTATTTAGGAATTGAAACAATAAATACATATAAGCACATTTGTGTCTACCCAAAATATTATATTCATTGGAACAAGCATGTTTGCACACCTTTGGTACTCTATACTTATTGAATTTCATCAAGTGAAATAAGTCATTGATCTTTATTACCTTTCTTTATAGGTATTGAATTCTTTAATTCCTAAACAATGAGACTGTCTCTTTAATTTTTCATGATAAGACTTCATTGTTCATTAGAAGGACAAATTTACACAAAATGATAGTGAAATTAACATTAGCATCTACATAAAACATTATATTCATTACAACAAGCTTGTTGGTACCTCTTGGGTCCTTTCAATCCATGGAATTTCATCAAAAAAAAGGTTTCATTGGTCTAAATTACCTTTTCTAATACATATTGAGTGTTTCATTTCCTTAATGAGACTATCCCTTCATTTCCAGCTAACAAGGACCCTTTCATCATTGCAAGGACTCATCCACACAAAAAGATATCTTAATTAACTTTGGTGTCTACAACATACATTATATTCCCTGCAATAGGCTTGTTTATACATCCTTGGTACACTAAATCCGTTGAATTCTATTAAAAAATGGTGTGATTGGTCTAGATTACCATTTCTTAAGCATATTTTGTGTAAATAAGTCCTTGCAATGAGAGAAGGAGCTTTGTTAGTTTGAAATGAAGAGACAATCTCATTATTCAGGAATTGAAACACTCAATACCTAAAAGTACATTTGTGATTACACAAAAATTTACAATCATTGGAACAAGCACACTTGCAAACTTTGGTACTCTGTACCCATTGAATTCCATCAAGTAAAATGAGTATTTGATCTTTATTTGTTTTCCTTATAGGTATTGATTAGTTTGATTCCCAAACATATGACTATCTCTTCAATTTTACATGATAAGACCTGACTTTTTATTAGAAGTACAAATTTACAAAAAATGATGGTGAAATTAACATTTGTGTCAACACAAAATATTATATTCATTGCAATATACTCATTTGTACATCTTTGGAAGTCAAAATCCATTGAATTCCATCAAAAAATGGTGTGATTAGCTTATATTACCATTTCTTTTACATATTTTGTGTAAATGAGTGCTTTCAACAAAAGAAGGAGCTTAGTTAGTTTGAAATGAAGATATAGTCTCATTATTTAGGAATTGAAACACTCAATATATATAAGCACATTTTCGTCTACACACAACATTATGTTCATTGGAAAAAGCACAATTGCACACCTTTGGTATTGCATCCCCATTGAATTCCATCAAATGAAAAGATACAATGATCTTTATTAGTTTTCCTTATAGGGATTGAATGGTTTAATTTCTAAATAATGAGATTGGCTCATTAATTTTTCATGACAAGACTTCACTTTTCATTGGAAGGACAAATTTACACAAAATGATAGTGAAATTAACATTTGCATCTATATAAAATATTATATTCATTGCAACAAGCTTGATTGTACCTCTTTGGTACTCCAAATCCATTGAATTTCATCAAAAAAAAAAAAAAAGTGATTGGTCTAGATTATCTTT
This sequence comes from Rhizophora apiculata, assembly GCA_037832385.1. Classification (NCBI taxonomy): domain Eukaryota; kingdom Viridiplantae; phylum Streptophyta; class Magnoliopsida; order Malpighiales; family Rhizophoraceae; genus Rhizophora; species Rhizophora apiculata. Next base: position 9,071,035 of record CM075439.1, on the reverse strand, counting down.
TCAAATACATATTGAGAGTTTCATTTGCTAAATGAGACAATCTCTTAATTTTTGGCTAACATGCCTCCTTTCTTCATTGCAAGGATTAATTCACACAAATAGATCTCATAATTAACTTTTGTGTCAATGACAAACATTATATTCATTGCAATAGGCTTGTTTGTACATCCTTGGTACACTAAATCCATTGAATTCTATTTAAAAATGGTGTGATAAGTTTATAATACCATTTCTTATACATATTTTGTGAAAATGAGTGCTTGCAATGAAAGAAGGAGCTTTTTTTTAGCTAGAAATGAAGTGACAGTCTCATTATTTAGGAATCAAAACATTCAATTCATATAAGCAAGTTTGTGTCCACTCAAAACATTATATTCATTGGAGCAAACACATTTATACACCTTTGGTACTATATACCCATTGAATTCCATCAAGTAAAATGAGTCAATGATCTTTATTAGTTTTCCTTATAGGTATTGAAAGGCCTAATACTAGAACAATAAGATAATCTCTTCAATTTTTCATGACAAGATGTCCCATTTGACTAAAAGGACAAAGTTACACAAAAGGATGGTGAAATTACCATTTTTGTCCACACAAAACATTATATTCATTGCAACAAGGTTATTTTACATCTTTGGTGCCCTAAATCCATTGAATTCCATCAAAGAAATGGTGTGGCTAGCCAAGATTACCATTTCTTTTAAATATTTTGTGTAAATAAGTGCTTGCAATGAAAGTAGGAGCTTTGTTAGTTTGTAATGAAGAGTCAATCTCATTATTCAAGAATTGAAGCACTCAATATGTATAAGCACATTTGTGTCTACATAAAACATTGTAATCATTGGAACAAGCATGTTTAAACAACCTTGGTACTCTTACCCACTGAATTCCATTAAGTAAATTGAATCACTAATCTTAATTAGCTTTCTGTACAGGTATTGAATGGTTTAATTCTTAAAGAACAAGATAGTCTCTTCAATTTTTTATGACAAGGCTCCAATTTTCATTGAAAGAACAAATTTACATGATGATAAAATTAACATATATCATATTCATCATAACAAGCTCATTTATGCATCTTTGGTACTTTAAATCCATTAAATTTCATCATAAAATGGTGTGATTGGCCTAGATTACCTTTTCAAATATGTATTAATAGTTTCATTTCTTGAATGAGACCATCGTTTATTTCTAGCCAACAAGGCTCCTTCCTTTGTTGTCAGGACTCGTTTACACAAAAAGCTCTTACAATTAACTTTAGGGTCAACAACAAACATTATATTTCTTGCAACAAGCTTATTTTTTCATCCTTTGTTCACTAAATCCATTGAATTCCATCAAAAAATTATGTGATTGGCCTAGATTGCCCATCCTTATACATCTTTTGTGTAAATGAGTGCTTACAATTAGTTAGTTCTTGATAAGTTTTTTAATTGTTGAAAAAATCAAAGGAGAGAATTCTTACTTTTATTTCCACTAATGCTTTGTTCTTCTTTCTTAACAATGAAATCAAGCTTATTTATAGGTTAAATGAACAACCTTAATGCTAGAGATAATGATAAACTTCCTAAATAAGCTAACAACAAAATTGCTCCTATTTGTTTTAGGAACTACCCTATTTTATAATAACATCTTATTTACAGTTTACTATAACCCTAGCTCATTAAGTACTCCAATCAAATTAAAAAGGCCTTGGGCTATATTAAGATATGTTTTGCCACCTTTCAAGCTTCAATTACCATTTTTGTCCCAAATTTCATCAATCAACCTACTATTTACTTCTTTCATCCTTTTAACTCTTGAACGTGTCATTGGCCCTTATTGAATGCTCAATAGATCCTTAGAAGCCCTCCAAGCATCGGTTTCTCCATGGATCTCATTGCCTTATTATCAAAAAATGAAAAGGTAGTTTCATTGATTGAGAATTTACAAAAATCTAATCAGGATTAATGACTCATTTATTTGATGGAATTTAATGGGTTTAGGGTACCAAAGGTGTACAAAAGTGCTTGTTGCAATGAATGTAATGTTTTATGTTGATACAAAAGTTAATTTTGCAATCATTTTGTGTAAATGAGTCCTTGAATGATGGAAGGAGCCTTGTTAGCTAGAAATGAAGAGACAGGCTCATTATTTTGAAATTGAAACACATAATGCATATTAGAAAAGGTAATCTAGACAATTCAAACTTTTGTTTTGGAGAAATTCAATGGATTTAAAGTACTAAAAGCAACAAGATTTTTGCAATGAATGTAGTGTTTGCTATTGATACAAAAGCTAATTATGAGATCATTTTGTGTGAATGAGTCCTTATATCAAAAGGTGAAGCCTTGTTATCAAAAAATGAAAAGGTGGTCTCATTGTTCAAGAATTAAACCATTCAACACTTGTAAGGCAAGCTAATGAAGATCTATGACTCATTTACTTGATGGAATTCAATGGGTTTGGAGTACCAAAGATGTACAAACATGCTTCTTGCAATGAATATAAGTGAACCCCAAAAGACATGGCTTAGGAACCCAACATGCACGTGGAGTCAAATAAGAAACCAAGAAAGCTAAATCAAATTTCAATCATGCAATACATAAACCCAATGTTCAAGGAACATGACTCTAAGGTATAAAGAAGGATATGGATGCCACACTTAGCAAAGAAGAGATTTGTGAGTGATAAGTTAGGTTGAATGCCGCAAGAAGATTTAGTACTTGATAAGTTTCTTAGTTCGTGAAAGAACCAAAGGAGAAAATTCTCACTTTTATTTTCACTAATTTTTTTCTTCTTTTAACAATGCAATTTAGACTATTTAAAGGTTGAATCAACAGCCCCATAAACCCTAATAATAAAGACAATGATAAACTCCTAAAATGTAAGAATCTGCCTATTTTATTGTAGACTCATATTTTATAACAAACTTCTATTTAGGAGTTGATTTTATTATAACCTTAGCCCATTAAGTACTCCAATTAAATTAATAAAGCCTTGGCCAGTATTAAGATATGCTTTGCTACCTTTCAAGCTTGAATTATCTTTTTTAGCCAAAATTTCCTCAATTTGTCCACTAACTACCTCTTTTATCTTTTTATCTCTTGAATATGTCCCTAGTCCTTCTTGAATGCTTAATGGATCTTTAAAAACCCTCCATGCATCAAGTCTTCCATGGATCTTATCACAAAAGTTAATTTTACCATCATTTTGTGTAAATTAGTCACTGCAATGAAGGAAGGAGCCTAGAAATGAGGAGACAATCTCATTATTCAACAATTCAAACACATAATATGTATGAGAAAAGGTAATATGGACCAATCACACCTTTTTTTTTTTTATTGAATTCAATGGATTTAGAGTACCAAAAATGTACAAACAAGTATTCTGCAATGAATATATATTTAATGTTGACATAAAAGTTAATTTTGAGATCATTTTGTGTGAATGAGTCCTTACAATGAAGAAAGGAGCCTTGTTAGCTAGAAATGAAGAGATAGTCTCATTATGCAAGAATTGAAACACTCATTACTATAAGAAAAGCTAATCTAGAACAATCACTCCTTTTTTTGTTGAAATTCCATGGATTTAGAGTGCCAAAGATGTTGAAATGAGCTTCTTGCAATTAATAGAATGCTTGTTATTGACATAAAAGTGAATTTGAAGATTATTTTGTGTGAGAGTCTTTGTAATAAAAATAGAAGGCTTGTTATCAAAAAATGAAGAGGCAATCTCATTGTTATAAACTTAAACATTTCAATACCTATAAGGAAAGCCAATCAAAATCAATGACTCACTTGATGGAACTTAATGGATTCAGAGTACCAAAGGTGTAAACACAAAAGTTAATTTCACCCTGATTTTATGTAAATGAGCCCTTACAATAAAGAGGAGCCTTATTAGCTAGAAATAAAGAGAAGGCCTCATTATTTAGGAATTAAAATAACCAATAGGTAAAAAAAAAAACTAATTAAGATTAATCAAAGCTTTGTTTGAAGGAATTCAATGGATTTAGAGTATCAAATATGTATAAACAAGCTTGGTGCAAAGAATATAATGTTTATTGTTCACATAAATGTTAATTACAAGATCATTTTGTGTGAATGAATCCTTGTAATAAAAGAGAAGTCATGTTATCAAAAAATGAAGAGATGGTCTCATTATTAGGGAAATTAAACCATTCAATACCTATAAGAAGAGCTAATCAAGAGCAATGACTCGTTGACTTGATGGAATTCAATGGGTTTAAAGTGTTTGCCAAAGGTCTGCAAACATGCTTGCTCCAATGAAAATAATGTTTTATGTAGACACAAAAGTTAATTTCACCATCCTTCTATTTAAATAAGTCCTTGCAACGTTGTTAGCTAGAAATGAAGAGCTAGTTTTGTGATTCAAGAATTGAAACACACAATACGTATAAGAAAAGCTAATGTAGACCAATCACACCTTTTGTTGATGGAATTCCATCAAGAATGAGTCATTCAACTTCATTAGCTTTCCTTATAGGTATTGAATGGTTTAATTCTTGAACAATGAAACTGCCTTTTCACATTTTGTTAACAAGACTTCTCTTTTTGTTGCAAGGATTTATTGACATAAAATGATCTTGAAATTAACTTTTGTGTAAATAGCAAACATTGTATTCATTGTAAGAAGCTTGTTTCTACATCTTTAGTACTCTGAATCCATTGACGTGCATCAAAAATATGTGTGATTGGTCTATATTTCTTATACGTATTGAAGTCCATCCATCATTTCAAACTAACATGCTTGTTTGTATAACCTTGGTACTCTATACACATTGAATTCCTTTAAGAAAATGACTCAATGATCTTGATTTGCTTTCCTAATTGGTATTGAATGGTTTAATTCAATAATAAGACTTCTCTTTTCGATTGAAGGACTCATTCACATAGAAATAATCTCATAATTTACTTTTGTGTCAATAGCCAACATTATATTCATTGCAACATTTGTACATCTTTGGTACTATAAATCTATGGAATTCCATCAAGTAAAGGAGTCATTAATTTTTATTAGCTTTCTTCAAAGGCACCAAATGGTTTAATTTTTGAACAGTGAGACCATCTCTACATTTTTTTGATAACAAGACTTCTCTTTTCCTTGTAAGGACACATTTACACAAAATGATCTCAAAATTAACTTTTGTCTTAACAACAAATCCTCTTTTTGACTCTAACTCTCCCACTTCAGTCATTGCTTTTCTTTCTATTACTTCAAAAGTAGTTGCTTTAGCTTCAACCACTCAAATTTTTTATATTCCATTTAATTTCTCATTAAATGAATGGCATCTTCTTCTAGAAATCCTAGCTATTCTAAGCATGATAGTGGAGAATCTCATTGCTATTGCTATTACTCAAACAAGCATTAAATGTATGCTTGCATATTCATCCATAGGTCAAATCAGATATGTAATTATTGGAATAATTGTTAGAGACTCAAATGGTGGATATGCAAGAAGCACTTCTATATCTCTATGAATAACATTGTATTCATTGCAAGAAGCTCATCTCAACATCTTTGGTACTTTAAATCCATTGAATTTCATCTAAAACATGTGTGATTGGTCTAGATTACTTGCATTGAGTGTCTCGATTCCTAAATGGTACTCTAAATCCATTAAATTACATCAAGCAAATGACCCATTGATCTTGATTTACATGCCTTATAAGTATTGAATGAGATGGTCTCTTCATTTTTTGAGATCAAGACGTCTCTTTTAATTGCAAGGACTCATTCACATAAATTAATCTTATAATTAACTTTTTTGTTAATAGCAAACATTATATTCATTGCAACAATCTCATTGGTATATCTTTGATACTATAAAGTAAATGAGTCATTGATCTTCATTAGCTTTCCTAATCAGCATTAAATGCTTTAATTCTCAAACAATGTGATTGTCTCTTCATTTTTTTGATAACAAGACTTCTCTTTTCATTGCATGGACTCATTTACACAAAATGATGGTGAAATTAACTTTAGTGTCTACACAAAACATTATATTCATTAGAACAAGCATGTTTGTACTCTTATGGTTGTTTAAGTCCATCAAATAATGTCATGTAAACAAGTCATTAATCATTATCAGCTTTCATTATAAGTATTGAATGGTTTAACTCATGATCAATGAGATCATATCTTCATTTTTTGACCACAAGAATTTTCATTTCATTGAAAGGACTTATCCACACAAAATGATCATGTAATTAACTTTATATCAACAACAAACGTTATATTTATCACAATAAGCTTGTACATACATTTATGGTACTCTAAATCCATTAAATTTCATAAAAGAAAAAGGGGTGATTGGTCTGTATTTCCTTTACCTATATGTATTAAGTGTTTCAACTCCTGAACAAGGATAACACCTCTTCATTTCTATCTAACAAGGCTCCTACCATCATTGAAAAGACTCACTTACACAAAATGATGGTGAAATTAACATTTGTGTCTACATAAACGAGTATATTCAACAGAACAAGCACATTCATACATCTTTGGTACTCTAAATCTATTGAATTCCATCAAGTTAATGAGGAATTAATCCTTATTAGCTTTCTTTATAGGTATTGGATAGTTTAATTCCTGAACAATGAGATTGTCTCTTCATTTTTTGATAACAAGACTTCTAATTTTGTTGCAATGACTCATTCACACAAAATAATCTTATAATTAACTTTTGTATTGACATCAAACATTATATTACAGCATCAATAACCCTGGTGAAGAACTTTTGGACTGTCTCATTCTTCTGCATTCTGAGGGATTCATATCTCTCTTTGAAAACTTGAAGCTTGGCCTCCTTCATTCTACCATCACCTTTATAGACCTTCTGCAATCTATCCCATATCTCCTTAATAGATTTGCAGTCCATAACTTTAACATATTCAGTATCTGTCAATACTGAAATGATGACATTTGAGACCTTTCCATTGATCTCAAACTGTCTTAATTCCTCTAGGGTTGGATCTTTACCTTCTTTTGGAGGCTTAAAACCCTCCTGTACAGATTTCACCACATTCATGCCCATGGTTGCAAATACCACCTGCATTCTTACTCTCCACATATGGTAGTTGGTTCCATTAAAAATTGGAACCTTCTTACTGTAAGTAGTGCTAGTGCTGATACTAGTACTAGCATCCATTTCTCAGTATGCTTAACAAGTTAAAACTTATGAAACCCTTCAAACTAGTACACCAAGCCATTAAACTTCAAACTGGTGAACCAGGCTCTGATACTAATTAAAGTTCCCAACTTCAACCTAAGATCTACTAGTCTGTGATACTGAGAGGGGGGGTAAATCAGTATCACACCCCTTAAAAAAAAACTCTGATAACTTAAGCCAAAATGAACTCTTTCCCAGATTCAACTAAGGTAGATCTATTGTTACCTACTGATCATAATAGTCCCCAAAGTTACCTTTCAGACACCTTGCCTATTAGACAAATCAGTTCTTTTTGACTAGGTTTTCTTTTAGGTTATGGGTTTGATGATTCTTTAACTGTGTTCACAACTCAATTTAAAACACAAAATGTAAATTCAAAGTAAGGACATGAGAGATTTACGTGGTTCTGTCAATGTGATGTACTCCACGGTGGTAGGGATTCTTCCTCTACCGAGACAATCCATTATACTTGAGAACACTAGTGTGGTATCCTCTATGATTACAATGGATGTCTTAATCTTCTACTCCTTTCACTATTACAAATACAAAGCAATTACTGTGTCTACCCTTCTTCTAGCTTGTGTTGCCTCTATTTGATTTGAATAGGCTGCTTCACTACCGCTTGGAAGATCACCAAAACACTCTCTAACCTCTCTTGAAGAAATCTGAAAATTTGTTGAGTTCTCTCAAATGCCTTACCGAATTTCTTCTCTAGGCTGTCTCACCCAACTCCTGGTCTCACCCGTCTTCCGGCTTAATCGTCTCACGGTCTCACGGTCTCACCTGGTTTGGTCTCACCCGTTTTTTAGTCTCATTGATTCTGGGTTTCACGGTGTGTTCTGATGCCACATGTTTCACCCTTTTTTGGTCTCACCAATTCTGGTCTTCCGATGTGTTCTGGTGTCACCCGTTTCACCCTTTTTTGGTCTCATGCCTCACCTAGTCTCACATCTCACCTGGTCTCATGCCTCACCTGGTCTCATGCCTCACCTGGTCTCACGCCTCACCTGGTCTCACCAGATCTCATGTTTCACTTGCTCCAAGTCTGGTCTGGTCTCACCCGTTCCAGGTCTGGTCTTGATATACTCTCACATTTCTAGGTCTGGTCTCACGTTTCTAGGTCTGGTCTTGATCTGCTCTCACGTTTCCAGGTCTGGTCTTGATTTGTTCTCACGTTTCCAGGTCTGGTCTTGATCTGCTCTCATGTTTCCAAGTCTGGTCTTGATCTGGTCTCACGTTTCCAGGTCTGGTCTTGATCTGCTCTCACGTTTCCAGGTCTGGTCTTGATCTATTCTCACGTTTCCAGGTCTGGTCTTGATCTGCTCTCACATTTCTGGTCTGCTCACACCGTCGCACATTTCTGGTCTGTTCACACTTTTTTCCAGGTGGTTTTTCCAAAAGAGATAAGTCTTAGTTTATATACTCCCTTCTATGAAAACCCTAGTAAGGCTTACTGTAGTTGCGGTGGATTTCCTTTCTTGCCCCTCCATGTGGCTTCATATTACTGTTCCATTCAAAATTCAGCATTATCCTCCTTAATTTATTTTTCTTGCCCTTTTCTTTCTACTGAAAACTCATCCCTTGAATGCTTGAATAAGCCACTTCTGCTTGCACACTTAAATTTGTTTGACAACAATTACAACCCATACAGGGCTGTATCCTTTATGATTACAATGGATGTCTTAATCTTCTACTCCTTTCACTATTACAAATACAAAGCAATTACTGTGTCTACCCTTCTTCTAGCTTGTGTTGCCTCTGTTTGATTTGAATAGGCTGCTTCACTGCCGCTTAGAAGATCACCAAAACACTCTTTAACCTCTCTTGAAGAAATCTGAAAATTCGTTGAATTCTCTCAAATGTTTCACCGAATTTCTTCTCTAGGTTGTCTCACCCAACACCTGGTCTCACCGTCTCACGGTCTCACCCATCTTCTGGTCTCACCATCTCACCATCTCATGGTCTCACCCGTTTTCTGGTCTCACTGTCTCACCTAGTCTGGTCTCACCCATTTTCTGGTCTCACCGATTCTGGGTCTCACGGTGTGTTCTGATGTCACACGTTTGACCCTTTTCTGGTCTCACCAATTCTGGTCTTCTGGTGTGTTCTGGTGTCACCCGTTTCACCCTTTTCTAGCCTCACGCCTCACCTGGTCTCACCAGATCTCACATTTCACTTGCTCCAGGTCTGGTCTGGTCTCACCCGTTCCAGGTCTGGTCTTGATATGCTCTCACGTTTCCAGGTCTAGTCTTGATCTGTTCTCACGTTTCCAGGTCTGTTCTTGATCTGCTCTCATTATTCCAGGTCTGGTCTTGATCTGCTCTCACGTTTCCAGGTCTGGTCTTGATCTGTTCTCATGTTTCCAGGTCTGGTCTTGATCTGCTCTCGTGTTTCCAGGTCTGGTCTTGATCTGGTCTCATGTTTCTGGGTCTGGTCTTGATATACTCTCACGTTTCCAGGTCTGGTCTTGATCTATTCTCACGTTTCTAGGTCTGGTCTCGATCTGCTTTCACATTTCTGGTTTGCTCACACTATTTTCCAGGTGGTTTTTCCAAAAGAGATAAGTCTTGGTTTATATACTCCCTTCTATGAAAACCCTAGTAGGGCTTACTATAGCTGGGGCGGATTTCCTTTCTTGCCCCTCCATGTGGCTTCATATTACTATTCCATTCAAAATTCAGCATTACCCTCCTTCTTAATTTATTTTTCTTACCCTTTTCTTTCTACTGAAAACTCATCCCTTGAATGCTTGAATGAGCCACTTCTGCTTGCACACTTAAATCTGTTTGACAACAATTACAACCCATACAAGGCTGTGGGAACAACAAATACTCTAAACCAATTGAAATCCTTTAAAGGTTAGATAGATCTTTATTAGCTTTTCTTATAGCTATTGAATGTTTCAATTCTTGAATATTGAGACCTCTTCATTTTTAGCTAATGAGGCTCCTTCCTTCATTACAAGGACTTATTTACACAAAATGATGGTGAAATTAACCATTTTGTCTTCACAAAACATTATATTCTTTGAAACAAACATGTTTAGACACATTTGGTACTCTAAACCTATTGAATTCTATCAATTAAATGTGTTATTGATCTTAATTAGCTTGTTATAGGTATTAAATGGCTTAATTCTTGAACAATGAGACCACCTCTTCATTTTTTGATAACAAGGTTTCTTTTTGCATTGTAAGGACTCATTAACATAAAATGATCTTGTAACTAACTTTTATGGCAACAACAACCATTGCATACATTGCATGAAACTCATTTCTACATCTTTGCTACTCTTAATCTAATGAATTCCATCAAACAATGCTTTGATTTATTGTTATTTGCTTTTTGTATACCTCTTGAATGTTTTAATTCCTAAATAATGAGACCTTCTCATTTCTTGCTAATGATGCTCCTTCTAATGTTGTAAGGACTCATTTACACACAAAAAAAAAATGGTTAAATTAATATTTGAGTTTATACAAAACATTCTATTCATTGGATCAAACCCGTTTTTGCACCTTTGGTACTTTAAATCCATAAAGTTCCATTAGACAAATGAATCATTGATCTTGATTAGCTTTCCTTGTAGGTATTAAATGGTTTAATTCTTGAATAATGAGACTATCATATGATTTTAGCAAGACTTGTCATTTCCTTTTAGGAACTCATTTATACAAAATGATCTTGTAATTAACTTTTATGTCAATAGCAAACAATATTCGTTACAACAAGCATGTTTCTACATCTTTGATACTCTAAATCCATTCAATTCCATCAACAAAAGGTGTAGTTGTCTCTTCATTTTTTGAATATTAATTGAGTGTTCTAACTAACAAGGTTCCTTCCTTCATTGTCAGATTTACACAAAATCATAATGAAATTAACTTTTGTGTCAACACAAAACATAATATTAATAAAAGCAAGCACATTTGAGTAACTTGGTACTTTGAACACATTGAATTACATCAAGCAAATGAGTCACTAATCTTGAATAGGTTTTCTTATAGGTATAGAATACTTTTATTCCCAAACAATGACATTACTTCTTCATTTTTTGATAGCAATGCTTCTCTTTTCATTACAAGGACTCATTCCCACAAAATAATCTCATAATTAACTTTTGTGACTACAACAAACATTATATTTAGTGCAACAAGCTCATTTGTACATCTTTAGCGTTCTAAATCAATTGAATTTCATTAAAATAAATGTTTGATTGGTTACAATGATTTGCTTCATTATTCTTACGATGACTGTCATTAATTCTGATTATGACTTGTTTTCCCCAAAAACCATATTAACAAACATAAAAGTGGTTAGAGAATAAATATAAAACAAATAATCAAATCACAATTGAAAATAAAATCAATTAGCATACAATTAACTAATCCCACAAATTTACCTCTTAAAGACCAATAAGTATAACTAACATACACTTGAGAGAACATAGTCAAGTTTCTATAATGCAAGAGATCAAAGGTGCATACAAGAAATTTAAAAGAGTGTAATACAAGAATCTTGGAAATGAGCAAGAATTGAAGCACACTCATATTAAAAAAAGAAAATTAGAGAGGGATAAAGAAAGATAAGGGAACTCATTTCAACACACATAATGCTCCATATAAAAGGAGAGATTTTTATGTATTTACTAACCTAGTGCACTTAATTTGCTTAGATATATGCACTCGAAGCCTTACATGTCTTCTCTACCACCTTTTTGTATACTAAGACACACAGGTATTCATAACATGCAAGAAATAACCTTATGGTTGAAACTTTAGTTTATGCCAAACTTATTCACATGCCCAATAATCTTAGGGCCCACAAAAAATATATAGTTGGGGGCTAATTAATTTTATTTTTCTAGTTTCTTGGCAACTAAACATATGGTGATTTACTTGAAAAATAGAACCTAAAGGGAAAAAAGGCTTCAATGTTGTTATTATTAGCAACTTCAATTTTGATTGCAACCTATTTTCCATAATGAAAGAGGGCAAAAACATGAATGAAAAAGAGTCATTATAAGCACTAGTTAAAAGGAGAGTAATCAAATCAAACTTGGAAAACAATTAGTTAGCTTACAAGAACCAATTCAATATTGAATCAAGGAGTATAAGTGAGAATCAAATTGTGTTTCTATGATTTGTTGCTCAAGCAAGTTTCAATAATGATAGTTTTGGGAGAACTTAACTTAAACAACATTTCCTTGGTCAAACCATATCATTTGCTGGCTTGCACAACTTTTCTATCACTATGGTGCATTCTAGCAAGAAATAAAGGAACTTGTATCATAAAAGAATTTAGCTTAAGAGTTGAAAAAAAATTGACAATTAAAATTAAATGCAAAAGTCATTGTGAAGTAAATAATTACCTTCTTGGTTTGTTAAAAATTAAGACAATTAAAGCATTGAGGGGGTGCTTTCATTTGGCCTTGAACATCAAGGGTGAACAAGTTAAACAATAAAAAATGAAAAATTTATGCTTATTTAAAGATCCAAACAAAAAAACAATGGAAGAAGAATAAGATGGAAAGACAAACATTTCAACCCCTATTTCATGTTGGGAACTAGTAGAAATAGGAATAGCTAGAGTTGATAGACAAGAGCAAGTTATGTTGGCAAATAATCTACAAAATAATATATAATGCTACAATAAAACTAAATTATCAAAAAGAATGTCATGTCTAAAGTGTGCATAGCACTGTTCTGTCGTAATGCATCTAGTTACTGTGGTTATTCTTCAAGGATATGATAGACCTTCCCATTAATGTGCACTTCAAATAGCAAGAGCACTAAAGCAGCTCCTTTTCTGATTAACCTAGCATCATACACCTTTTTCAAATACATTGTAGGAGAGAATTCACAAAGATCTCTCTTAGTAAATTTTGGGTGATGAAAGAAGACCTTTACGAAATATGCCTAGTTGTATTACTCATAAGTAACAACGATAGCTTATAAGTTAGAATTATAATAGTAACAGCTAACTATTTTAATACACATAATAGCTAGTTTCATGGTCAAACAAAGGAGTCATTGATTATGATCATCCTTTCTTGTAGGTATTGAATGGTTCAATTTTAGAGGAATGAAGTCGCCACATTCTTTCTTGTTAATGAGTTTTCGCATTTAGTTGTAAGGTCTCATTCACACAAATTGATCATGAAATTATCATTAGTGCATGCACTAAACATTATATTAATCACTACAATAGCTACCTTATGACATTCACATAACTAATCCATTGATTTCCATCAAACAAAAGAGTAATTGAACATGATTATTCTTTCTTATAGGTATTGGGTGGTTCAATTCTAGAAGAATGAAACCATCACTTCATTTCTTCCTAACAAACTTTCATTGGTTCAATTCCTTATTCGATCTAGATTTGCTAATAACCAAATTTCATATCAAAGTTTGAAAAGATTTTGGCTTCATAATGTTGGTTTAGTAAATCCTTTTTATTAGGTATTGGGTACCTAATCTAGTGTAAAACCCCATTTAAAGGTTTGTAATTAATTACCAATTACCAATCTTGGAACTTTATATTCCAATTTAGCTGCATTTTCTACATAAAATGCAAGACAACTCTATGGGCTATTACTTTTTCTAATAATCCCTTTCTTTAAGAGTTCAATAATTTTTGTTTTACAAATTTCCAAATCTCCAAGCCTCAAAGCAATGGGCCTAGCTTGGGCAAGAATTTGACTTCATTAAAAGCCAACCTATAAGCCAATTCCACAATATGTTTATTCTTACTCCAAAAAGTAATATTGATTTCTACACATATCAAAGAATTCTTTGCTAATTGAATTTCTTGTATTTTTATTGTAATAACAAGAAAGTTATGGTGATCCATCTAGTTTGGAGGATTCCTTTTAAGCCTATCAAATAAGGGTTTATTATCATAAGCTAACTCTTTATAAAATTTTGAAAGATAATTCAAACTTCCAAAAGCATTGCAACTGTTGATCGTCCCTAATTTCAACAGGAAATTTAGAGGCAACTCAATTGCTTGATTTATGAGCATAATAATTCCATTTTCAATGAAGTGACCAAGGAAGTAAATCTTGGTTTGAAATAACTTCAGTTTTTTAGAAGAAGCAACTAGACCCACCCATTTCATGATATTTAAGAAAATATTTAAATACTTAAAATGTTGTTCAATGGTATTAGAAAAAAACAATACATCATCGATATAAATAAGAGTAAATGCTAAATATGTATTAAATATTTTGTCTATAATTTTTTGAAATTTAGAAAGAGTATTTTTTAATCCAAAGGGCATAGCATTCCTATTATTACCCATAACCCTATCAATAAGATTAAGACATTGAAGAGTTTCTAACTCATCTCCTTTCAACAAAGTGTCTAGTAGATCTAGAGTACTTTCTTCTTTATAATAATAGTCTTTAGGATAATAATCCTATCTTTTAATCTTCGAAGCTCAAATTTTAAATCTTTAATGCCAACTTTAAGCTCCATAATTGTTGGTTCCTATCTAGTTTTTATGCTAGAAGTGCTTTCTTTTATTCTATGTATGGCAGTTTTTAAACTATAACTTTCTTCTATTTCAGCAATCTGTTGGCTAAAACTAGCATATGATCTTTTGTTCGGTATAAATATTTTTCTAGTTGTTCTCATTTGTCTTTGGGGTTTGGAATTGTGTCAATAAGATCTGAAATGATGTTATCTACTTTTGTTAAGACTAATAAGCCATTATATTTCCACATAGCTTGATAGAGATCACATTTTCCTTTGTAGCTAGTGTCAAAAGAATTATCTTCTTCAAGAACTTCAATTTCTAAATTTGATTCATTAGAATCACTTTTTAACAAGAAAATGTGCATCAAGGATTTCTTAAGACCTTCATCAAGTGTTAACTCTTGAATTTTTCACTTATTTGAATGGAGCCCTATTTTGCCACATTTATAGCAAACAATTGTTTTCTTTGGTTTTGGCTTTGCAATCATTTTTTTTGCTCTATTCCTTTCTTCTCATAAAGAAGTTTTTCACTTCACATAAGGTTGATAACCTTTCTTTTTTGGTTTATTGGGATATCTTATGTGTGAATAACCCATTTGCTTGCAAAAACTACCCAAAGCCCTTTTACCATGAGATTTCTCATTTTGTAACTACTTACGTAGTTTAATTTCATTGCAGAGTTTAATTCCTTTAGTGACCACTTCAACAGCTAGTTCACCATAAATGCAGTGATTATAATCAATTATTGTAGAATGATTGGCTTTAAGCCTAGTTTTAACTCTCGTAGCAAATAGAGTAGGTGACCCAGAGAGAAATTTTTCTTTTTAGAAGATACTTTGACTATCTTCTCAAGTAAAAGACCTTAGAGGAAAACACATCTTTGTACCTCTTAAAATGAAACAAGTTAAGACATCACAAATTAATGAGTTACTCATAAGTCTTGTCTACTAACAAAATGGTAGTACCAATAAAATGATTGGTGATTGTATAAATTAGTGTATTAACACAATTAGAGAGTAAATAAAAATCCCACCAACCTTTAAGCTATTTAGTAAACCCACTTGATATGATTTGAACAAAATAAGTGTCAGAATTACTCTTTATTTTGGTAGTAGTTACAAACATCATCATGTAATGCAACAAAATTAGAATCTGATGTTCAATCACACCATCGAGATTCCATTCAACTATACTACTACCATCATATTGAACAAGCTTATACTCTAATTGTTCTTCCAATAAGAGGTCAACATGTATTGATCTTAGATAGCATAACATAGTAGGAACCCTATTAAAGGTTATTTTATTAATAGAAAGAGGTTCCTTCATGTGAGAAGGACTATTCTCAAATGGCTGTTGTTCTAATAAGAACATTTGTTGAAGTTGATCTAACTCTTCTAAATCTTCTTTGATATTTTCACCTTTATTATTAGATTTGATCTAATTTTCTTTTTCCAAAATAATAGCTTCTTTATCTTTTAGACCAAGGCTTTTAAGTCATTTAACTATTTCCTTCACTAGTTTTGTTTTTTTAGAACTACTGTTGGTCATAATATAGTTAATATCCTTAAAGGATATGGGTTTAAATAAATCCCTTTTTTTTTTAATTCTAATTTAACCAACGGCTTAAGAATAAAGTCCCATTTGTGAAATATTTCAACTTTTTCCTCTATTCTAATTAATTGAGAGCCCATTGATTAAGATACAAATTAGTGCAATTGTCTTACTATATTATAGCATTAGTCATAGCTTTGGCCTTACAAGGCGAAATCTATAACCTCACTTTCCTCAATTTTTTAAGAAAGATTTAAAGTAGGAGGGCAAATATTATTAACCCTTTTGCCTTTTTTGGCTAAATACTTTTGGTAAGCCTTTTCAAGGATTAGGCAGTTTTTGAAGCCAAAAAATTAGGAAAAGGTTTTTGTTGAATATTATAAATATTTTGAATATAAGTAAAAGTATCAACAATACCCATTTTATACCTTTGATGCCTAAGTTTTTGTTGTCCTTGATTAAAGGTCATAGAAAAACATTTTCCTTTTAGGGTATTTTAGAAGAGTAAATAACACTTTTTCTTTTTCCTCTATCTCATTATTTTACTAAATAATATCTCTTGATTTCAAACTAACAAGGCTCTTGCCTTTGTCACAAGGACTCATTTTCATAAAAAAAAAAATGGTGAAATTAACTTTTGCATTGGAACAAGCACATTTGCACACCTTTGATACTTTGTACCCATTAAATTCAATCAAGTAAAATGCATCATTGATCTTTATTAGAATTCATTATAGGTATTAGATGGTTTACTACTTGAACAATGAGACTATCACTTCAATTTTTATCATAAGACTTCTCCTTTCATTGGAAGGACAAATTTACATATAATGATGGTGAAATTACCATAAGGGTTGGGTCAAACCTCCACTCTTAAAATAGCTTTCATGGTGGAGTTAGAATTCAATCCCTTATCAGGTGGTATCAGAGCCAAACCTCAATGGGTCGAGTAGACATATGTACAAAGGTTCCTTACTACCGTGTCGATCACCAACTGAGGCAGCACATGGATGTGCAGTTTAAAGGGGTCGGGCATGATGTGTCCCGTATCGGTTCCTAAAAGGGGTCTTTGGGCTGTTTATAAGGGTTGGGTCAAACCTTCACTCTTGAGCTACCTTTCATGGTGGAGTTAAGGTTCAATCCCTTATCAGGTGGTATCAGAGCCAAACCTCAGTGGGTCGAGTGGGCGCATGTACAAAGATTCCCTGCCACTGTACTAATCGCCGACTAAGGTAGCACGTGGACATGCAGTTTAGAGGGGTCGGGCATGATGTGTCCCACATCGGTTCCTAAGGGGGTCTTTGGGCTGTTTATAAGGGTTGGGTCAAACCTCCACTCTTGAACTAGCTTTCGTGGTGGAGTTAGGGTTGAATCCCTTATCAGAAAGTGTTATTATATCTTAGCTTTCCTTATAGTGAGATAATCATTTGTTGCTTGAAACATGAGACTATCTCTTAATTACTTTAAATTAGGACTTCTCCCCTAGGTTAGTCTATATCCATTAAAATCCAATGAAAAAAGAGACTTATTACTCTTGATTAAAAGAATTGTTCATTTCTTGAAACATGATACTTTACTTGATTCTTTTTCAATAAGGTTCTCCTTTTGTTATAAGAAATCATTCACACAAAATGATCTTACGATTAGCATCTAGGTGAGCACCAAACTTAGATTTGTTTTAAGATGCAAATAAATACACCTTAAGTAGGCTACATCTATTCAATTCCATCAAACAAAAGAGTCATTCATCTCGATTACCTTTTCTCAAATAGATAAAATGGTTCATTCCTCAAAAGCTAAGACTAATACTTCATTTCTAGGTAATAAGGGTTATCGTTTTATTTTAAGGAGACATTCACACAAAGAAACTATGAAATAAACTTAAATGTCTATATCCATTAAGATTGTATTACAATATGCATGTTATTAAGTCTTGCAAAGATTGAATTGGTTGAATTCCACCCAATAAAGATGCTATTACTCTTTATTAACTTTCTTTACAATAGGAGATTCATTCACTAATTTAAATATGAGACTATCACTTGATTTACCTAACAGTAGGACTTCCTATTTCAGGTAGTCCAAATCTACTTAAGTTTATCAAATAAAGGAGCTTTTACACTTTATTAGCTTTCTTTATAATGAGAAAATCATTCATTGCTTCAAACATGAGACCTTTACCTAATTCTTTGGCAATAAGGCTTCTCCTTTTGTTGCAAGAAATCATTCATAAAAAATGATCATGCAATTAACTTCCAATTCATCAATGAATATTAATTTTGTTGTGACATGCATATCAATGCACCATAGCTAATTTGGAGTCATTAAATTCATCAAACAAAGGGATACATTCATCATGATTAGCTTGTCTCACTTGCATTGAATGGTTTATTGTTTGAAGGATGACCCTTCAATTTTTGGTTAATAAAGTTTCTCTTTTCATTCACAACAATCATTTACATAAAGAAATTGTTAAATTAACTTATATGACTACATTGATCACTAAGTTTATTGCAAGATGATCATTATTTTCATTGTGGAGTTTGAATCCACTGAAGTTTATCTAGTAAACGAAAATTCCATTTCTATTTCCCTATTTATGGGAATGAGACTCCCTTATGCATGACAATCATCATTTCCCTACTTCTAGTTAATCTTATCCATATTCCCTCTTTTCTTCTCTTTATAAAAGTGATAAAATATTGTAAGAATAATAATAATAATAATAAATATTTTTGTATTATAATGACATTAAATATTTTTAACTTATGATATTAATTAAATTACCAAAATGTTCATGCAAAATGTTCATTGATAGTCAGAATCCATTGCAACATTGATACAAAATGTTCATGCAATTAACCTCCATGTCTTTAATAAACATAGATAGTCTGAATCCATTGAATTTCATAAAGCAAAGTAGTCATTCATCATAATTGTCTTTTCCTACATGCATAAAGTAGTTCATTTCCTAAAACATAAGACTATCACATTATTATTAGCTAGTAAGGCTTCTCATTTCATTTTAAGGAGTCCTTTACCCAAATAATTCATTAAATTAACTCAATTTTCTACAATAATCACTGATTTGACTGCAAGATGGATGTTATCATGTCTTGGGTAGTCCAAATCCATGGAAGTTCATCCAATAAAGAAGTTCTAACTATTGATTAGCTTTATTTACTATTAAAGAGTCATTCAGTGTTTAAAAAAGTGAATTTAAACATTCCAGCACACATGCAAGTATGCATGGTCATACAAGTAGTACAATGAAGTATTTCATCAAAGTTTGATCCTGAAGAGAATTATATTACACTTAATAAGTACTAAATTTGTAGTTAGTCAATTTTATTTGAAATACCAAGTGTTAACAATGTTATTAAACTGTATGTATATAAGAAGTAAATTTAAAATTGCAATTGATAATGAAAAAATGGCTTAGGGTATGTAATTTCACCTAACAATTAGTTTGATGAACTTCATCATCTTAAAATATATTACAAAGTTCAATGTCAATTGCATGCACTAAAATATTTAACACCTCTTCCGATAAGTTGATGAAGATACTCCATTAAATCAAAACACTGTATTCTCATGTTAATTCACTTAAAGTAGCTCATTAAGATTGAACATTCTTTCATAGTTGCACATCTTGCAAAGCTATATTCCAATCCATTTTAATGATATGTCACTTTATTCATTTTTCCTAATTTAGATTATCTCCTCCAAGAGTCATCTAAACCTTGCAATTCATTCAATTGTTAATCATACAACTAAAAACATTGTGAACATAATAAAGCAAACAATCAAACTTCAAGCTAAAGATCCATTGCCACTATAGAAAAAGAATGCAACCCATGCTTGAATATTGAAATTAAACATGAACATGAATAATTATGAAGAAAGATTGAAGATGTATGCTACCCAAAACATAAAAATTGAAAGATCTCCAAGATTTTGACCCAAATCCTACTTTATGTTCTTTTTCTTCAAGTTTCCAAGTCTTATCTCTCACTTTGACCATTATGTTCTTTTGTTTTTAGATTAGTTGGTGGATACCCTACAACTTCACTATTCTTTTCTTCTTATCCCTTTCATGAATCATATCTCTACTATTCAAATTCATATGTGGATGACCAAATGTTGCATGAAATCCAAAAAAAGATTGCCCCAAATTTCTACAAGACTAGATCATCTTTCTTTCCTTACATATCAATGGTCATGGACTTACAACTTATAGCTGAATGTTCTCTAAGATATCAAAGGAATTAGGCTTAGTTTCAAATAAGAATTGTACCTTTTTCACTTATTTTCAATTTCCCATAAGAATCTCTTCAATTTGAATAGGTAGGAAGTTATGCCCAAAAAATGCAACATGCAAAATATGGATATCTTCGTTCTTTTGAGTGCTTGGTGCTTTAAATTGCAATAACTTCTAATTGCATGCATGAATACATGGATTGTCCTTTTGAATCCATTTTCTTGAATTCCCACCATTAAGCTCCAATTAGCCTTACATGACAATTTTGCAAGATTTATTGCATAACCATGCTAATAAAGATACTATTATCACAAAAACACTAATTTAGAGATGTGAAATTGTGTAAAAAATGAGCTTATCAGAGATTGTCTCTTGATTACATGAAAATAAGTCTTCTTCTTTGGTAGTTCCATCTCAATGAAGTCTATTGTTTAAAGGAGCTATTACTCCTGATTTTATTTTTAATTAGGAAAGAATCATTCATTCCATGAAACTTCTGATTGACATTAGATTTTTTTGGCTATAAGGATTTTCTTTTCATCACAAAAAATCATTCACATAAAATGATCATACAACTAACATCCATATCGACACCAAACATTAATTTCACAACAACATTTTTATCAATACACCTTGGGTAGTTTGAATCCATTGAATTTCATCAAAAAAAAAAAAATAGTCATTTATCTAGATTAGCTTTTCTTTCATGGATTGAATGCTTCATTGAAGTCCATCATGAAATTAACTTATGTCTACACTAATGCTTGATTTCATTAGGAGATATATATTCCTATGACTTCTGCAATCGAAATCCATTGAAGTCTATCAAATAAGAAGCTATTATTGTTGACTAACTTTATTTACTATGATAGAATCTTTCATTGCTTGAAACATAAGATTGTCTCATGATCCAATGAAAATAGTACTTCTTCTTGAGGTAGTCTGAATCTACCAATTTTAATCAAATAAATAACCTATTACTCTTGATCATGTTTTCTACCAATTTAAAATCGTTCATTGCTTGAAACATGAGATTGACACCAGATTCCTTCACAATAAGGCTTTACTTTTTATTGCAATGAATTATTCACACAAAAAGATCACATAACTAACGTCGATGTTTACATTAAACATTAATTTAATTGTGACATGCACATCAATACAGCTTAGGTAGTTTGAATCCATTGAGTTTTATCAAATAAAGTAGTCTTTTATTTTATTTAGGCTTTCTTTCATTGATAAAATGGCTCATTACTTGAAAGAGTAGATCACTGCCTTATTTCTTGCTAATAAGATTTCTATTCCAAGGAGTCATTCACACAAAGGTAGCATGAAATTAACTTAAATATTTGCACCAATCATTGACTTCATTACAAGATGAATGTTATCATTTCTTGTGTAGTCCAAATCTATTAAAGTTCATCCAATTAAAAAGCTATTACTCTTAATTAGCATTTTTTACTATAAGATAATTATTCATTACTTGAAATAAGAAACTATCCCTTGATTATTTTACAGTAGGACTTTTCTTGGTGCTTCAAAATATTTGAAATGCATCAAATAACAGAGCTATTACTCTTGTTAGCTTCACTTACCATCAGAGAATCATGTTCATTTGTTGAAACTTTTGATTGTCACTTGATTCTTAGGCACATCTATTTTGTCAAGAAAAGGCTTCTGCCAAAATTGTTACTATACATATGACACACTCAATGACAAAATATAGTAACTATGACTACAAGGAAGAAAGGCCCAACCTATTTATCTCTGACCATTACAAGATCATTCGGAACACACTCATCTGGATTGACCATCATTCAACCCATTTTATTCTATGAAATGATGCCCAAGGGGGAAATTGAAGTAGTGGGTCCTCTTCTTTTGCATTTGAGGATATACAAGCACTAATTTAGAGCCAAGGAATCTCATGAGACTTTTAATTCTTCTAGTTATTGGGGGATAAGTCTAATAAATGGTTTATAGTAATTATGAAGTTTATCTACATAGTATTTAACAAGTGTAATATATCTAGATAGGGAATTTTTAAGGAGTTTTAATATTATGTCTTCTAGAATTTTCTCTAATTCTTTAAATGGAGTTAAATTTTAGACATAGAAGGAAACATGGTTGAATTTAACAAAAACTAAAGTTTTTCTATTTTAATCATGATTTTGGTATCTTCTTATAGATTTAAGTGGTAGAAAACTTTAAATTCCTTATTATTTTGCATGGTAGCTTAGCTGGTATCATTATTGATGGTGGAATCCCCTTTAAACTTCTCACTTAGTCATCTCTAATACCTTTCCAACTTACCCTCATTCACATCATTTGATATCAATGCTTATAGTTATATATCCATAGAGAATCAAAATACCCCTTTGTGCCCAAGGCCTTCATCTTGCAAGAAACTTAGGTTTAAAAATAGAAATTGAGCTTGTTTGCTAGGGGATAATTTGGCTAGGCAGGAGAGATGGAAAATCTAAAATTAAAAGTAAGCAACAAATGAAAAGATTGAATAAAGAAAACAATTCATGCTAGAAAGTTATAGGCATTACTTATACTTAAAACTCCACACCTTAAAGTAAAATGATTTAAGTCTTGAAGATTGTATATGAGAATTTAAGACTCTCCTCTTGAAATGTGAAATGAATAAGAGTTCAAGGGAAACCTTAGCTCATTTTTTGGGTGGATTAAGTAGGAACATTCCTAATATCATTGAGATGGAACCATATTGGTCCTTAAATGATGAAATCAAAAGGCAACTATGATAGAAAAGCAACTCAAAGGCTTCAACAAGCTCTTGTACAAGTTTGTTGAGATGGCTCAAATCCTTCACCAAGGGAGTAAATCTAAGGGAAAAGACTCATTTTGAACCATCATGAAAGAAAAAAGACAACTGATGTTAATAATGGTAGGATGGAAAGGAAATAAAGATGTCTAGGTGAAATGTTAAAGGGAATTCAACCACTAATAGTGATACAAGCTAAGCTACCACACTAAAGGATTACAAATTAAAGTTTCATGACATCTTGAATCTACAAAAAGATATAAAAACAAAGTTTAAAATAGTAACACCTTAGTTTTCATAAAATCTACCATATTGCCCTCCATGTTGGGAGTTTAACTCAATTTAATGCATTATAGAAAATTCTATAAGGCATAACATTCAAACTTATTAAAAACTCACTATCTGGATAGATTACACTCATTGAACATAATATTACTATCTAGATAGACTTTACAAGTACCAGAAACCATTTATTAGACATATTCTCCCAATGAGTAGAAGAATAAAAAGTTTTATAAGATTATTTGATTCTAATTAGTGCTTGGATGTCCTCAGATGCAAGAGATTAGGCCTTACTACTTTAAGACATTTGTCAATGAAGCAAAATGGGTTAGAGAATGGTCTATCTAGATAAGTGAGTTCTAAATGGTCTTGTGCTTATCAAAGATGAGTTAATTGAGCACTTCTTCCAAGCAACCATTATACAATGTTTTCTCATTTAGTGCATAATGTGTCTAGTGGCAATTTCAGTAGGAGTCTTTTGTTGAAACAATTAGACTCCCCTAGTTGAGAAGGATTTGTCCTCAAATCCAACAAGTCATTGTCCACCAAATAGGGAGAAAGGCCTTTGACATTTAAGGTATTAAAATCATTGTAATATCCCAACCAATCAATATTGTATGCATTGTCACCAATCCTTTCTAGTACTTTAAAGGGACCCTCAATCCTTGCCATTAATTCGAACTTCCTCCTTGATGAAAATTATTTTGTTTGTAAAGGAATTCAAACAAAGTCCCTTGGAGCAAAAAGAGTAGGTTTTCTATGCTTATTAGCTACTTTCTTATACATTTCATTTTGTCTTTAAATTCAAGCTCTAATCTATTTATAAAGCTTGTTTAAGATCTTAGCTCTTTCTTAGGCTTCAGTTAACCTTTCTCAAAATTTGAAAGAGGTTAAGATCAATGGGAATGATTGGATTAATACCATACACTAAAGCAAATGGGAAGTGATTGGTAGTACGAGGGGGACTCCTATTATAAGCAAAATCTAAATGAACAAGTAAAGTTGTGATGAGAACCATAGAGATGATGGGTGGAAGGCTCCAATGGTTGCAAGAGGTCCATTGCACATCCCAGAAGGCCCAATAGCACGAGTTAGAGCCAAAAAGATTAAAGAAGCACTAAATGGGCTGATTCAAGACATCCAAGCCAACCCAGCTTCAAATGGGGCGAATTCAAGTTTGACAAGGAGTCCAGCCCTAATTAATATAATTAGAATACTTAAATAGGTTAGAATAAGTAATAGCATTTCTTCCTAAATAAGAGTTTATTATTTATATAAGAATTTATCCTCAATTAGGAATTCCTCCAAAATAAGGATTTGTCCTAAGTAGGAATTTGTGCCTCTTTAGAATTGCTATCTTAGTCTATAAATAGGCTCCCCTTGTAAGCTCTGGAAGGTCAGACAACTTTGAGTGAAATAAAAAGCAAGGGTTTTTCTTTCGGTTCTTTTAGGGACTAAAGAACTTATCAAGAGGTATTTCTTGTGGCGTTCTAATCGACTTATCACTCCCAATTCCTTTCTTTTGTGGAGTGTGGCATCCATATCCTTCTTAAATACACTAGGTTCGTGTTCCTTCCTAGAGTGGGTCTAGGGTTTGTGATATTAAACTCTGGTTTAGCTTTCCTGGTTGTTCTTTGATTCCCTGTGTGTGTTGGGTCCCTAAACCACGTCTTTTTGGGGTTTTTTGCATCAGTTGGTATCAGAGCAGGGTTGTAAATCAGGTTGAATCCACTCATTCTTCAATTTTCTATCTTTCGATTTATCTATTGTTGTTTAGTTTGTCTATTATGCGCATTATCATTCAAATGCACAAAATCTGTTTATTTGCAATCCTTCTCTCTTTGTTTGTTTCTTTAAACTCATAAACGTGCTAATTTCAATTCCAATTGGTATGTTCAAGTATTCTACTATTGTTTTGTGCTAAAAAAAAAAACCCAAAAAAAAAGGGGGAAGGAATAAAAACAAAAGAAAGAAAACATAAGGTTAATAGTTTGGTCATATTGGCCACAATAATAATAAAGTTTTCCTTGCTCAACTCCAATTCTACCATCTGTTCTCCTATTTTGTTACCCAAGTTGTCCTCTAGCTTCTCAATAAAGTATGCAATTGGTTTTCCTTTTGCATAAGAATAGCCCTAATCCCCTCTTTAGATGCATCACACTTCACTTCAAATGTCTTGGAAAAGTTATGGTGTGCAAGGATTGGTGCAGAGCGTCATCTATACTTCATCTCTTCAATGCCTTTTTAAGCAACCTCCATCCATTGGAATTCTCCTTCTTTTCATGCATTCTATCAAAGAAGCCTTGAATGAATCTTCAACAGAAGGAGGCAAGGCAATGAAAACGTCTCACATCATAAATTAAGGTGGGGTTTGGCCACTCTTGGATGGCCTCAATTTTCCCTTTATTCACCTTAATGCCTTCATATAAAATCAAAAAGCCAAGAAAAGTCACTTGCCTATGCATGAACTTAGTTTTCTTTTAGTTTCAATACAATTTTTCATATCTCAAAACAATCAAAGATTCTCCATAAGTGGTCTAGATGATCTTCTTGGCTCTTACTATAAATCAAAATGTCATTAAAGTATATAATAGAAAACTTTCTTGGGAACCTCCTTCGCATATAGTTCATGAGGCACATGAAGCTACTTGGTGCATTTGAAAGTTCAAAAGGCACTACAAGCCACTTATATAAGCCCCTTTTGGTTTTAAATTTTGTGAACTCATTCCCTTCTTTCATTTGGATTTGACTGTATCTACCTTTTAAATCAACTTTAGAAAAGAACATATCATCATGAGGTTTATCCAGTAAATTATTAGTTTAAGAAATAGGAAAGTAATACTTCACTATGATTTTGTTGATTGTTCTACTAATTGCACACTATGCATGGAACCATCATTTCTTTGGAACAAGTAAGTGAGAACTAAATAAGGGCTTATGGGTTCTCAGACAAAACCTTTTGACATAAGCTCATCCACTTGACATTAAACCTCTTTGGCTTACTTAGGATGGCAATGGTATGTAGGACAATTTAACGATATAGCATTGTGTATAAGATCAAATAAATTTAATGCTCAATTTGCATAGAGGAGGTCAATTATGACACAATTCATCTAGAAATACAAGAAGAAATTTGTTGAGAACAAATTATACACTAGATAGAATGGATGACTTCACCTCTACCTGTTTCTCCTTAAAGTGTAAGGCATGTACTTTTTTGGCATCCTTCAAATTTTGTAAACTTGCTTCGACTTAGTGGTGGCTAAGGGGTGCCAATGTAATGTGCTCACTGTCTTTGGTGAAAGAATAAGTATTTTTGTGTCCATCATGGTAAGTGTTTTTATCAAATTGCCATGGGTCTCCAAAAAGAAGGTGGCATAAATCCATGGGAATAACATCACACAAAACCTCATCATTGTAATGTTTGCAATCAAAAAATGAGATAAGTGCTTGTTTATCTACCTTTACCTCATTTCCCTTACTGAGCCATTAGAGCTTATATCAAATGTAGTGCTTTGAAGTAGACAAGTTCAATTTCTCAACAAGAGTTATGGGAGCAGTATTGGCACAACTTCACATTTTCCCTTTGATTGTCCATCTTATTAGAAAGATGTTATCTCTTTACTAATCCATAGGCCTTAATCAAGAGTTGAGAAGCTTCCAATCAACCAACAAGTCTCCTTCTTTTGCATGCTTTATAATCTTTTCATCAGTGTCATCATGGCTAATTTTTTCTCTTCCTCCTCAAGGAATTTCTTAACTCGATGAATATTTTGCAAAGTCATCAGCCTTTAATTTGGATATTTTGTAGCAATGTCTCCATATCCTTGGCATGTGAAGCATTTGATGGACTTAAATTGTTATACAGTTTCCCCTTTGTCTTCCTATTGTCACGATGGTTCAAACTTAAAGTCTTCACCCTTTGAGGAACTCCACTTGTTGAGAATTAAAGCCTTTCTTTGGAGGTCTTCTTAGAGCTTATGAGTTGCTTTTCTAACTTAGTAGCCAATTTGATCACATCATCCAAGGTCTAGTATGGTCATAGCTAAACCATAATAATAATGTCCTTGCTTAGTCCACCCAAAAAATGAGCCATGGTTTGCTCAGGACTCTCATTCATTTCATATCTCAATAGGAGAGTCTCAAATTCTCACACATAATCTTCAACACTATTATCATTTTGCTTCAAGTTGTGGAATTTTAAATACAAGTCATGTCTATAATCTTCTAAGATGAATTGTTTTTTGATCAATCTTGTCATTTTTTCCCAACTTCTAATTTTAAGTTTTCACTCTCCTTTTTTGGGCAACCAATTTCTCCCACCACAAACTTGCATGCTGTTTTCATTTTCAAACTAGCAACCTTGCACTTGGCATCATCAGTGAGTCATGTTCCATCTAACATTAGGGATTCTTCTTCTTAGGCATTGTTGTCCTTCAAAGAAAGTATGAAACTTATTCATATCAATTCTAAGCCTTTCAAGTTCATGCTTAATGCATAGAACTTGAGCTTCTTGCAAGGTCAAGGCACTTAAAGGGGGCAATTAACTCAGATAATAACAACCTCTGTTACCTAAATTCTCCCTTGGATATTCACTAAGTAAAATAGGCTCTCCACTTAGACTTTAACCACTATATCCCTAGAACAAGCTCTCTACAGTTATATATTGGTAGTCTTAAGAACTAGGAAAATAGATTAATTCAAGTAATAATCACACAAGCTTAAATTATTTAACCTGCGTTGAGTTACTTATAACAATAAGAAGAAAACTTCTTCATAATCTCTTATTATTAATTGCTCTTTAGTGATTAGGGTTACGATGAATATAGGTTACAATCCTTAATTCTAGCAATCAACTATTGTTTAACTAATTCAATAAGTCTAACTAAATGAATTAAAACAACAATTATTCCATAATTTAATTAGAATAACTCAAACAATTCCAAGCAAAATGAAAACAACATAACATATTAATATATTCCATCAAAATACCAAATGTTTTGAAATCTCCAAAAGCTATTGAAAATTCCTAGCTATAATACTTAAAAGAAACTGAATCTTACTACTATCCTCTCCTTATGTGTATGCCTCCTCTTCTCTCTATATTTCAATAACTAAAAGGTCCTTATTATAGTTTAGATAATGTACATAATATGCACAAGAATACCCTAGGAAATGAAAAACAAAAACTCCTATTCACAATATTACAATAAACTCATTTCCTTAATTATGATAAAATTCCTATAATGAGTTCCAAGCTTATTCTCATATAAATATTATCAAAATTATGGTCCTCTTCTTCAGGTTTCTAATGCATTCAGTCCTCTTCAATTTAGGCATTTGAATGACTCAAATGTTTGTAGCTCAAGTTATAACCATTTAAATATTTAGTGCTTGAACAAAAATCCTACTCCAATTAAGATTTGGACTCTAGTTTTTTGCCCTAAATTTGAAGCAAAGTCTCAAGGCCCAAACAAACTCAGATCTGGACACATGCCCCTAATCTAAAAATTTTAAGATTTCTACTATAACTTCATTGAAGATCACTTTTACAATCTAAAACTATAAGTTAGTGAAAAACCTAAAATAATAAACAAAGGTCAACATAATAAAATGTTGAAATTTTGCCTACAAGAAGCAAAAATTCTTGAAACCTTTCCAAAATATACCTAATTTATAAAACATATTATAGTAAACCTAAATAGGTATAAAAATTAGTGAAAACAACTAAATGTAAAAAGGAAATGAATAAATAAATTCTCACTCATGAAACCCCCTTACATTTAGCTTTTGTGTGTCATTGAGTAAAACAAAATCAAACTAAAAAAAAATAGTAAGCAACATACTAGTCATACCTTAGGACACAATTGTAGTGGACAAGCTAATTACATTTAACTCTTAACCAACAGACTTACCTAACTTAAAAATGTAGCAATGTCAAATACAATAACAATGACATACTTATCTCTCTTCCTTTTTATCCACAATTGCTCTCAATTAGTTAATGTAAGTCTTGCAACTAACATAACAAATTCATGTATAGTTTGCTTATCAACCATTCCTCAGTACTATTATAAATTAGGTAGGAAAGTAGGGTCTCCCTTATTAAAGCAAAAATAGTAAAATTAATACTTTTTCTTAAGACATCCTTAAAAATGAGCAAACATGCAGTGGAGTAGAATTAAAATTTTGCAATTTTACCTCTTAGTTGTTTTTTTTTTTATGTTTCTTTTTCAATCACCCTATTTACTTAAACAAAAGTTTAGGACTAGCTTAAAAGAATAGTTTCAAGACAAACAACACACTACTCAATCGTGCTTCTTTACAAAATGCACATAAATTGTCAAGAAACATTGTTTCAATAGAGTATTAAAATGTCAATCACACTTACTACTATTTTACAAAACATTGCTAACATCCTAAGCCATGCAATATATCATAAAAATAATCTAACTTCATACTTAGGCATCACAAAACATTCTAAAGCATAACCAACATATGATCATTATTTCACAAAAACTAAAATAAAAATTCTACCTAACCTCTCTCCCACACATAAAACTTACATTGTTCTCAATGTAAAAGCCAAATGTAATGGAAAGTTATTTGAAATATAAATAAAAAGAAAGAGTAAAGAAATCAAATTTGAATTAAACTTTTATCGCCTCCCAAGTAGCACCCTTGTTAAATATTATTAGCCTAACCATATACTTCCTTAGTTAGCTTCGATGTGATCTACCAACTTTGTCAACTCAACATTCTGCACCTAAAAACCTTCACAAAAATGTTTGAGCCTATGATCATTCAGCTTGAAAACCTTGTCCATCTATAAACTCCTTACCTTAACTGCACCATGACCAAGAACATTACTTATAATAAAAGGAC
This sequence comes from Rhizophora apiculata, assembly GCA_037832385.1. NCBI lineage: Eukaryota > Viridiplantae > Streptophyta > Magnoliopsida > Malpighiales > Rhizophoraceae > Rhizophora > Rhizophora apiculata. The sequence continues at coordinate 9,040,607 of CM075439.1, read as the reverse complement.
CAACCCAACAAGATCACAACTTACTTGGATATAGCTTAAGCCTTGAATAGTAAGGAGGACTTTCTATTTAACAACAAAGTTCTTCCTTAAAATCCTTTGATCATGAGATGCCTTCACCTTCTCTTGATCTTTTGTTGCAATCATGGTCTAATTACACCCTTAAAAGCCATCAAGAAAGCAATAATGATTATGACTAGGTAATCTTTCTATCATTTGATTAATAAAAGGAAGAGGGAAATGATCATTGTAAGTGGCAAAGTTGAATTTCATGTAATCAATACACACTCTTCAACCCATTTACATACATGTATGTACCAACTCATTGTTATCATTTAGATCCACTGTAACACTAGATTTCTTTGAGACCACTAGCATTATACTCACCCACTTATTATCCAAGATTGGATACATGTTAACAACATTAAGGAGCTTTAGAATTTCCATTTTCATTAGCTCCATTATTAGGACAATCAACTAATGTTGAGCTTCCTTGGTTGGTTTGGCTCCTTCTTGCAACAATATGTGGTGCATGAACATGGTTAGTGATAAGGGATTGAACCCTAACTCCACCATGAAAGCTAGCTCAAGAGTGGAGATTTGAGCCAACCCTTATAAATAGCCCAAAGACCCTCTTCAGGAACCAATGTGGGACACATCATGCCCAACCCCTTTAAACTGTATGTCCACGTGCTGCCTCAGTTGGCGATCGATATGGGGGCAGAGAACCTTTGTACATGCACCCACTCGACCCACTGAGGTTTGCCTCTGATACCAAATGATACGAACTCTGATTATATGTAAACGGAACCCAACACCAATGTTGGTATAAGATCATTCTAACAAAGGTTAAGGGATTTGGAGTTCTGACCCAATGATTATAAACAACTAAGAACCAGAGCTATAAGATTCAGACGCCACTCCTAACAATAACAACATTGAAGAAGATAAATCTATTGAACCAACACACTCAAGTACGAAAGTTCAGAATTAGTTCTCAAAGAACCAAAGAAAATAACTCATACATTTATGAAAAATCGGGTTCTTTTTTTCCAACCACCCTTTCTGCCCTTTTTATATGCTAACCCCCAAAAACCCTAACTAATAAGATGAGCTTATTAAGGAAATTCGTTCAACCCACTACATAACAATATAACCTATGAAAATAATCCATTTAAAAGCCCAAACATGGGCTCCCAAATCCAACTTCCTTCCCAAAGCCATGGTTCTCAAATTCCTCCACAGATGACACATTTGCAAACCCTGGTGAAGCCTCCATCATCCTTAACTCGTACCTAGCAACTTCCTGATAGTAAATGTCACATAACAAGTTGTTGAGAGCTTCCTTTATTTTCTTTGACCTTGCCCTTGTCATTGGTCCCCCAAGGTTTTGAAAAGCATTAACTCCCTTATTGATTTGAGCTGGTACAATATGGCTTCCATCATTCCCACTCTACTTAAAATGATTTGTCCTCAAATTAACACCTACATCATCAAAGAGAAAAGGAGAAAGGTTAGAAACATTAAATGTTACACTCACATTATACTCACCTGGCAAGTCAAGTTTATATGCATTATTGTTGACTCTTGCCACCACTTGAAAAGGACCATCTCCCCTTGGTTGCAACTTTGATTTCCTTTGCATAGGAAATCTATCCTTCCATAAATGTACCCAAACCTAATCAACAGGTTCAAAAGTGATATGCCTATGACCTTTGTTGGCTTGTGTTTCATATTGTTTGGTTTTTCTCTCAATGTTAAGCCTAGCTTTCTCATGAAGTTTCCTAACCACTTCAGCCTTCTTTTTCCCATCTAAATTAACCTTGTCCTGTATAGGAAATGGTACTAAATCCAAAGGAGATAATGGATTAAAACCATAAACAAGCTCGAAAGGAGAATAACTTGTAGCACTATGAACAACACGATTATAGGCAAACTCCACAAAAGGCAAACATTCTTCTTAAGTTCTAGAGTTCTTACCAATAACAACACGCAACAATGTACCAGGAGTTCGATTTACTACCTCAGTCTGTCCATCGGTTTGTGGATGGCAAGTTGTAGAAAACAATAGCCTTGTTCCAAGCTTACCCCACAATGTCTTCCAAAAATGGCTAAAAAATTTTGCATCACGATCTGATACAATACTTTTCAGCATTCCATGTAGGCAAACAATCTCTTTAAAAAATAAGTCTGCAATGTGTTGGCATCATCCGTTCTGGTGCAAGCAATGAAATGTGCCATCTTTGAAAACCTATCAACTACAACAAGAATACAATCTCAGCCCTTCTTGGACCTAGGTAACCTAAGAATAAAATCCAAGGAAATGTTGGTCCAAGGTTCACAAGGAATTTCTAAGGGCATATACTTACCATGGGGCAAAATCGTAGACTTAGCTTGTCTACAGGTAATACACTTGGCATAGACTCTTTCACCATCCCTTTTCATGTGTGGCCAAAAGAAATGTTCATTTAAAACATCAAAAGTCTTTTGAATGCCAAAGTGTCCCATTAAACCACCCCCATGAGTTTTTGATAAGGGGTTGAACCCTAACTCCACCATGAAAGCTAGCTCAAGAGTGGAGGTTTGACCCTACCCTTATAAACAGCCCAAAGACCTCCTCAGGAACCAATGTGGGACACATCATGCTCAATCCCTTTAAACTGCACGTCCATGTGCTGCCTCAGTCAGCGATCGGCACGGTGGCAGGGAACCTTTGTACATGGGCCCACTTGACCCACTGAGGTTTGGCTCTGATACCACCTGATAAGGGATTGAACCCTAACTTTCACCATGAAAGCTAGCTCAAGAGTAGAGGTTTGACCTAACCCTTATAAATAGCCCAAAGTTCCCCTCAGGAACCGATGTGGAACACATTAGCTTCTCTTACAAGTAATGCTCTCATAGACCCTTGAGGAATACAAAACTTATTTACTCTAAACAAATACCCCTCATATTTATAGAACTTACCAAAGGCAGCTTTCTCACATGCAGCATATACATTACTAAAGTCAGCATCATTAGCATACAAATCAATAATGTGCTCAAACCCCAGCAACTTAACGCTCAAAGTGCTAATCAATGTGTACCTATGTGACAATGCATCAGCAACAACATTTTCCTTACCTAATTTGTATTGAATTACATAAGGAAAAGTTTCAATAAACTCAACCCATTTTGCATGTCTCCTATTCAACTTACCTTACCCCTCAAGTATTTTAAAGATTCATGATCAGTATAAATTACAAACTCCTTGGGTCAAAGGTAATGCTGCCATGTTTCTAAAGTCCTAACAAGTGCATACATTTCTTTATCATAAGTTGGATAATTCAATGTTGCCCCACTCAACTTCTCACTAAAGAATGCAATAGGTCGTTTCTCTTGCATGAGAACTCCCCCAATCCTAATGCCCCATGCATCACATTCAATTTCAAAGATCTTAGTGAAATTAGGCAAAGCAAGAAGTGGTGCATTACACAACTTAGATTTAAGCAAATCAAAGGCATCTTGTTGTTCCTTACTCCACTTGGAACCCACACTCTTTTTAATTGCCTCAATCAACGGTGCAACTATGGTACTAAAATCCTTAATGAACCTCCTATAAAAGCTAGCCAAACCATGAAAACTCCTCACATCACTCACACTCTTAGGTGTAGGCCAATATCATTTTTGTAATAGAGATTTCTACACATATCAAAGAATTCATTGCCAATTGAACTTCTTGTATTTTTGTTGTAATAAGAGGAAAGTTATGGTGATCCATCCAATTTTGAGGATTCTTTTTAAGCCTATCAAATCAAGGTTTATCATCATAAGCTAACTCTTTATAAAATTTGAAAGACAATTCAAACTTCCAAAAGCATTGCAACTATTGATCATCCTTAATTTCATCAAGAAATTTAAAGGCAACTCAATTGCTTGATTTATTGGCATAATAATTCCATTTTCAATGAAGTGACCAAGGAAACGAATCTTGGTTTAAAATAACTTCATTTTTTTTTAGAAGAAGCAACTAGACCTACTCATTTCATGATATTTAAGAAAATATTTAAATGCTTAGAATGTTGTTCGATGGTATTAGAAAAAAAAAAAAAAAACATCATTGATGTAAACAAGAGTAAATGCTAAATAATCATTAAATATTTTGTTCATAATTTTCCAAAATTTAGAAAGAGTATTTTTTTAATCCAAAAGGCATAACATTCCTATTATTACCCATAACCCTATTAATAAGATTAACATATTAAATGAGTGCCTTATATCCCCCGTGACAGTTGCTAGACCAATTAACTTTTTGTGTCTACATAAAACCTTATATCCATTGAATTTCATCAAGAAAAGGTGTAATTGGTCTAGATTACCATTTCTTATACATTTTTTTCTTCTGTAAATGAGTGCTTGCAATGAATAGCAAAACTTTGTTAGTTAGAAATAAAGAGATAATCTCATTATTTAGGAATTTAAACACCAAATATGTATAAGCACGTTTATGTCTACCCAAAATAATATATTCATTAGAACGAGCATGTTTGCACACCTTTGGTACTCTATACTTATTGAATTCCATCAAGTGAAATGTGTCATTGATCTTTATTACCTTTCTTTATAGGTATTGAATTGTTTAATTCTTAAACAATAAGACTATCTTCTTCAATTTTTCATGATAAGACTTCACTGTTCATTGGAAGGACAAATTTACACAAATTGATAGTGAAATTAACATCAGTGTTTACACAAAACATTATATTCATTACAACAAGCTTGTTGGTACTAATGTGTCCTATATCGGTTCCTGGGCCATTTACAAGGGTTGGGTCAACCCTTCACCCTTGAGCTAGCTTTTGTGGTGGAGTTAGGGTTCAATCCCTTATCAGGTGGTATCAGAGCCAAGCATCAGAGGGTCGGTGGGTGCATGTACAAAGGTTCCCTACCATCAACTCCTGTGTTGAATCACCGACTGAGGCAGCATGTGGATGTGCAATCTAAAGGGGTCAGGCATGATGTGTCCCATATCGGTTCCTGAGGGGTTCTTGGGCCATTTATAATGGTTGGGTCAACCCTTCACCCTTGAGCTAGCTTTCGTGGTGGAGTTAAGGTTCAATCCCTTATTAGGTGGTATTAGAGCCAGGCGTCAGAGGGTCGGTGGGCTTATGTACAAAGGTTCCCTGCCATCAACTCTCGTGTCAAATCGCCGACTGAGGTAGCATGTGGATGTACAGTCTAAAGGGGTCGAGCATGATGTGTCCCATATCGGTTCCTGAGGGGTTCCTGGGCCGTTTATAAGGGTTGGGTCAACCTTTCACCCTTGAACTAGTTTTTGTGGTGGAGTTAGGGTTAATAAGGGATTGAACCCTAACTCCACCACAAAAGCTAGTTCAAGGGTGAAAGGTTGACCCAATCCTTATAAACGGCCCAGGAACCGATATGGGACACATCATGCCTGACCCCTTTAGACTGCATGTCCACGTGCTGCCTCAGTCGGCAATTCGGCATGGGAATTGATGGCAGGGAACCTTTGTACATATGCCGACCAACCCTCTGATGCCTGGCTCTGATACCACCTGATAAGGGATTGAACTCTAACTCCAGCACAAAAGCTAGCTCAAGGGTAAAGGGTTGACCCAACCCTTATAAATGGCCCAAGAACCCCTCAGGAACCGATATGGGACACATCATGCCTGACCCCTTTAGATTGCACATCCACATGCTGCCTCAGTCGGTGATTCAACACAGGAGTTGATGGTAGGGAACCTTTGTACATGCACCCACCGACCCTCTAACACCTGGCTCTGATACCACCTGATAAGGGATTGAACCCTAACTCCACGACGAAAGCTAGCTCAAGGGTGAAGGGTTGACCCAACCTTTATAAACGGCCCAGGAACCCCTTAGGAACCGATATGGGACACATCAGGTACCTCTTGGGTCCTTCAAATCCATTGAATTTCATCAGAAAAAAAAAAAAAAAAACGTTTCATTGGTCTAGATTACCTTTTCAAATACATATAGAGTGTTTCATTTTCTCAATGAGACTATCTCTTCATTTCTATCTAACAAGGACCCTTTCATCATTACAAGGACTCATTTACACAGAAAGATCTCTTAATTAACTTTGGTGTCTACAACATACATTATATTCCTTGCAATAGGCTTGTTTATACATCCTTGGCACACTAAATCCATTGAATTCTATTAAAAAATGGTGTGATTGGTCTAGATTACCATTTCTTATGCATATTTTGTGTAAATGAGTGATTGTAATGAAAGAAGGAGCTTTGTTAGTTTGAAATGAAGAGACAATCTCATTATTCAGGAATTGAAACACTTAATACCTAAAAACACATTTGTGTTTACACAAAACATTACAATCATTGGAACAAGCACACCTGCAAACTTTGGTACTCTGTACCCAATGAATTCCATTAAGTAAAATGAGTGTTTGTTCTTTATTAGTGTTCCTTTTAGGTATTGACTGGTTTGATTCCCAAACAATGAGACTGTCTCTTCAATTTTACATGATAAGACCTAACTTTTTATTAAAAGGAAAAATTTATAGAAAATGATGGTGAAATTAACAATTCTGTCATCATAAAATATTATATTCATCGTAATAAGCTTATTTGTACATATTTGGAAATCAAAATCCATTGAATTCCATCAAAAAAATGGTGTGATTGGCTTATATTACCATTTTTTTTTACATATTTTGTGTAAATGAGTGCTTGTAACAAAAGGAGGAGTTTTGTTAGTTTGAAACGAAGATATAGTCTCATTATGTAGGAATTGAAACACTCAATACATATAAGCACATTTTTGTCTACATAAAACATTATATTCATTGGAATAAGCACATTTGCACACCTTTAGTATTATATCCCCATTGAATTCCATCAAGTGAAAAGATTCATTGATCTTTATTAGGTTTCCTTATAGGGATTGAATGGTTTAATTTCTAAACAATGAGATTAACTCTTTAATTTTTCATGACAAACTTCATTTTTCATTAGAAGGACAAATTTACACAAAATGATAGTGAAATTAACATTTGTGTCCATATAAAACATTATATTCATTGCAACATGCTCGATTGTACCTCTTTGGTACTCCAAATCCATTGATTTTCACCAAAAAAAAAGGTGTGATTGGTCTAGATTACCTTTTCAAATACATATTAAGAGTTTCATTTTCTAAATGATTTTCTAAATGAGACCATCTCTTAATTTCTGGTTAATAGGCCTCCTTCCTTCATGCAAGGATTGATGCACATAAATAGATCTCATAATTAACTTTTGTGTCAATGACAAACATTATATTCATTGCAATAGGCTTGTTTGTACATCTTTGGTACACTAAATCCATTGAATTCTATTTTAAAATGGTGTGATAAATCTAGATTACTATTTCTTATACATATTTTGTGTAAATGAGTGCTTGCAATGAAAGAAGGAGCTTTTTTAGCTAGAAATGAAGAGATAGTCTCATTATTTAGGAATTGAAACATTCAGTTCATATAAGCAAGTTTATGTCCACTTAAAACATTATATTTGTTGGAGCAAGCACATTTACACACCTTTGGTACTATATACCTATTGAATTCCATCAAGTAAAATGAGTCATTGATCATTAATAGTTTTCCTCATAGGTATTGAAAGGCTTAATACTAGAACAAGGAGATGATCTCTTCAATTTTTCATGACAAGATGTCACATTTGATTGGAAGGACAAAGTTACACAAAAGGATGGTGAAATTACCATTTTTGTCCTCACAAAACATTGTATTCATTGCAACAAGGTTATTTGTGCATCTTTGGTGCCCTAAATCCATTGAATTCCATCAAAGAAATGGTGTGGCTGGCCATGATTACCATTTCTTTTAAATATTTTGTGTAAATAAGTGCTTGCAATGAAAGTAGGAGCTTTGTTTGCAACATACATTATATTCATTGTAACAAGCTCATTTATCCATCTTTGGTACTCTAAATCCATCAAATTTCATCATAAAAGGTGTGATTGGCCTAGATTACCTTTTCAAATATGTATTAAGAGTTTCATTTCCTGAATGAGACCATCTTTTTATTTCTAGCTAACAAGGCTCCTTCCTTTGTTGTAAGGATTCATTTACACAAAAAACCTCTTACAATTAACTTTAAGGTCAACAACAAACATTATATTCCTTGCAACAAGCTCATTTTTACATCCTTTGTTCACTAAATCCATTGAATTCCATCAAAACAATTGTGTGATTGGCCTAGATTGCCCATCCTTATACATATTTTGTGTAAATGAGTGCTTACAATGAGTTAGTTCTTGATAAATTCTTTAATTGTTGAAAAAATCGAAGGAGAAAATTCCCACTTTTATTTCCACTAACATTTTGTTTTTCTTTCTTAATAATGAAATTAAGCTTATTTATATGTTAAATTAACAACTTTAACCCTAGTGATAATGATAAACTTCCTAAATAAGCTAACAACAAAACTACTCCTATTTGTTTTAGGAACTATCCTTATTTATAATAAAGTCTTATTTAGGTGTGGAGTTTACTATAACCTTAGCTCATTAAGTCCTCCAATCAAATTAAAAAGGCCTTGGGCCATATTAAGATAAGTTTTGCCTCCTTTCAAGCTTGAATTACCCTTTTTGTCCCAAATTTCTTCAATCAACCTACTAAGTACCTCTTTCATCCTTTTAGCTCTTGAATGTGTCATGGGCCCTTCTTGAATGCTCAATAGATCCTTAGAAGCCCTCTAAGCATTGGCTTCTCCATGGATCTCATTGCCTTGTTATCCAAAAATGAAGAGGTAGTCTCATTGTTTGTGAATTTAAAGAAATCTAATCAAGATTAATGACTTATTTATTTGATGGAATTTAATGGGTTTAGGGTACCAAAGGTGTACAAAAGTGCTTGTTGCAATCAATATAATGTTTTGTATAGATACAAAAGTTAATTTTGCAATCTTTTTGTGTAAATGAGTCCTTAGAATGAAGGAAGGAGTCTTGTTAGTTAGAAATGAAGAGACAGATTCATTATTTTGAAATTGAAACACATAATGCATATTAGAAAAGGTAATCTAGACAATTCAAACCTTTGTTTTAGAGAAATTCAATGGATTTAAAGTACTAAAAATGTACAAAAAAGATTGTTGCAATGAATATAATGTTTGCTATTGACACAAAAGCTAATTATGAGATCATTTTGTGTGAATGAGTCCTTACAACAAAAAGTGAAGCCTTGTTATCAAAAAAGGAAGAGGCAATCTCATTGGTCGAGAATTAAACCATTCAACACTTGTAAGGAATGCTAATGAAGATCTATGACTCATTTACTTGATGGAATTCAATGGGTTTGGAGTACTAAAGATGTACAAACATGCTTCTTACAATGAATATAATGTTTTGTGTTGACACAAAATGATGTGAACCCCAAAAGACATGGCTTAGGAACCCAACGTACACGTGGAGTCAAACAAGAAACCAAGAAAGCTAAATCAAATTTCAATCATGCAATACATATACCCAATGTTAGGTTGAATGTCAAAGAAGATTTAGTACTTGAAAAGTTTTTTAGTTCGTGAAAGAACCAAAGGAGAAAATTCACACTTTTATTTTCATTAATGTTTTTCCCTTTTAACAATGCAATCTAGCCTATTTAAAGGCTGAATCAACAACCCTAAAAACCTGAAAAATAAAGACAATGATAAACTCCTAAAATGTAAGAATCCAACTATTTTATTATAGACTCATATTTTATAACAAATTTCTATTTAGGAGTTGATTTTATTATAACCCTAGCCATTAAGTACTCCAATTAATTTAATAAAGCCTTGGCCAGCATTAAGATATGCTTTGCTACCTTTCAAGCATGAATTATCTTTTTAGCCAAAATTTTTTCAATTTGTCCACTAACTACTTCTTTTATCTTTCTATCTCTTGAATATGTCCCTAGCCCTTCTTGAATGCTTAATGGATCCTTAAAAACCCTTCATGCATCAAGTCTTCCATGGATCTCATCACAAAAGCTAATTTGACCATCATTTTGTGTAAATGAGTCATTGCAATGAAGGAGGGAGCTTTGTTAGCTAGAAATGAGGAGACAATCTCATTATTCAACAATTCAAACACATAATATGTATGAGAAAAGGTAATATAGACCAATCACACCTTTTTTTTTTTATGGAATTCATTGGATTTAGAGTACCAAAAATGTACAAACGAGTTTGTTGCAATGAATATATATTTGATGTTGACACAAAAGTTAATTATATGAACATTTTGTGTGAATGAGCCCTTGCAATGAAGGAAGGAGCCTTGTTAGCTAGAAATGAAGAGATAGTCTCATTATTCAAGAATTGAAACACTCATTACTATAAGGAAAGCTAATCTAGAACAATCATACCTTTTTTTGTTGAAATTCCATGGATTTAAAGTATCAAAGATGTTGAAATAAGCTTCTTGCAATTAATGCGATGTTTGCTATTGACATAAAAGTGAATTTGAAGATCATTTTGTGTGAGAGTTTTTGTAATAAAAATAAAAGCCTTGTTATCAAAAAATGAAGGGGTAGTCTCATTGTTATAAGTTTAAACCATTTAATACCTATAAGGAAAGCTAATCAAAATCAATGACTCACTTGATGGAATTCAATCGATTCAGAGTACCAAAGGTGTAAACACAAAAGTTAATTTCACCCTGATTTTGTGTAAATGAGTCCTTACAACAAAGTAAGGAGCCTTATTAGCTAGAAATGAAGTGAAGGCCTCATTATTTGGGAATTAAAATAATCAATAGGTATAGAAAAGCTAATCAAGATTAATCAAAGCTTTGCTTGAAGGAATTCAATGGATTTAGAGTACCAAATTTGTATAAACAAGCTTAGTGTAAAGAATATAATGTTATTGTTCACAGAAATGTTAATTACAAGAACATTTTGTGTGAATGAATCTGTGTAATAAAAGAGAAGTCATGTTATTAAAAAATGAAGAGATGGTCTCATTGTTTGGGAATTAAACCATTCAATACCTATAAGAAAAGCTAGTCAAGCGCAATGACTCTTTGACTTGATGGAATTCAATGGGTTTAAAGTGTTTGCCAAAGGTGTGCAAACATGCTTGCTCTAATGAAAATAATGTTTCGTGTGGACACAAAAGTCAATTTCACCATCCTTCTATGTAAATGAGTCCTTGCAATGAAGGAAGCAACATTGTTAGCTAAAAATGAAGAGCTAGTTTCATGATTCAAGAATTGAAACAAATAATACGTATAAGAAAAGCTAATATAGACTAATCACACTTTTTTTTTTTATGGAATTCCATCAGAAAATGAGTCATTCATCTTCATTAGCTTTCCTTATAGGTATTGAATGGTTTAATTCTTGAACAATGAAACTGCCTCTTCACTTTTTGATAATAAGACTTCTCTTTTTGTTGCAAGAACTCATTCACATAAAATGATCTTGAAATTAACTTTTGTGTGAATAGCAAAAATTGTATTCATTGTAAGAAGCTTGTTTCTACATCTTTAGTACTCTAAATCCATTGAAGTCCATCAAAAATATGTGTGATTGGTCTATATTACCTTTTCTTATATGTATTGAAGTCCATCCTTCATTTCAAACTAATATGCTTGTTTTTATAACTTTGGTACTCTATGCACATTGAATTCCTTCAAGAAAATGATCAATGATCTTGATTTGCTTTCCTAATTGGTATTGAATGGTTTAATACCTAAACAATGAGATCATCTCTTCATTTTCTAATAATAAGACTTCTTTTTTAGATTGAAGGACTCATTCACACATAAATAATCTCATAGTTAACTTTTGTGTCAATAGCCAATATTATATTCATTGCAACATTTGTATATCTTTGGTACTATAAATTTATTGAATTCCATCAAGTAAAGGAGTCATTAATTTTTATTAGCTTTCTTTAAAGGCACCAAATGGTTTAATTTTTGAACAATGAGACCATCTCTACATTTTTTGATAACAAGACTTCTCTTTTCATTATAAGGACACATTCACACAAAATGATCTTAAAATTAACTTTTGTGTCAACAAAAAATCCTCTTTTCAACTCTAACTCTCCCACTCTAGTCATTGCTTTTCTTTTTGTTACTTTGAAAGTAACTGCTTTAACTTCAGCCACTCAAATTTTTAATATTCCTTTTTATTTCTTATTAAATGAATGACATCTTCTTCTAGAAATCCTAGCTATTTTAAGCATGATAATGGAGAATCTCATTGCTATTACTCAAACAAGCATTAAATGTATGCTTGCATATTCTTCCATAGGTCAAATCAAATATGTAATTATTGGAATAATTGTTAGAGCCTCAAATGGTGGATATGCAAGCATGATAACTTATATGCTCTTCTATATCTCCATGAATAACATTGTATTCATTGCAAGAAGCTCGTCTCAACATCTTTGGTACTTCAAATCCATTAAATTTCATCTAAAGCATGTGTGATTGGTCTATATTACCTGTATTGAGTGTCTTCATTCCTAAATGGTACTCTAAATCCATTAAATTCCACCAAGCAAATGATTCATTGATCATGATTTACATGCCTTAGAAGTATTGAATGAGATGGTCTCTTCATTTTTTGATAACAAGACTTCTTTTTTAATTGCAATGACTCATTCACATAAAATAATCTTCTAATTATATTCATTGCAACAATCTCATTTGTACATCTTTGATACTATAAAGTATATGAGTCATTGATCTTCATTAGCTTTCCTAATTAGCATTAAATGCTTTAATTCCCAAACAATGTGCTTGTCTCTTCATTTTTTGATAACAAGACTTCTCCTTTCACTTCATGGACTCATTTACACAAAATGATGGTGAAATTAACTTTAGTGTCTACACAAAACATTATATTCATTAGAACAAGCATGTTTGTACTCTTATGGTTGTTTAAATCCATCAAATTATGTCATGTAAATGAGTCATTGATCATTATTAGCTTTCATTATAAGTGTTAAATTGTTTAACTCATGAACAATGAGACCATATCTTCATTTTTGGCAACAAGAATTTTCATTTCATTGAAAGGACTTATCCATATAAAATGATCTTGTAATTAACTTTATATCAACAATAAACATTGTATTTATCACAACAAAGCTTGTACATACATTTATGATACTCTAAATCCATTGAATTTCTTAAAAAAAGGGGGGATTGGTCTATATTTCCTTTACCTATATGTATTAAGTGTTTCAACTCCTAAACAATGATAATGCCTCTTCATTTCTATCTAACAAGGCTCCTGCCATCGTTGAAAAGACTTATTTAAACAAAATGATTGTGAAATTAACATTTGTGTCTACACAAACGAGTATATTCAATGGAACAAGCACGTTCATACATCTTTGGTACTCTAAATCTATTGAATTCCATCAAGTAAATGAGGCATTAATCCTTATTAGCATTCTTTATAGGTATTGGATAGTTTAATTCTTGAACAATGATACCATCTCTTCATTTTTTTGATAACAAGACTTCTATTTTTGTTGCAAAGACTCATTCACACAAAATAATCTTATAATTAACTTTTGTATCAATATTAAACATTATGTTCATTGCAACAAGCATGTTTCTACATCTTTAATTTTGTAAATCCATTGAATTCCACCAAAAAAGATGAGATTGGTCTAGATTACCTTTTTTTATACATATTAAGTGTTTCAATTCCTAAATAAGGAGACCATCTTTTCATTTCTAACTAACAAAGCTCCTTGCTTCATTTTAGGGACTCATTTACATAAAATGATGTGAAACTAACTTTTGTGTCTACACAAAGCATTCTATTCATTGGAACAAGCTCTTTTGTATACCTTTGGTACTCTATATCCATCAAGGAAATGAGACATTGATCTTTGTTAGCTTTCCTTATATTGAATGGTTTGATTTCCAAAAAATGAAACTATCTCTTCATTTTTTGATAGCAAGACTTCTCTTTTCATTACATGGACTCATTTCAACAAAATATTGATGAAACATTATATTGATTGGAACAAGCATGTTTGTACACCTTTGGTACTCTAAACCTATTAAATTCCATCAAGCATATGAGTCATTGATCTTAATTAACTTTTCTTATAGGTATTGAACACTTTAATTTCCAAACAATGAGACTATCTCTTCATTTTTTGATAACTAGTCTTCTCTTTTCATTGCAAGGACTCATTCATACATAATGATCTCACAATAAACATTTGTTATATTCATGGCAACAAGCTCGTTTGTATATCTTTGGAACTCTAAATCCATTGAATTTCATAAAAAAAAAAAAAATGGTGTGATTGGTCTAGAACTTTTATTATATGTTTTGACTATTTTAATTCCTAAATAATGAGACCTCCTATTGTGAACCCCAAAAGAATTGGCTTTAGGACCCAATGTATACAAGGAATTCAAATAAGAACCTAAGAAAGCAAAATTAGATTTCAATTATGCAAGACCCAATTTTTAAGGAACATGAACCTAAGGTGTAAAGAAGGATATAGGTGTCATACTCCAGAAAAGAAGGGATTTTGTAGTGATAAGTCAGGTTAAACACCACATGAAGAGTTAGTTCTTGATAAGTTCTTTACTTCTTGAAAGAATTGGAGGAGAAAATTCTCATTTTTAGTTTCATCAATGTTCTACTTATTTTTAACAATGAAATCAAGCCCATTTATAAGCTAAATTAACAACCCTAACCCTATAGATAATGCCAAAATTCTTTAATAAGCTAACAACAAATTTACTCCTAATTATTTTTGTAGTTATTGTAAATTAATAATCCTAACCCTCGAGATAATTATAAACTTCCTAAATAAGCTAGCAACAAATGTCCTATTTTTTTTTTTTTTAGTGTTGTACAAATCCTTACAATCACTTGATATAGACCCATTTAGCCTACTTAAGCAATGAATAAAGCCTTGGCCTACATTAAGATACGTTTTATTGTCATTGAAACTTAAATTAGTTTCTTTGGCCCAATTTTCTTCAATTAGCCCATTAAGTGCCTCTTTTCCTCCTTTTAGCTCTTGAACATGTTATTAGCCCTTATTGAATGCTCAATGGATCTTTAAAAGCCCTTTATGCATTAAATCCTCTATGGATCTCATCATTTTGCCTCTCCTTAAAAGGATTCAACCTTGAATCATCACCCATATAAAAAAATATATGTTGGGAATAAACTCGCACACACTCCCTCATATGTTTCACTCAACTCTCTCACAATATGACACTCACTCTCATGTTTGCACACTATATAAATTTAGCTTTTCTCTCTCACTCCATTATTGAACTAAACAAAGTCAATGAAAGTCACTTCATTTCTAACTAATTCCAACAAAATAGAATCAAAGAAATTTAGGAAAGTGCACTAAATTTAAGGTTATGGATGAGAAGAACTCAACAAGATTAAATTGCAAAATACAAAAAAAAAAAAAAAAAACTAATTGGATCCAAATCCTTATAGGAATTGGAACGAAATAAGGAAAGAAAGCCTTTATCTCCCTTTCACCTAATTAAATAGGATTTACTTTTGAAATAGGAAGGAATCAAATAAAATATTTTTCTCTTCTTCTTTATCAAACAAGATTTTTTTTTTTTTTTGGTTTTTTAGCAAAACTTTTAATATAAGAAAAGATAAACTAGGGTTTGCATATTCAAAGAACAAGAGGTTATAGAATACAACTAAGAAGATGAACAAAAAAATGAACCTCAAAAATAGATAAGGAAACCTAATTTAGAGCCAAATTCTGGTGTGAACCCCAAAAGACATAGCTTAGTGACCCAACATGAACAAGAAATTCGAACAAGTACCCGAGAAAGCTAAATCATATTTCAATTATGCAAAACCTAAACCCAATGTTTGGCAAAAATGAACCTAAGGAATAAAGAAGGATATGAACACCACACTCCAAAAAAGGAAGGGATTTCGGAGTGATAAGTTGGGTTAAATGCCATAAGAAGAGTTAATTCCTAACAAGTTCTTAGTTCTTAAAAGAACTAAAGGAAAAAATTCTCACTTTTAGCTTCACTAATGTTCTGCTTATTTTTCATAATGAAATCAAGCTTATTTACATGCTAAATTTACAATTCTAACCCTAGAGAAAATGACAAATATCGTAAATAAGCTAACAACAATTCTACTCCTATTTGTTTTTGAAGTTGTTGTGAAATCCTTACAATCACTTGACATAGACTTATTCAACATATTTATATAATAAATAAAGCATCAACCTGCATTAAGATATGTTTTGTAGCCCTTTAAGCTTAAAATAGTTTATTTGGCCCAAATTTCTTTAATCAACCCGTTAAGTGCCTCTTTCATCCTTTTAGCTCTTGAACATGTTATTGGCCCTTCTTGAAACCTCAATGGATCCTTAAAAGCCCTCCTTGCAGTTGATCCTCTATGTATCACATCATCATCTCTCCATTTCTAACTCACAAGGCTCCTTCCTATGTTGCAAGGACACATTTACACAAAATGATGGTGAAATTAACTTTTGTGCCTACACAAAACATTATATTAGTTGGAACAAGCACATTTGTACACCTTTGTTCTTTAAACGCATTGGATTCCAGGAAGTAAATGAGTAATGAACTTGATTAGCTTTCCTTAAAGGTATTGAATGCTTTAATTCTTGAACAAAGAGATTGTCTCATCATTTTTTTGATAAATAGAATTTTCTTTTTGTTGCAATGACTCATTTGCACAAAATGATCTCATAATTAACTATTGTGACAATAATAAATAATGTATTCATTGCAAGAAGTGCAATTTAACATCTTCAGTATTCTAAACCCATTAAATTCCATCTTGTAAATAAGTTATTGATCTTGATTAGCTTTCCTTACAAGTATTGAATGGTTTAATTATCAAACAAAGAGACTATTACTTTATTTTTTGATAATAGTGCTTCTTTTTCATTGCAAGGACTTATTCACACAAAATGATTGCATAATTAACTTTTGTGTCAACTAACAAGCTCATTTTATATCTTTGGTCTCAAAATCCAATGAATTCCATCAAAAAATGGTGTGATTGGTCTAAATTACCTTTTCTTATTTGTATTAAGTGTTTGAATACCTAAATAAGACCTTTTCATTTTTAGCTAACAAGGTTGTTTCCTTCATTACAAGGGCTCATTTACACAAAATGATGGTGAAATTAATTTTTGTGTCTACATAGAACATTATATTCATAGGAATGAGCATGTTTGCACACCTTCAATACTCTAAACCCATTAAATTCCATCAAGTAAATAAGTCATTGATCTTGATTAGTTTTCCTTATAAGGAATGGATTTAATTCTTAAACAATGAGACCACCTCTTCAATTTTTGATAACAAGGCTTCTCTTTTTGTTGCAAGGGCTCATTTTGACAAAATGATCTCATAATTAACTTATTGTGTCAACATCAAACATCCTATCCATTGCACCGAGCTTGTTTGTTCATATTTGGTACTTTAAATCCTTGAATTCTATCAAAAAACAAAAAGGTGTGATTGATCTAGATTACTTTTTCTTATACATATTAAGTGTTATAATTGTTGAATAATGAAATTGCAAAACACGTAAGAAAAAAGATTAATTATATCTAAATCATTGTAGGAATTAGAATAAAATAAGGAATTAAAGCCTCTATAGAATGCGGCTAGCAACCTAGGGTTTGTAGACAAAAATAAAAGAAAACCTAGTGTTTGCAGATTCAAAGAACAAGAGGTTATAAAATGTGGTTAAGAAGAAGAATAAAAGAAAAACTCAACTTTTAGATAAATAAACTTGTAATCCTTAAAGCTTTGATAATAACCAATGTGAATCCTGAAAGACGTGTCTCAAGGGCCCATCATGTACAACTAATTGAATGAGAACCCATGAAAGCTAAATCATAATTCAATTATGAAAAACCTAAACCCAAAGTACAAGGAACATGAACCTAAGGTTAAAGAAGCATATGGATGTCATAGTTTAGCAATGAAAGGATTGATAAGTTAGGTTAAATGCCACAAGAAGAGTTAGTTCTTGAAAGAACTAAGGAAGAAAATTCTCACTTTTATTTTTACTAATGTTTTGCACTTTTAAAAAATGAAATCAATCTCATTATAGGTTGAATTAACAACCTTAAAATCCCTAAAAATAAAGACATTAATGAACTCCTAAAGTATAAAACACTCCTATTTTATTGCAATCACATATTTTATAAAAAAAAATTAGCTATTTAGGAGTGAATTTCATTGTAACTCTAGCCTATTAAGTACTTTAATCAAAT
The DNA here is from genome assembly GCA_037832385.1 of Rhizophora apiculata. Classification (NCBI taxonomy): domain Eukaryota; kingdom Viridiplantae; phylum Streptophyta; class Magnoliopsida; order Malpighiales; family Rhizophoraceae; genus Rhizophora; species Rhizophora apiculata. The sequence goes on along the minus strand of CM075439.1, from coordinate 9,022,332 downwards.
TAATAAAGCCTTGGCCTGCATTGAGATATGTTTGACTACCCTTCAAGCTTGAATTATAAGAACAAGCTTGTTTGTATATCTTTGGTACTCTACATCTATTGAATTCCAGCAAAAAAAAAAAAAAAAAGGTGTGATTGGTCTATCTTTTCTCAAAAGCATTGTATGTTTCAATTCGAAAATAATGACACTGCTTCTTCATTTTAATTAATAAGGCTCCCCACTTCATTACAAGGACACATTTACACAAAATAATAGTGAAATAGATTTTTGTGTATACACAAAACATTATATTCATTGGACCAAGCATGTTTGCACACCTTTTGTAATCTCAACCCATCGAATTCCAACAAGCAAATGGGTCATTAATCTTAATTAGCTTTCCTTATAGGTATTGAATGGTTTAATTATCAAACAATGAGTCCATTTCATTTTTTGATAACAAAACTTCTCTTTTTATGCCAAGGACTCATTGCCACAAAATAATCTCATAATCAACTTGTATGCCAACAACAAACATTATATTCATTACAAAAAGCTCGATTGTACATTTTTTGTGTTGTAAATCCACTGAATTCCATCAAAAATAGGTGTGATTGGTCTAAATTAACATTTATTATACTAATTGAGTGTTTTAATTGCTAAAAATTAGACTTTCTCTTCTTTTTTAACTAACAAAGTTCCTTCCTTCATTGCTAGGACTCCTTTTTACACAAAATCATAACGAAATTAACTTTTCTATCAACATGAAACAAATTATCAATTAAAACAAGTACATTTGAGTGCCCTTAGTACTCTGAATGCATTGAATTCCAACAAGCAAATGAGTCATTAATCTTGATTAGCTTTCCTTATAAGTATAGAATAGTTTGATTCCCAAACAATGACTTCTTCATGTTTTGATAACAATGCTTTTCTTTTCATTATAAGGACTCATTCCCATAAAATGATCTCATAATTAACTTTTGTGTCTCCAACAAACATTATATATTCAGTGCAACGAGCTCATTTGTACATTTTTAGTGTTCTAAATTGATCAAATTTCATTAAAAAAAATTGTCTGATTGGTCTTAATTAGCTTTTCTTATATGTATTGAGTGTTTAGTGCTTCAAACCTTTGAATTCCATCAAGGGTCCTTTGTTGCATGGACTCATTTATACAAAATGATGGTGACATTAACTTTCATGTCAACAAAAAAAACATTATATTATTTGGAACAAGCACATTTACACACCTTTAATACTCTAAACCCATTGAATTCTACCAAGTAAATGAGTCATTGATCTTGATTAGCTTTCCTTATAAATATTGAATGGTTTAATTCTTGAACAATGAGAACACCTCTTCATTTTTTGGCAACATGGCTTCCTTTTTCATTGCAAGGACTCATTCACATAAAATGATCTCAAAATTAACTTTTTGTTAACAATAAGCATTACATTGATTGTATGAAGCTCATTTCTACATCGTTGGTACTCTAAATCCATTGAATTACATAAAATAAAGGTGCAATTAGTCTAAATTAGCTATTCTTATCTGTATTAAGTGTTTTAATTCAATAATAAAGAGACCATCTATTCATTTATAACTAGCTTTATTTTTTGGGTTTTTAAGGTTGTTAATTTAGCCTATAAATAAGCTTGATTTTATTGTTAAAAAGAGCATAACATGAGTGAAAATTTTCTCATTTGATTTATTCAAAAAACTGAAGAACTTATCAAGAACTAACTCTTCTTGTAGTGTTCAACCTAACTTATCACTCCCAAATCCCTTCTTTGATAGAGTGTGGCATTTATATCCTTCCTCATACCCTAGGTTCATGTTCCTTGAACATTGGGTCTAGGTCTTGCATGATTTAAATATGATTTATCTTTCTTAAGTTCTTATTCAATTGCTCAAGTGTGCTGGGTTCCTAAGCCATGTTTGTTAGGATTTACATCATTTTGTGTCAACACAAAACATCATATTCAATGCAACATGCATGATTATAAACCTTTGGTACTCTAAACCCATCAAATTCCTTTAAGTAAATGTTATGGAAGCCATATTGTACCAGCTCAAATCAACAAGGGAGTTGATGCTTTGCAAAACCTTGGAGGACCAATGACAAGGGCAAGGTCAAAGAAAAGGAAGCTCTCAACAACTTGTTGTGCGACATTTACTATTAGGAAGTTGCTAGGTACAAGTTAAGGATGATGGAGGCTTCACTAGGGCTTGCAAATGTGTTATCTGTGGAGGAATTTGAGAACCATGGCCTTAGGAAGGAAGTTGGATTTGGGAGCCCATGTTTGGGCATTTAAATGGATTATTTTCATGGGTTTTGATTATTATTTAGTGGGTTGGACGAATTTCCTTAGTAAGCCCATCTTATTAGCTAGGGTTTTTGGGGATTAGCATATAAAAAGGGCAGAAAGGGTGGCTAGAAAAAAAAGACCCATTTTTCATGAGTGTATGAGCTATTTTCTTTGGTTCCTTGAGCACTAATTCTGAACTTTTATACTTAAGTGTGTTGGTTCAATAGACTTATCTTCTTCAACGTTGTTGTTGTTAGGAGTGGCATCTGAATCTTATAGTTCTGGTTCTTGGTTGTTTATAATCATTGGGTTAGAACTCCAAATCCCTTAACCTTTGTTAGAACGATCCTATACCAACATTGGTGTTGGGTTCTGTTTACATATAATTAGAGTTGGTATCATTTGGTATTAGAGCCTTGGCTCTAACTCAGGTTAGTTATACTTTTGTTACATCTATTTCATGTATTCTTCATTGTTGGTTGAATAATCAAAAAAAAAAAAAAAAAAAGAAGAAATTTGTGTGTTTCTTGTGTTTGGCCGCTGCTATCATTCATTTTGCAAAAATACCCATTAGTTAACTAAAAAAAAAAAAAACAAAAAAACTTGTATTTATTGGGTTTCCTTTCTGATATTTGTTTCTTCTACAGAAATACCCATTAGTTAACCAAAAAAAAAAAAAAAAAATGGCTTCATTACTCAATTATATTCGATAATTGATTATTATCTAATTGCACTGCTCAAATCATTGAATTCCTTGACATTTTGTTTGCTTTATTACCCATCTTCTTGATTGTGTCACTTCTCTGAAGAGGTAGGTCTAGGATTGATATATTCAAGTTTTGTTTGTTCTGAATTTAGTTTGCTTGGAACTATTGAAAGAGCTCTTAGAGTCTTGCAATTCATTGTGTGAAACACAAGAGTTGAGGAATACTATAGTTGAGTGGAGAGCAAACACACAAGGGAGTGAGTTTTGTGAGGTATATTCTTTATTTACTAACAATCTTGCATATCAAATGTCTAATGCTAAAGAAGGCAGTTTCCCACATGGAGAGGAGGAAGTAGTTGTTCCAAATTTCAAATTGCTTATGAAATCCTTAGAGTAGAAGTTTGATAGGATTGACCAAATGTTTTAGGAAGTTTAAGACAGGATGGATAAAATAGAAGGAGAATCGAGTGTCAATCCTAAGAGGCCAGCTGGGAGGGTCATAAAGGAGCAATTTGAACATGACTTTGGTGAAGATGGTGATGATTATTATGATGATGGTGATAATGCTAGTAGAAACTTTAGAGGTAGATTTAGAGGAGGACGTGGTAATAGGAATGGTAGAGGAGTTAGAGGCAATGAAAATGTTTATGATAGGTACACTGGAGGTTGGGATAATAGAAATAGAGTGGAGGAAGGAGTAGACAAAAATCTTAGTAGTATTAAAATGAAAATACCTTCTTTCCAAGGGAAAGTTGACCCTGATGTCTATTTGGATTGGGAACGAAGGGTAGAATTAATATATGATGCCACAACTTCTTTGAGGAGAAAAAAGTGAAGTTAGCTGTGGCAAAGTTCACTGATTCTGCTGTAGTTTGATGGGACTAGCAAGTTACCACTAGGAGAAGAAATTTTTGAGAGAACTGTAGAAACTTGGAATGAGTTAAAGACTGTGATGAGAAGGAGATTTGTTCCTTACTCTTATTATAGGGATTTGTATAACAAGTTGCAGAGCCTTACGCAAGGTTCCAAGAGTGTGGAAGAGTACCATAAGGAGATGGAAATTGCTATGGTTAGGGCAAATGTAATTGAGGATAGGGAGGTAACCATGGCTAGGTTCCTCCAAGGGTTAAATAGAAGCATAGCTGAAGTGGTAGAATTGCAACACTATGTAGAGCTTGAAGACATGGTACACATTGCCATGAAAGTTGAGAGGCAACTTAAGGGAAGGAGCACTTTTAGAAATAATCAGAACTTAGGTTCATCCTTTTGGAAGTCAAACTGGGGGAAGAAGGAAGAGAAGAAGACTTCTAAGCTTAAAACCAATTCACATAGACCCAAGACTAGTGGGGACATCTTGGAAAGGGGCAAATTTGAAGAAAAACTTAAGGGCACCCAAGGAAAAACTAGAGACATCAAATGCTTTAGATGTCTGGGTAGGGGTCATGTGGCTTCACAATGTCTTAACAAGAGAACCATGTACCTTAAGGAGAATGGTGACTATGTGTCTGGCAGTGATGCTAGTGATGAAGACCAAATGCCATCACTAGAGGATGCTAGTGATGTTGATGAAAGGATAAAGTATCCAGAGCATGGTGGAAGGCTTTTAGTAGTAAGGAGAGCCCTTAGTGTGCAGGTTAAGGAGGAGGATGATGTTGAGATGTAGCAGAAAAATATTTTCCATACTTGATGTTTGGTTCAAGATAGACTTTGTTACTTGATCATCAATGGAGAGTTGGTGGAAAATTGAACTTGCCTACAAGCAAACATCCTAGGCCATATAATTTGCAATGGTTGAATGATAGTGGAGTGGTGAAAGTGACTAAACAAGTTGTGGTTCCATTTTCCATTGGTAGATATAAGGATGAGTTGTTTTGTGATGTTGTACCTTATGCAGGCCAGGCATTTGTTATTGGGCCGTCCTTGGCAATTTGATAGAAAAGTTTTGCATGATGGTTACAAGAACAATTATTCTTTCACCAGGGATGGAAAACCATTTACACTTATTCCATTGACTCCAAAACAGGTGAGACTTTATGAAAGTGAGCAAAAGAGGAGGAGTGAAAAGAAAGAGAGAGTCGAGAGAAAAGAAAGTGAAGGAGAGGAAAAAAAAGTAAACACATTTGAGAGTACTAAGTACAAGAGTGGTCAAGTTCACAAGAGTGAAGATGAAAGAAAACAAGTGAGTGTGTCTGCAAAAGGAGCAAATGTTAGGGTTGCCTTCCAAGCTAGGCAACAAATGATCTTGATCCTTTACAAGGATTCTTATTTCTCTAACACTAACCTTGATTCATCTTTACCTAGTGCTATTTCATCTTTGTTGTAGGATTATAATGATGTATTCCCTAAGGAGATCCCAGATGGTTTACCACCAAGGAGAGGGATTAAACATCACATTGATTTTATTCCTGGAGCTCCCATTTCCCAATAAGCCAGTGTATAGAAGTAATCCTGAGGAGAAAAAGGAACTTCAGAGGCAAGTTGATGAGTTGATGAGGAAGGGACATGTAAGGGAGAGCATGAGTCCATGTGCAGTGCCAGTGTTGCTTGTGCCAAAGAAAGATAGATCTTGGAGGACGTGTGTTGATTGTAGAGCTGTCAACAAAATAACAGTTAAGTATCGATATCCTATATCTAGGCTTGATGAATTATATGGTACTTGTTACTTCTCTAAATTTGACCTTAAGAGTGGGTATCATCAAATTAGGATGAGGGAAGGAGATGAATGGAAAACTGCATTCAAGACCAAGCATGGTTTGTATGAATGGTTGGTTATGCCCTTCGATATGACTAATGCACCTAGTACTTTTATGAGATTAATGAATCATGTTTTGAGACCTTTCTTAGGAAAGTTTGTTGTGGCTTATTTTGATGACATATTAGTATACAGCAGAAATTTAGAAGAGTATGTTAAACATTTGCATTGTGTGCTTGATGTTTTGAGGAAAGAGAAATTGTATGCCAATTTGAAGAAATGCAATTTTTGCAAGGATCATGTCATTTTCTTGGGTTATGTTGTGTTTGCTCATGGCATAGGGGTTGATAAAGAGAAGATTAAGACAATTCAAGAATGGCCTACAAAAATGATCTTGGCCTACACCTAAGAGTGTGAGTGGTGTGAGGAGTTTCCATGGTTTGGCTAGCTTTTATAGGAGGTTCATTAAGGATTTTAGTACCACAGTTGCACCATTGATTGAGGTGATTAAAAAGAGTGTGGGTTTCAAGTGGAGTAAGGAACAACAAGATGCCTTTGATTTGCTTAAGTCTAAGTTGTGTAATGCACCACTTCTTGCTTTGCCTGATTTTTCTAAGATCTTTGAAATTGAATGTGATGCATCGGGCACTGGGATTGGGGGAGTTCTCATGCAAGAGAAATGACCTATTGCATTCTTTAATGAGAAGTTGAGTGGGCCAACATTGAATTATCCAACTTATGATAAAGAAATGTATGCACTTGTTAGGACTTTAGAAACATGGCAGCATTACTTTTGGCCCAAGGAGTTTGTAATTCATACTGATCATGAGTCTTTAAAATACTTGAAGGGGCAAGGTAAGTTGAATAGGAGACATGCAAAATGGGTTGAGTTTATTGAAACTTTTCCTTATGTAATTCAATACAAATTAGGTAAGGAAAGTGTTGTTGTTGACACATTGTCTCGTAGGTATACATTGATTAGCACTTTGAGTGTTAAGTTGCTGGGGTTTGAGCACATTATTGATTTGTATGCTAATGATGCTGACCTTAGTAACGTATATGCTGCATGTGAGAAAGCTGCCTTTGGTAAGTTCTATAAACATGACAGGTATTTTTTTAAACAAAATAAGCTTTATATTCCTCAATAGTCTATGAGAGCATTACTTGTGAGAGAAGCTCATGGGGATGGTTTAATGGGACACTTTGGCATTTAAAAGATTTTTGATGTTTTAAATGAACATTTCTTTTGGCCACACATGAAAAGGGATGTTGAAAGAGTTTGTGCCAAGTGTATTACCTATAGGCAATCTAAGTCTAGGGTTTTGCCCCATGGTAAGTATATGCCCTTAGAAATTCCTTGTGAACCTTGGACCAACATTTCTATGGATTTTATTCTTAGGTTACCTAGGTCCAAGAAGGGCCGAGATTGTATTCTTGTTGTAGTTGACAGGTTTTCAAAGATGGTGCATTTCATTGCTTGCACCAAAACGGATGATGCCACACACATTGCAGACTTATTTTTTAAAGAGATTGTTCGCCTACATGGAGTGCCGAAGAGTATTGTGTCAGATCGTGATACAAAATTTTTGAGCCATTTTTGGAAGACATTGTGGGTAAGCTTGGAACAAGGTTGTTGTTTTCTACAACTTGTCATCGATAAACCGATGGATAGACTGAGGTAGTAAATCGAACTCTTGGTACATTGTTGCGTGCTGTTATTAGTAAGAACTCTAGAATCTAGGAAGAATGTTTGCCTTTTGCAAAGTTTGCCTATAATCGTGTTGTTCATAGTGCTACAGGTTATTCTCCTTTCAAGCTTATTTATGGTTTTAATCCATTATCTCCTTTGGATTTAGTACCATTGCCTATACAGGACAGGGTTAATTTAGATGGGAAAAAGAAGGCTGAAGTGGTTAGGCAACTTCATGAGAAAGCTAGGCTTAACATTTGCGGAAGGATAGATTTCCTATGCAAAGGAAATCAAAGTTGCAATTAAGGGGAGATGGTGCTTTTTAAGTGGTGGCAAGAGTCAACGATAATGCATATAAACTTGACTTGCCAGGTGAGTATAATGTGAGTGCAACATTTAATGTTTCTAACCTTTCTCTTTGATGATGTAAGTGCTGATTTGAGGACAAATCATTTTGGGGAGAGTGGGAATGATGGAAGCCATATTATACCAACTCAAATCAACAAGGGAGTTGATGCTTTGTAAAACCTTGGAGGACTAATAACAAGGGCAAGGTCAAAGAAAATAAAGGAAGCCCTCAAAAACTTGTGCAACATTTACTATCAAGAAGTTGCTAGGTATGAGTTAAGGATGATGGAAGCTTCACCAGGGCTTGCAAATGTGTCATCTGTGGAGGAATCTGAGAACCATGGCCTTGAGAAGGAAGTTGGATTTGGGAGCCCATGTTTGGGCATTTAAATGGATTATTTTAATGGGTTTTGATTATTATTTAGTGAGTTGGATGAATTTCCCTAATAAGCCCATCTTATTAGCTAGGGTTTTTGGGGGTTAGCATATAAAAAGGGCAGAAAGGGTGGCCGGAGAAAACAGACTGATTTTTCATGAGTGTATGAGCTATTTTCTAGTTCCTTGAGAACCAATTCTAAACTTTCATACTTGAGTGTGTTGGTTTAATAGACTTATCTTCTTCAACGTTGTTGTTCTTAGGAGTGGCGTCTGAATCTTATAGTTCTGGTTCTTAGTTGTTTATAATCATTGGGTCAGAACTCCAAATCCCTTAACCTTTGTTAGAACGATCCTATACCAACATATATTACTGTTTACATATAATCGGAGTTTTTATCATCTTTGGTACTTTAAATGTATCGAATTTCATCTAAAAAAAAAAAAAGGTGTGATTGGTGTAGATTACTGTTTCAAATATGTATTTAGTGTTTCAATTCCTGAATGAGATAATCTTGTCATTTTTAGCTAACAAGGCTACTTTTGTTGTTGCAAGGGCTCATTTAGACAAAATGATTTCATAATTAACTTTTGTGTCAACAACAAACGTTATATTCATCGCAATAAGGTTGTTTGTACATCTTTGGTACACTAAATTTATTGAATTCCATCAAAAAATGGTGTGATTAGTCTATAGTACCATTTCTTATACATACTTTGTGTAAATGAGTGCTTGCAACAAAAGAATGAGCTTTGTTAGTTAGAAATAAAAAGTTAGTCTCATTATTTAGGAATTAAAACACTCAATACATATAAGCATGTTTGTGTCTACCCAAAACCTTGTAACCATGCCTATTTGCACCTTTGGTACTCTGTACCTATTGAATTCCATCGTGTAAAATGAGGCATTGATCTTTATTAGCTTACTTAATAACTGTTGAATGGTTTAATTCCTAAGCAATGTGACTGCATCTTCAATTTTTCATAACAAGACTTTTCTTATCATTGGAAGGACAAATTTACAAAAAAATGATGATGAAATTATCAATTTTGTCTACTCAAAACGTTATATTCATTGCAACAAGAACATCTGTAAACCTTTTATACTATAAATTCATTGAATTTCATCAAAAAAAATTGTGATTCATCTATGACCTTTTCAAATACACATTTAAGGTTTTAATTCTTAAATGAGACAATCACTTTATTTCTAACTAACAAGGCTCCTTCCTTCATTATATTCATTGAATTACATCAAAAAATGGCGTAATTGGTCTAGATGATAATTTCTTATATATATTTTGTGTAAATGAGTGGAAGAAGGAGCTTTGTTAGTAAACAATGGAGAGACAATCTTTTTATTTAGGAATTGAAATACTCAATATGTCTAAGCATGTTTATGCCTACACAAAACCTTATAATCTTTGGAACAAACACATTTGCACACCTTTGATATTCTGTATGCATTGAATTCCATCAAGTAAAATGAGTCATTAATCTTTATTATCTTTCCTTTCAAGTATTGAATGGTTTAATTCCTAAACAATGAAATTTCCTCTTTAATTTTTCATAACAAGACTTTTATTATCATTGGAAGGACAAATTTACACAAAATGATAATGAAATTAACATTTGTGTCAACATAAAACATTAAAATCATTGAACCAAGCTCGTTTGTACATCTTTAGTGAATTCAATCAAAAACTAGTGTGATTGGTCTAGATCATCATTTCTCATACATATTTTGTGAAAATAAGTGCTTTCATCAAATGAAGAAGCCATGTTAATTTAAAAGGAAGAAACAAGCTCATTATTTAGGAATTGAAACAATTGATATGTATAAGCACATTTGTGTCTACACAACACATTATATTCATTGGAATAAGCACGTTTGTGCAACTTTGATAGTTTGATCCCATTGAATTCCATCAAGTAAAATGAGTCATTGGTCTTTATTATCTTTCCTTATAGGTATTGAATTGTTTAATTCCTAAACAATGAGATTGTCTCTTCAATCTTTCATGACAAGACTCCACATTTCATTAGATGAACAAATTTATGCAAAAAAATAGTTAAATTAACTTTTGTGTTTACATAAAACATTTATCCATTGCAACAAGCTCATTTCTTCCTCTTTGGTACTCTAAATCCATTGAATTTCATCAAAAAAAAGGTGTGATTGGTCTAGATTACCATTTCTTATACATTTTTTTTTTTGTAAATGAGTGCTCGCAATGAATAACAAAGCTTTGTTAGTTAGAAATAAAGTGACAATCTCATTATTTAGGAATCGAAACACTCAATACATATAAGCACATTTGTATCTACCCAAAATATTATATTCATTGGAACAAGCATGTTTGCACACCTTTGGTACTCTACTTATTGAATTCCATCAAGCGAAATGAGTCATTGATCTTTATCACCTTTCCTTATAGGTATTGAATAGTTTAATTCTTGAACAATGAGACTATCTCTTCAATTTTTCATGATAAGACTTCACTTTACATTGGAAGGATAAATTTACACAAAATGATAGTGAAATTAACATTAATGTCTACACAAAACATTATATTCTTTGCCACAAGCTTATTGGTACCTCTTGGGTCCTTTAAATCCACTGAATTTCATCAAAAAAAAAAAAAGGTTTTGTTGGTCTAGATTATCTTTTTAAATACATATTCAGTGTTTCATTTCCTCAATAAGACTATCTCTTCATTTATAGCTAACAAGGACCCTTTCATAGTTACAAGGAATCATTCACACAAAAAGATCTCTTAATTAGCTTTGGTGTCAACAACATACAATATATTCATTACAATAGGCTCATTTATACATCCTTGGTACACTAAATCCATTGAATTCTATTAAAAAATGGTGTGATTGGTTTAGATTACCATTTCTTATACATATTTTGTGTAAATGAGTGCTTGTAATAAAAGAAGGAGCTTTGATAGTTTGAAATGAATAGATAATCTCATTATTTAGGAAATGAAACACTCAATACCTAAAAGCGCATCTATGTTTCCCAAAACATTACAATCATTGGAACAAGCACACTTGCAAAACTTTAGTGCTCTGTACCCACTGAATTCCATCAAGTAAAATGAGTGTTTGTTCTTTATTAGTTTTCCTTATAGGTATTGACTAGTTTGATTCCCAAATAATGAGACTGTCTCTACAATTTTACATGATAAGACATGATTTTTATTGGAAGGACAAATTTACAATAAATGATGGCAAAATTAACATTTGTGTCAACACAAAATATTATATTCATTGCAATAAGCTCATTTGTAAAAGATGAGACCTCCACTTCATTTCTTGCTAACAAGTCTTGTCCTTTAGTTGCCAGGACTCATCAAGACAAATGATCATGAAATGAATCATTTTGTCTACAACAAACCTTAGATTCTTTGTGATATGCATATGAATATTCCTTTGGAAAACTATCCATTCAAGACTATCAAACAAAGGACTCATTGATCTTGATTAGCTATTCTTCCAAGGATTGAATGGTTCAATCTTAAAGGGTATGACCTATACTTCATTTCATGCTAATATGGCTTCCTCTTTCATTGAAAGGACTCATTTAGAAAAAATGATCATGAGTCATTGATCTTGATAAGCTATTCTTCTAGGAATTGAATGGTTGAATTCCTAAAGGATAAGACCCTACTTCATTTCATGCTAATATGGCTTCTCTTTTCATTGCAAAGACTCTTTTAGACAAAATGATTATGACATTAAATTTGGTATCTACACCAAACATTAGATTCCTTGTTTAAGTCAAACGTAAAATTTTGGTAGTCTAAATAAATCAATTGAAATCCACCAAACATAGAGGTCCTTAATCTTGATTAGATTTTTATACATGGTTGGAATGGTTCATTGCATGAAAGATTAGAATATCACTTCATTTCTTGCTAAGAAGGCAACTTCTTTCATTCTCAAGAGTTATTCACACAAAATCATTATGAAATGAATTTTTGTATGTATGCCAAACATTAGATTCCTTGCACCAAGCACATCAATACAAATTTGGTAGTCTAAATCCATTAAAGTCCATCAAGCATAGGCATAATTGATCATGATTAGGTTTTCTCACAAGGTTGGAATGGCTCATCACATGAAAGTTGAGAATATCATTTCATTTATTGCTAAAATTGCTTATCATTCCATTGTAAGAAGCCATCCATACAAAATGATTTTAAAACCAACTTTTGTGTCCACACTAACATTATATTCATTGTAACACGTTTTTTTTTTTTTTTAATCTTGATTTGCTTTTCTTACACTTATTAAGTGGCTTATTTCCTACTAATGAGGCTCCTTCATTCCTAACAAGGACTTATTCATACAAAATGATCTTGTAATTTACTTTTGTCAACACCAAACATTAAATTCATTGCAATAAACATGTTTGTAATCCCTTGGCACGCTTAATCCATTGACTTCCATCAAACAAAGGAGTCATTGATCTCGATAAGCTTTTCATGAAGGTATTGAGTGGTTCAATTACTTAACAAACAGATTGACTCATCATTTCTTTCTAACATAACTTCTCATTTTGTTGGGCTTTAAAACATTCTAGTTGATCCAAAACCTCTGTATTTTGACAGTTTACTAGGTCTAGTAAGGACACTAACATTTTGATAGTCTTTTGTTAGGACTTGAGATCTTAGATCTCTTGCTTGATTTTGTTTATTTCATGTGTGAGGTCTATTAGAGTGATAGGCTTGGTTTGGGGTTGGTCAAACCTTTTTAGAACATCTTTAAGATGATTATAAGGAGCTTGGATGGACTGACATAATGGGTTTGGATTTGAAGTTGATGGGCTCTCAAGGAGCTTTTGTAGAAATTAGGCTTTAACTTGATCATTTCCTAATGTATCAAGTATCTCAAGGATTTGCTCTTGATCACATGTTAAGACACTTATCTTTCTCTTTGAACCCTATTTCAGAAGAGGCTTTAAGTTCAACTTAGAGACCAACTTCATCCTTGCAAGATAGTTCAAGAGCACTAGCTTCTGAGGTTTCAACTAACAATGTCTATAGTTGGGCTTGAATAGTATCATGTAGTTCAAGGGCTCAGAGTTTTTTTTTGTGAAGTTTATAGTATCTAGACATGTGACCAAGCTTACAATAGTTATAATTGGCATATATGGATGTCAAGGCTTTTGTTTGTTTAGGCTTGTTAAGTTTGGGCCTAAAAGTTGTTTTGGGCTTAGAAGATTGTTGGTGTTGGTTGGGCTTAGATTTTAAGTAAAAAGGATTTTTTAATTTGGTATTGGGCCTCTACTTTCTTTTGGTCTTTTCTTTTTGATAAAGATTATCATCAAATTAGGCACAAAAGGATCCTAACTCCCTTTAATTTTGCTTTTGTTCCTACTTGATCTATTTTTTGAGCTTTACATCTACATAGACTTGCAGTCCTTCTTTCTGGACAAAACTTATCAGTTCACTATAAGTCAACTAATGATAAGGAAATTGACCATTATACTACACTTGCAATTTAGATCTTACCTTATTGTTGAGTAGCCTTGGTAATCCTACCAAAGATTTTTCTTTCTAGAAAACTTGATTCACATTGTCCTGTTACATGACACATGTTAGAAACATACCTTTGTGCCAATAGAAATTATGCAAATATTTGCATTTAAGATTGGATAAGTGTTCAATGTTGTTATCTTTTAGGTGAGATGGATCACCAATAAAGTGCTTTTTATGGCAAAATAAGACTTGCCATAACATCAAGGATTGTTTGATGGTTATTATGAAGGAGAGGTTCACCATGAACATCTCTCTTGATAGCTTGGAAAATACTATTGTGGTTAGCTGGAGTGAGTATGTGATCCCACCAGCCTCTGAGCTGTCTTGAGAATCCTACATTATGGATCTCAACAATGGCTTGGCCAGAGGATGGTGAAAATAACTTTTATGTCTACATAAAACATGCTATTCTTTACAACATGCACATATGTAGACCTTTGGTATTCTAAATGCATTGAATTCCAACAAGTAAAAGAGTCATTGATCTTAATTGGCTTTCTTTATAGGTATTTGATGGTTTTAAAGAGTCATTGATCTTGATTAGCTTTCCTTATCGGTATTTGATGGTTTTATTTCTAAACAATGAGACTATTGTTTCATTTTTTTGATAACAAAACTTCTCTTTTGTTGCAAGGGCTAATTCACCCTAAATGATCTTGTAATTAATTTTTATGCCAATAATAATCATTATATTCTTTACAACAAGCTCATTTGTACATCTTTGGTTTTCTAAATCCATTTGATTACATCAAAGAAAGGTGTGATTTGTCTCCATTCCCATTTCTTATATATATTGAGTGCTTCAATTCTTGAATAATAAGGCCTTCTTTTCATTTCTAGCTAACAAGGCTCCTTCCTTCATTGAAGGGACTCAATTACACAAATTAATGGTGAAATTAACATTTTTGTTTACACAAAACATTATATTCATGTGATTAAGCATGCTTGCACACCTTTGGTACATTGAACCCATCGAATTCCATCAAGTAAGTTATTAATTGATCTTTAGCTTTCCTTAAGGGTATTCAATGGATTAATGGTCGAATAATGAGACCATCTCTTCATTTTTTGATAACAAGACTTCTCTTTTTGTTGCAAGGACTCATTCACACAAAATGATCTCATAATTATCTTTTGTGTCAATAGCAAAGATTATATTCATAGCTACAAGCTCATTTGTATATCTTTGGTACATTAAACCCATTAAATTCCATCAAATTGTCATTGATCTTTGTTAGCTTTCCTTAGAAGTATTGAATGGTTTAATTCCTAAATAATGAGACTCTCTTTATTTTTTGATAACAAGACTTCTCCTTTCATTACAATGACTCATTTATACAAAATGAGGATAAAATTAACTTTTGTGTCTCCACAAAACATTAAATCCATTGGAACAAGCATGTTTGCAAACCTTTGGTACTTGGAATCCATTGAGTTCCATCAAGTAAATGAGTCTTTGATCTTGATTAGCTTTCCCTTAAAGATATTGAATGGCTTAATTCTCAAACAATGAGATGACCTTTTCATTTTTTGATTCTATTTTTTTATGTATTTCTTGTATCTTCTTTTGATTAAAGGGAGTTTTAAGTTTTTGTTATAAATACTTGTAAGTAATTTCATTAGTTAGAGAACTAGTGAGTTTTTCATTCCTCTAAATCAATTCAATTTCTTTAAATTGAAGAATGGAAGTAGGTTTAAAGCTAATAAGCTTTCTGTTAGTCTCTGCATTTATGCATCAACATCTATTTTATTTATTGGGTATAGCATGTGTAAGAAATGATCTCCTAATATGAAAGCTTGTGATAAAATTTTAATCATCACAAAAGGAATGTCTAAACATATACCATCATTACAAATAACAACTTATGATAGCTTGCATTTAATAACAAGCTTACTCTAATCAACAATGTTTAATGCTTCTATTGTTTTTGAAAAGTATTTTAAAGGTATTAGTTCTTCTTAATACGGAATTAGAGTATTAGAGCCAAACCTAATGAAGTATCTATTATAAGTTGTAGTTGAAACCTAAGATCTGTTTTCATTTTCAGCTCATGCAAGCTGTGGCTAAGCATTGAGTGCTTTAGGTGTAAACCACTAACAATGATTCTATGGCACGTATGGATAAACTTCATCAAAGTTGGCACTCTAATAGTAAAAATCAAAAAATTATTATTAATGAAAATACAAATGATATTTATTTTTAGAATTAGAAATTACCATCATCCTCACTGTCACATATATATATATATATATATATATATATATTGAGTGGTAGTTTTTTTTTTTTTTTTTATCTAAATCTGATGATGTTATTAAAACAATTGAAGAAGCTTTACCCTTATTTGAAGGTTATAATGATTTTTTTTTTCTTGCTATCCCAAGAACTTATTAGTTCACACTAGATGAAAAATAAGTTTCCCCATATTAGCATGATTCAAGTAGCTTTGAAGTTGGCCACAATATTAGGTTTAAATAACTCTACCATATTTTATGTTAGAGACTAATGACATAATAGGTTTTATGACTCCTTATTAGGAGTAACAAAATCTAGTCTGAGTGATGGACCTATTTATTTTTCTTGTTACCCCAACTTTACTCTTTCTCTTAGATCCTAATCTCATACATGCTTTGTGCTTAGATATTAAAACCAAGGGATTCAATATGATGCATTCCTCAAAAAATTTAAAAACATGGGAAGGTTGTTTGCTGCATGTAGAGTTTGCATATAATAGGAGTGTTCATTCTACTGCTAGTTACTCTCCATTTGAAATTGTGTATGGTTTAAATCCTTTGACTCCTTTAGATTTAATGCTTTTACTTGTTGATGATATGTTAGCTTAGATAGTGAACACAAGGCCAAAATGGTGAAAACATTGCATGAGAAGGTGTGACAAAAAATTGCAAAATGAACATAGCAATATGCATCCCATGCCAACAAAGGGATAAAGAAGGTGGTATTTAATCCTAGTGATTGAGTTTGGGTGCATATGCACAAGGAGAGGTTCTTGGCTTAGAGGCATTCAAAGTTATAGCTTAGAGGTGATGGTCCATTTTAAGTTGTGGCACAAATGAATGACAATGCCTACAAGTTGGGCCCTTTTAGTGAGTATAATGTGAGTGCAACATTTGATGTTTATAATCTTTCTCCTTTTGATGCAAGTAATAATTTGAAGATGAATCCTCTTAAAGAGAGGGGAATTGATGAGATCCATGGAGAAGTTAATGCATGGAGGGCTTTCTAGGATCCATAGAGCATTTAAGAGGTGCCAATAAAATGTTCAAGAGCTAAAAGGATGAAAAAAGCAATTAGTAACCTGATTGATGAAATTTGTTCCCAACAAAGCTTGAAAAAGCTAATTCAAGCTTGAAGGGTGGAAAAACATATCTTAATGTGGTCCAAGGCCTTACTAATTTGATTGGAGTACTTAATGTGTTAAGGTTACAATAACTCCTCTCCTAAATAGGAGTTTATTATAAAATAGGGCAACTCCTAAAACAAATAAGAGTAGATTGTTGTTAGCTTCTTTACAAAGTTTGTCATTAACTCTAAGGTATGGGTTATTAATTTAGCTCATAAATAAGTCTATTTGCATTGTTAAAAAAGAAAAGAAAGAACATACTTAAAATAAATGTGAGAATTTTTTCTTTCAATTCTTTTAAAAACTAAGACCAGTTTCCTGTAGACTAGAAACAACAAGCATGTTTTATCCTTTAATTGATTTGATGAGTACTATTTTCAATGGGAATATGAGTACCTATGGTCATATTTCACAAAGGAAGATGAATTACAAGCTCAAATCAAATCATAACAATGTGAGTTAATGATTGGCTCAAAAATAGTCATTTCATCCTCCATCATGTGAAAATTAATTCAAGCACAAAGGCTTTTCTATTCTTACATCACCATTCAAAGTACATAGAGAACATGAAGATTTTTGACCAAAAGATATACAAAAGCTCAATTGGCAACCAACTTTAAAATGTGGATGCCATTGTATCAATTTTTTCAATTTCTAAAGAAATTTCAAAATTTGTTGCCTTTACTATAGTGTTTTCAACAAAACCTATTTTTAAACCCTTTCAAATTTCAAACACATCAACAAATGAATTTTGGGAAGCTTTGATGCTCAAACTACAGGCTTGAAAAGAATCTAAACTTGAAGCATCAACAAGCAAAGAGGTACAAACTTCGACTGCACTTGATGATGGCTCATCTTAAGCTTCTATGTCTAACATAGAATCACTAAAGGTACAACATCTCAAAGTGGAACAACTAGGAACATCTTCAAAGATGTACTATCCTAGACCCACGGCTCCTAACCTTGCTTTTGAATAAAAGCCAGGTTTTCTTCAAACAAAATACTGTTCCAATTCAATTTATGAGTGGAACATTGATGGATATTTTGAACATCAAATTGAAAATCTCCTTTAACAAATGACCATGGTGTCCAATGCATACAGGACCTATAGTCATACCTCTAACCACACCATTGTTAAGATCCTTGTTGTAGGATTCTTAGGATAGCTCAAAAGCTGGTTAGATCACATACTCACTCCAGCTGACCATGATAGCATTTTCCAAGCTATCAAGAGAGATGTTCATGGTAAACCTCTCCTTGATAATAACCAACAAACAATCCCCAATGTTGTGGCAAGTCTTATCTTTGCATAACAAAGCACTTTATTGGAAATCCATCTCACTTAAAGCATAAGAATGCTGAACTTTTATCCAATCTTAAATGCAAATATTTGCTCAATTTTTGTTGGTACAAAAATATGTTTCTAACACGTGTCGTGCAGCAAGATGATGCGAATCAAGTTTTTTGAAAAGAAATGTTTTTGGTAGGATTACCAAGGCTACTTGACAATAAGGTAAGATCTAAATTGCAAGCTCAGCATAATGGTCAAATTCCTTATCATCAGTTGGCCTATGGTGAACTGATAAGCATTGTCCAAAAAGAAGGACTGCAAATCTGTGCAGATCTAAAGCTCCAAAAATAGATCAAGTGGGAACAAAAGTAAACTTAGAAGGAGTTAGGATCCTCTTGTACCCAATTTGATGAAAGCCTCTATCTCAAAGAAAAGACCAAAAGGAAGCATAGGCCCAATACCAAATCAACAAATCCTTTTTACTCAAAATCTAAGCCCACAAACAACTTTTAGGCCCAAACCTAATAAGCCTAAACAAACAAAAGCCTAGACATCCATATATGTTTGTTATAATTGTGATAAGGTTGGTCACATGTCTAGATACTATAAACTTCACAAAAAAACTCCAAGCCCTTGAACTGCCTAATACTATTTAAGCCCAACTATAGAAATTATTGGTTGAAACCTTAGAAGTTAGTACTCTTGAACTATCTTCTGAGGATGAAGTTGGTCTCCAAGTTAATGAACTTGAAGCCTCTTCTAAAATAGGGTCAAAAATGAAAGTGGTAAGTGCCCTAATGTGTGCTTAAGAGCAAATGCTTGAGATACTTGATATGATAGGAAATGATCAAGCTAAAGCCTAGTTTCTTAAAAAGCTCATTGAAAGCCCATCAACTTTAAATCCAAACTCATTACTTCAATCCATCCAAGCTCTTTATAATCTTAAGGATGTTCTAAAAAGGTTTGACCAACCCTAAAACTAAGCCTCATCTCAACAATGGTCTAATCAGCACAAAACCATAGTGAGAGAGATTAAATGTCAGGTCAAAGAGTTGCTCTCTCTTCACCTAAGCAATCCCAGCCTACCCAAAATAGTTCAGACTAATGTATTTAAGCTAGGATATTGAGGGATTTTGAAACAAGTCAAGGATTAGCATGAACAACTTGTTCGTTTCACATCCAAGCATTGGAATGACTATCAAAGGTGATATTCCACCATTAAAAAGGAAATTTTGGCAATTGTATTATGCATTTCAAAATTTCAACATGATTTGCTATATCAAAAATTCTTATTATGCATTGATTATCAAGTAGCAAAATTTGTTTTAGAAAAAAATGTTCAAAATATTGCATCAAAATAGATTTTTGCATGATGGCAATCAATTTTAAGTGTTTTAGATTTTGGAATTGAACATATTCGAGGTTCTTCAAATTGCTTACCATATTTTCTTACAAGAGAATTCCTGTGAGGAATAAGAACCTTAACCTCAAAACAAGCCCAAAATGCCCAAGAAATTTAAAAAGAAAGCCCAAGCAAATAAAACCCAACAAGAAAAGACCTAATCATAAATAACCCAACAAAAAGCATGGGTTGACATGTTTAGCTCAAAAAGCCGAAGCTCAAACCCTTCAGGTTCCCAAAACATTCCAAGCCCATGAAAGTAAGCCATTGATGACTCTTTTGAGTCTTTATCCACAAGCATGCCCAATATTGAAGCCTTAAGCCCAAAAACCCAAAAATGCATGAAAGCCTAGTTCGATATAATAATATAATGAATATAAACGTGCTTATTATAAAATAAATGAAGAGATGAAGAGATTATCACATTATTTGGGAATTAAACCATTTAATATCGATAATGAAAGCTAATCGAGATCAATGACTCCATTGTTTAACAGAATTCAATGGATTTAGAGCACTAAAGGTGTACAAATGTGCTTCTTCCAATGAATACAATGTTTTATGTAGACACAAAATTTAGTTTCTCCATCATTTTGTGTAAATGAGTCATTGCAACAAAGGAAGGATAGGGTTTGTGACACTTAATACATATAAGAAAAGCTAATCAAGACCACTCATACCTTTTTTTAACAAAATTCAATTGATTTAGAGTACCAATGATGTGGAAACAAGCTTGTTGGAGTGAATATAATGGTTGTTGGATGGTAAGTAGTTAAGAACAACAATTTAGTGCCTAACTTACCCATAACATCTTCCAAAAGTAGCTCAAGAACTTTATTTCTTGGTTTGAAACAATGCTCTGAGGCATGCCATGTGAATGTACCTCTCTAAAGAACAATGTAACTACATTGTTTTCATCGTCAATTTTATGGCATGGGATGAAGTGTGCCATCTTTGAAAACTTGTCAATAACAACAAATATAGAATCCTTATGCCATTTTGATCATGGTAGCTTTAGCATAAAGTCCATAGATAAATCAACCTAGGGTTAATTAAGAATGGGTAAAGGAGTGTAAAAGCCATAGGGTAAAACTCTAGATTTGGCCTATTTGCATGTTATGCACTTCTTACACACCTTATCAACAACTTGTCTCATGTGTGGCCAAAAAAAGTGTTCAACTAAGACATCTAGAGTTTTTCTAACTCTGAAATGATGCATTAGACCATCTCCCATGTGCTTCTTTGATAACCAACTCCCTTAAGGAACTCATAGATGCAGGTAATCACTTTTCCCTAAATAAAAACCCCTTGTTCCCATAAAATTTCCCAAAAGGCTAACTTCTTACATGTCTTATACACATTAGCCAAGTTAGGATCCTTCACATATAAATCTTTAATAGATTCAACTCCTAACAATTTTGCACTAAGTATACAGATAAGGGCATACTAGCAAGATAATGCATCAATTACCACAATCCCCTTACCTTGTTTATATTTGATGATGTAGGGAAAGGTTTCAATGAATTTGACCCATTTGGCATGTCACTTGTTCGTCTTCTTTCATTCCTTCAAGCGCTTCAAGGATTCATGGTTAGTATGGATGACAAACTCATTAGGCCAAAGGTAGTACTACCATATCTCCAAGCCTATACTAATGCACACATCTCCTTATCATAAGTGGGATAACTAAGGGCTGCTCCACTTAACATTTCACTAAAGTAGGAAATTTGTCAAATTCTTGAATTAAAACAGCTCCAATGCCAATACTTAAAGCATCACACACAATCTAATAAGTTTTAGCAAAGTTACATCAAACAAGTATGGGTGCCAAACTAAATTTTTCCTTGATTAAATTAAAAGCCTTGTTTTGATCACTACTCAACTTAAATCCTATATTCCTTTTAACAATCTCTGTTAATGGTGTAGCAATGGTGCTAAAGGCCCTAACAAAGTGTCTATAGAAACTAGTATGATTTGCCTTAAACTTTTCCTTGTCAATCTCAATACCCCTAGCACTCATAACATAGCCAAGAAATAGGATCTGATTAGTGCAAAAAGAAAAATTCTTAAGGTTAGCATGCAATTTCTCAAATCATAAAACACTTAAAATAGAACATAAATGATCAAGATGCTTATCTAAGTTTTTGCTATAGGCCAAAAATATCATCAAAATACACAACTACAAAATTACCAATGAATGCATGTAAAACATGATTAATTAATCTCATAAAAGTGCTCAATACATTAGTGAGACCAAATGGCATAATAAGCCATTCATACAAACCATACTTAGTTTTGAAAGTTCTTTTCCACTCATCTCCTCTCATCCTAATTTGGTATTATCCACTTGTCAAATCGTTTTTAGAAAAGATACATGAACCACATAATTTATCTAACATGTTATCCAATCTTGGTATAGGATGGTGATACATTATAGTGATTTTGTTAATTGCTCGACAATTAATGCACATCCTGCAAGTCCCATCCTTCTTAGGCATAAATAATACTGAAACTACACATGGACTCATGCTTTTCCTCATATATTCCTTTGCCATGAGCTCATTAACTTGCCTTGGAGTTCTGACCCAATGATTATAAACAACCAAGAACTAGAACTATAAGATTCAGACGCCACTCCTAATAACAACAACGTTGAAGAAGATAAGTCTATTAAACCAACATATTCAAGTATGAATGTTCAGAATTAGTTCTCAAAGAACCAGAGAAAATAGCTCATACATTCATGAAAAATCGGGTTTTTTTTCCAGCCACCCTTTCTGCCCTTTTTATATGCTAACCCCCCAAAACCCTAGCAAATAAGATGGGCTTATTAAGGAAATTCGTTCAACTTACTACATAACAATATAACCCATGAAAATAATCCATTTAAATGCCCAAACATGGGCTCCCAAATCCAATTTCCTTCCCAAGGCCAAAATTCTCAAATTCCTCCACAGATGACACATTTACAAGCCTTGGTGAAGCCTCCATCATCCTTAACTCGTACCTAGCAACTTCCTGATAGTAAATGTTGCACAACAAGTTGTTGAGAGCTTCCTTTATTTTCTTTGACCTTGCCCTTGTCATTGGTCCTCCAAGGTTTTGCAAAGCATCAACTCCCTTGTTGATTTGAGCTAGTACAATATGGCTTTCATCAGGATTCAATATGATGCATTCCTCAAAAAATTTAAAAACTTGGGAAGATTGTTTGTTGCATGTAATATGAGTGTTCATTCTACTACTAGTTACTCTCTATTTGAAATGGTGTATGGTTTAAATCCTTTGACTCCTTTAGATTTGATGCTTTTACTTGCTGATGATACGTTAGCTTAGATGGTGAACACAAGGCCAAAATGGTGAAGAAGTTGCATGAACCATGCAATTTATCTAACATGTCATCCAATCTAGGCGTAGGATGGTCATATGTTATAATGATTTTATTAGCTACTCGACAATTACTGCACATCCTTCAAGTCCCATCCTTCTTAGGCACAAGCAATACTAAAACTACACATAGACTCATGCTCTTCCTCACATATCTCTTTGCCATAAGCTCATTAACTTGCCTTTAAAGCTTTTTTGTCTCCTCAAAATTACATCTATAGGCCTATCAATTTGGACTTATCACACCATGGATGAATTCAATCTAATGTTCTATTCCCCTTAATGGTGGCAAGCCTCTTGGTTGTTTGGGAAAACATCATCAAATTCCTACAAAAGAGAAATGATAACACTAGGCAAAGAAGGACTAAGCTTAACATAAGCCTCTTTGTATAAAAGTACAACTATAGGCTATTTGAATAGAAACCTCACTTAACATCACTCTCTTTTGCATACAAACTCTCAATTTTTCTCTCTTACCCTCTTTCTTCATTTCTCTTAGTTTTATCTCCTTTCTTTCCATTCTTTTCCTCTTTTCTCCTCTCAGTCTCAATTTCTTATTTTTTTTTTTCTCCTCTCACTCTTTTTTTTATTCCTTAATTGATCATCTTATACTTGGCAAGGTGTCAAAGGTACAAGAGTAATGGGTTTATCATATATTACAAAAGAGTACCTATTCTTAAACCCATCATGCATTACATGTAATCATATCATTTAAACCCAAAAGAGTAGCTACATTTGTACAACAACCCCCATCAATGATCATGTTGCATACCTTTCTTTGATGTGCCATTATATGTGTAAAATATTATTATCTCTTTGCACTTCATCATCTTCCTTAGCTTATGTTCCCAATGCTTATTTAGCCATGAAGACATCTCCCTCAACTAGGTACTCCTCTCCATCACTTACATCCTCCAATGGTGGCATGGAATCATCATCAAACTCACTTTTTATCTCAATATCACCATTACACTGCGACACCATGATACAATTATTTAAACATTAAGATGCAATATGTCCCCTTCCCAAATACTCAAGCATTTAACATCTCTATTTTTACTAGGTTAGGAATTAGAATTACCTTTCTCCTTGTTAGGACTCACTTGCTTACTCTTATAAGATTTGGCCTTGGGCTTGTAATCAGCCTTACCATCACTTTTTCTCCAATTTGGCTTCCAAGGTGAAGAGGAACCCAAATTCTATTTAAATTGTGTAGAATCCTTCTATTTGAAATGCCTCTCAACTTTCATCACAATGTGCACCATGTCCTGCAACTCCATATAATGTTGCAATTCAACTACATTGGTGATGTCACTTTTCAACCCTTACAAGAATTAAGCCATGGTTGCTTCACTATCCTCCTCCACATTTGCTTGGATCATGGCAATCTCCATCACCTTATGGTAGTCCTTCGAACTTTTAGTGCCTTAAGTAAGTCCTTATAGCCTTTGGTACAAATCCCTATAATAGTGATTGAGGATGAACCTCCTCCTAAATAAGCCTCTCACAATTCCTTTTCCTAGTCAAAACAAGTTGATCTCACCAAATAAAAGCATAATCAATAAACTTAATTGTAATAAGTTTTACCTTTTTCTTTTTAGAGTAGTTGTGGTAGTCAAAGACCAACTTAACCATCTTCTCCCATTCTAAGAAGGCTTTAAGATTGTTTTTCTTTTTGAACAGAGAAATTTTCATTTCAATGCTCCCTAAATCATGGTCAGATGTGTCTTGCCTTGTAAAATCTTTTTAACCATTTCTATTATTGGCAATTTTAAACAAAGTTATAGGATCATCAAATTTGTCATCTTTTACATCATCTTCATGACCATAATCTCATCTCTTTAGCCTTATTACATTAGGAACTTCATGGCCCCTATGCCTCTTTTGCAAATTCGCTATTGTTTTGGGTTGCTTCTCCATCCTATCCCCCGTATCATCAAATTCAGTGTTCATGTGCTCAAATTATTGTTGCATAGCCTTTGATCATGAATGACACCACTTCCTCTCTCCTCATTTACACTTCATCTTTGGTAGACATAGTCTTAATTCTATGCAAAATGGTTAAGATACCTCACAAAACACTCCCTCATGTGTTTCACTCAAAAATAGTGTGACACACCCTCATGTTTATACTCTTTAAGGGTTTTTCCGAATATGCATTCATACTCTTGGCTTTTACCACTCAAATTTTCCCCTTTTAGCTCTTTAAGAACTAAATAAGCTAAATCAAGAGATTAATCTTGAAGGAACCAAACTTACCATATAAAATAAATGGAGCAAAAATTGAGCTAAGGAAAACAAAAAAAAGGAAAGTTATAAGATAAAATAAGGAAAATGAAATATATGATAGATTAAGAATTAAGCTAGAAACTAATCGTTATTATGGATAGACTAACCAAAATGTTTAGCTATTGACATAATCACTTAAAGTTGACCATTCAATTCCATCAAGTAAATTAGTCATTAATCTTGATTTGTTTTCCTTACAGGTAATGAATGGTATAATTCTCAAACAATGTGATCATCTCTTCATTTTTTGATAACAAGGACGTCAATATTCATTATATCCATTGTAAAATACATGTATATACAACTTTGATACTCTAAACCAATTGAAATCCTTCAAAAGTTAGATCTTTATTAGCTTTTCTTATAGCTATTGAATGTTTCAATTCTTGAATATTAAGACCTCTTCATTTTTAGCTAATAAGGCTCCTTCCTTAATTATAAGGACTTATTTACACAAAACGATGGTGAAATTAACCACTTTGTCTTCACAAAACATTATATTCTTTGAAACAAACATGTTTAGACACATTTGGTACTCTAAACCTATTGAATTCCATCAATTAAATGTGTCATTGATCGTAATTAGCTTGTTATAGGTATTAAATGGTTTAATTCTTAAACAATGAGACCACCTCTTCATTTTTTGATAACAAGGTTTCTTTTTGCATTGTAAGGACTCATTAACATAAAATAATCTTGTAACTAACATTTATGGCAACAACAACCATTGTATACATTGCATGAAACTCATTTCTACATCTTTGCTACTCTTAATCTAATGAATTCCATCAAACAATGCTTTGATTTATCGTTATTTGCTTTTGTATATAATGCTTGAATGTTTTAATTCCAAAATAGTGAAACCTTCTTTTCATTTCTAGCTAAAGAGGTTCCTTCCAATGTTGTAAGGACTCATTCACACAAAAAAATGGTAAAATTAATATTTGAGTCTATACAAAACATTCTAGTCATTGGATCAAGTCTGTTTCTGCACCTTTGGTACTCTGAATCCATTAAATTCCATTAGACAAATGAATCATTGATCTTAATTAGCTTTCCTAGTAGGTATTAAATGGTTTAATTCTTGAACAATGAGACTATCATATGATTTTAGCAAGACTTGTCATTTCCTTACAAGAACTCATTCATACAAAATGATCTCGTAATTAACTTTTATGTCAACAGAAAACAATATTCATTGCAACAAGCATGTTTGTACATCTTTGGTACTCTAAATCCATTCAATTCCTTCAACAAGAGGTATGGTTGTCTCTTCATTTTTTGAATATTAATTAAGTGTTTAAATTGTTAAATAATGGGACTGTCTCTTCTTTTCTAACTAACAAGGTTCCTTCCTTCATTGCAAGGTTTATACAAAATCATAATCAAATTAACTTTTGTGTCAACACGAAACATAATATTAATTAAAACAAGCACATTTAAGTGCCCTTGGTACTTTGAACGCATTGAATTAAATCAAGCAAATGAGTCATTAATCTTGATTAGGTTTTCTTACAGGTATAGAATAGTTTTATTCCCAAACAATGACATTGCTTCTTCATTTGTTTGATAACAATGCTTCTCTTTTCATTACAAGGACTCATTCCCACAAAATGATCTCATAATTAACTTTTGTGACTACAACAAACATTATATTTAGTGCAATAAGCTCATTTGTACATCTTTAGCATTCTAAATTGATTGAATTTCATTTAAAAAAATGTTTGATTGGTTACAATGATTTGCCTCACTATTCTTATGATGAGTGTTATTAATTCTGATCATGACTTGTTTTCCCTAAAAACCATATTAACAAACACAAAAAAGTGGTTAGAGAATAAATATAAAACAAATAATTAAATCACAATTGAAAATAAAATCAATTAGCACACAATTAACTAATCCCACAAATTTACCTCTTAAAGACCAATGAGTATAACTGACATACACTTGAGAGAACATAATCAAGTTTCTACAATGCAAGAGATTAAAGGCACATAAAAGAAATTTAAAAGAGTGCAATACAAGAATTTTGGAAATGAGCAAGAATTGAAGCACACTCATATTAAAAATAGAAAAATAGAGAGATAAAGAAAGATAAGGGAACTCATTTCAACACACGCAATGCTCCATGTAAGGGGAAAGGTTTTTATGGATTTACTAACCTAATGCACTTAATTTGTTTAAATATATGCACTTAAAGCCTTGCATGTCCTCTCTATCACCCTTATGTATACTAAGACACAAGTATTCATAACATGCAAAAAAATAACCTTATGGTTGAAACTTTAGTTTATGCCAAACTTATTCACATGCCCAATAATCTTAGGGCCCACAAAAAATATATAATTGGGTGCTAATTAATTTTATTTTTCTAGTTTCTTGGCAAACAAACATATGGTGATCTACCTGAAAAATGGAACCTAGAGGGAAAAAAGGCCTTAATGTTGTTATTATTAGCAACTTCAATTCTGATTGCAACCTATTTTCCATAATGAAAGAGGGCAAAAACATGAATGAAAAAGAGAGTCATTAAAAACACTAGTTAAAGGGAGAGTAATCAAATTAAACTTGGAAACAATTAGTTAGCTTACAAGAACCAATTCAATATTGAATCAAGGAGTATAAGTGAGAATTAAATTGTGTTTCTACGATTTGTTGCTCAAGCAAGTTTCAATAATGATAGTTTTGGAAGAACTTACTTAACTTAAACTACATTTTCTTGGTCAAACCAAATCATTTGGTGGCTTGCACAACTTTTCTATCACCATTGTGCATTCTTGCAAGAAACAAAGGAACTTCTATCATAAAAGAATTTAGCTTAAGAGTTGAAAAAAATTGACAAATAAAATTAAATGCAAAAGTCATTGTGAAGTAAATAATTACCTTCTTGGTTTGTTAAAATTTAGGACAATTAAAGCATTTAAGGTGTGCTTTCATTTGGCCTTGAACATCAAGGGTGAACAAGTTAAATAATAAAAAATGCAAAATTTATGATTATTTAAAGATCCAAACAAAAAAACAATGGAAGAAGAATAAGATGGAAAGATAAACATTTCAACCCCCATTCCATGTTGGGAACTAGTATAAATAGGAATAGCTAAAGTTGATAGACAAGAGCAAGTTATGTTGGCAAATAATCTACAAAATAATATATAACGCTACAATAAAATTAAATTATCAAAAAAAATGTTGTGTCTAAAGTGTGCATTGCACTGTTCTGTCATATCTAGTCATTGTGGTTATTCTTCAAGAATATGACAGACCTTCCGATTAATGTGCACCACAAATTGCAAGAGCACCAAAGCAACTCCTTTTTTAATTAACCTAGCATCATACACCTTTTTCAAATTCATTGTAGGAGAGAATTCACAAAGATCTCTCTTAATAAATTTTGGGTGATGGAAGAAGACCTTTTTGAAATATGCCTAGTTGTATTACTCATAAGTAACAATGATAGCTTCTAAGTTAGAATTACAATAGTAATAGCTAACTATTTTAATACACATAATAGCTAGTTTCATGGTCAGATAATAGATAATCAAAGGATTATAAAATAACTAATCCAATGATTATAAAATATTTAGTTCGACCAAGTGTTAAATTGTGGTAATTAGCTTTTAAAAATACACTAATTTACAACAATTAACCACTATTTTCAAAGTCCAATTTTGCTGAACTAATCAAGAAAAATATAATGTATTATCTTTGGTGCCTTTTGGGCTATGAACCAAAAACTTGCATCACAAGTTTTGATATTCGGAAGCATAGTGAAATAAAAATTTTTATGAGTCATAACTTCTACATGAATAATAGTGAACTTGTCACCATATTATATTCTCTAATATCATGTTGTTCAACATAGTTTAATGTTGTTAGGCCGAGGCCTTAATACACCTAGTTTTATGAAAGTTCCAGAGATCTTACTTAGGACCTTGTAGGAGTGGTGACAGTCACTCTTATATACAAGCAAGAAAATCATGTTTTGTTTATTGAATGGTTTGAAAAAGAATATGCTCCCCACAATGGGATAATATATCCTTTCTCAGCAAAATTTTCAAGTTTTTCAAAGGTCATCAATGTTTTAGACACATTGGTGGGAAACTACAACAAGTCAAAAATTTGACTCTATTCATCCACTCTCCTACAAAATCATTTTCAAGCAAAAATGTTCCCATGTTTCGACATTACTTTTCAAAGTTTGTAGAGAAAATGAAGAATTCTCTACAAATGACATCAAAAAAGTTCTTGAACAAAACAATTATACCAACATATTTTTACAAACTATTGGTACCTAATTCTCAATCATATAAACTATGGTTTCTAATCTACCATCAATAGAAAATCAAGCTCCAAAATCTTTTTCTAGACCAATTTTCAAGCCCTTTTCTATTTCAAGAAAAACTAAAAATGAATTTGATCAAGCACTAAAGCAATGATTACAGGATTTAGAATCATACATAAGCATAGTACCAAAACAAGTTACCAAGAATCTTCAAACTCTTTGCATAGTTGTTAGCTCCACTGAGCCATCTATACCTAAATCCTCTGATAGGGATTTAGCTTTCAATAAGCTGCAATTCAAGCCATAGAGTGTTTTCTAAATACTAGGCCATTTATGAATGGAACATAGATGAGTTATCTAAATACTAGGCCATGAATCTACTTCAATAGATGACTATGGTATCAAATGTTTATAGGACTCAAAGTCAGCTCTTTGATCCTACAATTACTAGACTTTTAGTCATTGATTTTACTAGTCAACTAAAAGGATGGTGGGATAATATTCTCACTCAAGCTAACCATGAGAGTGTTTTCCAAGCCATCAAAACTAGATCCTCAAGGTGAGCCCCTTTTGGATGACCAAGCCCAACTAATCCTTATTGCTGTAGCATCTTTAATCTTTGCAATTTCTAAGCATTTCATTTCATTGGTGATCCTTCTCATTTGAAGGATAAAACCACTGAATTACTCTTCAATCTCAAGTGTAAGTATCTTCACAACTTTCATTGGTATAAAGATACTTTCCTAACCTATGTCATGCAGTGAGAAGATGGCAACTAGCCCTTCTAGCAAAAGAAGTTTCTAGCTAGGCTTTCCAAGTTCCTTGTTGACAAGGTAAGATCAAAACTCTAAGCCTATTTTAATGGTCCAATTCCTCACTATACTAGCCTATGGTGAACTACTAAGCATTATCCAAAAAGAAGGTCTATAAATTTGATCCAATCTCAAGCTTCAACAACAACCGAAACATGAACTAAAACAAACTTGGAAAGAACATAGTTCTTTTTGTGCCCAATTTGATGACTCTCTTTATCATAAAGAGATGTCCAAATGTATGAAGTCTTCTAAGCTTATTAGAAATCCTTCCTACCCTTAAGCCCAAAAGTCTCCAAAATATGTCCATCAAAAAACTCAAAAACAAACCAAAGGGCCCAAATAGTCATTCAAGCCCAAAGCCCAAACATTTCCAAGCACCTCAGTAACTTGCTTTAGATGTGGCTAGCCTAGACACCTAGCTCATTACTGAAGAACCCAAAAGAAAGTCCAAGCCCTCCAATCACCTAAACCAATTTATGAATAGATCCAAAACCTAGTCATTGACTCCTTTGATTCTGATTCTTCAAATAAAGAGCAAGCCCTCCAAGTTGATGAACTTACCACCTCATCTACTTCAGGTAGTGAGATATAGGTAAGTGTTCTCATTAAAGATTAGGAACTCATTTAAAATTAATTGATTGTATGGATGATCTGCAAGCCAAAACCCAACATCTTCATAAGCTTCTGATTAAAGCACTATCAAGCTCTACCCAACACCCTTTACTCCAACAAGTCCAAACTCATTAAAATCTTCCAATCATACTCAAGTGACTTGACCAACCCAAAGCCCAAGCCAATTACTCTTCATGAACTTCAACATGAAGTTAACCAACTCAAGCTACAAATTAAAGAACTCGAGCAATAGAGATCAGTAGATCATTATTTACTGCTATCTCTTCTTCACTAGTCTTAACATGAGCCTAGTGAACTAAGCCTTCCTCAAGCTAATCCAAAAACATCTTTGTTTACCCTGGACCAAGCTGACATTTTATGCTTGTTGATAGAAATCACAACGTACAAATGGCTCATCAATATTGCCATCCAAATTCATGATTTCAAGCTAACTACTATAGCTTTGTTAGACACTAGTGCAAATTTGAATTGCATTTAAGAAGACCTTACCCCAACCAAGTACTATGAGAAAACTTTGGAAGGACTTAAATCTACAAGCAACCATTCCCTTCCAATCTTGTACAAGCTTTTTGATACCTGCATCTACCATTTAGGTATCACTATCAAAACTTCTTTTGTTTTGATCAAAAACCTCAAGCAAATGGTTATCTTAGGGACACCCTTCTTTAACCTTATCCAACCATTTCAAGTAACACACCAAGGAATAACCACTACCATCCTTGGTCAAACACTCCAATTCCAACTCATATTCAAACCTCAATTTTCTAGAGGATATCGCAATTCAAGAATCCATAGCTCTAAATCTACTTCTTAAAACCAAAACATCTCATCTTCATCATTTCTAAGCTGAGATCAATTTCAAAAGACTTGAACACCAATTGACACTACCAATTCTTCAAGCAAAAATTTAAAACCTTCAAAACCAAATAAAAACTACTATTTGTTTTGAAGTACCAAATGCCTTTTGGCACTAAAAGCAACATATGGTAGATTTGCCACATGCCAAGCACTTTGATAAGTGCCAAATCCCCATGAAGGCATGTCCAATCCAAATGCATCCATAGTTAGTGGAGTATTGTAAACAAAAAATCCAAGCTTTACTCACTAAAGGTATCATTTAACCTAGCAAGCCACCTTGGAGTTATGTGACACTTTATGTCAACAAGAATGCTGAAATAGAATGTGGCACTCCCAAGTTAGTTAGCCCTTAAACCAAGCTTTGGAATGGATTGGGTATCCAATTCCAAATCAAAAAGACTCTTACAATGCCTTGCTATGGCTTTGGTCTTTTCTAAGTTTGATATGAAATCTAGGTTCTAATAGATTTAGATTGAGGTAGATAGGTATAAGACTACCTTCACAGTACCATTTGGCTAGTACAAATAGAATGTCATGCCATTCAAAACTAAAAAATGCACCCTCTAAGATCTAGAGGATCATGAAAGAGATTTATTCTCATTATTCTTAATTCTTAGTTGTCTATGTTGACAATGTCTTGGTGTTTTCATCCAATATAGATCAATACTTCAAGCTTTTTACCATCTTCTTAAAGGTAACTTGCAAGCATAACTTAGCCATTTCCAAGCCCATGATCAGTCTTTTCCAAACTAAGATAAGATTCATTGGTCATTATATCCATTAAGGTACTCTCATTCTTATAAAAAGATCAATTCTATTTACTAATAGGTTTCCTTACTAGCTTATTGACAAATCCTAACTCCAAAGATTCTTAGGAAGTCATAACTATGTCATGGACTTCTATCCTAAGCTTAACCTAGTTTGCAAACCTTTATATGATAGGCTCAAGAAAAGTTCAATACCTTTGCCTTCCAAGCACATAGCCATAGATCAAGCCATCAAGTAATAAGTCAAGGAACTTCCTTGTTTACACATTTGTGATCCAAACCTACCTAAGATAGTTGAGAAGATGCCTCAAAATTAGGTTATGGTGGGATTCTCAAGCAAGTCCATGGTAAACAAGAACAAATTGTTCATTTTACCTCTAAGCCTTGAAATGACTGTTAATGACAGTATTCCACAATCAACAAAGAAATTTTAGCAATTGTTTTGTGCATCTCCAAATTTCAAATGATTTGCTCAATCAACAGCTTTTACTCCACATTGATTGTCAAGTTGTAAAATATGTTTTGATAGGTGGCAAGCAATTTTAAGCATTTTTGACTTTGACATTGAATTTGTGAAAGGTAGTTAAAACTCTTGATTTTTTTACGAGAGAATTCTTGTAGGGTTCTCTAACACCGCAATGCCTTGAAAAAGGTCCATCAAGCCTCCCCCTAAACCTTTTATCAAACCACTTAAAACATGGGCTTAGATCTTCAAACAAGAAGCATTAGCCCAACAAAAATCCTCAAGCTCCTTTAGTTCTCACAATTCATCCTCAAATTCAAACATCAGCCGAAAGACAAAAGCAACTCTTTTGAGCTTACCTTCAAAAGCTCATCAAGCACTCAAAACCTAGTTAGCCTCTCTTCCAAACTATCCAGTACCATTAAAACCTCTTTCAATCAAGCTTGAATCAAGCATTAGTGTTTCTTTTGGCAAGAACACCGATCAAGTAACAAGCAATAAGTTGTTAAGGTATCACCTACCGCTCTCTCCAAAGAAGTGGTTATGGTTCCACTGGTCCCTCTCTCAAAATTAATTTCAAAAGACAAAGAGGTGGTTGTTTCAGATACCCCTCCTTAAACTATTTTAAACTAATTTTCCATGTAACTTTTAGGTAACTTCAAAATATGTTTTACCTTATATTATCAAGCCCCCTTTTCAAAACATTGAGTTGATTCAAAGAGGACTTTATAACACCAATCCTCAGGTTATTGCCATCAAAATGTTTTATTCAAATTGGCTTTACAAGCCCTAAGAGTAATAAAAACCTAGATTGTTTTATGAAATTATGATAGTCAAATACAAATAAGTCAAAATCACGCACCATTACTAGGCAAATGATCCTAGCTAAATTACTCACTCAGCTATTCAATTATTTAGGTCTTTCAACCCTTAAATTGGCTTGACTCACCAAACCACTATAAAAAATTTCAAGCCAGCATTAATATGTTTGCAAGCTTCCTTCCCAAATTCAACTATTAAGATTACAAATATGCATGGTTTAGTGCTTTCTATTACCAAAACAAATCCCAAAAGCATTCCTAAATGCTTTTCCGGGAAACCAAAGCCACCATTTCCTTTCCCTTTTAGTTTAACCGTTGATGGAATTGGTTTAGCCCAATATCTGAGATCATTTTAGACTTAATTTAGGATGATTTCAACATCTTCCAATCCAAATTCAAGCCCTAAATTACTCTAAGTTTTTTTTTCCTAGTTATTATAATTTTGTTATATTTTCAAGTTACCTTGGATTTGTGCATAGGAACTCCAGATTAAGGATGATCATTTCACAAAGACTCCAATTTCTCAGCTGAATCTACGAAGTCAAGTTTTGGCAACAGTTTTTTGCTACTCAGCAATAGAAAGCTCACAAGCATGGTGTCTTACAATGGTTCTCTATGAATCCCCAGTAGTCCAACACCATTGAAGACATGTACAAGTACCCTCTTTGTTGGAGCCAAAACTGAGTAAGAATATCTCAATGTATTTTTAGATATTCTTTAAAATCCTTAGTAAGCCATGGATGAAGCCAAGTCAAGCTCATCATCATCATATGATTCTTTTTAGAATCATGATCTAGATGAAAACACCTTCAGCCCAATTCACATTAAGCATAAAGACTTAGAAAAAAAAAAAAAAAAGGTCTTTCAAACCATAAAACTTCTTCACCCTTAAGCCTTAAAAGTATTCTTACTCTTAAGAATATCAAGCCCTTTAAGCCTATGTTATCACTTGTAAATATTTTATTTTATTTTAAGTTTTTCAAGCTCAAGCACTTAAGCTTTGTAAGTATGTATTTCTAATTGTACTAAATTATGCATTATCTTTTTGTTATCATTACCCTCTTGGTATATATATATATATACACATACATACATACATATGTTTGTATGTATATAAGTTAAAAGGGGGGTTTTGGACAACATAAGTGAATATGACCCCACCTAAGTTATAAGTTATTACACTAAATGCTTTATGATATTGTGTTGGAACATTTTTCATGGTGTTTATCACCATTTTGAGTGACATTGAATGGATTTATCACATGCATACTTAAAGCTATGAAACGTGTTCCTAATGCAATGACTTATTATTGATATTTTCATGTATGTCTTTAGACCCTTTGTTAGCACTAAAAGTGGTTGTAATCTTACCATTTTTTATTTTTATTATTGTGTAATGAGTTTTGGGTCTTTGTATTAATAAACATCATTTTTAATGCCTTTATAAAGATTAAATGAGTCTTCATGTGATTGCTTACACCATTAATCTTGATATATTGAGTTGTGAAAGCCACTTTGATCGATTAGTTAAGGCAACTTGCCATAATTGTGATGGTTGATCATAATAGATGATTTTAAATCTTGTGTTTGTGCCTAATATGACATGAGTGCAAAACAAAATGTGATTTTAGCTTAAGGAAAAGTGGTAAAGTGATTGATTTGTACATGCAACTTATTGCTGTGAATGTTATTATTATCCCATGGTTGCAAATTCTAATGGCAAAACTAGTTATTGATTGTATCATTTTTGTGAAAGTCACATGATACATTGATTAATATGTAATGATATAATGTTATGTATTCATCCTTTATGGTGAAACAAAGGCTTGACTAATATGTAATGATATAATGTTATAAATTCATCCTTTGAGGTGGAACAAAGGCTTAACTAACATGTAATGATATAATGTTATATGTTCAACCTTTGAGGTGGAGTAAAGACTTGAAAGTTTGACATGCAAATAATTATTGTTTGATTCATTATGGAAACCATATTTATAACCTTAGATATGGCTAATATGAAGACAAATTGGTCAATAATTTTTTTTTTTTTGTGGATATTTCAATAATGGTGAAACTAACATTATAAGTATTGGTGTATGTGATAGCCAAATCTACATTTTCATGGCAGGGGTAAGTTATATGATTGAAAGGATAAGCATATTTGTCTAACTCATGATTGGTAAAGCAATTGTTGAATAATGATGCAATCACATGATTTTATAAGGTTAGAGATGAATTTGACAAATCTTTTAACTAAACTTCTTAGAATAAAGCTAGTGACAAAATACATCGAGGGACATGGAACCAATGCATATAGAGAATGGTCAAAAGTAATGGAAACCCAACCTATGTGATAAGAGATCCCTTATTGACCTCATGTATTCTATCAAAATTATATATTATGCTTGGTTAATTGGAATGCTTTAGTTGAGAAAATGCTTAAAACACTTGAGAATAAAAATCTTTTTGTAAAAGACCTTTATTTAAAACAAATTCTTTTTCTAGAGTATTGAGCTCATGGATAATAGAAATTTGGTTTGGAAAAGCCATTTGTGTTGCGGTTAATGAATTTGGTGAAGTTTGCCTTTCATAGGTAGCTTAAGGAATTGAGCTTTATGTATTGTGCCACCACCTATATTTAAAAAATTTGAGTTAGATCTTTGTGAAGGAAGTCTACTTGACAGAATTTATTGAAGATAGGTTTGAAGATCTTCATCTTGAAGAAACTCATATCTAGTGCTTGTGGAGTATCATGATCATACATACGATATGTTGACACAACCAACAAGAAATTGTGTGATTTTGTCAATAGCTTGTGTGGTTGGAGGCTGAGGTGAAGTGACACTTATGTCATTCAATAAATTTAGGTGTTTGAATGTTTAAGTGGTGAATGTCAATCTGTCATAAGACTATTTCAGCACTTAAGTACCACTTATGCCCATACCTAAGTGCCTTTGTGTTAAAGGCTATCTTTATAGCCTTATAATGGATTTGGTACATCAAACTCAAAGAAATGGATCCCTTTAAAATTTATTGTTATTGAGCTTGAGCTGTAAGGTTAGAACATTTAGGATGTTCTTGTCATGCAAAGAAACTATGACATTAGGAAAATGATTAAAATAAATTGGTCCTAAACATAGGCTTGTTTCAATGATTCCTAAAGGAGAATCATCAAATTTGATTAACCTACAATCCTTGAGTGCTACAAGTCTGAGGTTTCTAGGACCTCTCTAGACAAAGGATTGATACTAACTTGGATAAGGCTAAAATGAAGAAAATTGATTACCCACTCTAGTAGAAGGAAACTCTACTTTCACTCAAAGTTAAAGCAAAAGGTATCTACCTGTTTTAAAAGTAAAAGAATCTACTTTTCAAAAAGCCAAAGCATTTGTTTTTCATCAAAAACAACTGTCTTCAAGCTACAAGCATCTAAGGCCCAAGTGTCACGGTCCTCCTAGAGAAGGACAATACGTTGAATCTAAACACCTCCTAGAGAAGGACAATACGTTGAATGTAGACACTTCCTAGGGAAGGGAAAATACATTGGAAGTAAGCCATGTAATAAATGCTGGTAAATAGGAAGTTGAAGGGATATAATATCCACCATTAGATCAAGGAGGGATCTAACGGTTGTAGGTTGTCCAAAACTTGTATAAAAGGGGACCTCCTACCCCTCATTTATACACACTTAATTTTCAAGTGAAATATACTTCTAAAGTTAATCTCCAAAAAGGTTCTTGTGAGTTGAGTGTGAGAAGGCTGCTTGGGAAGCATGCTCAAGGCCGCACGGGTAGGACGCGATAAATTCCATATGCCCGTGACAATTGGTATCAGAGCTGGTTCATTCCAAGCACTATGGCAGACCCACGTTCTGATGAGGTGCTCATCATGGGTGATGACCGCGATGATCGTGGGAGGACGGCTGATAAAGGTGCTGCCAAGGGAAAAAAGAATCGTGCTGTTTTGAGTTCAAGAGATCCAATAGGGGACCTGACACATCGTATGACGAAGATTGAATCGTTCGTCACTGATGTCCAAGGTTCAGTTGATGACCTGACCCAGTCCGTCGAAGGTGTAGATACCGAAGGGAGGAGCTCGTGGTCAAGATGCAGGAGCTCAAAGTTGGCATGGGAGAACTTCGAGGAGAGTTGCTGGGGACCTTAAGGGCAGAACTCCATCAGCGGGATGAGTCCTTGGAGACCATGATGGTAGCTATGCGCATGGAGTTTATGTAGGCATTGTGTGAGGTCATCTTGTTAAAATAAAGAGGCATTTTTCTCCTAAAACCACAAAACTAAAGACTATCTTAAAATGGAGTTTATGTAGGGTAGCAACCTTGTAAATCTAAATAGGTGATGAAAGGCATAAAGAGGAGATCAATTAATGAGCAAGCTTCCATGATTGTTCTTTTGTTTTTTTTTTTAAGAAAAGAAAAAGGTTTTCTTGTGAAAACTACTTGTTGATGCACATGAGAATTTTGTTAGAGACTTAGAAGCTAGGAAAGAAAAGTTTGAAGAAGAAGGGTGAGTTAAGAAGTAAAAGGAGAAGCAACAATGAAAAATTTGTAGAACTAGCAGCTCAGTGGAAGACAAAGTAACTTGTTTTTCTACTCAGTAGTTAGTAAGCAAGTTAGTCAAAGGAATTTTGTAATGTTTAGTTGTATTCCTTAAGTTTAAAAAATGTTAGACTAGGTAGGTTACATCAAATTCCTAGTTATGAAGTTAGTTTATAAACATCATCGCAAATCAAAACGAGAACCATACATGGCAGAAAAATTTATTTCAAAAGAATCTTTCCCTCTTTACAATCCAACTTCACACCCTTCAGCCCATCCAATTCGCTCCTCTCTCTGTTTTTTTTTTTGTTTATTATTTCTTCTTTTCCTTTTTGAACAACAGCTTGCTCCTGCTCATGGCAGGACATTACCTCTTATCATGTCATCTTTCTCTCATAAACTTAGCTGCCCTCCAGTCCACCTGATGAGAACCATAGAGATGATGGGTGGAAGGCTCCAATGGTTGCAAGAGGTCCATTGCACATCCCAGAAGGCCCAATAACACGAGTTAGAGCCAAAAAGATTAAAGAAGCACTAAATGGGCTGATTCAGGACATCCAAGCCAACCCAGCTTCAAATGGGGCGAATTCAAGTTTGACAAGGAGTCCAGCCCTAATTAATATAATTAGAATACTTAAATAGGTTAGAATAAGTAATAGCATTTCTTCCTAAATAAGAGTTTATTATTTATGTAGAAATTCATCCTCAATTAGGAATTCCTCCAAAATAAGGATTTGTCCTAAGTAGGAATTTGTGCCTCTTTAGGATTGCTATCTTAGCCTATAAATAGGCTCCCCTTGTAAGCTCTAGAAGGTCAGACAACTTTGAGTGAAATAAAAAGCAAGGGTTTTTCTTTCGGTTCTTTTAGGGACTAAAGAACTTATCAAGAGGTATTTCTTGTGGCATTCTAATCGACTTATCACTCCCAATTCCTTTCTTTTCTGGAGTGTGGCATCCATATCCTTCTTAAATACACTAGGTTCGTGTTCCTTCCTAGAGTGGGTCTAGGGTTTGTGATATTAAACTCTGGTTTAGCTTTCCTGGTTGTTCTTTGATTCCCTGTGTGTGTTGGGTCCCTAAACCACGTCTTTTTGGGGTTTTTTGCATCAGTTGGTATCAGAGCAGGGTTCTAAATCAGGTTGAATCCACTCATTCTTCAATTTTCTATCTTTTGATTTATCTATTGTTGTTTAGTTTGTCTATTATGTGCATTATCATTCAAATGCACAAAATCTGTTTATTAGCAATCCTTCTCTCTTTGTTTGTTTGTTTAAGCTCATAAACGTGCTAATTTCAATTCCAATTGGTATGTTCAAGTATTCTACTATTGTTTTGTGCTAAAAAAAAAAAACCCAAAAAAAAAAGGGAAGGAATAAAAACAAAAGAAAGAAAACATCAAATTCAAAGTTATTGATAAGGTTAACAGTTTGGTCATATTGGCCATAATAATAATAAAGTTTTCCTTACTCAACTCCAATTCTACCATCTGTTCTCCTATTTTGTTACCCAAGTTGTCCTCTAGGTTATATTACCCCTATCCTGATTTCTGTGAATTTAGTTCATTAAATCCGTTTGTGTTGACATCCTTTTTCGCTTGATTCTTGTTCTCCAATTTGTTCAATTCTACGCCGTTTAGCTTATTCTGTTCAAAATCAATACCCTTGATTTACGTTGTTTAGCTCTTTATAGAGCTGAAAAGGAAAATCTGAGTGGTAAAAGGTAAGAGTGAAAGTTCATATAAAGAATAAAAAAAAAAAAAAACCATAAAGAGTGTAAACACGAGGGAGTGTGACATAATCTTTTGAGTGAAACACGTGAGGGAGTGTTCTGTGAGGTATCCCATTTATTTTGTGCAGAAGTAAGACTATGACGTCCAAAGACAAAGGTGTAGCTCAAGAGGGAGCTGGTGATGTGTCCTTCATGATCAAAGCTATGCAACAACAATTTGAGTGCATGAATACCAGATTTGATGATATAAGGGAGAGGATGGAGGAGCAAGCTATTACAATAGCAGAGTTGCAAAGGAAACATAGGGAATATGACGCTCCCAAAGCAAGAAGGCAATTGACACGTGCCTATGAAGATGATGTAGAAGATGATGAAGTTGATGATCAAACTACAATGGTTAGAACTGGTAACAATAGAAGGGATCGAAGAGAATTTGGGAGGCAAGGCACCTACGATCATAATTTGGGTAGTATTAAAATGACAATTCCTTCATTCCAAGGTAAAAATGATCCTGATGCATACCTAGAATGGGAAAAGAAGGTTGAATTGGTTTTTGATTGCCACAACTATTCCGAGGAAAAAAAGGTAAAACTTGCTGCTGTTGAATTTACTGATTATGCTATTATTTGGTGGGATTAACTTGTTTTGACTAGGAGAAGAAATCATGAGCGGCCTATTGATACATGGGAGGAGATGAAGGCTATCATGAGGAGGAGGTTTGTCCCTGGTCACTATTACAGGGAGTTGTACCAAAGGTTGCAAGGGCTCACTCAGGGCACCAAAAGTGTGGAGGACTACCACAAGGAGATAGAGATTACCATGATTAGGGCCAATGTAGAAGAAGATAGAGAGGCAACCATGGCTCGATTTCTGCAAGGGCTAAATAGGGACATAGCAAATGTAGTTGAATTGCAGCACTATGTGGAATTGGAAGACATGGTGCACATGGCCATGAAAGTTGAAAGGCAACTTAAACGAAAGGGC
Organism: Rhizophora apiculata; assembly: GCA_037832385.1. Taxonomy (NCBI): domain Eukaryota; kingdom Viridiplantae; phylum Streptophyta; class Magnoliopsida; order Malpighiales; family Rhizophoraceae; genus Rhizophora; species Rhizophora apiculata. The sequence continues at coordinate 8,981,040 of CM075439.1, read as the reverse complement.
TCCACACGGGTTGGGCAGAATTCTGGTTCTACCTCATCGTGGAAGCCAAACTGGAGTAAAAGGGACGAGATGGCCAATTACAAGTCCAAGGCCGAGCTACCCAAGCACAAGAATGTGGGTTCTAGCAAGGAGACAGGTAAATTCGAACCCCAACCGAGTAGAAATAGAGATATTAAATGTTTTAAGTGTTTGGGCAGGGGTCACATTGCATCTCAATGTCCAAATAAGCATGCAATGATCTTGAGAAGTAACGGTGATGTTGAAACTAAAAGTAAATCAGATGATGATTCTATGCCACCGTCAGAGGGTGAATGTGATGGAGAGGAGTATCCAGTTAACGGAGTAACTCTCGTTACAAGGCGAGCATTGAATGTACAAGTAAAAGAAGAAAATGAGGTGCAACGAGATAACATCTTTCAGGCAAGGTGTCTCATCAAAGATAAGGTATGTAGTATGATTATTGATGGTGGGAGTTGCACTAACGTTGCTAGCACAACTATGGTTGAGAAGCTGGATTTACCTACTGTGAAGCATCCTAGACCATATAAACTACAGTGGTTGAATGAGAGTGGTGAAGTGAAGGTAAATCAGCAAGTGCTCGTATCATTTTCTATCGGAAGGTACCGTGATGAAGTTTTATGTGATGTCGTACCCATGCATGCGGGACATACTCTATTAGGAAGACCATGGCAATTTGATAGGCGAGTTATGCATGATGGCTTCAAGAATCGATATTCCTTTGTAATGAACGAAAAACCTGTCATTCTTGTACCATTATCACCTCAACAAGCATATGAGGATCAATTAAGGATTAAAAATGAGAGTGAACAGAAAAGAGAGATTGATAAAAGAGAAGAAAGAGAAGAAAACGTGAGGACACAAGAAAAAGAGAAGAAAAAAGAAAATCTCTATGCAAAAGGAAGTGATGTCAAAAGAGCATTTTATGCCAAACAACCTATGATTATACTTTTGTATAAGGAGGCTTATTTTAACACTAACAAGTTTGACTCATCTTTGCCTAGTGTTGTTGTTGCATTATTGCAGGAATTTGAAGATGTATTCCTTGACGATATCCCAAGTGGATTGCCACCTAATAGAGGAATTGAGCATCAAATTGATTTCATCCCAGGTGCATCCATCCCTAACCGGCCAGCATATAAGAGTAATCCTGAGGAGACAAAGGAGCTTCAAAGGCAGGTTGAGGAGCTTATGTCCAAAGGATATGTGAGGGAAAGCATGAGTCCATGTGCTGTGCCTGTCCTACTTGTACCAAAAAAAGATGGGACTTGGAGGATGTGTGTTGATTGTCGAGCTATCAACAAAATCACTGTAAAGTATCGTCACCCCATACCTAGATTAGATGACATGTTAGATGAATTGCATGGGTCATGTGTTTTTTCTATGATTGATTTAAAAAGCGGATATCATCAGATTAGGATGAGAGAGGGAGATGAGTGGAAAACAGCTTTCAAAACTAAGTATGGGTTGTATGAGTAGCTAGTTATGCCATTTGGTCTCACTAATGCACCAAGCACTTTTATGCGACCAATGAGTCATGTTTTACGTGCATTCATTAATAAATTTGTAGTGGTGTATTTTGATGATATCTTGGTCTATAGTAAAACCATAGAAGATCATCTTGATCATTTACGTTCTGTTATAAGTGTTTTACGTTCCGAGAAATTGTATGATAACTTACATAAATGTTCCTTTTGTACTGATCAGATCACATTTCTTGGCTATATTGTCAGTGCTAATGGTATTGAGGTTGATGAGGAAAAAGTTAAGGCAATTCGTGATTGGCCTACACCTAAGTCAACTAGTGACGTGCGTAGCTTTCATGGTCTAGCTAGTTTCTATAGACGCTTTGTTAAAGACTTTAGCACCATTGCCGCACCACTCACTGAGCTTATCAAAAAGAACATGAGTTTTAGGTGGGGTAGTGACCAAGACAAGGCTTTTAATTGCATCAAGGAAAAATTAAGTTCTGCACCTTTACTTGCTTTACCTAACTTTGCAAAAGCTTTCGAGATTGAGTGTGATGCCTCAGGTATTGGCATTGGAGCTGTTTTGATGCAGGAAAGGCGCCCAATTGCTTACTTTAGTGAAAAGCTAAGTGGAGCAAGCCTTAATTATCCTACTTATGATAAAGAGATGTATGCATTAGTACGGGCTTTGGAGACATGGCAAGAGGTCCATTGCAAGAGGTCCATTGAGGAGAGGGGGAATGATGAGAACCATAGAGATGATGGGTGGAAGGCTCCAATGGTTGCAAGAGGTCCATTGCACATCCCAGAAGGCCCAATAACACGAGTTAGAGCCAAAAAAAATTAAAGAAGCACTAAATGGGCTGATTTAGGACATCCAAGCCAACCCAGCTTCAAATGGGGCGAATTCAAGTTTGACAAGGAGTCCAGCCCTAATTAATATAATTAGAATACTTAAATAGGTTAGAATAAGTAATAGCATTTCTTCCTAAATAAGAGTTTATTATTTATGTAGAAATTTATCCTCAATTAGGAATTCCTCCAAAATAAGGATTTGTCCTAAGTAGGAATTTGTGCCTCTTTAGGATTGCTATCTTAGCCTATAAATAGGCTCCCCTTGTAAGCTCTGGAAGGTCAGACAACTTTGAGTGAAATAAAAAGCAAGGGTTTTTCTTTCGGTTCTTTTAGGGACTAAAGAACTTATCAAGAGGTATTTCTTGTGGCGTTCTAATCGACTTATCACTCCCAATTCCTTTCTTTTCTGGAGTGTGGCGTCCATATCCTTCTTAAATACACTAGGTTCGTGTTCCTTCCTAGAGTGGGTCTAGGGTTTGTGATATTAAACTCTGGTTTAGCTTTCCTGGTTGTTCTTTGATTCCCTGTGTGTGTTGGGTCCCTAAACCATGTCTTTTTGGGGTTTTTCGCATCACCACCAATCACACCTCCCTAATTTTGAGCAGCAATTAAACTTCTATAACTAGCTGCATGCTTCTGTTTCAGGTTGTTCTTTCCTAATCTGTCCCCTCAATCTTAGCACTTGATTTCATTGATAAGTCTCCTTTAATCCCTGAAATAGTTGTACAATCTTGGTTGCTGATCTTTCTCCACTTATGATGCCCAATGATCTCATTAAAATCACATTGTAAATCTTGTAATTCCAGCAAATTCAAATTGCAATGAAGTTTCTATCTTGAAAATGATTGAATCGGACTGAGCTATAACTTAAAAGTTGTAGTCTCATGTCTAAGCTTTCTGTATGTTCAAGAGTCACATCAATCTGACATTACCTTTGATATGAACTCCGATTATATATAAACGGAACCCAACACCAATGTTGATATAGGATCGTTCTAACAAAGGTTAAGGGATTTGGAGTTCTGACCCAATGATTATAAACAACCAAAAACTAGAACTATAAGATTCAGACGCCACTCCTAACAACAACAATGTTGAAGAAGATAAGTCTATTGAACCAACACACTTAAATATGAAAGTTCAGAATTAGTTCTCAAGGAATCAGAGAAAATAGCTCATACATTCATGAAGATGGGTTTTGCCTCCAGCCACCCTTTCTACCCCTTTTATATGCTAACCCCCAAAAACCCTAGCTAATAAGATGGGCTTATAAAGGAAATTCGTTGCTGCCGTCTCCACCCATCCTTTCTGCCCCTTTTATATGGTAACCCCCAAAACCCCTAGCTAATAAGATGGGCTTATTAAGGAAATTCGTTCAACCCACTACATAACAATATAACCCATGAAAATAATCCATTTAAATGCCGAAACATGGGCTCCCAAATCCAACTTCCATCCCAAGGCCATGGTTCTCAAATTCCTCCATAGATGACACATTTGCAAGCCCTGGTGAAGCCTCCATCATCCTTAACTCATACCTAGCAACTTCCTGATAGTAAATGTCGCACAACAAGATGTTGAGAGCTTCCTTTATTTTCTTTGACCTTGCCCTTGTCATTAGTCCTCCAAGGTTTTGCAAAGCATCAACTCCCTTGTTGATTTGAGCTGGTACAATATGGCTTCCATCATTCCCACTTTCCTCAAAATGATTTGTCCTCAAATCAGCACCTACATCATCAAAAAGAAAAGGAGAAAGGTCAGAAACATTAAATGTTGCACTCACATTATACTCACCTGGCAAGTCAAGTTTATATGCATTATTGTTGACTCTTGCCACCACTTGAAAAGGACCATCTCCCCTTAGTTGCAACTTTGATTTTCTTTGCATAAGAAATCTATCCTTCCGCAAATGTACCCAAACCCAATCACCAGGCTCAAAAGTGATATGCCTACAACCTTTGTTGGCATGTGTTTCTTATTGTTTGGTTTTTCTCTCAATGTTAAGCCTAACTTTCTCATGAAGTTGCCTAACCACTTCAGCCTTCTTTTTCCCATCTAAATTAACCCTATCCTGTATAGGCAATGGTGCTAAATCCAAAGGAGATAATGGATTAAAACCATAAACAAGCTTGAAAGGAGAATAACCTGTAGCACTATGAACAACATGATTATAGGCAAATTCCACAAAAGGCAAACATTCTTCCCATGTTTTAGAGTTCTTACCAATAACAACATGCAACAATGTACCAAGAGTTCGATTTACTACCTCAGTCTGTCCATCAGTTGTTTTAAATTCCTGCTGTATACTAATATGTCATCAAAATAAGCCATAACAAACTTTCCTAAGAAAGGTCTCAAAACATGATTCATTAATCTCATAAAAGTACTAGGTGCATTAGTCAAACCGAAGGGCATAACTAAACATTCATACAAACCATGCTTGGTCTTGAATGCAGTTTTCCATTCATCTCCTTCCCTCACCTAATTTGATGATACCCACTCTTAAGGTCAATTTTAGAGAAGTAACAAGCACCATGTAATTCATCTAGCATATCATCAAGCGTGGGCATAAGATGTCGATACTTAATATTTATTTTGTTGATAGCTCTACAATCGACACACATCCTCCAAGATCCATCTTTCTTTGGCACAAGCAACATTGGCACTGCACATGGACTCATGCTCTCCCTTACATGTCCCTTCCTCATCAACTCATCAACTTGCCTCTTAAGCTCCTTTGTCTCCTCAGGTTTACTTCTATACGCTGGCTTATTGGGAATGGGAGCTCCAGGAATAAGATCAATGTGATGTTTAATCCCTCTCCTTGGTGGTAAACCATCTGGGATCTCCTTAGGGAATACATCATTATAATCCTGCAACAAAGATGAAATAGTACTAGGCAAAGATGAATCAAGGTTAGTGTTAGAGAAATAAGAATCCTTGTAAAGGATCAAGATCATTTGTTGCCTAGCTTGGAAGGCAACCCTAACATCTGCTCCTTTTGCAAACACACTCACCTGTTTTCTTTCATCTTCACTCTCGTGAACCTGACCACTCTTGTACTTAGCACTCTCAAATGTGTTTACCTTGCTTTTCTTTCCTTCACTTTCTTTTCTCTCGACTCTCTCTTTCTTTTCGCTCCTCCCTTTTTGCTCACTTTCATAAAGTCTCACTTGGTCTTCATACACCTGTTTTGGAGTCAATGGAACAAGTGTAAATGGTTTTCCATCCATGGTGAAAGAATAGTGGTTCTTATAACAATCATACAAAACTTTTCTATCAAATTGCCAAAGACGGCCCAATAACAAATGCCCGGCCTACATAGGTACAACATCACAAAACAACTCATCCTTATATCTACCAACAGAAAATGGAACAACAACTTGTTTAGTCACTTTCACCACTCCATTATCATTCAACCATTGCAAATTATATGGCCTAGGATGTTTGGTTGTAGGTAAGTTCAATTTTTCCACCAACTTTGTACTTGCTACATTAGTGTAACTACCTCCATCGATGATCAAGTAATAGAGTCTATCTTGAACCAAACATCGAGTATGGAAAATATTTTCCCATTGCATCTCAACATCATCCTCCTCCTTAACCTGCACACTAAGGGCTCTCCTTGCTACTAAAAGCCTTCCACCATGCTCTGGATACTCTATCCCTTCATCAACATCACTAGCATCCTTTAATGGCGGCATTTGGTCTTCATCACTAGCATCACTGCCAGACACATAGTCACCATTCTCCTTAAGGTACATGGTTCTCTTGTTAGGACATTGTGAAGCCACATGTCCCTTACCTAGACATCTAAAGCATTTGATGTCTCTAGTTTTTCCATGGGTGCCCTCAAGTTTTTCTTCAAATTTGCCCCTTTCCAGGCTGCCCCCACTAGTCTTGGGCCTATGTGAATTGGTTTTAAGCTTAGAAGTCATCTTCTCTTCCTTCTTCCCCTAGTTTGACTTCCAAAAAGATGAACCTAAGTTCTGATTATTTCTAGAAGTGCTCCTTCCCTTAAGTTGCCTTTCAACTTTCATGGCACTGTGTACCATGTTTTCAAACTCTACATAGTGTTGCAGTTCTACTACATCAGCTATGCTTCTATTTAACCCTTAGAGGAACCTAGCCATGGTTGCCTCCCTATCCTCCATTACATTTGCCCTAACCATAGCAATTTTCATCTCCTTATGGTACTCTTCCACACTCTTGGAACCTTGCGTAAGGCTCTGCAACTTGTTATACAAATCCCTATGATAAGAGCTGGGAACAAATCTCCTTCTCATCACAGTCTTCAACTCAATCCAAGTTTCTACGGTTCCCTCAAAATTTCTTCTCCTAGCGGTAACTTGCTGGTCCCACCATACTACAGCATAATCAGTGAACTCTACCATAGCTAACTTCACTTTCTTCTCCTCAAAGAAATTGTGGCACTCATATATTAATTCTACCCTTCATTTCCAATCCAAATAGACATCAGGGTCAGCTTTCCCTTGGAAAGAAGGTATTTTCATTTTAATACTACTAAGATTTTTGTCTACTCCTTCCTCCACTCTATTTTTGTTATCCCAACCTCCATTGTACCTATCATAAACATTTCCATTGCCTCTTACTTCTCTACCATTCCTATTACCACATCCTCCTCTGAATCCACCTCTGAAGTTTCTACTAGCATTATCACCATCATCATAATAATCATCACTATCTTCACCAAAGTCGTGTTCAAATTACTCCTTCATGACCCTTCCAGCTGGCTTCTTAGGATTGACACTCGATTCCCCTTTTATTTTATCCATCTTGTCTCGAACTTCCCAAAACATTTGGTCAATCCTATCAAACTTCTGCTCTAAGGATTTCATAAGCAATTTCAAATCTGGAACAACTACTTCCTCCTCTCCATGTGGGAAACTGCCTTCTTTAACATTAGACATTAGATATGCAAGATTGTTAGTTAATAAAGAATATACCTCACAAAACTCACTCCCTTGCATGTTTGCTCTCCACTTAACTATAGTAGTCCTCAACTCTCGTGTTTCGCACAATGAATTGCGAGACTCTAAGAGCTCTTTCAATAGTTCCAAGCAAACTAAATTCAGAACAAACAAAACTTGAATATATCAATCCTAGACCTACCTCTTCAGAGAAGTGACACGATCAAGAAGATGGGCAATAAAGCAAATAGAATGTCAAGGAATTCAATGATATGAGCAGTGCAATCAGACAACAATCAATTATCGAATATAATTAAGTAAAATGACCAATTGAGCAATGAAGCCATTTTTTTTTTTTTTGGATTATTCAACCAACTATGAAGAATACATGAAATAGATGATAACAAAGGTATAACTAACCTAAGTTAGAGCCAAGGCTCTAATACCAAATGATACGAATTCTGATTATATATAAACAGAACCTAACACCAATGTTGGTATAGGATCGTTCTAACAAAGGTTAAGGGATTTAGAGTTCTGACCCAATGATTATAAACAACCAAGAACCAAAACTATAAGATTCAGACGCCACTCCTAATAACAACAATGTTGAAGAAGATATGTCTATTGAACCAACACACTCAAATATGAAAATTTAGAATTAGTTCTTAAGGAACCAGAGAAAATAGCTCATACATTTACAAAGATGGGTTCTGCCTCCAACCACCCTTTTTACCCCTTTTATATGCTAACCCCCAAAAACCCTAGTTAATAAGATGGGCTTATTAAGGAAATTCGTTGGTGCCGCCTCCAGCCACCCTTTCTGACCCTTTTATATTCGTTGGTGCTAGCTCAAGGGTGAAGGGTTGACCCAACCCTTATAAACAGCCCAGGAACCCCTCAAGAACCAATATGGGACACATCATACCCGACTCCTTTAGATTGCACATCCACGTGCTGCCTCAGTCGGCGATTTGGCATGGCAGTTGATGGCAGGGAACCTTTGTACATGCACCTACCGACCCTCTGATGCCTGGCTTTGATACCACTTGATAAGGGATTGAACCCTAACTCCACCATAAAAGCTAGCTCAAGGGTAAAGGGTTGACCCAACCCTTATAAACGGCCCAGGAACCCCTCAGGAACCGATATGAGACACATCAACCTCCTATATTTTTTTAAGGCATTCAAATGGTTGACTACAAAAAATTAGGATGTCGTGTAAATTAATTTTGTTTGCCTCCTTAGCCTTTTTGTCCTCTAATTCACCTTATAATCTTGAAAAGTTACTTCTAAAATCACTTACCTACAAAACACTCACTAAACATATCAAATGACCAATTTAACAAAAATAAATTATAAAATAATAAAACATAAATGATGTCACAATTATGACACTATCTAATACCCCCAAACTTACATTTTGCTTGTCCTTGAGCAGAGTAAACAAAACTAAATAAAATAAAATCTAACTCATTTTCATAGGAATTATGATTGCATCTAGCACATGCAATAAGCCATTAAACCCCTAGGTCACCCTTAGTGGATGAGTTGTTCCTTATGAGTGTTTTTAGAAGATCAACCCAATATCTTACATCAATGCAATTTATGTCTTCAAAGGAAAACAATAGCTAACAAAATACCACCCTTAACATGTTGATTCTAAACTCAAAATTCCATAAAAGCAAATTGGTCGTGTATTAATGATTACTTCCCTATCCATGCATACCTCTTAATCAATTTATTCACATTTACAATCAACACAATCAAATATATAACACTTTACTTGCAATCTCCCTTTCAACTACTACAAGCAAAAGAACCAAATTGAGTATACAGACATATATAGTATCTCTTCTTTTTAACCAAAAAAAAAAAAAAAAATCTTCCTTGCTCACTTACCTTTTGATGTGAATACTATCATTTGTGATGAAAGCACTTGACCATTCAATAAGTAATTAACTTATAGTGCTTTATGTACCCATATCTTAGGCCATTGTTTGACATGAAAGTTGACATGGATGTAATGTCACACTTCTAGTTACTAAGCAACTCAAAACATTGAAGTAATTTTAATTTTGCTTTTGAATTACCTAATTTGGCCTAGCTTCAAGGGATAACTACAAGCAAAACATCACATGAATGACCATGCTTTCTCATAGAGACACATAAACCTCAACAAGAACACATATACTTCAATAGTCATATAATCAAACACTTTCAACTCAATCAAGTTAAATTTTGAATCAATAACCAAGTAAAAAGAGTATTATTCACTAAATCTATGATGAAAAGAGAGAAAAATAAATAAATGAATAACTAACACCCCCAAACTTACATGAAACTTTGTCCTCAAAGTTTAAAATGCATGAACATTTGGAAATGCATGACAGAATTAGTAACTTAATAAAAGAAAACAACCATACCTAGTTGGGTTGCCTCCCAACAAACACTTTATTTAATGTCTAGGAAAGATGAAGTACAACAACTAAGGCTAAATTAAATCAACAAAATCCACCACTATCAATGTGGGAAGCTCTCCAAGTATGGTTTCAAGTGAAACCTATTGACCTTAAAATAGTTTTTGTTTTAATATTCTTTATCTCCATAACACCATGAGGAAATACTTGCCTCACTAAGAATGGTCCTAACCACCTAGACTTTAATTTTCCTAGAAAAAGTTGCAAATGTGAGTCATATAGTAGAACTTTCATACCTTGGTGAAACTCTTTCCGTTGTATTAAATTATCATGATAGAGCTTGTAAATCTTAGCATTTTCATAAGCCTCACTCAGAAGCTCCTCTAATTCATTCAACTACAACTTTCTTGTATCTCCAGCCTTACTCATATCAAAATTAAAATGTTTGATTGCCTAATAAGCTCGATGGTCCAATTCTACTGTTAAGTGACATGCCTTACCAAAGACAAGCTTGTAACGTCTCATTCCAATTGGAGTTTTGTATGTAGTTCTATATGCCCAAAGAGCATCATTTAATTTCATTTCCCAATCCTTCTTAGAAATATTCATAGTCTACTCTAGGATTGCCTTTTGTTGCTTGTTGCTTATTTCTACTTGTCCTAAGGTTTGTGGATGATATGGTGTAGCTACTCAATGAGTAATGTTGTACTTCTTCAATAATGTTGCAAAAGCTTTGTTACAAAAGTGAGTACCTCCATCATTAATGATGGCTTGAGGAGTACCAAATCTAGTAAAAGTCATATCTTTCAAAAAACTAAGCACAATCGTACCATCATTGGTCCTGGTAGCCATTACCTTAATCCACTTAGACACATAATCAATAGCAACAAGTATATAATTATACGCAAAAAAAGTAGGAAGGGGCCCTATGAAATTAATCCCTTATAGATTAAACAATTCTACAACTAGGTTACTTATGAGCAACATCTCATGTTGCTCACTTATATTGTCCACTCTTTGGCACTTACGATATATGGTACAAAAACAAATGACATCCTCAAACAAAGTCAACCAAAAGAAACCTAATGGCAATACCTTAGCTAGCATTCTTTCCACCAAAATGTCATCCATAACTAAGCTCATGGTTATGTTTCAAAATGCTCCTCTACTTAGATTTAGGAACACATTGCCTTATAATTTGGTTTGAACAATGCTTGAACAAGTATTGCTGAACCCAAAAATAATGCTTCACCATGCATAGAAATCTCTTCTTCCCCTATGAGTTTAAATCAAGATTAAAAATGCCACCAACTAAATAAATAGTTTACAATATCTACATACCAAGGCTTGTCCTCATTAACTAGGAAAAGTTGTTCATTAAGAAATTCTTCATTCAACAACAAATCATAAAATTTGTTTTTATGACTAAGTTCCTCCCCAAGTCATGACTAGTGATTTGCCACCGCATTCTCACTCCTTTTTTTTGTCCCTAATTGTCAAATCAAACTCTTGCAATAATAAAATCCACCTAAGCAATCTACATTTAGTATCTTTCATTATGAGTAAAAATCTAAGAGTGACATCATCAAAATGAATAATTACCCTCGATCAAAGCAAGTACAAGTAAAATTTTTCTAAAGCAAAAATGACTATTAAAATTCCTTTTTCAATGGTTAAATAGTTCAATTGAGCATCTTTTAATGTTTGACTTGCATAATAGATAACATGAGATAATTTATTCACTCATTGTCCTAAAATAGCCCTAATAGCATAATCAAATGCATCACACACTATTTCAAAAGGAAGAAACCAATCAGGTGTAGTGAGAATGGGAGCATATGTTAAATTTTCTTCCAAATTTTTAGAAGCACCAAGACAACCATTGTCAAAATTAAAGTTAACATCATTAGCCAACAAATTACGTAAAGGCTTGCATATTTTTGAAAAATCCTTGATGAAACTCTTACAAAAACCTGCATAACTAAGAAAACTACACACTCCCTTGACAGAAGTAAGGGTTGGTATCATAGCAAATAAATCAACTTTTTCCTTGTCTACTTCTATACCTCTAGTAGATACAATGTGTTCCAAAACTATACCCCACTTTACTTGAAAATGACTCTTCCCCCAACTTAATGTCAAATTTGTCTCACATCATCTATTAAGCACCAAGGTTAAATTATTGAGACAATCATCCCATGAATCACCAAAAATAGAAAAATCCTTTCTATCATGTATAAGAAGATTGAAATCATACATCTCTGAAAGGTCATAAGAGCATTACATAAGCTGAATGGCATCCTTTGCTAAGAAAGGGTTCCAAATGGGTAAGTGAATGCTGTTACTTAATCTTCAGGTGCAATTGGAATTTAATTCTGACATGAAAAGCCATCTAGAAAATAATAATAAGAATGACAAGCTAACTATTCAAGCATTTGATCAACAAATGGGAGAGGAAAATGATCTTTTGTTGTAGTGACATTCAGTTTTTTGTAATAAATGTACATTCTCTAGCTTGTTGTCATCCATCATGGCACCTACTCATCCTTATCATTCTTGACAACTACAATACCAAACACCACATGCACTAGAATTACTCACTTGCTATCAGAGATTGGATAAATGATACCTGTGTGAAGCTATTTTGACCCTTTTACCTACATAACATTCATATTAGGATTCAATCTCCTTTGCACCTCTCTACTTGGTTGTCTTTCCTTCAAACAAAATTTTATGCATGCACATTGATATGGGAAAAGAATCCAAGGATATAGGAGAAACTCCACCACCTTAGAGATATAGGACTGATAGCACTTACCACTCTTAACGGATCCACTCAAGAGATACAAAAATGTTAGGGTTAAGTCACCACTCAATAGAATCCACCATAGAGATAAGGAACATAGAAGAAAACTCTTCAAATTCCTTAGGTTAAGAGTTTAATTATTCCTAAAAAGTCTACCTTTTCAAGTACTAGTGAAAACTATAAATAAAGACTTTAGAACATCCCTCTAAGCATAGGAAAATGCTTCAATATGCTAACTTTTGACTATCCTGGTGGCTGGTAAAGGAACTTGACTCTTGATGTTCTAAATTCATCTGAATCTAGGCATCTAGAACATTTAAATGACTACTTATGACTATTATTGGGCTTGGGCCAAGGGTCCAATAGTTGGAACAAGTTTGACAAGCAATTCGTTCTTTTGATAGCATAATGAGCATTTTTTGTGCTTGGCTCAAGTCTTAGATTAATTCTTGGTTATCCTTAAGAGATGGTCCTACATCATGCTCCCTCAGTTGAATAAGACTTGCCCCTAAGTCTTCATAATCTTCATGAAATGGAATAATATCAGCAACATTAAAAATGTTAGAAAGTTCATATTTAGCTAGCAACTGAATCTTGTATGCATTATCTCCAAGACACTTTAGTACTTTGAATGGGCCATTAGCTTTGGGTTTCAACTTGACAAATTTTCTAGGTGGAAAATGCCCTTTTCATTGATGAATCCATACTAAATCTCCTTCTTTGAACTTAGCAAACCTTCTGTGCTTGTTCACTTGAGTTTGGTACTTCTTATTATACTTTGCTATCCTCTCCTTAACTTGCTCATGCAATTTTTTTTATGAATTTCGGGCAGTTCTTAGCATCGCCACTAAATTAATGTTTTGTTGGAAGAGGAATGAGATCCAGAGGGCTACTAGGGTTAATGCCATACATAATTTCAAAAGGATTGCAACTGGTGGTCGAGCTAGAGGACCTATTATAAGCAAATTCAACATAAGGCAAAAATTTTTTTACCAATCTCCTTAAAAGATTTCCCAAAGTTATGACAACCTTGATTTGACCATCAGTTTGAGTATGCAAAGAAGTGCTCAATTGCAATTTAGTACGCAATTTCCTCCAGGGGGTCCTCCAAAAATGACTCATAAATTGCAAATCACAATTTGAAGTGATTAACCTTGGAATGCCATTAAGCTTTGTAATCTCTTCAAAATAAAGATCACTAACTTGTGAATTATCATAAGTTTTAGCACAAGGAACAAAATGAGCCATTTTAGAAAATCTATCAACCACAACAAAGATAAAATCTTTTTTTCTTTGTATGCGAGGCAAACCAACCACAAATCCATACTAAGATCTTCCCAAGGGGAATTAGGAACTGGAAATGGTCTGTAGAAACCCATATTTTGGACATGGTTTCTTTTTTTTTTTAATGGCATACTACATATGCTCCACTATTCTCATGACATCTTGACTGAGTTTTGGCCAAAAGAATTTTTCTTGCACGAAAATCAAAGTTTTGTTTCTCCCAAAGTGACCAACAAGTCATCCTCCATGAGCTTCCTTAATAATGGCATCCCTTAAGGAGCAATCAGGAATGCATAACCTATTATCATTGTAAAGGAAACAATCTTGCAGAAAAAAAATGATTAATTGATCCATTTGAACAAGAAGCCCAAATAGATGACAAATTAGAATCAGATGAATAAAGTTCTTTTACAATCTTAAATCCCAATACCTTTGTCTCCATTGTGTTCAAAAACAAATGTCTTTTGCTTAATGCTTTAGCTTCTTTGTTGAGCTTCCCTGCCTTGTGCTTAATGGAAAAAGTGTAGGGTTGAAGAAATTCAACCCATTTGGCATGGCAACTATTAGGCTTGTGTTGTGTATTCAAGTACTTCAATGCCTCATGGTCAAAATACAAGACAAATTCCCTGGGCCAAAAGTAGTGACTCCAATGTTCCAAAGTAGAAACAACAACATAGGACTCCTTGTCATATATTAAGCATCTTCGTTTTACATCATTCAACTTCTCACTAAATAATACAATTGGCTTGCCTTATTGACTTAAATTAGCACCAATGCCCATATTGGAAGCATCACTCTCAACTTCAAACACCTTTTCAAAATCTGCAAGTACAAGTATTGGAGCATTAACCATCATTTTCTTTATCAACTCAAAGCTCTTTTGGGTTGTTTTTGTCCACTTGAATCAATTCCCCTTTAAGCCCTTAGTGATAAGAGCACAAGAGTGCTAAATCCTTTGACAAAAAGATACAAGACCATGAATGCTTCTTACACCATGAATGGATTTAGGAGTGGGCCAACTTGTAGTTGCCTCAACCTTGTTTGGGTCAACTTCAATTCCTGTTAAAGATTTAACATAACCAAGAAATGTAATGCTATTCAAGTAGAATAGGCATTTCTTTGCATTAGCGTACAACTTTTGCTCTCTTAACATTTGAAACACTTGTTTCAAATGCTCAAAGTGTTAAGAATTTGATTTGCTATAAACATGAATGTCATCAAGCTACACAACAACAAATTTACCCATGAATGGTCTAAAGACATGAGCCATAAGTTGCATGAAAGTGCAAGGTGCATTAGAAAGCCCAAATGACCATTTCTAGTTTTAAAGGTTGTCTTTCACTCATCTCCAGGTCTCATTTGAATTTGACGATAACCACTTTTAAGATCAATTTTAGAGAAAATAACTGAACCATGTAATTGATCAAGTAAATCATTAAGTCTAGGAATAAGAAACGTATACTTGATAGTAATTCTATTGATGGCTCTACTATTTATGCACATGCACCAAGATCCATCTTTCTTGGGTATTAAGAGGGCTGGAACAGTACATGGACTCATGCTTTCTCTCACAAATCCCTTCATTATCAAATCTTCAACATGCTGCTGCAATTGCTCCTGTTCTTTAGGATTCATGTGATAAGCTGCTTTGTTTGGGAGAATAAAGTCTGGAATTAGGTCAACTTGGTGCTGAATATCTCTCATTGTAGGTAGGACAGGGGTTATTTATTCTGGCACAACATCTGCAAATTTTTCTAATAGAGGTTAAACTAGTGGATTATGTTCCCTAAATTTAGAAATGGATTCTTCCACAAGCACAATAGCATACATCTCTTTATCCTCTAAAATCATATTTTCAATCAAATTGCTAGAAAGTAAAGTATTCCCCTCCCCATTTGTATACTTGGGAACATGATTTGGTTTCATTGGAACTAAAACAATTCTAGCACCATCCTTCATAAATGAGTAAGTGTTTTTGTAGCCATCATTAACTACTTTCCTATCATATAACCAAGGTCTACTTAACAGCTAGTGAGTAAAATCCATGAGAGCAATATCACATTAGACCTTATCTCTATAGTTTTGTCCAATTAAAAATTCTATTAAGCATGTTATGTTTACCCTTACCTCAATTCTTTTGTGAATCCATTGCATTTTGCAAGGGTAAGGATACTCTTTATTTTTTAGGCTTAGCTTCTCCATCTTTGTTGCTACCACATTCGCTATCAATAATGAGGTCACACAATTTTCCATGAGAAGTGCACCTAGTGTGAAAGATGCTTTCCCATAGCAACTCATTTTCGTCTTGCTTAGGGGTGGACAAACTTCTCTAAATCACAAGCATTTCACCCTTATCAGCACATAGAACTTCTTCATCAAAAATAGGGTCTCCCAGCTCTTCTTCATTCTCTTCAACATCTTCCTCCACCAAGGTCACAACTCTATGATAGGCATTTAGAAGCAATATGCCCATAGCCTTAACATTTAAAGCATCTTTTTGAGTTGTTATTAGAAGAACTAGCTCGTTTGTCACCTTTGGAAGCACTTTTGTCACGAGAAGACTTGGTGGAAGAGGGTGGCCTCAAAATCAAACCACTTCTTTAGTTTGAAGGAAAAGTTATAGTGGCTGATTTTGGAGCAACCTTTTGAACCTCCTTCCTTTACTTTTCAATAGTTAAGGCAAGCTTTCTTACATTGTTGAAAGACCAATATGGTTGCAATCAAATGACATCACCAATTTCCCTTTTTAGGCCTCTCGAGTATTGGGCAATAGTTTGCTCTTCTAGTTCAACCACATCACCCTTTATCATTAGTTGTTCGAACTCCATAGTAAATTCCTCCATACTCATTTTGGTTGTTGCTCAAGAGAGTAAACTTTCATGTACATCTCCATTTGATAATCCTCAGGTAGAAATCTTCTCTCAACTCTTTCTTTATTTTCTCCCATGTTCTAATTTTTCTTCTCCCTTTTGATCTCTCTATTTCTTCAAGTTCTCCCACCATAAAGAAGCATACTTCCTGAGTTTTAGAGCCACCTACTTAACCTTCCTATCCTCAGGAAACTCCTTATATTCAAAAATACATTTAAAAGTATGCAGCAAAATAAGGAATTCATCAAGTTGCATTTTTCTGTCAAACTCAAAAATTTCAATCTTCATGTCAAATCCTTTGAAGTTGGAATGATTCCTTCTAAAAGGAGAGTGACAAGAAGAGGAGCCATTCCTTGATTCTTTAGAGTCATCAAAAAATGAGCTTTCAGGTGCAGCATTAAAAGAATCATCATCATGATCATATGCCTTTTCATACTGATTCAAGCACTACTAGAGTTATGAAGTTATCTCCTTAATTCATCCATCTCAAAATCATGACTCTCTCTTTCAAGAGTTGCAATATGATATCCGTGACAAGCCATGAAACCTAGGTCTTGTGGGTTATGCTCTGATACCAAACTTGATACAGGAAAAGGATCCAACGTCTTAGAATTACAGGAATGATAGCACCATCTTAGAATTACAAGAAAGATAGCACTCACCACTCTTGAGGAATCCACTCAAGAGATATAGAAATGCTAGGGTTAAGTCACCACTTAATGGAATCCACCATAAAGATACATAACATAGAAGAAAACTTTTCAAATTTCTTAAGGTTAAAGTTCAGTTATTCACAAAAAGTCTACTTTTTCAAATACTAGAGAACACTATAAATAAAGGCTTTGGAACATCCTTCTAAGCATAGGAAAATGCTTTAATATCCTAACTTTTGACTATCTTAGTGGCTAGTAAAGGAACTTGACTCTTGATGTTCTAAACTCATCTAAATCTAGACATCTAAAGCTTCTAAATGGCTAATCATGACTATCATTGGGCTTGGGTTGAAGGTCCAATAGTTGGAACAAGTTTGGCATGCAATTCATTGTTCTGATAGCATAATGAGCATTTTTTGTGCTTTGCCTTGGTCTTGGATTAATTCTTGGTTGTCCTCAAAAGATGCTCCTGCATCACACATTGTTGGGCTAATCTCTTTAATATCAGTTATGGTCTACCCTATTGTTGCATTATGGTCTCTCAACACATTAAGGAACTTGCTCTCTTCAATTGGGGAGAAATTAGAAGCATTAATGACTAGAGGAGTCTCATTTTCTCCAAGAAAAAGCATATTTCAAATTAGGAGGAAGTGGTTTTAGCTCAAGATTCAAGGGTAGGACAATTGAAAGAGCTAACATAGGATTAAAGTATCCTAAAGACTTTACATGAGCATTCTTAAGGAGTTTTAGCACTACCTTATGCAACATTGATGTGAATTCCCCTACTTCATCATCTTTTCCATGATCTTCTGCATTTAAGGCCAATTCTAAGTTGTCTTCCATTTGATCCTATAGAAATTTTGAGGAAATAATAAAATCTAAGTGGTCTGAAAAAAACAATCACTAGAATCATTCAAGTGTAGACATTTAAGTTAATTTCATTATTCTTTTTGTTTGAATGATAACTCATAATGAAAGGAGAAGCCTTATTAGTGAGGAGAGAAGTATGTTCTCATCTTTACATAATTAATCATTCAATCTATATATGAAAAGCTAATTAAGATGAATGACTTGTTAAAATAAAAGGTGAACCCTTATTGTATAAAAATGAAGTCTTAATCTCATCTTTCTAGCAATGAACCATTTTATCTAGGCAAGAAAAGCAAATGAAGATGATTAATCCCTTTGTTTTATGGAATTTAATGGATTCAGATTACTTAAGTTGTATTAACTTGCATGCTACAATGAAATTAATGTTTTGTGTAGACATAAATGTAAATTGCATGATTATTTTATGTGAATCATTCCTTGTAATGAAAGGTGAGTTAGTATTACAGAAGAATCAGGCAAGGTTCTCAAGTTTCAAATGATGAAAAATTTACTAGTGATTAATGAAACTGATTAATTTTATTAGCTTAATTATTCAATTGACTTCAAAAGATTCAAATTGTGCAAAGGAGAAGTCTTATTGTGAACTAATCAAGAGACAAGTTTTAAGTAATGAACAAATATCTCATAGTAGAGAAGGCTAATCAAGAGTAAAAGCTTCTTTATTGGATGGACTTTATTGTATTCATACTACTTCAAACTAAATTATGTGCATATCACAGTGGAATAAATGATTGGTAGGACATTTAAGTTAATTTCTCAATTTGTTCATGTGAATGACTACATCTAACAAGAGGAAAAGCCCTGATAGCTATAAATGAAGTGTTAATCTCATGTTTTGGGCAATGAATCATTATATCCATCCAAAAAAATTTAATCAAAATGAATGACTCCTTCTTTTGATAGAATATAATAGGTTCTAACTATCTAAGTTTATTGATGTGCTTGCACAATGAATTTAATGTTCTATGCAAACATGGATGTTAATTGCATAATCATTTTATGTGAATAACTACTTGTAAGAAAATAAGAAGCTTTATTATCAAATAATCAGGTGATGGTCTCAAGTTTCAAGCAATGAACAATTCTCTCTTGGTTTCAAGAGAGATATAAGATTCATGGGAGTGATTGGATTGGTACCATACATTACCTTAAATTGAGAGTGATTGGTAATGTGGTGAGGACTCTCGTTATAAGTAAATTTTGCATGAGCAAATTGATTATTCCAATCCTTTAAAGTTTTGTTGACTAACCCTCAAAATAATGTTGTCACTGTATGATTCACCACTTTGGTTTGGCCTTTAATTTATTAATGACAATCTATACTAAACAACATTTTAGTTGCAAGCTTTTACCACAAAGTCTTCCAAACTAGCTTAAATAAACATCTTGACTAAAACTTTTTGACATTACATGAAGTCATATTAGTAATTGTCAACAAGGCTAAAAAAATATTAAGTACCTTATTCTCAATGATGCAATGGTAGATAGTGTGAATAAGGGTTGATACTACAAGGAGTGTTATCAACTCAATGCCACTTATATGAATTTGGAAAGGTAAAATTCTAACTTCATAACTGTTGTTCCCACAGCCTTGTATGGGTTGTAATTGTTGTCAACTAGGTTTAAGTGTGCAAGAAAGTAAAGCCACATGGAAGGGCAAAACAGTAAATTCGCCACAAGTAAGCCCTATTAGGGTGTCATGGAGGAGTATATAAAGGCCATTGGAAGACAACAAAAAAAAGGTCAGCAATTGAGCAAAATGGACAGAAAACCTAGACAACCAGCAGACCAAAGAGAGAAGCCGTTGGAAGAGAGAGAAAAATTATATACGGCAAAATCAAAGTGGACGGCGAAGGTGAGGAACGGCACACCACCGGCAAGAGAGAGAAACCCATGAGGAACGGCACACCTCCGGTAAGAGAGAGAAACTCATGAGGAATGGCACACCACCGGCACACTAGCGGTCAGTGAGGAGACAACACGGCAAAGAGGTAGAGAGAGAAACGGATAACACAATCGGGTCGAAAGGGAGAAAATACAGAGACGGCCGAAGAGGAGAGTAGATGGCAAAGGAACGCACGGTGAAAAACACAAGAACTCTCGAAAAGAGGTGAATGGAAAAACCCGATTCGGCCAACCAAGAAGGGTACACAGCAGAACAGTGGCTGGATGGGAAAAACATAAACCACCGACAGAGAGAAATTTGGCGGGATGGTGAGAGAGATCCGGCTAGACGGTGAGAGAAATCTGGCTGGACGGCAAGAGAGATCCGACTGGACGGCGAGAGAGATCCGGCTGAACGGTGAGAGATCCGGCTGGACGGCGTGAGACCAGAACGTGCGACTGCTTGAGACCTGAACGTGCGATGGCGTGAGACCAAAACGTGCGTTGGCGTGAGACCAGAAATGTGCGTGAGTCATGAGACTAGCAAAGGGTGCAAACTAGAAACGTGCGTGAGACGTGGAATGGCAAACCAGAAATGTGAGGTGAGCCATGAGACAAGGAGACAGGTGAGACCATGAGACGGTGAAAGCAGGAGCTGTGTGAGACAACCTAGAGAAGGAATTCGGTGAAGTATCGGAAAGAACTCAACGTATTTCTAGATTTCTTCAAAAGAGGTTAGAGAGCGTTGTGGTGAATTTCTAAGTGGCAGTGGAGCAGCCTTTCAATTCAACAGAGGTAAGACAAACTAGAAGAAGGGTAGACACAATAAGTGACACTCTTTGTATTGTACTTGCTTAGTATTTGCAATAGTGAAAGGAGCAAAGCATTAAGACATCCATTGTAACTGGAATTCTTAAGTATAGTGGATAGTCTTGGTAAGGGAGAGTCCCTACCACCGTGGATGTACGTCGCGTTGATGGAACCACGTAAATCTCGTATGTCCTTAATTTGCTTTACGTTCTGTATTTTGAATTGAGTTGTGAACGCAACTAAAGTATCAGCCAACCCATAACCTAACGAAGCCCTAAACAAGAACATCCGAATTGTCTATTAGGCAAGGTGTCTGAAAGGTGACTTTGGGGACTATTTTGATTAGTAGGTAGCAATAAATCTACCTTAGTCGAGTCTGAGAAAGAATTTGCTTTTAAGAAGAGGTTGAAGTTGTTCACTTACCTATGAATTGCGAATTATGGTGATACTGATTCACCCCCCTCTCAGTATCACAAATGATGAGAACCATAGAGATGATGGGTGGAAGGCTCCAATGGTTGCAAGAGGTCCATTGCACATCCCAGAAGGCCCAATAACATGAGTTAGAGCCAAAAAGATTAAAGAAGCACTAAATGGGCTGATTCAGGACATCCAAGCCAACCCAGCTTCAAATGGGGCGAATTCAAGTTTGACAAGGAGTCCAACCCTAATTAATATAATTAGAATACTTAAATAGGTTAGAATAAGTAATAGCATTTCTTCCTAAATAAGAGTTTATTATTTATGTAGGAATTTATCCTCAATTAGGAATTCCTCCAAAATAAGGATTTGTCCTAAGTAGGAATTTGTGCCTCTTTAGGATTGCTATCTTAGCCTATAAATAGGCTCCCCTTGTAAGCTCTGGAAGGTCAGACAACTTTGAGTGAAATAAAAAGCAAGGGTTTTTCTTTCGGTTCTTTTAGGGACTAAAGAACTTATCAAAAGGTATTTCTTGTGGCGTTCTAATCGACTTATCACTCCCAATTCCTTTCTTTTCTGGAGTGTGGCATCCATATCCTTCTTAAATACACTAGGTTCGTGTTCCTTCCTAGAGTGGGTCTAGGGTTTGTGATATTAAACTCTGGTTTAGCTTTCCTGGTTGTTCTTTGATTCCCTGTGTGTGTTGGGTCCCTAAACCACGTCTTTTTGGGGTTTTTCGCATCAGTTGGTATCAGAGCAGGGTTCTAAATCAGGTTGAATCCACTCACTCTTCAATTTTCTATCTTTCGATTTATCTATTGTTGTTTAGTTTGTCTATTATGTGCATTATCATTCAAATGCACAAAATCTGTTTATTTGCAATCTTTCTCTCTTTGTTTGTTTGTTTAAGCTCATAAATGTGCTAATTTCAATTCCAATTGGTATGTTCAAGTATTCTACTATTGTTTTGTGCTAAAAAAAAAAAAAAACCCAAAAAAAAGGGGAAGGAATAAAAACAAAAGAAAGAAAACATCAAATTCAAAGTTATTGATAAGGTTAATAGTTTGGTCATATTGGCCACAATAATAATAAAGTTTTCCTTGCTCAACTCCAATTCTACCATCTGTTCTCCTATTTTGTTACCCAAGTTGTCCTCTAGGTTATATTACCCCTATCCTAATTTTTGTGAATTTAGTTCATTAAATCCGTTTGTGTTAACATCCTTTTTCGCTTGATTCTTGTTCTCCAATTTGTTCAATTCTACGCCATTTAACTTATTCTGTTCAAAATCAATACCCTTGATTTCCGTTGTTTAACTCTTTATAGAGCTGAAAAGGAAAATCTGAGTGGTAAAAGGTAAGAGTGAAAGTTCATATAAAGAATAAAAAAAAAAAAAAAACCATAAAGAGTGTAAACACGAGGGAGTGTGACATAATCTTTTGAGTGAAACACGTTAGGGAGTGTTCTATGAGGTATCCCATTTATTTTGTGCAGAAGTAAGACTATGACGTCCAAAGACAAAGGTGTAGCTCAAGAGGGAGCTGGTGATGTGTCCTTCATGATCAAAGCTATGCAACAACAATTTGAGCGCATGAATACCAGATTTGATGATATAAGGGAGAGGATGGAGGAGCAAGCTATTACAATAGCAGAGTTGCAAAGGAAACATAGGGAATATGAGGCTCCCAAAGCAAGAAGGTAGCTGACACGTGCCTATGAAGATGATGAAGTTGATGATCAAACTACGATGGTTAGAACTGGTAACAATAGAAGGGACCGAAGAGAATTTGGGAGGCAAGGCACCTACGATCATAATTTGGGTAGTATTAAAATGACAATTCCTTCATTCCAAGGTAAGAATGATCCTGATGCATACCTAGAATGGGAAAAGAAGGTTGAATTGGTTTTTGATTGCCACAACTATTCCGAGGAAAAAAAGGTTAAGTTTGCTGCTGTTGAATTTACTGATTATGCTATTATTTGGTGGGATCAACTTGTTTTGACTAGGAGAAGAAATCATGAGCGGCCTATTGATACATGGGAGGAGATGAAGGCTATCATGAGGAGGAGGTTTGTCCCTGGTCACTATTACAGGGAGTTGTACCAAAGGTTGCAAGGGCTCACTCAGGGCACCAAAAGTGTGGAGGACTACCACAAGGAGATAGAGATTACCATGATTAGGGCCAATGTAGAAGAAGATAGAGAGGCAACCATGGCTCGATTTCTGCAAGGGCTAAATAGGGACATAGCAAATGTGGTTGAATTGCAGCACTATGTGGAATTGGAAGACATGGTGCACATGGCCATGAAAGTTGAAAGGCAACTTAAAAGAAAGGGCTCCACACGGGTTGGGCAGAATTCTGGTTCTACCTCATCGTGGAAGCCAAACTGGAGTAAAAGGGACGAGATGGCTAATTACAAGTCCAAGGCCGAGCTACCTAAGCACAAGAATGTGGGTTCTAGCAAGGAGACAGGTAAATTCGAACCCCAACCGAGTAGAAATAGAGATATTAAATGTTTTAAGTGTTTGGGCAGGGGTCACATTACATCTCAATGTCCAAATAAGCATGCAATGATCTTGAGAAGTAACGGTGATGTTGAAACTGAAAGTGAATCAGATGATGATTCTGTGCCACCGTCAGAGGGTGAATGTGATGGAGAGGAGTATCCAGTTAACGGAGTAACTCTCGTTACGAGGCGAGCATTGAATGTACAAGTAAAAGAAGAAAATGAGGTGCAACGAGATAACATCTTTCAGACAAGGTGTCTCATCAAAGATAAGGTATGTAGTATGATTATTGATGGTGGGAGTTGCACTAACGTTGCTAGCACAACTATGGTTGAGAAGCTGGATTTACCTACTGTGAAGCATCCTAGACCATATAAACTACAGTGGTTGAATGAGAGTGGTGAAGTGAAGGTAAATCAGCAAGTGCTCGTATCATTTTCTATCGGAAGGTACCGTGATGAAGTTTTATGTGATGTCGTACCCATGCATGCGGGACATATTCTATTAGGAAGACCATGGCAATTTGATAGGCGAGTTATGCATGATGGCTTCAAGAATCGATATTCCTTTGTAATGAACGAAAAACCTGTTATTCTTGTACTATTATCACCTCAACAAGCATATGAGGATCAATTAAGGATTAAAAATGAGAGTGAACAGAAAAGAGAGATTGATAAAAGAGAAGAAAACGTGAGGACACAAGAAAAAGAGAAGAAAAAAGAAAATCTCTATGCAAAAGGAAGTGATGTCAAAAGAGCATTTTATGCCAAACAACCTATGATTATACTTTTGTACAAGGAGGCTTATTTTAACACTAACAAGTTTGACTCATCTTTGCCTAGTGTTGTTGTTGCATTATTGCAGGAATTTGAAGATGTATTCCCTGACAATATCCCAAGTGGATTGCCACCTAATAGAGGAATTGAGCATCAAATTGATTTCATCCCAAGTGCATCCATCCCTAACCGGCCAGCATATAAGAGTAATCCTGAGGAGACAAAGGAGCTTCAAAGGCAGGTTGAGGAGCTTATGTCCAAAGGATATGTGAGGGAAAGCATGAGTCCATATGCTGTGCCTGTCCTACTTGTACCAAAAAAGATGGGACTTGGAGGATGTGTGTTGATTGTCGAGCTATCAACAAAATCACTGTAAAGTATCGTCACCCCATACCTAGATTAGATGACATGTTAGATGAATTACATCAGTCATGTGTTTTTTCTAAGATTTATTTAAAAAGCGGATATCATCAGATTAGGATGAGAGAGGGAGATGAGTGGAAAACAGCTTTCAAAACTAAGTATGGGTTGTATGAGTCGCTAGTTATGCCATTTGGTCTCACTAATGCACCAAGCACTTTTATGCAACTAATGAATCATGTTTTACGTGCATTCATTAATAAATTTGTAGTGGTGTATTTTGATGATATCTTGGTCTATAGTAAAACCATAGAAGATAATCTTGATCATTTACGTTCTGTTATAAGTGTTTTACGTTCTGAGAAATTGTATGCTAACTTACATAAATGTTCCTTTTGTACTGATCAGATCACATTTCTTGGCTATATTGTCAGTGCTAAAGGTATTGAGGTTGACGAGGAAAAAGTTAAGGCAATTCGTGATTGGCCTACACCTAAGTCAACTAGTGACGTGCGTAGCTTTCATGGTCTAGCTAGTTTCTATAGACGCTTTGTTAAAGACTTTAGCACCATTGCCACACCACTCACTGAGCTTATCAAAAAGAACATGAGTTTTAGGTGGGGTAGTGACCAAGACAAGGCTTTTAATTGCATCAAGGAAAAATTAAGTTCTGCACCTTTACTTGCTTTACCTAACTTTGCAAAAGCTTTCGAGATTGAGTGTGATGCCTCAGGTATTGGCATTGGAGCTGTTTTGATGCAGGAAAGGTGCCCAATTGCTTAGTTTAGTGAAAAGCTAAGTGGAGCAAGCCTTAATTATCCTACTTATGATAAAGAGATGTATGCATTAGTACGGGCTTTGGAGACATGGCAACATTACCTTTGGCCTAAGGAGTTTGTCATCCATACTGACCATGAATCTTTGAAGCACTTGAAGGGACAAGGAAAGTTGAACAAAAGACATGCCAAGTGGGTTGAATTTATTGAGACCTTTCCCTACATCATCCAATATAAAAAAGGTAAGGAAAATGTGGTAGCTGACGTGTTATCCCACAGGTATGCCCTTATCTCTACACTTACTGCAAACTTATTGGGATTTGAACACATTAAGGATTTATATGTGAATGATCCTGACTTTGCTAATGTATATAGAGCATGTGAGGTGTCAGCCTTTGAGAAGTTTTATAGGCATAAGGGTTTCTTATTTAGGGAAAATCGTTTATGCATGCCTATGAGTTCTTTGAGGGAGTTGGTTGTAAGAGAAGCTCATGAGGGTGGTCTAATGGGTCATTTCGGAGTTAGGAAAACCCTAAATGTCCTAAATGAACATTTTTTTTGGCCACGAATGAAACGAGATGTTGAGAGGATATGTGCGAAATGCATAACATGCAAACAAGCTAAATCTAGAGTTTTACCTCATGGCTTGTATACCCCTCTACCCATACCTAACCATCCTTGGGTTGATTTATCTATGGACTTTGTACTTAGATTGCCACGAACAAAAAGGGGTAGGGATTCTGTATTTGTTGTTGTTGATAGATTTTCAAAGATGGCACACTTCATCCCATGTCATAAAACTGATGATGCAAACAACGTGACTGACTTATTCTTTAGAGAAGTAGTATGTTTGCATGGCATGCCACGAAGCATTGTTTCAGATCGGGATACAAAGTTCTTAAGCTACTTCTGGAAGACTTTATGGGGTAAGTTAGGTACTAAGCTATTGTTTTCAACTACTTGTCATCCACAGACTGATGGGCAAACTGAGGTAGTTAATCGAACTCTTTCTACTCTTTTGCGTGCTATTATTTGAACAAATTTGAAAACATGGGAAGATTGTTTACCACAGGTTGAGTTTGTGTATAATCGGAGTGTTCATTCTACTACTAGTTACTCTCCATTTGAAATCGTATATGGTTTTAATCCATTGACTCCTTTGGATTTGGTACCTATACCTGTCAATGAGTATGCCAGCTTAGATGGGGAACGCAAGGCTGACATGATAAAAAAATTGCATGAGAAGGTGCGACAACATATTGAAAAACGAACTGAGCACTACGTATCCCATGTCAACAAGGGACGAAAGAAGGTGGTGTTTGAACCTGGTGATTGGGTTTGGGTGCATATGCGCAAGGAACGGTTCCCAGCTCAAAGGCGTTCGAAGCTACAACCCAGAGGAGATGGTCCCTTTCAAGTTGTAGCCCGAATTAATGACAATGCTTATCAGTTGGATCTTCTTGGTGAGTATAATGTGAGTGCAACATTTAACGTTTCTGATCTTTCCCCTTTTGATGTAGGTGATGATTCGGGGACGAATCCTTTTGAGGAGAGGAGGAATGATGAGAACCATAGAGATGATGGGTGGAAGGCTCCAATGGTTGCAAGAGGTCCATTGCACATCCCAGAAGGCCCAATAACACGAGTTAGAGCCAAAAAGATTAAAGAAGCACTAAATGGGCTGATTCAGGACATCCAAGCCAACCCAGCTTCAAATGGGGCGAATTCAAGTTTGACAAGGAGTCCAACCCTAATTAATATAATTAGAATACTTAAATAGGTTAGAATAAGTAATAGCATTTCTTCCTAAATAAGAGTTTATTATTTATGTAGGAATTTATCCTCAATTAGGAATTCCTCCAAAATAAGGATTTGTCCTAAGTAGGAATTTGTGCCTCTTTAGGATTGCTATCTTAGCCTATAAATAGGCTCCCCTTGTAAGCTCTAGAAGGTCAGACAACTTTGAGTGAAATAAAAAGCAAGGGTTTTTCTTTCAATTCTTTTAGGGACTAAAGAACTTATCAAGAGGTATTTCTTGTGACACTCTAATCGACTTATCACTCCCAATTCCTTTCTTTTCTGGAGTGTGGCGTCCATATCCTTCTTAAATACACTAGGTTCGTGTTCCTTCCTAGAGTGGGTCTAGGGTTTGTGATATTAAACTCTGGTTTAGCTTTCCTGGTTGTTCTTTGATTCCCTGTGTGTGTTGGGTCCCTAAACCACGTCTTTTTGGGGTTTTTCGCATCAACAAACTAGTAGATCCTAGGGAGAAGTCGGGAACTTCAATTGGTATCAGAGCACAGGTTCACCAGTTTGAAGCTTAACAGCTTGGTGTACTAGTTTGAAAGGATCTAGAAGTTTGACTTGTTCAATATATTGAGAAATGGAAGCCAATACCAGCAATAGCACCACTTACAACAAGAAGGTTCCAATCTTCAACGGAACCAACTATCATATGTGCAGAGTAAGAATGCAAGTGGTATTTGCAACCATGGGCATGAACATGGTGAAATGCCTACAGGAGGGTTTTGTGGCTCCGAAAGAAGGTAAAGACCCAACCCCAGAGGAGTTAAGGCAGTTTGAGATAAATGGGAAGGCCTCAAATGTCATCATTTCAGCATTGACAAATGCTGAGTATGCTAAAGTTATGGACTGCAAATCTACCAAGGAGATATGGGATAAATTGTAGAAAGTCTATGAAGGTGATGGCAAAATGAAGGAGGCAAAGCTTCAAGTGTTCAAGGAGAGATATGAATCTCTCAGAATGAAGAAGGATGAGACAGTTCAAGAGTTTTTCACTAGGGTTATTGACGCTGTAAACGACTTGAGAAGTCATGGGAAGAACAAGAATGACTTATCGATTGTGAAGAAAATTCTGAGAATTCTGCCTGAGAGGTTTGCCTCAAAGGTGGCAGCCATAGAGGAGAGTAGAGATCTCAATTCTATGCCTCTGCATGATCTTCAGTGCAATCTCATTGCATATGAGATGAGAATAAAGTCAACTGAGAGCTCCTCAACGTCAAAGGTATCAAAGGAGGTAGCTTTCAAAGCTATGAAACACTTGAAGATAAAAGAAGAGGAAGAATCATCCAGTGAGGATGATGATGATGATAAGGAAGAAAGTGAAGGTGAAGTATTGGCTTACTTCACAAGGAAATTCAAAAAGGGGTCTAAGAAGGGAAAAGGGCAGTTGTCCTTGAGATGTTATCGTTGTGGGCAAACTGGACACTTTGCTTCTCAGTGCAAAGTGAAACTTGATGATGAAGATGAGGATGGTGATGATGAGCAGAATTCAAGATGGAGAAGATCATCATTCAAATTAAAGAAGTCCAGTAAGAAGATTGCCAACCCACAGAGGAAGACGAGAGGCTCATTCAAGAGTTATGTGAGTCAGACAAAAAAAGCTGATGAGGAGGAAGATGAAGACTCATTAGATGAGTATGTCTTTATGGCATCAACACAAGGTGGTAACTTAACCTCTGAAGAGGAAGAGGAAGTTGATGAAGAAGAGCTAGATCTTGAAGCTGAGCTGGAAGCAGCTTCAAAGGAGATAATCAGAAGGGGCAGAACCATAAGAAAGTTGGAGGCCCATATAAAACAAGTTGAAGCAAAGTCTGAGGAAGCTAAAAGTCAAAAGGATGAAATAAGGGCTGAGCATATTGACTTGAAGAGAAGATTTAAGAAACAGATCAAAATATGTGAAGACCTTACAGTAGAGCTTGCCTCAAGGGCTTCAAAAATTGAAGAAATGGAGAAAGAGTCGCTGAGACTTCAGCAACAACTCAAAAGTAGCAAAGAGAACTTGTAGAAATTTGAAATGATAGGAGAAACAAGTTCTGAAAAAGGAGAGAAGAATGTAGAGAAAGTGCAGCAATCTAAGGCTGCATTGGCTAAATAAAATACGAATGTGCCACAAAAGTTGAAAGAGAAGGTTGTGACTCAGAAGAAGATAGCTGAGAATAAAGAAGATCTGAAGAAGCAACCTAGGGTGGCAAATAAGAAGGAAGAAAAGAAAGTCAGCCAGCAGAGAGCTACGGCTAAACAAAAGAAGGAGAAGAAGGTAACTGAAATGAAAGTCACACAAGCAAAGAAGCCAGCTACTTTGCCTACACAGTAAGTGATAAATAGAAGAAGACAAGCTGTGATCAGACCCAAGGAGAGGCAGTTTCAAGGTCATTGCCTTTATTGTGGAGTTTGGGGTCATAAGGCGAGTAACTGCTAGTGGAGAAGGCCAGTATATGTCTCCAACTTGAGAAGATATGATGCTGCATACAGGGGGAGACAATACAGAATTCAAAAGAGAACACCTGTCATGAGTTCTTGCACATACTGTAAAAAGCAAGGACATGCTGACAAGGATTGTTGGTGGAAGCCCAAACCAGTGGTTTCAAAGAACAAGTTTGCTATATTGGCAGACTTGGAACAGTGTGAAAGGTACGGGCAAGATGGCCATAATGCCAAGAAATGCATGACACTTCTCCCTGAGCAAGAGAAGGCACTCAATGGCACAGTGAAAACAAGCGGTGCAGTCAAAGTTGAGAAAAGGGAGAAAGCTATCTTCCAACCAGTTCAAAAGAAGGAATATAAAGCTAAAAGGGAGGTGGCTAATATAGCTGAAATTGCACTTAAAACTGATTGCAAGGATAAGTAGTGGATCCTTAATAGTGGATGCACTTCACACATGACGGGAGACAAGAGTAAATTATCAAAGCTAAACAAATCAAGAGAAGGCAAAGTCAAGTTTGGCAATGATGATTCACTCAACATCAATGGTTAAGGGTTAGAAAAGATTGGAAGAGGAAAGTTGAAAGATGTTCTGCAGGTTAAAGGACTCAGATATAATTTAGCATCTGTCAATCAGCTATGCAATGAAGACCATAAGGTAATATTCACAAAAACAGGTTGCCAGGTAAAGAGTAAAGAAGGCAATACTGTTGCAGTCGGGAAGAGAATAGCTGGAAATTTATATGTGATTTGATGAGGACAAGACAAGCAGCTGTTTACTCACCAAAGAAGAAGAAAATCAACTCTGACATAGGAGGCTAGGACACTTATCACAAAAGAACATGAGGAAGCTGACCATTACTCATGTAATCAGAGATATTCCCAACCTCAGGAGAGAGAGAGAGTATGTTAGCTCAGCATGCTTTAAAGGAAAACATGTCAAAAAGCAATATGAGACCAAAGAGTTCAGTTCTGAAGCAGTGCTTGACATTGTGCATACTGATTTGTGTGGGCCGATGAGAACAAAAGGGTTGAATGGTGAAAGGTACTTCGTCTTGTTTGTTGATGATTATTCCAGAAGGACCTGCATCATACACCTCAAACATAAGTTAGAAGTTCTGAATTGCTTCAAGAGATACAGAAAATTGGCTGAAAATGAGAGTGGAAGGAAGATCAAATTATTGAGGTTAGATCAAGGCACTGAATTTACAAATGAAGCTTTTGAAGATTACCTTAAGAAGCATGGTATTAACCATCAGATGGCAGCAGTGAAAACACCGTAACAGAACGAGGTGGTAGAGAGGAAGAATAGAGCTGTGGTTGAAATAGCAAGAACTCTATTGCTGGAATCCAAGTTTCACACAAGATTTTGGACAGAAGCAACATTTACAGTCGTGCACCTACTGAATAGAGTTCTACTAAGGCCCAATTTTGATAAGACTCCATATGAGCTATGGAGTGTGAAGAAGACAACAGCCAAGTATCTCAGAGTCTTTGGTAGCCCATGTTTTGTGAAGAACAAGGAGCAAAACTTGGGAAAATTCAACGTTAGGTCTGATGAAGGCATCTTTGTGGGATACTCAGCAAAGACAAAAGGTTACAGAGTTTTCTTGCATAAGCTAGGAAAAGTGATCACTTCCAGTGATGTAAGAATAGATGAGAACTGGAAAACAATGTAGAATGGAGAAGCTAAGGACAATAAAGAAGATGATTTCAATGTAGATGAAGAATCAAACCAACCTGAAGAAAAGGAACAAGAAGTAAGTTTAGACTCAGAGAAGAGTGAGTCTGAAGATGAAGAAAGAGATCCTCTTGCAACTAAGATGGTGCAAGGAATAAGGACAAAGAAATCATGGACCAGTGCTTATCAAGGAGATCAGATCATAGGTGACCCATCAGCAGGAGTTATAACAAGAAAAAGAATTGTGGGAGCTACTGCTTTACTCTCACAAGTTGAACCTAAATCTGTTGAATAGGCTATTCAAGACAAAGTCTAGGTCAAAGCTATTAATGAGGAGCTAGATCAAATTGAGAAGAATGATACATGGGAGCTGGTTCCAAGACCTACTAATAAGAATGTCATAGGAACAAAGTGAGTGTTTAGGAATAAACACAATGAAGATGGCAAGGTGGTGAGGAACAAGGCCAGGCTGGTTTGCAAAGGTTATAATCAGATAGAAAGGGTAGATGTTGATGAAACTTTTGCACTAGTAGTAAGGTTAGAAACTATCAAAATGTTCTTAACTTTGGCAGCACACAAGAGGTATAAAGTCTATCAGATGGATGTGAAATCCGCCTTTCTGAATGGACTCCTGAAAGAAGAAGTGTATATTGAACAACCCGATGGAGTACAAATCAGTGAGGATGAGACACATGTGTGTAAGCTGAAGAAAGCCTTGTATGGTCTTAAGCAAGCTCCAAGAGCATGGTACAGTAGGCTGGATGCGTACTTTAGAAGGTTGAACTTCAGAAGAGGAACGGTTGATAATAACCTGTATATGTTCAACTCAGAGAAAGGCCAGCTGATAACCATAGTATATGTAGATGACATCATCTTTGGAGGGGATCACTCTGAGCTATGCCAAGATTTTGCATAGAAGATGAGTAAGGAATTTGAGATGTCATTGATTGGAGAAATGACGTACTTTCTTAGATTACAGATAAAACAGTGTGAAGAAGGTATCTTTATTTCTCAAACGAAATATGCCAAAGAGATGTTGAAAAGATTTGGCATAGAGGATAGCAGATCTGTCAGTACCCCTATGACAGTGGGCTGCAAGTTAACAAAAGATCAGGAGGGAAGGAGTACAAGCCCTACAGAGTACAGGAAGATGATAGGGAGCCTTTTGTACCTTACGGCATCAAGGCCTAATCTTATGCAAGCTGTGTGCGCTACCAGCAGATTCCAAGCTAATCCTAAGGAGTCTCATGTGTTGACAGTGAAAAGAATCCTAAGGTACCTCAAAGGAACACTGGAAATGGGCTTATGGTATCCAGCCATGGATTCTGTTAAACTACAAGCATACACTAATGCAGACTGGGCAAGAAGTATAGATGATAGAAAATCAACCAGCGGCTACAGCTTCTACTTGGGTTCAAAGTGTGTTGCAAGATTAAGTAGAAAGCAAAACAATGTTGTTTTGAGCACAGCTGAGGCTGAGTATATGGCTGCTTGTGTAGCATGTACACAGGTGATATGGATGCTAAGACAATTGGCAGACTTGGGTGTTGAAGTAAAGTTACCAGTGAGTGTACTTTGTAATAATCAAAGTGCTATTGATCTCAGTAAGAATCCGGTTCAACATTCGAGGAGCAAGCATATTGACATCCGATATCACTTCATCAAAGATCAAGTGGAATAGGGTACAATTCAGTTAGAGTATGTTGGCACTAAAGATCAAATTTCAGATATTCTAACTAAACCTCTGTCCACAGAGCTGTTTGAAAAGCACAGATTGAGTCTATCTGTGCAAATGCCTCCTCAAGTCTGAAGTTCAGGTGAATCCTCCATCTCCACTTTGCGAGTTTTTCAGATTTGTAATTGGTTGGCAAAGGGGGAGAGAAGCAACAGTGTAGGGGGAGCTGTTAAGAAAGAGGGAGTGCATATTTAGGGGGAGTTGAAATTGCTACATAGTGGCTTTTGTTATGAGTGTTGCCAACAATTACAAAGGGGGAGATTGTTGTTCCCATAGCCTTGTATG
Organism: Rhizophora apiculata; assembly: GCA_037832385.1. Lineage (NCBI taxonomy): Eukaryota > Viridiplantae > Streptophyta > Magnoliopsida > Malpighiales > Rhizophoraceae > Rhizophora > Rhizophora apiculata. The sequence goes on along the minus strand of CM075439.1, from coordinate 8,947,383 downwards.
GGTTGTAATTGTTGTCAACTAGGTTTAAGTGTGCAAGAAAGTAAAGCCACATGGAAGGGCAAAGAGGTAAAAGCCACATAGAGGGGCAAGAACGTAAAAGCCATGGAAGGGCAAGACAGTAAATTCACCACAAGTAAGCCCTATTAGGGTGTCATGGAGGAGTATATAAAGGCCATTGGAAGACAACAAAAAAAAGGTCGGCAATTGAGCAAAACGGACAGAAAACCTAGACAACCAGCCGACCAAAAAGAGAAGCCGTTGGAAGAGAGAGAAAAATTATATACGGCAAAATTAGAGTGGACGGCGAAGGTGAGGAATGGCACACCACTGGCAAGAGAGAGAAACCCGTGAGGAATGGCACACCACCGGTAAGAGAGAGAAACCCGTGAGGAATGGCACACCAGCGGTCAGCAAGGAGACAACACGGCAAAGAGGTAGAGAGAGAAACGAACAACACAATCGGGTTGAAAGGGAGAAAATACAGAGACGGCCGAAGAGGAGAGTAGACGGCAAAGGAACGCACGACGAAAAACACAAGAACTCTCGAAAAGAGGTGAACGGAAAAACTTGATTCGGCCAACTAAGAGGCGTACATGGCAGAATAGGGGCTGGACGGGAAAAATAGAACCCACTAGTAGAGAGAAATCTGGCTGGATAGTGAGAAAGATCCAGCTGGATAGTGAGAGAGATCCGATTGGACAGGGAGAGAGATGCAGCTGAACGGTGAGAGATCCGGTTGGACGGCGTGAGACCAGAACGTGTGACGGCTTGAGACTTGAATGTGCGATGGCGTGAGACCAGAACGTGCATTGGCGTGAGACCAGAACGTGCATTGGCGTGAGGCCAGAAACGTGTGTGAGGCGTGAGACCAGCAAAGGGTGCAAACCAGAAATATGCGTGAGACGTGGAACGGCAAACCAGAAACATGAGGCGAGCCATGAAACAAGGAGATGGGTGAGACCGTGAGACAGTGAAAGTAGAAGTTGTGTGAGACAACCTAAAGAAGGAATTCAGCAAAATATCGGAAAGAACTCAACGTATTTCCAAATTTCTTCAAGAGAGGTTAGAGAGCATTGCAGTGAACTTCTAAGTGGCAATGGAGCAGCCTCTCAATTCAAGAGAGGCAAGACAAGTTAGAAGAAGGGTAAACACAGTAAGTGACACTTTTTGTATTGTACTTGCTTAGTATTTGCAATAGTGAAAGGAGTAGAGGATTAAGACATCCATTGTAACTGGAATTCTCAAGTATAGTGGATAGTCTCGGTAAGGGAGAGTCCCTACCACCGTGGATGTATGTTACGTTGACAAAACCACGTAAATCTCGTGTGTCCTTAATTTGCTTTACGTTCTGTGTTTTGAATTGAGTTGTGAATGCAGTTAAAGTATCAGCCAACCCATAACCTAACGAAGGCCTAAACAAGACATCCAAATTGTCTATTAGGCAAGGTGTCTGAAAGGTGACTTTGGAGACTATTGTGATTAGTAGGTAGCAATAGATCTACCTTAATCGAGTCCGAGAAAGAGTTCGCTTTTAAGAAGAGGTTGAAGTTGTTCACTTACCTGCGAATTGCGAATTGTGGTGATACTGATTCACCCCCCTCTCAGTATCATAAACTAGTAGATCCTAAAGAGAAGTCAGGAACTTCAATAACAATTAAAGTAAACTTCTTGATTAACCAAAATAACTTATAAAAATATAATTAACAAAATTCCAATTCTAGGTTCATCTGCAACTTTGATATTTGATGCTTTTGATTATCCACAATGTTGATTCAATTTTGTTAGAACTATGAACCCTAAATAATAACAAGGATTATTACTTGAATTCTCCCTTAGATATTCACTAAGAGAAACAAATTCTCCACTTAGACCCTAACCATTATACCCTTAGAAGAAGCACTCCAAAATTATATACAGATAGCCTTAAGAATTAGGAAAATAAATAAATTAAAGTAATAATCACACAAGCCTAAATTCTTTAACTTGTGTTGAGTTATTCATAATGATAAGATAAAAACTTGTCCATAATTCTTTGCTATTAATTGCTACTCAATCATTAGGAGTAGGATAGATATGAGTCTTAATCCTTAACTTTAGCAATTGACCATTGTTTAATCAACTTAGGAGAAGTAATCAAATGAATTAAATTAACAATCATTCAATAATTTAATCAAAATAACTCAAATAATTCTAATAGAAAAGAAAACCACATAACAAAATAATCTAGTCCATCAAAATGCCAAATGTTTTGAAATCTCCTAAAAATGTTGAAATGTTCTAGCTGCACATATTTGAAAGAAATTTAATTCTTACTAAATCTATGCTGCCAACCTCCATATGTGTCCATTTCACCATCTTTAATTTTCAATAGCTAAAAGGTCCTTTTTTTAACCTAGAAAATGTACATAGCTGGCACAAGAAAACCCTATGACCCTCTAAAAAAATTCTCCTAAACTCTTGAGGTTACAATAAATTTGTTTCCTTAATTGTGATAAAATTCTTGTAATGCGATCCAAGTTGATTCTTGAATAAATATAATCTAAATTAAATTGCATTTTATAGTCTTCATCAAAGTTGTATTCCTCTTCTTAATATTTCCAACAGATCTAGTTTTGTGCAAAACAAAGGTCTAGAGCACAAGTTAGGAGTTAAAAACTAAGACTTAGTCCAACACATGAAAGATTTTATAGCAACTTATCAACTATTTTTTATCATTAGACAACTTTTTTGGGCTTGGATGTCTTCATAACAATTGTAGGACAAAATGTGAAGTTCAATTTAGGCTTTTAAATCACCTTATTTGGATTTCTAAAGCCTAACAATTGTAATGCAAATGCTAATTACATTCAATTCTCAACTAATATACATACCTAACTTAAAAACATAGCAATGTCAAATAAAATAAAAAAAAAACAAACTCATCTCACTTCCTCTCTATTCATAATTGCTCTCCATTAGTTAATGTAAGTCTCACAATTAACATAACCAATTCACGTATAGTTCTCCTATCAACCATTCCTCTTTACTACTTAAACCAAGTAGCAAACTATGATATCCATTATTGAAGCATAAATGAAAAACTAATATTTTTCCTCAAGATATTCTTGAAAATAAGGAGACATACATCAAGGTGCTTTGCACACTCATGTTTAAGTCATTGTTTAATGCAAGTATCAATACTTTTGGTGAAGTACCCCCAATTATGAGGCAAGTTTAATTGTAGAGTAGAATTGAAATTTTGCATTTTTGCCCTCCCCTTTTTTTATTTTTAAAAGAAAATACCCGATTTACTTAAACCTAAGTTTAGGACTAGCTTAAGAAGAACAATTACAAGACAAACCACACTTTATTACAAAATAGACATAAGGTCTCAAGAAGCATTATTTTAATTAAGTATTACAAAATCAAGCACACTTACCACTATTTTACCAAACATTGCTAACATCCTAAGCTAAGTAGTGTATTATAAAAATAATCCAATTTCATACTTTTGCATTACAAACCATTCTAAAGCATAACCAACATATGATCATTATTTCACAAAAAAAAAAAAAACAATAACAAAATCCTACCTAAACCTCTCCCCCCACTTAAAACTTACATTGTCCTCAATGTAAGGCGTAATGTAATGAAAAAGTATTTGAAACATAAATAAATGAAAGGGTAAAAAAATCAAGTCTAAATGCTTGGGTTGCCTCCCAAGTAGTGTCTTTATTTAATGTCATTAGCCTGACAATCCCCATTCCATATGCATCACATTCAACTTCGAATGTCTTGGAAAGTCATTGGGTGCAAAAATTGGTGCAAAGCATAATCTATACTTGATCTCATCAAAGCCTTTTTGAGTAGCCTCTATCCATTAAAATTCTCCTTTCTTCATGAATCTTTCAAGGGAGCCATAGTTGTGCTAAAGCCTTGAATAATTCTTCAATAAAAGGAGGAAATGCCATGAAAGCATCTCATATCTAGAATCAAACTAGGAATTGGCCATTCTTGGATGGCCTTAACTTTCTCCTCATCCTCTTTAATGCCTTCATTTGAAATAAAAAAAAATCTAAAAAAAGTTACTTGGCTTTGCATGAATTGACATTTCTTTAGGATTCCGTACAACTTTTTATGTTTCAAAACATCAAAAACTTATTGTATGTGGTCTTGATGATCTTCTTGGCTCTTTAAAGTAGACCAAAAAAAAAATTCCTAGGAACCTCCCTACCATATTCATGAGATGCATGAAGGTACTTGGTGCATTTAAGATCTTGAATGGCATTACAAGCCAATTATATAAGCCTCTTTTAGTTTTAAATGTTGTTTTCCACTCATCCCACTTCTTTCATTCAAATTTGATGGTATCCACTATTTAAATCAACTATAAAGAAGAACTTAGTACCTTGAAGTTGATCTAGTAAATCATCAATTCATGGAATGGGCAAAAGATACTTCACTGTGATTTTATTGATTATTGTTCTACCCACACACATTCTAATTAAGGACTCATGGATTCTTGAGCAAAGCCTTTTACAACAAGCTTATCCACTTGCCTTTGAATCTCTTTTACCCCCTCACAATGGCAATGATATGTTGGAAGATTTGGTAGTGGAGCATTAAGTATGAGATCAATTTGGTGCTCCATTCTCCTCAAAGGAGGTAAATCAGGATGCAATTTATTTGAAAAATCATCAAGAAATTTATTAAGAACAACTTATACAATTAATGAATGGATGTCTCCTCCTTTATCTATTTCCCCACAATAAGTGAAGCACACACTTGTTCTTATATTGCAATGGCCTTTTCAACTAGACTTGTATTCAAATAAAAATGCTTTCTTTTGTATCCTCCACCTTTGGTGAACTTGCTTGGGCTTAATGGAGACTAAGAGTTGCCAATGTAATATGCCTATTGTCTTTAGTCAAAGAATAAGTATTTTTGTACCCATGGGTGATAAAGAAAAAGGTGGCATGCATCCATGGGAATAACACCTCACAAAACCTCATCACTATATTGTTTGACAAGGGAAAATAAGATAAGTGCTTGTTTAGTTACCTTTACCTAATTTCCTTTGTTGAGCCATTGGAGCTTTTATGGAACATAGTGCTTTGAAGTAGACTAATTTAGTTTCTCCACAAGAGTTATGGAAGTGACATTGGCACAACTTCCAAAATCATTGATAATACTAGCACCTTGCCTTTGATTATGCACCTTATTGGAAGATATTCTCTCTATTTTCTTCCACAAGACTTGATCAAGAGTTAAGAAACTTTCAAGCAACTAATAAGTCTCCTTCATTAGTTTGGCCTATTATCACTTCCTCACAATCATCATGGGTAGATTTTTTTCTCTTTCACCTCAAGGGATGCCTTAACTTCATAAATACATTACAAAGTTATCACCCTTCAATTAAGACACTTTGCAAGCATGTGTCCATATCAATGGCACTTAAAGCATTTTCAAGAAAAGACTACAGTCTAAATTGTTACTAGACCCATAAAGGTCTCAATGGCAAAATATAGGAATGGTAGTTGTGAGGAGTGAGAATTAATTTATTTCTTTCATTTTGCATTTAGTTGTTTTTACAAGGTTTTATGTCTATTTAAGCTAATTAGAATATACTTTGTGACTTAGGTATCTTTTGGAGAGGTTTTGAGAATTTGTGCTTTAGTAGGCAAAATTCCAGCATTTCATCATTTTGACATTTGTTGTTGTAGAATCTATTGCAGGTTGGACTAAGTCAATCTCAGTTTTTAGCACATAAGTTGGTCATTGAAACTTTGTTTTGGGCAACACTGGATGCATTGGAAAGATAATGAAGAGCATTACAACTTCGTTGAAGAAGATAGACCTTAATTTATACACTATATATATTTGGGAATCATCTTGGAACTCAATACAAGAATTTTGTCATAATTAAGGAAAAGAGTTCATTGTAACCTTGAAAATTTTAGATTTTTTTGGAGTATCCTTGTGTGCTATGTATGTTTTCTAGGCTATAAAAAAAAAAAAACAACCTTTTAGCTACTGAAATAGAGAGAGAAAAGGAGATGGACACACAAGGAGGGTAGTAAGCATAGCTTTAGTAAGAATTTAATTTCCTTTCAGCATATGTCACTAGAACTTTTCAATGATTTTAGCGGATTTCAAAATATTTGATATTTTCATTGAATAAATTATTTTTTAATTTTTTTATTTTTAATTGAAACTTTTTGAGTTATTCTGATTAAATTATTGAGTGATTATTGTTTTAATTCAATCAATTAGGCTTGCCAAAGTGGTTAAACAATGGTCAATGGCTCAAACTAGGGATTGTGATCCATATTTATCCTATCCCTAATAACTAAGTAACAATTAATATTAAGGGATTATGGACATGTTTTCTTCTTATTGTTTTGAATAACTCAATGCAAGTTAAACAATCTGAACTTATGTGATTATTGCTTGAATTAACTTATTTTCCTGATTCTTTAGGCTACTAGTATGTAACTTTAAAGAGCTTGCTTTAAGGGTATAGTGGTTAAGGTCTATATGGAGAGCTTGTTCTACTTAGTGAATATCTAAGGGAAAACTTTAGTAACAATGCTTGTTGTTATCTAGAGTTAATAGTTCCAATAAAATTGTGACAACATTGCAGATAATTGAAAGTATCAAATATCATAGTTGTGAATGAACCTACAACTAGAAATTTGTTAATTTATAATTTTATAAATTGTCTTGTTTAATGAAGTAGTTTACTTTAATTGTTATGAAGTTAGAATTCTATTTTACCCCCTAATTCATGTTAGTATATTTAAGTTTAATTATTTGACTTTGAGTTGACAGAACTCCCTATGGGTTCAACCCTTCCTTCACACTATCTACCGTTGCATGATTAAGAATAAGGTACTTAATATTTTGTAGCCTTAGTAATAATTATCAAAAATTTGGTGCCATTGTTAGGGAGTGTTTTCTATCACATTTTTGTATTTTGTTTTTGTTCATAATTTTATTATGTTGATTATAGTGATTATATCCCCTATTATGTGTGAAGTTATGTATTGTTAATGTGTTTTTTATGATTTTAGTCCTGGTGGCACTCTCCCTAAAGGAATTTTTGGTTGAATTAGGAGACAAGCTTACATTATTTCAAGGAAAATGTCATTTAGCTTAGATCCAATGGTGTAGCCACTTACCCTATGTTTTTTAGCTTGAAAAATACTATTTGATGAGGGTTTCTTAGTTTTATTCTGGTTATAGATATTCATTTTTCCTTAGATATTTTTGCATGTTTCTTCTACGTTTTGTGCTTATTTATGGTTTATGACTCAATCATCTCACTCTAAACTCAATTTTGATCCAAAAGTTGAGAGAACCTTGCATAGGTTGAGTAGAGAAGTTTGAGTGAACCAAGAACAATTTGTGGTTACCTTGCCTAGCACTAACATAGTCCTTGATTTAGTATTTAGGAGTTCAACTTATGACTTTGAGTATGAGAACATTGTTGCAAAAAACAAGACTTTGAAGGAGCTTACTGCTTCTATCTTTCATTTGTAACCTTTGTGTATGCAATACCCTAAGTTAGATGTAGCTTTCAAGCTTAAATTGGGATTGATACATTTGTTACCCAATTTTTATAGTCATACAAGAGAGGATCCTAACTAGCATTTGAAGGAATTCCATGTTGTTTGTTCAAGCATAAAGCCAAGAGGGGTGGTGGAGGAGCAAATAAAATTGAGCACTTTTCCATTCTCCTTGGCTGATGATGCCAAGGATTAGCTCTACTATCTACTATCAAGGTCAATCACAACATTGAACGAGATGAAGAAGCTATTTTTTCAAAAATATTTCCTTACTTCTAGGGCTATAAATATAAGGAAGGAAATTTATGGTATTTAGCAATATAATAGGGCCTTTATGAGTAGTAGGAGAGATTTAAGAAGTTGTGTGCAAACTATACACACCATTAGATAAGTGATTAGTTATTGATTCAATATTTTATGAGGGCTTACTTCCTATAAATAGGAAAATGATAGACATAACAAGTGAAGGGCTCTGGTAGACAAAAGATTACATACTGCAAAGAATTTGATTTCTAATATTATGACAAACTCCTAATAGTATGGAGCAAGATAAGATGCTTAAATTAGGAAGGTGCATGAGGTAAATGCATCTATCCTTTAGCAACAAATTTAATAAGTAGTTGGTTTAGAAAATGTATGAAAATAAGTAGGCAATGTTCCAACAAACTCAATAGCCATCTCAACTTAAACAAGTAATTCTATCCAGTAAAGGCACATCATTGTAAGATATGTCCAAAACCTTCTTAACTCACACTTAACAATTCCAATAGGAGATAAAGGAAAGTATACACAATTTGGAGAATTAGGTGAGTAACTGACTTTCATAGTAGATAGATTAGATGCTTAGGTTTCTCAACCCTTACTAAATCTAAAGGAGAATGTAAGTGCCATATCATTGAGGAATGAAAAATAGCTACAGGAAACATGTAAGAAGACACCTATTGTGGCCACTGAGAAGGACATAAAGAAGGAGGCAAAAGATTTCTCTAGCAAAGATGAATCTTAACTCTTCCATTTAGGTTAAAGCAAATTACCTTCCTTTTCCCACCTAGGGCACAAAATTTAAGAAGGAGGAGTAGGGGTGAGAAATCCTTGAGACATTTCATAAGGTAGAGGTAAACATATCACTACTAAAGGCGATCAAGCAAGTACCATGGTATGTGAAATTTCTTAAATAATTGTGCGCTAATAAATAGTGATTGAGAGATAATGAGAAGATCAAAGTAGGGGAGAAGGTGATAAGGGATTGAACCCTAACTCCACCACAAAAGCTAGCTTAAGAGTGAAGGGTTGACCCAACCCTTATAAACAGCCCAAAGACCCCCTTAGGAACTGATGTGGGACACATCATGCCTGACCCCTTTAAACTGCATGTCCACATGCTGCCTCAGTCGGTGATTGACAGAGTGGCCCATATGCTACCTCAGTCGGTGATTAGCATGGTGGCCCACATGCTGCCTCAGTCGGCGATTGGCATAGTGGCAGGGAACCTTTGTACATATGCCCACTGGACCCACTGAGGTTTGGCTTTAATAACACCTGATAAGGGATTAAACCCTAACTCCACCACAAAAGCTAGCTCAAGAGTGAAGGGTTAACTCAACCCTTATAAACAGCACAAAGACCCCTTCAGGAACCGATGTGGGACACATCATGCCTGTCCCCTTTAAACTACACGTCCATGTGCTACCTCAGTCGATGATCGACACAGTGGCCCACGTGTTGCCTCAGTTGGTGATCGGCATGGTGGCAGGGGACCGTTGTACATGTGCCCACTCGACCCACTGAGGTTTGACTCTGATACCACCTGATAAGGGATTGAACCCTAACTCCACCACAAAAGCTAGCTCAAGAGTGAAGGGTTGACCTAACCCATATAAACAGCCCAAAGACCCCCTCAAGAACTGATGTGGGACACATCATGCCCAACCCCTTTAAACTGCACGTCCACATGTTGCCTCAGTCGGCGATCGACACAGTGGCCCACATGCTACCTCAGTCGGTGATTAGCATGGTAGCCCACGTGCTGCCTCAGTCGACGATTGGCATGGTGGCAGGGGACCTTTGTACATGCGCCCACTTGACTCACTGAGGTTTGACTCTAATACCACCTAATAAGGGATTGAACCCTAACTTCACCACAAAAGCTAGCTCAAGAGTGAAGGGTTGACCTAACCCTTATAAATAGCCTAAAGACCCTTACAAGAACCGATGTGGGACACATCATGCCCGACCCCTTTAAACTGCATGTCCACATGCTGCCTTAGTCGGCAATTGGCATAGTGGCCCACGTGTTGCCTCAGTTAGTGATCGGCACGGTGGCAGGGAACCTTTATACATGTGCCCACTCGACCTACTAAGGTTTGGCTCTGATACCACCTGATAAGGGATTGAACCCTAACTCCACCACAAAAGCTACCTCAAGAGTGAAGGGTTGACCCAACCCTTATAAACAGCCCAAAGACCCCTTCAGGAACCGATGTGGGACACATCATAAGGCATCCATAGTTTTCCATAGGGAGCTTCCTTTTAAGTGCAAAGATCTAAGTATGTTCACCATCTTATGCAAAATAGATAATGCTAGATTTGAAAGAGCTATGTTAGATTTAGGAAGTTCTATTAATGTAATGCTACAATCCATTTATGCTTCTTTAAATTTGAGTCTTCTAAAAAATATTGTTGTTACTATACAATCGGCTAACCATACTAATTCTTACCCTAAGGAGGTAGTTAAGATTATGTTAGTGTAGAAGAACAAGCTTGTGTTTCCAATTAATTTCTACATCGTAGATATGGATGATAATGCTTCCCTTAACCTTGCACCTATTTTATTGGGGAGGCCATTTTTAAAGAAAACCAAAATGAGGATCAATGTGCATAAGGGTACCTTGACTATGGAGTTTGATGGTGAACAAATTTGGTTTAGTATTTATAAGTTTTTGAGGTTCCCTAGAGATGTCCATTCAATTTATGCCATAAGTGTTATTGATTCTTTAGGGCAAGAAGTGTTTAAGTTGACAATTAAGGAAGTGTTAGAGTTGACAATCATCAAACATCTTAAACTACAAATAGAAGGAGAAGTTGAGCTAGATGAGGAGTTGAAGAAGACTATAGCTAAATTGCATTCATTATTAGTGATTCTAAATAGGTATGTAGTTTCTTCCATTTAGTTACTAGTTGCTTACAAAAATGTTCTATCTTCTCTTTTGTAGGCTCCTATTTTAGAATTGAAGCCGTCATTAACTCATTTGAAGTTGTGTATTTAGGAGAGGATGACAACCTACCAATGATTATTATAAGGAATTTAGCATTTGTTTAGGAAGAGAAATTGAGTTGAGTGCTAAAGAAGCATAAGATGGTGATTGGTTGGAAAATTGTGGACATTAAGGGGATAATTCTAGCTGATGTGTCCCACATCGGTTCCTGAAGGGGGTCTTTGGGCTATTTATAAGGGTTGGGTCAAACCTCCACTCTTAAGCTAGCTTTCATGGTGGAGTTAAGGTTTAATCCCTTATCAGGCGGTATTAGAGCCTTGGCTCTAACTCAGGTTAGTTATACTTTTGTTATCATCTATTTCATGTATTCTTCATTGTTGGTTGAATAATCAAAAAAAAAAAAAATCATGTATTTCTTGGGTTTCCTTTCTGATATTTGTTTCTTCTATAGAAATACCCATTAGTTAACCAAAAAAAAAAATCATGTATTTCTTAGGTTGCCTTTCTACTATTCGTACCTTCTATAGAAATATCCATTAGTTAACCAAAAAGAAAAAACCCAGCTTCATTGCTCAATTGGTCATTTACTTAATTATATTTGATAATTGATTGTTGTCTGATTGCACTGCTTATATCATTGAATTCCTTGACATTCTGTTTGCTTTATTGCCCAACTTCTTGATCATGTCACTTCTCTGAAAAGGTAGGTTTAGGATTGATATATTTAAGTTTTGTTTGTTTTGAATTTAGTTTGCTTGGAACTATTGAAAGAGCTCTTAGAGTTTTGTAATTCATTGTGTGAAACACGAGAGTTGAGGACTACTATAGTTGAGTGGAGAGCAAACATGCAAGGGAGTGAGTTTTGTGAGGTATATTCTTTATTTACTAACAATCTTGCATATCTAATGTCTAATGCTAAAGAAGGCAGTTTCCCACATGAAGAGGAGGAAGTAGTTGTTCCAGATTTCAAATTGCTTATGAAATTCTTAAAGCAGAAGTTTGATAGGATTGACCAAATGTTTTGAGAAGTTTGAGATAGGATGGATAAAATAGAAGGGGAATCAAGTGTGAATCCTAAGAGGCCAGCTGGGAGGGTTATGAAGGAGCAATTTGAACATCACTTTGGTGAAAATGGTGATGATTATTATGATGATAGTGATAATGCTAGTAGAAACTTCAGAGGTGGATTTAGAAGAGGACGTGGTAATAGGAATAGTAAAGGAGTAAGAGGCAATGGAAATGTTTATGATAGGTACAATGGAGGTTGGGATAATAGAAATAGAGTAGAGGAAGGAGTAGACAAAAATCTTAGTAGTATTAAAATGAAAATACCTTCTTTCCAAGGGAAAGCTAACCCTGATGTCTATTTGGATTGGGAACGAAGGGTAGAATTAATATATGAGTGCCACAACTTCTCTGAGGAGAAGAAAGTGAAGTTAGCTGTGGTAGAGTTCACTAATTATGCTGCAGTATGGTGGGACCAGCAAGTTACCACTAGGAGAAGAAATTTTGAGAGAACCGTAAAAACTTGGAATGAGTTGAAGACTGTGATGAGAAGGAGATTTGTTCCTAGCTCTTATTATAGGGATTTGTATAACAAGTTGCAGAGCCTTACGCAAGGTTCCAAGAGTGTGGAAGAGTACCATAAGGAGATGGAAATTGTTATGGTTAGGGCAAATGTAATGGAGTATAGGGAGGCAACCATGGCTAGGTTCCTCCAAGGGTTAAATAGAAGCATAGCTAATGTGGTAGAACTGCAACACTATGTAGAGGTTGAAGACATGGTACACATTGCCATGAAAGTTAAGAGGCAACTTAAGGGAAGGAGCACTTCTAGAAATAATCAGAACTTAGGTTCATCTTTTTGGAAGTCGAACTAGGGGAAGAAGGAAGAGAAGATGACTTCTAAGCTTAAAACCAATTCACATAGACCCAAGACTAGTGGGGGCAGCCTGGAAAGGGGCAAATTTGAAGAAAAAGTTGAGGGCACCCAAGGAAAAACTAGTGACATCAAATGCTTTAGATGTCTAGGTAGGGGTCGTGTGGCTTCACAATGTCCTAACAAGAGAACCATGTACCTTAAGGAGAATGGTGACTATGTGTCTGGTGGTGATGCTAGTGATGAAGACCAAATGCTGCCACTAGAGGATGCTAGTGATGTTGATGAAGGGATAGAGTATCCAGAGCATGGTGGAAGGCTTTTAGTAGCAAGGAGAGCCCTTAGTGTACAAGTTAAGGAGGAGGATGATGTTGAGATGCAGTGGGAAAATGTTTTCCACACTTGATGTTTGGTTCAAGATAGACTCTATTGCTTGATCATCAATGGGGGTAGTTGCATTAATGTAGCAAGTACAGAGTTGGTGGAAAAATTGAACTTGCCTACAACCAAACATCCTAGGCCATATAATTTGCAATGGTTGAATGATAGTTGAGTGGTGAAAGTGACTAAACAAGTTGTGGTTCCATTTTCCATTGGTAGATATAAGGAGGAGTTGTTTTGTGATGTTATACCTATGCAGGCTGGGCATTTGTTATTGGTGATGTGTCCCATATCAGTTCCTGAGGGGTTCTTGGGCCGTTTATAAGGGTTGGGTCAACCCTTCACCCTTGAGCTAGCTTTTGTGGTGGAGTTAGGGTTCAATCCCTTATCAGGTGGTATTAGAGCTAGGTGTCAGAGGGTCGATGGGCACATGTACAAAGGTTCCCTATCATAAACTCCCGTGCCGAATCGTCGACTGAGGCAACACGTGGACATGCAGTCTAAAGAGGTCGAGCATGATGTGTCCCATATTGGTTCCTGAGGGTTTCCTGGGCCGTTTATAAGGGTTGGGTCAACCTTTCACCCTTAAGCTAGCTTTTGTGGTGGAGTTAGGGTTCAATCCCTTATCAATTGGGCTGTCCTTGGCAATTTGATAGAAAAGTTTTGCATGATGGTTACAAGAACCACTATTCTTTCACCATGGATGGAAAACCATTTACATTTGTTCCATTGACTCCAAAATAGGTGTATGAAGACGAAGTGAGACTTTATGAAAGTGAGCAAAAGAGGAGGAGTGAAAAGAAAGAGAGAGTCGAGAGAAAAGAAAGTGAAGGAGAGAAAAACAAGGTAAACGCATTTGAGAGTGCTAAGTACAAGAGTGGTTAGGTTCACAAGAGTAAAGATGAAAGAAAACAAGTGAGTGTGTTTGCAAAAGGAGCAGATGTTAGGGTTGCCTTCCAAGCTAGGCAACAAATGATCTTGATCCTTTACAAGGATTCTTATTTCTCTAACACTAACCTTGATTCATCTTTGCCCAGTGCTATTTCATCTTTGGTGCAGGATTATAATGATATATTCCCTAAGGATATCCCAGATGGTTTACCACCAAGGAGAGGGATTGAACATCACATTGATCTTATTCCTGGAGCTCCCATTCCCAATAAGCTAGCATATAAAAGTAATCTTGAGGAGACAAAGGAGCTTCAAAGGCAAGTTGATGAGTTGATGAGGAAGGGACATGTAAGGGAGAGCATGAGTCCATGTGTAGTGCCAGTGTTGCTTGTGCCAAAGAAAGATGGATCTTAAAGGATGTATGTCAATTGTAGAACTATCAACAAAATAACCGTTAAGTATCGACATCCTATACCTAGGCTTGATGATATGCTAGATGAATTACATGGTGCTTGTTACTTCTCTAAAATTGACCTTAAGAGTGGGTATCATCAAATTAGGATGAGGGAAGGAGATGAATGGAAAATTACATTCAAGACCAAGCATGGTTTGTATGAATGGTTAGTTATGCCCTTTGGTTTAACTAATGCACCTAGTATTTTTATAAGATTAATGAATCATGTTTTGAGACCTTTCTTAGGAAAGTTTGTTATGGCTTATTTTGATGACATATTAGTATACAGTAGGAATTTAGAAGAGTATGTTGAATATTTGCATTGTGTGCTTGATGTTTTGAGGAAAGAGAAATTGTATGCCAATTTGAAGAAATGCGATTTTTGCAAGATCATGTCATTTTCTTGGGTTATGTTGTGTCTGCTCATTACCTTGTGGGTTGACTTTTAATGAAGTCAAATTTTTACCCAAGCTAGGCTGTTACTTTGAGGCTTAGAGATTTAGAAATTTGTAAAACAAAAATTGCTAAACTCTTAAAGAAAGGGCTTATTAAAAAAAGTAATAGCCCTTAAAATTGTCTTGCAGTTTATGTAGAAAATGCAGCTAAATTGGAATAAGAAGTTCCAAGATTTTTAATTAATTACAAACCTTTAAATAAGGTTTTATTGGATTAGGTACCCAATACTTAATAAAAAGGATTTACTAAACTAGCTTTATGAAGCCAAAATCTTTTCAAATTTTGATATGAAATTTGGTAATTGGCAAATCCAAATCACATAAGGAATTGAACCAAAGAAAGTTTGTTAGGAAAAAATGAAGTGATGGTTTCATTGTTCTAGAATTGAACCACTCACTCAATACCTACAAGAAAGGATAATCATGTTCAATTACTCTTTTGTTTAATGGAAATCAATGGATATATAATGTGAATGTCATAAGGTAGTTATTACAGTGATTAATAAAATGTTTAGTGCATACATTAATGATAATTTCATGATCAATTTATGTGAATGAGACCTTACAACTAAATGAGAAAACTTATTAACCAAAAATGAAAAGGTGATTTCATTCTTCTAAAATTGAACCATTCTATACTTATAAGAAAGGATGATCACAATGACTGACTCCTTTGTTTGATGGAATTTAATGGATTTAGAGTGCCAAAGTCATAAGGTTGTTACTCTTGTGAGCAATATAATGTTTGGTGCATACATCGATGTTAATTTTATGATCTATGAATGAGTCCTTGCAACTAAGAGAGAAAGCTTGTTAACAAGAAATGACGCAATAGCTTCTTCTTGAATTAAACCGCTTAATACCTACAAGAAAGGATAATTATGATGAATGATTCCTTTGTTTGAAGGAATTTAATGGATTCAGAGTGTCACAATTGTAAGGTCATTATTGTCATGATAAATATAATATTTGGCACATACAATAAACCCAAGAGCTTAGTTCACATTAGTAGAAATACAAATTCATCAATGTTGGGATAACATTAAAACTTACTACCTAATTAGGTTTAAACAACTTAGCAATTATCTATGTAAGTGATAAATAACACAATCATTTTCATGACTCCTTATTAGGAGTAGTTAAATTAAGGTTAAGTGATGGACCTATTTGGTTCTCATGTTTTCCAAACTCTACATTGTCATATTCAAACTTGGAATTGTGATATTCATAACATTTAGAAGGAGCTTTGTTAGTTAGAAATGAAGAGATGTCCTTGTTATTTAAGAATTGATAAACGTAATACATATAAGAACCGGTAATCTAGACTAATCATGCCTTTTTCTGATGGAATTCAATGGATTTAGAGTACAAAAGATGTACAAATGAGCTTGTGAAAATGAATATAATATTTATTGCTAACACAAAAATTAATTATGATATCATTTTATGTGAATGAGTCCTTACAATGAGAAGAGAAGCTTTGTTATTAAAAACTGAAGTGATGGTCTCATTGTTCAAAAATGAAACCATTCAATACCTATGTGGAAAGCTAATAAATATCAATTATTCATTTACTGGATGGAAATTGATGTCTTTAAAGTATTAAAGGTGTGCAAACATGCTTGATCCAATGAAGTTTTATGTAGACAAAAAAGTTATTTTCATCAACATTATGTGTAAATGAGTCCTTATAATGAAGGAAGGAGCCTTGTTAGCCAGAGATGAAGAGATGGTCTCATTATTCAGGAATTGGAACACTCAATATGTTTAAGAAAAATGTAATATAGACCAATCACCCCTTTTTCTTGATGAAATTCAAAGGATTTAGAGCACCAAAGATGTACAAATGAGTTTGTTGTAATGAATATCATGCTTGCTATTCACACAAAATATAATTATGATATCATTTTACGTGAATGTATCCTTATAATGAAAAGAGAAGTCATGTTATGAAAAAATGAAGAGAGGATCTAATTATTTAGAAATTAAACCATTTAAAACCTATAAAGAAAGCTAAAAAAGATCAATTACTCATTTAATTAATAGAATTCAATAGGTTCAGAGTACCAAAGGTTTGTAGACATACTTGTTCCGATGAATATAATGTTTTGTGTAGAGATGGAAATTAATTTCACCAACATTTTGAGTAATTAAGTCATTGCAATGAATGAAAGAGCCTTGTTAGCTAGAAATAAAGAGATGGTCTCATTGTTCAAGTATTGAAACACTTAATAGGTATAAGAAAAGCTAATCAAGATCAATCAGAGGTTTGTTTAAAGGAATTCAATGGATTTTAAGTACCAAAGAATACAAATGAGCTTGTTGCAAAGAATATAATTTTTACAATTGACACAAAAGTTAATTAGGAGATCATTTTGTGTGAAGGAGCCCTTGCAATAAAGTGAAGTCTTGTTATCAAAAAATAAAGAGACAGTCTCATTGTTTGGCAATTAAGCTATTCAATGTTGATAAGGAAAGCTAATCAAGATCAATGACTCATTTACTTGACAAAATTCAATGGGTTTGAAGCACCAAACATGTGCAAATGGGCTTGTTGCAATGAATACAATGTTTTGTGTCGACACAAAATTTAATTTCACCATTATTATGTGTAAATGAGTCCTTGCAATAAAGGAAGGAGCCTTATTAGCTAGAAATGAAGAGAAGGTCTCATTTTTTAGGAACTGAAACATTAAATAGCCATAAAAAAAGTTAATCATGTTTAATCTAACCTTTGTTTGAAAGAATTTAATGGGTTTAGAGTACCAAAGTTGTGTAAACATACTTGATGCAATGAATATAATGAATATAGATGTGCTTATTATCAAGAAATGAAGAGATAATCACATTGTTTGGAAATTAAACCATTCAATATCTATAATGAAAGCTAATTAAGATCTATGACTCCTTTGTTTAATGAATTTCAATGGTTTCAAAACACAAAAGGTATACAAACATGCTTCATCCAATGAATACAATGCTCTTATGTAGACACGAAATTTAATTTCTTCATCATTTTGTGTAAGTGTGTCCTTGAAACAAAAGAAGGAGCCTTGTTAGCTAGAATGAATAAAATGTGTCATTTTTTAGGAATTGAGACACTAAATCTGTATAACAAAAGTTAATCAAGACCTCACACCATTTTTTTGACAAAATTAAGTGGGTTTAAGTACCAAAGATGTACAAACAAGCTTGTTGGAATGAATGTACTAGGTTCTGTTGACACAAAAGCTAATTATGAGATCTTTTTGTATGAATGAGTCATTACAATGAAATGAGATGCAATGTTAGTTAGAAATGAGGAGACAATGTCATTATTCAAGAACTGACACACTCAATATGTATAACAAAAGCTAATTAAGACCTCTCATAGCTTTTTTGATGAGATTCAATGGATTTAAAGTGCCAAAGATGTACAAATGAGCTTGTTGGAATGAATATAATTGGTGTTGTTGACACAAAAGGTAATTATGTGATCCTTTTGCTAGAATCAGTCCTTGCGACAAAAAGAGATGCCTTGTTATCAAAAAAATGAAAAGATAGTCTCATTACTAGAGAATTAAATCATTCAATGCCTATAAGGAAAGCTAATCTTGATTAATGACACATTTGCTTGATGGAATTCAATGGATTTAAGTACCAACAACATATAAATGTGCTTGTTCCATTGAATAGAATGCTTTGTGTTGACATAAAAGTTAATTTTGCCATAATTTTGATTAAATAAGTCTATGCAATGAAGGAAGGAGGCATGTTAGCTAGAAATGAAGGGATGATCTCTCTATTTATGATTTAAAACATTTAATCAAAGCTTTGTTTGATGAAATTCAATGGTTTTAAAGTTCCAAAATTGTGCAAATGAGCTCATTGTAATGAATATAATGCTTATTATTAGCACAAATGTTAATTTTGAGATCCTTTTGTGTGAATGAGTTGTTGCAATGAAAAGAGAAGCCTTATTATCAAAAAATAAAGAGGTGATCTCATTGTTTGATAATTAAACCATTTAACACTTGTAAGGAAAGAAAATCAAGATCAATGACTCATTTACTTGATGGAATTCAATGGGTTCAGAGTACTAAGGGTTTGTAAACATGCTTGTTTCAATCAATATAATGTTTTATGTTGGCACAAAAGTTAATTTCACTATCATTTTATGTAAATGAGTCCTTGCAATGAAGGAGAGTGCCTTGTTAACTAGAAATGAAGAGAAGGCCCCATTATTCAAGAATTAAAACATTAAATAGCTATAAGAAAGTTAATCAAGATCAAACTAATCTCTGTTTCAAGGAATTCAATGGGTTAGAGTTCCAAAGTTGTATAAATGAGCTTCTTACAAAGATCAAACTATTGACACAAAAGTTAATTATGAGATCATTTTGTGTAAATGAGTTCTCATAATGAAAGAGAAATCTTTATCAAAAAAATTGAAGGGATGGTCTTATTATTTAGGAGCTAAAACATTTAATTCATATAAAGAAAGCTAATCAAGATTATTGACTCATTTGCTTGGCAAAATTCTATGAATTCAGAGCATCAAAGACATACATATGTTCTTCTTCCAATGAATAGAATGTTTTGTGTAGTCATAAGAGTGAATTTCACCATCATTTTGGGTAAATAAATCCCTATAATGAAGGAAGGAGCATTGTTAGCTACAAATGAAGAAAATGTCTCATTATCTAGGTCTTTAAACTTTCAATAGGTATAAGAAAAGCTAATCAAAAACAATCAAAGCTTTCTTTGATGAAATTCAATGAATTTAGAGTACCAAAGATACGCAAACAAGCTTGTTGCAAAGAATATAATGTTTCTTGTTGGCACAAAAGTTAATTATGAGATCATTTTGTGCGAATAAGTACTTGTAACAAAAAAAAAAGAAGCTTTGTTATCAAAAAATGGAAAGGCAATCTCATTGTTTAAGAATTAAACCATTCAATATTTGTGAAGAAAGATAATCAAGGTCAATGACTCACTTACTTGATGGAATTCAATAGGTTCAGAGTACCACAGGTGTGCAAAGTGTCTATTCTAATGAATAAAATGTTTCATGTGATCAAAATTGTTAATTGCACCATCATTTTGTGTAAATGAGTCCTTACAATGATGGAAGGAGCCTTATTGGCTAGAAATTAAGAGACCATCTCATTATTTTGGAACTGAAACACTCAATACACATAAAAAAAGGGTAATCTAGACCAATTAGATTTTTTTTAATGGAATTCAATGGATTTAGAGTACCAAAGTTGTACAAATAAGATTATTTCAAAAAATATATTATTTATTGTAGAGACAAAAGTTAATTATACATCATTTTGTGTGAATGAGTTCTTGCATCAAAAGAGAAGTCTTGTTATCAAAAAATTAAGAGATGGTACCATTGTTCAGGAATTAAACCATTAGATACCTACAATGAAAGCTAATCAACATCAATGACTTATTTTCTTAATGGAATTTAATGTATTTAGGTACCAAAGAAATACATGCATGCTTGTTCCAATGAAATGAATGTTTTGTGTAGAAGCAAAAGTTAATTTCACCATCATTTTGGGTAAATGAGTCATTGCAACAAAGGAAGGACCCTTATTAGCTAAAATTAAAGAGAAGGTCTCATTATTTAGGATTTGAAAATTTCTAAAGGTATATGAAAAGCTAATTGAAATCAATAAAAGCTTTGATTGAAGGAATTCAATGGATTGAGAGTATCAATGATGTATCAATTATGAAATCACTTTTTGTGAATAAAGATGTCATGTTATCAAAAAATGAAGAGATAATCTTATTGTTTGAGAATTAAATCATCCAATACTTGTAAGAAAAGCTAATTAAGATCAATGATTCATTTACTTGATGGAATTCAATAAGTTTAGAGTACCAAAGGTGTGCAAACATGCTTTCTCCAATGAATATAATGCTTTGTGTGGACATAAAAGTTAATTTCACCATAATCTTGTGTAAATGAGTCCTTAAAACAAAGGAATGAGCCTTGTTGGCTAGAAATGAAGAGATAATCTCATTATTTAGACATTGAAACACTCAATACATATAAGAAAAGGTAATATATACCAATTAAACTTGTTTTTGATGGAATTCAATGGATTCAGAATACTAAAATTGTACAAATGAGCTTGCTACAAAGAATATAATGTTTACTATGACATTAAAGTTAATTACAAGATCATTTTGTGTGAATAAGTCCTTGCAACCAATGAGAAGTCATGTTATCAAAAAATAAAGAGATAGTCTCATAATTGAGAATTAAACCATTCAATACCTTTAAGAAAGGTCAATAAACAATGCTAAACACTTCAAACACAGAATACACATTTTTCAAACTCACAATACATAAGACACAAAACTAGATTTAGAAAAAGAAAGCTTAAGAGAAAAAAGACTTACATTAATATAACTTTTATTGAATGACACTACAAGCTTACAGATTGTTTTGGACTAAGTTTACAAATAAGGAAAGAAAGTTATGCCTTCTCCATGGGATACTCCTATTTGTCTCTAAAGTATATGCTAACAAACAAATACATGATAAAAGTTTTCTTTATAAAGTATAAAGTATCTTTATAAAAGTAGATTTTATAAAGTGGCATTATATAATGGCTTTACAAAAGCATTTTGTCCATTTTGTCCCCTTTACAACTCATACAGACTTTTGAGTCTTGCATAATATCATCTTACTGAGTGAGTTGATTGGAATCTTTTGCTTGACTACTTTCTACTTGGACTTTATCGAATTGTAAAATACTAGCCATCATCTCAATTAATTGTTCTCTTGGTGCACTCTCGACTAGTCCTTTAAACATTTAAGTTGGAGTCTTGATAGCTAGAGGAGCAAGTCTTACAATGTTGATTCCTAAATTAATAACTCCTTTAGTAATGTAAACCCCTTCATTAAAAGTCAAATTTTTCCCACCATTGAATGTTAATCCTTCAAACAAGCCATGGTACACATACTAAGTACTTTCTCCCAAAATATTAACCTGTATGGAAATGATATTATAGTCCCATTTGATGATCCATGGAACATGATACTAGATAGCAAAATTCAAGATTTTATTCCTCAAGTCAAGATTCTTTTCACAAAATTATTCATAAATAGTTTTTACTCTTTAAAGGAGTGTAACAAGATGTAATCCCCATTTAAGGAACCATATTTTAAACCAATTAGGAAATTTAACTTTATCATGAGCAGATTAATATGAAGAAACTAACTATATTTCTTTTGTGGGTTTTTGTAGAACAAAGATCTCTCCTAAGCTTCAATATAGTTAAAATAATTAAAAGTCTTAACCTTCCACCAGTTTTTTAATTCTTTATAGGCTAATGTCACGGTCCTTACCTAGGGATGGACGATATATTGAATCTAGACACCTCCTAGAGAAGGACAATACGTTGAATGTAGACACTTCCTAGGAAAGGGAAATACATTGGAAGTAGGCAATGTAATAAATGCAAGTAGGTAGGAAGTTGAAGGGATATAATATCCACCATTAGATCAAGGAGGGATCTAACGGTTGTAACTTGTCCAAAACTTGTATAAAAGGGGACCTCCTACCCCTCATTTGTACACACTCACTTTTCAAGTGAAATATACTTTTAAAGTTAATCTCTAAAAAAGTTCTTGTGAGTTGAGTGTGAGAAGGCTGCTTGGGAAGCATTCTCAAGGCTGCACGGGTAGGACGCGATAAATCCATAGGCCCATGACAGTTGGTATTAGAGCTGGTTCATTTCAAGCGCTATGGTAGACCCACGTTCTGACAAGACGCTCATCATGGGTGATGACCACGATGATCGTGGGAGGAAGGCCGATAAAGGTGCTGCTAAGGGAAAAAAGAATCGCGCTGTTTCGAGTTTAAGAGATCCAGTAGGGGACCTGACGCATCGCATGACGAAGATTGAATCATTCATCACTGATGTCCAAGGTTCAGTTGATGACTTGACCCAGTCCATCGAAGGTGTAGATGTCGAAAGGGAGGAGCTCGTGGTCGAGATGCAGGAGCTCAAAGTCGGCATAGGAGAACTTCAAGGAGAGTTACTGGGGACCTTAAGGATAGAACTCCATCAGCAGGATGAGTCCTTGGAGACCATGATGGTGGCTATGTGCGCGAAGATTGTGGAGCTCAAAGGAAAGCTCGCAAAATTAGAGGCAGCACGCATGAATAGGGTGATCACCGTGTAAGGCCCACGTACAGACGTACCTAAACCAAAAGAGTTTAGGGGTTCTTGGGTGGCCAAGGACATGGACAACTTTCTATGGTACATGGAACAATACTTCCAAGCCATGGGGATCAACGACGGCCAATTACGGATAAATACTGCATCTATGTATTTAGCTGATAATGCTTTATTATGGTGGCGTCGTCAGTTGGATGATAGGTGTGGAGATCCTATCATGACTTGGGACAGGTTTGTTGAGGAGTTCTGACGGGACTATTATCTTGCATATGTGGAGGAAGAAGCTCGCAACGAGCTAAAGTGCCTTACGTAGAAGGGTGTAGTACACAATTATGTGAAGCGATTTTTGGACTTGCTACTCCAAATCCCTTCAATGAATGAAACAGAGGTGTATCACCAGTTCATGAGTGGTCTCAAGCCATGGACCAAATAGGAACTGAAGCGGTTCCAAGTGGGTGACCTTACAATGGCAATTATGGTGGCCGAATCTCTCGTAGAGTACAGGACACCTTCCACCTCCCAGTCAGACTCCCGTCCAAAGGATAAGGCCAATGGTGGGGGAGATCGAGGCAAATTCAATCGCCCGAATGGAGGTAGATCATAGGCTGGTCCTTCAAAGGCTC
The DNA here is from genome assembly GCA_037832385.1 of Rhizophora apiculata. NCBI lineage: Eukaryota > Viridiplantae > Streptophyta > Magnoliopsida > Malpighiales > Rhizophoraceae > Rhizophora > Rhizophora apiculata. The sequence goes on along the minus strand of CM075439.1, from coordinate 8,923,751 downwards.
ATGCAAAATCCAGCAGTGGAGGTCACAGGAAGGTACATACTTACAAGTGTTACTTTTGTGATGGTCCATATATGGCATGAGATTGCCCAAACAAGGCCAAGCTGGCTACCCTTTGCAAAGAAGATGAGCCAAAAGGGGAGGCACGATTAGGTTCGCTGTAGATCCTTAGTTCAATCAAGTCCAAGAAGGCGAAGGAGCCAAAGGGACTTATGTTTGCAGATGTGAAGATTGGAGAAACCACGATGAGTGCGCTCGTGGATACTGGGGCATCCAATCTCTTCATATCAGAAGAAGCTACCAAGAAACTTAACCTTTGGGTTGAGAAAGGAGCCGAGTGGCTTAAGACTATCAACTCCCAGGATGTCCCTACCGTAGGGGTTGTTAAGGACGTGGAACTGTAGATTGGGCAATGGAGAAGCCAGGAGACACTTGAGGTAATTCCTCTTGATGATTATGACTTTGTCATTGGGTTGAAATTTCTGGACAGGATCCATGCAGTTATATTGCCCTTTACTGAGTGTCTTTGTGTGCTGGACAAACAATGCCAGTGTATGATTCTAATTCATCGTAAGTCAGACCGTGATCGGAAGATGATTTCGACAATGCAACTTAATAAGGGAGCAAAGAAGGGTGAGGTGACCATCCTAGCAACCTTGAAAACTGAGGACAACAAGAGCGAAGGGAGCAAAGTCCCAACAGAAGTGAGCCAAGTCCTCGATTCGTTCAAGGACATGATGCCTCTTAAGTTGCCCAAGAAGCTTCCACCTTATAGAGAAGTGGATCATCAGATTGACCTGGTGCTGGACGCTTAACTGCCTACCATGGCACCATATCACATGGCACCCCCTGAATTGGAAGAATTGAGGAAACAACTGAAGGAGCTGCTCAATGCGGGGTACATTTGACTGTCTGAGGCTTCGTTCGGTGCACCTATCCTATTCCAGAAGAAGCATGATGGGTTACTTCGGATGTGTATAGATTACCAGGCGTTGAATAAGTTAACCATCAAGAATAAGTACCTGATCCCACTCACTGCAGATCTCTTCGATCAGCTTAGAGGTGCACAGTGGTTTACCAAGCTTGATCTCCATTCTGGTTACTATCAAGTTTGGATTGTCGAAGGGGACGAGTCGAAGACAGCCTGTGTGACTCGTTATGGTTCGTACGAGTTCCTTGTCATGCCATTCGGCCTAACCAATGCTCCGGCCACATTCTGCACTCTTATGAACAAGGTATTGCACCTGTTCCTAAATCGATTTGTAGTGGTTTACCTTGATGATATTGTGGTGTACAGCCGAACGCTCGAGGAGCACATCAAGCACCTTAGACAGGTTTTCCAAGTCTTGCGTGAAATATGACTTATATGTCAAGCACGAGAAATGTGCCTTTGCCCAAAAGGAAGTATCGTTTTTAGGGCATATTGTCAGGGGAGGACAAGTACAAATGGAAGCAGCAAAGATCCGCGCCATCATTGAATGGGAGCCACCGACGAAAGTGACGGAGTTGAGATCATTCCTTGGTCTCACCAACTACTACCGGCGTTTCATTCATAACTACTCAAACATCACCGTGCCACTCATGGACATGTTGAAGAAGGAGAAACCATAGGAATGGATAGATCAATGCTAGAAAGTGTTTGATTGGTTGAAGCAAGCCATGACCGAGGAGCCGATGCTGGTATTGCTTGATCACACCAAGGCTTTTGAACTAGAGACTGATGCATCAGATTTTGCTATTGGTGGTGTTCTTATGCAGGAAGGACATCCAGTGACATATGAGTCGCAGAAGTTGAATAATACTGAGCGACGTTATACCATTCAAGAAAATGAGATGACTGCAGTGGTCTATTACCTTAGGACATAGAGGCATTATCTCCTGGGGTCTAAGTTCATTGTAAGGATGGACAACTTGGCCACGAGTTATTTTCAGACCCAGAGGAAGCTGAGTCCAAAGCAAGCTCGATGCAAGATTTCCTAGCAGAATTCGACTATGTGATGGAGTACAAGTCAGGGAAGGCTAACTCCATAGCTGATGCTCTTAGCCAGAAGATGGGGCTAGCAAACACAGTGAGTCGACTAGCTGTCCATAGATTGACCACATCAAGGAGGGTCTCAAACATGATCAAAAGGCTCAAACCCTCATTGGATATGCGCAAGAAGGCAAGACCTGATGGTTTTGGTGCGAGGACGGTCTTTTGTACACAAAAGTGCGACGACTATATGTGCCACTTCACAGAAAGTTAAGGAAAGAAGTGTTGCGCGAGTGCCATGATTCGAAGTGAGGGGGTCATCCAGGGATCCATCACACCTTAGCCCTTGTCGAAGATCAATACTATTGGCCTCAAATGTGAGATGACATTAAAGCCTATGTAAAGACCTGTCTTGTTTGCCAACAAGACAAAATTGAACAACGTTCATCGCCAAGACTGCTAGAGCCACTTTCCGTCCTAACTCATCCATGGGAGAGTGTTTCCATGGATTTCATAGTAAACCTGCCTAAGTCCGAAGGATATCAGACTCTTATGGTTGTGGTGGATAGATTCTCGAAGTATGCAACATTTGTACCAGTAACCAAGGATTGCTCAGTTGAAGAGGCAGCCAAGTTATTCATGAAGCATGTGGTAAAATACTGGGGAGTCCCATGAACGATAGTGAGCGATTGCAACCCTCGATTCACAGGGCGTTTCTGGTCTGAATTATTCAAACTGCTAGGGTCGAAGTTGAATCTCTCTACGAGCTTACACCCCCAAACTGATGGTCAAACCGAGTGGGTCAATGCACTCTTGGAGATTTATCTTTGGCATTATGTGAGCACAACGCAAACAAATTGGGCAAAGTTGATTGACGTAGCCTAATTCTCCTACAACTTGCAGCGAAGTGAGTCTATTGACCAAATTCCATTCGAGATCGTGAATGGCCAATAACCACAAACTCCAAGTGCGGTTGCATTGGGCTATCAAGGGAATAGCCCACCTACATACAAGTTTGCCAAGGATTGGTAGGAGCAAGCAGACTTGGCAAGGGCATGTCTACGTAAAGCCTCCAAACGCATGAAGAAGTGGGTCGACAAAAAGCAACGACATATGGAGTTCCAAGTCAGGGACTTGGTGTTAGCCAAACTACACATCTTTCTTCGATACAAGGATGTGTACAAGGGTTTAATTCGTCACTACAAAGGGCCATTTCAAGTGCTACAATGGGTCGGGAAGGTCACATACAAGCTGAAGCTGCCACTAAAATTAAAGGTACATCCTGTTTTCCATGTGAGTATGCTTAAACCTTACCATGAAGACAAGGAAGATCCAGATTGAGGGGAGTCACAGCAAGCACCACTTGGAGCAAAAACTTCATATGATCGAGAAGTTGAATCCATAGTGGTAGATCGGGTCATACGAAAGCGATATTGTACGCTGAGGCGTGAATACTTTATCCAATGGAAGGGTCTTCCAGAAAGTGAAGCTAGTTGGGAACCTGCTGAAGCTCTTTGGTAGTTCAAGAAGGAGATTGACACCTACCACGCTGAAGAAGTGACGAGGGCGTCACCTGATTAGGTGGGGGAGAATGTCATGGTCCTTACCTAGGGATAGACGATATGTTGAATCTAGACACCTCCTAGAGAAGGACAATATGTTGAATGTATACACTTCCTAGGAAAGGGAAATACATTGGAAGTAGGCAATGTAATAAATACAGGTAGGTAGGAAGTTAAAGGGATGTAATATCCACCATTAGATCAAGGAGGGATCTAACGGTTGTAGCTTGTCCAAAACTTATATAAAAGGGGACCTCCTACCCCTCATTTGTACACACTCACTTTTCAAGTGAAATATACTTCTAAAGTTAATCTCCAAGGTTCTTATGAGTTGAGTGTGAGAAGGCTACTTGGGAAGCATTCTTAAGGCCGCACGGGTAGGATACGATAAATCCATAGGCCCATGACACTAGCATATCACTTTGTCATTCATCTGTCTAGAAAGATGATCCTTTTGATTTTAAATTTTGCATATGCCCAATCTTTGATAAATCCATAACTAGCACCTCGTTCAATTGGTTCAATGATAACTGGTCTTGTCTCAAAAAAAATTTACTGATAATAATAGTAATCTTTCATGGCAGTATAAGGATACATGTTATCTTTTAAATAGAATCTTACAACCTTATAAGGTAGAAGTTAAGCATAGTTGGGTTTAATTGGAAACAAGAAGTCTATATAAACTGTGGGATAAAAGAATATGTAAGCTTTTTATTCCTTATTTAGTTGTTACTCACAAGCATCATTTGATAAAGGATCTAATTCCTTGTTGTTTTGACTTGATGAACTAGAAGCATCCTTAGCTAGTGAAATAATTGACTTTGATGGGGACATAGGCCCTTGTAGCATAGGCCTCTTACTCATGAAGTGGTACCCTATAAAAATTTATGAGTTAAAAAGTCAAGAAAAGAATTTGTAAATATCAAAATCGAAGGCTAATAATATTCCCTACTATCTAGCAAAGATTTGCTTTGAGGCTATATTTTTGACATCTTTTAAAAGAACATCTTTAGCAGCTTTACAATAAATTCTAATAAGAAGTCTTTTATTTAATAAATCTCCTTCAAACTTTTGAATGCACAATACTATAGCAAGAATTTCTTTCTTATTTATAGAATAATTAACTCTATCTTCTTTCCAAATCCCTAAAGTAAAGCATAATAAGCTTTCTTTGTGGTGAATCTTTTGTTTTAATGTTCCACCATATCCTTGGTTAGATTTTAAAGGCATCTGGATGAGGAACAATTAAACATGGAAGTTCTTTAGTCTTTTGTTTTATTTTCTTAACTACTTGTGTATGAATGTGTGTCAATTCAGGAGGATTCTTTCTAAGTCTTTAAAATAAAGGTTTAACATCATAAGCTAATTCTTTATAAAAATATAAAATATAATGTAGGCTTCCTAGAAATCTTTGCAATTGATTTTTGTCTCTAATTTCATTAAGAAATTTAAAAGCAAATTCAATTGCTTGATCTATTGGAATTACACTACCATTTTTGTTAAGGTGGCCAAGAAATGTAATCTTGGTTTGGAATAACCTAATTTTTCTTGTAGAGGCTGCAAGGATTGCCTTTTGCATTATAAATAATAAAATATTTATATGTTTAAGAAGGAGAAGGCTTATCATCTAAGGGTTGCTGTTCTGATGAGAGAATATGTTCTCATTAATTTATGTAACCTCAGCTTATATGAATAAGTTTTTGCAACTAAAGGAGAAAACTTGTTAGCAAGAAATGAACAAATAGTTACATTCTTTTAGAATTGAACCATTTAATACCTATAAGAAGAGAAAATCAAGATTAATCACTTCTTTGTTTGATGGAATTCAATGGATGCTTAGGGCCAAGGTCATAAGGTTGTTGTTATTGCGATTAATATAACCTTTGGTGGATACATAAATGTTGCAATTGATATAATTATTTCTTTTAATTAACTTATTTCTCCTTTTAATTCATTTATTTCAGCTTTAAGCTCTTGTATAAAGGGTTCTTTAGAAGTAGAATTAGAAATAGATCCTTTACTTTATGAATCACTATTTTAAGGCTATAACCTTCTTTCAAAAATATTCTAAGATCCAAAATCATAGTATCTTCTTTTGTTAAGACTAATAAGCCTTTGCTTTGCTTTAAGACCTTATAATAACCACATTCTTCTTGACTTGAAATCAAAAGAGTGATCTTTTAGAATGTCTAATTCTATATCTTTTTTATTTGAATCATTAACAAATAAGAAAATAGTCAATAATGACCATTTATGGACTTCATCAATAGAAAGTTGTTAATTTTGTGAAAATGAGTCCTTGCAATGAAAGAAGGAGCCTTGTTAGCTAGAAATGAAGAGAAAGTCTCATTAGTTAGGAATTGCAACATTAAATAACTATAAGAAAAGCTAATCAAGATCAAACTAACCACTGCTACAAGCAATTCAATAGGTTTATAGTATCAAAATTGTACAAAGGAGCTTGTTAAAAAGAATATAATGTTTACTATTGATACAAAAGTTAATGTCTTGAACATTTTGTGTGAATGAGTCATTGCAGCAAAAGTGAAGTCTTGTTATCAAAAAATGAAGAGACAGTCTCATTGTTTGGGAATTAAACCATTTAATACCTATAAAGAAAGCTAATCAAGATTAATGACTAATTTTCTTCATGTAATTTAATGGATTCATAATATCAAAGAGGTACATATGTGCTTGTTCTAATGAATAAAATCTTTTGTATAGACACAAAAGTGGATTTCACCATCATTTTGAGTAAGTAAGTCTTTGCAATGAACGAAGGAGCCTTGATAGCTAGAAATGAGGAGAAGGTCTCATTATTCAAAATTTCAAACCTTCAATATGTATATAAAAAGCTAGTTGACATCAATCAAAGGTTTGTTTGATGGAATTCAATAGATTTAGGGAACCAAAGATGTGCAAACAAACTTGTTGCAAAGAATATAATGTTTCCTATCAACATAAAATTTAATTACGAGATCATTTTGAGTGAATGAGTACTTGTAACTAAAAGAAAAGCCTTACTATCAAAATATGAAGAGGCAATCTCATTGTTTGAGAATTAAACCATTCAATATTTGTAAGGAAAGCTAACCAAGATCAATGACTCATTTACCTGATTGAATTTAATAGGTTTAGAGGACCAAAGGTATGCAAACATGCCTACTCTAAAGAATATAATGTCTTGTCTTGATGCAAAAGTTTATTTCACCATCACTTTGTGTAAATGAGTCCTTATAACAAAGGAAGGAGCTTTGTTGGCTAAAGATGAAGAGATAATCTTTTTATTTAGGAATTGAAACACTTAATACATATAAGGAAAGGTAACCTAGACTAATGAGACCTATTTTTGATGGAATTCAAAGGATTTAGAGTATGATATTTGTACAAAATGAGCTTGTTGAAAAAAATTTAAAGTTTATTGTCAACATAAAATCTAATTACAAGATCATTTTGTGAAAATGAGTCTTTAAAACGAAAGAGAAGTCTTGTTATCAAAAAATAAAGAGGCAATCTCATTGTTTGAGAATTAAACCATTCGATACATATTAAGAAAGCTAATCAGAATCAATGACTTATTTGCTTGTTGGAATTTAATGGATTTAGAGTACCAAAAGTTTAAAAACATGCTAACTCCAATGAATAGAATGTTTTGTGTAGACACAAAAGTTAATTTTACCATCATTTTGTGTAAATGAGTCCTTATAACAAAGGAAGGAACCTTGTTAGTTAGAAATTAAGGGATGAGAAACGATCTTGTTATTCTTGAATTTGGACATTGAAAATGTAAAAGAAAAGCTAAATAAGACCACTAAAACTCCTTTTTTTTTATAAAATTCAATGGATTTAGAGTACCAAATATATAGAAATGAGCTTCTAACAATGAAGAAAATGTTTGACTTTGGCATAAAAGTTAATCACAAGATCATTTTCCATAAGTTTTTGCAACAAAAATGTGAAGCCTTGTTAACAAAAAATGAAGAGGTAGTCTCATTGTTCAAAAATTAAACCATTCAATTCCTATAAGGAAAGCAAATCAAGATTAATGCCTTTTGGTATCAAAAACTGAGGAGACAATCTCTATATTTAGGAATTAAACATTTAATACCTATAAAGAAAGCTAATCAAGATTAAGAACTCATTTTGCTTGATGGAGTCAATGGATTCATAATATCAAAGATGTACATACATGCATGTTCCAAGGAATAGAATGTTTTGTGTGAAAAAAAAAGAAAAAAACTAAATTTTGCCATCATTTTGGGTAAATAAGTCTTTGTGATAAAGGATGGAGCCTTGATAGCTAGAATTCAAAGATGTACATACATGCTTGTTCCAATGAATAGAATGATTTGTATAGACAAAAAGTGAATTTCACCATCATTTTGGGTAAATAAGAATTTGCAATGAAGAAAAGAGCCTTGTTAGTTAGAAATGAAGAGAAGGTCTCATTATTTAGTATTTAAAACCTTCAATATGTATAAGAAAAGCCAATAAAGATCAAAGCAAGCTTTTTTTTTTTATATAGAATTCAGTGGATTTAGAGAACCAAAAAAGTGCAAAAGAGCTTGTTGCAAAAAAGAAAAAAAAAAAAGGAGAAAATGCCTCAATTTATTCAATTTAGAGAAAAAGGAGTCTTTGATATTCTAAATCCATTGATGGAATTCAATGGATTTAGAATATCAAAGATGTGCAAATGAGTTTGCTGCAAAAGGAAAAGGAAAAATGCCTTAATTTATTCAAAAGGTTTATAAACTTCAAAGAAAATCTTTACCTGATTTTTTAGCCCCCAATAAGTGTCTAGCTCTTGAAGATGCTTATCAACAATATTTGATAAAAAAGGGTGAAAGTGTTAGTAGCATTCATCCTCCACCTTTAAATCTCTTTATTAAAATCAATGATAATGAGATTATTGCTTTAACATATAAGGTTGAAGCAACCACTAGTGTTGTTATACAACAAGATAATTATAATAATCTTTATCTTCAATTTGTTGGATCTCAGCTTATGCATATTGAGCAAAAGACTAAGGAAACAACTCACAATAGGGATGTTATTCTCAAATCTCTAGTTAAACCAAAAGAAGAAAAAAAAAAGTTTTATTTAAACCTCTTTCATCAAAAGAAATAAATTACAAAATGGCAGATAAAAGTTCTACTAAAGTAGAATTGATAAGTGAAATCTTCAAAAGACTTAAAGGTATGAAATTAAAAGAAAAAGAAGCGACAATGCAAGAAAAAGTAGAACAAGTCAAATTTGAAAATGAGATAGAAGATTATATAAATCAATTACAAAATATGTTCTTATTATAATAGCAACCTCTAAAGGATAAACATTCTCCTTCTTATGCAAAGGAACCTTTTGATATTAATAAAATGACCTTTAATAAGGCTCATACAAAATTATATTATCCAAGACAAACACTTGTTGATTTTGTGTTTAAAGAACAAGTTGATTATAACTATCTTTAATATGATGGTAGTAGTCTAGTGGAATGGAATCTAGAACATCAAATAAAACATCAAATTCTCTTACTATTACATTATATGATGATGTTTGCAATTGTTGCTAAAACAAAGGGTAATTCTGACCTTAAGATTGAAAAAATAGTTACAAGTAGATTTACTAGATAGCTTAAAGGCTAGTAGGATTTTTATATGTCTAAGGAGGCAAAACAACAAATATTTTCTACAATTAAGACTAAATCTAAAGAATTTCTTTTTGATTATGTTAATACACTTATTTATACTATTACCAATCATTTTATTGATACTGCCACTTTGCTAGTTGATAAGACTTATGAGCAACTCAATAAATTTGAGATACCTTAACTTATCGCACTTTAGGTGGTATAAAGATGTATTCTTCTCTAGAGTTTTTACTTAAGAAGGTAGCTAGAATATTTTTTGGAAAGAAAAATTTCTTTTAGAGTTACCTACTTTATTTGCAAAAAGATTTAAGACTCGATTAAAATCTAATAATGCTGGAAGCATGGATTATAATCAATATACTCATGAAGGATTAGCTACTAAAGTAGTAGCTAAAGGAGTTAAACTTTGTAATGAAATGAAATTGCGTAGGCAATTGCAAAATGAAAAGTTCAAGGCAAGAAAGCTTTAGAAAGATTTTGTGAGCAGATGGGTTATTCACCCATTAGATATCCTACAAAACAAAAGAGTAGGAGTTTTCACTCCAATATTAAGAAGAAACAATTTCATACAAAAGAAAAGGCCTTCATAAGGACTAAGAAGCAAAAAATAAAAGAAAAAGAAAAAAAATGCCTCAGCTTAAAACGATTATTGTTTGCTATAAGTGTGGAAAAATAAGGCACTATACTAATAAATAAAAAACAAAGCAAGAGCTTCAAGAATTAGTTATAAATGAAATTTTTAAAAGATCATTAATGCATATTGTCTTATCAAAAAAACTAAAAGTACTTAAAGATGATATTTCTTCCTCAACCTTTTATTTTGATGAAGAAAGTTGTGATGGTCGATGTTGCCATTACAAAGCATTTTGTAAACAAAATGGCTTGTTAGTCTTAACAAAAGACAATAGTATGATTTTGGATCTTATTGATAAAATTCTAGATCCTAAAGAAAAACATGAGCAATTACAAATATATTTACATTTAGCTAAAATTTAGAATAACGAATCTACTATTAAGGTTATGCAACTCAAGAAAATTATAGTTTAAATACTATTATACAATGTATAAAAGGTAGTCCTCCTAAGTTATGTAGGGAAGAACCATCTATTAAAGAGCTTAAAGATAAATTCATACCTTAAAGATAGAAAAAAAATTAAAAGAAAGAATTTTAATTTTGGAAACTCTACCTGATAAGGAGGAAATGTCTTTAGTGCTTCCATAAGCTTCTTTAAAGGAAAATGTGAATATTGAAAGTCTTCAATATATTAAACTTGTTGATAATGTTATTAACCATAAATGGCATACAAATATTATAGTCATTGTTAATAAAGAATATATTTTCTCTGCTATCACCTTAATTGATTCAGGTGCTGAAATGAATTGTATTAATAAGGGTATAGTACCTTTAAAATACTTTTTGAAAACAACAAAAGTATTAAGCATTACTGATAAAAATAAACTTGTTATTAGTTATAAGTTATTTGAAGTTGCTATTTGCAATGAAGGAATTTGTCTTGAAATTCCTTTTGTGCTAGTTAAGCCAACATGTTATTTTAGGAAATCATTTTCTTCGTATGCTTTACCCTATTAAAGAAATTAATAGCAAGGGTATTTATGCAAAAATTAATGGCAAGGTTATTAGCTTTGGATTTATATTTGTTCCTCAATATAGAGAAATAGATTTACTTAAAAAAAATATTAAGAGATAAAAAAAGTTTATTTCTTCTCTTTAAGATGAGATTGCTTATAAGCATTTACAAAAAAAAAAAAAAAAACTTTCTTCTCTCGTTATTGCAACTAAAGTATAGGAAATAAAAGAAGCAATATAATCAATGATATGCTTAGAAATTCCTACTACTTTTTAAAGTAGGAATAAATATATTGTTGACTTGCCTTATGAGTTAAACTTTAATGAAAGTCAAAATCCAACTAAAGCCAGACCCATTGCTATGGACCCTTAACATTTAAAGATCTAAAAAAGAAATATACAGGAGCTCCTTAAGAAAGGACTAATTTGAAATTTAAGTCCTTGGAGTTGTCCTTTATTTTTTTATGTAGAGAATAATGTAGAATTAGAATGAGGCATTCCTAAATTAGTTATTAAGTATAAGCCCTTAAATAAGGCACTAAGATGGATTAGGTATACTATACCCAGTAAAAGAGACATGCTTAGTTGGCTTTATAAAGCCAAGATATTTTCAAATTTTGACATAAAATCTAGTTATAGGTAAATCTAGATTTGTGAAAAAGATAAGCATAAAATAACCTTTAAAGTACCTTTTAGGCATTATGAATAGAATGTTATGCCTTTTGGTTTTAAAAGATGCTCCCTCCAAATTTTAGAAAGATATGAATGAAATATTTAATACTTATTTTGCATTTATAATTGTTTATATCAATGAGAAGCTATTGGAAATAATGACTACTTTACTTTAACCTCAAGCATCAACTTCTCAAGCATCTTCCTTACAAGAATTGATGCAAGATGACAATAGTCAAGCAAAGCTTACTAAGTATGATATCACGCAAGATTCCCAAGACTCTTATGACTCTAAAAGACAAATAACTTTTTTTTTTGTTTAAAAGAAAAAGCTATTATTGTAAAGTCACTTTATGAAAAACAACAAAAGAAATCACTTTATTAAAGTGACTTTTTAAAGTCACTTTAGTTCATGTGACAAGAATCCGAGGCTAGGTAAATAAACTAGGAGTCAAGAGAAGGAGGTATAATCTTCTTCTCTTCTTATCTTCATCTTTTTCTTCTCATCTCCCCTGTAAAATTTTCCTTTCACACAAGCAAGTAATAGTTCTTTAATAGCAAACAAGCAACAATAGTAGTTTATAAAGCTTTTAAATATATGTAAAAATATCAGTAACACCCATCTCAACAATATATTTTTATGACTTTGATACCATTGCTCCTGCAGAGTAGGAGTAAAAGTCATGAAAAACCATTTTCTTTTCAATTTATTTTCAAAAGAGTAGAATAACTCTTTAACTTTTTCCTCAAACTCACTATTGGTTTTAAGTACATAGATTCTCCAATCTTCATCATGATAACCCATATTAGATTAAGAGGGAGATCTAGGTCTAGAAGCATGATATAATGGTTCATAAACCATAGAAGTAGAAGTAGAGGGAAGAAGTCAACTTTATATTGTGGTTGATTAACTTGTTCCCTTGTTCTTCTAATTCCATCTAACTTTGTTAATGGAATAGAAGAAGTAGAGTATTTGCTCACTTTCAAATCTTTGAAATCTTTTTGAGGTTTAACCTCACATTTCTGTGTGGAGCAAATCTGATTTTGACATCTTCAACTTAATATTCGATAACTTCTTCTAATCATCGATCAACTTGTTTAACAAGTTTGACTACCTTTTTTAAAGTCCATTTTTCAAGTAATTTAACTTGTTCCCATGTTATAGTTCTAGGAACCATAACATATGGTTTAGATCTATCAGTTAGAAACAAAGTGGTAGTTCCTTTATTAGCATATTTAAAAAGTATTTCTTTTATACTAGGAACTATGGTGTTTATAACCTTATAATGGATTCTATATATTATAACCAAAATTTCAAAGGTAGACATTATGTCAAATCCTTCTTTTTTAATATCTAGACACAAAGTATGCATTAATTAGGATCAGATAATGATAGCATAAAATTAGGAAAACATGAGAATCATATAGGTCCTTCACTTAAACTTAATTTAATTACTCGTAATAAAGAGTCATGATAATAGTTATGTCTCCTATCCCAAACACAAATTGTAGTTGAGCTATTTAAACCCAATCTAACAACTGGTTTTAAAGTTACCTAAACCATCCTATTATGGATGAATTTATAATTTTGCTAATGAGAGCTAATAAGCTTATGAAAATAAGAATAATTCATTATAACCTTAAGCATAAGTGTCTGACCAATTATTGATTTCGTTGCACTATGCATGTTATTCTATTATGGATTGTTTGAATGCTTTAAAGTCCATCCAATAAAGATACTTTTATTTTTATTTAGCCTTATTTATTATGAGAGATTTTTTCATTGCTTGAAACTTGCCACTTGATTACTTCACAATCAAACTTTTACTTTAGGTGGTTCAAATCCTTCAAACTCCATCAAATAATGGAGCAGCCACTTTTGATTAGCTTTCTTTACTAAGAGAAAATTATTTATTATTTGAAAATTGACATTATCACCTGATTCCTTGGCAATAAACCTTCTCCTTTCATTACAAAAATTGATTCACATAAAATAATCATATAGTTAACATCCATGTCCACATAGAAAATTAAATTTAATGCAACATTCATGTAAATACACCATAGGCTATTTATATCGATTGAATTTTATAAAATAAAGGAGTCATTCATCTTCATTAACTTTTATTACCTGGAAAGAATGGTTCATTGCTAAAAAGACAAAATTGACACTTCACTTTTAGGTAATAAGGATTCTCTTTTCTTTCTAAGGAGTCCTAATCTTGATTAGTTTTTTTTTTTTCTTTACATGGATTGAAAGGTTAATTGCTTGAAAGATAAGAATACTCTTCATTCCTAGCTGATTATGGTTTCTCCTTTCATTCCAAGATGTCATTCATGTAAAGAATAATGAAATTAACTTACTTGCCTACCCCAATCACTGATTTCATTATGATATGCACATTATTGTGTCTTGGGTAATATGAATTCATTAAACTTTATAGAGAAACAAAGTTATTACATTTAATCAACTTTATGAGAGAATTGTTTATATGCTTGGAACATGAGACACTTTATTGATTACTTAATAATAAAACTTCTCCTCTTGGTAATTTGAATCCATTGAAATTCACTAAATAAAGAAGCTATGACTCTTGATTAGCTTATTTTATTGAGAGAGAATCATTTATCACTTGAATCTTAAGCTTGTTACCTAATTGCTTGGTGATTAGGCTTCTCCTTTCATACAAGGAATCATTCACATAAATTGATCTTGCAATTAACATCAATGTCTACATAGAACATCAAATTCATTTTGGCATGTACATCAATACACCTTAGGTAATTTGAATCCATTGAATTCCATAAAACAAAGGAGTCATTCATTTTAATTAGCTTTTCTTACATGGGTAGCATGGTTTGTTGCTAGATAGAATGTACTATCACTTCACTTTCTACTAATAAGGCTTCTCTTTTCATTCCATGGAGTCATTCACAAAAGAAATAATAAAACTAACTTATATGTCTACATCAATCAATTATTTCATTGCTAGATGCACATGGTTCCATACTACATAGGTTAAATTGCTTAAAAACCATCAAATGAAAAAATGATTACTCTTGATTAACTTTCTTTAGCATAAAAAAGTCATTTATTACTTGACATATTATGTGATAATAGGACTTCTCCTCTAGGTAGCCAAATGCATTGAAGTGCAACAAATAAAGAATATATTTCTCTTACTACATTTTTTTTTTTTTTTTTACTAAAAGATAATTGTTCATTGCTTGAATCTTTAGATAATTACTTGACACATTTGCAATAAGGCTTCTCCTTTTGTTACAAGGAATTTTTTAAATAAAATGAGCATGAAATTAACATTCATGTCTACACCAACCATTAATTTTATTGTGAAATGCATGTCAATTCACTTTAGGTTGTCTAAATCCATTGAATTCCATCAAACAATAGAGTCATTCATCTTGATTAGCTTTTCTTACCTAGATAAAATGGTTTATTTCTTGAAACACAACATTAGCACTTTATTTATAGCTACTATGGCTTCTCCTTTTATTTTAAGGACTCATTATGAAATTAACTTAAATGTCAACATTGATCATTAATTCCATCGCAAGAATCACTTTATTCTATCTTAAGTAGTCCAAATCTAATGATGTCTATCCAATAAAGAAGCTATTAGTCTTGATAAGCTATCATTACTATGATAGTGTAATTCATTAATTGAAACTTTAGATCACCTCTTGATTAGTTAACTATATGACTTTTCTTCTAGGTACTCCACATCCATTGATGTCCATCAAATAATGAAGCTATTACCTTTATTAGCTTTCTTTACCTATAGAATATAATTCATTTGTTGAAACTTGAGATTGTCACAATATTCCTTGGTAATAAGACTCCTCCTTTTGTTATGAAGAATCATGCACACAAAATAAGCATGCAATTAACATTTATGTATATGGCAAACATTAACTTCACCACAACATGCACATTAATACACCTTGGGTTAATCATTAAATTCCATTAAAAAAAAGTCATTCATCTTGATTGGCTTTTTTTACATGGATACTTTTTGGAAGAAACAAGTGGTCAATAAATTATTATTAGCTAATAAGACTTCTCCTTTCCTTCAAAAGAGTCATTCACACAAAGAAATCATGAAATCAACTAAAATGTCTACACAAATCACAAATTCCTTTGGCAGGTGCATGTTGTTTTATATTAGATGGTTTAGATCTATTGAAATCCATTCAATAACACAACTCTATCACTTGATTAGCCTCCTTTATTATGAGAGATTTGTTCGATACTTGAAACATCTATTTTTCTCTTTATTACTTGTAATAAGGCTTCTTATTTGGTTAGTCTTAATCTATTGAAGTCCATCAAATAAAAGAGGTATTACTCTTGGCTATCCTTTTTTACCAAGAGGGAATTGTTGATAGCTTGAAATTGAAGACCATCACCTAACTCCTTTGCAATAACACTTTATCTTTTCATTGCAAGGAATCATTCATAAAGAATAATCATTTAATTAACATTTATGTTTACACAGATTATTAATTTCATTATGACATGCATTTAATACCATTAGGTTTTCCAAGTCCATTTAATTCCATAAAAAAAAAAGAAGTCATTCATCTTGATTAGCTTTTCTTACAAAGGTAGAATGGGTCTTTTCCTAAAACATGAGACTGACACCTCATTTCCTTGTATTAAGGTTTCTCTTTTCATTTCAAAGAGTCATTCACACAAAGGAATCATGAAATTAACTTGAATGTCTAACACTGATCACTATTTTCATTATGAGATGCATGTGATTATGTCTTAAATATTTTGAATCCAATGAACTGCATCTAATAAAGAAGCTATTACTCTTGGTTAAATTTCTTTACTATAAGAGAATTGTTCATTAGTTGAAACATGAGACATCTTGTGGTTAATAAAAATTAGGAGTTCTCCTTAAGGTAGTTCAAATTATTTGATGTTCATCAAGTAAAGGAACTATTGCTCTTGATTGGCTTCCATTACTAGAAGAGATTTGTTTGTTACTAAAAACATGACATTATCACCTAATTCTTTGGCAAAAAGGCTTATCCTTTGGTTGCAAGGAATCATTCATACCAAATGAGCATCTAATTAATATCTATATCCACATCGAACTTTAATTTTGTTGTGACATGCACATCAATGCATCTTGGATAGTTTGTATCAATTGAATTCTATTAAAAAAGGAGTCATTCATCTTGATTAGTTTTTCTTATGTGGATAGAATGGTTCATTGCCTAAAATATATGAGATCGTCACTTCAATAATTGCTAATAAGGCTTTCCTTTCTTTCCAAGGAGTCATTCACTTAAAGGATTCATGAAATTAACATAAATGTCTACATCAATCACTGATTTCGTTGTGAGATGCACCTGACTTTGTCTTTGGAAGTTCAAATCTATTCAAGTCCATTAAATAAACTATTACTCTTGATTAGTTTTTTTATAATGAGAGAATTATTCACTGCTAGGAGCATAAGACAACATCTTGATTGCTTGACAATAAGACTCCTTTTCTGGGCAATCTAAATCAATTGAATTCTATCAACTAAAGTAACTATTACATTTGATTAGCTTTTTTTTTCTCTTAAGAGAGAGATCACTCTTTATTACATTTGATTAGTTAAAATTTGGGTCTAACTAAATATTAATTGCATTGCAACATGCATGTCAATACACCTTAGGTAGTTTAAATCCCTTGAATTTCATCAAATGAAAGGGTTATTTATCCTAATTAACTATTTTTACATGGATATTGTGGCTCATTACCTGAAACATGAGACTTTCACTTCATTTCTAGCTAACAATGCTATTCCTTTCATTCCATGGAGTCATTTATACAAAGGAATCATAAAATTAACTTAAATGTCTCACCAATAAGTGATTCCATTTTGCTATGCATGATATTCTATTTTGGCTAATTTGAATGCATTCAAATCCATACAATAAAGGAGCTTTTACTCTTGGTTAGCCTTCTTTATAATGAAAGATTCATTCATCACTTGAAATAGGGGCTTACCTCTTGATTACTTTATAATAAGACTTATGATTTGGGTAATCTAAATCCTTTAAAGCCCATCAAATAAAGGACATATCACTCATGATTAGCTTTTTGCCAACATAAATTTTTTATTGTTTGAATAATGAGACTATCACCTAATTCCTTGGCAATAATTCTTCTCCTTTTGTTGCAAGGAATGATTCACACAAAATATTCATGCAATTGACATCCATGTCTACACAAAATTTTAATTTTATAGTAGCATGCACATCAATACACTTTAGGTAGTCTTAGTCCATTGAATTCCATAAAACAAAGGAGTCATTTTTCCTAAGTAGTTTTTCTTAACTAGATAGAATGGTTCATTTTCAAAAAGATGAGACTCACACTTCAATTTTAGGTAATAAGACTTCTCCTTTTGTTTTAGGGAGCCATTCATATAGAGGAACTTGTACTTAATTATCTACACTGATCAATAATTTTATCTCAAGAAGCATGTTATGATGTCTTAGGTAATTTAAATCTATTCAAGCCCATTCAATAAACAAGCTATTACTCATCATTAGTATTTCTTCTCAAGAGAATATCGTTTATTGCTTCAAATATAAGTCTATCTCTTGATTACTTGAGAATAGGACTTCTCCTCTAGGTCATTTGAATCCCTTTAAGTCCATTGATTAAAGGAGCTCTTACTCTTGATTAGTTTTCTTTGGCAAGTGAGAATTGTTTAGTACTTGAAATTAGAAAACATCCCCTAATTTCTTGGCAATATGGCTTTTGCTTTTATGTGAGGAATCATTCACATTGATCAAGTAATTAACATCCATGTCTACATAGAGCATTAAATTCATTGTGACATGGCAGTCAATACTCCTTAGGTAGGCCTAATCCATTGAATTCCTTTAAATAAAGGAGTAATTCATTTTGATTAGCTTTTCTTCCCCAAATAGAATGGTTCACTACTTGAAAAATGAGAATGACACTTCATTTCTAGAAAATAAGACTTCTCCATCTGTATAGAAGAGTCATTCACACAACAATGGTGAAATTAACTTAATTGTCTATAATGATCTTTCACTACATTGCAAGATGCACAATATTCTACCTTGGGTAGTTTTAATCCATTGAAGTCTATCTAATATAGAAGCTTTTACTCTTGATTAGCTCTACTTATAATGATAGATTCATTCATTACTTTAAACATGAGATCATCTCTTGATAACTTAACTACAAGACTTCGACTTTAGGTTGTCCAAATCTAATGAAATCTACAAAATAAAGGAGCAATTACACTTCATTAGCCTTCTTTTACAAAAGAAAATTGTTCATTGTTTGAATGTTTAGATTGTTATTTGATTCCTTGGCAATAAGGCTTCTCCTTTTGTTGCAAGTAGTCATTCACACAAAATGATCATGCAATAGACATCCATGTCTATGCTAAGCATTAATTTTGTTGTGATATGTAGTTTAATACACCTTAAATAGTTTAAATCCATTGAATTTCATCAAACAAACTAATTGCTAATCTTGATTAGCTTTTCTTGTATTGATATTTTGACATATTTCTAACGATGAGATCATCACTTCATTTCTCCCTTGTAAGGCCTTTTCTTTTGTTCTAAGAAGTCATTCTCACAAATGAAACATGAAATGAATTTAAATGTTTGCAGTGATCACTAATTTCTCTACAAGATGCATATTATTATGTTTGGGGTAGTCTAAATCTATTGAAGTATATCCAATATTAAGGCTACTAATCTTACTTAGCTTTATTTACTATGATCGAATCATTAATTGCTTGAAAGATGAGAATGCCTACTAATTACTTAGTAATGGGTCTTCTCCTCTAAGTAGTTTGAGTCCAATGTAATCTATTGAATAAAGGAGAATTATTCTTTATTAGCTTTCTTCATTAGAAAAGAAACTTCCATTACTTGAAACTTGAGACTATCATC
Organism: Rhizophora apiculata; assembly: GCA_037832385.1. Classification (NCBI taxonomy): domain Eukaryota; kingdom Viridiplantae; phylum Streptophyta; class Magnoliopsida; order Malpighiales; family Rhizophoraceae; genus Rhizophora; species Rhizophora apiculata. Next base: position 8,904,348 of record CM075439.1, on the reverse strand, counting down.
TAATTCTTGAGCCATAGGGCTTTTCCTTTCATTGTAAGGAATCACTTATAGAAAATAATCTTTTATTTAACATGGATGTTTGCACTGAGCATTAATTTCATTGGACTTGCACATCAATAGACCTTGGGTTATTTGAATCTATTGAATTCCACCAACCACAAGAGTAATTCATCTTGATTGGCTTTTCTTACCTAAATGGAATGGTTCATAGCCTTAAATGTCTATATTGGTCTTTGATTTCATTGTGAGATGCATGTTATTACACCTTAGGTGGTCCAAATCCATTCAAGTTGATGCATCACCTAACCTTGATTGAAAATCAAGAGTATTCATTCCTTATTACTCATTCAAAATCAAAGATAAGCCCTACAAGCAATGCATTGCTTCTAGAAGGGATAATGGACTAGCCAAAGTGGGGCATTAGTAGAGCAATAATTCTACTTCTGTGGAGTATTTATTACCACCTAGTTGACCTAATAAATCGAGCATGCAATGGTGGAAAGCTGGCAACATTTTCTAATTACTCAGCTTCCATATTTCTTTACATGTTTCCAACACTTATTACAAGCTTCTTGCATATTATCAATATGTCATTTATTACAAATTGATGGAAATTCCTAATATTTTCTTTACAAAAGGACTAACATCTAGCATCTATCTATCTATGATCATTTATATATAAATTTGAGTTCAATCTCTTTGATTTTAATTCTTATCACTTATTTTCTTCAAGTGTGGTGAATTTTCAAAGTTCTTAGATTGGTGTGCTTGCATTGCACTATCACCTTAATGGTAGACTTAACTATCCAATCTCTCCCCTATAATGGATCAATCTCTTCATTTGGTGTATCTTCTCAACTATAAAGCAAGTAATCCATCAAAAGGGATATGTTTGAGAATCCATAAGTCTTTGCTCTAAAGAAGAATGGGACTATGCATAAGTGTGTTGATTGTCATGCTATCAATAAGGCCACCATAAATTAGTGCTACTTGATTTCAAGGCTAAATAATCTTGATGGACTACATGATTCCAAAATCTTCTCAAGCATATGAAGAAAGATTATCATTAGATCCATATAAAGGAAAGAGATGCCTTTTGGTGTTTTTAATGCACCCAGTACTTTTATGTGATTAATAAATCATGTGTTGAGGAAGTTCATTGGCAGATTTATTGTTGTTTACTTTGATGATATTTTAGTTTATAGTTAGAAGGAAGTTGATCATATTAGACACCTTCTGCATGTGTTTGAAGTGCTAAGGAAGGAAAAGCTTTGTGGTAATACCAAAAAAGTGTTAATTGTTTTAGAATCAAGTCACTGTCCTTGGTTATGTAATCATTCATAAAGGAATAAAAGTAGATGAAGAGAAGGTCCAAGCTATCCATGAGAGGTATGTTCTAACCTTGATCTATGAAGTCATAAGCTTTCATGGACTTGCATCATTCCATTAGAGGTGCGTGCAAGGATTTGGCACTCTTAGAACCCTATTAATAGACTACAATGCATGGGAATAACTATTAGCAAGTGGACTAGTTGCTTAAGAATATAGATGGTGAATAGAGAATTGTCCTATAAGGATTGAAAGCAAATAAGTACCAAAACACTAATGATCCTAACTTTATTTAGAAGATTGATTTCAAAACATTAAAAACTAAATAAGAGCAAATAAAACCTAAATAGAAAAATCAATTGCTAAACACAATTTGATTTAAACAAGAGAGATATACTAGGGTTTTCAGCTTCATCACATTAGGGTCACAAAGAATTCTTGATAAATTGTTATCAAGAAAAATGTTATTCATAAGATAGCATAATTTTCTATGTTATTGAAATCATTAGCTCCCATTGCAATACCACTTGGATCTTTTACCTATACATAAAATTTGAATCATCTTAATGATGGTTGGTTTGATTTCAAAATTATTTACTTATATGGTTGACCTCCTAATACTTTATGTGGTCTGAAGTTCCTAACTTCACTCTAGGATCTACTAGTCTGTGATACTGAGAGGAGGGGTGAATCAGTATCACACCCCTTAAAAAAACACTCTAATAATTTAAGCCAAAATGAACTCTTTCCTAAATTCAACTAAGGTAGATCTATTATTACCTACTGATCACAATAGTCTCCAAAGTTACCTTTCAGACACCTTGTCTACTAGACGAATCAGTTGTTCTTGACTAGGTCTTCTTTTAGGTTATGGGTTTGATGATTCTTTAGCTGTGTTCATAACTTAATTCAAAACATAGAAAGTAAATTCAAAGCAAGGACACGAGAGATTTACATGGTTCTGTCAATGTGACGTACTCCACGGTGGTAGGGATTCTTCCTCTACCGAGACAATCCATTATACTTGAGAAGACCAGTGTGGTATCCCCTATGATTATAATGGATGTCTTAATCTTTTACACCTTTCACTATTACAAATACAAAGTAATCACAATACAAAGAGTGTCACTTACTGTGTCTACCCTTCTTCTAGCTTGTATTGCCTCTGTTTGATTTGAATAGGCTGCTTCACTACCGCTTGGAAGATCACTAAAACACTCTCTAACCTCTCTTGAAGAAATCTGAAAATTCATTGAGTTCTCTCAAATGCTTCACCGAATTTCTTCTTTAGATTGTCTCACCCAACTCCTGGTCTCACCGTCTCACCCGTCTTCTAGTCTCACCGTCTCACTATCTCACTATCTCACGGTCTCACCCATTTTCTGGTCTCACCGTCTCACTTAGTCTGGTCTCATCGTCTCACCTAGTCTGGTCTCACCCGTTTTCTGGTCTCACCAATTTTGGGTCTCACGGTGTGTTCTGGTGTCACCCGTTTCACCCTTTTCTAGTCTCATGCCTCACCTGCTCTCACGTCTCACCTGGTCTCACGCCTCACCTGGTCTCACGCCTCACCTAGTCTCACTAGATCTCACGTTTCACTTGCTCCAGGTCTGGTCTGGTCTCATCCGTTCTAGGTCTAGTCTTGATCTGCTCTCATGTTTCTAGGTCTAGTCTTGATTTGGTCTCACATTTCTAGGTCTAGTCTTGATCTGGTCTCACATTTCCAGGTCTGGTCTTGATTTGTTCTCATGTTTCCAGGTCTGGTCTTGATCTGGTCTCATGTTTCCAGGCCTGGTCTTGATCTGGTCCCATGTTTTCAAGTCTGGTCTTGATCTATTCTCACGTTTCCAGGTCTAGTCTTGATCTGCTCTCATGTTTTCAGGTCTGGTCTTGATCTAGTCTCATGTTTCCAAGTCTGGTCTTGATCTGGTCTCACATTTCTAGGTCCGGTCTTGATCTGTTCTCACGTTTCCAGGTCTGGTCTTGATCTGGTCTCACATTTCCAGGTCTGGTCTTGATCTGTTCTCATGTTTCCAGGTTTAGTCTTTATCTGGTCTCATGTTTCTGGTCTGCTCACACTATTTTCTGGGTGGCTTTTTTTAAAGAGATAAGTCTTGATTTACATACTCCCTTCTATGAAAACCCTAGTAGGGCTTACTGTAGCTGCAGCGGATTTCCTTTCTTGCCCCTCCATGTGGCTTCATATTACTGTTCCATTCAAAATTCAACATTATCCTCCTTCTTAATTTATTTTTCTTGCCCTTTTCTTTCTACTGAAAACTCATCCTTTGAATGCTTGAATGGGCCACTTCTGCTTGCACACTTAAATCTGGTTGACAACAATTACAACCCATACAAGGCTGTGGGAACAACAATCTCCCCCTTTGTAATTGTTGGCAACACTCACAACAAAAACCATTATGCAGTAATCCAGAAGCAAATGGATTACAACTCCCCCTAAATATGCACTTCCCCTTCCTTAATAGCTCCCCCTGCACTGTTGCTTCTCTCCCCTTTTGCCAACCAATTACAAATTTGAAAGACCTACAAAGTAGAGATGGAGGATTCACCTAAACTTTAGGCTTGAGGAGGCATTTGCACAGACAGACTCATTCTGTGCTTTTCAAACAGCTCTATGGACAGAGGTTTAGTTAAAATATCTGAGATTTGATCTTTAATGCTGACATACTCCAACTGAATCATTCCCTCTTCCACTTGATCCTTGATAAAGTGATACCAGATGTCAATATTCTTGCTCCTTGAATGTTGAACTAGATTCTTGCTAAGATCAATTGCAGTTTGATTATCACAAAGTACACTCACTGGTAACTTCACTTTAACACCCAAATCTGCCAATTGTCTTTGCATCCATATCACCTGAGTACATGCTGCACAAGCAGCCATGTACTCAACCTCAGCTGTGCTCAAAGCAACACTGTTTTGCTTTCTACTTAACCATGCAACACACTTTGAACCCAAGTAGAAGCTGCAGCCACTGGTTGATTTTCTGTCATCTGTACTTCCTGCCCAATCTGCATTAGTGTATGCTCGTAGTTTTATAGAATCCATGGCAGGATACCACAAACCCATTTCCAGTGTCCCTTTGAGGTATCTTAGGATTCTTTTCATTGCTAACACATGAGATTCCCTAGGATCAGCTTGGAATTTGCTGGCGATGCACATAGCTTGCATAAGATTAGGCCTTGATGCTGTAAGGTATAGAAGGCTCCCTATCATCTTCCTGTATTCTGTGGGGCTTGTACTCCTTCCTTCCTCATCTTTTGTTAACTTGCAGCCTACTATCATAGGAGTGCTGACAGGTCTGCTATCCTTCATGCCAAACTTTTTCAGCATCTCTTTGGCATATTTTGTCTGAGAAATAAAAATACCTTCTTTACACTATTTTATCTGTAATCCAAGAAAGTAAGTCATTTCTCCAATCAATGACATCTCAAATTCCTCACTCATCTTCTGTGCAAATTCTTGGCATTGCTCAGAGTGATCCCCTCCAAAGATGATGTCATCTACATATATTATGGTTATCAGTTGGCCTTTCTCTAAGTTGAACACATATAGGTTATTATCAACTGTTCTTCTTCTGAAGTTCAACCTTCTTAAATACGCATCCAGCCTACTGTACCATGTTCTTGGGGCTTATTTAAGGCCATACAAGGCTTTCTTCAGTTTGCACACGTGTGTCTCATCCTTACTGATTTGTACTCCATCGGGTTGTTCAATATACACTTCTTCTTTCAGGAGCCCATTTAGAAAGGCTGATTTCACATCCATCTGGTAAACTTTATACCTCTTATGTGCTACCAAAACTAAGAACATTCTGATAGTTTCCAACCTTGCTACTGGTGCAAAAGTTTCATCAACATCTACTCCTTCTATCTGAGTGTAGCCTTTGCAAACTAGCCTAGCCTTGTTCCTCACCACCCTGCCATCTTTATTGTGTTTATTTCTAAACACCCATTTTGTTCCTATGACATTCTTCTTAGTAAGTCTTGGAACCAGCTCTTATGTTTCATTCTTCTCAATTTGATCCAGCTCCTCATTGATAGCTTTGACCCAGGCTTTGTCTTGTGCAGCCTCTTCAACAGATTTAGGTTCAACTTGTGACAGTAAAGTAGTAGCTCCCACAATTTTTCTTCTTATTGTAACTCCTGCTGATGGGTCACCTATGATCTGATTTCCTTGATGAGCACTGGTCCATGTTTTCTTTATCTTTCTCTCTTGCATAGTTTTAGTTGCAAGAGAATCTCTTTCTTCATCTTCAGACTCACTCTTCTCTGAGTCTGAACTTACTTCTTTTCCCTCTTCTTCATGTTGGTCTGATTCTTCATCTATCTTGAAGTCATCTTCTTCACTGTCCTCAGCTTCTCCATTATGCATTGTTTTACAGTTTTCATTTATTCTCACATCACTAGAAGTGACCACTTTTCCTAGTTTATGTAGAAAAACTCTGTAACCTTTTGTCTTTGCTGAATATCCCACAAAGATGCCTTCATCTGACCTAGCGTGGAATTTTCCCAAGTTTTGCTCCTTGTTCTTCACAAAACATGGGCTACCAAAGATTCTAAGATACCTGGCTATTGTTTTCTTCCCACTCCATAGCTCATATGGAGTCTTATTAGTATTGGGCCTTAGTAAAACTCTGTTTAGTAGGTGCACAACAGTAAATGTTGCTTCTGTCCAAAGTCTTGTGTGAATCTTGGATTCCAGCAGTAGAGTTCTTGCCATTTCAACCACAGCTCTATTTTTCCTCTCTACCACCCCGTTCTGTTGAGGTGTTCTTGCTACTACCATCTGATGGTGAATTCCATGCTTCTCAAGGTAATCTTCAAAAACTTCATTTGTGAATTCAGTGCCTTGATTCGACCTCAATACTTTGATCTTCTTTCCACTCTCATTTTCAGCCAATCTTCTGTATCTCTTGAAGCATTTCAAGACTTCTGACTTGTGTTTGAGGTGCATGATGCAGGTCCTTCTGGAATAATCATCAACAAACAAGATGAAGTACTTTTCACCATTCAACCCTTTTGTTCTCATCGGCCCACACAAATCAATATGTACAATGTCAAGCACTGCTTTAGAACTGAACTCTTTGATCTTATACTACTTTCTGATATGTTTTCCTTTAGAGCATGTTGAGTAGACATACTCTCTCTCTCTCTTGAGGTCTGGAATGTCTCTGATTGCATGAGTAGTGGTCAGCTTCCTCATGTTCTTATGTGTTAAGTGTCCCAGCCTCCTATGCGAGAGTTGATTTTCTTCTTCTTTTGTAAGTAAACAGCTACTTGTCTTGTCCTCATCAATCACATATAAATTTTCAGCTGTTCTCTTCCCGGCTACAACAGTATTGCCTTCTTTACTCTTTACTTGGCAACCTATTTTTGTGAATATCACTTTATGGGCTTCATTGCATAGTTGGCTGACAGATGCTAGATTATATCTGAGTCCTTCAACGTGCAGAACAACTTTCAACTTTCCTTTTCCAATATTTACTGACTCTTGACTACTGATGTTGAATGAATCATCATTGCCAAACTTGACTCTGCCTTCTTTTGACTTGTTCAGCTTTGATAATTTACTCTTGTCTCCTGTCATGTGTGAAGTGCATCCACTATCAAGGATCCACTGCTTATCCTTGTAGTTAGCCTTTAGTGCAATTTCAGCTATATTAGCTTCCTCCCTTTTAGCTCTATATTCCTTCTTTTGAACTGGCTTGAAGATAGCTTTCTCCTTTTTCTCAGCTTTGACTGTACCAGTTGGTTTTACTATGCCATTGAGTGCCTTCTCTTGCTCAGGGAGAAGTGTCATGCATCTCTTGGCATTATGGCCATCCTGCCCATACCTTTCACACTGTTCCAAGTCTGCCAATATAGCAAACTTGTTCTTTGAAACCACTGGTTTGGGCTTCCACCAACAAACCTTGTCAGTGTATCCTTGCTTTTTACAACATGTGCAAGAACTCACGACAAGTGTTTTCCTCTGAATTTTGTATTGTCTCCCCCTGTATGCAGCATTGGATCTTCTCAAATTGGAGACATATACTGGCCTTCTCCACCAGCATTTACTTGCCTTATGACCCCAAACTTCACAATAAAGATAGTAACCTTGAAACTGCCTCTTCTTGGGTCTAATCACAGCTTGTTTTCTTTTGTTCACTACTTGCTGTGTAGGCAAGGTTTCTGGCTTCTTTGCTTTTGTGGCTTTCATTTCAGTCACCTTCTTCTCCTTCTTCTGTTTAGCCGTAGCCCTTTGCTGGCTGACCTTCTTTTCTTCATTTTTGTTTGCAACCCTAGGTTGCTTCTTCAAATCTTCTTTATTTTCAGCCTTCACTGTTCCTGGCTAATTAGTCTTTTCTTTCTGAAACTTAACCTTCTCTTTCAACTTCTGTGGCAAAGTCTCATTATCTTTAGGCAATGCAGCCTCAGATTGCTGCACTTTCTCTTCATTCTTCTTTTCTCTTGTAGAGCTTGTTTTTCTTACCACTTCAAGCTTCTGCAAGTTCTCTTCACTCTTTTTGAGTTGTTGCTGAAGTCTCAGCAACTCTATCTCCATTTCTTTAATTGTTGAAGTCCTTAAGCCAAGCTCCAGAGTAAGGTCTTCACATATTTTGATTTGTTCTTCAAATCTTCTCTTCAAATCAATATGTTCAGCCCTTATTTCATCCTTTTGACTTTCTGCTTCCTCAATCTTTGCTTCAACTTGTTTTATATGGGTCTCCAACCTTCTTATGGTTCTACCCCTTCTAATTATCTCCTTTGAAGCTGCTTCTAACTCAACTTCAAGATCTGGTTCTTCTTCATCAATCTCCTCAACCTCTTCAGAGGTTGAACTACCACATTGAGCTGATGCCATAAAGGCATGCTCATCTAATGAGTCTACATCTTCCTCCTTATCGGCTTCTTTTGTCTAGCTCACATAACTCTTGAATGAGCCTCTCTTCTTCTTCTGTGGGTTAGCAGTCTTCTTGCTAGACTTCCTTGACTTGGATGATGGTCTTCTCTATTTTGAATTCTGCTCATCATCACCATCACCATCCTCATCTTCATCATCAAGTTTCACTTTGCGCTGAGAAGCAAAGTGTCCAGTCTACCCACAACGTTAACATCTCAAAGACAACTGTCCTTTTCCCTTCTTAGACCCCTTTTTGAATTTCCTTGTGAAGTAAGCCAACACTTTACCTTCACTTTCTTCCTCATCATCATCATCATCCTCACTGGATTATTTTTCCTCTTCTCTTATCTTCAAGTGTCTCATAGCTTTGAAAGCTGCCTCCTTTGATAGCTTTGATGTTGAGGAGCTTTCAATTGACTTTATTCTCATCTCATATGCAATGAGATTGCATTGGAGATTATGCAGTGATATAGAATTGAGATCTCTACTCTCCTCTATGGCTGCCACCTTTGAGGCAAACCTTTCAGGCAGAATTCTCAAAATTTTCTTCACAATAGATGAGTCCTTCTTGTTCTTCCCATGACTTCTAAGGTCATTTACAGCATCAATAACCCTGATGAAGAACTCTTGAACTGTCTCATTCTTCTACATTCTGAGGGATTCATATCTCTCCTTGAAAACTTGAAGCTTGGCCTCCTTCATTCTGCTATCACCTTCATAGACCTTCGGTAATCTATCCCATATCTCCTTAGCAGATTTGCAGTCCATAACTTTAGCATATTTAGCATTTGTCAATGCTGAAATGATGACATTTGAGGCCTTCCCATTGATCTCAAACTGTCTTAATTCCTCTAGGGTTTGATCTTTACCTTCTTTTGAAGGCTCAAAACCCTTCTGTATAGATTTCACCACGTTCATGCTGATGGTTGCAAATACCACCTGCATTCTCGCTCTCCACATATGGTAGTTGGTTCCATTAAAGATTGAAACCTTCTGCTGTAAGTAGTGCTGGTGATAGTACTGGCATCCATTTCTCAGTATGCTGAACAAGTTAAAACTTCTGAAACCCTTCAAACTAGTACACTAAGCTGTTAAGCTTCAAACTGGTGAACCAGGCTCTGATACCAATTGAAGTTCCCAACTTCACCCTAGGATCTACTAGTCTGTGATACTGAAAGGGGGGGTGAATCAGTATCACACCCCTTAAAAAAGAACTCTGATAATTTAAGCTAAAATGAACTCTTTCCTAGATTCAACTAAGGTAGATCTATTGTTACCTACTGATCACAATAGTCCCCAAAGTTACCTTTCAGACACTTTGCCTATTAGACGAATCAGTTGTTCTTGACTAGGTCTTCTTTTAGGTTATGGGTTTGATGATTCTTTAGCTGTGTTCACAACTTAATTCAAAACATATAATGTAAATTCAAAGCAAGGACATGAGAGATTTACGTGGTTCCGTCAATGTGACATACTCCACGGTGGTAGGGATTCTTCTTTTACTGAGACAATCCACTATGCCTGAGAACACCAGTGTGGTATCCCCTATGATTACAATGGATGTCTTAATTTTCTTCTCCTTTCACTATTACAAATACAAAGCAATCACAATACAAAGAGTGTCACTTACTGTGTCTACCCATCTTCTAGCTTGTGTTGCCTCTGTTTGATTTGAATAGGCTGCTTCACTACCACTTGGAAGATCACCAAAACACTCTCTAACCTCTCTTGAAGAAATCTGAAAATTCGTTGAGTTCTCTCAAATGCTTCACCAAATTTCTTCTTTAGGTTATCTCACCCAACTCCTGGTCTCACCATCTCACGGTCTCACCCATCTTCTAGTCTCACCGTCTCACCGTCTTATGGTCTCACCTATTTTCTGGTCTCACCATCTCACCTAGTCTGGTCTCACCCGTTTTCTGGTCTCATCGATTTTGGGTCTCACGGTGTGTTCTGGTGCCACCCGTTCCACCCTTTTCTGGTCTCATGCCTCACCTGGTCTCACGTCTCACTTGGTCTCACACCTCACCTGGTCTTACCAGATCTCACATTTCACTTGCTCCAGGTCTGGTCTGGTCTCATCCGTTCCAGGTCTGGTCTTGATCTGTTCTCACATTTCTAGGTCTGGTCTTGATTTGGTCTCACGTTTCTAGGTCTGGTCTTGATATGTTCTCACGTTTCCAGGTCTGGTTTTGATCTGGTCTCACGTTTCCAAGTCTGGTCTTAATCCCAGGTCTGGTCTTGATTTGGTCTCACATTTCCAGGTCTAGTCTTGATCTGTTCTCATATTTCTAGGTCTGGTCTTGATCTACTCTTACGTTTCCAGGTCTGGTCTTGATCTAGTCTCACGTTTCCAGGTCTGGTCTTGATCTGTTCTCACATTTCCAGGTCTGGTCTTGATCTAGTCTCACGTTTCTAGGTCTGGTCTTGATCTAGTCTCACGTTTCTAGGTCTGGTCTTGATCTGGTCTCACGTTTCCAGGTCTGGTCTTAATCCCAGGTCTGGTCTTGAGCTGGTCTCACATTTCCAGGTTTGGTCTTGATCTGTTCTCATGTTTCCAGGTCTGGTCTTGATCTACTCTTACATTTCCAGGTCTGGTCTTGATCTAGTCTCATGTTTCCAGGTCTGGTCTTGATCTGGTCTCACGTTTCCAGGTCTGGTCTTGATCTGGTCTCACATTTCCAGGTCTGGTCTTGATCTGTTCTCATGTTTCCAGGTCTAGTCTTGATCTACTCGTATGTTTCTAGGTCTGGTCTTGATCTAGTCTCATGTTTCCAGGTCTGGTCTTGATCTAGTCTTACATTTCTAGGTCTGGTCTTGATTTGTTCTCACATTTCCAGGTCTGTTCTTTGAATTTTAGGATCAAATGGCATAAGTTTTTTTTACCACTTTATCATGTCATGTACTAGGAAGAACCTTGCAAAGCAAAAAGAATCAAAGGTGCCAATAATGAAATTGCTCCATGTAAATATAAGTGATGCCAACACTTAAAGTGAGTACTAGGCAACCTTCCTAAATAATTGTGTTAATTAGGACATATGGTTTGATTGTAGAATAATTACAAGAATAGCAAAATAATTAGTTTATAAGTAACATTGTGAACAAATATACCTCCATAGTTCAATCATTTAGCAACTAGACATTGTTTGGTATACACAAACAACAAATTGATAGAATGTCAAAAATATTATGGACTGTTAGTGTTTTTCTAGCATATTTAATGTTATGTTGTTAGGGTGGAGTATAAAGGGAAAGTTAGTGAGTCCTACTTGTACTTATGATACTTCTTTTGAATATTTGCATCATAGTAGGAAGACATGTTATATGCACCATGGTAGGTTCTTAAAAGTTAATCACTCTTGAAGAAGAAATAAAAAATTATTTCATGGTAAGATGGAGTTAAGAACTACTCTAACTCTTTCTTTAGGGATAGAAATTTTATTAAAATTTTCTAATTTTGATAATTAGTTTGGAAAAAAAAAAGTAGTCTTTGATAGTCCATGGAAGAAAAAATCTATAATTTTTTGTTTGCCATATTGGGTGAGTAATAAATGTTGTCACAATTTATATGTGATGCATATAGAGAACAACATTTTCAATAACATTCTTAGGACTCTCCTTGACATTCTTGGTAAAATAAAGGATCATGCAAAAACTCATTTTGATTTATAGGACATAAGGACAAGAAAAAAGCTTTAACCTATTTTTTCTAATGATGGCCAACACATTTATCTATCTAAAGTATACTTTTCAAAGACACTAGAGGAGAAAACCATGTTTTGTACCATTATAAAATGTGTCAAATTTCTTTAAGGTTATGTATCTAATATATCTAGACATGTGAATGAGAAAGAGAAGAAAATTATGGGGTAAAAGAGTCATGATGCACATTTATTGATGCATTATACTTTTTCAATTCTAGTTAGGAAGTTAATGCCAAAGCATGTTGTGCAAACTAAACTTGTATATTCATAATATAAGTCATCTTGAAGGTTCCATCACAGAAGGGCATTTGGTTGAAGAGTATTTATTATTTTACTCAAAATACATGCATGATGGGATGTAGACTCATTTTACGAGATATAATAAACAATTTGGTACAATAATAAAGGTGCAAATACCTCAACTTCCCAATAAAGGATGTGCAATAGGGAGTAAAGGGGAAAGGAAGGGTGAGACCCTTACTTTGGATATTATTTCTCTTAAAGAAGCACATATATATGCATTGTTTAATTGTAGAGATGAAAAAGTTGACCGATGTATCAAGTAAGTTAAATCTAACTTTAAATTGTCATTTAAGCTTGTCTCCTTAAATTACCTTGTGTTGTGCTCATTGTTGTTTTTATTGCACAAAGCATAGGCAACTAATGAGTGGATAAAAAAGAAAAAAATGGGCAAGAGCTAAATGTAGAAAAACCATTGCCTTAACAAATAACAAAGTGTTCTTTAAAACTATATCACTATTGCATATATATCTTATAACCATTGTATATGCAATATTAAAAGCGTTGCAATAATAATATAAAATTTCCATCTAAAATACATTTATTTAACAAATTCATATGTATTATTATAGTTTGTAGATACCACTATATAAGATCTATTACATTATTTGCAAATTTAACAAACTAAAAATCATTGTATTATGCAATGATTTTTACCACATAAGAAGGGGTTTGGATCCATTGCTATAACCCCTATGTCTTGTAATGATTTAAATATTATGAAAAAATAGAAGAAGAAAATTATTGTGAATTTAAATGACACTTGTTGTTTCATTTAAATATCAATATATGATTTGATGGCGGGGTAATTCAATAAGTTAGTAATAAAAATTATTACAAAAAATTTTCTTTTTATCAAAAGTATAAAACAGTAAACTGTGTATTCATCCGAAATTATTTTTAGTTTTTCATTTTTTTTTCTGATCTCATTTCCAAATAAATGGAAAATTATTGTCTTGTAGTTTTCTTTCTTATCATTTTCTTTCCATCACTTTTCTAACAAAACAAACTAGGGTTAATTTTGGTGAACAATAGGAATACAAAGCAACAATAGAATTACAAAGATGTAAATCCAAAGTAGGCTTAAGAGCTACTCTCCCCAATCTTATGGGTAGTCCCTTAGATAGATAAATATATAAAGCATTCGACAATCTTGAGATGCACTCCGCTAAATGCCAAAATATTAACATAGAATCATTCTGTCATCAATCAATCACTTAATTTTTTATTCCTTAAACACTGATATTGTAGCCTACATGTGCTTCGAACCGCCTGCTTTTCCTACTCTTTTCGGCCAAAAGGCTAGCTTTGGTGGCCATCGCCATGATCCTTAACATCGAATCCACTAGCAGCCGGCTTTTGAGAAAGAGAAAGGTGTCCCCCATGATAATAGTGAATTCATGAAGATTGGAAGACAAGTGAATGGTTAACCCCTTGATTGTTACTGTTCATAGAGGCACTTATTGGAGGTGTGTTCATGGGCATTCCTTTGTGGTTCTTGTCCTTAGTCTTGAGGTTCTTTTTGTCATCACTGCTACTCCAGCTGGTGGAATTTTCCTTCCGGTTGTGATGATAAGAATTGCCCACAAATGCATTTTTCTTTGGAAAGTGGAATATTTCCATTGAAGCACCTTTGTTTTCTCCAGCAATTGTAATGACCCTCTTGCCTACCTCTTTAGAAACCAAAAAAATTATCTTGCCTTGAACTTTTGTTCCCTTTGGAGTAGGGCCATTTGCTGGATGAGCTCTTAATGCCAAACGGACCCAGGGAGGATCTTGGTTGGGTTGGTTTGCTGCCATATTGATGATTATGTGAAGCCCTGGAGACTCGGGATTTTACCTTGTCTAATCCAGAAACATGGGCATATGGCTATTTATAGTATTTTGATTGGTGAATAGAGTAATGATGCCTTAAGCTGTTTAATAAACATCAATGGTCAAAATAATACTGAGAGAGACACAGATAGAATAAGGGCAAGGCATTGGATTCAGAAAGCACTTGGAGTTGACAAAAGTTTCTCGCACCACAAAGTTAGGCTGGGATCATATACCAACCATGACTTCTCCATTTCTGCATGTTTTTAGCATTTTTCTTACTGTGATGATGGTGGCTCCCTCTTCATCTCTCAACATGAAAAATGACGTAATGTCTCAAAATGCGGTGCACGGTGACCTGACTACATTGCTGTAATGAATACCCAATAAAAAAAATGGCATAAAACTTTTGTTAAGAGATGACCTCCAAGTTATAACTCTTAAAAATAATAACAAAATCAAAGAAAAAATAATTGAATATAATGTTAAGAGATGACCTCCAAGCTAAAACCCTTAAAAACAATAACAAAAATAAGAAAAAATAATTGAAGACAATAGACACCAAATTTCTGTGATTCAATCAATTTGATTTATATCCATAGGTAAAAGTGAGACTAAATATTATTAAAGTGGAGATATGAAAAAAGGTCTTCTTGAGCTTAGTTAACAAAAGTCCAAACAATAGACTAAAGGTGTATGAAGTTTTAACTCCCTTAATTTTTATTATTTTTACAATACAATATATTACTCCTTATTTATAAGGAATAAAATTAGTCAATTCCGTTCAATTTCTTGATGTGAGATTTTAGCTACCAACATAACAAATCTCCATTTTGGCCTAAGTCTCACATGCAAACATAGTAACAACGCTGCATCTTCTTCATAAGCTCTCAAATCATCATATCACACCAATTAAGTACAAGCACTACTTGAACTTAGCAACTTGAAGAGGCTTTGTAAACATATCTATAATATTGCTTTTTATACTAATTTTTTGGACTAAAACCTTCTGTTCGAAAATTGTCTCCTAAATGAAGTGATACCTCATGTCAATATGTTTCATCCTCTCATGATACATCTAATCCTTAATCAAATGTATTACACTTTGATTGTCATAATAGATGGTCACAACATATTAACGTAGACTAAACTCACCATACAAACCTTTTAACCATAAGGCTTCTTTAATTACCTTAATCATTGTCATGTATTTTACTTTAGTAGTAGATGAAGTAACAATATGTTGCAGTAGCTTTCCAACTAATAGCAAAACTACTAACACAAAATACATAGCTTATAAGAGATCTTTTTCTATCAAGATTAGTGACGTAGTCAAAATCAACAAAATCAATTAATACGTCTAAATTTTTATCAAACTTCAAACATGTTTTTGAAGTACCTTACAAGTATCTAATAATCCATTTCACAGCTTGTCAATGTGATTTGTTTCCAAACATAGTCTTCTTACCTTCAACTTCAAAACCTTAGGGCTTCTTTATGTATATTTGCTCCTTGAACTCACTCTATAAGAAAACTATCTTAACATCAAGTTGCTCTAACTCCAAATCATACATGGCCACTAAAGCAAGCAAAAGACATATCAAACTGTGTTTAACAACAAGTGAGAAAATGTCATTAAAGTCAATACCTTATACCTAACTAAAACCTTTCGTAACCAAACGTACCTTGTACCTTGCATTTTTGACCCCTAGTATACTTTCCTTCTTTTTGAAAACCCATTTGCAACAAATAATTCTCTTCTTTGAAGGCAACTTTACAAAACCCATGTGTCATTCTTGTGGAGAGATTTTATTTCTTCATTCATGACAACCAACCACCTAGATGAGTTAACATTTGAGATTGCTTCTGAATATGTAGATGGTTTGTCATTTTCACTAGTCTACCATGCAATTGAAAGAATATAAGAAATATAGTTATTATATCTCTGTGGTGGTCGAATCTCTCTTCTTAGTCTGTCTTTAGCTATGGAATGATCCTCTTCTTTGTTTTTAGAGGGATATACAATATCTGATAAATTTGACTAAATGTTAGGACTCCACTGTTAAATATCTTGATTCACAACTTCAAACTTTACCTATTTGTGTGCACTCGTACCTTTACCTACATTAAAAGGAATAGGAGACTCTCCTTTCGGATGTAACATATAGGATTCAATAAATGTAACATCTTTGTCAATCACAAATTTTGATAAATCAAGATGCCATAAATGATATCCCTTCATTCCAAATGCATGCCTAAGGAAAATGCACCTTTTAGTTTTAGGTTCCAAATTCCCATCATTAACATGCATATATGCAGGACATCCAAGTATCTTTAAAATAGTGTAATTAGTAGGAGTACCTAACCAATCTTCCTCTGAAGTCTTGAACTTTATAAATGCTAAAGGTGCATGATTAATGATATGACAAGCCATAGAGATTGCCTTTGCCCAAAAGTCTTTTAACAAACTAGCATTGGAAATCATACAACAAGCTTTCTCTAAAAGTGTTTTGTTTATACGTTTAGTAATACCATTCTGTTAAGGAGTCATCCTAACTATACAGTGATGAACAATACCTTTATTTTCACAAAATTCATTAAATTCACCTTCATAAATTTCCAAACCATTATCTGTCTTGAGTTATTTAATTTGCTTCCCTGTTTGCTTCTCAATCAATGCTTTCCACTTCTCAAATATTTGGAAAACATCATTCTTGTGCTTCAAAAAGAAAATCCAAACTTTCCTTAAATAATCATCAATGAAAGTCAACATGTACTTGGCACCACCTTTTGACAAAATGCAAGATAACTGCTAAAGATTTAAGTGAATATAATATAAAGTGCATTTTCTCTTATGAATTGCGGGAGACTTGAAACTAACACACTTCTACTTCCTAAAGATGTAATGCTCACAGAAGTCCAATTTTTCAGTATGCTATCCACACAAAAGGCCTCTTTCACTCAACATAAATTAACCCTTCTCGCTCATGTGCCCTAACCATATATGCCATGGTTTCATAATATTTGCCTATAAATTAGATGATGTAGAGACTGTAGTAATGCCTATAATTATAGATCCCTATATAATGTACAAATTTTTAGATCTACAAGCTTTCATGACAACAAGAGCACCATTACTAACTTTTAAAACTCCGCCTTCACCGGTGTACCTATAGCCAAGAGCCTTAAATATTCCCAATGAGATGAGATTCTTCTTTAATTCTGGAATGTGTCTAACATGTGTAAGTATTTTCACAGTATTATCATGAGTCTTGATTATAACCATACCAATCCAAGTAATTTTGCAAATTGTATTATTACTCATTATAATAACTCCACCTTTAACCAATTCATAGGTGCAAAACTAGTCCTTATTGGGACACATATGGTACATGCAACTAGAATTCAAGATTCATTCATTGGCAAACCTTAATTTATCATTAACAAAAAAAAATAATTTTTTCACTCTTATCTTCTACAACACTAATTTGAACTAACTCATTACTTTTATTTTTATCATTGTCCTTAGCTTTTAACTCCAAGCAATCAATTTTGATGTGTTCTTTTCTTTTATAATAATTGTACTACATAACTATTACATATATATTTTATAATTATTATATATACAATATTAAAAGCATTGCAATAATCATTTAAAACTGCTGCTTAAAATACATTTATTTAATAAGTTCATATGTGTTATTATAATTTGTGTATATCATTGCATAAAATCTATTGTAATACTCACAAATTTAGGAAACTATAAATTGCCACATTTAACCTTATGCAGTGATTTTTACCACAAAAGTAGTGGTTTGGATCCACTAGTACAACACTTATATCTTATAGTAATTTAAATATTATGAAAAATAGGAGAAAAAAATTATTATTAATTAAAATGACACTTGTTGTCCCATTAAATATTAATATATGATTTGATAGTGAAATAATTTGATAAGTTAATTGTAAAATTTATTATAAAAGTTTTTTTTTTCATCAAAAGTCTAAAATAGTGAATTGTATATTCATGAGAAAATTTTTTTAATTTTTCATTTTTTTCAAATCTTTTCCAAAGGAATGGAAAATTAATGTCTCGTCCCTTTTCTTTCTTATCATTTTCTTTCATCCATTTTCTAACAAAACAAACCATGGTTAATTTCGGGGAACAATAGGAATACAAAGCAACAATAGAATTACAAAGATGTAAATTCAAAGCAGGCTGACGAGATACGCTCCCCAATCTTATGGGTAGTCCCTTAGATGGATAGGTATATAAAGCATTCAACAATCTTCAAATGCACTCCTCTAAAAAGCCAAACACTAACATAGAAGAATCATTCTGTCTGTTAGAAATATAGCTTTGACAATATTGATAGGGGGAACATTATAGTTTTATTAATATGATAAAATGAATACATAACTGGGACACTCTAATAATAATTGAGAAGCACTCACACTAATGATTTAGAGGCACACAAACAATATAAACTATGTGTCCTTATATAGAGACAGATACCTAAATCTACCCAAATAGTTAAACTCTAAATCAAACTCCATTTGGATTTCTATTATAATAAACTTCTAATTTAAATTAACTTCTAATTTAAATTAACTCCTAATCTAGATTAAGATTAATATCCGCCTTAATCCTGATTAGATGATGCTTTCAATCCCAACATCTGTTTCAACTAACTTCACATTGATCTGATGAATTTTCCAGTAATTCTTGTGATGATCATTGTCAAGTCATTGTTCAAATCTTTTTGCAATCAATCTTACTTTATATCTCTCTACTTCTGCATTGGGTTTCTTCTTAGTCTTGAAGACCCATTTTACATCAATAGCTTTTTGACGTTGTAGAATAACTGTAAGTTCCTATGTATCATTCTTTTCAATTGCCTTGATTTCTTCATTCATGGCATTGACCCACTTTGTATCTTGAATCGTCTCATCAAATGTCACTGGTTCACAATCTGCAAACATGGCAAAGTGCACCAAATCCCCATCATCATTGATAACATTATCAGGAATTACCTCATAATCTTGCAATCTAACTGATTGTTGGCGATTTCTCCTTGGTCTTCCATTCTCTTGTAGAACTAGTGGTGTAGAATTTTGTGCATCAACTAGTGAGACTTCCCCATTTATAGTGGGGATTGCAGCCTGAGTTTCTTCTTCTCCCAAAATAGCAATTGGACATCTCTGAGAGTTATGTTACTCCTTAACATCAAAGTTCCAAACTTCATCTTCAGCAAAAGTTACATCTCTACTCACAATTATCTTCTTTGTCATAGAATTGAATAATTTATATCCTCTTTTTCTGTAGCCAAGAAAAATTGTTTTCACTCCTTGATCATCTAACTTTGTCCTTGTCTCTGCTGGAACGTGAGTATAAGCAATAGAACCAAACACCTTAAGATACCTTACATTAGGCTTAAAACTGTTCCAATCTTCTTCAGGAGTGACACTCTGAATACTTGTTGTTAGAGATCTATTCAATAAGTAAATAGCACGTAAAACAGTTTCTGCCCAAAATGGATTAGGAACTCCCTTGGCCTTTAACAAGCTTCTCACCATATTTATGATTGATCTGTTCTTTCTTTCAACAACTCCATTATGTTGTGGGGTATAGGGAATTGTACTTTCATGCTTTATTCCCTGTGCTTCACAATACTCTTTGAACTCATTAGAAATATACTCACCACCTCCATCAGTTCTCAGAATTTTAACACGGTATCCACTTTGTCTTTTAACATAGGCCATAAACTTCTTAAAATAATCAAACACCTCAGACTTTCTTTGCATGCAATAAACCCATGTCTTCTTGCTGAAATCATCAATAAAGGTCAGAAAATACCTATTGTTACCATGTGATGACACACTTATCGGGCCATAAACATCAGAGTGAATAAGTTGGAGCGGTTGTCTTGCATGCCAAGTCCTTGTCACAAAGGGTTGTTTACTCTATTTGGCAAGAATACATACTTCACAAATTTGATTAGGATGATGTATCTTGGGCAAGCCTATCACCATGTTTCCTTGTTCAAGGAACTTTAAACTGCGAAAATTCAAATGACCAAAACAAAGATGCCACAACCAAGACTCATCTTTGACAACAGTACTTAGACAAGTGTAAACATTAGTGGTAATATCAACTCAAAATATCCAATTCTTTGTTAAAAGGGTTTTAAGAATGAGTGTACCTCTCCCATCAACAATTGAGAGACAGTTATCACGTAGCCGTATGTTATACCCCTTTTCAAGTAATTGGCTCAAACTGAGAAGATTGCTCTTCATGTCTGGTATATAAAATATATCTGAGATATAATTATGATCTTCATTCTTTAACTTGATAAGAATTCGCCATTTTCCCATCACTGGAACACTACTATCATCAGCAAACTTGATTGTAGAGCAAATTGACTCATCAAGATCAACAAAGAGCTCCTTTTTCCCACACATATGATTGGTACACCTGGTGTCAAGGAACCAAGTATTGTAATTTGGTTTTTTAGCAGCTGCAGTAACCATCATAAGCACTTTATGTCCACCATCTGAATCTCCCTTTCATGCACAATGAGCTATCTGATTATACTCTTGAGACCTACACTCATTAGCATAATGACCATACTTGTGACAAGAGTAACACTCAACACGAGACTTGTCATGTCTTCCTCTACCATGACCTCTTCCTTGGTCTCGACCTCAACCTCGACCTCTATACATCTGGTTTGATCTCCTTTGGTCATTATATTGATTGTCACCATCTCCATAGTTGTTATAGTGACCTCCTTAACCTCTATTATTGTAATGATTATTACTAGGTCCTCGTCCTCTTCCACGAGAAGAACCTTGCCTCTGCTTTGATTGATCACTTTGATTGCTTTTGGTAGGAGCCTGACTTTAAAGTGCTTGCTCTACTGGTTTCTCAGTGTGTTTCTCATTCATGCGTTATTCATGAGCTTTCAACGTGCCTATTAGTACATCAACCAACATCGAGGACAAATCATGTGCTTTTTCTATAGCAACCACAATGTGCTCATACTGTGATGTGAGTGTCTGTAAGATCTTTTCAACTTTCACCTGATCATTCAGTTACTTTTCAAAGATTTTCATTTGATTTATTAGGGCAAGTACTCTGCTTATATAAACTGACACTGGTTCTAAAATTTCCATTTGCAAAAGCTCAAATTAACGTCGTAAAGTTTGCAGTTTTACTTTTTTAACTCTGTTTGCACCTTGGAATAATGTCGTCAAGATATCTCATGCCTGCTTTGACAAGGTTGCTTTTGTAATCTTTTCAAAATTTTCATCATTCACCCCCTAATGGATGAAATAGAGTGCCTTTTTATTTTTCTTTTGTAGCTCTTGATGAGTGGCCTTTTGTGCTTCTGTAGTATCTGCTGTGAGTTCTATAACGTTATATTCCACAATACTCAATAGTTCATTATAGTCAAATAAAACATTTATCTGTACACTCCATCTATTATAATTTTTTTCATCTAGAATAGAAATTAAAATAGGGATTGTGCCGTTCATGTTAAAATTCATGATTTTTTTTATTTAATCCCTAACTTTTATTATTTTTTAATCTGGACCCCGAGCTTTTGTTATTTACAATCTGACCCCTTAATAGCAATTTTGTGTACTCTTCTCTTTTAGATCACCGGCGAGCAATCTCCGGGAATCTCCTGAATGACAAGAGGCGGAGAGGCAGAGATTTGGCCTCCCAATAATCACCGACGCAACCGAGCTTGCCGTTTTACCGGCTCTGCTGGTGGAAGGAGTTCGAGGGTCAACAACGGCAGCGGCAACAACAGCAGCGGCGGCAGCAGCAATGGTGGCAACAACCGTAGCAGTGGCTGTAGCAATGGTGGCAACAACAGCAGCGGCAGCAGCGGAGGATCAGATTCGGCGCGTCAGAAGTAATACCAGCACGTGGATCAATCACGCACAGTGGGAGGATATTCAGAAGGATTTCAACAAGGCGTGTTTCGTCTGGGAATAGGTCCGTGGAGGTCAATTATCAGAATCACCCTCTGTAGTTTAAACACGCGCATAACGTTTGGGACTAGATTTTGATGCAGAACGATTTGGAATTGGCTCTCATATTACGATGAGAAAGGTGACTATGATACTACGATTAGTCTCTGACAATATTAATAATAAAATTAATATAATAAAATAAATATATAATTAAAATATTTTAATAATAATAATAATTAAAAAATATTTATATTAATAATTTAAAAATATATAAATAATATAAATTATATATTTTTATATAAAAATTAATATATAAATTTATTTAAATAATTAAATTTTAAATTAAATTTTATTTAAATTTTTATTATAATAAATTTTTAATTTAAATTAATTTTTAACTTAATATTAATACTGTCATCTATCAATCACTTATTTTTTATTCCTTAAAATTAACACTGTAGCCTACATGTGCTTCGAAACGCCTGCCTTTCCCGCTCTTTTCTGTCAAGCGGCTAGCTTTGGTGGCCATTGCCACGATCCTTAACATTGAATCCACTGGCTGCAGGCTTTTGAGAAAGAGAAAGGTGCACCCCAGGATCTTGGTGAGTGGATGAAGATTGGAAGACAGGCGAATTGTTAACCCCTTGAATATTACTGTTCATAAAGGCACCCATTGGAGGTGCGTTCATGGGCATTCCTTTGTGGCTCTTGTCCTTAGACTTGAGGTTCTCTTCTTCATCACTGCTGCTCCTGCTGCCGGGATTTTCCTTCCTGTTGCGATGATAAGAATTGCCCTCAAACGCATTTTTCGTTCGAGAACGGAATATTTCTATTGAAGCACCTTTGTTTTCTCCAGCAATTGTGATGACACTCCTGCCTATCTCTTCAGAATCTGAAGAAATTTTCTTGCCATGGACCTTTGCTCCCTTTTTTTGTGTCAGTAAGGGTCATCAAGGATGTCCCATAATAATATTACCGCTTGGGATATTATACCATTTTCTTCTTTTTTTTTCTTTCCCTCCTTTTTTTTTCTTTTTCTTATATTTTTGGTTTTTCCTTCCTCTTTCTCTCTTCTTCATTTTTTCTTTCTTTTTCTTTTTCTTTGCTTTTTTTTTTTTCCTTGGCTTCCAAACCCTCATTTTATGCCTTTTATTTTTAGTCCAAAATTGCTCTTTTTTCCTCTACATTCATCTCCCCTTTGGTCATTTTCACGTGTTTTAAGTTTAAAAATATCTTAATCACGAATTTTGGATATAATTTCTGATGGGAGAAGCCAAAATTAGGCCCCGAGAATATTGGTTTTTGGAACTAGCTGTGGTAGAAAGAGAGGGTGGCAATTGCCACCGGAGGCACTGCGCCAACCTCTGGTTAGTGCGTGGGAGGCACCAACGGGTAGATTATCACTTGCTAAGTCGTCCAGTGTCGGTTTTATGCGGCGATGGCCCCGGGGGCGGCACATGTGAAGGGAGGAGTGGGTGACGTCGATGGGCTTTTGTTAACAGTCAATGCTTCCCCGTCCTTTGATCAGCATGTGGAGGGCATGAGTGGATAGATCGGTGCCTGAGGAGTCAACTAGTGCCAGTTTCATTCGCCTGGGCATGTGCTCCAATAGCTAGCAGTGGCTAGTTTCTGGTTTTCCGTTGATTTGCGTGTTTCCCAACCTCTTCTCGCCACGTGGCCTTCAAAAAAGCGTAGATTGATGGCTCTAGTAATGGCACCCACTACATTGTCCAGCAAGGTTGCCAGCAGCGCTGACGAACCTCCTGCAAGAATCAGCACTCCTTGCTCTCTGTTTTTTTTCCTTTTCTGTTTGTGTTTATTTTTTGGTGTAAGGAGCTCCTGTGGGCTTGGTTGAGTTGATTTTTGGTGTACAATCACTGCAATGCTTAAGATAAGTCTCTCTTTCGGCCAATTTTGGGTGCTAGATATGTGTTTGGGTTTTTGATGTGTTGGTGCTATCTTGTTTATGGGTAGTTTGTGCCTCAGTGCGTTAATTATGGTTGTTTTGTGGCAAATTAATTATGTTCAATTGCTTTATGATCACCCATGGCTATGTTAGTGGATTAACAGTTCTTATAGTTCTTATAATTGTATATTCAATCATTAATGCTTGGATTTAATTTTGTTCCTTGGCATGAATACAGTTTTGAGTCCTATCATTATGGTATATGCATGATTATGCCCGTAGATTATGGCTTAGCTTCCTTTACTATGATAAACTACTTACTCGCTAAAGGAGCATTTACCATATCATTTCTTGGAAGCTTTAATTTTGGCTAGATTAGTTTATCTTTGGCTTTAGTTAAAAGTATTAAATGCAATGCTAATAAAAATGGAAGAAAACATCAAAATAAGCTCATTATCCCACCATTAATGACATATGAGAGTTGTTTATTGGAACCCTTTAAGTTGTTCTTTTGTTTGTCATACTTTCACGCAATGCTCTTTTTCTATTTGATGAAATGTTTGGGTTACTTGCTCCTTTTCTTTTAACTAAAGTGATTTTTGAATGTGTGTGACATTCGAGCCTAAAAGAGATGGCTTTGTCTCTGTCTATGGCTTTGACTACAATTTTGTTTCTTCAATGGATTTCCTTTTTTTTCCAATGGATTTCCATGTGAAGGTCAAGCCATATTACCAAACATAAATATTGAAAATTCATTGGACATAATTATTTGCTTCTCATCTTCACTCAATAGATCTTCATTTATGCCAATTGGGTCTTGAGGTTCTAAATCATCAACTTCATTCTTAAAACATTCACTTAGGTACCTACTCATCCATAGATCCTTGCATCTCATTAATGCATACTCTTCATTTTCTTCATCAAAGACCACTAGATTGCCTATCAGTTTTGAAAACCTTGTCTCAAAGTATTGCTTGTAACTTGCCTACAACACAAAATTTTACATGTAAATATACATGATGCCAAGACAAGAAATTTTTTTTTTTATTTTTCTTTCTTATGGACAAAAAGTTACCAAAAGGTTAAAAAAGGAAAGTTCTTTTTCTAGTTTTCCCTCACTTTTTCGATGACCAAATAAGAAACTTTACCTAAGAAAAAAAATTAAAGAGAAGAAGCAATAGCAATAGCTAGCTTGCAGGATTTAAGGTGTGATAGAACCAAACCCACTCGACATCAAGAGGAGGAAATATAAACAATAATTGATCTAGTTAGAAATATTTTTTTTTTCCAAATTTGTAGTATATGTTGTTCCATTAATAAAGATTGAAATTTATTTTCACTTATATGACTTTTACTTAGCAATTTGAAACTAAAATATTCTAAGTATATTTGCTTTGCTTGATTGAAGATTACTTAATCAACATAAAGGATAAAAAATGGATGGATTTTGATAATTTAAGTAATGATTACTTAAATAGAGTTGATGATTTCTTAAATAAAGTTTTTGCTATATCTATTGAAGGAGATGAAATCTCTTACCCTTGTAAAAATGTTGTAATTATTGGTACTTTAATTATGTAGTTTATAAACATTTAGTCATTCAGAGATTTATGTAGGATTATAAGATATGAATTTTTTATGGTAAGGGACTACAATCAACTAAGGTGATAAATGATGATGAAATTAAAGTTGATAATAATGATGACTTGATGGGCTTTTATGTGACACCATTAGGGATGTAAGAGAATTAACAGGTCCTAACAATGTTGGGGAGAGTCCTATTATACAAGCTAGAAAGTTTTACAAGTTAGTGGAAGAAGGGCAATAAGAATTATACCTTGATTGTAAGACCTTTTCAAGGCTTTCTTTTACAATTAGATTATATTTTCTTAAGTATCTCCTTGGTCTTGTTAATGCAACATTTGGAGATATGTTAAACACAATCAAGGTGGCATTTCCTAATACTAGGGTTCCTAATTTGTTTAATTAAGCTAAAAATATGGTGAAAAAACTAAAACTTAACTACAAAAAAAATTCATGCATTTCCTAATGATTATATGCTTTTTTGGGACAAGCATGAAAAGCCAAAGATCTATCACATATGCAGGGCTACTAGGTGGAAAAAATTAAGGAAGTTAAAGAGGATGAAGTCTTTAATGTATCCTTAAAGGTCCATCGGGTGCTAGTATAAATTTTAAGATATTTCTCTTTGAAATCTAAGTTTTAAAGACTTTTCATGTACTCAAAAACAACTAATGATATGGTTTGGCATGTAAAACATTAACTCAATAAGGTGACATAAGACATCTTGCTAATGATCAAGCTTGGAAAGATTTTGATCTATTGAATCCATCTTTTACAAAGGTTCTTCACAATGTGAGAATAGGTTTGGCTAGCGATGGATTCAGTTTATTCCAAACAACGAGCATTACACATAGCACATGGCTGGTTATACTCATTAATTACAACCTAACACCAAGGTTATGTATGAAACTGGAATATATGATGCTTTCTATAATTATTCTAAGCCATAATTCACCTGGAAGAGAGATAGATGTGTTTTTATAGCCATTAATTAAAGAATTGAAGCAGTTGTGAGAGCATGGTTTAAAGACATATAATGCATCTAATAAGCAATCTTTTCAATTGCAAGTAGCTTTATTATAGACTGTCAGTGATTTTCCAATGTATAAAATGTTGTTGGAGGTGGAGAATAAAGGAAAAGCTAGCATATCCAATTTGTAATTATCACACTTCTTTTGAATATTTGTCTTATATTAAGAAGACATATTATATGGATCATCGTAGGTTCTTAGATGCTAATCACCCATGGAGAAGAGATAGAAAATCTTTTAATTGTAAGATAGAGTTGAGAACTACTCCAACTCTTTTGTTTGGGTTAGAGATTGTATCAGAGTTGTCTAATTTTGATAATTAATTTAGAAAAAAGCAAAAGGCAATCTTTAACAATCCATGGAAGAAAAAATCTATATTTTTTGTTTACCATGTAAGGAGAGCAATAAATGGCATCACAATTTAGATGTAATGCATATAGAGAGATATATCTGTGACAACATTATTGGCACTCTCCTTCACATTTTTGGTAAAACAAAGGATCATGCAAAGGCTTGTTTTAATTTACATGACATGGGGATAAGAAAAGAGTTTCAACTTGTTGTTTCTAATGATAGTCGATGCATTTATTTATCTAAAGTATGCTTTTCAATGACACTAAAGGAGAAAACTATGTTTTGTACTATTATATAAGGTGTTAAACTTTCTTAGGGTTATGTATCTAATATATCTAGATATGTGAATAAAAAAAGAAAAAAAATTGTAGGGTATAAGAGTCATGATGCATATTTATTGGTGCATTACCTTCTCCAATTGCAGTTAAGAAGACAATACCAAAGCATGTTACATAAACTTGTATGTTCATAATAGAAGTCATCCTGAAAATTCCATCACATAAGGGTATTTGGTTGAAGAGTGTTTGGTGTTTTGCTCAAGATATATGCATGATGGAATGAAGACTCATTTTATGAGATATAATCAACATTTTGGCATAGTAATAAAGGAGCAAACATCTTTATTTCCCAATAAAGAACATACAATCGAGAGTAAAGGGGAAATAAGGGTAAGGCCATTACTTTAGATGTTGTTTCTCTTAAACAAGCACACAAATATGCATTGTTTAATTATAAAGATGAACAAGTTGAGAGATATATCAAGTAAGCTAAATCTAGCTTTAAATTGTCATTTAATCTTGTCTCCTTAAATGACTCAGTGTATTGCTCATGATTGTCTTTATTATATAAAGTATAGGCAATTGATGAGTAGATGATAAAGAAAAAGATGGGCAAAAGCACAAAATCATAATCAAGATTGTCCAACTTTATTTCAAAACCAAGTTCAAATGAGGATGTTCCTCCTTATATTCAGTGATTATCTATTGGTCATAATACTGTGCAAATCGTTATAATAGTTATGTTATTAATGGTTATAAATTCCACATAAGGGAACAAGATACAAAATAGTGGGATTACACCAATATCATTAATCATTAGCTTTGTTAATTTAAAAGACCAAAATCCAATGAAGGGAGAAGTGAGCTATTATAGAGCAATTATTGAAATTATTAAATTGGATTACCCAAGTCAATTTGATGTTGTTTTATTTAAATGTGATTGGTTTGAGTTGCAAAATGATGACTATGGACTTGCATTCATTAACTCCAACAAATTATCCTTTCTAAATGATCCCTTCGTATTATTATCTTAAGTTCACCAAGTTCTCTTTGTGGAGGATCCAATTGAGAAAGGCTTTTTTTGTGTAGCATATAGGATTTCTAGAGAGTTATTCGGGTTAGATGAAGAAGACAATATAAATGTGCAAAATATATCATGGAGGAAGCCAAATGGAATAACTTTAAATATGGGGGTTATTGGTAGTTTTAAGCAATCTAATTTGATAAGAGAAGACATACCCAGTACCATAGTTAACCTATTACCTTTTGAGAAAGAGATTTAGACCAATTAAATGATAATGCAAATGGTGATGAAACATACTGGGAGTGGATACAAGTAAATAATTAGAAAAAATATGTTAATGAGTTTTTTTTTTTCTATAATCTTTTATGACTAACTAAATAAGCCATTAATTTATAGAATTCTTCTATGTGTTTCATATTCTTGAATAGCTTTTATGACATTCAATTTTAATCAATTTGTTATGAATTGTAGGCGTAAAAGCTCAAATATCACAAGTGACCCACTGCCATTAGCCATGAAGAAACATTTCACTCAAAGAAAGAAGGCTACGTCTAAAGTAAAAAGGGTGGCAACTTCCTTCACAAGTATTTTAGGACAACGAACATTAACACGAGAAGAACATGCATAAGAAGATATGCAAAATAGGCAGCCAAATATTATGAAATTGAGTATTTCTATTTCAAGTAGTGGGTCACAATTGATTGAGACAAGTGCAAAAGGAGACGGACAGCCAATAATGAGCATAACTGGTATAAGTGTACAATAACATGAAATAGACATAACTTTTGATAATCAAAAATCAAGAAGGATAGCTTGTGGTCAAATGGGAAAACAACCTTTTATGGAAGAAGGATTAAGACAATAGCAAGAAGTAAAAGAAGGAGATATCTAAGGTAATCAAAAGATGTATCTCTTAGTCTTTTAATCAAATTCAACTTTTATTTTTAGATTGAATATTTATATATCTTCACTAATGTTGTTTCAGTGAAAAAAATAAAATAAAAGGAAGGGGACCAACAACAATAAGTGTAGTACATGTAAGACATGAAGACAAAAAAGAAAAACAAGTATATTTTCCTAAATGCCAAAATTCAATCTATAGGTCTAGATGAGCAAAATCTATGTGAGTTTAATAATTTTCTTGGGACATTGGCTAGGAATGTCAGATTCATGTCATATATGTAAAAACATGGCATGTGTTGGATTTTAAAAAAAAGAATGCTTTATGGAAGCTTGTGAAGGTAATGTATATTGAAAATTTTCTTTTTTAACTTTAGGAAAATATCTTCATTACAATCATCTTTTCTCATATTTCAAATAATTAGAAGATAAGTATTTAGTTTCTAAAGAAAGTAAAAAGTGGGTGATGACTATGATTGGAGCAAGTTGGAGGGCTTTACAAATGCGAGTTAAAGAGAGAGCACTGTATAAAGTACGAAATTAATGGAGAAAGATTGAGAAACTATCCACCTCATATACCTTTGGATCAATTTAAATAACTGGTAAAATATTGGAATTTTAAAGAAACAAAAGTGATATAATTTTACATTGACTTTTTGTTATTCTTGTAATATGAATACAAGTGTTGCCAATAACCAACTTAAAGAATCAACAAAAGTAAATAAGAATGCACACTATAAGAAAAAAGAGTTTTGCTAGGATTCAAGAACAAATAGTAAGTGCATTACAAAAATGCCACTAATATATCCAGTTGTTATATATGCTACATTGATCTTGTGGTTTATCTAACCATGATTTGGTATTTTTTTTCAAATTTGTATTAGAAGAATTGAGATCCTAGTCAAAACCCTTTTTTTTGACTTAAAATTTTAAAGACTACTCGCAAAAAAAGACCTAACCAAGAATATAAGATCTAAGATGAAACATCTCAACAAATTGTAAATAATTTTTTTTCTTTTTTCTTTTTTATTTGTGGTGTAAGAGTTGAGGTTCTACTAGATTTTTTCACCTATAACTTCACTTACTTTGGATTCAAAATTTGATTGAGGAGCTTCAGTTATGGGAGAGGAGCATTCTGGGAGGGTTTGGCTTTATGGAAGAGGTGTCAACCACACTTTTTTGAAAGAAAAATCAGTTGTTGAAAATGTTTCCAAAGTTCCAAAAGACTTTATACAATCTGTTAGAGATAATATGCAAGTTAAGTTGAAAAGAAGTTTGAAATTCAAACAAAAGAGTTGCAAAAGAAGATGGAACTACAAACTACTGCAATAGCTTACCATTTTTATATAATATTCCAAAAATTGTAACAATAAAATCCTGAGCTGAACATGACTTTTGACATGTCTCTTATAAGTATTCCATTAGCTCTTTCACTTGATAATGCTTTTAGTACTCTAGATTAAGATTTATAGCACAATAATCATTTATGCTCAGTAGGCACATATAGCCCATGCATCCTAGTATTCTTCCTTTTTTCTTATTTTCTGTTTTTTAGTTTAGTTTAAATATTTATAAGTTTACATCAAAAACCTTATTTATATTTTTGCAAGATGATACTTCTAATCAAAGTTGAGGACTTCACAATTTTGGAACTTCTCCATTTAGAACTTATGAAAATACCTTAACATTATATGAGATGATAAACATTAGTTAAGTCATTTCTTGTTGCTTGAACAATTTAATTACATTTACTTCCATATTTGTTGTTTGATGCAGTGCCTGTTCTGTGAACTTGTGAATGTACTATTTAATTACATTTGTAACAATATTTGTTATTGCACTATTATATTAAATTTACTGCTTATTTAATAAAAAAACCATTGTTATTTTAAGTAGATATTGTCCACCATTATAACAAGAATTGCCGTATATTTTATTAGAAAATCATTGCTTATTCTATTAAAAAATCGCTACTTACTTTATTAAAAAAAACTATTGTTTATTTTACTAAATAAATGTTATTTCTTCTACTAAATAATTGCTATTTATTTTATTAAAAAAATATTGCTTATTATACTAAAAAACTAATACTTAATATATAGTGAATGCTTCAATTTTATTAGAAATTGTTATATATTTTATAAAAAAATGCTACCTATTTTTCTAATGACAGTTGCTTATTTCTCCAACAATCATTGTTTATTTCTTCAATGACTACCGTTAAATGTAGCAAAATTATTATTTCAACAAATAACAAAACATTTTCTAAAATAATATAACTATTATATATACATTTCATAATTACTGTATATGTAATATTAAAAGTTTGCAATAATCATTTAAAATCATTACATAAAATAAGTTTATATGGTAGATTCATATATATTGTTATAAATTAAAGAAATCACTATGTAAGATCTATTATAGTGCTCATAAATTTAATAAATTAAAAATTACTGTATTTTAACCTTACACTATGATTTTTATCAAATAAACAATGATTTTGATCTGTTCTTCTAATTCTTATATTTTGTGATAATTTAAATATTATTAACAAATAAATGAAAAAAATTGTTGTTAATTAAAGTAACACTTATAGGTTCATTTAAATATTAATATATAATTAAATAGTCAAATAATTTGATAAGTTAGTAATAATAATTATTAATTTTATTATTTTTTTTTTTTGTCTACTCTCATCAATGAGAGAGTAAACCATACATTCATGAAAAAATATTTTTAGTTTTTCAAAAATTTTGGTTCTCTTACCTTTTTCCAAAGAAACGGAAAATTATAGTGTCATCCATTTCTTTTTTATCATTTTCTTTCCATCCCTTTTCTAACAAAACAAACCAAGGTTAATTTCGGTGAACAATAGGAATACAAAGCAACAATAGAAATTACAAAGATGTAAATTTAATGCAGGCTTACGAGCTACTCTCCCCAATAGTATGGGTAGTCCCTTACAAGGATAGGTATATAAAGCATTCAACAATCTTGGGGTGCACTCCGATAAAAGCCGAACATTAACATAGAAGAATCATCTTGTCATCAATCAATCACTTATTTTTTATTCCTTAACATTAATACTGTAGCCTGTATGTGCTTCGAGTGCCTGCCTCTCCCGCTCTTTTCTGTCAAGCGGCTAGCTTTTGTGGCCATTGCCACGATCCTTAACATTGAATCCGCCAGCTGCTGGCTTTTGAGAAAGAGAAAGGTGCACCCCAGGATCATGGTGAGTGCATGAAGATTGGAAGACAAGCGAATTGTTAACCCTTGAACATTACTGTTCATAAAGGCACTCATTGGAGGTGCGTTCATGGGCATTCCTTTGTGGCTCTTGTCCTTAGTCTTGAGATTATTTTCTTCATCACTGCTGCTCCTGCTGTTGGGATTTTCCTTCCTGTTGCGATGATAAGAATTGTCCTCAAACGCATTTTTCTTTGGAGAAGGGAATATTTCCATCGAAGCACCTTTGTTTTCCCCAGCAACGGTGATGACCCTCATACCTACCTCTTCAGAATCAGAAGATATTTTCTTGCCATGAACTTCTGCTCCCTTTGTTTTCATCTCTTCATTCCTAGAGATATGAGTAGCAGTTGGCTTGCGAGCCTGTGGGAAATTACTGCCTGATTCAGTGCCTTTGGTCCATGGCCAATCATTGGGCTTGCCAATAGTCTTTTGTATAGCCACAGTTTTCTGTTCTGCATCTAATGGGATCTTGGGTTCCAGGTCTGGATTAGAGTTTATCCGAGAAGGTGGTAGAGATAAAGGAGAAGGTGGTGGAGCAGGCAGAGCTGGCTCTTGAGATTGAGTTGGCGGTCGCTGAGGCTGACCAATTTGCCTAAATTTAGGTCGAGCAAGAAGTGGCTGCGGTTGGGGAGGAGGGGGCTCAGGGGCTGGGGTTGGTGCGGGGCCATTTGCTGGACGAGCTCTTAATGCCAAACGGACCCAGGGAGGAGCTTGGCGGGGTTGGTTTGCTGCCATATTGATGATTATGTGAAGCCCTGGAGACGCGGGATTTTAGCTTGTCTAAACCAGAAACATGGGTACATGGCTATTTATTGTATTTTGACTGGTGAACAGAGCAATGATGCCTTAGCTGTTTAATAAACAACAATGGTTGAAATAATACTGAGAGAGACGCGGATAGAATGAGGGGAAGGCATCGGATTCGAAGAGCACTTGGAGCTGAAAAAAGCTTCACGCACCTCAAAGCAAGGTTGGTATCATGTGTCAACCGTGACTTTTTTTTTTTCGGCAAATATGATACTGTTTTTGGCATTTCTCTTCTGGCGGCTCCCTCTCCGTCTCTCAACACGAAAAATGACGCAATGTCTCAAGATGCGGTGCATGGTGACCCAACTGCATTGCTGTAACGAAGACCCAAGAAAAAAATGACATAAACTTCGCTATTTTTATTCCTATGCTGTTAGACTTTATTTATTTTTCTCCTTCTTATGTATATGATTCATCATAATAGTACATAGGCTTTCAAAAAGATAGAATCCGTTGGCTCAAAGAAGGGGATCAGAACAGGACTTTTTTCCATACTACCACTAAGATCAGACGATCAAGGAAGAAATTGGGTGAAATCCAAAAGGAGAGGACGGTTCTTGGCTCTCTAACCAGGATGAGATTGCCAATATTATTGAAGCATTATGAGTTGACCTTTGCTTCCGGTAATCTTCCCCTATGAATAGGTAAGTTGACCAACTGCTGAGCGGCTCCTGACGGCTTTGTTTTAGTGAATCTAAACAGGAAGTTAAAGACAGAAGGAATTTTTGGAAGGTTTTTCAAGGGATTCAAATACTTCTTACTGTAATCTTTCGCACCAAAAAACAAAAGGAAAGCTTTTGGAGAGCTTTTAAGGGGGGTTCATATGCATTTGAAAATTTTGAAAGGAGTTTAAATGATTTTTTTTTTTTCCCATTGATTCTGCAAAAGAAAAAATGAGAATAAATTTTTTTTTTTAAAGGAACTTGGATACCTTTTGGAGTGATATTTTGCACAAAAAAAAACAAAAGGGATGTTTTTAGAGATCTTTTAAGAGGGTTTGAATGTTTTCTACAGTAATTTTGCTCTCTCAAAAAAGTAAGAATGAAATTTTGAAAGTATATGGAATGATTAAAAGGAAATCATATTGATTTTATAGTGATCATGCATACTAAAAGCAAAATGATTTTTTTTTTTTTGAAAGATTTGAAAGGAGATTGGATTTTTTTTTTTTCTGATAATTGTATGCCTTGAATATTGAAAAGGAATGTTTAATGCATTTTTATAAACAATTAGGAACTTTTTTTACATGATCCAATGCACCAAAAAATAAAAGGGATATTTTTTAGAAAATTTTAAAGAGGATTAAGATATATTTTATGGTGATCGTGATTATCCAAAAAAGTAAAAATAAATATTTTTGAAATTTAGAAAAGATTGTAGATATTTTTTACAATAATTTTGTGAAAAAAAAATTAAATTTTTTTTTTTTCAAAAGGATTTAGATAGTTTTATTATCATACTTTATAATGAAAAACAACAAGAAAAATTTTAAAAGTTCTGGAAGAGGATTCAAATAATTTTTGTAGTGATCTTGCATACCACAATTGTAAAAATGGTTTTTTTGAATGTTTGACAGAATTCGAATATTTTTTATGATGATCTTGGATACCAAAAAAGACAAAAGGATTTTATTGGGTATTTTGACAAGAATATTGATGTTAAGTAGACTCACATGGGATGTCCCATAATGATATTACCACTAGTTTCCCTCTTTTTTGCACTTCTTCTTGTCTCTTTTTTTTTTTTTTTTCTTTTTACCTTCCTTTTTCTTTCTTTTTCATTTTTTTCTTCTTATTTCTTTTTTTTTTCTTTTTGATTTCTTTCTCAACTTCTAAACCCCCATTTGATGTCTCTCTTATTTTTTTACCCAAAATTGCTCCTTTTCTCTCTACATTCATCTTCCCTTTGGTCATTTTCTCATGTTTTAAGTTTAGAAATGTCTAAATCATGAATTTTGAATATGATTTTTGGTGGCAAAAGCCAAAATTAGGCCCTAAGAACATTAAGAGAGACATAAAATCAATACCCTTGATTTACGTTGTTTAGCTCTTTATAGAGCTGAAAAGGAAAATCTGAGTGGTAAAAGGTAAGAGTGAAAGTTCATATAAAGAATAAAAAAAAAAAAACAAACCATAAAGAGTGTAAACACGAGCGAGTGTGACATAATCTTTTGAGTGAAACACGTGAGGGAGTGTTTTGTGAGGTATCCCATTTATTTTATGCAGAAGTAAGACTATGACGTCCAAAGACAAAGGTGTAGCTCAAGAGGGAGCTGGTGATGTGTCCGTCATGATCAAAGCTATGCAACAACAATTTGAGCGCATGAATACCAGATTTGATGATATAAGGGAGAGGATGGAGGAGCAAGCTATTACAATAGTAGAGTTGCAAAGGAAACATAGGGAATATGAGGCTCCCAAAGCAAGAAGGCAGCTGACACGTGCCTATGAAGATGATGTAGAAGATGATGAAGTTGATGATCAAATTACGATGGTTAGAACTGGTAACAATAGAAGGGATCGAAGAGAATTTGGGAGGCAAGGCACCTACGATCATAATTTGGGTAGTATTAAAATGACAATTCCTTCATTCCAAGGTAAGAATGATCCTGATGCATACCTAGAATGGGAAAAGAAGGTTGAATTGGTTTTTGATTGCCACAACTATTTCGAGGAAAAAAAGGTAAAGCTTGCTGCTGTTGAATTTACTGATTATGCTATTATTTGGTGGGATCAACTTGTTTTGACTAGGAGAAGAAATCATGAGCGGCCTATTGATACATGGGAGGAGATGAAGGCTATCATGTGGAGGAGGTTTATCCCTGGTCACTATTACAGGGAGTTGTACCAAAGGTTGCAAGGGCTCACTCAGGGCACCAAAAGTGTGGAGGACTACCACAAGGAGATAGAGATTACCATGATTAGGGCCAATGTAGAAGAAGATAGAGAGGCAACCATGGCTCGATTTCTGCAAGGGCTAAATAGGGACATAGCAAATGTGGTTGAATTGCAGCACTATGTGGAATTGGAAGACATGGTGCACATGGCCATGAAAGTTGAAAGGCAATTTAAACGAAAGGGCTCCACACGTGTTGGGTAGAATTCTGGTTCTACCTCATCGTGGAAGCCAAACTGGAGTAAAAGGGACGAGATGACCAATTACAAGTCCAAGGTCGAGCTACCCAAGCACAAGAATGTGGGTTCTAGCAAGGAGACAGGTAAATTCGAACCCCAACCGAGTAGAAATAGAGATATTAAATGTTTTAAGTGTTTGGGCAGGGGTCACATTGCATCTCAATGTCCAAATAAGCATGCAATGATCTTGAGAAGTAACGGTGATGTTGAAACTGAAAGTGAATCAGATGATGATTCTGTGTCACCGTCAGAGGGTGAATGTGATGGAGAGGAGTATCCAGTTAACGGAGTAACTCTCGTTACGAGGCGAGCATTGAATGTACAAGTAAAAGAAGAAAATGAGGTGCAACGAGATAACATCTTTCAGACAAGGTGTCTCATCAAAGATAAGGTATGTAGTATGATTATTGATGGTGGGAGTTGCACTAACGTTGCTAGCACAACTATGGTTGAGAAGCTGGATTTACCTACTGTGAAGCATCCTAGACCATATAAACTACAGTGGTTGAAGGAGAGTGGTGAAGTGAAGGTAAATCAGCAAGTGCTTGTATCATTTTCTATCGGAAGGTACCGTGATGAAGTTTTATGTGATGTCGTACCCATGCATGCGAGACATATTCTATTAGGAAGACCATGGCAATTTGATAGGCGAGTTATGCATGATGGCTTCAAGAATCGATATTCCTTTGTAATGAACGAAAAACCTGTCATTCTTGTACCATTATCATCTCAACAAGCATATGAGGATCAATTAAGGATTAAAAATAAGAGTGAACAGAAAAGAGAGATTGATAAAAGAGAAGAAAGAGAAGAAAACGTGAGGACACAAGAAAAAGAGAAGAAAAAAGAAAATCACTATGCAAAAGGAAGTGATGTCAAAAGAGCATTTTATGCCAAACAACCTATGATTATACTTTTGTACAAGGAGGCTTATTTTAACACTAACAAGTTTGACTCATCTTTGCCTAGTGTTGTTGTTGCATTATTGCAGGAATTTGAAGATGTATTCCCTGACGATATCCCGAGTGGATTGCCACCTAATAGAGGAATTGAGCATCAAATTGATTTCATCCCAGGTGCATCCATCCCTAACCGGCCAGCATATAAGAGTAATCCTGAGGAGACAAAGGAGCTTCAAAGGCAAGTTGAGGAGCTTATGTCCAAAGGATATGTGAGGGAAAGCATGAGTCCATGTGCTGTGCCTGTCCTACTTGTACCAAAAAAAGATGGGACTCGGAGGATGTGTGTTGATTGTCGAGCTATCAACAAAATCACTGTAAAGTATCGTCACCCCATACCTAGATTAGATGACATGTTAGATGAATTGCATGGGTCATGTGTTTTTTCTAAGATTGATTTAAAAAGTGGATATCATCAGATTAGGATGAGAGAGGAAGATGAGTGGAAAACAGCTTTCAAAACTAAGTATGGGTTGTATGAGTGGCTAGTTATGCCATTTGGTCTCACTAATGCACCAAGCACTTTTATGCGACTAATGAATCATGTTTTACGTGCATTCATTAATAAATTTGTAGTGGTGTATTTTGATGATATCTTGGTCTATAGTAAAACCATAGAAGATCATCTTGATCATTTACGTTCTGTTATAAGTGTTTTACGTTCTGAGAAATTGTATGCTAACTTACATAAATGTTCCTTTTGTACTGATCAGATCACCTTTCTTGGCTATATTGTCAGTGCTAAAGGTATTGAGGTTGACGAGGAAAAAGTTAAGGCAATTCGTGATTGGCCTACACCTAAGTCAACTAGTGACGTGCGTAGCTTTCATGGTCTAGTTAGTTTCTATAGACGCTTTGTTAAAGACTTTAGCACCATTGCCGCACCACTCATTGAGCTTATCAAAAAGAACATGAGTTTTAGGTGGGGTAGTGACCAAGACAAGGCTTTTAATTGCATCAAGGAAAAATTAAGTTCTGCACCTTTACTTGCTTTACCTAACTTTGCAAAAGCTTTCGAGATTGAGTGTGATGCCTCAGGTATTGGCATTGGAGCTGTTTTGATGTAGGAAAGGCGCCCAATTGCTTACTTTAGTGAAAAGCTAAGTGGAGCAAGCCTTAATTATCCTACTTATGATAAAGAGATGTATGCATTAGTACGGGCTTTGGAGACATGGCAACATTACCTTTGGCCTAAGGAGTTTGTCATCCATACTGACCATGAATCTTTGAAGCACTTGAAGGGACAAGGAAAGTTGAACAAAAGACATGCCAAGTGGGTTGAATTTATTGAGACCTTTCCCTACATCATCCAATATAAAAAAGGTAAGGAAAATGTGGTAGTTGACGTGTTATCTCGTAGGTATGCCCTTATCTCTACACTTACTGCAAACTTATTGGGATTTGAACACATTAAGGATTTATATGTGAATGATCCTGACTTTGCTAATGTATATAGAGCATGTGAGGTGTCAGCCTTTGAGAAGTTTTATAGGCATAAGGGTTTCTTATTTAGGGAAAATCGTTTATGCATGCCTATGAGTTCTTTGAGGGAGTTGGTTGTAAGAGAAGCTCATGAGGGTGGTCTAATGGGTCATTTCGGAGTTAGGAAAACTCTAGATGTCCTAAATGAACATTTTTTTGGGCCACGAATGAAACGAGATGTTGAGAGGATATGTGCGAAATGCATAACATGCAAACAAGCTAAATCTATAGTTTTACCTCATGGCTTGTATACCCCTCTACCCATACCTAACCATCCTTGGGTTGATTTATCTATGGACTTTGTACTTGGATTGCCACAAACAAAAAGGGGTAGGGATTCTGTATTTGTTGTTATTGATAGATTTTCAAAGATGGCACACTTCATCCCATGTCATAAAACTGATGATGCAAACAACGTGGCTGACTTATTCTTTAGAGAAGTAGTACGTTTGCATGGCATGCCACGAAGCATTGTTTCAGATCGGGATACAAAGTTCTTAAGCTACTTCTGAAAGACTTTATGGGGTAAGTTAGGTACTAAGCTATTGTTTTCAACTACTTGTCATCCACAGACTGATGGGCAAATTGAGGTAATTAATCGAACTCTTTCTACTCTTTTGCGTGCTATTATTCGA
Source organism: Rhizophora apiculata (assembly GCA_037832385.1). Lineage (NCBI taxonomy): Eukaryota > Viridiplantae > Streptophyta > Magnoliopsida > Malpighiales > Rhizophoraceae > Rhizophora > Rhizophora apiculata. Next base: position 8,864,962 of record CM075439.1, on the reverse strand, counting down.
ACAAATTTGAAAACATGGGAAGATTGTTTACCACATGTTGAGTTTGCGTATAATCGGAGTGTTCATTCTACTACTAGTTACTCTCCATTTGAAATCGTATATGGTTTTAATCCATTGACTCCTTTGGATTTGGTACCTATACCTGTCAATGAGTATGCCAGCTTAGATGGGGAACGCAAGGCTGACATGATAAAAAAATTGCATGAGAAGGTGCGACAAGATATTGAAAAACGAACTGAGCACTACGCATCCCATGTCAACAAGGGACGAAAGAAGGTGGTGTTTGAACCTGGTGATTGGGTTTGGGTGCATATGCGCAAGGAATAGTTCCCAGCTCAAAGGCGTTCGAAGCTACAACCCAGAGGAGATGGTCCCTTTCAAGTTGTAGCCTGAATTAATGACAATGCTTATCAGTTGGATCTTCTTGGTGAGTATAATGTGAGTGCAACATTTAACGTTTCTGATCTTTCCCCTTTTGATGTAGGTGATGATTCGGGGACGAATCCTTTTGAGGAGAGGGGGAATGATGAGAACCATAGAGATGATGGGTGGAAGGCTCCAATGGTTGCAAGAGGTCCATTGCACATCCCAGAAGGCTCAATAACACGAGTTAGAGCCAAAAAGATTAAAGAAGCACTAAATGGGCTGATTCAGGACATCCAAGCCAACCCAGCTTCAAATGGGGCAAATTCTAGTTTGACAAGGAGTCTAGCCCTAATTAATATAATTAGAATACTTAAATAGGTTAGAATAAGTAATAGCATTTCTTCCTAAATAAGAGTTTATTATTTATGTAGGAATTTATCCTCAATTAGGAATTTCTCCAAAATAAGGATTTGTCCTAAGTAGGAATTTGTGCCTCTTTAGGATTGCTATCTTAGCCTATAAATAGGCTCCCCTTGTAAGCTCTGGAAGGTCAGACAACTTTGAGTGAAATAAAAAGCAAGGGTTTTTCTTTCGGTTCTTTTAGGGACTAAAGAACTTATCAAGAGGTATTTCTTGTGGCGTTCTAATCGACTTATCACTCCCAATTCCTTTCTTTTCTGGAGTGTGGCATCCATATCCTTCTTAAATACACTAGGTTCGTGTTCCTTCCTAGAGTGGGTCTAGGGTTTGTGATATTAAACTCTGGTTTAGCTTTCCTGGTTATTCTTTGATTCCCTGTGTGTGTTGGGTCCCTAAACCACGTCTTTTTGGGGTTTTTCGCATCAGATTTGTTCCAAATTTGGTCATATTAAAAGTATTGCAAAAAGAAGCAGCAACAATGTTAAGGCCAACAAAACACTTAAGGCTAGCAATCTCAAAAAGTTAATTTCATTAAAGAAGAGAGGAATGATGAACATTTGTTTCTAGCTTTAATGGTGACTAGAGCTTAGAATTAGAGATCTAGGTTTTTGGATAGTGGTTGCACTCACCACATGACTAGCATGCCCATCTTTTTAACTCAGTTAACACCAATCATACCTAGAGTAAAGGTTGGCAATGGAGGGCAAATGATACAAAAGGGCTTTGCCTTGTTGTTCGAAAACAAAAATTGTTTGGTTTATGATCTTATTGGCATATAATTCATTAACGTTCATATGGCAAATAGGAGTTTTACTGAGAACTTGAATTCAATTGAAATGTCAGAATCCAAAGCAAAAGAATGATTGATGATTCTAAACTATGGTAGAAGAGACTTGTCACAAAAATAAGAATCTACGAATGATTTGCCTACAATCAAAGTCTTTTTTGATGTGTGTGAAAGTTGTAAATTAGGCATGCAGCACAAATTGTCTTTTCCTATACTAGGTGCCGAGGGAACTAAAGGCTTCAATTAGTCCATTTTGATGTTTGTGGACCAATGAAGACATATTCTTGAAAAAGCAAATATTTCCTTTTGTTCATTAATGACTACTCAAGGATGACCTCAATGTAATTCATAAAGTTAAAGTCAGAGGTTTTTGGGCCTATTCCAGAAGTTTAAAGTTTTTGTTAAAACTCAAAATGGCAAAGTTTTGAAGACCTTGATATTAGACATTGGAAATGAGTATGTTTCTGGGGAGTTTAACCAATCTTTTGAGGAGTTGGGGATCCAACATCAGTTGACAATTAGCTACATTCCACAACAAAATAAAGCAGTAGAGTCAAAAAACCGATCAGTACTGGAGATGGTAAGGTGCATACAATTTGAGAAGAAGTTACCAAAATCATTCTAGATAGAAGCTTTCAACACAGTTGTTTATTTGTAGAGCAATATGCCAACAAAAGTAGTAAAGGGGAAGATTCCAATTGAAACTTGGATTGACTTCAAGCCATCTCTTAAACACTTGAGTGTTTGGTTACTTGTGTTACTCACATATGCTAGATGCAAAGAGAAGCAAGTTAAATGAGAAAGCCAAAATGGGGATCTAAATGGGCTATAACAAGTGGAAAAGTCATTATTAGTAGAGACATGAAAATTGATAAGGGAGCACACTAAGATAAGAATAAGTCACATACTCATAGGAAGCTGCAACAAAAGTTATTGATGCTGGAGATGTAAATTCTGGTATTGATTTTGATAACTATAATCATCCTTCTGTTTGAGATATATGATCTCTTGCTAATGTTTACCACATGTTTAATAGACTTATAATGGAACCGACCACTTATGAAGAAGCTCCTAAGGGTGATGAGTGGAATGTACCAATAAAGGAGGAGATTGGCATGATTAACAAAAATAAAACATGGGACTTAGTCGAGAAACTTGAAAACAAGTAGGTGATAGGAGTGAAAGGGGTATTTAGGGTAAAACTAAATCCTGATGGAAGTGTGAACAAGTATAAGATAAGATTTTTAGTCAAAGGCTATTCTCATCAGCCTAGAATTGACTACACTAACAAAATGGGCACTTTAAGAATTTTGATAGTAATTAAAACTCAAATGAGATGAAAAATCTCTCGTTTGGACATCATATTTGCATTACTAAATAGCATTCTAAATGAGGAGATTTATATTGCCCAACTTGAAGACATTGAGGGTAAATGTAGTGAATAGAAAGTTTGTAAGCAAGCTCTTATAAAATCTTTATTGTATGGCCTAAAACAAGCTCCTAGGGCCCAGTACAATAGAATAGACCCTTTATTGTGTAGTTAACACTTCAGGAGGATTGTTAATGATGCCATATTGTATCTCACAAAGAATTTTGATTGAGGAATACTGATAGTGCCCTTTTATGTTGATAATTTATCTGTGACAAGAAGAAATGAAGAGGAATTAATGAAGTTCAAAGTTGAAATGCAAAGTCAGTTTGACATGTCAAACTTAAGACACATTGGGTACTTGCTTGGGCTTGAAGTTCATCAATCTAATGAGGGCATCTTCCTATGTCACAAGAAGTATGCCTAAAAGATTTTGAAAAGGTTTAGAATGTAACATTTCAAACTAGTAGCAGCACCACTAGTTGTGTATGTAAAACTAGGAAAGGAAGATGATGCAAAGCTAGCAGGTGCATCTAGATATAAAAGTTTAATTGGAAATCTATTATACTTAAGTTTTGATGTAGCTAGTTTGTTATTAAGGTTTAATGTAAAAGCCATCTAATGTTCAATTTGGTGTAGCTAAGAGAGTTCCGAGGTACTTAAAAGGGACAAGTCAGATTGGAATATGTTATAAACTAGTTGAAGAGGGCAAATTGATAGGTTTTGTAGTCAATGATTGGGCAAGTAGCTCGGAAGATATGAAATGCACCTTAGGTTATGCTTTCTCCCTTGGTTTAGGAATGTTTTCTTGCAGTTCCAAGAGGCAAGAGGTGGTACCCAATTTATTTGCTTTAGCTACTTTGTTGAGCTTCCCTGCCTTGTGCTTAATGGAAAAAGTGTAGGGTTGAAGAAATTCAACCCATTTGGCATGGCAACTATTAGGCTTGTGTTGTGTATTCAAGTACTTCAATGCCTCATGGTCAAAATACAAGACAAATTCTCTGGGCCAAAAGTAGTGACTCCAATGTTCCAAAGTAGAAACAACAACATAGGACTCCTTGTCATATGTTAAGCATCTCCATTTTACATCATTCAACTTCTCACTAAATAATGCAATTGGCTTGCCTTATTGACTTAAATTAGCACCAATGCCCATATTGGAAGCATCACTCTCAACTTCAAACACCTTTTCAAAATCTGCAAGTACAAGTATTGGAGCATTAACCATCATTTTCTTTATCAACTCAAAGCTCTTTTGGGTTGTTTTTGTCCACTTGAATCAATTCCCCTTCAAGCCCTTAGTGATAAGAGCACAAGAGTGCTAAATCCTTTGACAAAAAGATACAAGACCATGAATGCTTCTTACATCATGAATGGATTTAGGAGTGGGCCAACTTGTAGTTGCCTCAACCTTGTTTGGGTCAACTTCAATTCCTGTTAAAGATTTAACATAACCAAGAAACGTAATGCTATTCAAGTAGAATAGGCATTTCTTTGCATTAGCGTACAACTTTTGCTCTCTTGACATTTGAAACACTTGTTTCAAATGCTCAAAGTGTTAAGAATTTGATTTGCTATAAACATGAATGTCATCAAGCTACACAACAACAAATTTACCCATGAATGGTCTAAAGACATGAGCCATAAGTTGCATGAAAGTGCAAGGTGCATTAGAAAGCCCAAATGGCTTGACCAGCCACTCATAAAGACCATTTCTAGTTTTAAAGGTTGTCTTCCACTCATCTCCAGGTCTCATTTGAATTTGACGATAACCACTTTTAATATCAATTTTAGAGAAAATAACTGAACCATGTAATTGATCAAGTAAATCATTAATTCTAGGAATAAGAAACATGTACTTGATAGTAATTCTATTGATGGCTCTACTATTTATGCACATGCACCAAGATCCATCTTTCTTGGGTATTAAGAGGGCTGGAACAGCACATGGACTCATGCTTTCTCTTACAAATCCCTTCATTATCAAATCTTCAACATGCTGCTGCAATTGCTCGTGTTCTTTAGGATTCATGTGATAAGCTGCTTTGTTTGGGAGAATAGAGTCTGGAATTAGGTCAACTTGGTGCTGAATATCTCTCATTGTAGGTAGGCCAGGGGTTATTTATTCTGGCACAACATCTGCAAATTTTTCTAATAGAGGTTAAACTAGTGGATTATGTTCCCTAAATTTAGAAATGGATTCTTCCACAAGCACAATAGCATACATCTCTTTATCCTCTAAAATCATATTTTCAATCAAATTGCTAGAAAGTAAAGTATTCCCCTCCCCATTTGTATACTTGGGAACATGATTTGGTTTCATTGGAACTAAAACAATTCTAGCACCATCCTTCATAAATGAGTAAGTGTTTTTGTAGCCATCATTAACTACTTTCCTATCATATAACCAAGGTCTGCTTAATAGCTAGTGAGTAAAATCCATGAGAGCAATATCACATTAGACCTTATCTCTATAGTTTTGTCCAATTAAAAATTCTATTAAGCATGTTATGTTTACCCTTACCTCAATTCCTTTGTGAATCCATTGCATTTTGTAAGGGTAAGGATACTCTTTATTTTTTAGGCTTAGCTTCTCCATCTTTGTTGCTACCACATTCGCTATCAATAATGAGGTCACACAATTTTCCATGAGAAGTGCACCTAGTGTGAAAGATGCTTTCCCATAGCCACTCATTTTCGTCTTGCTTAGGGGTGGACAAACTTCTCTAAATCATAAGCATTTCACCCTCATCAGCACATATAACTTCTTCATCATAAATAGGGTCTCCCAGCTCTTCTTCATTCTCTTCAACATCTTCCTCCACCAAGGTCACAACTCTATGATAGGCATTTAGAAGCAATATGCCCATACCTTAACATTTAAAGCATCTTTTTGAGTTGTCATTAGAAGAACTAGCTCGTTTGTCACCTTTGGAAGCACTTTTGTCACGAGAAGACTTGGTGGAAGAGGGTGGCCTCAAAATTAAACCACTTCTTTAGTTTGAAGGAAAAGTTATAGTGGCTGATTTTGGAGCAACCTTTTGAACCTCCTTCCTTTACTTTTCAATAATTAAAGCAAGCTTTCTTACATTGTTGAAAGACCAATATGGTTGTAATCAAATGACATCACCAATTTCCCTTTTCAGGCCTCTCAAGTATTGGGCAATAGTTTTCTCTTCTAGTTCTTCCACATCACCCTTTATCATTAGTTGTTCAAACTCCATAGTAAATTCCTCCATACTCATTTTGGTTGTTGCTCAAGAGAGTAAACTTTCATGTACATCTCCATTTGATAATCGTTAGGTAGAAATCTTCTCTCAACTCTTTCTTTATTTTCTCCCATGTTCTAATTTTTCTTCTCCCTTTTGATCTCTCTATTTCTTCAAGTTTTCCCACCATAAAGAAGCATACTTCCTGAGTTTTAGGGCCACCAACTTAACCTTCCTATCCTCAGGAAACTCCTTATATTCAAAAATACATTTAAAAGTATGTAGCAAAATAAGGAATTCATCAAGTTGCATTTTTCTGTCAAACTCAAAAATTTCAATCTTCATGTCAAATCCTTTGAAGTTGGAATGATTCCTTCTATAGGTACGGGCAGGATGGCCATAATGCCAAGAGATGCATGACACTTCTCCCTGAGCAAGAGAAGGCACTCAATGGCACAATGAAAATAAGCGGTGTAGTCAAAGCTGAGAAAAAGGAGAAGGCTATCTTTCAGCTAGTACAAAAGAAGGAATATAAAGCTAAAAGGGAGGTGGCTAACATAGCTGAAATTGCACTCAAAGTTGACTGCAAGGATAAGCAGTGGATCCTTGATAGTGGATGCACTTCGCACATGACGGGAGATAAGAGTAAATTATCAAAGCTAAACAAATCAAGAGAAGGCAGAGTCAAGTTTGGCAATGATGATTCACTCAACATCAATGGTCAGGGGTCAGTAGAGATTGAAAGAGGAAAGCTGAAAGATGTTCTGCATGTTGAAAGACTCAGATATAATTTAGCATCTGTCAGTCAGCTATGCAATGAAGACCATAAGGTAATATTCACAAAAACAGGTTGCCAAGTAAAGAGTAATGAAGGCAATACTATTGCAGCCAGGAAGAGAATAGCTAGAAATTTATATGTGATTGATGAGGACAAGACAAGCAGCTGTTTACTCACCAAAGAAGAAGAAAATCAACTCTGGCATAGGAGGCTGGGACACTTATCACAGGAGAACATAAGGAAGCTGACCACTACTCATGCAATCAGAGATATTCCCGACCTCAGGAGAGAGAGAGAGAGTCTGTTTGCTTAGCATGCTCTAAAGGAAAACATGTCAGAAAGCAGTATAAGACCAAAAAGTTCAGTTTTGAAGTAGTGCTTGACATTGTGCATACTGATTTGTGTGGGCCAATGAGAACAAAAGGGTTGAATGGTGAGAGGTACTTTGTCTTGTTTGTCGATGATTATTCCAGAAGGACCTGCATCATGCACCTCAAACACAAGTCAAAAGTTTTGAAATGCTTCAAGAGATACAAAAGATTGGCTGAAAATGAGAGTGGAAAGAAGATCAAAGTATTGAGGTCAGATCAAGGCACTGAATTCACAAATGGAGCTTTTGAAGATTACCTTGAGAAGTATGGAATTCACCATTAGATGGCAGCAGCAAGAACACCTCAACAGAACGGGGTGGTAAAGAGGAAGAATAGAGCTGTGGTTGAAATGGCAAGAACTCTACTGCTGGAATCCAAGCTTCACACAAGATTTTGGACAGAAGCAACATTTACAGCTGTGCACCTACTGAACAGAGTTCTACTAAGGCCCAATACTGATAAGACTCCATATGAGCTATGGAGTGGGAAGAAGACAATAGCCAAGTATCTCAGAGTCTTTGGTAGCCCATGTTTTGTGAAGAATAAGGAGCAAAACTTGGGAAAATTCAACGCTAGGTCTGATGAGGGCATCTTTGTGGGATACTCAGTAAAGATAAAAGGTTACAGAGTTTTCTTGCATAAGCTAGGAAAAGTGATCACTACCAGTGATGTGAGAATAGATGAGAACTGGAAAACAGTGCAGAATGGAGAAGCTGAGGACAATGAAGAAGATGACTTCAATGTAGATGAAGAATCAGACCAACTTGAAGAAAAGGAACAAAAAGTAAGTTCAGACTCGAAGAAGAGTGAGTCTGAAGATGAAGAAAGAGATCCTCTCACAACTAAAACGGTGCAAGGAAGAAGGACAAAGAAAACATGAACTAGCGCTTATCAAGGAGATCAGATCATAGGTGACCCATCAGCAGGAGTTACAACAAGAAGAAGAATTGTGGGAGCTATTGCTCTACTCTCACAAGTTGAACCTAAATCTGTTGAAGAGGCTATTCAAGACAAAGCCTGGGTCAAAGCTATCAATGAGGAGATGGATCAAATTGAGAAGAATGATACATGGGAGCTGGTTCCAAGGCCCACTAATAAGAATGTCATAAGAACAAAGTGGGTGTTTAGGAATAAACACAATGAAGATGGCAAGGTGGTGAGGAACAAGGCCAGGCTGGTTTGCAAAGGCTACACTCAGATAGAAGAGATAGATGTTGATGAAACTTTTGCACCAGTAACAAGGTTAGAGACTATCAAAATGTTCTTAACTTTGGCAGCATACAAGAGGTATAAAGTCTATCAGATGGATGTGAAATCCACCTTTTTGAATGGGCTCCTAAAAGAAGAAGTGTATATTGAACAACCCGATGGAGTACAAATCAGTGAGGATGAGACACATGTATGCAAGCTGAAGAAAGCCTTGTATGGTCTCAAGCAAGCTCCAAGAGCATGGTATAGTAGGTTGGATGCGTACTTGAGAAGGCTGAACTTCATAAGAGGAACGGTTGATAATAATCTATATGTGTTCAACTCAGAGAAAGGCCAGCTGATAATCATAGTATATGTAGATGACATCATCTTTAGAGGGGATCACTCTAAGCTATGTCAAGATTTTGCACAGAAGATAAGTGAGGGATTTGAGATGTCTTTGATTAGAGAAATGATGTACTTTCTTAGATTACAGATAAAGTAGTGTGAAGAAGGTATCTTTATTTCTCAGACGAAATATGCCAAAAAGATACTGAAAAGATTTGGCATAGAGGACAGCAGATCTGTTAGTACCCCTATGACAATGGGCTACAAGTTAACAAAAGATTAGGAGGGAAAGAGTACAAGCCCTATAGAGTATAGGAAGATGATAGGGAGCCTTCTGTACCTTACGACATCAAGGCCTGATCTTATGCAAGTTGTCTACGCTGCCAGCAGATTCCAAGCTGATCCTAAGGAGTCTCATGTGTTGGCAGTGAAAAGAATCCTAAGGTACCTCAAAGGAACACTGAAAATGGGCTTGTGGTATCCAACCATGGATTCTGTTAAACTACAAGCATACACTGATGCAAACTGGGCAGGAAGTATAGATTATAGAAAATCAACCAACGGCTGCAGCTTCTACTTGGGTTCAAAGTGTGTTGCATGGTTAAGTAGAAAGCAAAATAGTGTTGCCTTGAGCACAGCTGAGGTTGAGTATATGGCTGCTTGTGCAGCATGTACACAGGTGATATGGATGCTAAGACAATTGGCAAACTTGGGTGTTGAAGTGAAGTTATCAGTGAGTGTACTTTGTGATAATCAAAGTGCTATTGATCTCAGCAAGAATCCGGTTCAACATTTGAGGAGCAAGCATATTGACATCCGGTATCACTTCATCAAAGATCAAGTGGAACAGGGTATAATTCAGTTAGAGTATGTTGGCACTAAAGATCAAATTTCAGATATTCTAACTAAACCTCTGTCCATAAAGTTATTTGAAAAGCACAGATTGAGTCTATCTGTGCAAATGCCTCCTCAAACCTGAAGTTCACGTAAATCCTCCATCTTCTCTTTGCGAGTTTTTTAGATTTGTAATTGGTTGCCAAAGGGGGAGAGAAGCAACAGTGCAGGGGGAGCTGTTAAGAAAGGGGGAGTACATATTTAGGGGGAGTTGAAACTATTGTATAATGACTTTTGTCATGAGTGTTGCCAACAATTACAAAGGGGGAGATTGTTGTTCCCACAGCCTTATATGGGTTGTAATTGTTGCCAACTAGGTTTAAGTGTGCAAGAAAGTAAAGACACATGGAAGGGCAAGAAGGTAAAAGCCACATGGAGGGGCAAGAACGTAAAAGCCACATGGAAGGGTAAGACAGTAAATTCGCCGCAAGTAAGCCCTAAGGTTTCATGGATGAGTATATAAAGGCCATCGGAAGACAACAAAAATAGACGTATCGGCTATTAAGAAAAACAGACAGAAAACCTACGCACACCACCGGCAAGAGAGAGAAACCCGTGAGATCGGCACACCACTGGCACACTAGCAGTCGGCAGCTAAACAGATCCAACAGACGGTGAGACAGATCCGGCAGACAGTGAGACAGATCCGGTCGATAGTGATAGATCCAAAGACAGATCCGGCAGATGGTGAGATAGATCTGGTTGACATTGACAGATCCGACAGATGGTGAGACGGATCCGGTCGACAGCTTGATCTGGCTGGACGGTGAGAGATCCGGCAGACGGTGAGACAGATCCGGTTGATGGTGACAGATCCAGCAGACGGTGACAGATCCGGTAGAAAAAGATCCAGTCGACCGTGAGAGATCTGGCAGAACAGGGGTTGGACGAAAAAATAGAAACGTGAGGTGAGCCGTGAGATAAGGAGATGGGTGAGACCGTGAGATGGTGAAAGTAGGAGCTGTGTGAGACAACCTAGAGAAGGAATTCGGCGAAGCATCGGAAAGAACTCAACTTATTTCCAGATTTCTTCAAGAGAGGTTATAGAGTATTACGGTGAGCTTTTAAGCGGCAGTGGAGCAGCCTTTCAATTCAACAGAGGCAAGACAAGCTAGAAGAAGGGTAGACACAGTAAGTGACACTCTTTGTATTGTACTTGCTTAGTATTTGCAATAATGAAAGGAGTAGAGAATTAAGACATCCATTGTAACTGGAATTCTCAAGTATAGTGGATGGTCTCGGTAAGGGAGAGTCCCTACCACCATGGATGTACGTCACATTGATGGAACCACGTAAATCTCATGTGTCCTTAATTTGCTTTACATTCTGTGTTTTGAATTGAGTTGTGAATGCAGCTAAAGTATTAGCCAACCCATAACCTAACGAAGGCCTAAACAAGAACATCCGAATTGTCTATTAGGCAATGTGTCTGAAAGGTGACTTTAGGGACTATTGTGATTAGTAGGTAGCAATAGATCTACCTTAGTCGAGTCTGAGAAAGAGTTTGCTTTTAAGAAGAGGTTGAAGTTGTTCACTTACCTGCAAATTACGAATTGTGGTGATACTGATTCACCCCCCTCTCAGTATCACAAACTAGTAGATCCTAGGGAGAAGTCGAGAACTTCACATTTATTTGATAGAATACAATAAGTTCTAACTACCTAAGGTTTATTGTTGTGCTTGCATAATGAATTTGTTGTTTTATGCAGACATGGATGTTAATTGCATAATCATTTTATGTGATGACTACTTGTAAGAAAATATGAAGCCTTATTATCAAATAATGGGGTAATGTCCTCAAGTTTCAAGCAATGAATGATCCTCTCTTGGTTTCAAGAGAGATATAAGATTAATGGGAGTGATTGGATGGGTACCATACATTACCTCAAATTGAGAGTGATTGGTAGTGTGGTGAGGACTCTTGTTATAAGTAAATTTTGCATAAGCAAATTGATTATTCCAATCCTTTAAAGTTTTGTTGACTGACCCTCAAGATAATGTTGTCACTATGCAATTCACCACTTTGGTTTAGCCATCAATTTGTTAATGACAAGTTATACTAAACAACATTTTAGTTGTAAGCCTTTACCATAAAGTCTTCCAAACAAGCTTATGTAAACATCTTGACTAAAACTTTTTGGCTTTACATGAAGTCATATTGGTAACTATCATCAAGGCTAAAAGAATATTAAGTACCTTATTCTCAATGGTGCAATGGTAGACAGTGTGAAAAAGGGTTGATCCTACAAGGAGTGTTATCAACTTAATGTTGCTTATATGAATTTGGTAAGGTAAAATTCTAGCTTTATAACAATTAAAGTAAACTACTTGATTAACCAAAATAATTTATTGAAATATTAATTAACAAAATTCCAATTCTAGGTTCATTTGCAACTATGATATTTGATGTTTTTGATTATCCACAATGTTATTATCTATTAACCCTAGATAACAACAACATTTATTACTTGAATTCTTCCTTAGATATTCACTAAGGGAAATAAATTCTCCACTTAGTCCCTAACCATTATACCCCTGAAAGCTCTTTAAAGTTATATATGGATAGCCTTAAGAATTAGAGAAATAAGTAAATTAAAGCAATAATCACATAAGCCCTAATTCTTTAACTTGTGTTGAGTTATTCATAACAATAAAATAAAAAATTGTCCATAATTCCTTACAATTAATTGCTAGTCAATCATTAGGAGTAGGATAGATACGAGTGTTAATCCTTAACTCTAGCAATTGAACATTGTTTAATCGACTTAGGAGACCTAATCAAATGAATTAAAACAATAATCATTCAATAATTTAATGAGAATAACTCAAATAATTCCAATAGAAAAGAAAACAACATAACAAAATAATCTAGTCTAAATGTTTTGAAATCTCCTAAAATTTTTGAAATGTTCTAGCTACACATATTTGAAAGAAATTGAATTATTACTAAAGCTATGCCTGCCAACCTCCTTATGTGTCTATCTCATCTTCTTCAATTTTCCATAGCTAAAAGGTCCTTTTTTTTAACTTAGAAAATGCACATTGCTAGCATAAGAAAACCCTAGGACTCTCCAAAAGAAATCTCCTAAACTCTCAAGGTTACAATAAATTTGTTTCCTTAATTGTGATAAAATTCTTATAATGTGGTCCAAGCTGATTCCCAATAGATATAATCTAAATTAAATTACATTCTATAGTCTTCATCAAAGTTGTATCCTTCTTCTTAAAATTTCCAATGGATCTAGTTTTATGCAAAACAAAGGTCTAGAGCACAAGTTAGGAGTTAAAAATTGAGACTTATTCCAACACATGACAGATTTTGCAGCAACTCATCAACTATTTTTTGATCGTTAGACAACTATGTTGGGCTTGGATGTCTTCATAACAATTGTAGGACTAAATGTGAAGTTCAATTTAGGGTTTTGAATCACTTGATTTGGATTTCTAAAGCTGAACCATTGTAGTGCAAATGCTAATTACATTCAATTCTCAACTAATATACATACCTAACTTAAAAATACAGCAATGTCAAATAAAATAACAACAACAAACTCATCTTGCTTCATCTTCCTCTCTATTCATAATTGCTCTCAATTAGTTAATGCAAGTCTCACAATTAACATAACTAATTTATATATAGTTCTCCTATCAACCATTCCTCTTTACCATTTAAACCAAGTAGCAAACTATGATATCCCTTATTAAAGCATAAAGGAAAAACTGATATTTTTCCTCAAGATATTCTTGAAAATAAGGAAACATACATCAAGGTGCTTTGCGTACTCATGTTTAAGCCACTATTTGATGTGAGTGTCAATACTTTTGGTGAAGTATCCCCAAATACAAAGTAGGTTCAATTGTAGAGTAAAATTAAAATTTTACATTTTTGCCCTCCCCTTTTTTTTATTTTTAAAAGAATGTTTCTATTTAGTTAAACCCAAATTTAGCACTAGCTTAAGAAGAACAATTTCAAGACAAACCACACATTACTCAATCATGCTTTATTACAAAACACATATAAGTTCCCAAGAAGCATTATTTCTATTGAGTGTTACAAAGTCAAGCACACTTACCACTATTTTACCAAACATTACTAACTTCCTAACCAAAGTAGTATATTATAAAAATAATCCAATTTCATACTTTTGCATTACAAACCATTCTAAAGCATAACCAACATATGATCATTATTTCACAAAAATTAAAAAAAAAAAAATTTTAACAAAATCCTACCTAAACCTTCTCCCCCCTTAAAACATACATTGTTCTCAATGTAAGGTCATATGTAATGAAAGGATATTTCAAACATAAATAAAAAAAAAAAGGGTGAAAAAATATCAAGTCTGAAGTATGCTTGGGTTGCCTCCCAAGTAATGCCTTTATTCAATGTCATTAGCCTAACAATGTGTTTCCTTAGTCAACATAGATCGAATTTGCCATCTCCATCACCTTAACATTCTACACCTAAGTACCTTCATAAAAAGGTTTGAGCTAATGACTATTCACCTTGAAAACCTAAGCTTATGACTATCCACCTTAAAAACCTTGCTCATCTATAAACTCCTTATCTCAATTGCACCATGACCAAAAACATTAGTAATAAGAAAAGGGCTAACCCACCAAGATTGTAACTTATTTGGTGTTATTTGAGGACTTTCTATCTAACAACAAAGTTCTTCCTTGAAATCCTTTCATCATGAAATGCCTTCATCTTCTCTTAATCTTTTGGTGTAATCATGATCTGATTATAAGATGAAAAACCATCAAGAAAGTAATAATAAGTATGACTAACTAGTGGTAGAGTTCAACTTCTTATAATCAATGCACACTCCTCACCTTGTTTGTACATGTGTTGGTACCAAACTCATTGTTATTATTATTTGGGACCATTGTGACACCATATATCTTTAGGATCAACTACACCAGACTCATCCACTTGCTATTCATGATTGGATATATGATGCCAACATCAACGAGGTTCAAAATCTCCTTCTCTACCTCCACCATTAGGGTGTTCAATTGATGTTAAGCTTCTTTAGTTGATTTGGCTCCTTCTTCCAACAATATGTAGTGCATACACATGGTTGGACTTATCCCCTTAATATCTACAATTTTCCAACCAATCATCATCTTATGCTCACATAGCACTCGAATCAATTTCTCTTCCTACACATGGGTTAGATTCCTTGTAATAAAAATTAGTAAGGTGTCTTCTGTTCCAAATATGCATACTTTAGATGAGCTGGTAATGGTTTTAGTTTTAACATAAGAGCCTACAAAATAGAAAGTAAAAGTTTCTTGTGAACAATTGGTAACTAAATGGAAGAAACATCATACTTATTTGGACTCATTGATACTAAATACAATTCAGCCATAATTTTCTTCAATACCTCATTTAGCGCAACTTCTCCTTTAAATTTTTAGGTGGGTATTAATCCAATTAAGTAAGGTATTAATCAAGTTAAGAATTATTTAATAGGAATGAAAGGAGAAGCAAATTATTGTTGGCAGGTGTAGCTTGATGTTTGATATTATATGAAGCAAAATCATGAGGATTATTCTTCAAAGAAAAGAAAAGCATAGGAAACATTGGCTAATTTAAAACTTCTACTTAGGCAGTGTGTGAATCCTTATGCGTTTGTAATTTTATCTAAAGTAGAAATACTTGCTTGTTTACAAGGACAATGCTTGAATCCTTAGTACATGAGAAAAATAGACATAAACAAACAACAGAGTTAGAATAACAAAGGATGTCCATGTACATTTTAAGGTCCAAATAAAGAAGTAAGAAATTTCTTATTTCATTCAAATTAATAATTTTTATACCTAATGATGCAAGAGCATCTCTTGAGATCAACCAAAAATTAATCTAAGACTTGGGCTAAGTATAAAAAATGCTCATTATGCGATTAGAAGGATGGATTGCATGTCAAAGTTGTTCCAACTACTGAACCTTCAACCTAAGCCCAATGACAGTCATGAGTAGCCATTTAAAAGCTTTGATGTCTAGATTTAGATGAATTTAGAACATCAAGAGTCAAGTTCCTTTATTACCTGCCAAGATAATCAAAAGTCAAAATATTAAAGCATTTTCCTATGCTTAGAGGGATATTCCAAAGCCTTTTATTTATTGGTTTCTCTATTATTTGAAAAGGCAGACCTTTGGTGAATAACTAAACTCTTATCCTAAGGAATTTGAAGAGTTTTCTTCAATATTATGTATCTCTAAGGTGGATTCCATTGTGTTGTGACTTAACCCTAACATTTATGTATCTCTTGAGTGGATCCCTTAAGAGTGGTGAATGCTATCAACCTTATATCTCTATAGTAGTGGAGTTTCTCCTATATTTTTGGAGTGAAGGTTACTATTGGATCCTTTTTCCCATATCACCTAAAAAATATTTTTCATTCTTTAAAATAAAATCTCTTTTTTTATTGTATAAGTATTTAATCAAGAAATCATTTACTATCCTTGCAATAAAAGAAAAACAAGAAATAAAAAAACTTTTTACTTGTTAAGGTAGGGGCATTGCAGATTAGACATGGTTTTTCCTTTTTTTTTTTTTTTTTAGGGTTTGAGATAACACTCTTGTATTTCAATTGCATTATTTAACGTAATTTTAAGACTAAGCTAAATTGGCATTAGGCTTGACTTTTAGTCTTTTTTTTTTTTATCTTTAAATCAACAAAATGATTAATATTTATCAAAAGTTACAAATTTTAAGACACCTATTCACCTTTAGCCACCATAGACACCTTTAATTTTGGAGTTAACCTATTAAAATGTATCGATAAAATTTTAATTTATGATAAATTTATTAAATCTAAAATTTAGAAATGAGCTGCAAATAAATTTTTATCTCTTACTAATATCTTGATTTGTAAAGAAATGTCATCTGATATTTTTTTTTTTTTAGTTTTAGTTATAATACATTAATGTTTAAAGTAAAAAAATAAGATTATTTTATCATCAAATTTATTAAAAATGTAAAAAAAATTATGTATATAAAAAGAAAAGGTCAATTGAATTAAGTATGAACTCTTGATTAATCTATCATTATAGTTGCTCTCCAATCTCCACCATTTTTAACATGGTTCCTTCCTTCTATGATTATGGCATGATGAGACATTTGCCTTTTATGGACTTAGGCAAATGAAGCAAAGATGTTTATGCACTACCTGCATTATCTTTTACCTCTTTGTCACACAGCAAAGTCACTTATGCACTACTTGGGACTAGGCAATTTTGACAAGCACCCATCATGAACAATAACTTCCTAGTCTAATGATGTGCCTACTGTTCTTGGTGTTTGATATATCCATAATTCTAAAAATTGCAATTTTTATGCTAAAAATTAACCAAAGTTTTACTATGCTAATGTTGGCATGCCTAGAAGATCATCACTTATCCATTTGGTGGAAAAAAGGGCTATAAAGCTACAAAGTATCATGTAGTACAATTATTTATGGCATCAACTTTAAGGTGCTTGTTAATTGTAATTTTTTTTTTACAGTTACTTAATACATAAAAAATAAAATTATTTAAAATAAAATTATTTAAAATAAAATTAAATAAGTTTTAATAAAAAATTAATTTAAATGTTTATTTAATATTTTTTTGAATTACTATTTAAATGAAATTGAATATCATTTTAATTTAGTTTTTTTTTTAATTTATATAATTTAAGTAAAATATTTTTTAAAATTTTAAGATAATAAAATAAGTCAAATTTTAATAAAAAAATCATATTTAAATAACAATTTAAATAAATTATAATATTATTCAAATTTAAATTCCTTTTACATAATTTAAGTAAAAGTTATTTATAATTTATAAATAAATAAATAAAATCTTATTTAAATAAAAAATTTTAATTTGAATAATTGTTAAAATAAATAATGTTATTTCAATTTTGAGTTTTTTTTTATATAATTTATGTAATATAAGTAACAAATTACTTGAATTAAAAAAAAAGTAAAAATATCACAAATTTGAGTAAAAAAAAAAAGTCATATTTGGGAAACTATTTAAATAAATCATAATATTATTCAAATTTAAAAATTTTGTATATAGTTTTCACAATTTAAATAAAAAATTACTTAAAATTTAAAAATAAATAAAAATAAAGGTCATTCTTGAATTATCAAAAAAAAAAAAAAGGTTACCTTAAAATCCACTACAAGTGTATGGATCATTTAAGTAGTAAAGTGAACATGAGTTTAACTATTAATCTTAAGAGGAGAAAATTCAAATACCAAATTATGCAAATTTTTTATATTATCTTAATAAACCAAATAAAGAAAGGACTATCTAATGACAATATTAAAATTCAATTTTAAATATAGACTAAAAATCATTAAACAAGGGTGTCAGGACTTGGATTTCATCATCTAAATATCATTAATAAATTTAACACATGATTATTAGAATTAAAACTTGTTAATCATAATGACCGAATTCACTAAAATATATGGTAATATCTTTCAAGACTCAACAACTATACTCCTATTAATCCTATACTTTCTTTTGTGAATACAGAAATTAACACAAGTTTCATTATGATTTGTGAAATTCTTAACAATGATCACAAAGGTGTTGTGTATTTATTTCTAAACGATACAACTTAGGTTTAATACTTTTATGAACTAGTATTAAACTTCTCTTTGCTTCATTATTTAATGCCTTAAACATGCAAATAATGGTTAGATATTAACATGAATAAAAATCAAAAGCATTAGATTGAATTAACAAAAACTAATCAAAACAACTAGAATATTAGCATGTTAATAGAATCCGGTGACTACGTCTTTGCCCTATGATAAACATCTAGCCACTTATATTTATCAAAACACGTGAATAAATAACTAAACATTAATAAAAAGGATCCTAAAATAAATCAGTAAATAATGAGAAAGAAGAGAAGAAAGTAAGAAGGCCAGTAGTCTTTGAGTCTTGCACTCTCATTTCTTGTTTTCTCTACTTCCTAATTTTCTACTTTCTACTTCACACTCTTCCCCTAAGTCATTTGTCATCATAATAGTTATAGATCTCCTTTAAAATGACCAAATTACCCTTAAAACATCCCCAAAAAATTATTGTGTAGCATTCAAAAAATTATAATGAACCAACGTGGTTAGTTTCATAAAGTTGCACATCTAGTATCAAATTGGTTCATTGACCAGCCATTGACTGGCATCGATCTAACCTTTTAGTAGCAAACCAATCCTTTAATAGTTTTATGACTAATCCATACCTTCTCTTTTTTATTTCAAACTTCATTACTTTAATTCTTCACCACTAACTTTCTACCAATTTTTGGCTACCAAAATGATAGAATTTTGAGTTGGGTCTTTCATGAGAATTATAGTCTTATGCCTTAGCTTTCCAAAAAGCTAAAGAACACCCCAATCTAAGGTCTTTAACTCCAATTATAGCCCAAAAATTGAATAATGTTCTAAGCTAACAGAATAAAATTTCTTGCTAGAACATGAGATGTTTTCTAATCCAAATCCTTTTCCTTTTAAAACCTAATTGTTACTTAAACCTACAAAATTACAAAATAACAAATACTAGATAAATGTAATTAAACCCCAAAACATTAAGACTAATTAACCTATAAATTAGGAAAACACTCAAATTGTGACAAAAAATGTGTGAAATAATTTCACACATCAAATACCCTAAAGCTTACATAATTGCTTGTCCTCAAGCAAGTAAATATATGCAAAGTGAAGGATACAAGCAATTTAGAATCACTCATCACACCTAAGGTACATACCATGCTAAT
Organism: Rhizophora apiculata; assembly: GCA_037832385.1. Classification (NCBI taxonomy): domain Eukaryota; kingdom Viridiplantae; phylum Streptophyta; class Magnoliopsida; order Malpighiales; family Rhizophoraceae; genus Rhizophora; species Rhizophora apiculata. The sequence continues at coordinate 8,845,444 of CM075439.1, read as the reverse complement.
CATCACATCTTCATCTTGGACAACACAATAGTGAACAAAGAAAAACTAAGCATACTCACATTCTTCATCTCACATATTCATACATAATTCTAAGCTCAATCATGTTTATCATGCAACTAACATAATCAAATCATGTAGTAACTACTCCTATAATTACTTTTTCTTACTTAATGAGAGCTTTCCAAATTAGTAGTTGTTAGTTATATCACTTGTTTCATGGTATGTAGATTTGGTGAAATACTTGGTGGGTGAACATATTTCCACTTAATTTGAGCTATCATCAAAAGAAAAAGTTATTAGGCAATGTAAAGTACTACTTTTGGGGGAGCCACTATTGTATAAATTTTGTGCTAATGGGATGAATTAGGGGATACATTTATATTTTTAACCAACTACATTTATATATATAGTTGAAATTGTTATGTTTAAAATGCTACAATTGAAATTCTTAGCATTTCAAGTCCTCTTTATTCATGAATTTTTTTTTTTTTTTTTGGACAACATGAAAGTGATATCTAATTATGAAACATAATCTATAAAAATTTTTACAGATTTTTCTATGAAAAAAAATGAAAATTTAAAATTGTGGAATTCTAATGTCATACAAATTTTAAAAATAGTTAAGGAAAAAGAAAATTAAGTATACTAATTTTCAAATAGTTTATCAACGAAATTTTAACCAATATAATTAAAAAAATTAATTTGACCTACAAAAGTTAGAAAGACCATGAATGTATGCTAATATTTTTGATAAAATGTATAATCGAGAGAGCTTTAAGAAACTACTTGGTGGGTATGCTTAATGGGAATGTTTGATAAAACAATTATTATTCAACAATTTAATTAAAATAACTCAAAAAATTGCAATAAAAAAGAAAACATCATAACAAATATTCTATTCCATCAAAATACAAATGTTTTGAAGTTCTGTTAAAAACTTCTAGATACACATGCTTAAGAGAACTCAAATCCTTACTAAAATATGTTTGTGCCTTATTTGTGTGACTGTCTCCTTGTTTCAACAACTAAATGGTCATTTTTTACACCTAGAAAACATACATAGCAACGTAAAAAGCCTAGGACACTCCAAAAAATTTATAAACTTGTTTCCATAATTGTGTAATGAGTTTCATATAGCAGACACAAAAAAAACCCTAGGACACTCCAAAAAAATTATAAACTCATTTCTTTAATTGTAACATAATTCTAGTAATGAGTTTCAAGCTAATTCTTGAATAGATATAGTTTGAATTATGGTTCTTCTTCATCATCAAAGTTGTAGTCCTATTTTTTAGCTTTGTAACATATCCAGTCTTGCCCAAAACAAAGGTCCAAAACCCAAGTTATGAGCTTAAAACTAAGACTAACTCAATCTAGTCTATAATAGATTCTGCAGCAACATTTTTGTTATTTTTGGACCATTAAACAATTGTTTTGGGCTTGGATATCTTTATAACAATTGTAGGCCTAAATGTGAACTTCAATTTAGCTTTTAAACCACCTAATTTGGATGTTTGAAGCTCAAGTTATACCCATATAAATATTTAGTCCTTGGATAGGAATCCTACTCCAATCATGATTTGGACTCCAAATTTCTGCCTTGTATTTGAAGCAAAGTCTCAAGTCCCAAATGAACTCATATCAAGACTCGTAACCCCAATCTAGAAAATTTGAAATGTCTACTCCAACTTCATTGAAGACCACTTTTTCAATCTAAACTTGTAAGTGGAGGAAAACCTAAAATAAGCAACAAAGTTTTAAATGATGAAATGCTAGAATTTTACCTACTAAAAGTATAAATTCTCAATACCTCTCCAAAACCTAAATCACAAAATATATTCTAATTAGTTTAAATAGGTATAAAATTTAGCAAAAAAAAACTAAATGTAAAAAGGAATAAATAAATAAATTCCTATCAAATATCAACTAATTTACATCGATAACAAAAAGTGTCAATTTTTAGAGATTCTTAAATATTGTATAAGTATCTAAATAGCCTAAAGATAATTTTCCAATAAATTGCAAAGATTAAAGAGACCTCAGTATATCTATGGAGATCATAACCCCCAAAGTTCAAATATCATAGATTAACTAAAGATTTGTCTATTGCAATGTTTGATTTAATGACCAAAGACTATAAATTTCAACATATGCTCATTGAAGCATAAAGATCATAAATGTCAAATTTACATAGAAGATCGAAAGATCTTCAACTTTGACCAATTCTTTGTCCTAAAATAATGCTTTGCCTCATTGTTCTTATCATGAGTGCCATTAATTTTGATTATGACCTATTTTCCTCAAAAAGCATATTAAAAGACACAAAAAAAGTGGTTAAAGAATAAATATAAGACAAATAATCAAATTACAATTGAAAATAAAATCAATTAGCATATAATTAATTGGTCCTAGAAAATTACCTCTTGAAGACCGGTGAGTATAACTAGCATACACTTGAGAGAAAAAGTCAAGTTTCTCTAATGTAAGAAATCTTGGAAATGAGCAAGGATTGAAGTGTGCCTACGTGCGCATGTGCACACACACACACACACACACACACAAAAGGTAGAGATAAAGAAAGATAAGGGAACTCATTTCCACCTACATAATGCTTGACACAAAAGGAGAAATTTTTATAGACTTACTAACTTAATGCACTTAATTTGCTTAAATATATGCACTTGAAGCCTTACATGTCTTCTACAACACACAGGTATTCATAACATGCAAGAAAAAACCTTTTGGTTGAAACTTTAGCTTATACCAAACTCATTTAAATGCCTAATAATCTTAGGGCCCATAGAAAATATATAGTTGAAGGCTAATTAATTTTGTTTTTCCAATTTCTTGGCAACTAAACATATAGTGAAGTACTTCAAAAGAGGAACCTAAAGGGAAAAAAGTCTTTAATGTTATCATTATTAGTGACTTCAATTTTGATTGCAATCTATTTTACACAAAGAAAGAGAGCAGAAACATGAATAAAAAAGTGAGTCTGTAAACACTAATTAAAAGGAGAGTAATGAAATCAAACTTGGAAAATAATGAATTAGCTTACAAGAACTAATTTAATATTGAATCAAGGAGTATAATTGAGAATCAAATTGAATTTCTATGATTTGTTCTCAAGTAGGTTTCAATAATGATAGTGTTGGAAGAACTTACTCAATTTAAACTACATTTCCCTAGTCAAACCAAATCTTTTGGTGGCTTGCACAACTCCTTTATCACCATTATGCATTCTTGCAAGAAACAAAGGAATGTGTATTATGAAAGAGTTTTGCTTTGGAGTTGAAAAAGAAGAAATAAAATTAAATGAAAAAGTCAATGTGAAGTAAATAATTGCCTTCTTGGTTGGTTTAAAGTTAAGACTATCAAAGCATTTAGAGGTGTGCTTTCATTTGGCTTTAAACCTCAAGGGTGAACAAGTTAGACAATAAAAAAATGCAAAATTTATGCTCATTTGAAGATCCAAGCAAAAGAAAAAAGGAATAAGAATAAAAAGGAAAGAAAGAAACATTTGAACCTACATTTCAATGTGGGAACTAGTATATATAGGCATAGCTAGAGCTGATAGGCAAAAGCAAGTTCTTTTGGCAAATAATATACAAAATAATATTAAATGTTAGAATAAAACTAAATTATCAAAAAGAATATTATGTCTAAAGCATATGTAGCACTATTCTGTCATAGTGAATCAAGTTATTATGGTTATTCTTCAAGGATACAACAGACTTTCCCAATAATGTGCACTTGAAAATGCGTTGTCATTAAAACTGCTCCTTTTCTAATTAACCTAGCATCATACACCTCTTTTCAAAATAAATTGTTGAAGAGAATTCATAAAGATCTCTCCTTGTAAATTTTAGGTGATGAAAGAAGACCTTTATGAAATTTGCTTAGTTTTATTACTCATAAGTAAGAATGATAGCTCATAAGTTAGAATTATGATAGTAACAATTAATTATTTTAATATATATAATAGCTAGTTTCATGATCAAATAACATATAATTTAATGGTCTTAAAACATCAAGTCTAACAATTATAAAATAGTTAGTTTGACCACATGTTAAATTGTGATAATTAGCTTTTAAAAATGCACTAATTTACAACAATCCACTATTATTTTCAAAGACCAATTTTGCTAAATTAATCAAAAAGAATATAGCATATTATCTTTGATGCCTTTTGGGCTAAGAACCAAAAACTAACAATGCAAGTTTTGATATTCAGAAATATAGTAAAATATAAATTTTTATGAGTCATACTTTTACATGAATAATAGTAAAGTTGTTCTCATATTATATTCTTTAAGATCATGTTGTTTAGCATAGTTTAATGTTGTTAGGCCTTAATTTGCATAATTTTATGAGAATTCTAGAGATCTTACTTAACACCTTATAGGAATGGTGACACTACACTCATAAAAGTATAACTCAACCTTAAATGTTGGATTTTTTGAACAACCTACACCATATGATGGAACTTTATAATTTTGATAGTACACACAAGTCAATAAGTGAATTGTTATTACCCATATGAACTTAATTAAAGGAATCTCTTATCACATAGGTTTGGTTTCCATTACTCTTGACCATTCTTTAAAGGCATTAGTTCCATTTCTCTTAATGTATTTTTTCAATAGCTCTATGCTTAATAGTTTAGTTAGAAGATTCATCAAATTCATCTCTAACCTTATAAGATCATATGATTACTTCATTATTGATCTATTTCTTTACCAATCATAAGTTAGACAAATATATTTATTCTTTCAATCATAAAGTTTACTCTTGTGATAAAAATATAAATTTGGCTATCATAATACATTTATACTTATAATGTAAACTTCACCATTATTAAAATATTCATCAAAAAATTTCTTAGCCAATTTTTCTTCATACTAGCTATATCTAAGGTTATAAACATGGTTTCCATAATGAATCAAATAATAATTATAGTAGGTTACCTTAACCAATCAATTATGATCAACTATAATAATTATAGTAGGTTACCTTAACCAATCAATTAAAGTGGCTTACACAACTCAATATATCAAGATTAATTGTGTAAGCAATCATATGAAACTTCATTTGATCTTTGTAAAAGCATTGAAAATGATGTTTGTTGATACAAAGCCCAAAACTTGTTATAATATACTAAAATTTTAACAATGTGAAGATTGCAACCACTTTTAGAATTGACAAAGAGCCAAGAGACATACTTGGAATTATTGATAATAATATGCCATTGCATTAAGATCATGGCTCACAATATCAAGTTTGTATGTGATAAACCCATTCAATGTCACTCAATATGGTGATAAACACCCTAAAAAAATGTTCCAACATAGTGTCGTAAAGCATTTACCTTAATAGTTTGTAGCTTACATGGGGTCATATTTACTTATGGTTTATATATAAATGTATATATATATATTCCATGTGATAGCAAAGTGATACTTTCAAGTATTGGCACAATACACATCCATTAACACATAAGGTTGTTATTCATTGGTAGCATGTTGTACAACAAACAAATCAACACTTCCATACTTACATTGCAGTTGGTTTGGACAAGTCAATATTTCAGCAAGTTCTCTTGTGAACCAATCAAAATAGTTGGTCAGCAATAGTGAAATTGACCCAACAAATTATATGCCATGGAGACCACCTAAATATACAATTGGCCTCCTAATCCAATTGAAACAAACTAGAGAACACAAGTTAGGATAAATAAATTTCTCTAGTGCAATAAGTCATTATCATTATCAGATGTATTGTAAGACTGATAACAAATGCCAAATTTAAAGATTAGGGCATCAATTTTTGATATGCATAACTATAACTAGGAAAACATACATAATATATGGATTATGATAAAACACTTAAAATTATCTAATCAACAAGATCTAACTACTTGTCATTTCATTTGAGCATAGTGTTATAATATTTGTACTATATTTTAAAGCTTGTGAGATAATGTGTACCTAATTGTCACATATTCCAACATAATAGAAGGCACTAATTAGCTAGTACTAGTCAAATAAATGCTTGCTAAACTAGTATGACTTCATAAGGCATTGTACTTTCTTTCAAGGAATATTTCATGCATTGAATATGAAATGTCAAAGAGCATTGAGGTTAACACAACATAGTCTCATGGAATCATGATTTTCACCTTTAAATTAGTCTTACTAACTTTGACATTCTATAATAATGTGATAGGAGTGAATAATGGTTGTTTAATGCTACACCAAGTTATTTCCTACCGAAACTAAAATCTTAAAGAACTCTTAACTAGATTCTTTAGTCAGTCCATTGGTTCTCCATAGATTTGCTAAATATTAACTACAGTAAGTGAAGATGACATCAAGTGAAACAAAAGAATGATCATACTACCATAGGCATGGCTCCAAAACATAACTAATGATCATAATAACAAAGATAACTAGGAGTCCATTAGTTCATTATTTGAAAACACAAAAGAAACCATTGCCATCTTATGACTAAATTCAAAATTCTACCTCGTCATTTTCTTTTCAAAGTTTTAGATGCAATATTTTGCAAGCCCAAAGTGATAGTAAGAAACAAAAACAACTTAATGTACCACAACTAAATAATAGATAAAAAATTTTAGTAATATAATAAAAATTAAAACTAAGGTTGGCAACAATTTCTCAATTTATAGCCTTGGAAATACCCTTGTTTTTATCAATTTAGAATCATAATAATTTCCCAAAATGTTAGGACAATCTGATTTAATGATAGTTAAAAAGGGATTATCAGAACACATAACTTAGAAATAATTGATCTTTTTCGCTAATTTACTTTTGTTGTAACACTATATTTTATTTTGTTGATTATTTTCCAACAATCCTAAGGATTATTTCAATTTATGTAGACAAATTGTCACAATATATCAAGTTATAACAATTATCACCTCAAGTTATGACAAATTTTTCCACTAATGTGCACTTTAAATAGTGAGGTCATAAAAATAAGTCTTTGGATTAACCCAACACCATAGACCTTTTTAAAATAAAATATTGAAAATAAGTCACAAAGATCTCTCTTAGTGCATTATATGTGATGAAAGAAGACCTTTATATAATTTGTTTGGCTTTATTACTCAAAAGTAAGAATGATAGATTATAAGTAAGAATTATGATAGTAATGACTAGCTACTTTAATACATAGAATAACAAGTTTAATGGTCAAATAAATGGATAGTCCAATGATGATGACATTTATAGTCCAATAATCATAAAATAGTTAGTTTGACTAACTATTAAATTATGATAATTAACCTTTGAAAATACACTAATTTGCATCAAGTTCTTCCATCTATCAATTATCTTAGAAATAGAAAACAAAAAATGAAAACCTTTCAATTTGTCTATTTGGAGAGTGTGGTTGTTCTCATTTTGCAATGTTGCTTGTAGATATCTATCTTGAAAAGCAACTAAATATTAAATATGTTGAAATTTTCTTGAATGATCATTACTTTTGAAAGACAAGTACTATCATAATTATATAACATTTTGAGGATTAATCCTAACCATTGGCAATGTCAAGGGAAAACAAGAAAATATCAAAGGATATACCTTTTTTTTCTCCAATTTAACTACTATAAATTGGTTTGATGTCATTGTTAAAATATTTGGTACTTCTCCTATTTTTCCTTTTATATTATGTTTTTAAAATTTACCTATAATTTTTCATTTTGGTTTAGCCAAAGTAAAGAAGAAGATTTAACTAAAAATTGGGTTAAAAGCTGACATAAGTAACCTAACTTAACCTACCAAAAATTTGATTAAATCTAATTTACTTTGATTGAAAAATTCCAATGACTTGTATCCAAAACAACCAAAAACTCATTCAAAATCACCATAAAAGCTGAATAACTCACAACCAATATAACCTAAATCTTAAACCCAAGTATCCTAAAACCAACAATAACCCAAAATAATTTAAATAAAACCTAATTCAAAATTTTAATTCATTTTATCAATACTTAAATTTTATGGATATTTTTAATTTAAAATTATTTTTTATTTGATTTATTTTTATTTATGAATAATGATTATTTTTAAAATTATTTTTTAATATTTAAATTAGCATATGCACTAGTTTAAATATACCAAATATCAATTAAAATATTATTCATTCTTTACTTGGGTATTATAATTTTCTTACTTTCTTTGTAATTTTTTCATTACTATTAATGTTTATTACATTTTGATGTAAAGTTGAATTGAATATATAAGACATAGATAATATGGACCTTGTCAATAAAGCTATAGGGAAATGGATTTGGAAGTGATGATGCCAATGCTTTTAATTAGGATAGTAAAATTTAAGACCATTTTCCAAAAGTTTGAAATTTGAAATTCATAATGTTATATAAGTTGATTTCTTATATTGTATTAGACTATTTGTAAATCTAAGATTATTTGAACTTGAAATTGGAACTTCATAATGTAAAACAATTTGGATTACATTTTGTTGGTAACTTAGTTTCTTATTCCTTGTAGTGGTATAACAAAAATTAGAGAATCGATAACACTTTAGAAGCATGTGATGGCCTTTTTTGGTTTCTTTTTAGTGTCCATATATTTTTTTTTCTTATGATGTTATGTTTAATAAGAAAAAATGACTATAGACATTGATTTGGTTGACCAACTATTGACTCACTAAATAAACCGATGATCTAATCTAATCAATTGCTTATGTTAATGTTTGGACCAAATTTAATAACCGTAGTTGCAAAAACAGAGCAAATTAAACTCAATAGACTAAGACATTTTGTACCAAAACAAGGGTTTTTTTTCTTATGTTTGATAGATGATTAACAAAAGTGAACACTGCTAATTTTGTTTGCCATAATTTGGAGAAGCACCTACCTTAAAAGCATATAAACATTTATGAGCCATTACCATACTCACGAAAGAAAAATTGATGCATGCTAATTCAATCCCAAGAGGAAATATAAAGAATAGCTTGGAATCCACAATTAATTTCAAGAAAAGATGCAAAATGCTTGAACGTAATATTCATTAAGAAAAATGCAAATCCAATAATTGAGGTATCCCACATAATGTAGAAAAATTACATTAATGACTAAGAAGAAAAGAAAAAGGGAAAATATAATCATCTTCAATTCTACAATGATCTTTAATTCTATTCATCAATCTACTGCAGAAAAATTACAATTGTGCACATAGACACTCCCAATTTAAAATCTTATGTACTCTATATAATTTAAGTAACATATTATTTAAATTCAAAAAAAAAAGTCAAATTTGAATAAAAAATATCATATATAAATAACTGCTTAAATGAATTATAATATTTCTCAAATTTAGAATTTTTTTTACGTAATTTTTATTATTTAAGTAAGAAATTATGCACAATTTAAGAATAAATAAAATAAAAGTCATATTTGAATAAAAATATGTTGATTAACCTAAAATCCACCATAAGTTTACAGTACATTTAAATAGTAAAGTGAACATGAGCATAAGTATCAACCTCATGAGGAGGAAATTTAATTACCAAATTGTGTAAATTTCTACATTATCTAAATAAACCAAATGAAAAAAAGGTTATCTAACTATGAAACTAATAGTTAATTTTAAATTAACTAAAAATCAATAAACAAGGGGTTTAGGGCTTTGATTTTATCAACTAAATATCATTAACAAACTTAATACTTGGTTGTTAGAATTGAAACTTGTCAACAATAATGATTAAATTCCTTAAGGTATATGATATACTCTTTCAAGACTCAACAACTATACTTATATTAATGATTATAGAAATTAACACGAGTTCATTAAGATTTGTAGAATTCTTAATAATGATCACAAAGATGTGTACTTACTTCTAAACTATACAACATAGGTTTAATGCTCTCATGAGTTAGTATTAAACTTCCACTCTCACTTTATTGTTTAATGCCATAAACATCCAAATAATGGCTAGTTATTAACATGAATGAAAATCAAAAGTATCAAATTAAATTAACAAAAAATAATCAAATTAACTAGAATATTTATATGTTAAGAGAATTTAATGACTACATCTTTACCCTATAATAAAAAGATCTAGCCACTCACATTCATCAAAACACATGAATAAATAACTAAAAATTCATAAATAGTCCTAAAATAAATTAGTAAATAATGAGGAAGATGAGAAGAAAGTAAGAAGGTCAACAGTCTTTAAGTCGTGCACTTTCATTTCTCATTTTTTATGCTTTTCGATTCTCTACTTTGTGTTTTGTTCTCTCCCCCTAGATCATTTGTCATCATGATATTTTGTAGATCTCCCTCAAAATGACCAAAATACCCTAAAAAATGTCCCAAAAATATTGTGTACTGTTCAAGAAATTGTAACAAGGCAACGTTAGTTTGGTTATTTTTGCAAAGTTGCACATCTAGTATCAAATTAGTTCACCAACCAGCCATGAACTAGTGCCAATCTAACCTTCTAGTAGCAAATTGATCCTTTAATGGTTTTACAATTGGTCCACACCTTTAGTTCTATATTTTAGACTTCATTGCTTTGATTCTTTGCCAATAACTTCCAACCAATTTTTGGCTATCTAAATAATAGAATTTTAAGTTGGCCCCTTCATGAGAGTTGTAGCCTTATGCCTTAGCTTTCTAAAAAGCTAAAGAACACCCCAATTTGAGGTCTTTAACTCTAATTGTGACCTAAAAGCCAAATAGTGTCTAAGCTAATAGAATAGGAATTCTTGCTAAAACATGAGATGCATTTTAGTCCAAATCCTTTTTCTTTTTAAACTTGTTTGAAACCCAACTCTTCAATAACAAAACAACATATACTAGATAAATGCAATTAAACCCCAAATCATTAAGACTAATTAACTTAAAAACTAAGAAGAACACTTAAATTGTGTCAAAAATTGTGCAAAATAATTCCACACATCAAATGCCTTGAAACTTGCATAATTAGTTGTTCTCAAGCACATGAGTTGAAGAGTAGCACTTGCTAGCCAACCTCAAAAGTTCTCTTTTGAATATGCTTATCATGCCACTTCTTGGTCTTTTCCTTGTAAAGTCGAGCGCTCTTATAAGCATTCAACTTGAACTCTTCCAACTCACTCAATTGTAACAATCTCTTTTCACCCATCTTCAATTCTTTTACTACCTAATAGGCCTTATGCTCCACCTCTACTAGTGGGTGACAAGAATCCTCAAAGATAAATCTATATGGGGACATGCTTAAGGGTGTCTAAAAGTCTATCCCATATGCTTAAAGTGCATCATCCAACTTGTTTGACCAATCCTTCCTTAACTTGACAACAATTTTCTCCAAGGTTAACTTCAACTCTTGATTCATTAGCCCCATATAACCATTTGATTAATGATAATAAGTGAGTGTTACCTTGTGAGTTACCCCATACATTTTCAAGGAGGTGTCAAACAAATAATTATGGAAGTGAGACCCTTCATCACTAAGAATGTCTCTTAGGACATAATCTCAAAAAGATGTTTTTTTTTTTTTTTTTTCACAAATCTTATAATCACTTAAGAATCATTAGTTAAAGTTGCAATAACTTTAACTCATTTAAAAACATAGTCCACCACCACAAAAATATACTAATTTTTAAAGGATGACAGGAATGGATCCATGAAATCTATTCTCCACACATTAAATAATTTAATGTCCAAGATATTAGGTAATGGCATCTCATTCTTCTTAGACATGTTTCCAACCCTTTGACATCTATCACACATACTCACAAGTTGTCTAGTATCCTAGTACATGGTTGGCCAATAGAAATTAGACTACTATACCTTTGCAACTGTATTGGAAGTACCAAAATGTCTATCACACTCCATGGAATGGCAATGATAAATAATATCACTAATCTTCTCTTGAGGTAGACATCTCTAATCATTCCATCAGCACAAAATTTATACAATAGTGGTTCCTGCTAGAATTAGTACTTTACATTACCTATTAACTTCTTCTTTTGTTGATAACTCAAATCAAGTGGAACTATGTCACCCACCAAGTAGTTCACTAAATTTGCATACCATGGAAAAAGTGATATAACTAACAACTGCTTATTTTGAAAGCTCTCATTAATGGGTATCTTTATTGCTTGTGATTGTCTCCTAATTTGGACAAGTGATTTGAAACCACATTTTTTAAGCCCTTATTATCTCAAAATTTGAGATCAAACTCTTAAAATAACAACACCCATTGAATCAGTTATGGCTTTATGTCTTTCTCTGCCAATAGGTACTTAATTGCTATATGGTTAATATAAATGATTACTTTGGAACCTACAAAATATGATCAAAACTTGTCAAAAGCAAATACCATAACAAGCAATTCTTTCTTAGCAGTAGCATAATTCAATTGTGCATCATTTAAAATATGACTAGCATAATATATAACATGTAACTTCCCTTTTCTTCTTTGGCCAAGAACAACATTCAAAGCAATGTCATTAGCATCACACATTAGCTTAAAAGGCAAACTCCAATCTTATGCTGCTAGAATTGGCAGTGAAATTAACTCCTTGTCCAACCTATTAAATGTGTTCAAACAATCATCATCAAAATCAAAAGCAACATCCTCTTTTAACAAATTGTAAAGAGGTTTGGTAATTTTAGAAAAATCCTTAATAAAATGACAATAAAGCCCTTTGTGACCAAGGAAACTTCTAACTCCTTTAACATTGGTGGGTGGTGCCAACTTTTCAATTTTTTCTATCTTTACTCGTTCTAACTATATACCCATAGTTAAGATCTTATGACCCAACATAATGCCTTCCTACACCATAAAATAACATTTCTCCCAATTTAAGGTCATATTGGTCCCTTTACAATGTTGCAAAACTCTAGAAAAGATAGCTAAACAACTATCACAAGAAGATTCAAACACAAGAAAAAATCATCCATGAACACTTCCATGACCTTCTCAACAAATTCAAAGAAAATGACCATCATTCAACATTGGAATGTAGTTGGTGCATTACATAAACCAAAGTACGTCCTATGAAATGAAAAAATACCATAATGACAAGTGAAAGTGCTTTTTTCATGGTCTTTTAGGGCTATAGAAATTTTGTTATATCCCAAATACCCATCTAGAAAACAATAATATTCATAAATTACAAGTCTTTCAACATTTAATCAAGAAAAGGCAAAGGGAAATGGTCCTTACAAGTGGCCTCATAATGTTTTCTATAATCTATACATATTCTCCACCTAGTCATTGTCCTAGTGGGAATTAGTTCATTATGCACAACAATCATCCTACCCTTTTTGAGTACTATGTGCATTAGACTAATCCAAGAACTATCATATATTTAATAGATGATCCTTGTATCTAACCATAGAAGAGTTTGGTCTTGACCACTTCTTCCATATTAGGATTTAATCATCTTTGATTTTTAACAATAGGTTTATGGTTTTCCTCCATTAATATTCTATGGATGCACAAAGCTGGGTTAAGTCCTTTAAGGTCTAAAATAGTCCATCCTATGGCCTTTGTTCTCAATCTCAACACATCCAAGAATTTTTTAAGTTGAACATCAAATAATGAAGCACTTATAATCATAGGTAAAGTATTATTATAAACCAAAAAAGTGTACCTAAGATGTGGGGACAATGGATTCAACTTCAAAATTGTTGCTTGCACTTAGAAGGTAAAGGAAGTGACTTAGCTTTTCCAAGATCCTTAAATTGAAAACTTCGCTGCTTCGACATCAAACGGGTGGCTTCTAAGGCAAACACAACTATTGTAGACTCCAAATTATCATCCTTAGTTGTTCTTGCATTCACTAATCAATTCTCAAAAGGTTTTTTAGATATTTATCCCTAAAAACTTCTTGATTCAACTCTTCCACAAAATCAACTTGAAAAACATGATTAGTGTAAGAAGGATATCTAGTTACCTTAGACAAATTGAATTCTACTTCTTCATTACCAACCTTCAATGTCAACCTACCATTTTTAACATCTATAACAACTCCAGCCATGGCCAAGAAAGGACAGTCCAATAAAATTGCAATCTACTCATCTTTTTCCATTTCCAACACAATGAAATCAACAAAAATGAAAATTTTTTTTTACCTTGACTAACACATTTTCCAAAATACCCACGTGGTACTTCATTAATTGTTTAGCTAGTTGAAGGAAATGGTACTAGGTTTTAGCTCCGTTAATCCAAGTATCCTACACACAGATAAAGTCATTAGTGAAACACCAACACCTAAATCACACAAAACTCTAGAAAAATCAACATCACCAATTGTGCAAGGGATCAAGAAACTCCTTGAATCCTTAAACTTTGGTGGAACCTTGTTCTAGATAATTGCACTAAACCTTTCAATCAAAGCAATGGTCTTATGATCCTTCAATTTCCTCTTGTTTGACATCATCTCCTTAAGAAACTTTGCACAAGCAAGAATTTAAGCTAAGGCATCTACAAAAAGAATGTTAATGTGCAATTACCTAAACACTTTAAGAAATTTCTCAAACTACTTATCAATCTTATTTTGCTTAAGCCTCTAAGGAAAAGGAATGGGAGGGACATAAGGTTCAAGTACTAATGGTGGTGTGGATGGTGTCTTAGTATGCTCGACTTCTTTTTGAGTTACCTCTTCATGGCTTGCATCAACACCATCCTCCACTATAGCCTTATCACCTACCTAACCAAGTTGCTTACTACTTCTCAAGGTGATTGCCTTGCATTGCTCCTTTGGATTGACCTTTGTTTTACTAGGTAGGTTCCCTTTACCATGAGGTTGGATCACATATGCTATCTAACCCATTTAAACTTCTAAATTATAGTTGAAAGTAACCAATGAATCAAATTTAGATTCTAGCTGCCCAAAACTCTTTAAAGTGGCATTGGCTAGTTTTTCAGTAGCTAACTCTCATGTTAGTTTGCTCTCTTGTTGTTGCATCATTCCTTGGGGTCTTGGTTGAAAACTAGAAGGATTGGAAGGTCTTAAGCTGCTGCCTTGATTTCCTTAATCTCTTCAAGATAAATTAGGATGATTTCTTCAACCTAGGTTATAAGTTTGGGAATAAGGATTATTTTGCTATTGCCTATTAAAATTTGACACAAGTTTTGCTTGTTCAACTTGCATAGAATTACAACTAAGGTGTGCTCCTCCACAGCAATCACAATTCATAGCATTAAGGTTATAAATAACATTAACATTGCTCAACTTACCAAACATTTTTACCAAGTTATCAACATGGCATTAAGCATATTTATTCCATCAACTTCATATATGCTTGGAGCTCTTTTGGGCATGCCTTTTTTGTTTGACCACTAATAATTATTGGAAGTCATATCCTCTAGTAGCTTAAATGCCTCTTCTACTAACTTTCCCATCAAGGCACTTCTTACAGCTACATCTATAATAATTTTGACTAAATGTGTCAAACCGTTATAAAATGTTTGCACTAGTGACCAATTAGGTAAACCATGACGGGGACATCATCTTTGCAATTCCTTAAGCCTTTCCCAAGCTTTATACAAAAACTCACTATCAAACTAAATGAAACTTTTAATATCATTCCTAAGTTTTGTAATCCTACTTAGAGAAAAATACTTACTTAAAATGCTTGTGGTAAGGCATTCAAAGTTGTAAAAGAATCAAGAGCCTTGTACTTCAACTAGATCTTTGCCTTATCCTTAAGAGAAAATAGAAGAAGTCTCAAATGAATGACATTATTACTAACTCCATTAATCTTGATAGTATCACAAATTTCCAAGAAGTTAGCAAGATGTGCATTTGGGTCCTATGGCTCTCCACCAAACTAATAATTGAACTATTTGAATAAGGCCTAGTTTGATCTTGAAAGTACTAGCATCCACTATTGGCCTTGCAATAATAGATTGGGCACCATTGACACTTGGCATGGCATAATCACACAATGCTCTTGGATTTTGATTTTGATTGATCAATTTTTCTTTCATTATTGCTTGATCTTGCTCCAATCATCACTCTTTCTTTAGTGTATGCAAAGTTCATTCTATCTCAAGATCAAATAAGATAATCTACCCATATATATGTGACTTACAATAAACAACCCTGTAATGTCAAGAACAAATATATCAATATAATATTAAACAAAGAATCACTTAATGTAGTAAAGATGAATCAAAATTTAGCAAAAAGGGCTTTGAAAAGAAACCCCAAAAAAGAACACAAAAGTGACTAGAAACCCTAGTAAATGATTTTTTTCACCATAGCCATTATCCTTGATTAGAATGTCATTTCCTTCAAAATGGATATAAGCATGACCCCTAATTCAACAATTAATTTTTATTCTTCTAGTGCCTATCTCAATTCTTACTAAAAACACCTCTCACAAGAAAACTTTGCAAACTTAAAACTTAAACATCAAAATATAAATTAAACCTAGTCCAACCCTTATTAGGAATAAAAACACATGAAAATAGAAAATCAATAACATCCTAAACAAAAACAAATGAATCAAAAGAGGAAGAGTTACAAAAATTGAATAAAAAAACTAATTAAGAAGAAATCTAGAATCACATATTCAAATTAGCAAAACATAAAAACTCAATAAATGAAATTAAAGTAGAATAAGAGTATAGATAACAATACAAAAACAAAAATACAATCAAAATTAATAAAGAAAATTCATTATTTTGATATTGAAAACTCTTCTCCCCAATATTGGCACCAAAAACTTTATTACCCAAATATCCACCATAAGTGTATGGGACATTCAAGTAGTAAAGTGGATGTGAGTCCAAGTATTGATCCTAAGAAGAAGAAAATTCAAGTACCAAATTATGCAAATTTCTTATGTTATCTAAATAAATTAAATGAAGAAAATGTTATCTAACTAAGAAATTAAAAGCCAATTTTAAATGTAAACTGAAAATCGATAAATAAGGGTTTTATCACTCGATTTTTATCAACTAAATATCATTAACAAGCTTAACATCTGGTTGTTAAAATTGAAACTTGTTAACAACAATGATCAAATTCTTTAAAGTATATGATGATTACTTTTAAAAGTCAACAACTATACTCATACTAATCTTATATCTACTTTTGTGATTATAAAAACTAACACAAGTTCATTAAGTTTTATAAAATTTTTATCAATGATCACAAAGGTGTGTATTTATTTATAACTAAACAACCTGGTTTAATGTTTTTATGAATACACTCCCACTTTCACTCCATTGTTTAATACTTAAACATGCAAATAATGACTAGTTATAAAGTATCAAATTTAATTAAAGAAAAGCAAGCAAAAGAATCAAAATATTAGTTTGCTAATAGAATTTAGGGACAACATTCTCATCGTAGAATGAAAGATCTATTCACTTATATTCATTATAACACATGAATAAACAATTAAATGTTCATAAAACATCTTAAAATAAATTAGTAACTAAAGATAAAAAAGGGAAGAATGTAAGAATACAAGTAGTCTTTGAGTCTCGCACTTTTGTCTCTTGGTTTTATTGCTTTTTGCTCCTTTATCTCCTTAAACTAATTTGAAGCCCAATTTGTCACTTAAATACATAAATTAACAAAATAATAAAAACAAGATAAATGCAATTAAACCCCATAATATTAAAATTGATTAGCCAACAAATTAGGAAAAACGCTCAATTTGTGATATAAAATATGTGAAATATTTTCACATATCAAGCATTTGATTTGAGTAATTGAAATAAATTATATTGTTGGTCAAATTTTAGTCTTTTTAACTAATTTATGCAATTTAAGTAACAAATTATTTAAAATTAAAAAAAAAATGTCATATTAAAAAAAAACAATTTAAATAAATACTTAAAATAAAGGAGTTACTCTATTTCAAGAAGAATTAAATTAGAAATTTCCCAATCTTTTTTCTTCTTTAATTTTCACAAGATCATATACCACTAGGTACAACACATTCATTGTTATTAATCTTCCTTTTCAATTTATCAAAAAGCATGGACTCAACCAAAATTGATTGTTAGTTTATTAATCAAGTTTATTAATAACCATGACTATTACATGAACAAAATTAATTTGACACAAGTTTATGCACAAAATTATTATAAGTATTAGTTACAAATTTTTAATGTTTTAATACATAATTATAATTAATAATGTGATCACAAGTATATATTTATCATGTAAATCATTAACTTTACCATTTCTACTACATGAAAGTGATTGAAGAAAAAGAAAATTAAAAAAAAAAATGGGGTGAGTGCAAACATAGCCAACTTACGAATATCTCATTGAACTAACTTACTTTTGAACCATAATATAATTCCACCTTAAAAGGAATGGTGGCTGAAGATGATCTACTTGTTGTAGCCACCTTTTATTAGCTTCAAAAATTAGTATAATTATTTCTTTCTTTAACTATTTTTTACCTTTTAAGTTTGCATGACATTAGAACTCCATGATTTTAAAATTTTCATTATTTTACTATACAAAAATTTGTGAAAATTTTCTATAAATTATGTTTTGTGGACTTACAAATGTGTATAGGTGTGGGGATAGGGACATTTAAATGTGTATAAGCGTGACTAATGGGCTTCTGAATGGGAAAAAAAATCTATCATTACAACTATTTTTGTGATTAATTAGGAGATCAATCACACTCTCCATTTATAGCATGTGGGTTTTCACCATAAAATCTATAATCAATTGCACTTGTGCGAAAAATGGTAGAGTTCTAATTATTAATGTGAACATAATAATTAAAAGAAACTCCTAAAATATACCATGCATTGTGTGGTCTAATAATTTAAAATTCTTGTCATAACGAATAAATTGTCCTAAAATTTCACACGCAGGCATTATTTATGTGTAATAATAATATAATATAGTACTCACAACTCCCTATTCACCACAAAGTACTAGTTGTACTCACAACTCCCTCTTCACCATAAAGTACTAGTGGTGTAATCATAGTCAAATTAACTATCAGCTTTTGGCATCCAATACCAAGCATTTTCAAGTTGTCCCATTTTTTGGTAAGGGCAATGGATGATCCTTATGCCAAAAAGATAGAAGAAAAACAAACAAAATAGAGGTTTTAATGTAGGATTTACTGACTATATCATATGAAGTTCCTGACTTCTCCCTAGGATCTACTAGTTTGTGATACTTAGAGGGGGGTGAATCAGTATCACCACAATTCGCAATTCGCAGGTAAGTGAACAACTTCAACCTCTTCTTAAAAGAGAATTCTTTCTCAGACTTGACTAAGGTAAATCTATTGCTACCTACTAATCACAATAGTCCCCAAAGTCACCTTTCAGACACCTTGCCTAATAGACAATTTGGATGTTCTTGTTTAGGCATTCGTTAGGTTATGGCTTGGCTGATACTTTAGTTGCATTCACAACTCAATTCAAAACACAGAACGTAAAGCAAATTAAGGACACATGAGATTTACGTGGTTCCGTCAACGTGACGTACATCCATGATGGTAGGGACTCTCCCTTACCGAGACTATCCACTATACTTGAGAATTCCAGTTACAATGGATGTCTTAATCCTCTGCTCCTTTCATTATTGCAAATGCTAAGCAAGTATAATACAAAGAGTGTCACTTACTGTGTCTACCTTTCTTCTCGCTTGTCTTGCCTCTGTTGAATTGAAAGGCTGCTCCACTACTGCTTAGAAGTTCACCACAACGCTCTCTAACCTCTCTTGAAGAAATCTGGAAATTCGTTGAGTTCTTTCCGATACTTCGCCGAATTCCTTCTCTAGGTTGTCTCACACAGCTCCTGCTTTTACCGTCTCATGGTCTCTCACCCGTCTCCTTGTCTTACGGCTCACCTCACGTTTCTGGTTTGCCATTCCACATCTCACGCACGTTTCTGGTTTGCACCCTTTGTTGGTCTCACGCCGACACACGTTTTGGTCTCACGCCATTTCACGTTCTGGTCTCACGCAGTCCAGCCGGATCTCTCACCGTTCAGCCGGATCTCTCTCACCGTCCAGCCAGATTTCTCTCTACTGGTGGCTTCTGTTTTTCCCGTCCAGCCCTGTTCTGCCATATACCCCTCTTAGTTGGCCGAATTGGGTTTTTTTGTTCACCTCTTCTTGAGAGTTCTTGTGTTTTTTGCCATGTGTTCCTTTGCCGTCCACTCTCCTCTTCGGCCGTCTCTGTATTTTCTCCCTTTTGACTCGATTGTGTTGTCCGTTTCTCTCTCTACCTCTTTGCCGTGTTGTCTCCTCACTAACCGTTGGTGTGTTGGTGGTGTGCCATTCCTCATGGGTTTCTCTCTCTTGCCGGTGGTGTTCCATTCCTCACCTTCGCCGTCCACTCTGATTTTGCCGTATATAATTTTTCTCTCTTTTCCAACGGCTTCTCTCTTTGGTCGGCTGGTTGTCTAGGTTTTTTGTCCATTTTGCTCAATTGTCAACTTTTTCCTTTTTTGTTGTCTTCCAATGGCCTTTATATACTCCTCCATGAAACCCTAATAGGGCTTACTTGCGGCGAATTTACTGTCTTGCCCTTCCATATGGCTTTTACGTTCTTGCCCCTCTATGTGGCTTTTACCTTCTTGCCCTTCCATATGGCTTTACTTTCTTGCACACTTAAACCTAGTTGACAACAATTACAACCCATACAAGGCTGTGGGAACAACAATCTCCCCCTTTGTAATTGTTAGCAATACTCATAACAAAAGCGACTATGTAGTAGTTTCAACTCCCCCTAAATATGCACTCCCCCTGCACTATTTCTTCTCTCCCTCTTTGCCAACCAATTACAAATCTGAAAAACTCGTAAAGTGGAGATGGAGGATTCACCTAAACTTCAGGCTTAAGGAGGCATTTGCACAGATAGACTTAATCTGTGCTTTGCAAACAGCTCTGTGGATAGAGATTTAGTTAAAGTATCTGAAATTTGATCTTTAGTGCCAACATACTCCAACTGAATTGTACCCTGTTCCACTTGATCTTTGATGAAGTGATACCGGATGTCAATATGCTTGCTCCTCGAATGTTGAACCGGATTCTTGCTGAGATCAATAGTACTTTGATTATCACAAAGTACACTCACTGGTAACTTCACTTCAACACCCAAGTCTACCAATTGTTTTAGCATCCATATCACCTGTGTACATGCTGCACAAGCAGCCATATACTCAACCTTAGCTGTGCTCAAAGCAACACTGTTTTGTTTTATACTTAACCATGTAACACACTTTGAACCCAAGTAGAAGCTGCAGCTGCTGGTTGATTTTCTATCATCTATACTTCCTGCCCAGTCTGCATCAGTGTATGCTTGTAGTTTAATAGAATCCATGGCTGGATACCATAAGCCCATTTCTAGTGTTCCTTTAAGGTACCTTAGGATTCTTTTCACTGCCAACACATGAGACTCCTTAGGATTAGCTTGGAATCTGCTGGCAGCGCACACAGCTTGCATAAGATCAGGCCTTGTGCTGTAAGGTACAGAAGGCTCCCTATCATCTTCCTGTACTCTGTAGGGCTTGTACTCCTTCCCTCCTGATCTTTTGTTAACTTATAGCCCACTGTCATAGGGGTACTGATAGATCTGCTATCCTTCATGTCAAACCTTTTCAGCATCTCTTTGGCATATTTTGTATGAGAAATAAAGATACCTTCTTCACACTGTTTTATTTGTAATCCAAGAAAGTACATCATTTCTCCAATCAATGACATCTCAAATTCCTCACTCATCTTCTGTGCAAAATCTTGGCATAGCTCAGAGTGATCCCTTCCAAAGATGATCTCATATACATATACTATGGTTATCAGCTGGCCTTTCTCTAAGTTGAACACATACAGGTTATTATCAACCGTTCCTCTTCTGAAGTTCAACCTTCTCAAGTACACATCCAGCCTACTGTACCATGCTCTTGGAGCTTGCTTAAGACCATACAAGGCTTTCTTCAGCTTGCACACATATGTCTCATCCTTACTGATTTGTACTCTATCGGGTTATTCAATATACACTTTTTCTTTCAGGAGCCCATTCAGAAAGGTGGATTTCACATCCATCTGATAGACTTTATACCTCTTTTGTGCTGTCAAAGCTAAGAACATTCCGATAGTTTCTAACCTTGCTATTGGTGCAAAAGTTTCATCAACATCTACCCCTTCTATCTGAGTGTAGCCTTTGCAAACCAGCCTGGCCTTGTTCCTTACCACCTTGCCATCTTCATTGTGTTTATTCCTAAACACCCACTTTGTTCCTATGACATTCTTATTAGTGGGTCTTGGAACCAGCTCCCATGTATCATTCTTCTCAATTTGATCCAGCTCCTCATTGATAGCTTTGACCCAAGCTTTGTCTTGAATAGCCTCTTTAACAAATTTAGGTTCAACTTATGAGAGTAGAGTAGTAGCTCTCATAATTCTTCTTCTTGTTGTAATTCCTGCTGATGGGTCACCTATGATCTGATCTCCTTAATGAGCACTGGTCCATGTTTTCTTTGTCCTTCTTCCTTACACCATCTTAGTTGCAAGAGGATCTCTTTCTTCATCTTCAGACTCACTCTTCTCTGAGTCTGAACTTACTTCTTGTTTCTTTTCTTCAGGTTGGTCTGATTCTTCATCTACATTGAAGTCATCTTCTTCATTGTCCTCAGCTTCTCCATTCTACATTGTTTTCCAGTTCTCATCTATTCTCACATCATTGGAAGTGATCACTTTTCCCAGCTTATGTAGGAAAACTCTATAACCTTTTGTCTTTGCTGAGTATCCCATAAAGATGCCTTCATCAGACCTAGCGTTGAATTTTCCCAAGTTTTGCTCCTTATTCTTCACAAAATATGGGCTGCCAAAGACTCTGAGATACTTAGCTGTTGTCTTGTTCCCACTCCATAGCTCATAGGAAGTCTTATCAGTATTGGGCCTTAGTAGAACTCTGTTCAGTAGGTGCACAGCTGTAAATGTTGCTTCCATCCAAAATCTTGTGTGAAGTTTGGATTCTAACAGTAGAGTTCTTGCCATTTCAACCACAACTCTATTCTTCCTCTTTACCACCCCGTTCTGTTGAGGTGTTCTCACTGCTGCCATCTAATGGTGAATACCATGCTTCTCAAGGTAATCTTCAAAAGTTTCATTTGTAAATTCAGTGCCTTGATCTGACCTTAATACTTTGATCTTCCTTCCACTCTCATTTTCAGCCAATTTTCTGTATCTCTTGAAGCAATTCAGAACTTCTGACTTGTGTTTAAGGTGTATGATGCAGGTCCTTCTGGAATAATCATCAACAAACAAGATGAAGTACCTCTCACCATTCAACCCTTTTGTTCTCATCGGCCCACACAAATCAGTATGCACAATGTCAAGCACTGCTTCAAAACTGAACTCTTTGGTTTTATACTACTTTCTGACATGTTTTCCTTTAGAGCATGCTGAGCAAACATACTCTCTTTTTCAGAACTTGTTTCTCCTATCATTTCAAGCTTCTGCAAGTTCTCTTTGCTACTTTTAAGTTGTTGCAGAAGTCTCAGCAACTCTTTCTCCATTTCTTCAATTTTTGAAGCCCTTGAGCCAAGCTCTACTGTAAGGTCTTCACATATTTTGATCTGTTCCTCAAATCTTCTCTTCAAGTCAATATGCTCAGCCCTTATTTCATCCTTTTGACTTTCAACTTCCTCAGACTTTGCTTCAACTTGTTTTATATGGGCCTCCAACCTTCTTATGGTTCTACCCCTTCTAATTATCTCCTTTGAAGTTGCTTCCAACTCAACTTCAAGATCTGGCTCTTCTTCATCAACTTCCTCTTCCTCTTCAGAGGTTGAGCTACTACCTTGTGCTGATGCCATAAAGACATACTCATCTGATGAGTCTTCATCTTCTTCCTCATCAGCTTCTTTTGTCTGACTCATATAACTCTTGAATGAGCCTCTCGTCTTCCTCTGTGGGTTGGCAATCTCCTTACTGGACTTCTTTGATTTGAATGATGATCTTCTTCATCTTGAATTCTGCTCATCATCACCATCCTCATCTTCATCATCAAGTTTCACTTTGCACTGAGAAGCAAAGTGTCCAGTCTGCCCACAATGATAACATCTTAAGGACAATTGTCCTTTTCCCTTCTTAAACCCCTTTTTGAATTTCCTTGTGAAGTAAGCCAATACTTCACCTTCACTTTCTTCCTCATCATCATCATCATCCTCACTTGATGATTCTTCCTCTTCTTTTATCTTCAAGTGTTTCATAGCTTTGAAAGCTGCCTCCTTTGATACCTTTGACATTGAGGAGCTCTCAGTTGACTTTATTCTCATCTCATATGCAATGAGATTGCACTAGAGATCATGCAGAGACATAGAATTAAGATCTCTACTCTCCTCTATGGCAACCACCTTTGAGGCAAACCTCTTAGGTAGAATTCTCAGAATTTTCTTCATAATCGATGAGTCCTTCTTGTTCTTCCCATGACTTCTCAGGTTGTTTACAGTGTCAATAACCCTGGTGAAGAACTCTTGAACTGTCTCATTCTTCTGCATTCTGAGAGATTCATATCTCTCCTTAAACACTTGAAGCTTAGCCTCCTTCATTCTGCCATCACCTTCATAGACTTTTTGCAATCTGTCCCATATCTCCTTGGCAGATTTGCAGTCCATAACTTTAGCATACTCAGTATCTGTCAATGCTAAAATGATGACATTTGAGGCCTTCCCATTTATCTAAAATTGCCTTAACTCCTCTGGGGTTGGGTCTTTACTTTCTTCTAGAGCCACAAAACCCTCTTGTATGCATTTCACCACGTTCATGCCTATGGTTGCAAATACCACTTGCATTCTTGCTCTCCACATATGATAGTTGGTTCCGTTGAAGATTGGAACCTTCTTGCTGTAAGTGGTGCTAGTGCTGGTACCAGCTTCCATTTCTCGGTATGCTGAACAAGTCAAACTTCTAGATCCTTTCAAACTAGTACACTAAGCTGTTAAGCTTCAAACTAGTGAACTTGTGCTATGATACCAATTGAAGTTCCTGACTTCTTCTTAGAATCTACTAGTTTGTGATACTGAGAGGGGGGTGAATCAGTATCACCACAATTCGCAATTCGCAGGTAAGTGAACAACTTCAACCTCTTCTTAAAAGTGAACTCTTTCTCAGACTCGACTATTGTGATTAGTAGGTAGCAATAGATCTACCTTAGTCGAGTCTGAGAAAGAGTTCACTTTTAAGAAGAAGTTGAAGTTGTTCACTTACCTGCGAATTACGAATTGTGGTGATACTAATTCACCCCCCTCTCAGTATCACAAACTAGTAGATCCTAGGGAGAAGTCAGGAACTTCATCATAGCTTGTGTATGTATATAGAAAGGGAAAGTCTTTAGCTTTTTTATTTCATTGATATTGATCACTATGTATAAATTAAAAGGTAAGTCCCAATCAAAGAAAAATCATAAAAGATCAATTTTAACTAAAGATTTAACGATTGTGACAAATAAATATATAAGCTATCCAACATTGGTACCAAGCTAAATTTCATGTTCATTCAAAAGGATTGATCGTTGCAACCAAAGATCTAGAAGAATAATTACAAATATCTCAACAATCAATAATAAATATATTCTTAATGAAAACACAATAGATTGTCATTTAAATTGCTTCAAATTATATTTTGTCATTAGAAGTTTATTCTCATTTGACAAATGCCTTATTATTGCAACTTGCGTCCCTCTAATATATTATTCAATGAAATAAAATATTACTATTAAAATTTACAGTAGCTCAAATTCATTATTTGTTGCCAAAATATGATTATGTCACTAAGATTCATAATAATAATTTATAGGTAGATGACATATGTAGGGAAATGTAATACTTGTAAGGGAGGTAAAGCATTAAGATTGCAAGGCAAAAACAATTTGCTTCTAAGAACCATAAAGTCTTAGAGATGTTGATTGCCTACAAGATCAATAAAGGGTTATGTAGACTTTAAAATTGTAAAATTGGGAGACTTTCAATTTTAGGACACTCACATTTTCATTAATATTGGTAACCATCCTCAAGATTATAAGAAATATTAGGTACATTATTCTCAATCATGCAACTATGGATAGTGTGAATAAGATTCAATTTCATAGGTAGTATTATCACTTAATGTCATATAATTAAACTTGAATATACTAATATAAATGAGAGGTAATGTAGAATTCTAACTTTATAATAATTTAAGTAAATTATTTGATTAAACAAAAAAATATATTGGAATACCAATTAATAAAATTTCAGTTTTAGGTTCTTTCATAACTATAATATTTAAAACTTTCAATTATGCATAATGTTAACTCAATTCTATTGAAATTATTAATCCTATAAAATTAACAAGCACTGTTACTTGAATTCTCCCTTCGATTTTCAATAAATAGAACAAGCTCTCTATTTAAACCCTAACTATTATATCCTAAGAATAAGCTCACTAGAGTTATATATTAAAAATCTTAAGAAATAGGAAAATAGGTTAATCCAAGTATTAATCACACATGTTAGGATTATTTAACTTATGTTAAGTTATTCATAACAATAAGAAGTAAACTTGTCCACAATTCTCCACTATTAATTGCTACTTGGTCATTAGGAATTGGATAAATATGGGCACTACCAAATAAATGGGCTAAAGCAGCCATTCAAAACCTCTCCATAAAGTTTAATATAGTAATACAGTGGTTTTATGTCCACTATATTTGAGAGTGCTGCAATAGATCTATCACAATGGTTTTCTTCACTTATAGCAATACATAAGAAATCGCTACCTAAAGATGATTTAGGTAGCAATTTTGAATGATTATCACTATAGTTATTTACAATCTTTACATGACAGTTTTTTAGTAGAATACGTAGCAATTTTTTTTATAAAATTCATAGTGGTTTTTTTTAGTAGAATACACAATGTATTTTTAAGAGAATATGTAGTGTTTTTTTTAAGAGAATATGTAGCATTTTTTGGTAGAATACGTATTAGTTTTTTCAATAGAATATGCAATGGTTTTTTAGTAGAATATGTACCAATTTTTGAGTGAACTATGTAGTAGTTTTTTTTTTTTTGTAAAAGATGCAATGATTTTCTAAATAAAAGATGCAATACCTTTTTAAGAGAATATGTAGCAATTTTTTTAGGCCATTGGGTGCTAGCAAAAATTCTAAGATACTTTATAGTGATGAGGGATCACTAAAGAATCTTGCCTAGCCATTTCAATAATTGTGTTAACATCCTATTTGATTAATGAGACATTGTTCCATCCACCATCTGTAACTTGCATCCACTAACCTTAAAGTAAAATTAGACTTCGCAAGATGAAATAAACCACAGTTGATTACAATTTACACTACTAAAATCAACCTCTTTGAAAGTTTGTGTTTCTTCAAAATTTCTTTGAAAATTGTTCATCAATTTTTTTACATTAAAACTATAAACATAAGATCCCTATTATTTTATATTATGTGAGCATATATAAGATTAAGGGTGTATATGAAACTACCTAACCTATCCAATCTAACCAACTTGAGCAAAATTGAACCAAAATCATTGAAACCACTAAAAATGAATTGGTTATAATTCGTAATTTAAGAAAATTATTTTTAATGGTTTCAAAACTAGTAAAATTGAACTAACCTCCTAATACTAATCAAACTTGAATTATATTTAATCAAGATGTGAACTACTTAAAAAAGCTATACTATCTCCTATAAATTTAGAACTTCAATCCATTTATACTTGTATTTTAATGTAGTTAATTTTCTCCAATTTCTTACTTAAAATAAAAGGTTATCAAGTTATAATAAAGGTGTGAACCACTCAAAAAAGCACAACTATCTCTTGTAAATCTAAAACTTCAATCCATTTACACTTTTATTTTAATGTAATTAATTTTCTCCAATGGTTTACTTAAAATAGAATGTTATTCATGTTATTTATGTAATTTTTTTCATGGACATCTAAATTCTTGAAAGTTTATTTGTTCTTATAAATATTATTCAAACTACCAAATTGACCAAAGCAATCCATAATCACTAATGATTATTTGATTGATTTCAATTTTCGCAGCTTAATTGCAGTTTTAAATTTTTGAAATTGCTACTAATGGTTTGGTTTGAATATATCTGTAGAACCAACCCAAATCAATCTACATATACCCCTATATAACACATACACATTAAAAACTATAGGAAACTTATATTTTTATTGGTAAGTTGTAGAAATAATTCACATAAACAAATTTAAAAACAACTAATTTCTCATTAGTTTAAGTAACAACTTGTAAAGAATTGTGTCTATATCTTTTTCATGATATTATAAAGCCAAGCCTATTAATTTATCAGAATCACACACATTCCACATTCATTTAAGCAAGCTTAAAGTGCCAACTCCATAAAACACTTTGTTATGTTTATTAAGATTTTTCAAAACTCATGCTTCTTATTACATTTGAGATTACCAAGCATTGTAAAACACTATGATGGAAATAACCAAGTATAGTACTTTAATCAAACTAATGATGTATATTAACTAATTAAACTTAAGATTTGGTATCGTGTTAATTTGTTGTTCATCAAGTCTTTTGTCAACTTTAGCTTAATTTTGGTCTATTAATTAATCGATGTGTATAAACATGTCATTTAGTATATATTATTGTGAATATTAAAATCACAAAGAAAATACACATGGTTAAGTGGTTAATAATTCATCCTATATTAGAAAGGGCATGAGCTAGAAACTTATTGGAGTTAACATTTTTGCATGATAGATGTTTACTAGCCTAGTGGAAACCACACCTCTTTTACAAAGAAAGAATCATGGGTTCAAAGCCTTCTTTTTTGGGGGGGTTTACTACATAATTGATTTATTAAAATTCCAATTATTTGTAATTACCAATAGGCCTAGTGATTATGCTATGTCAAGGACATGGAATCTACCTAGGTTCAATACACAATAAAGGCAACCTTTTATTGTTTTCCCCCCATTTTTTTAGCATGTTTGTTTGTACTAGATAAATTGGGTATATCTTCATATCATGACTCTTAAACTTGATGCTTTTCACATAATTATAGGAAAAGAACATACCATCTATTAAAGAATGAAAAACAAAAGAGGTCATAACTCAATCAATTTAGACTTAACGAATATGTTTCAAATGTCATGAAGTTGGAATCTAATTCCTTCAATGTTCTAGCCATGAATAATTGAATAATTTTTCCCTAAGATTGTTAGTACTAGATAAATTGGTGTACCAAGAAAGTGGAAAATGGTATCAAGTCATGTATCACATGTCATTTTTAACTAGGCTAAATTTGCCTATATTATTATGTGATAGAGGTTTTGTGATTCTCCTCATAAGATTAAATGAAGTACAATTGATTGCAATTTATACTATTGATCTCAAACCCTTTGGAAATTTGTGCTTCTTCAAAATTGGTCTCAAAATTGTCTATTGCTTCTTTTATAGGGAAACCATTGATGAAAAATTCATCTAAATAATCCAAGGAAATACATCTTACTCTATATCATGTGATTGTATGTAATGCATATAATAGAATTCTAAGGGTTACTTAGCCACATAATACGTGACTTGGATATAATAGACAAAAGCCTCTTAATGTGTCTTTTTATAAACGGTCGCCAAGTATAACTACCAAGTAAAGACCCATTAGTGCCTTATTTATTTGAAAATGCACCAACAAATTATACATTCATATCCTTAAATGTGTGGGAGGTAGGTATAGTCCATTAGGTTTATCAGCTCTAATTGGGCTTGTAAATAAGATAAGTAAAATTCATTTTCCATTATTTGCTACATTGCTCAAAGATATCATCTTATTGATAATGCACATAATGTACAACTAACATAATGGAACCAATAGATTGTAT
The DNA here is from genome assembly GCA_037832385.1 of Rhizophora apiculata. Classification (NCBI taxonomy): domain Eukaryota; kingdom Viridiplantae; phylum Streptophyta; class Magnoliopsida; order Malpighiales; family Rhizophoraceae; genus Rhizophora; species Rhizophora apiculata. The sequence goes on along the minus strand of CM075439.1, from coordinate 8,815,584 downwards.
ATTTGATTGCAAATCTAGTGAAAATAGAGTTATCTCCACTTGCAAGTTGCAATAATGCAAAATAATGATTTCCAACTCGCCCTTCAAATGAGGAAGTTTATATTGTTTAAGATCCTATAGAATATTTAGATATATGGTAGTGATTGTTAATAAAGCTTGATATAAATGAAAAGGGAAGAGTAGTTGAACTCTGTATTTTAATCAAATTTCTCTTCCTCTCATCATCAAATGTAATTTTCTTTGTGACATAAATATTAGAAAAATTAACTTGTTCTTTTCTTTAATGTTTATCTTAATATCATTTGGATTCTAGCATAATTACTTTCCTAATATGTTTTCAATTAGAAGAGCAATTGTTGCACATATAGTATTTTTGTTATAATCTAATCTTGGACATTGAAGTCTAGATCCAGAGAATCTAAGATCTACAACAATAGATAAATTTATGTGTCAAATCTAATGTCATATAATTTCAACAAATGAAGCAATTAGCAGCTTTAGATTTGAGCCTTCTTTAACAAATAACATAAGAAGATTACATTTAATAAAATGGATAAGAATTACAACATGAAGCTTAGAAGAAGTTTTTATGAGTTGATTAGATCCAAATTTGGTAGAAAAATTACTTAAGATCAAAGAAAGAATGTATGGTTGAGATTAAGATTTAAGTAAGACAAATGTGTAGAAAACTTTATAAATAGAAGTGAAGTGCTAAGATCTAGCAAGCCAATTCAAGCCCAAAAGAGCCAACTAAGAGGCCTAAAAAAAGTAAAGAGAAAATGCAAATAAAACAATTAAAAAAAGTTTATTTCCCATTCTCATAAACTCTATAAAGACATCCCAAAAGCCTATAATGAGATAAGTTTAACTCCTAGTTCTTTTTAAAAGCCAAATACATGATAAATATTTATTAGTTTATGATTGGTTATGACAATATGAGATTAAAACCTCTTAATGGCATATTTTTAAAACATAGGGATGTTTGATGATGGTTAAAGGAAAATCTTTTATAATTAAAATGAACTATTTGGAAATAAAATAACAAAAACTCAATTCTCCAAATGTGTTGTTTTTTTATTATATATTAACTTTGCAAATATATTTGGATCAAAAAGTAACCATTGGATGATCAGCTATCAAATTTGGTGGTAGTTGATGTGCATATATTCATTATGCACTTTGGTTATTATGTACTTAACTATGATAGGCATATTTAAGTGTTAATAGTTGGCTAGCCATGAAGATAAATATGTATATATATTATGTATATGGATATGGTTTGATAAAAGTGATTTTGCTCTTTACTTGTCTCTCTTTGTGTCCTAAGTTTTCGATATTACATATGTGTGTACATATAGGGGTGGTATCTAATTGTATTTCCAATGATTGTATTTAATGTCTAATGATTACATTGATTTTCTATAACTATATTTTTGCATAGTAAAATGTCTCATTTTTTATCTTGCTATTTATCTAATTAAGCCTTTCATTTATATTATGCATATTATAATTGCTCCCTAAGTCATCATACTCATTCCCTTTCTTTTTTTTTAAAACTATTTTCAGATAGCCTAAATTTAATGTGACTATCCTGACATCCTTTGATACTTAGATGGACTTGGGGGCACTACTATGCATATGCATCTAATTATCTACTTTAGTGCTCAATTAAGGTTAAACATTTGTAATTCAAGTCATGTGCATTATTTATGACTTACATTATTGTATCTAATGACCAAATTATGTGTTTAGTAGTAGGCCCTACTTACATGTGTTGAGATATTATTTTGTGTGTGCTTCCTTAGGGGCATATCATAAAGTAAATGTTTAGTTTTTGTGTATGCTTACATTATCCCTGGCAAGTACCCTACTTAGTGCTTGGGATATCAATAGTATGAATCTAAGGTGCTATTAGTATGGTGTTATGTAGAATTGGTGGTTAACTGATTGTGATGCTAGAGTTCAAATTGACATTATGAATGAGAGTTGAAGTAAGAATGAGACATGGACTTGGGTGAACATAAATTACAAAAAGAAAATAAAGTGATGATTATGTTTCTCCTCTAATTGTTTTAAATGGGTAGAGTGGGAAAAATGTCATGTTAGAAAACATGTGAGTGGATTTAATGAGGTTGAATTCAAAGAGTAAAGGAAGTGAAAACTAATTTCAATTTCATGAGATAATATATAAGTTTTGCTTGGAAATGAAGGGATTGGAGAAAATTTGCTAAAAGTTTGTCTAAAATGCATTTGAGTTAATGTTAGGAGGATTCAAGTGCTTATATGCTAATTAATGAGGGAAGTGGATTAGCTTATGTATGAAAGCTTGGAATAAAAAAAACCAAATGGTTGTTTAGATAGTTGCATTAGCAAAAATTATTTAAGGTTAACTAGTGAAAGAATTTTGAGTAAGGTAGGGAATGAAGTGAAAGTAGAAGCAACATAATTAAAGGGCCTAAAGTATAGTATGACAATGATTGCTTTCTTGTGATAGGAGACAAGTGACATTGGTAAGTTAGAAATAATCAATGTTAGGAGGAAACATGTATATAGTGGTACGAAAAAATCCCCGTAATATTTCAAGTGATTAAATAATATATCTTGGGGCAAAGTTTATAAGTAACTTGAGGTTATGAATTGTAATTAAGATGTGATAAAGGGATGCATGGGACAAGTGATCAAAAAAGGTTTGTCAATTGGAGGACAATGATAGTAGAGCAACATAAGTAGATGTGGCACATAAATAGTATACTAAAAATAGTTTTATAATTCAAAAGAAATTTAGAATGGAACTTGGGAAACTCTACAATGTCTATTTGGTTAGGGAAAATACTATGGAAGGAAAAAATAAAGAAAAAGGGAAGAAGGAAAAATGTAATGAATATGATATTTGTGTAAGTGATGTTAACAAGATAGAAGTAACTCAAGGACATTTATGCCACAATGGTGGATTGAAAGAAAACACAAGGAAGATGTGATGGATAAAAGACTTATTGTAATGAAGATTATGTGAGATTTTATATTGTAGTAAGAGCGCTTAAGAATAGGTGATGACTGAGTTGTGGGTATCGTTGACACAACAAATGTTGGTGTTAGGATAAAATGTAATCTAAGTTGCAAGAATTTGTTTGTCAAGTCTAATATAGAAGACATCATAATGAATTTGAAAATTTTGATTGATGAAGGTTAGAAAAGACTCAAAGTTTTTATCGAATGACAATAATTTGACAAGGGTTATTTAGAGTTAATGTGTTGGTGGCATAAGGCCAAAGTATGAGACAATAAAGTTTATTTACAATAGTGTTAAGGTGTGTGGTAGGCAATCTACATGTTCAAGCACAAGACCATAAGTAGACATTTTATGTAGCATGCAAACTTTGTTTCATTAATGGCATTTCTCAATTTTGCAAGCATATTTACAAAAGATTTTTGGAGCTCACATGAACAAGAAATTGATAATCAAATGATTATGAAGTAGGCTTTAAAGATATGACTTAACCACATGTTGTGAAAGGCTTAGTGTCGAATTTGTTAGTAGCATAAATGTAGGTGAAATGGGAATGTAGAGCATGCTTGTTTATACATATGAGAAGAAATTATGATTAACAAAGTATGAAATAGTTAAAGAAATGGATGCATAGTAAAACAATAGTGGTATCAAGGACATTGGTCATGGATAGGAATATAAGTGGAAGTCATAATTTTTAGGACATATGGATGAATATTGTTTTTTAAGTTAGGTCAAATGAGCTTGTCTTGTGTTGGAAGCATAAGTCTTTATGCTTGAATAGAACTATGAGGGCCGTAAGGCATTATGAGAAGTATGTGAATGATTAATGGATGAAATTAGTAAGAGAAAATATATTAGCAATAATGTTTAAATAGTAGAATGTTTGGGGAAGAAATGGAAATGCAGAGATAAAAGAGAAAGGAACTATTTGTTAAAAAAAATAGGGTAGGGGAGGAAAAGTTGAATACCAGAAGAAATGATGGAAAAATTAAAATTGTTACAAGTTATCAAGCCTTATAAAGTTACCTCGAATGTAAGGAATAGGGAATTGCATTTGAATTGAATGGAATGGAAGAGTCACATATTTGGAGGAAATGATGTAATGAAGACTCATGGATTTGGGAGACAATAGTACATATTGTTATAAGTTGTCATGAATGGATAAGTAAACAAGGAGCTCCAAAGTAATTGACAAACTAAATGACTTGTGAGACAGTTAAAGAGTTGAAAAGAATGAACCAAGGTGAGACATGTATGAGTAAAATAAATATTATTTTAGTTTTTTTTGTATAATAAATAAAGATAGAAAATAAGCGAAGGAATTAGAGTTAAAAAAATAAATGATGTATTATGGACAAGAAGTTACAAAAATTAAGTGAAGAAGCATTCAAGATCCTTGGATAGGATGTCTTGATGAGATTATAAGGTAAGAGAAAATGTATAGCATTAGTCAGAGATAAGTTCCACAATTGAGTTTGGAAAATTTTAATTGTAAATAGTGTTGTAAGGTAACTAGAAAGAGATATCAAGTGAAAGAAGTCATGACAAAGAAGATCAGTTAAGTATTGAAGCTTATGATTTGTTAACAGATTTTTAAGCCAAAGTTGAACTTGAGTATCATGATTAAAAGTAGAGAATTAATGATCTCATAAATCACAATATCAAACTAGTTTGAAATCTTAGATGTAGAATTACAACTATAGTTTATGAAAATAATAGTAAATACATGGAGATCCAAATATGTGATGTGTGAGTTTAAGGGTTCTTGAACAAAGCTATTAACTTTTGTTAATAGTGACGCATGCTATAGTTGCCTAAGACTGAGCTAGTATTAAGGCACCAATGGTAGGTGAAAATGAAGTTAATGGATGCTGTATGAGATGAATTATGGGGCTAGAGTAGTGGAATACAAGACTTGTGCCACAATTCTTTGGGAAGAAGAGACTTAAAAGCTCAATGAGTTGAATAAGTGAATCAAGAAAACTAGAAGCACATGAGCTGTTATATTCAGATGTGATAGGTATGATTATGCTTCATGTTAATAGGGACTCAAGATGAGTTGGATAGCTATGCTTAGTAGTGAACATAGTCATGTAGAGGATGATAAGTATCTAGATTGATTGTACCCTTCTAACAGATAGTTTGGCCTTTAGACTATTAGGGAAATATTGATTAATTCATGCATAAAATGTACAAATGTAGGAAAGTAAGAATAAGCCATCGCATTAGGAGTCTGTTTGCAATTCAAATACTCTTAACTCCTTGAAAGAAGGAGACCTAAGAGTGAGATCCATTAATAGACCTTATAGTATGAGTTCATTAATAGGATTTATGAGTGTTGCCATAGAAAATTGTTGAGAGGGAACCACAAATAAGTGACTCTATTTGTGTTGATCTTGGCTGATAATATGATTTATGCAAGTAGTGTTAATGTACACAAAGAATTGTTAATTAGAGATTCCTTGAAGTGTTGCTTAGATGTAAAGATTATAAGCATTTACAAATATGATAATTTGTGAATTGAGCTGAGTAAACTACATAGGATGCATATTAATATGAAGTTTTCTAATGTGTTTGGTTTCATTTACAAAGAAATTGTAGTTATGTTTAGACATAACTAGTAAGTGAAAAGAATGTCAAATAGATTATCTCTGTGTGGTAGTAATTAAGAAACTTATAACCAATGAAAATAAATAAATTGGGCCCTTTTGAGATCAGTGGTGTTCTTCCTTCATTATTTTGGCAATAGTCAACAACCAATTGATGGTGGTGGTAGTTTCATGTTTATGTCAAGAAGTGTGTTTTCTAGACTCCTTTTTGCTCATTTGACCCTAGCAATGAACAAATTGGGGCTTGGCATGTTTGGGAATGTTGTCCATTTATTGTGTTAGATTTCAAGGAATAATTTGCATTTTCATTGTAGTCTATTTAATTCTTATTTTTTATTGCTAATGTTGATCTTCTATTATACATTGATTCAAGTTCATTTAAGGCTATGCAATCAATGTTGAAACTCAAATAAATAGAAACCCCTAAGTAATCAATGAGTGATTATATTATATATAATGAGCATATATTTATGCTATTGTGTGATTACTATTTAATAAAGAGAAAATCATTTTTGGAAATTGGATTAACTAAGGAGTAATTAGCTTCGAAATTGTTTCTAAAATAAATAGAAACCCCTAAGTATAAGAGAGTGGCTTGTCAAAATTGACCTATAGGTATGTATGATTGATTTTCATTATATCATAAGTTAATTGGTTAATTTATAGGACCATTGATATCATTGGAAAACCCAATGCATATTTCAGTCAACTTTGAGATGAGTTTGACTATTAGGTCTTTTTGAGTCAAATATAGAATATTTATTAGTTTGTAATTAGTAATAACATTATGAGACTAAAACTCCTCGGTGGTTTTTTTCAAATATAGGGATTGTTGATGTTGATTAAAAGGAAATATTTTCTAATTGAAATGAACTTTAAGAAATAAAATAACAAAAACTTATTTGTTCATATACATTATATTTTATTATATATTACTTTTTATGGACATATTTGGATCTAGATAGATGCTTAGCTATTGGATTGCATAGTAACCTATGTGCACATTGCATTTATATTCATTATGAGCTCTAGTTATTATGTACCTAGGTGTTATAGGGGGGATTCAAGTGAGAATGGCTGTCTAATCACGATGTAGTATATCTATACATATTACATATAGATATGATTGAATAGAAGTATTTGTCCTTGTAACCTCTCTCTCTCTTCATGTTTGAAGTTTTGCATATTACATATGTTTGTACATATAGGGTTAGTACTCAATTGTGTTGCTAATAATTATATTTATTTTTCATTACTATATGTTTGTACAATTTAATATCTCATTTGTTATTCTATTATTTATGGGATTAAGTTCTTTTCTCATATTTTACATATTATAACTATTCATTAAATTGTCTTACTTATCCAGCTAGTATTATTATTATTATTATTATTTTGATGTTTTCAAATCTCTTTCAATCGATGTGACCATCCTTAGATTCTTATATGGATTAAAAGGGTTAATCATTTGTAATTTAGGTTGTATAAATTATTTATTACTCCCATTGCAAAATCTGGGGACCATTATTATGTGCTTGGTGATAGGTCCTATTTGTATGTGTTGAGATATTATTTTGCTTGTATTGCCCTTGGGGCATAACATAGAGTAAATATTGAGCTTTTCCATAGGTTTTGATTGTCCTTGGTAAATCCCTTCCTTAAAATGGCGTGCTAAACATGGCCCCAAATTTGGCTCGTGACAATAGCTATATGGTAGTGATACAAATTGAAGTTATCACGGTGTTCCTTTCAATTATTACTCTAACAAAATCTTTATAGTCATCACCAATTATGTTCTTATTTCTTATCTTATTTCTTACAATATGATTATTTTAAATTTTTGTAAGAATTGTGTAGAAATTCTTTCATTAATTATATTACTTTATTTATAGTCAATTCTTTATGTTACATATTTAATATTTATAAAAAAAAAAAGGATAACTTACATTTTTAGTCATTGAAAAAAAAGTCATAAATTTAGTGACCAAAAATGTAAGTTACCTTGAAATAAAAGATTTTATTAACATTTTTTTTTGGTTGATGATTGATTTACTTGAATGTAAAATTCAAATACAATTTCTAAATAAGATTCCAATTGAAGTGTAAAGCACAATCTAAAAATAAATGCAAATTGGATGGAACAAAAACACTTATAAATGGTTGGCTAATTATTAAAAAAAAAATCAAGCAATTTAAGTAATTTAACTTTCATTCCATTAAAGGAATTTAGAATAATTTACCTTAACCATTTTGTAGTTATATTATTAGCCTACATGGCATGATGTTAGCTAGGCTATAAGGACACATAAGTTAAAATTCAAACAGGTGAAATGATATGTGTTAATCTATCCCCATCCTATCTCCCATGGTTGACCATTCTACAATGTTTGTACTTATTGCATTTAATGTTATATATTTTTACTACTTATAAATGCTAAAATTTTGTTATTATATTATTGTTATTTTTATTTTTTTTCTTGGATATTTCTACATCACTAAATAAATGGTCAAATCATAATTTGATCAAAATTTAACAAAAAAGAGAAATTGGTAGTCGTATAAGATCTAATAAAATAAGTCATAGTTATATGTGAAAAACCTAAGGAAAAATAGAAATTAGCCTTTGTACAAGATCTATAAGTGAAATAAATACTTATTTGTACAAGATCTAATTTTCTATAAAAGATATCTTATACAAGAAGTAAAAATAAAATGCATAGGATCTAACAAAAGATAACATTTAATATATAATTGTATTAAGCAAATGTGAAGTCTAATTAATCAAGTAGCCAAAAATAAATGAGGAATCACTGAGCATTTAATTTTTTTAAAATTAGAGTAAGTCAAACAATGCTATAAAAAATGAGAACAAATTACTAGGATAATATACACCATTAAAGTATCAAAAATATTGAAATCTTATAAAACTATTGAAGATCTTAATTACACATGCTAAGAAAAATAAATTCCTTTTGGTGTGATTGTTTGATTCTCTCCATCTCTCTCTTCTTAGCCCTAAAAGTGGTTATTTATATCCTAAAAAAATGTACATTGCAGCCACCAATAAATGTTAGTGGTCAAGTTTTCTTAATCTTCCAAAATTCCTCTATTGACATTCAAAGCTAATTTTGGACTAGATATAGTAACAATTAGGGTATGACTTATTCATAAATGTTGTAGTCTTCCTCTCCAACTTTGCATCACATCAAGTCTTACCCAAAATAAAGGTCCAAAGCCCAAGTTATGAGCTAAAAATTGTGATTAATTCAATCCAATCCATGATAGATTCTATAGTGATTTCTCCACTATTTTTGAACCATTAAGCAACCAATTTGGGACTGGGTCTCTTCATAACAATTGTAGGTCTAAATATTTACTTGAGTTCAGACTTTTAAATCACCTGATTTGGACATCCAAAACTTATGTTATGCACATTTAAGTACACAACCGCTTGAACAAGAATCCTACTCCAATTAGGACTAGACTTTAGTTTTCTATGCTATCTTGGAAGCAATGTCTTAAGGCCTGAATAATCTTGGATTTGGACTTTTAACTCAATTTAGAAAATTTGAGATGTGTACTACAATTTCACTAGAGACCAATTTTCCAATCTGAATCTCTAAATAAATATAAATTTTGAAACAAGCAACAAAGGTCAAAATAGTAAAATGTTGGAATTTTTCCTACTAAAAGCATATATTCTCAAAACTTTCTTAAAACATACATATGTCACAAAACATATCCTAATCATTTCAAATATGTATACAACTCATTAAAAATAACTAAATGTAAAATGGAATAAACATAATAAATTCTCACTCATCATTATATCTTCATTGCAATAAGCATGTGCTTACAACTTTAGCACCCTAAATTCAATGACTTCCATCAAATGAGGAGTTATTAATCATGATTACCTTTTTTTTTCTAGGTTTGAATCATTCAATTCCCAAGGATGAACCCATAACTTCATTTCTTACTAATAAGAATTCTCCTTCCATTATAAGGACTAATTCACACAATTTTTTTTTGCACCAAACATTATAATCATTGCAACAAACCTGTCCTTGAAGTTGACTTCTCTGTCTACAAAAAACTTTATATTCACTATGAAAGGCACGTACTTACAACTTTGGTACTTTAAATTTATTAAATTCTATCAAAAAAGGTGTCATTGACCTTGATTAGCTTTTTTCATTGGGTTTGAATGGTTTAATTCCTGAATGATGTGTTTGTTTGTTCATTTCTTGCAAACAGGAGTTTTTCTTATGTTGCAAGTTGTCATTGAAACAAGAAGATTGTGACATTAACTTTTATGTGTACACCAAGGATTATCTTTCTTGCAAGAAGCAAGTTCTTACACCTTTGGTATTTAGAATAACTTGATTTATATCAAACAAGAGTTAATGATCTTGGTTAACTTTTCGTTTTGGGATTAATTCATTCAATTCATGAAGGAATAACTCATTTGTTGCTAACAAGGACTCATTCACACAAAATAATTATGAAATTAACTATCGTGACAACACCAAAATATATGTTCATTGTAAGAAGCATGTCCTTATAGTTTTGGTACTTTTATTCCATTGAATTCCATCAAAGAAAGGAGATGCTGATCTTGATTAGCATTTTTTATAGGGATCAAATGGTTCAATTCCTAAGGCTTCTGACCATCATTTTATTTCTTGCTAACAAGGCTTCTTCTTTGTTATAAAGACTATTTAAACAAAATGATCATAAAATTAACTTTTCCATCTACCAAACATTATATTCATTGGAAGAAGAATGTCCTTACAACATCAGCACTATGAATCCATTGAATTTCATAACAAACAAGTCTTTGATCTTTATTAGCTTTCCCTACTAGGTTATAGTGGTTCAATTCTTGAAGGGCAAGATCATCATTTTATTTCAAGCTAACAAGGTTTCTCTTTTTTTTTGGAAGAATCTAATCACACAAAATGATAATGTAATTAACTTTTATGTCTACACCAAATATTATATTTATTGTGAAAAGCACATTCTTAAAACTTTGGTACTTTGAACCCATTAAATTCAATCAAACAATGAGATATTAATCTTGATTAGCTTTTTCTTATAGAGATTAAATGGTTCAATCCTTGAGCAATGAGTAAGTAGCTTCATTTATTGCAAGGGATCATTCACACAAGATGATTATGAAATTAACTTTTGTATCTACACTAAACATTATTTTTATTGTGATAAGTACATCCTTACACCTTTGGTACCTGAAATAACTCCAATTCCATCAAGTAAGGAGTTATTGATCATTGTTGGCTTTTCTTATAGGAATTGAATTCCTCAATTCTTGAAGGATGAGCCCATCACTTCATTTCTTGCTAACAAGGTTTTTCCTTTCATTGTGAGGACTAATTCACACAAAATGATCATGAAATTAATTTGTGTCTACATAAAAGATATATTCATTGGGACAAGCATGACATTACACCTTTGGTACTCTGAATCCATTGATTTCCATAAAGCAAAAAGGGGATCTTAGATTTTTTTGTAAGAACAAAATGGTTTAATTCTTGAGTTTGACACCATCAATTTTTTTTTGTGCTAACAAGGCTTCTTCTTTTTATTTAAAGACTAATTCACAAAAAATGATCATTAAGTCTTATATTCATTACAACAAACACATCCTTATAAGTTTTACACTTTGAATCCATTGAATTCCATGAAAAATGGACTCATTGATCTTAGTTAGCTTTTACTATAGAAATTAATTTGCTTAATGCTTGAAGGATGAGCCCATCACTTCATTTCTTATAACAAGGTTTCATCTTTCATTAAGAGGAATCATTCACATAAAATGATCATGAAATTAACTTATGTGTCTACTCAAAAGATACATTCATTAAGACAAACATGTCATTACACCTTTGGTACTCTAAATCCATTTATTTCCATCAAAAGAAGGGGTCTTATGTTTCTTATAGGAATTGAATGGTTCAATTACTAAAGGTTGACTCATCAATTTATTTTGTGATAACAAGGCTTCTCTTTTTTGATTTAAAGGCTAATTAATAAAAAATAATCATCAAGTTTTATATTCGTTGCAATAAACATCTCCTTACAAGTTTTACACTTTAAATCCATTGAATTCTATCAAACAAAGGAGACATTGATCTTTATTAGCTTTTCTTATTGGATTTGAAGGGCTTAGTTCATGATGGATGAGACCATTAATTAAGTTCCTACTAATAAGGCTTATAATCTCATTGCAAGGTTTCATTAACACAAAATTATCCTAAAATGAACTTTTTTGTGTTCACTAAATATTATACTAATTGCAACAAGCATGTCTTTACTATTTAGGTGCACTAAATTCATTGAATTCCATTAAACAAAGGAGTCATTGATCATGATTATGTTTTCTAAATGTGTTTGAGTTGTTCAATTTTTTAAGGATGATTCGCTACTTCATCCCTTACTAATAAGGCTCCTTTCATTGCAAGGACTTATTCACACCAAATGATTATGAAATTAATTTGTGTCTACATTAAATATTATATTCATTATGATAAAATGATCATGGAATTAACTTTTTTTCTACACCAAACATTATATTCATCATAAAAAACTTGTCCTTACACTTTTGGTACTTTAAATCCATTGAATTTCATCAAACAAAGGACCATTGATCTTGGTTAGCTTTCTTAGAAAGATTGAATGGTTTAATAATGAAGGTTCACACTATCACCTAATTTCTTTCTAACAAGACTTCTCTTTTCATTGCACAAAATCATTCACAAAAAATGATCATGAAATTAACTTATGTGACTACATTAAACATTACATTCATTGTCATAAGCATTTCCTTAAAGCTTTGGTACTTTAAATTCATTGAATTCCATTAAACAAAGGAGTCATTATTTTTGAATATTTTTTCTTACTAGATTTGATTGATTTAACTCATGAATGATGAGCCTATAACATCATTTTCTTATTAAAATGCTTCTGCTTTTGTTGCATAGAGTCATTCATATAGAATGATCATGAAATTGACTTTTGTGTCTACACCAAACATTATATTCATTGCAATAAGCATGTGCTTACAACTTTGGCACACTAAATTTATTGAATTCCATCAAATAAGGAGTTATTGATCTTGATTAAGCTTTATTACTATGTTTGAATGGTTTGGTTCCTTAAGGAAGAGCCTATAAATTCATTTCTTACTATCAAGACTTCTCATTTCATTTCAAGGTCTCATTCATATAAAATAAATATAAAATTAATTTTTGTGCCTCCATCAAACATTATATTGATTGCAACAAGCATGTGGATACACCATTGGTGCTCTAAATCTATGAAATTTTATCAAGCAAAGTAGTTATTGATCTTGATTAGGTTTTCTTAAAGGGATTAAATGGTTCCACTTTTGAAGGGTCAACCCATCCCTTCATTTCTTGCTAAAAAGGTTTCTCCTTTCATTGTAAGGACTCATTCACACAAAATGATTATGATATTAACTTTTGGGATAGCACTAAACATTATATTCATTGTTATAGTCATGTCCTTATCCTTTTGACACTTAGATCCATTGAATTCTATTAAGCAAAGGAGTCATTAATCTTCATTAGCTTTTCTTAGTAAGATTAAACAGTTAAATTCATGAAGGATCACTTCACTTCTTCATAACAAGTCTTTTCTTTTTGTTGGAAGGACTCATTCACATAAAATAATCATGAAATTAACTTTCGTGATTGTACCAAACATTAGTCAAACATTATTTTCATCATAACAAGTGTGTTCTTACACTTTTAGTGTTCTAAATCCATTAAATTCCATCAACTAAAGGAGTGGTTGACCTTGATTAGCTTTTCTTTTAGGGATTGAATGGTTTAATTCCTAAAGGTTCACACCTTTACTTCACAAAATTAACTTTTATGACTACTTCAAGAATTATATTCATGGCGAAAAGCATGTCCTTAGACCTTTAGTACTCTAAATCTGTTAAATTCCACCAAAAATAGGAGTCTTTGATCTTCATTAGCTTTTCTTACTAGGTTTGAATGATTAAATTCATGAAGGATGGGCCTATAACTTGATTCCCTTCTAATGAGACTTATCCTTTCATTGTAGAGAGTCATTCACATAAAATTATTATAAAATTAATTTTGTGTCTTCACCAAACATTATATTTATTATGATAGGCAAGTGCTTTAAACTTTGGGACTATGACTTCACTAAATTCCATCAAACCATGAGTTATTGATCTTTATTAGGTTTTCTTATTAGGATTAAATCATTCTGCTCATAAGGATGAACCTATAACTTCATTTCTTACTAACAAGGATTCTCCTTTCATTGCAATGACTCTTTCACACAAAATGATCATGAAATTAAGTATTTTGTTTACACTAAACATTATTTAATTGTGACAAGCATGTGCATACACCCTTGGTATTCTAAATCCATTGAATTTTAACAAACAAAGGTGTTATTGATCTTTATTAGATTTTCTTACTAGGTTTGAATAGTTAAATTCATAAAGGATGAGTTTGTTAATTAATTTCTTTCCAATAAGACTTCTCCTTTTGTTGTATAGCATCATTCACACAAATTGATCTAAAATTAACCTTTGTATGTACACCAAACATTATGGTCATTGCAATAAGCATGTGCTTAAAGCTTTAGCATTCTAAATTTATTGATCTTGATTAGTTATTTTTACTTGATTTAAATGGTTTTATTCCTAAAGGATGAGACCATAACTTTATTTCTTACTAACAGACTTCTCCTTTCGTTGCAAGGACCCATTTAAACAAAATGATCATAAATTTAACTTTTGTGTATACACCAAACATTATATTAATTGCAACAATCATAGTTATTTTTACTAGGTTTAAATGGTTTTTATTCCTAAAGGATAAGCCATAACTTTATTTCTTACTAACAAGACTTCTCCTTTCATTGCAAGGACTTATTCAAACAAAATGATCATGAAATTAACTTTTATGTATATATCAAACATTATATTAATTGTGATAAGCATATCTATACACCTCTCATATTCTAAATCCATTAAATTCCATCAAGCAAAGGAGTTGTTGATTTTCTTTAGCTTTTCTTATCGGGATTGAATGGTTTAATTCATAAGGAATAAGTCTATCAACTTATTTCTTACTAACAAGGTTTTTCCTTTCATTGTAAGGACCCATTTACACATGTTGATCATGAAGTTAAATTTTGTGATTACATCAAACATCATATTAATTGTGACATGCATGTTCATAGAGTTTTGGTACTTTGAATCCAATGAATTCCAAAAATCAAAGTGGTCGTTGATCTTGATTAGGTTTTCTTACAAGGATTCAATGGTTCAATTTATGAAGGTTTGCACCATCATTTCATTTTTTACTAACAAGACTTCATCTTTCATTATGTGGAGTCATTCACACAAAAGGATGATGAAATTAACTTTTATGTTTGTACCAAACAATATATTCATTGTGTAATGCATGTCCTTATTGCTTTGTTACTCAAAACTCATTGAATTCCATCAAAGGAATCATTCATCTTAATAGCTTTTCATATTGGGATTGAATAACTTAATTCTTGAAGGATGGGCCCATAACTTCACTTCTTGTTAACAAGGCTTCTCCTTTCATTGCATGGAGTCATTCATACATAATTATCATGAAATTAACTTTTGTCTTCACCAAACATTATAATCATTTTCACAAGCACATCTTTCTACCTTTGGTGCTCTAAATATATTGAATTCCTTCAATCTAGGAGTCATTAAGCTTGATTAGCTTTTCTTATAAGGATAGAATGGTTCAATTCCTAAGGGTTAATACTATCATTTCATTTCTTGCTAACAAGGCTTCTCCTTTTATTATACGTACTCATTCATAAAAAATGATCATGAAATTAACATTTATGCCTGCACAAAACATTGAATTGATTACTACAAACATGTGCTTACACCTTTGCTACTTTAAATCCATTGAATTTTACAAAATAAGGAGTCATTGTTCATGGTTAGCTTTACTTATAGGGATTGAATGATTTAATTCCTAAAAGTTAACACTATTATTTCATTTCTTATTAATAGGACTTCTCTGTACGTAGTAAGGACTTAATTACACAAAATTAGCATAAAATTAATTTTTATGTCTACAACAAATATTATATTTACTATGACAAGCCTGTGGATATGCCTTTAGTATTCTAAAACCATTGAATTTAATTAAATAAAGGAGTTATTGATCTTGATTAGGCTTTTTCTATAGGGATTAAATGGTTTAATTCCTAAAGGTTCACACAATTACTTCATTTTTTGCTAACAAGACTTCTCCTTTCATTGCACGATGTTATTCACAAAGAATGATCATGAAATTAACTTTTGTGACTACACAAGACATTATATTCATTGTAACAAGCATGTATTTGCATCTTTGGTATTCTAAATCCATTGAATTTTATCAAATAAAGGAGTCATTTGTCTTGATTATCTTTTCTTTCCTATCACTTCATTTCTTGCTAATAAGGTTTCTCTTTGTGTTGCAAGGACTCATTCACACAACTTGATCACAAAACCAACTATTGTTTGAATTCCACTGAACAAAATAGTTATTGATCTTCATTAGCTTTCTTGCAAGGATTCAATGGATCAATTCATGAAGGTTCACACCGTTAGTTCAATTCATTGCAGAAAACTTAAGGCTATCACCTTGATTTATTGGTGATAAGGGTTCCCCTTTTCATGCAAGGAGTTATTTACATAAAATGATCATATAATTAACATTAATGTCCATCCAATAATGAAGCTTTTACTCTTTATTAGCCATCTTTACTATGAGACATTCATTCATTATTAAAAAAATGTTGTCTCTCAATTACTTGACAATGGGACTAATCCTTTGGGTAGTCTAAATCCTTTAGACTTCATTGAATAAAAGCACTACTACTCTTGATTAGCTTTCATAATTAAGAGGAAATAGTTCATTATTTGAAACTTGAGCCTTTTACCTAATTTCTCAAAAATAAGAAATCTTCTTTTGTTGCGAGGAATGATTCACACAAAATAATTGTGCAATTAACATCCTAATGTAGGGTAGAAACAAGCAAAAGGACTGTTCAAAAGAATAATAGGGCAATCCACTTGAAAATACTAGTTGACATGGGTATTCACTCAAAATCTAAACTCAATCCTAAAGAGTGATTTCAATACTCATTCATAATAGGTCTTTGTCTAATGAAAGTAACAATAAGCTATCTTTATAGGGATAATTAATAAATAAAAAGGAATAATAAAACTAAATATGAAATAAGATAATATATAAGCTAAATAGAAAAATAACCTAGATAATATCTTACCTTATAAAATCTCCTGATAGATTAAATTTTATTATTAATACAAGATATTATTGAAATCTTAAATAGTTAGAATTTCAATTTTTTTCTTCATCATTCTCTCTTCATTGAAAAAAATTCAAACTCAAATTTTAAAATGTTGGAGAATGAGAAAAAATATTCTTTGTGCTTGAGAAAATTTTTCTGGAAAAATTGATGGTGGCAAAAACAAAGCAAACTTCACGAAGTCCATATAAGAACTCACACACTAAAATTTCAAAGGAATAACAAAATTTATGTCTTCAAAATTTTGTGCAATAGTATTACACACATTTGACTTAAAATACTCTTCATTACCTAAAACTAGTGTAGAAAACTAAGTAGTGAATGTACTATAATCCACCATATCAACTTGCTTAGACAAATTGAAGTTTGTTGTTGTCTTTGTATCAATTTGAGCAACTTAGCTCACAATGTTGACTGATGTATTTTTGGAAGATTTTTAATATTAACTTATTTATCAACTAGGTAATGTGTAAATTTAAAAGCATAGCTATTAAGCACTTTACCTCCAAATTGTTGATCAATAGAATTGGTTGTCATCACACTATTGAATAGTAGAGCAACTTACTTAGAAGAGATATTTTCAATTTCCTTTAACTCAATAATCATAATTTCCTCCATGAAAATAAAAGCTTTATATGGATCATAATCTCTCATAGTTTTAAGGAAAATTTGGAACATCTCAACTATCATATGATTGCACTCATGTAAGAATTTCTAGATTTGAGATTCACTTACCATCTGAGCAATGTAATCATCTAAATGCTTAATTGATGTCACCATAAATTAAAATGTATCTTTCATCAAATCATAAAGATAAGGAATGTCTAGAGTAGTTATCTTCATAATCTCATTAAGGCATGAAGCAACCAGAACTCTAATGTCCATATTAGGATGCCTAAAGAGTTGATTGTTAGTTAGTGCTTTCATTAATAGGTAACGTGTAACTAGTTTCATAGATGATTACTTCTCTTTTAATAAGCTGTATTCAACTTGGTTAACAAGTGAAAGGATTTACTAGATATCTTCCACCCAAATAACAAATTAAATACTATGGTTACTCTATGAGAGACACAGTGAAGGTCAAATAGTTGCATTAGTAACTAGAGATGGTACATTAGAGTAAGGTGTCTCTAGTGCTATGGATTGAATTTAATGAAGGTAGATCATCATTAGTGCATAGCAGTGCACGTAATAGCTAAAAATGTTGTCTAGCAAGGTAGTGGCAATGATAGGTAAAAATAGATTTGAAGACATTATGTGTGAAGTTAATTGATCAAATTTTTGCTTTGATTTGTAAAGGTGTGAAGGAGGTAGTAAGAACATGATTAGGATGCTTTGTGTGGTGTCCTTGGATCAAAATTTGGCTCTAATGCCAAAATTGATGTAAGATAGAAACAAGTCAAAGCATAAAATAAAAGGAATAATATGGGAATCCATCTAAAAATACTAACATATGAATCCACCTCAAAAACTAAACTCGTTACTCAAAGAGTAATTTCAATATTAATTCATAATAGGTCTCTGTGTGATGGAAATAAGAATAAGTTATCTTTACAAGGATAGTTAATTAATAGATAGGAAAAAATATAACTAAATAAGAAATAAGATAATATATTTGCTAAATAGAAAAATATCCTAACTAGTATTTAATTTAATAAAATCTTGTAATAGAGTAAATATTATCATTAATACAAGATACCATTGAAATCCTAAATAATAAGAATATTTCTTATTCTTCAACATATTCATGCTTGCATAGAACATTAATTTCAATGTAATAAGCACATAAATACACCTAGGCTAGTCTAAATCTATTGAATACCATAAAATAAAGAAGTCATTCATCTTGATTAACTTTTCTTATTGTGATAAAATGGTTAATTGCTAAAAAGATGAGATTGTTACTTCATTTCTAGGTAATAAGGCTTCTCCTTTTGTTCCAATGAGTCATTTATCTTGATTTGCTTTTCGTACAATAATTGAATGGTTAATTGTTTGAAAGATTAGAATGAATTTAATTGCTAGCTGATAAGGCTTCTCCTTTTATTCTAAGATGGCATTCAAACAAACAAATCATGAAATTAACTTAAATTATACATTATTATATCTTGGGTAATTTGAATCTATTGAAGTCCATCCAATAAAGAAGTTATTACTCTTAATCATTTTTATTTCTTATTAGAGAATTATTAATTACTTGAGACATGAGACATATCTTGATTACATGACAATTGAACTTTTTCTCCAAGTAGTTTGAATCTATTAAAGTCCATTAAATAAAGCAGCTATTACTCTTGATCAATTTTCTTTATTACAAAAGAATCATTCATTGCTTGAAACTTGAGGTCATCACTTGATTCCATGGTGATAAGGCTTCTCTTTTTCTTGCAAGGAGTCATTCACTTAAAGTAATTATGCAATTAACATCCAAGTCTATATAGAAAAATAAACAAAGAAGTCATTCATTCTGATTAACTTTTCTTATGTTGATAGAATAGTTTGTTGCAAAAATATGAGACTAACGCTTTATTTCTAACCGATTAGGCTTTTCCTTTCATTTCATGGAGTTATTCCCATAAAGAAATTGTGAAATTAGCATAAGTGCCCCACCAATCATTGATTTCATTGCGTTATGCATGTTATTCTATTATGGGTAGTTTAAATGCTTTAAAGTCCATTTAATAAAGATACTTTTACTCTTATTTAGCCTTATTTATTATGAAAGATTTGTTCATTGGTTAAAACTTGCCACTAGATTACTTACAATCAAACTTCTACTTAAGGTAGTTCAAATCCTTCAAATTCCATCAAATAATGGAGCAACTACTTTTGATTGGTTTTCTTAACTAGGAGAAAATTATTTATTGTTTGAAAATTAAGATCATCATGTGATTCCTTGGCAATAAACCTCCTGCTTTCATTTCAAAAAGTGATTCACATAAAATAATCATATAGTTAACATCCATGTCCACATAGAAAATTAATTTTAGTGCAACATCCATGTAAATACACCATAGGCTTTTATATAGATTCAATTCTACAAAATAAAGGAGTCATTCATCTTCATTAACTTTTCTTACTTGGAAAGAATGGTTCATTACTAGAAAGACAAAATTGACACTTCACTTTTGGGTAATAAGGATTCTCTTTTCTTTATAAGGAGTCTTGATCTTGATTAGTGTTTTTCTACATGGATTGAATGGTTAATTGCTTGAAATATGACAATGCTCTTCATTCCTAGCTGATTATGGTTTCTCCTTTCATTTAAAGATGTCATTCACACAAAGAAATAATGAAATTAACTTACTTGCCTACACCAATGATTGATTTCATTATGATATGCACATTATTGTGTCTTGGGTAATATGAATTCATTGAACTTTATGTAGAAACAAAGCTATTATATTTGATCAACTTTATGAGAGAATTATTGATTTGCTTGGAACATGAGACACTCTCTTGATTACTTAACAATAAAACTTCTATTCTCAGTAATTTGAATCCACTAAAATTCATTGAATAAAAATGCTATGACTCTTGGTTAGCTTATTTTACTAAGAGAGAATCATTTATTACTTGAATCTTAAGGTTGTCACCTGATTACTTTGTGATCAGGCTTCTCCTTTCATACAAGGAATCATTCACATAAATTGATCATGCAATTAACATCAATATCTACATAGAACATCAAATTCATTTTGGTACACACATCAATACACCTTAGGTAGTTTGAATCCATTGAATTCCATAAAACAAAGGAGTCATTCATTTTAATTATCTTTTCTTACATAGGTAGCATGGTTTGTTGCTAAATAGAGTGTACTATCACTTCACTTTCTACTAATAAGGCTTTTTTTTCATTCCATGGATTCATTCACAAAAAGAAATAATAAAATAAATTATACATCTACATCAATCAATGATTTCATTGCTAGAAGCACATGGTTCCATACTACATAGGCTGAATTGATTAAAAACCATCATATGAAGAAGCGATTACTCTTGTTTAACTTTCTTTAGCATAAGAAAATCATTCATTACTTGACACATTATGCGATAATAGGACTTCTCCTATAAGTAGCCAAATGCATTGAAGTCTAATAAATAAAGAATATATTACTCCCGCTACATTTTTTTTTTTTAACTAAAAGACAATTGTTCATCTCTTGAATCTTTAGATAATTACTTACTACATTTGTAATAAGGCTTCTCCTTTTGTTACAAGGAATCATTTAAATAAAATGAGCATGCAATTAACATTCATGTCTACACCAACCATTGATTTTACTATGACATGCATGTCAATTCACATTGGGTTGTTTGAATCCATTGAATTGCATCAAACAATAAAGTTATTCATCTTAATTAGCTTTTCTTACCTAGACAAAATGGTTCATTTCTTAAAACACAACACTATCACTTCATTTATAGCTAATATGGCTTCTCCTTTCATTCTAAGGTCTCATTATCACAAATGATTTGTGAAATTAACTTAAATATCTACATTAATCATTAATTCCACTGTGAGAATCACTATATTCTCTCTTGAGTAGTCCAAATCCATTAATGTCAATCCAATAATGAAGCTATTAGTCTTATTTAGCTATCATTACTGCAATAATGTAATTCATTACTTGAAACTTCTCTTCTAGGTACTCCACATCCATTGATGTCCATCAAATAATAGAGCTATTACTTTTATTAGCTTTCTTTACCTAAAATGTATAATTCATTTGTTGAAACTTGAGATTGTCACAATATTCCTTGGTAATAAGGCTTCTCCTTTTATTATAAACAATCTTGCACACAAAATAAGTGTCCAATTAACATTCATGTATATGCTAAACATTAACTTTACTACAATATGCACATTGAACTTCCTGACTTCTCCCTAAGATCTACTAGTTTGTGATACTGAGAGGGGGTGAATCAGTATCACCACAATTCGCAATTCGCAGGTAAGTGAACAACTTCAATCTCTTCTTAAAAGTGAACTCTTTCTCAGACTCGACTAAGGTAGATCTATTGCTACCTACTAATCACAATAGTCCTCAAAGTCACCTTTTAGACACCTTGCCTAATAGACAATTCAGATGTTCTTGTTTAGGCCTTCGTTAGGTTATGGGTTGGCTGATACTTTAGCTGCGTTCACAACTCAATTCGAAACATAGAATGTAAAGCAAATTAAGGACACACGAGATTTACGTGGTTCCGTCGATGTGACGTACATCCACGGTGGTAGGGACTCTCCCTTACTGAGACCATCCACTATACTTGAGAATTCCAGTTACAATGGATGTCTTAATTCTCTGCTCCTTTCACTATTGCAAATACTAAGCAAGTACAATACAAAGAGTGTCACTTACTGTATCTAACCTTCTTCTAACTTGTCTTGCCTCTGTTGAATTGAAAGGCTGCTCCACTGCCGCTTAGAAGTTCACCGCAACGCTCTATAACCTCTCTTGAAGAAATTTGGAAATACGCTGAGTTCTTTCCGATGCTTCGCCAAATTCCTTCTCTAGGTTATCTCACATAGCTCCTGCTTTCACCGTCTCACGGTCTCACTCGTCTCCTTGTCTCACGGCTCACCTCACGTTTCTGCTTTTCCGTCCAGCCCCTTTTCTGCCAGATCTCTCACGGTCGATCGGATCTCTTTCTGCCGGATCTGTCACCGTCCAGCCAGATCAAGCCGTCGACTGGATCTATCTCACCGTCTGCCGGATCTGTCTCACCATCTGCCGGATCTGTCACCGTCAACCGGATCTGTCTCACCATCTACCGGATCTGTCTCACCGTCTGCCAGATCTGTCACCGTCGACCGGATCTGTCTCACCGTCTGCCGGATCTGTCTCACCGTCTGCCGGATCTGTCTCACCGTCGACCGGATCTGTCTCACAGTCTGCCGGATCTGTCTCACCATCTGCCGGATCTATCACCGTCAACCGGATCTGTCTCACCGTCTGCCGGATCTGTCTCACCATCTACCAGATCTATCACTGTCAACCGGATCTGTCTCGCCGTCTGCTGGATCTGTCTCACTATCTGCCGGATCTGTCACCGTCGACCGGATCTATCTCACCGTCGACTGGATCTGTCTCACCGTCTGCCGGATCTGTCTCACCGTCTGCTGGATCTGTTCAGCTGCCGACTGTTGGTGTGCCGGTAGTGTGCTAACCTGCTCAGTTGCCGACTGCTGGTGTGCCGGTGGTGTGCTGACCTGCTCAGCTGCCAACTGCTGGTGTGCCGGTGGTGTGCTGATCTGCTCAACTGCCGACTGCTAGTGTGCTAGTGGTGTGTCTTTCTCACGGGTTTCTCTCTCTTACCGGTGGTGTGCGTAGGTTTTCTGTCTATTTTTCTTAATAACCGATACGTCTTATTTGTTGTCTTCCGATGGCCTTTATATACTCCTCCATGAAACCCAAGGGCTTACTTGCGGCGAATTTACTGTCTTGCCCTTCCATGTGACTTTTACGTTCTTGCCCCTCCATGTGGCTTTTACCTTCTTGCCCTTCCATGTGTCTTTACTTTCTTGCACACTTAAACCTAGTTGACAACAATTACAACCCATACAACGCTGTGGGAACAACAATCTCCCCCTTTGTAATTGTTGACAACACTCATGACAAAAGCCACTATACAGCAGTTTCATCTCCCCCTAAATATGCACTCCCTCTTTCTTAACAGCTCTCCCTACACTGTCGCTTTTGTATCTCCCCCTTTGTAATTGTTGGAAACATTCATGACAAAAGCCACTATACAGCAGTTTTAACTCTCCCTAAATATGCACTCCCCCTTTCTTAACAGCTCCCCCTGCACTATTGCTTCTCTCCCCCTTTGCCAACCAATTACAAATCTGAAAAACTCGCAAAGTGAAGATGGATGATTTACCTGAACTTCAGGCTTGAGGACGCATTTGCACAGATAGACTCAATCTGTGCTTTTCAAACAGCTCTGTGGACAGAAGTTTAGTTAAAATATCTGAAATTTGATCTTTAGTGCCAACATACTCCAACTAAATTGTACCTTATTCCACTTGATCATTGATGAAGTGATACTGGATGTCAATATGCTTGCTCCTCAAATCTTGAACTGGATTCTTGCTGAGATCAATAGCACTTTGATTATCACAAAGTACACTCACTAGAAACTTCACTTCAACACCCAAGTCTGCCAATTGTCTTAGCATCCATATCACCTGTGTACATGTTGCACAAGCAGCCATATACTCAGCTTCAGCTGTGCTCAAAGCAACACTATTTTGCTTTCTACTTAACCATGCAACACACTTTGAACCCAAGTAGAAACTGCAGCCGCTGGTTGATTTTCTATCATCTATACTTCCTGCCTAGTCTGCGTCAGTGTATGCTTGTAGTTTAACAGAATCCATGGCTGGATACCACAATCCCATTTCCAGTGTTCCTTTGAGGTACCTTAGGATTCTTTTCACTGCCAACATATGAGACTCCTTAGGATCAGCTTGGAATCTGCTGGCAGTGCACACAGCTTGCATAAGATCAGGCTTTGATGCCGTAAGGTATAAAAGGCTCCGTATCATCTTCCTGTACTCTGTAGGGCTTGTACTCCTTTTCTCCTGATCTTTTGTTAACTTGCAGCCCACTGTCATAGGGGTACTGACAGATCTGCTATCCTCCATGCCAAACCTTTTCAGCACCTCTTTGGCATATTTTGTCTGAGAAATAAAGATACCTTCTTCACACTACTTTATCTGTAATCCAAGAAAGTACGTCATTTCTCCAATCAATGATATCTCAAATTCCTTACTCATCTTTTGTGCAAAATCTTAGCATAGTTCAGAATGATCCCCTCCAAAGATGATGTCATCTACATATACCATGGTTATCAACTGGCCTTTCTCTGAGTTGAACACATACAGGTTATTATCAACCGTTCCTCTTCTGAAGTTCAACCTTCTCAATTTCATATCCAGCTTGTTGTACCATGCTCTTGGAGCTTGCTTAAGACCATACAAGGCTTTCTTCAGCTTGCACACTTGTGTCTCATCCTCACTGATTTATACTCCATCGGGTTGTTTAATATACACTTCTTCTTTCAGGAGCCCATTCAGAAAGGCGGATTTCACATCCATCTGATAGACTTTATACCTCTTGTGTGCTGCCAAAGCTAAGAACATTCTAATAGTTTCTAACCTTGCTACTGGTTCTAAAATTTCATTAACATCTACCCCTTCTATCTGAGTGTAGCCTTTGCAAACTAGCCTGGCCTTGTTCCTCACCACCTTGCCATCTTCATTGTGTTTATTCCTAAACACCCACTTTGTTCCTATGACATTCTTATTAGTGGGTCTTGGAACCAGCTCCCATGTATCATTCTTCCCAATTTGATCCAACTCCTCATTGATAGCTTTGACCCAGGCTTGGTCTTGAATAGCCTCTTCAACAAATTTAGGTTCAACTTGTGAGAGTAGAGCAGTAGCTCCTACCATTCTTCTTGTTGTTGTAACTCCTACTGATGGGTCACCTATGATCTGATTTCCTTGATGAGCACTGGTCCATGTTTTCTTTGTCCTTCTTCCTTGCACCGTCTTAGTTGCAAGAGGATCTCTTTCTTCATCTTTAGACTCACTCTTCTCCGAGTCTAAACTTACTTCTTGTTCCTTTTCTTCAGGTTGGTCTGATTCTTCATCTACATTGAAGTCATCTTCTTCATTATCCTCAGCTTCTCCATTTTGCATTATTTTCCAATTCTCATCTATTCTTACATCACTGGAAGTGATCACTTTTCCCAGCTTATGCAGGAAAACTCTGTAACCTTTTGTCTTTGCTAAGTATCCCACAAAGATGCCTTCATCAGACATAGCGTTAAATTTTCCCAAGTTTTGCTCCTTGTTCTTCACAAAACATGGGCTGCTAAAAACTTTGAGATACTTGGCTGTCGTCTTTTTCCCACTCCATAGCTCATATGGAGTCTTATTAGTATTGGGCCTTAGTAGAACTCTGTTTAGTAGGTGCATGGCTGTGAATGTTGCTTTTGTCCAAAATCTTATGTGAAGCTTGGATTCCAGCAGTAGAGTTCTTGCCATTTCAACCATAACTCTGTTCTTCCTCTCTACTACCCCATTCTGTTGAGGTGTTCTCGCTGCTACCATCTGATGGTGAATACCATTCTTCTCAAGGTAATCTTCAAAAGCTTCATTTGTGAATTAAGTGCCTTGATCTGACCTCAATACTTTGATCTTCCTTCCACTCTCATTTTCAGCCAATCTTCTGTATCTCTTGAAGCAATTCAGAACTTCTGACTTGTGTTTGAGGTGCATGATGCAGGTCCTTCTGGAATAATCATCAACAAACAAGATGAAGTACCTCTCACCTTTCAACCCTTTTGTTCTCATCAGCTCACACAAATCTGTATGCACAATGTCAAGCACTGCTTCAGAACTGAACTCTTTGATTTTATACTACTTTCTGACATGTTTTCCTTTAGAGCATGCTGAGCAAACATAGTCTCTCTCTCTCCTGAGGTCGGGAATATCTCTAATTACATGAGTAATGGTCAGCTTCCTCATGTTCTTTTATGATAAGTGTCCCAGCCTCCTCTGCCAGAGTTGATTTTCTTCTTCTTTGGTGAGTAAATAGCTGCTTGTCTTATACTCATCAATCACATATAAATTTCTAACTGTTCTCTTCTCAGCTGCAACAGTATTGCCTTTTTTACTCTTTACCTAGTAACCTATTTTTGTGAATATTACCTTATGGTCTTCGTTGTATAGCTGACTGACAGATGCTAAATTATATCTGAGTCCTTCAACGTGCAGAACATCTTTCAGCTTTCCTCTTCCAATCTTTATTGACCCCTGACCATTGATGTTGAGTGAATCATCATTGCTAAACTTGACTCTGCCTTCTCTTGATTTGTTTAGCTTTGATAATTTACTCTTGTCACCTGTCATGTGCGAAGTGCATCCATTATCAAGGATCCACTGCTTATCCTTACAATCAGCTTTGAGTACAATTTCAGCTATGTTAGCCACCTCCCTTTTAGCTTTATATTCCTTCTTTTGAACTGGCTAGAAGATAGCTTTCTCCTTTTTCTCAGCTTTGACTGCACCGCTTGTTTTCACTATGCCATTGAGTGCCTTCTCTTGCTCAGGGAGAAGTGTCATGCATCTCTTGGCATTATGGTCATCCTGCCCACACCTTTCACACTGTTCCAAGTCTGCCAATATAGCAAACTTGTTCTTTGAAACCACTGGTTCGAGCTTCCACCAACAATCCTTGTCAGCTTGTCTACCTTTTACAGTATGTGCAAGAACTCATGACAAATGTTCTCTTCTGAATTCTGTATTGTCTCCCCCTGTATGCAGCATCGTATCTTCTCAAGTTGGAGACATATACTGGCCTTCTCCACCAGCAGTTACTCGCCTTGTGACCCCAAACTCCACAATAAAGGCAATAAAGACATATCATAGCTTGTCTTCTTCTGTTCATCACTTGCTGTATAGGCAAAGTAGCTGGCTTCTTTGCTTGTGTGACTTTCATTTCAGTCACCTTCTTCTCCTTCTTCTGTTCAGCCGTAGCCCTCTGCTGGCTGACTTTCTTTTCTTCCTTCTTGTTTGCCACCCTAGGTTGCTTCTTCAGATCTTCTTTATTCTCAGCTATCTTCTTCTGAGTCATAACCTTCTCTTTCAACTTCTGTGGCACATTCTTATTTTCTTTAGCCAATGCAGCCTCAGATTGCTGCACTTTCTCTACATTCTTCTCTCCTTTTTCAGAACTTGTTTCTCCTATCATTTTAAGCTTCTACAAGTTCTCTTTGCTACTTTTGAGTTGTTGCTAAAGTCTCAGCAACTCTTTCTCCATTTCTTCAATTTTTGAAGCCCTTGAGCCAAGTTTTACTGTAAGGTCTACACATATTTTGATCTGTTCCTCAAATCTTCTCTTCAAGTCAATATGCTCAGCCCTTATTTCATCCTTTTGACTTTCAGCTTCCTCAGACTTTGCTTCAACTTATTTTATATGGGCCTCGAACCTTCTTATGGTTTTGCCCCTTCTAATTATCTCCTTTGAAGCTGCTTCTAGCTCAGCTTCAAGATCTGGCTCTTTTTCATCAACTTCCTCTTCCTCTGCAGAGGTTGAGCTACCACCTTGTGCTAATGCCATAAAGACATACTCATCTGATGAGTCTTCATCTTCCTCCTCATCAGCTTCTTTTGTCTAACTCACATAACTCTTGAATGAGCCTCTCGTCTTCCTCTGTGGGTTGGCAATCTTCTTATTGGACTTCTTTGATTTGAATGATGATCTTTTCCATCTTGAATTATGCTCATCATCACCATCCTCATCTTCATCATCAAATTTCACTTTGCACTGAGAAGCAAAGTGTCCAGTCTGCCCACAATGATAACATCTCAAGGACAACTGTCCTTTTCCCTTCTTAGACCCCTTTTTGAATTTCCTTGTGAAGTAAGCTAATACTTCACCTTCACTTTCTTCCTCATCATCATCATTATCCCCACTGGATGATTCTTCCTTTTCTTTTATCTTCAAGTGTTTCATAGCTTTGAAAGCTGCCTCCTTTGATACCTTTGACGTTGAGGAGCTCTCAGTCGACTTTATTCTCATCTCATATGCAATGAGATTGCACTGAAGATCATGCAGAGACATAGAGTTGAGATCTCTACTCTCCTCTATGGCTACCACCTTTGAGACAAACCTCTTAAGCAGAATTTTCTTCACAATCGATGAGTCCTTCTTATTCTTCCCATGACTTCTCAGGTTGTTTACAGCGTCAATAACCCTAGTGAAGAACTCTTGAACTGTCTCATTCTTCTGCATTCTGAGAGATTCATATCTCTTCTTGAACACTTGAAGCTTAGCCTCCTTCATTCTGCCATCACCTTCATAGACTTTCTGCAATCTGTCCCATATCTCCTTGGCAGATTTGCAGTCCATAACTTTAGCATACTTAGCATCTGTCAATGCTAAAATGATGACATTTGAGGCCTTCCCATTTATCTCAAACTGCCTTAACTCCTCTGGGGTTGGGTCTTTACCTTCTTCCGGAGCCACAAAACCCTCCTGTACGCATTTCACCACGTTCATGCCCATGGTTACAAATACCACTTGCATTCTTGCTCTCCACATATGATAGTTGGTTCCGTTGAAGATTGGAACCTTCTTGCTGTAAGTGGTGCTAGTGCTGGTACCGGCTTCCATTTCTCAGTATGCTGAACAATTCAAACTTCTAGATCCCTTTAAACTAGTACGTCAAGCTGTTAAGCTTCAAAATGGTGAACCTGAGCTCTGCTACCAATTGAAGTTCCTGACTTCTCCCTAGGATCTACTAGTTTGTGATACTGAGAGGGGGTGAATCAGTATCACCATAATTCATAATTCGCAGGTAAGTGAACAACTTCAACCTCTTCTTAAAAGCGAACTCTTTCTCAAACTCAACTAAGGTAGATCTATTGCTACCTACTAATCCCAATAGTCCCCAAAGTCACCTTTCAGACACCTTGCCTAATAGATAATTCAGATGTTCTTGTTTAGGCCTTCGTTAGGTTATGGGTTGGCTGATACTTTAGTTGCGTTCACAACACAATTCAAAACACAGAATGTAAAGCAAATTAAGGACACACGAGATTTACGTGGTTCCGTCGATGTGACGTACATCCACGGTGGTAGGGACTCTCCCTTACCGAGACCATCCACTATACTTAAGAATTCCAGTTACAATGGATGTCTTAATTCTCTGCTCCTTTCACTATTGCAAATACTAAGCAAGTATAATACAAAGAGTGTCACTTACTGTGTCTACCCTTCTTCTAGCTTGTTTTACCTCTGTTGAATTGAAAGGCTGCTCCACTACCGCTTAGAAGTTCACCGCAACACTCTATAACCTCTCTTGAAGAAATATGGAAATACGCTGAGTTCTTTCCGATGCTTCGCCGAATTCCTTCTCTAGGTTGTCTCACACAGCTCCTACTTTCACCGTTTCACGGTCTTACCCATCTCCTTGTCTCATGGCTCGCCTCACGTTTCTGTTTTTCCATCCAGCCCCTGTTCTGCCGGATTTGTCACCGTCTGCCGGATCTGTCACCGTTGACCGGATCTCTTTCTGCCGGATTTGTCACCGTCTGCCAGATCTGTCACCGTTGACCAGATCTCTCTCACCGTCTGCCGGATCTGCCACCGTCTGCCGGATCTGTTACCGTCCAGCCAGATCAAGCCGTCGACCGGATCTGTCTCACCATCTGCCAGATCTGTCTCACCGTCTGCCGGATTTGTCACCATCGACCGGATCTGTCTCACTGTCTGCCAGATCTGTCTCACTGTCTGCTGGATCTGTCACCGTCGACCGGATCTGTCTCACCGTCTGCCAGATCTGTCACCGTCGACCGGATTTGTCTCACCATCTGCCGGATCTGTCTCACCGTCTGCTGGATCTGTCACCGTCGACCGGATCTGTCTCACCGTCTACCGGATCTGTCTCACTGTCTGCCGGAACTGTCACTGTCGACCGGATCTGTCTCATCATCTGCCGGATCTGTCTCACTATCTGCCGGATCTGTTCAGCTGCCGACTGCTGGTGTGCCGGTGGTGTGCTGACCTACTCAGTTGCCAACTGCTGGTGTGCCGGTGGTGTGCCGACCTGCTCAGCTGGCGACTGCTGGTGTGCCGATCTGCTCAACTGCCGATTGCTAGTGTACCGGTGGTGTGTCTTTCTCACGGGTTTCTCTCTCTTGCCGGTGGTGTGCGTAGGTTTTCTGTCTGTTTTTCTTAATAGCCGATACGTCTTATTTGTTGTCTTCCGATGACTTTTATATACTCCTCCATGAAACCTTAGGACTTACTTGCGGCGAATTTACTATCTTGCCCTTCCATGTGGTTTTTACGTTCTTGCCCCTCCATGTGGCTTTTACCTTCTTGCCCTTCCATGTGTCTTTACTTTTTTGCACACTTAAACCTAGTTGACAACAATTACAACCCATACAAGGCTGTGGGAACCACACACATTAATACACCTTGGGTGAATCCATTAAATTCCATGAAAAAAGTCATTCATCTTGATTGGCTTTTCTTACATGGGTACTCTTTGGATGAAACAAGTGATTAATAAATCATTATTGTCTAATAAGACTTCTCCTTTCCTTCAAAAATGTCATTCATACAAAGAAATCATGAAATTAACTAAAATGTCTACACAAATCACCAATTCCTTTGGAAGGTGCATGTTGTTTCATATTAGATAGTTTAGGTCTATTGAAATCCATTTGATAACATAGCTTTATCTCTTGATTAGCCTCCTTTATTGCAAGAGATTTGTTCAATACTTGAAACATGTGTTTTTCTCTTTATTACTTGCAATAGGGCTTCTCATTTGGTTAGTCTTAATCTATTGAAGTCCATCAAATAAAGGAAATATTATTCTTAGCTATGCTTCTTTACCGAGAGAATTGTTGATAGCTTAAAACTTAAGACCATCACATGACTCCTTTAGAATAACACTTTTCTTTTCATTGTAAGGAATCATTCATAAAGAATAATCATTTAATTAACATTTATGTTTACATAAATCATTAATTTCATCATGATATCCATTTAATACATTAGGTTTTCTAAGTCTATTTAATACCATAAAAAAATGAGTCATTCATCTTGACTAGCTTTTCTTACAAGGGTAGAATGGTTCATTACCTAAAACATGAGACTAACACTTCATTTCCATGTATTAAGGTTTCTCTTTTCATTCTAAAGAGTCATTCACACAAAGGAATCATGAAATTAACTTAAATGTCTAACACTAATCACTATTTTCATTATGAGATGCATGTGATTATGTCTTGAATAGTTTGAATCCAATGAACTACATCTAATAAAGAAACTATTACTCTTAGTTGAATTTCTTTACTATGAGAGAATTGTTCATTAGTTGAAACATGAGACATCTCGTAGTTAATAAAAATTTGGAGTTCTCCTTAGGGTAGTTCAAATTACTTGATGTTCATTAAGTAAAGGAACTATTGCTTTTGATTGGTTTCCATTGCTAGAAGAGATTTGTTTGTTGCTAAAAAGATGACATTGTTGCGTAATTCTTTGGCAATAAGGCTTATCCTTTTGTTGCAAGGAATCACTCATACAAAATGAGCATCTAATTAATATCTATATCCATACTAAACATTAATTTTGTTGTGACATGCACATCAATGCATCTTGGATAATTTGTATCAATTGAATTCCATCAAAAAAGGAGTCATTCATCTTGACTAGCATTGCCTAAATTATGAGATTGTCCCTTCAATTCTTACTAATGAGGCTTTTCCTTTCGTTCCAAGGAGTGATTCACTTAAAGGATTAATGAAATTAACATAAATGTCTACATTAATCACTAATTTTGTTGTGAGATGCACTTGATTTTGTCTTTGGAAGTTCAAATCTATTCAAGTCCATTAAATAAACTATTACTCTTGATTAGTTCTTTTACAATGAGATAATTATTCATTGCTTCAAACATAAGACAACATCTCGATTGCTTTACAATAAGCCTCCTTTTCTAGGTAGTTTAAATCAATTGAATTATATCAAATAAAGTAACAATTACTTTTGATTAGCTTTATTTTTTTCTTCAAGAGAGAGATCACTCGTTATTATAAAGTTGAGATCATCACTTAATTTCATGCCAATAAGGCTTCTCCTTAAATTACAAAGAATCATTCACACAAAATAAGCATGCAACTAACATTTTTGTCTAAACTGAATATTAATTGCATTGCAACATGCATGTCAATGCACCTTGGGTAGTCTAAATCCCTTGAATTTCTTCAAACGAAAGGGTCATTCATCCTAATTAATCTTCTGTGGATATTATGGCTCATTGCTAGAAACATGAGACCTGCACTTCATTTTTAGCTAACAATGCGATTCCTTTCATTCCACTGAGTCATTTCTACAAAGGAATCATGAAATTAACTTAAATGTCTTGCCAATAAGTGATTCCATTCTAATATGCATGATATTCTATTTTGGCTAATTTGAATGCTTTTAAATCCATCCAATAAATCTCTTGATTAGCCTTCTTTATAATGAGATTCATTCATCGCTTGAAACTTGAGCTTATCTCTTGATTACTTTATAATAGGGTTTATGATTTGGGTAATTTGAATCCTTTGAAGCCCATCAAATAAAGGACCTATTACTCATGATTAGCATTTTTAACTAACATAAATTGTTTATTGTTTGAAAAATGAGACTATCACATGATTCCTTAGCAATAATTCTTCCTCTTTTGTTGCAAGGAATGATTCACACAAAATAATCATGCAATTAACATCCATGTCTACACAAAATTTTAATTTTATAGCATCGTGCACATCAATACACTTTAGGTAGTCTAAGTCCATTGAATTCCATAAAACAAAGGAGTCATTTTTCCTAAATAGTTTTTCTTAGCTAGATAGAATGGTTTATTGCTAAAAAGATGAGACTTACACTTCATTTCTAAGTAATAAGGCTTCTCCTTTTGTTTTAGGGAGTCATTCACATATAGGAATCTTGCACTTAATTAGCTACATTGATCACTAATTTTATTTCAATAAACATGTTATTATGTCTCAGGTAATTTAAATCTATTTAAGACCATTCAATAAAGAAGTTATTGCTCTTCATTAGCATTTCTTCTAAAGAAAATATCATTTATTGCTTAAAATATAAGGTTGTCTCTTGATTACTTGAGAATAGGACTTCTCCTCTAGGTCACTTAAATCCCATCAAGTCCATTGATTGAAGGACCACTTACTCTTAATTAGTTTTCTGTGGCAAGTGAGAATTGTTTAGTACCTAAAACTTAAAATCGTCCCTTGATTTCTTGGCAATATGGCTTTTGCATTTTTCATGAGGAATCATTCACACTGATCAAGTAATTAACATCCATGTCTACATAGAACATTAAATTCATTGTGACATGGAAGTCAATACTCCTTGGGTAGGCTTAATCCATTGAATTTTTTTAAACAAAGGAGTAATTCATTTCAATTAGCTTTTCTTCCCTAGATAGAATGGTTCACTACTTGAAAAATGAGAATGACACTTCATTTCTAGAAAATAAGACTTCTCCATTTATATAAAAGAGTCATTTCACACAAAGTAATGGTGAAATTAACTTAATTGTCAACACCAATCATTCACTACATTGCAAGATGCATGATATTCTATCTCGAGTAGTTTTAATCCATTGAAGTATATCTAATATAGAAGCTTTTACTCTTGATTAGCTTTACTTATAATGATAGATTAGTTCATTGCTTTAAACATGAGATCATCTCTTGATAACTTAACTATAAGACTTCTACTTTGGGTTGTCCAAATCTAATGAAATCTAAAGAATAAAGGAGCAATTACTCTTCATTAGCTTTCTTTTACAAAAGAAAATTGTTCATTGTTTGAATGTTAAGATTGTTATTTGATTCCTTGTTAATAAGGCTTCTCCCTTTGTTGCAAGTAGTCATTTAGACAAAATGATCATCCAAATATATGCTAAGCATTAATTTTATTGGATATGTAGTTCAATACACCTTAGATAGTCTAAATCCATTGAATTTTATCAAACTAACTAATTACTAATCTTGATTAGCTTTTCTTGTATGGATATTTTGGCATATTTCCAATGATGAGATCATCACTTCATTTCTCCCTTGTAAGGCTTTTTCTTTTGTTCTAACAAGTCATTCTCACAAATGAAACATGAAATGAACTTTAATGTCTACATTGATTATTAATTTCATTACAAGATGCATATTATTATGTCTAGGATAGTTTGAATCTATTAAAGTCTATCCAATATTGAAGCTACTACTCTTACTTAGCCTTATTTACTATGATTGAATAATTCATTGCCTAAAAGATGAGAATGCCTATTGATTACATGGCAATAGGGCTTCTCCTTTAAGTAGTATGATAATGCCTAAGGAGAATTATTCTTTATTGGTTTTCCTTATTAGAAAAGAAACTTTCATTGCTCAAAACTTGAGACTGTCATCTAATTTTTGAGCCATAAGGCATTTCCTTTCATTGTAAGGAATCACTTATAGAAAATAATCTTCTTATTAACATGCATGTCTACATTAAGCATTAATTTCATTGGACTTACACATCATTAGACCTTGGGTTATTTGAATCTATTGAATTCCACCAGCCAAAGGAGTAATTCATCTTGATTGGCTTTTCTTACCTAGATGGAATGGTTCATTGCCTTAATTGTCTATATCAATTTTGATTTCATTGTGAAATGCATGTTATTACTTCTTAGGTAGTCCAAATCCATTCAAGTTGATGCATCACCTAACTTTGATTGAAAATCAAAGAGTATTTGTTATAAATTGATGGAAATTTCTAATATTTTCTTCACAAAAGGAGTAACATCTAGCATCTATCTATTTATCTACGATCATTTATATTTAAATTTGAGTTTAATCTCTTTGTTTTTAATTCTTATCACTTATTTTCTTCAAGTGTGGTGAATTTTCAAAGTTCTTAGTTTGGTGTGGTTGAATTACACTATAACCTTAGTGGTAGACTTAACTATCCAATCTCTCCTCTTTAATGGATCAATCTCTTTGTTTGGTATATTTGCTCTTCTATATAGCAAGTAATCCATCAAAAGGGATATGTTTGAGAATCCATAAGTCTTTGCTCTAAAGAAGAATGGGACTATCCATATGTGTGTTAACTGTCATGCTATCAATAAAACCACCATAAATTAGTGCTACTTGATTTCAAGGCTAAATAACCTTGATGGACTACATGATTCCAAAATCTTCTCAAACATATGAAGAGTGATTATCATCAAATCCATATGAAGGAAAGAGATGAGTGGAAGATAGCTCTTAAAATAAACCATGGCCTCTATGAATGGATAATAATGCCTTTTGGTCTTGACAATGATGCCAAAAACTTGATGCATATAAATAACTACTAGCAAGTGCACAACTCACTCAAGAAATATTACTAGTGAATAACACCAAAAAACTAAGTAAATGTAACTTTATTTAGAAGACCAATTTCAAAGTTTTAAAGATTAAATAAGAACAAATAAAATCTAAATAGAAAAATCAATCAGTAAAAATAATGAGATTTAATCAAGAAAGAATATACAATGGTTTTTGAGTACATGGTATAAAGGTTAATAGAATTCTTGCTAAAGTGCTTTGAAGAAAAAGGGTCTATTCATAGGACCATGAAATTTCCTATACTATTTAATTCTTTTCTTCAAATTATATTGAATCTAGTATTACCTATTAACCTAATATATCTCTATGTAGAGTAAAATAGATAAAAAAGAATTAAATTTTGTAAAAAGCTCTAGCTTTAGTAGGTATTTTTGAAATCCACTCATCATTACTACATCAATCATGTTTGTACATCTCCATATTTCATTCAATGTAAGATATGTATTATTTGATCTAATGTAAGGACTCTCCTCTTAGTCTTAATCATGCATATCAATTCAATTCAGGTCATTATGCTTTTAAGAGAATTATGCACAATAACACGTTCTTGCCATGAAAAGAAAATTGTAAATTAGAATAAAAAGAAAGAAAACTACATAACTATGGTTAAGCTACATCATAACCTTAGCTAAGAAAATTAGTTCATCCTAGAAAAGGAAAACTAATTTAAAATTGAAAGGAAGTAAAATTTTAAGAGAATAGAATGATGAAATAGCTTTGGAATCACTCCCTTGATGATGTAATCACTCCTCCTTTCCTAATCTTTTCACATTACTCTTCCTTTGGAGCACAATTCTCTTTGCATTTATATATGGTTGTGTATAATTTTGCTTTTTTTCATGCCTCCTTTATTGTGTGGTTGTCCCTCTTATTGATTAGGGTTTCTTACCTCTAGTCAAATTCTATAAAGTTTTTGACCCATAAATTATGGTTATCTTACATCTAGAAACCAAATCAAACTTTGGCATAAACTAGAATGCTATAGCTCTATCTTTCAAATTTCTTTGGTTACAAGAATCACTCAATTTATATGTGTGTAGCAAAGGTGCTCAAAATATCATATAGTCCTCAATTAGTAACTAGATAGAATACTAATAAGCTTTAGTTTCCTTATTGAGACAACATTCCTTTTCAAGTAAATCTCTAAATTAGACTAGAACCTCTCTTAAAATTTTTCTCAATTTGATTTTTTTACTTGTCCATTGATAATTCTTCATGTTTATGACCTAAATTAACACCAAATATTCACTTTGCTCCTTTACTATGAAAAGAAAATGCAAATATATAAAATCTAAATAAAAGGAAACTTAAGTAATAAAATAATACTAATTTGAGACCAAAAATATATGAAAATATATATCAATTTAGATCTTATCAAAATGCATAAAAAGGGGGGAGTTCATGCAGATTAATGCTCATCAAAGGAGTTTTGAACTTGTTAGAGTGAAGCTTGGCTCAACTCCCATTTTAGCAATTCTAAAATTTGGCAAAACATCTAAGATTAATTGTGATGCTTCTAGAGTCAACATTGGTGATATGTTGATGCAATAAGGTGGCCCCTTTACCTACTTAATTAAAAAACTCTTTGTTTCTTTTTTAAACTACTTTACTTATGATAAAGAAATTTATGCTTTTATTTGCGCACATGAAACACAACTAAATTACTTCTTATCTAAGAGATTTTCTTATTGACACTAATCATGTATCACTAAAAGCATCTTGACAAAGGAAGAGTAAAATCAAATTAAATGTCTACATTGATGAAGTTCCCGACTTCTCCCTAGGATCTACTAGTTTGTGATATTGAGAGGGGGGTGAATCAGTATCACCACAATTCGCAATTCGCAGGTAAGTGAACAACTTCAACCTCTTCTTAAAAGCAAACTCTTTCTCAGACTCGACTAAGGTGGATCTATTGCTACCTACTAATCACAATAGTCCCCAAAGTCACCTTTCAGACACCTTGCCTAATAGACAATTCGGATGTTCTTGTTTAGGCCTTCGTTAGGTTATGGGTTGGCTGATACTTTAGCTGCGTTCACAACTCAATTCAAAACATAGAATGTAAAGCAAATTAAAGACCCATAAGATTTACGTGGTTCCGTCAATGTGACGTACATCCACAGTGGTAGGGACTTTCCCTTACCGAGACCATCCACTATACTTGAGAATTCCAGTTACAATGGATGTCTTAATTCTCTGCTCCTTTCACTATTGCAAGTACTAAGCAAGTACAATACAAAGAGTGTCACTTACTGTGTCTACCCTTCTTCTAACTTGTCTTGCCTCTGTTGAATTGAAAGGCTGCTCCACTGCCGCTTAAAAGTTCACCAAAACACTCTTTAACCTCTTTTGAAGAAATCTGGAAATACATTGAGTTCTTTCCGATGCTTAGCCGAATTCCTTCTCTAGGTTGTTTCACACAGCTCCTGCTTTCACCGTCTCATGGTCTCACCCGTCTCCTTGTCTCACGGCTCGCCTCACAGTTTCTGTTTTTCGTCCAGCCCCTGTTCTACCGGATCTGTCACCGTCGACCAGAGCCTTGTTCTGCCAGATCTCTCACCGTCGACTGGACCCCTGTTCTGCCGGATCTCTTACCGTCGATTGGATCTCCTTCTGCCAGATCTCTTACCGTCCCAGCCGGCTCTCTCTCACGCCGTCACCGGATCTCCTCTATCCCAGCCGGATCTTTCTCACGCCATCGCCGGATCTCCTCTGTCCTAGCCGGATCTCTCTCACGCCGTCGCCAGATCTCCTCTGTCCCAGCTGGATCTTTCTCACGCCGTCGTTGGATCTCTTTCTGTCCCAGCTGGATCTCTCTCACACCGTCATCGGATCTCTTCTGTCCCAACCAGATCTGTCACCGTCCCAGCCGGCTCTCTCTCACGCTGTCGCCAGATCTCCTCTGTCCCAGCCGAATCTCTCTTACGCCGTCGCCGGATCTCCTCTGTCCTAGCCGAATCTCTCTCACGCTGTCGTCGAATCTCCTCTGTCCCAGCCGGATCTCTCTCACGCCGTTGCCAGATCTCCTCTATCCCAGCTGGATCTTTCTCACACCGTCGCCGGATCTCTTTCTGTCCCAGCCAGATCTCTCTCATGCCGTCGCCAGATCTCTTCTGTCCCAGCCGAATCTGTCACCGTCCCAGCTGGCTCTCTCTCACGCTGTCACCGGATCTCCTCTGTCCCAGCCGGATCTCTCTCACGTTGTCGCCGGATCTCTCGCCGTCTGCCGGTGGTGTGCCGACCTGCTCAGTTGCCTGACTGCTGGTGTGCCAGTGGTGTGACAATCTGCTCAGTTGCTGACAGCTGGTGTGCCGGTGGTGTGCCTTTCTCACGAGTTTCTCTCTCTTGCCTGTGGTGTGCCGATCTGCTCAGTTGCTGACTGCTGGTGTGCCAGTGGTGTGCCTTTTTCACGGGTTTCTCTCTCTTGCCGGTGGTGTGCGTAGGTTTTCTGTCTGTTTTTCTCAATAGCCGATGCATCTTTTTTTGTTGTCTTCTGATGGCCTTTATATACTCCTCCATAAAATCCCAATAGGGCTTACTTGCGGTGAATTTACTGTCTTGCCCTTTTCATGTGGCTTTTACATTCTTGCCCTTCCATGTGGCTTTTACCTTCTTGCACGTTTAAACCTAATTGACAACAATTACAACCTATACAAGGCTGTGGGAACAACAATCTCCCCCTTTGTAATTGTTGGCAACACTCATGACAAAAGCCACTATGCAGCAGTTTCAACTCCCCCTAAATATGCACTCCCCCTTTCTTGACAGCTCCCCCTGCACTGTTGCTTCTCTCCCCCTTTGCCAACCAATTACAAATTTGAAAAACTTGCAAAATGAAGATGGAGGATTTACCTGAACTTCAGGCTTGAGGAGGCATTTGCACAAATAGACTCAATCTGTGCTTTTCAAATAGCTCTGTGGATAGAGATTTAGTTAGAATATTTGAAATTTGATCTTTAGTGCCAACATACTCCAACTGAATTGTACCCTGTTCCACTTGATCCTTGATGAAGTGATACCGGATGTCAATATGCTTACTCCTCGATTGTTGAACCAGATTCTTGCTGAGATCGATAGCACTTCGATTATCACAAAGTACACTTATTGGTAATTTCACTTTAACACCCAAGTCTGCCAATTATCTTAGCATCCATATCACCTGTGTACATGCTGCACAAGTAGCCATATACTCAGCCTCAGCTGTGCTCAAAGCAACACTGTTTTGCTTTCTACTTAACCATGCAACACACTTTGAACCCAAGTAGAAGCTGCAGCCGCTGGTTGATTTTCTATCATCTATACTTCCTGCCCAGTCTGCATCAGTGTATGCTTGTAGTTTAATAGAATCCATGGCTGGATACCACAAGCCCATTTCCAGTGTTCCTTTGAGGTACCTTAGGATTCTTTTCACTGCCAACACATGAGACTCTTTAGGATCAGCTTAGAATCTGCTGGCAGTGCACACAGCATACATAAGATCAGGCCTTGATGTCGTAAGGTACAAAAGGCTCCCTATCATCTTCCTGTACTCTGTAAGGCTTGTACTCCTTCCCTCCTGATCTTTTATTAACTTGCAGCCCACTGTCATAGGGGTACTGACAGATCTACTATCCTCCATGCCAAACCTTTTCAGCATCTCTTTGACATATTTCGTCTGAGAAATAAAGATACCTTCTTCACACTACTTTATCTGTAATCTAAGAAAGTACGTCATTTCTCCAATCAATGACATCTCAAATTCCTCACTCATCTTTTGTGCAAAATCTTGGCATAATTCAGAGTGATCCCCTCCAAAGATGATGTCATCTACATACTATGGTTATCAGCTGGCCTTTCTCTGAGTTGAACACATATAGGTTATTCAACCGTTCCTCTTTTGAAGTTCAACCTTCTCAAGTACGCATTTAGCCTACTGTACCATGCTCTTGGAGCTTGCTTAAGACCATACAAGGCTTTCTTCAGCTTGCACACTTGTGTCTCATCCTCACTGATTTGTACTCCATCGGGTTGTTCAATATACACTTCTTCTTTCAGGAGCCCATTCAGAAAGGCGGATTTCACATCCATCTGATAGACTTTATACCTCTTGTGTGCTGCCAAAGCTAAGAACATTCTGATATTTTCTAACCTTACTATTGGTGTAAAAGTTTCATCAACATCTACCCCTTCTATCTGAGTGTAGCCTTTGCAAACTAGCCTAGCCTTGTTCCTCACCACCTTGCCATCTTCATTATGTTTATTCCTAAACACCCACTTTGTTCCTATGACATTCTTATTAGTGGGTCTTAGAACCAACTCCCATGTATCATTCTTCTCAATTTGATCCAGCTCCTCATTGATAGCTTTGACCCAGGCTTGGTCTTGAATGGCCTCTTCAACAGATTTAGGTTCAACTTGTGAGAGTAGAGTAGTAGCTCCCACCATTCTTCTTCTTGTTGTAACTCCTGCTGATGGGTCACCTATGATCTAATCTCCTTGATGAGCACTGGTCCATGTTTTCTTTGTCCTTCTTCCTTGCACCATCTTAGTTGCAAGAGGATCTCTTTCTTCATCTTTAGACTCACTCTTCTCCAAGTCTAAACTTACTTCTTGTTCCTTTTCTTCAGATTGGTCTGATTCTTCATCTACATTGAAGTCATCTTCTTCATTGTCCTTAGCTTCTCCATTCTGTATTGTTTTCCAGTTCTCATCTATTCTTACATCACTGGAAGTAATCACTTTTCCCAGCTTATGCAGGAA
This sequence comes from Rhizophora apiculata, assembly GCA_037832385.1. NCBI lineage: Eukaryota > Viridiplantae > Streptophyta > Magnoliopsida > Malpighiales > Rhizophoraceae > Rhizophora > Rhizophora apiculata. The sequence goes on along the minus strand of CM075439.1, from coordinate 8,773,844 downwards.
AACTCTGTAACTTTTTGTCTTTGCTGAGTATCCCACAAAGATGCCTTCATCAGACCTAGCATTAAATTTTCCCAAGTTTTGCTCCTTGTTCTTCACAAAACATGGGCTGCCAAAGACTCTGAGATACTTGGCTATTATCTTCTTCCCACTCCATAGCTCATATGGAGTCTTATCAGTATTGGGCCTTAGTAGAACTCTGTTTAGTAGGTGCATGGCTGCAAATATTGCTTCTGTCCAAAATCTTGTGTGAAGCTTGGATTCCAGTAGTAGAGTTCTTGCCATTTCAACCACAGTTCTGTTCTTCCTCTCTACCACCCCATTCTGTTGAGGTGTTCTTACTGCTGCCATCTAATGGTGAATTCCATACTTCTCAAGGTAATCTTCAAAAGCTCCATTTGTGATTTCAGTGCCTTGATCTGACCTCAATACTTTGATCTTCTTTCCACTCTCATTTTTAGCCAATCTTCTGTATCTCTTGAAGCAATTCAGAACTTCTGACTTGTGTTTGAGGTGCATGATGCAGGTCCTTCTGGAATAATCATCAACAAATAAGACAAAGTACCTCTCACCTTTTAACCCTTTTGTTCTCATCGGCCCACACAAATCAGTATGCACAATGTCAAGTACTGCTTTAGAACTGAACTCTTTGGTCTTATACTGCTTTCTGACATGTTTTCCTTTGGAGCATGCTGAGCAAACGTACTCTCTCTCTCTCTTAAGGTCGGGAATATCTTTGATTGCATGAGTAGTGGTCAGCTTCCTCATATTCTTCTGTAATAAGTGTCCCAGCCTCCTATGCCAGAGTTGATTTTCTTCTTCTTTGGTGAGTAAACAGTTGCTTGTCTTGTCCTCATCAATCACATATAAATTTCCAGCTGTTCTCTTCCCGGCTGCAACAATATTGCCTTCTTTACTCTTTACCTGACAACCTATTTTTGTGAATATTACCTTATGGTCTTCGTTGCATAGATGACTGACAGATGCTAAATTATATCTGAGTCCTTCAACATGTAGAATATCTTTCAGTTTTCCTCCTCCAATCTTTACTGACCCCTGACCATTGATGTTGAGTGAATCATCATTGCCAAACTTGACTCTGCCTTCTCTTGATTTGTTTAGCTTTGATAATTTACTCTTGTCTCCCATCATGTGCAAAGTGCATCCACTATCAAAGATCCACTGCTTATCCTTGCAGTCAGCTTTGAGTGCAATTTCAGCTATATTGGCCACTTCCCTTTTAGCTTTATATTCCTTCTTTTGAACTGGTTGGAAGATAGCTTTCTCCTTTTTCTCAGCTTTGACTGCACCGCTTGTTTTCACTGTGCCATTGAGTGCCTTCTCTCGCTTAAGGAGAAGTGTCATGCATCTCTTGGCATTATGGTCATCTTGCCCACACCTTTCACACTGTTCCAAGTCTGCCAATATAGCAAACTTGTTCTTTGAAACCATTGGTTTGGGCTTCCACCAACAATCCTTGTCACTGTGTCCTTGCCTTTTACAGTATGTGCAAGAACTCATGACAGGTGTTCTCTTCTGAATTCTATATTGTCTCCCCCTGTATGTAGCATTGTATCTTCTCAAGTTAGAGACATATATTGGCCTTCTCTACCAGCAGTTACTTGCTTTATGACCCCAAACTCCACAATAAAGGCAATGACCTTGAAACTGCCTCTTCTTAGGTCTGATCACTACTTGTCTTCTTCTGTTCATCGCTTGCTGTGTAGGCAAAGTAGCTGGCTTCTTTGCTTGTGTGACTTCCATTTCAGTCACCTTCTTCTCCTTCTTCTGTTCAACCGTAGCCCTCTGCTACCTGACTTTCTTTTCTTCCTTCTTGTTTGCCACCCTAGGTTGCTTCTTCAGATCTTCTTTATTCTCAGCTATCTTCTTCTGAGTCACAACCTTCTCTTTCAACTTCTGTGGCATATTCTCATTTTCTTTAGCCAATGCAGCCTCAGATTGCTGCACTTTCTCTACATTCTTCTCTTCTTTTCTAGAACTTGTTTCTCCTATCATTTCAAGCTTCTGCAAGTTCTCTTTGCTGCTTTTGAGTTGTTGCTGAAGTCTCAGCAACTCTTTCTCCATTTCTTTAATTTTTGAAGCCCTTGAGCCAAGCTCTACTATAAGGTCTTCACATATTTTGATCTGTTCCTCAAATCTTCACATATCACTAGTTTGTGATATTGAGAGGGGGGTGAATCAGTATCACCACAATTCGCAATTCGCAGGTAAGTGAACAACTTCAACCTCTTCATAAAAGTGAACTCTTTCTCAGACTAAACTAAGGTGGATTTATTGCTACCTACTAATCACAATAGTCCCCAAAGTCACCTTTCAGACACCTTGCCTAATAGACAATTCAGATGTTCTTGTTTAGGCCTTCATTAGGTTATGAGTTGGCTGATACTTTAGTTGCGTTCACAACTCAATTCAAAACACATAATGTAAAGCAAATTAAGGACACACGAGATTTACGTGGTTCCGTCAATGTGACGTACATCCACGGTGGTAGGGACTCTCCCTTACCGAGACCATCCACTATACTTGAGAATTCTAGTTACAATGGATGTCTTAATTCTTTGCTTCTTTTACTATTGCAAGTACTAAGCAAGTACAATACAAAGAGTGTCACTTACTATGTCTACCCTTCTTCTAGCTTGTCTTGCCTCTGTTGAATTGAAAGGTTGCTCCACTGCCGCTTAGAAGTTCACCGCAACGCTCTTTAACCTCTCTTAAAGAAATCTAGAAATACGTTGAGTTCTTTCCGATGCTTCGCCGAATTCCTTCTCTAGGTTGTCTCACACAACTCCTGCTTTCACCATCTCACAGTCTCACCCGTCTCCTTGTCTCACGGCTCGCCTCACGATTTCTGTTTTTCATCTAGCCCCTATTCTGCCGGATCTGTCACTGTCGACCAGACCCCTGTTCTGCCGAATCTCTCACCGTCAACCGGATCTCCTTCTACCGGATCTCTCACTGTCCCAGCTGGCTCTCTCTCACACCGTCGCCGGATCTCCTCTGTCCCAGCCGGATCTCTCTCACACCGTCGCCGAATCTCCTCTGTCCTAGCCGGATCTTTCTCACGCCATCGCTGGATCTCTTTTTGTCCCAGCCGGATCTCTCTCATGCCGTCGCCGGATCTCTTTCTGTCCCAGCCGGATCTGTAATCGTCCTAGCCGGCTCTCTCTCACGCCGTCGCCGGATCTCCTCTGTCCCAGCCAAATCTCTCTCATGTTGTCACCGGATCTCCTCTGTCCCAACTGGATCTCTCTCACGCTGTCGCCAAATCTCTCACCGTCTGCCGGTGGTGTGCCAACCTGCTCAGCTGCCTGATTGCTGGTGTGCTAGTGGTGTGCCGATCTGCTCAGTTGCTGACTACTGGTGTGCCGGTGGTGTGCCTTTCTCACGGGTTTCTCTGTCTTGCCGGTGATGTGTCGATCTGCTCAGTTGCCGACTGCTGGTGTGCTAGTGGTGTGCCTTTCTCACAGGTTTCTCTATCTTGCTGGTGGTGTGCGTATGTTTTCTGTCTGTTTTTCTCAATAGCCGATGCGTCTTTTTTTGTTGTCTTCCGATGGCCTTTATATACTCCTCCATAAAATCCCAATAGTGCTTACTTGCGGTGAATTTACTGTCTTACCCTTTTCATGTGGCTTTTATGTTCTTACCCCTTTATGTGGCTTTTACCTTCTTGCACACTTAAACCTAATTGACAACAATTACAACCTATACAAGGCTGTGGGAACAACAATTGATCATTAATTTCATTGTGAGATACACATTATTATGTTTTAGGCAGTTCAAATCTATTAGAGTCTATCTAATGTAAAAGGCTAGTTCACTTGATTAGCCTTTTGATTGTGACAAAATCATTCATTGCTTGAAACATGAGATGATCTCTTATTTACTAGAAAATAAGACTTCTCCTTTCATAGTTTGAATCAATTAAAGACCATCAAATAAGGAGTTATTAATCTTAGGTAGCTTTCTTTGCCATGAGAGAATCATTCATATAAAATGATAATCCAATCAACATCATTTTTTACACATAGCATTAATTTCTTTGTGATAGGCACATTAATAAATGTTGGGTAGCTTTAAACCTTTGAATTTTATCAAACAAAGGAGTCATTCATTTAAATTAGCTTTTCTTTCTAGGATATAATGATTCATTGCCTAAAAGATGAGACTAACACTTCATTTCCAAAAATGAGACTTCTCATTCTTGTCTGGAGTCAGTCATACAAAGGAATCACAATATTAACCTAAATTTCTACATGTTATTATGTTTCAAGGAGTCAAAATTGATTGTAGTTCATTGAATAAGCAAGCTATGATGCTTGATTAGTTTCCCTTTACTAAAAAAGTAATGTTTATTGCCTGTAACATGAGACCATCTCTTAATTACTTAAAAATATCATCCTTACCATGGTTATTTAAATCCATTGAAGTCCATTGAATAAAGGAGCAATTAAACTTTACCAGCTTTCATTTTCATGAGAGAATCATTCATTGGTTGAATCATAAGACTATCAATTGATTCCTTGTTAATCAAGCTTCTTCTTTTGTTGTAAGGAATTATATATACAAGATAATCATTCAATTAACATCTAGCCCTACATTGAACTTTAATTTTGTTGCAATAAGCACATTAGTATGCCATAGATAGTGTAAAAATCCACTAAATTCCATTAAACAAAATGAGTCATTCATGTTGATTAAATTTCCTTAAATGGATGGATGGCTCATTGTTTCAAAGATGAGACCACTAGTTCATTTATAGCTCATTTGTAGCTAATTAGAGTTCTCCTTATGTTCCAAGGAGACATTCATATAAAGAAATCATGAAATTAACTTAAATGTCTGCACCAATCAAAGATTTCATTATGTAATGCATGTTAATATGTAATGTAGAGTCTGAATCATCAAATACCACCCAATAAAGTAGTTATTACTCTTGATTAGATTTTATTACCATAAGGGAATTGTTTATCACATGAAATTTGAGACCATCTCTTGATTACTTGAAATTATGACTTCTCTTTTGGAGTAGTCCATGTCCATTAAAGTCCTTTGAGGAAAGGAGCTATTACATTTAATTAGCTTTTCTTACTATGGAAGAATCCTTCATTACATGAAACTTGAGACATATACCCATTCTTGGATAATTAGGCTTCTCCTTTCATTGTGAGGAATCATTCACACAAAATGACTAGGTTTACTAAAACTTTAATTTTTTGCAACATGCTTAGCAATACACCTTAGATAGTCTAAGTCCATTGAATTTCATCAAACGAAAGGATTCATTCATCTTGATTACCTTTTCTTAGGTGGAAAGAATGGGTCATTATGAGATTGATGAGACTAACAATTCATTTCTAGCTAATAATGGTTTTCTTTTTTGTTCCCATGAGTTGTTCACTCATAGAAATCATAAAATTAACTTAAATGTTTACATCGATCACTGATTTAATTGCAAGATGCACATTATTATGTCTTGGGAAGTTCAAATCCATTGAATTTCATCCAATAAGGAATCTATAATCCTTGATTAACTTTCTTTTCTAAGTGAACATTGTTCGTTGCTAGAAATATGAGACTATCTCTTGATTACTTGATAATATCACTTCCCATATGGGTTATTTGAATCCAATGAAGTCCATCAAATAATTGAGTCATTACTTTTGAATAATAAGACTATCATTTGATCCTTCAACAATAGGGCTTCTCTTTTTATTTCTAAGAATCATTCACACATAATGATCATTCAATTAACATCTAAGACCACATTGAACTTTATTTTGTTGTAATATGCACATTAAAAAAATGGGTCACTACTCTTGATTAGGATTCTTTAACAAGAAAGAATCAGATTACTAGAAACCTGAGACCATCACTTGATTCCATTGTAATAAATCTGCTCCCTTGTTGTAGGGAATCATTCACACAAAATAATCATGCAATTAGCATTAATCTCTATAACATTTATTGATTTTGTTGCTACATACACATCAACATAACTTTGGTAAACTAAATCTATTGAATTTCATGAGACAAATAATCTTCATCTTGATTAACTTTACTTATGTGAAAAAAATAATTCATTGCTTAAAAGATAAACACTCTATTTCTAGTTACAATGGCCTTTCTTTCATTCCAAGGAGTCTTTCACCCAAAGGAATCATTAAATTAACTAAAATGTATACATTGATCACTAATTTAAGTGAGAAATGCATGTTATGATGTCCTAGGGAATCCAAATCCTTTGAAGTTCATCCAATTTAGAAGGTGTTATTATATCTTAGCTTTCCTTATAGTGAGATAATCATTTGTTGCTTAAACATGAGACTATCTCTTAATTACTTGAAATTAAGACTTCTCCTCCGAGTTAGTCTATATCCATTAAAATCTAGTGAAGAAAAGACTTATTACTCTTGATTAGCTTTTCTTACAAGGAAAAAATTGTTCATTTCTTGAAACGTGATACTTTACTTGATTCTTTTTCAATAAGGCTTCTCCTTTTGTTAAAAGAAATCATTCACACAAAATGATCTTACAATTAGCATCTAGGTCAGCACCAAACTTAGATTTGTTTTAACATGCAAATCAATACACCTTAGGCTGCCTACATCTATTCAATTCCATCAAACAAAAGGAGTCATTCATCTTGATTACCTTTTCTCAAATGGATAAAATGGATTTGCAAGAGGTGCTCATTTGGGAAGTCACCTTGAATGGGAAGGGGTTCTAGACTCCCTTCAATTTGGTTGAGATGATTAGCCACCAAATTCTTAGCTCCGCTTTTGTCTTTAACCTCAACATCAAACTCTTGGAGTTATAATATCCATCAAATCAGTCATGGCCTCGGGTTAGGCTTTTTCAGGAGATATTTAAGAGCTACATGATCAGAGAAAACTACAACTTTAGAATCAAATAAATAAGATCTAAACTTGTCAAGAGCAAAAAAAATAGCCAAAAGTTCCTTCTCTATTGTGGTATAGTTGGATTGAGTGGCATTGAGTGTGTGGGATGTGTAATGGATGACTTGTGGCTGCCCATTAAATCTTGATGCCAAAGCAGCTCCCACTACATTGTTGGATGCATCACACATTAGCTTGAATGGTTGAGACCAATCTGGGGCTTGCATAAGTGGCACAGTGGTCAAGGCATGCTTAAGTTGGTCGAAAGCTTCATGGCAATCCTTGTCAAACTTGAAACTCCATGTTTGCCTTTAGAAGATTGGTCAATGGGAGGGCTATCTTGCTAAAATTCCTTATAAATCTCTGATAAAACCCTGCATGACCAAGAAAAGAATGAACTTCCCATACACACACGGGGTAAGATAAACAAAAAATAACTTCAACTTTTGCCCAATCAACTTTAATACCATCCTTGGAAACTACATGTCCTAACACAATTCCTTGCTCAACCATAAAGTGACACTTTTCATAATTAAGGACCAAGTTAGTTTCTGTGCACCTCTTAAGAACTCAAGATAATCTTTCTAAACATTCATCAAAAAAGGAGCCATAGATGGTGAAATCATCCATAAAAACTTCCATGCCATCCTCCAGGAAATTAGAGAAAATACTTACCATACAATGTTGAAAAGTGCCCGGAGCACTACATAACCCAAATGGCATCCTCCAATAGGCATAAGTGCCAAGAGGGCATGTGAAAGTAGTCTTCTCTTGATCCTTAGGGGTGATGTGAATTTGAAAGTATCCCATGAAACCATCCAAAAAATAGAAGTGAGATTTCCTGGACAATATTTCAAGAATTTGATCAATTAAAGGTAAAGGATAGTGATCATTCTGCGTCGCTTGGTTGAGCCACCAGTTGTCTATACACACTTGGCAAGAATTTTGTACATGAGTTGGCAACAATTCATTATTCTTGGTCTTGACTACTATAACTCTAGATTTCTTTAGCACCACTTGGACTAGACTTACCCAATCATAATCCAAGATTGGATAAATAATTCTAGCTTGGAGCAATTTGGAAACTTCTTTCTTCACGACATCAAAATTAAGTGGGTTGAGTCTTCGTTGTGGTTGCCTCACAGGTTTGGCTCCTTCTTAAAGGAAAATTCTATGCATGCAAATTGTTGGACTAATCCCCATGATGTCCCCAAGTATCCAGCCAATAGCTTTCTTGTGCTCCTATAAAACTTCAAGCAACTGAGCTTCTTGCAATTCATCAAGGCTCCTAGCAATAATCACTGGAAGTTTGCTATTCTCAGCTAGGAATGCATACCTTAAATGCTCTAGAAGAGGCTTTAAATTGAGCTCGAGAGGTTGTATAATGGATGGAAGAAGTCTGATCGACTTGCTCTCAATTGCTTCTAATCGAGCCTTCTCTATTATTCTCGGTTCTGATCTGTCCATTCCCTGCTGTTCTGCCAATTGCACCACTTGTTTTATCCTCTCAGGGATTCCTCTAAGTGTGCATGAATCAGAGATGCTGCATGCATCATTCCCAAGCTGTGCACTATGACAAAGAACTGGAGGAGAGGGAGAGAGTGCACTTTCCAAGCTATTTTGATCAACTCTGTTTTTGCCACTTCTTTCAAGTTGTTCTGGGCTGAGTGATACTTCTTTCTTCTATTCAAATTCAGCACCTTCTTGGACTCCTTGTCCCCCAAAAAGGGTCGTGCCACAAGTTAGAGAGTCATCAAAATGAGCTATCTCTGGGAATTCCTTCTCCAGCTTGAGTTGCACTTCCTCTGCCAAATCCTCAATGAGCTCGATATGGAATAAAGAATGATCCTCCAATGGGTGTTTCATGGCTTCAAGAATGTTAAATTGAATAATCAAGTCACCATATTCCATCAACAACACCCTGAAATGCACATCATTTTTAGTTCATGCCATTTTAAGGAATGGTCAACCAAAAATAAAAGGTGAACATCAACTTTGTGCCTCACCCTCCATTTCCAAAATATAAAAGTCAGCGGGGAAGATCAACTTACTGACTTGCACTAATTGGATAGGCATTACTTCTGTTGGCCAATTGGATAACCAATTTCATTCCCCTAAATGGTCCAGGATCCAGCTCGTTAAACACCAAAAGAGGCATAATGTTGATTGAAGCTCCAAGGTCCAGCAAGGCCATGTCAAACTTTCAGTTACCAATAATGTAAGGAATTGTGAAAGTACTAGGATCCTCACATTTTTGTGGTAGAGGCTATATAAGAGCTGATACATTTTGTCCCATGCTGACCTTCTCCCTTCCTTGGAACCTTCGCTTATTTGTGCATAGCTCTTTCAAAAACTTAGCGTACCTTGGCACTTGCTTGATTGCATCAAGAAGTGGAATGTTGACTTCCCCCTTTTGGAATATCTCTAGAACTTCCTTATCCTTGTCTGGTATGTCAACCTTTTTCTTAGACTTCATCCTCTGAGGAAATGGGAGTGGCTCAATGGATTGGTCAGCTATCTCCTTTCCCTTGGTGGCTTGATCTTCCTAGCTCATCAGGGTCTTGGTCAAGTTCAAAGCAGATGATTGTTTTTCATCCTTCTCCTTCATTGGTCTTGGCTGCTTGTCCAGCACCTTTCTAGACCTTAATTTAATGGCATTTGCACCCACTTTTGGATTGGGGATGGATTGGCTCGACAATTGCCTGGAGACTTGCTGTTGAAGGGCATTCATTGAAGTGGCTAGTTGGGTCATCTGTGTCCACAGATCTTATATGGTTGAGTTGGTTTTCTGCTGGAATTGAATATTTTGATCAGCCAGCTGCATGGTGTGAGTTGTTAGCTGCTTCATCATGTCCTCTAAAGATGACTTGAACCTAGGCAGAGGTGGTTGATGTGTCTGGCCATGTGGTTGCTGTTGGTGCTGACCTTGGCTGAATCTCCAAGGTGGTTGTCTTGGTTGCTCTTGCGACGTTGATCCTGAGCTCCCATACCAAAGGTTGGGATGATCACGCCACCCTGGGTTGTATGTGACTAAGTATGGGTCGTACCAAGGCCAATCTTCTTGTTGATATGGCCTTCCTTGATATCCTCCAGTTGCAAGGGCTTGATCTTGTGACTCCTCTGCCAATGTTGGACATGAGGCAGTAGGATGCCCTGGACATGCACAAATACCACAAACTTGGCTCCTGGGGGCAAGTCGAGAACCCCCTTGGCCTGGTTGTTGTTGATCTATAGCCAATCTCCTTACTAGTGAGGTAAGTTCGTCAAGACAGTGCTCCACTCTTTGATGATCTTGACACGTGGCTGATACTTTGTGTACTCCTTGAGATGGAATTGTTGCCCTCGTGCTAAATTGCTGGAAATTCATTGCCATGTTTTCAATTAATGCTTGAGCAGCCTGGGGTGTCTTATCCACTAGTGTGCCACCACTTGCTGCAACAATCATGCCATGATCCATTGGGAGCTGACCTTCTTAAAAGTACTAGATCAAAAGCTGTTCTGATATCTGGTGAAATGGACAGCTCACACACAACTTATTAAACCAATCCTAGCATTCATAGAGGGTCTCGCCATTAAGCTGTTAGATCCCACAAACCTCTTTCTGGATGGCAGCCGCATGTGAGGCAGGAAAGAACTTTTCGATGAAGGCCTTTTTCATGTCATTCCAACTTTGAATGGCCTTGGGATGGAGAAAATAAAGCCAATCTTTCACATCTCCCTCCAATGAAAATGGAAATGCTTAGATCTTGACATGACCCTCGGAGATTCCTTGCGATCTCATTGTCAAACAAACAATATGAAATTCCTTTAGATGTTTATGGGGATCTTCACCTGCAAGGCCATGATATTTAGGCAGCAAATGAATAAGACTAGATTTAAGTTTAAAGTTAGCTTCACAGAGGTTGGTAATTGATATCAGTTGCTGCTAGCTCTTTCAAAGTTTGATTGTTATTTCTGTTATTCCCAGCCATGTTGTTATCCTTGGCTAGCTCTGATTCTTGATATTCTTCCTTAATGAATCTAGACGAAGATAAAGTGGGTGAAACTAATGATGATCATGCAATCCTATGATTTCTACTCAATGTTCGTTCTATTTTTGGGTTGAAATCAAATGATAAATTATTAGATGACCTAGTCATACACTATGCAAACCATGCAAAATAAAGCTAAAACAAGGTTAAAATAAAGCTGAATAGAACAAGAGCAAACAACCAAGAATTGCAACTAACTAGAACAACCTTAAACAGTAAAAAGTAGCCAAGCCAATGGAATAGACAACAACTAAAAAAATGACACAAGGCAAAGCTAGAAGGAATGGCAATAAAACCAGCAAAATATAACCAACACTTATAAGAAATTTAAATAAATAGACAAATTAAAGCTAAATCAATAGAATAACCAAAGGATAAACTAAAACAATCATGAATCAAATAACATTAACAAGTAGGAAGTGAAAAGAAGAGTCAAAAGAAAACTTATGCTGGTCAAACATTGGTAGAAAGCCATGTGAGGTAGCTAAGGAAGAAAAAGAACCAGTTGAGATGAATTATCCTGCCTTGAAATTGATGTTCTTCCCCTCCTTTGTTTAGCTATGACCAATAGTAAGACACCTACAAAAGTGGTTAATTACTTACAAATAAACAAGAAAAGGTCATAAACATGCCTTGGTTCCTCGACAACGGTGCCAAAATTTGAAAAATTCAATTATTGCGTTGGTTAAATTAATTCTTAGGGTGGCCTGAAGGCTTGCTGTTAATGGCGTGACCCTTGTCATCTCCCAATGAACCAATGTATTTTTTTTAGACTATACGATATGAGACTAACTCCAATAATTTTTGAACCTTGATGACTTATCCTTGATTCTTAAGGATACAAGAATGTATGTCTAGTTGGTTAGCCTTAGTCATAGCTGAGATCTCGCATTAAATGACTCTACACTCCCTAAAATCTCTAGATGATCACTTAGATTTGACTAACTATGACTCATAAAAAACCCGCTATCACACAATTATCGTGCAATCTAACTTGCCTAAGCACCAAAGTATACTAACCTAAGTAACAAATCTGCCCCCTCAATCTTATCCTAAGCGTGACTTAAGTTACCGATCTTTAGCTCTTAAGACACTCCTTAACTCACCCAAAACCAATCAGTATTATCACCTAAGAAATCCTGTTAAGTGACCAAATGAGAATAAGGTTAGAATGAGAAAACTAGAATGCATTCATTCAATGACAAAACATGCTCTCTACGTACACAAGTTCAAGAACCCTAAAGTTAAAATGATTTACACAATCATGGAACAAAGGAAAAGAGAAATGCAAAATGAGAAAAATGAGCTTTTTTTCCATCTGTCCTACCCCCCTACTTTTCAGCCTATGACCATCCATTTTCTATGTTTGTTTGCCACCTCTTTATCTTCCTTGCACATAATGCTCCTTTGGTCGTTCATGCTTGCCTCTTCATCTTCCTTGCACTTAATGCTCCTTTGGCTGATCATGCTTGCCTTGAAACTCTTCCCACCTTTTAGAATGGATTATTCCTTGACTGAGACATTAATCCCAAGTGGTTTGGACATGATTCCAGTTCTTGAATTCAGATGGTGGAGTATCATGGCCCAAAACATACAAATCAGCCCAATTTCCAGCTCCATGGAGGCTCGCTGAACTTCACCCGTGCATTACTCCATTGGGAAGGCCTTATCTTCTTCTGTTTCCTTCATGAGAGTTGTAGCTCTTCGAGTTATCTTTCCAAGAACTCAAATTTAGCAGCTAAACTCCTTTCCAATTATGAGATATGGCCAAAAAACTAAGCAGTGCGCAGCTGATCTGCTCTGTCCAGCGCCCCTCTCGTGATCAGAGTTCAATATTTTGCCTTGTCCAATTGGTTCAGAATTTGCAAATGGTTTCTTGGTGGAAGTCATAGCTCAGTCTCTTAGCTATCCATAGAAATTAGTTTCGTTAAAAGAAACCTCATGTAACCTAGGAAATAGCCAAAGTACGTAAATTGCGCAAAAACTGAATTTTGATGGATTTTTCTAATAATTAGGCATATGGATAACTAGGTGAGAAGCCAATCAAATTACATCATCTAGACTATCAAATATGCATAAAGTACTAAGTATGAGGCAAAATATTATGCAATTCTTGGTTGTTATTACCTCGTACACAAAGAAAAAAAGATTCTATCTTTGTTATGGTTGATAGATTTTCTAAAATGGCTCATTTTGTTCCTTGTGCTAAAACTTATGATGCTTCACAAGTTGGTGATCTTTATTTTAAAGAGATTGCAAAGCTTCATGGCATTTTAAGGTCAATCACTTTAGATTATCATTTGTAGTTTATGAGTCATTTTTGGAGGACCCCCTGGAGGAAATTGGGTACTAAATTACAATTGCACTACTTGTCATACTCAAACTGATGGTCAAATTAAGGTTGTCATAACTTTGGGAAAACTTTTAAAGAGTTTGGTAAAAAAAAATTGCCTCAAGCTGAATTTGCTTATAATAGGTCCTTTAGTTAGACTACCAAATGCAATCCATTTGAAATTGTGTATGGCTTTAACCCAAGTAGCCCTTTGGATCTCATTGCTCTTCCAACAAAACTTTAATGTAGTGGTGATGCTGAGCACTAGGTGAAATTCATAAAAAAAATTGCACAAGCAAATTAGGGAAAGGATACCAAAGTGGAATAAGAAGTACCAAACTCAAGTGAACAAGCACAAAAGGTTTGGTAAGTTTAAGGAAGGAGATTTAGTGTGGATTCATCTAAGAAAAGGGCATTTCCCACATAGAAAATTTTCCAAGTTAAAACCTAAAGCTAATGGCCCATTCAAAGTACTAAAGTGTATTGGAGATAATGCATACAATATTTTGTTGCTAGCTAAATGAAGTTTCTAACATTTTGAATGTTGCTGATCTTATTCCATTTCATGAAGATTATGTAGACTTGGGGGCAAGCCCTTTTCAATTGAGGGAGCATGATGTAAGACTATCTCCTAAGGACAACCAAGAATTAATCTAAGATCTAGGCCAAGCACAAAAAATGCTCATTATGCTATCAGAAGAATGAATTGCATGTCAAACTTGTTCCAACTACTGGACCTTTAGCCCAAGCCTAAAGGCAATCATAAGTAGCCATTTAAAAGTTCTAGATGCCTAGATCCAGATGAATTTAGAACATCAAGAGTCAAGTTCCTTTACTAGCCACCAAGATAGTCAAAAGTTAGCATATTGAAGTATTTTCTTATACTTATAGGGATGTTCCAAAGTCTTTATTTATAGTTTTCTTTAGCACCTCAAAAGGTAGACTTTTTAGGAATAATCAAACTCTTAACCTAAGGAATTTGAAGAGTTTTCTGCTATATTCCTTATCTCTATGGTGGATTCCATTCAGTGGTGACTTAACCCTAGCATTTTTGTATCTCTTGAGTGGATCCCTTAAGAGTGGTGAGTGCCATCAGTCCTATATCTCTAAGGTGGTGGAGTTTCTCCTATATCCTTGGAGTGAAGGTTATTATTGGATCCTTTTCCCGTATCAATGTGCATGCATAGGATTTTGTTAGAAGGAAAGACAACCAAGTAGAGAGGTGCAAAGGAGATTGAACCCTAATATGAATGTTGTGTAGGTAAAAGGGTCAAAATAGCTTCACGTAGGTATCAGTTTAGTCCATGTGGTGTCTAGTATTATAGTTGTCAAGAATGATAAGGATGAGTAGGTGCTATGATGGATGTGCATTTATTACAAAAAACTTAATGTCACTACAACAAAAGATCATTTTCCTCTCCCATTTATTGATCAAATGCTTGAATAGTTAGCTTGTCATTCTTATTATTAATTTCCAAATGGCTTTTCATGTCACAATTAAATTCCAATTGAAGTTCCCGACTTCTCCCTAGGATCTACTAGTTCCTGATACTGAGAGGGGGGGTGAATCAGTATCACCACAATTCGCAATTCGCAGGTAAGTGAACAACTTCAACCTCTTCTTAAAAGCAAACTCTTTCTCAGACTCGACTAAGGTAGATCTATTGCTACCTACTAATCACAATAGTCCCCAAAGTCACCTTTCAGACACCTTGCATAGCAGACAATACGGATGTTCTTATTTAGGTCTTCATTAGGTTATGAGTTGGCTGATACTTCAGTTGCATTCACAAGTCAATTCAAAACATAGAATGTAAAGCAAATTAAGGACACACGAGATTTACGTGGTTTCGTCAACGTGACGTACATCCACGGTGGTAGGGACTCTCCCTTACCGAGACTATTCACTATATTTGAGAATTCAGGTTACAATGGATGTCTTTGATTCTCTGCTCCTTTCACTATTGCAATTACTAAGCAAGTACAATACAAAGAGTGTCACTTACTGTGTCTACCCTTCTTCTAACTTGTCTTGCCTCTGTTGAATTGAAAGGCTGCTCCACTGCTGCTTAGAAGTTCACCACAACGCTTTTTTAACCTCTCTTGAAGAAGTCTGGAAATACGTTGAGTTCAATGCTTCGCCGAATTCCTTCTCTACGTTGTATCACACAACTCCTGCTTTTACCGTCTCACGGCTCGCTTGTCCGTTTCTCTCTCTCTTGCTGTCCAGTCGGATTTCTCTCTCTTCTCGCCGGATTTCTCTCTCTTCCTGCCGGATTTGTCTCACCGTCTGCCGGATTTGTCACCGTCGACCGGATCCCAGTTCTGCCGGATCTCTCACCGTCGACCGGATCTCCTTCTGCCGGATCTCTCACCGTCCCAGCCGGCTCTCTCTCACGCCATCGCCGGATCTCCTCTGTCCCAGCCGGATCTCCTTCTTCTGTCGCCGGATCTCCTCTGTCCCTGCTGGATCTCCTTCTGCTGCCGCCGGATCTCCTCTGTCCCTGCCGGATCTCCTTCTGCTGTCGCCGGATCTGCTGTCGCCGGATCTCCTCTGTCCCTGCTGGATCTCCTTCTGCTGTTGCCGGATCTCCTCTGTTCCGGTTGTCTCCTCTTTCTCTCTCGACGGTTGTTCTTTGTTGCCGTCGGTATCTCTCTCTTCTATGGCCGTCTGATTTCTTCTTCCGCCGGTCTGCTTTTCTTCGTCCTGCTGTCCAGCCCCGTCTAGCCGTAATCGGTTTTCTCTCCCGTCGGGTTTCTCTTCTTTTTCTGTCAAGCTTACTGTTCACGATGGCTACTGTTCACAACACTACTGTTCACTCGATTCGTCCGTCGGCTGCACTGTTTACTCTTTTCATCCTTGCCGGTGGTGTTCTTGCGTGTAGGGTTTGGTATTCTCTTTGATTAGTCGGTTGTTTAGGTTTTGCTGAATGCTCAATATTGCCGACTCACCCTGTCCTTTGTCTTCCAAGACCATTATATACTCTACTCCATGAAACCCTAATAGGGTTTACGCAGTGATTTTACGTTCTTGCCCTTCCGTATGGTTTTACCTTTTTGCCCTTCCATGTGGGTTTACTTTCTTGCACACGTAAACCTAGTTGACAACAATTACAACCTATACAAGGCTGTGGGAACAACAATCTCCCCCTTTGTAATTGTTGGCAACACTTATAATAAAAGCCACTATGCAGCAGTTTCAACTTCCCCTAAATATGCACTCTCCTTTCTTAACAGCTCCCCCTGCACTGTTGCTTCTCTCCCCCTTTGCCAACCAATTACATATTTGAAAAACTCGCAAAGTGAAGATGGAGGATTTACTTGAACTTCAGGCTTGAGGAGGCATTTGCACAGATAGACTCCATCTGTGCTTTTCAAATAACTCTGTGGACAGAGGTTTAGTTAGAATATCTGAAATTTGATCTCTAGTACCAACATACTCCAACTGAATTGTACCCTGTTCCACTTGATCTTTGATGAAGTGATATCGGATGTCAATATGCTTGCTTCTCGAATGTTGAACCGGATTCTTGCTGAGATCAATAGCACTTTGATTATCACAAAGTAAACTCACTGGTAATTTCATTTCAACACCCAAGTCTGCCAATTGTCTTAGCATCCATATCACCTGTGTACATGCTGCACAAGCAGCCATATACTCAGCCTCAGCTGTGCTCAAAGCAACACTGTTTTGCTTTCTACTTAACCATGCAACACACTTTGAACCCAAGTAGAAGCTGCAGCCGCTGGTTGATTTTCTATCATCTATACTTCCTGCCCAGTCTGCATCAGTGTATGCTTGTAGTTTAACAGGATCCATGGTTGGATACCACAAGCCCATTTCCAATGTTCCTTTGAGGTACCTTAGGATTCTTTTCACTGCCAACACATGAGACTCTTTAGGATCAGCTTGGAATCTGCTGGCAGTACACACAGCTTGCATAAGATCAGGCCTTGATGCCGTAAGGTACAGAAGGCTCCCTATCATCTTCCTGTACTTTGTAGGGCTTGTACTCCTTCCTTCCTGATCTTTTGTTAACTTGCAGCCCACTGTCATAGGGGTACTGACAGATCTGCTATCTTCCATGCCAAACCTTTTCAGCATCTCTTTGGCATATTTCGTCTGAGAAATAAAGATACCTTCTTCACACTGCTTTATCTGTAATCCAAGAAAGTACGTCATTTCTCCAATCAATGACATCTCAAATTCCTCACTCATCTTCTGTGCAAAATCTTGGCATAGTTCAGAGTGATCCCCGCCGAAGATGATGTCATCTACATATACTATGGTTATCAGCTGGCCTTTCTCTGAATTGAACACATATAGGTTATTATCAACCGTTCCTCTTCTAAAATTCAACCTTCTCAAGTATGCATCTAGCCTGCTGTACCATGCTTTTGGAGCTTGCTTAAGACCATACAAGGCTTTCTTCAGCTTGCACACTTGTGTCTCATCCTCACTGATTTGTACTCCATCGGGTTGTTCAATATACACTTCTTCTTTCAGGAGCCCATTCAGAAAGGCAGATTTCACATCCATCTGATAGACTTTATACCTCTTGTGTGCTGCTAAAGCTAAGAACATTCTGATAGTTTCTAACCTTGCTACTGGTGCAAAAGTTTCATCAACATCTACCCCTTCTATCTGAGTGTAGCCTTTGCAAACCAGCCTGGCCTTGTTCCTCACTACCTTGCCATCTTCATTGTGTTTATTCCTAAACACCCACTTTGTTCCTATGACATTCTTATTAGTGGGTCTTGGAACCAGCTCCCATGTATCATTCTTTTCAATTTGATCCAGCTCCTTATTGATAGCTTTGACCCAGGCTTGGTCTTGAATAGCCTCTTCAACAGATTTAGGTTCAACTTGTGAGAGTAGAGCAGTAGCTCCCACCATTCTTCTTTTTGTTGTAACTCCTGCTGATGGGTCACCTATGATCTGATCTCCTCGATGAGCACTGGTCCATGTTTTCTTTGTCTTTCTTCCTTGCACCATCTTAGTTGTAAGAGGATCTCTTTCTTCCTGTTCAGACTCACTTTTCTCCGAGTCTAAACTTACTTCTTGTTCCTTTTCTTCAGGTTGGTCTGATTCTTCATCTACATTGAAGTCATCTTCTTCATTGTCCTCAGCTTCTCCATTCTGCATTGTTTTCCAGTTCTCATCTATTCTCACATCACTGGTAGTGATTACTTTTCCCAGCTTATGTAGGAAAACTCTGTAACCTTTTGTCTTTGCTGAGTATCCCACAAAGATGCCTTCATCAGACCTAACATTGAATTTTCCCAAGTTTTGCTCCTTGTTCTTCACAAAACATGGGCTGCCAAAGACTCTGAGATACTTGGCTGTTGTCTTCTTCCCACTCCATAGCTCATATGGAGTCTTATCAGTATTGGGCTTTAGTAGAACTCTGTTCAGTAGGTGCACTGCTGTAAATGTTGCTTCTGTCCAAAATCTTGTGTGAAGCTTGGATTCTAGTAGTAGAGTTCTTGCCATTTCAACCACAGCTCTATTCTTCCTCTCTACCACCCCGTTCTGTTGAGGTGTTCTTGCTGCTGCCATCTGATGGTGAATTCCATGCTTCTCAAGGTAATCTTCAAAAAGCTCCATTTGTGAATTCAGTGCCTTGATCTGACCTCAATACTTTGATCTTCTTTCCACTCTCATTTTCAGCCAATCTTCTGTATCTCTTGAAGCATTTCAGAACTTCTGACTTGTGTTTGAGGTGCATGATGCAGGTCCTTCTGGAATAATCATCGACAAACAAGACGAAGTACCTCTCACTATTCAACCCTTTTGTTCTCATCGGCCCACACAAATCAGTATGCACAATGTCAAGCACTGCTTCAGAACTGAACTCTTTGGTCTTATACTACTTTCTAACATGTTTTCCTTTAGAGCATGCTGAGCAAACATACTCTCTCTCTCTCCTGAGGTCGGGAATATCTCTGATTGCATGAGTAGTGGTTAGCTTCCTCATGTTCTTTTGTGATAAGTGTCCCAGCCTCCTATGCCAGAGTTGATTTTCTTCTTCTTTGGTGAGTAGACAGCTGCTTATCTTGTTCTCGTCAATCACATATAAATTTCTAGTTGTTCTCTTCCCGGCTGCAATAGTATTGCCTTCTTTACTCTTTACCTGACAATCTGTTTTTGTGAATATTACCTTATGATCTTCGTTGCATAACTGACTGATAGATGCTAAATTGTATTTGAGTCCTTCAACGTGCAGAACATCTTTCAGCTTTCCTCTTCCAATTTTTACTGACCCCCGACCATTGATGTTGAGTGAATCATCATTGCCAAACTTGACTCTGCCTTCTCTTGATTTGCTCAGCTTTGATAATTTACTCTTATCTCCCGTCATGTGCGAAGTGCATCCACTATCAAGGATCCACTGCTTATCCTTGCAGTCAGCTTTGAGTGCAATTTTAGCTATATTAGCCACCTCCCTTTTAGCTTTATATTCCTTCTTTTGAACTGGTTGGAAGATAGCTTTCTCCTTTTTCTCACCTTTGACTGCACTGCTTGTTTTCACTGTGCCATTAAGTGCCTTCTCTTGCTCAGGGAGAAGTGTCATGCATCTCTTGGCATTATGGCCATCCTGCCCGCACCTTTCACACTGTTCCAAGTCTGCCAATATAGCAAACTTGTTCTTTGAAACCACTGGTTTGGGCTTCCACCAACAATCCTTGTCAGCGTGTCCTTGCCTTTTACAGTATGTGCAAGAACTCACGACAGGTGTTCTCTTCTGAATTCTGTATTGTCTCCCCCTGTATGCAGCATCGTATCTTCTCAAGTTGGAGACATATACTGGCCTTCTCCACCAACAGTTACTCGCCTTATGACCCCAAACTCCACAATAAAGGCAATAACCTTGAAACTGTCTCTTCTTGGGTCTGATCACAGCTTGTCTTCTTCTGTTCATCACTTGCTGTGTAGGCAAAGTAGCTGGCTTCTTTACTTGTGTGACTTTCATTTCAGTCACCTTCTTCTGTTCAACCGTAGCCCTCTGCTGGCTGACTTTCTTTTCGTCCTTCTTGTTTGCCACCCTAGGTTGCTTCTTCAGATCTTCTTTAGTCTCAGCTATCTTCTTCTGAGTCACAACCTTCTCTTTTAACTTCTGCGGCACATTCTCATTTTCTTTAACCAATGCAGTCTCAGATTGCTGCACTTTCTCTACATTTTTCTCTCCTTTTCCAGAACTTGTTTCTCCTATCATTTTAAGCTTCTGCAAGTTCTCTTTGCTGCTTTTGAGTTGTTGCTGAAGTCTCAGCAACTCTTTCTCCATTTCTTCAATTTTTGAGGCCCTTGAGCTAAGCTCTACTGTAAGGTCTTCACATATTTTGATTTGTTCCTCAAATCTTCTCTTCAAATCAATATGCTCAGCCCTTATTTCACCGTTTTGACTTTCAGCTTCCTCAGACTTTGCTTCAACTTGTTTTATATGGGCCTCCAACCTTCTTATGGTTCTGCCCCTTCTGATTATCTCCTTTGAAGCTGCTTCCAGCTCAGCTTCAAGATCTGGCTCTTCTTCATCAACTTCCTCTTCCTCTTCAGAGGTTGAGCTACCACTTTGTGCTGATGCCATAAAGACATACTCATCTGATGAGTCTTTATCTTCCTCCTCATCAGCTTCTTTTGTCTGACTCATATAACTCTTGAATGAGCCTCTCGTCTTCCTCTGTGGGTTGACAATCTTCTTATTGGACTTCTTTGATTTGAATGATGATCTTCTCCATCTTGAATTCTGCTCATCGTCACCATCCTCATCTTCATCATCAAGTTTCACTTTGCACCGAGAAGCAAAGTGTCCAGTTTTCCCACATCGATAACATCTCAAGGACAACTGTCCTTTTCCCTTCTTAGACCCCCTTTTGAGTTTCCTTATGAAGTAAGCCAATACTTCACCTTCACTTTCTCCCTCATCATCATCATTATCCTCACTGGATGATTCTTCTTTTTCTTTTATCTTCAAGTGTTTCATAGCTTTGAAAGCTGCCTCCTTTGATACACTTGACGTTGAGGAGCTCTCAGTCGACTTTATTCTCATCTCATATGCAATGAGATTGCACTGAAGATCATGCAGAGACATAGAGTTGAGATCTCTACTCTCCTCTATGGCTGCCACCTTTGAAGCAAACCTCTCAGGCAAAATTCTCAGAATTTTCTTCACAATCGATGAGTCCTTCTTGTTCTTTCCATGACTTCTCAAGTCATTTACAGCGTCAATAACCCTGGTGAAGAACTCTTGAACTGTCTCATTCTTCTGCATTCTGAGAGATTCATATCTCTCCTTGAACACTTGAAGCTTAGCCTCCTTCATTCTGCCATCACCTTCATAGACTTTCTGCAATCTGTCCCATATCTCCTTGGCAGATTTGCAGTCCATAACTTTAGCATACTCAGCATCTGTTAATGCTGAAATAATGACATTTGAGGCCTTCCCATTTATCTCGAATTGCTTTAACTCCTCTAGGGTTAGGTCTTTACCTTCTTCCGGAGCCACAAAACCCTCCTGTACGCATTTCACCACGTTCATGCCCATGGTTGCAAATACCACTTGCATTCTTGCTCTCCACATATGATAGTTGGTTCCGTTGAAGATTGGAACCTTCTTGCTGTAAGTGGTGCTAGTGTTGGTACCGGCTTCCATTTCTCAGTATGCTGAACAAGTCAAACGTTTAGATCCCTTCAAAGTAGTACACCAAGCTGTTAAGCTTCAAACTGGTGAACCTATGCTCTGATACCAATTGAAGTTCCCGACTTCTCCCTAGGATCTACTAGTTCCTGATACTGAGAGGGGGGGTGAATCAGTATCACCACAATTCGCAATTCGCAGGTAAGTGAACAACTTCAACCTCTTCTTAAAGGCAAACTCTTTCTCAGACTCGACTAAGGTAGATCTATTGCTACCTACTAATCACAATAGTCCCCAAAGTCACCTTTCAGACACCTTGCCTAGCAGACAATACGGATGTTCTTATTTAGGTCTTCGTTAGGTTATGAGTTGGCTGAAACTTCAGCTGCATTCACAAGTCAATTCAAAACACAGAATGTAAAGCAAATTAAGGACACACGAGATTTACGTGGTTCCGTCCACGTGACGTACATCCACGGTGGTAGGGACTCTCCCTTACCGAGACTATCCACTATACTTGAGAATTCAGGTTACAATGGATGTCTTTGATTCTCTGCTCCTTTCACTATTGCAATTACTAAGCAAGTACAATACAAAGAGTGTCACTTACTGTGTCTACCCTTCTTCTAACTTGTCTTGCCTCTGTTGAATTGAAAGGCTGCTCTACTGCTGCTTAGAAGTTCACCACAACGCTTTTTTAACCTCTTTTGAAGAAGTCTGGAAATACGTTGAGTTCAATGCTTCGCTGAATTTCTTCTCTACGTTGTATCACACAACTCCTGCTTTTACCGTCTCACGGTCTCACCCGTCTCCTTGCCCCACAATCTCACTATCTCACGGCTCGCCTGTCCGTTTCTCTCTCTCTTGCTGTCCAGTCGGATTTCTCTCTCTTCTCGACGGATTTCTCTCTCTTCTCGCCGGATTTCTCTCTCTTCCTGCCGGATTTGTCTCACCGTCTGCCGGATTTGTCACCGTCGACCGGATCCCAGTTCTGCCGGATCTCTCACCGTCGACCGGATCTCCTTCTGCCGGATCTCTCACCGTCCCAGCCGGCTCTCTCTCACGCCATCGCCGGATCTCCTCTGTCCCAGCCAGATCTCCTTCTGCTGTCGCCGGATCTCCTCTGTCCCTGCCGGATCTCCTTCTGCTGTCGCCGGATCTCCTCTGTCCCTGCCGGATCTCCTTCTGCTGTCGCCGGATCTCCTCTGTCCCTGCCGGATCTCCTTCTGCTGTCGCCGGATCTGCTGTCGCCGGATCTCCTCTGTCCCTGCCGGATCTCCTTCTGCTGTTGCCGGATCTCCTCTGTTCCGGTTGTCTCCTCTTTCTCTCTCGACGGTTGTTCTTTGTTGCCGTCGGTATCTCTCTCTTCTATGGCCGTCTGATTTCTTCTTCCGCCGGTCTGCTTTTCTTCGTCCTGCTGTCCAGCCCCGTCTAGCCGTAATCGGTTTTCTCTTCTTTTTCTGTCAAGCTTACTGTTCACGACGGCTACTGTTCACAACGCTACTGTTCACTCAATTCGTCCGTTGGCTGCACTGTTTACTCTTTTCATCCTTGCCGGTGGTGTTCTTGCGTGTAGGGTTTGGTATTCTCTTTGATTAGTCGGTTGTTTAGGTTTTGCTGAATGCTCAATATTGCCGACTCACCCTGTTCTTTGTCTTCCAAGACCATTATATACTCTACTCCATGAAACCCTAATAGAGTTTACGCGGCGATTTTACGTTCTTGCCCTTCCGTATGGTTTTACCTTTTTGCCCTTCCATGTGGGTTTACTTTCTTGCACACATAAACCTAGTTGACAACAATTACAACCTATACAAGGCTGTGGGAACAACACCAATTATGCCTGAAGATTAAGTAACAACATTCACTTACCCATTTGGAGCCTTTCTTATCGAAGGATGCCATTTAACTTATGCAATACTCTTGTGACCTTTTAGAGATGTATGATGCCAATCTTCTTAGACATGATTGAAAGGATTTTCCTGTTTTTGGTGATTCATGTGAAGATTGCCTTAATAATTTAACCTTGGTGCTTAAAAGATGTTGTGAGACAAATTTTCAAGTTAAGTGGTGTATACTTTTGGAACACATTGTATCGACTAGAGGTATAAAAGCAAACAAGGAAAAAGTTGATTTAATTGTTATGATACCAACCCCTACTTCTATCAAGGAAGTGTGTAGTTTCCTTTGTTATGTAGGTTTTTATAGGAGTTTCATGAAGGATTTTTCAAAAATATGGCAACCTTTATGTAATCTGTTAGCTAATGATGTTAACTTTAATTTTGACAATGGTTGTCTTGATGCTTTTAAAAATTTGAAAGAAAATTTAACATCTGCTTCCATTCTTACTACACCTAATTGGTTTCTCCCTTTTGAAATAATGTGTGATGCATTTGATTATGCTATTGGGGCTATTTTAGGACAACGAGTGAATAAATTACCTCATGCTATCTATTATGCAAGTCAAACATTAAAATATACTCAATTAAACTATTTAACCATTGAAAAAGGACTTTTAGTAGTCATTTTTACTTTAGAAAAATTTTCCTTATACTTGCTTTGATTGAAGGTAATTATTCATTATGATGATGTCACTCTTAGATTTTTACTCACAATGAAAGATACTAAATGTAGATTGCTTAGGTGGATTTTATTATTGCAAGAGTTTAATTTGACAATTAGGGACAAAAAAGGAGTGAGAATGTGGTTGCAAATCACTAGTCATGACTTGGGGAGGAACCTAGTCATGAAAACAAATTTTATGATTTGTCACAAAATGAAGAATTTCCTGATGAACAACTTTTCTCAATTAATGAGGACAAGCCTTGGTATGTAGATATTGTAAACTATTTAGTTAGTGGTATTTTTAATCTTGATTTAAATTCACTAGGGAAGAAAAGATTTCTATGCATGGTGAAGCATTATTTTTGGGTTCAGCCATACTTGTTCAAGCATTGTTCAAACCAAATTATAAGGCAACGTGTTCCTAAATCTAAGTAGAAGAGCATTTTGCAACGTAACCATGAGCTTAGTTATGAGGGGCATTTTGGTGGAAAAGAATTAGGTTTCTTTTGGATAACCTTGTTTGAGGATGTCATTTCCTTTTGTACCATATGTCATAAGTGCCAAAGAGTGGACAATATAAGCAAGCAACATGAGATGTCACTCATAAGTAACCTAGTTGTAGAATTGTTTAATCTATAAGGGATTGATTTTAGAGGGCCCTTTACTACTTTTGGGTATAATTATGTACTTGTTGCTATTGATTATGTGTCTAAGTGGATTAAGGCAATGGCTATAGGACCAATGATGATATGGTTGTGCTTAGAATTTTGAAAGATATGATTTTTACTAGATTTGGTACTCCTCAAGCCTTCATTAATGATGGAGGTACTCACTTTTGTAACAAAGCATTTTCAATATTATTGACAAGGTACAACATTACTCATTGAGTAGCTACACCATATCATCCACAAACCATAGGACAAGTAGAAATGAGCAACAAGCAACAAAAGGAAATCCTAGAGTAGATTATGAATACTTCTAAGAAGGATTGGGAAATGAAATTAAATGATGCTCTTTGGGCATATAGAACTACATACAAAACTCCAATTGGAATGAGATGTCACAAGCTTGTCTTTCATAAGGCATGTCACTTAACAATAGAATTGGAGCATCGAGCTTATTAGGCAATCAAACATCTTAATTTTGATATGAGTAAGGCTGGAGATAAAAGAAAGCTATAGTTGAATGAATTGGAGGAGCTTCTGAGTGAGGCTTATGAAAATGCTAAGATTTACAAGGACCAGACCAAGCTCTATCATGATAATTCAACACAACGGAAAGAGTTTTACCAAGGTATGAAAGTTCTACTATATGACTCATATTTGCAACTTTCTCTAGGAAAATTGAAGTCTAGGTGGTTAGAACCATTCTTGGTGAGGCAAGTATTTCCCCATGGTGTTATGGAGATAGAGAATATCAAAGCAAAAACTATTTTAAGGTCAATAGGTTCTGCTTGAAACCATACTTGGAGAGCTTCCCACATTGATAGTGGTGGATTTTGTTGATTTAATTTAGCCTTAGTTATTGTACTTCATCTTTCCTAAACATTAAATAAAGTGTTTGTTGGGAGGCAACCCAACTAGGTATGGTTGTTTTCTTTTATTAAGTTACTAATCCTGTCATGCATTTCCAAATGTTCATGCATTTTAAACTTTGAGGACAAAGTTTCATGTAAGTTTGGGGGTATTTGTTATTCATTTATTTATTTTTCTCTCTCTTTTCATTATAGATTTAGTGAATGATACTCTTTTTACTTGGTTATTGATTCAAAATTTAACAAGTGCTTATTGATTGAGTTGAAAGTGTTTGATTATTATGACTATTGAAATATATGTGTTCTTGTTGAGGTTTATGTGTATCTATGAGAAAGTAGGGTCATTCATGTGATGTTTTGCTTGTAGTTATCCAAGTAAAGCTAGGCCTAAGCAAAGTTTAAGTAAACAAGTAATTCAAAAACAAAATTAAAATTACTCCAATGTTTTGAGTTGCTTAGTAACTAGAAGTTTGACATTACATTTATGTCAACTTTCATGTCAAACAATGGCTTGAGATATGAGTACATAAAGCACTATAAGTTAATTGCTTATTGAATGGTCAAGTGCTTTCATCACAAATGATAGCATTCACATCAAAAGGCAAGTGAGCAGGGAAGATTTTTTTTTTTTTTTTTTGATAAAAAGAAGAGATACTATCTATGTATGTATACTCAATTTGCTACTTTTGCTTGTAGTAGTTGAAAGGGAGATTGCAAGTAAAGTGTCACATATTTGATTATGTTGATTGTAAATGTGCATAAATTGATTAAGAGGTATGCATGGATAGGGGAATAATCTATCATACATGACCAATTTGATTTTGTGGAATTCTCAATTTAGAATCAACATGTTAAGGGTGTTATTTTGTTAGCTATTGTTTTCCTTTGAAGACATAAATTGCATTCATGTAAGATTTTGTGGGTAGATCTTCTAAAAACACTCACAAGGCATGACTCATCCACTAAGGGTGACCTAAGGGTTCAATGGCTTGTTGTATGTGCTAAATGCAATCATAATTCCTGTGAAAATGAGTTAGATTTTATTTTATTTAGTTTTGTTTACTTTGCTCAAGGACAAGCAAAATGTAAGTTTGGGGGTATTTGATAGTGTCATAATTGTGACATCATTTATGTTTTATTATTTTATAATTTATTTTTGTTAAATTGGTCATTTGATATGTTTAGTGAGTGTTTTGTAGGTCAGTGTTTTTAGAAGTAAATTTTAAAGATTATGACGTGAATTAGAGGACAAAAAGTCTAAGGAGACAAACGAAATTAATTTACAAGACATCCTAATTTTCTGCAGTCAACCATTTGAATGTCTTACAAAAATATAGGAGGTAATGTCAGATTGATGTGACTCTTGAACATACAGAAAGCTTAGACATGAGACTACAACTTTTAAGTTATAGCTCAGTCCGATTCAATCATTTTCAAGATAGAAACTTCATTGCAATTTGAATTTGCTGGAATTACGAGATTTGAAATGTGATTTTAATGAGATCATTGGGCATCATCAGTGGAGAAAGATCAGCAACCAAGATTGTACAACTATTTCAGGGATTAAAGGAGACTTATCAAAGAAATCAAGAGCTAAAATTAAGGGGACAGATTAGGAAAGAACAACCTGAAACAGAAGCACACAGCTCTAGTTATGGAAGTTTAATTGCTGCTCAAAATTAGGGAGGTGTGATTGGTGGACTGGAGGGCAGCAAAGATTATGAGAGAAAGATTACATTATAAGAGGTAATATTCTGCCATAGACAGGAGCAAGCCGTTGTTCAAAAAGGGAAAGAAGAAAAGAAAAAAACAGAGAGAGGAGCGAATTGGATAGGCTGAAGGGTGTGAAGTTGGATTGTAAAAAGGGAAAGATTCTTTCGAAATTAATTTTTCTGCCATGTATGGTTCTTATTTTGTTTTGAGATGATGTTTATAAACTAAATTCATAACCAAAAATTTGATGTAACCTACACAATCTAACTTTTTCTAAACTTAAGCAATACAAGTAAACTTTACAAAATTCCTTTGACTAACTTGCTAAAAACTACCAAGTAGAAAAACTAGTTACTTTGTCCTCCACTAAGTTGCTAGTCCTGCAAATTTTTCATTGTTGCTTCTCCTTTTACTTCTTAACACACTTTTCTTCTTCACACTTTTCTTTCCTAGCTTTTAAGTCTAACAAAATTCTCATGTGTATCAACATGTAGATTTCACAAGAAAACCTATTTTTTTCTTTTAATAAAAAAAACAAAAGAACAATTATGGAAGTTTGCCCATTAATTGATCTTCTCTTTATGCCATTTGTCACCTATTTAGATTTACAAGGTTCATAGCCTACATAAACTCCATTTTAAGATAGTTTTTAGTTTTGTGGTTTTAAGAGAAAAATGCCTCTTTTTTTTAACAAGATGACCTCACGCATGCATAAATTTATCATTATTATTGAGAAATACATATTTTCATATGTTTCATTCAAATAAGGAAAACAAAAGGAGGCTAAAATTTTGAGTTTTTTTCTTTTTAAAAAACAAAAAATGAATTTGAGAGTAGTTGTTTTCTTTTCAAAATAACAAAAAGGAAAAAAGGGATTTAAAGTATGGGTATTTTTTTTAGGAAAAAAAAGTAAATTTGAATTGTTTTTACTCTAAAAAACCACAAAGAAGAATTTAAAATTATTTTTCCTTTTTTAAAAAAATTATTTTCTAGTTTTTCATTTTTCTTAATCATGAATATTTATGTTATATGAATTTTTAACATATGTGAAAGTTTTTAATATGAATTAGGTAAATTATAATAAATAATATATTATAATTTAATAAATTGAGTAATTATATATATGTTGAAATTCTAATTCTAAAGGAAAAGATTTTTTTTGAAATTAATTTTTCTGCCATATATGGTTCTTATTTTGTTTTAAGATGAAGTTTATAAACTAAATTCATAACTAAGAATTTGATGTAACCTACACAATCTAACTTTTTCTAAACTTAAGGAATACAAGTAAACTTTACAAAATTCCTTTGACTAACTTGCTTACGAACTACCAAGTAGAAATATTGGTTACTTTGTCGCAAATTTTTCATTGTTGCTTCTCCTTTTACTACTTAACTCACCCTTCTTCTTTAAACTTTTCTTTCCTAGCTTTTAAGTCTCTAACAAAATTCTCATGTGCATCAACATGATACTTTCACAAGGAAACCTAATTTTTTCTTAAAAAAAAAAAAAAAAAAACAAAAGAACCATCGTGGAAGTTTGCCCATTAATTTATCTCCTCTTTATTCCTTTCGTCACCTATTTAGATTTACAAGGTTGATAGCCTACATAAACACCATTTTAAGATAGTTTTTAGTTTTGTGGTTTTAGGAGAAAAATGCCTCTTTATTTTAACAAGATGAAAAAAAGGATATAGAGTATGGATTTTTTTTTAAGGAAAAAAAAGGGTAAATTTTAATTTTTTTCACTCTAAAAACTCACAAAGAAGAATTTAAAATTATTTTTCCTTTTATTGAAAGTTTATTTTCTATTTTTTTATTTTCCTTAATCATGAATATTTATGTTGCATGAATTTTTAATATATGTAAAAGTTATTAATATAAATTAAGTAAATTATAATAAACAATATATCATAATTCAATAAATTAAATAATCAAATTTATATTGAAATTCTAATTCTATTAAAATACTGAAAAAAATTTTTAAAATAACAATTAAGTTAATATTAAATATCTAAAATAATTAAAATCTTGTATGAAAACTAGAGTTTAAATAAAACACCTGGATATTCATTAAATTAAGCAAACATTGCAACTTGAGAATTTTGTTTACTTTTTCTTAACTTCTACAATATATATATATTACTAAAATTGAAAGAAAACTTTATATGTTCTCTCTTGTCTTGTGACAATTTCTCTTTAATTCATAAATTAAGAGAAGGAAAAGGAAAGAGAAGTTTCTTCCAAATATTTTCTTTTAATGTCTTCTTAAAAAAGAGAAAAAATTAAAAATTTAATTTTACTTATATTTTTCCCTTTTTTAAAAAAAATAAAAAGAATTATATTTTAATTCAAATTTAATTTTTCTCTTTTTGCTTATAAAGGAAAAAGGATTATAACATTCAAATTTTCTTAAAGAATGAACTACTTCCAATTTAAGCACATATTAGTTTTTACCTCTTTGAGGATAAAAAGTTATTGAATTCTTCTTTAATAATCTAAAGTAAGAAGAGTCATTCAGAATTATTTTTTAGAAAATTAAATAGAAACCTATTTAAATTTCTCTTAATCTATCTCTCAATCTATCAATGTAAGATTATGAAAAATGTAATAGACGAAAGAGAGTTACAAGGTATTTTTTTTTTTCTACTTCCTTTAAATTTTTAATTTTTTTTAATAGTCTTTCTTACTCTCTTTTTCTATCTTTGCTTCTTTTGTTAAGGTTTATGTGTTTCTTCTATAAATGTAAGATTAAGTGAATTGATCAAACCAAACATTTTGACTAGCTTTCTTCTACTATAAGAGAATAGACAATAAGAGGAGAAATAAAAAAAAAAAGAAAAGAAAAATAAGGTTGTGATTATTTGGTTGGTTTAATTTCACTTTAATCAAATATTTTTAAAATTACATCAAGCCAATTTATAGTAGTTAATTTGGAGAAAGAAAAAAAAGTATATCCTTTGATATTATCTTGTTTTCCCTTGGCATTGCCAATGGTTAGGATTAATCTTCAAAATGTTGCATAATTATAATAGTACTTATCTTTCAAAAGTAATGATCATTTAAGAAAATTGTAACATATTTATTATTTAGATAGTTTTCAAAATAGATATCTACAAGCATGATTGCAAAGTGAGAATAACCATACTCTTCAAGGAGACAAAATGAAAGGCTTTCATTCTTTGTTTTCTTTTTCTTAAATAACTTATATATAGAATAACTTGTTGCAAATTAGTGTATTTTCAAAGGCTAATTATCATAATTTAACATTTAGTCAAACTAAATATTTTATGATGGTTAGACTATGCATGTTATAATCGTTGGACTATCCATTTATTTGACCATTAAACTAGTTATTCTATGTATTAAAATGGTCAGTTGTTACTATTGTAATTCTTACTTATGAGTAATAAAACCATACAAATTATATAAAGGTATTCTTTCATCACCCATAATGTACTAAGAAAGATTTTTGTGAATTATCTTCAATACTTTAATTTAAAAAGGTTTATGATGTAGGGTTAACTAAAAGAGTTATTTTTGTAACCTTACTATTTGAAATATATATTAGTGGGAAGATCTATCCTATCTTGAGAGGATAGTTGCTATAACTTGATATATCATGACAATTTGTCTTCAAAGATTGCAATAATTCTTAGGATTATTGGAAAATAATCAACAAAATAATATATAATATTACAAAAAAAGTAAATTAGCAAAAAGGATCACTTGTTTCCAGGTTATGTGTTTTGATAAATCCTTTTTAATTATCATTAAATTAGATTGTCCTAAAATTTTAGGAATTTATTAGGATTCTAATTTATAAAAACAAAGGTATTTCCAAGGCTATTAATTGAGAAATTGTTGCCATGTTGGCTATAATTTTTTGTCATATTATTGAAATGCAATATCTATTATTTAGTTATAGTACATTAAGTAGATGTTCTTGTTTCTTGCTATCACTTTGGGCTTACAAAATATCGCATGTAAAACTTTAAAAAAAGAGGAAGAATTTTTAATTTAGTCATGAGATGGTGATGGTTTCTTTTTTATTTTCAAATAGTAAATTGATGGACTACTAGTTACTTTTGCTATTATGATCATTACTTGTGTTTTGGAGCTATGTATGAGGTAGTATGATCATTTCTTTTGTGTTACTTGATGTCATCATTACTTAGTATAGTTAATATTTACCAAATCTAGAGAGAACCTATGGACTGACTAAAGAATCTAGTTAGGAGTTCTTCAAAATTTTATTTTTGGTGGGAAACAACTTGCTGTAGCATTAAACAACCATTTATTTAATCTTATGACACCATTAAAAGGTGTCAATAGTTGGTAAGACTAATTTAAAAGTGAAAATCAAGATTCCTTGTGACTATGTTGCATTAACCTTAGTGCTCTTTGACATTTCATGTTCAATGCATGAAAAATAAGTTGAAAGAAAGTGCAATGCCTTAAGAAGTCATAGTAGATTACCAAGCTTTTATTTGACTACTACCAACTAATTGGTGCCTACTATTATGTTGGAACATGTGACAATTTGGTACTCATTCTCTTACAAGCTTTGAGATGTAGTACAAATATTGTAACACTATGCTTAAATGAAATGACAAATTGTTAGTTCTTGTTGATTGGATAATTTTAGATGTTTTATCATAATCCACATATTATGTTGTTTACCTAGTTGCAATTATGCATATCAAAAACTGAAGCTCTAATCTTTAAATTTGGCATTTGTGATCAATCTTACAATTATGTTTGATAGTGATAATGATTTATTGTGCTAAAGAAATTTATTTATCCTAACTCGTGTTTGTTTAGTTTGTTTCACTTGGATTAGAAGGCCAATTATATACTTAGGTGGTATCCAAGGCATATAACTTGTTGGGTCAATTTCATTGTTACTAACCAATTATTTTGATTGCTTCTGTGGAGAACTTGCTGAAATATTGACTTGTCCAAACCAGCTGCCAAGTATAGAAATATTGATTTTTTTGTTTTATAGAGTGATACTAATGAATAACAACCTTATGTGTTAATGGACATGTGTCGTGCAAATACTTGAAAGTATCACTTTTCTATCACATGGAATATATACATATATATGCTTGATAAGTGAGACCATTTATAGATGCTTAGGCCTCAAATGCTTGTAGCTTGACAAGATGCTTGAAGCTTGAAGACAATTTTTTTTGGTGAAAAGCAAATGCTTTTGCTTTTTGAAAAGTAGATTCTTTTACTTTTTAAAAAGGTATATGCCTTTTGCTTTAACTCTAAGTAAAAGCAAAGATTCCTTCTCCTACAATGGGTAATCAATTTTCTTCATTTTAGCCTTATCCAAGTTAGTATCAAGCCTTTGTCTAGAGAAGGCCTAGAAACCTTAGTTCTTGTAGCACTCAAGGATTGTAGGTTAATCAATTTTGATGATTCTCCTATGGGAATCATTGAAACAAGCCTATATTTAGGACCAATTTATTTTAATTGTTTTCCTAGTTTCATAGTTTCTTTGCATGACAAGAACATCCTAAATGTTCTAACCTTGCTGCATAAGCTCAACAACAACAAATTTTTGGAGGGATTTATTTCTTTGAGTTTGATGTACCAAATCCATTATATGGCTATGAAAATAGCCTTTAACACAAAGGCACTTAGGTATGGGCATAAGTGGTGAAATAGTCTTATGATAGATTGACATTTACCGCTCAAACATTCAAACACCTAAATTTATTGAATGGCATAAGTGTCACTTCACCTCAGCCTCCAACCACACAAGCTATTGTCAAAATCACAAGTGTCAACATATCAAATGTATGATCATGATACTCCATAAGCACCAAATATGAGTTTCTTCAAGATAAAGATCTTCAAACCTATCTTCAACAAATTATGTCAAGTAGACTTCCTTCACAAAGATCTAACTCAAAATTTTCAAATGTAGGTGGCACAATGCACAAAGATCATTTCCTTAAGCTACCTATGAAAGGCAAACTTCACCAAATTTATTAATTGTAACACAAATGGCATTTCCAGACCAAATTTCTATTAACCATGAGCTCAACACTCTAGAAAAGGATTTTGTTTTAAATAAAGGTTTTTTACAAAAAAGATTTTTATTCTCAAGCTAATTATGAAAATCTTTTCTAGTGTTTTAAGCATTTTTTCAACCAGATAATTCCAATTAACCAAGCATAATATGATTATCTTTACAAGTAAGAAAATCATGTTTTGTTTTTTGAATGGTTTGAAAAAGAATATGCTCCCCACAATGGGATAGTATATCCTTTCTCAAGAAAATTTTCAAGTTTTTCAAAGGACATCAATGTTTTAACCTAAACACAATGGTAGGAAACTACAACAAGTCAAAAGATTGACTCTATTCATCCACCCTCCTGCAAAATCATTTTCAAGCAAAAATGTTCCCATGTTTTGGCATCACTTTTCAAAGTTTGTAGAAAAAATGAAGAATTCTTTACAAATGACATTAAAAAAATTCTTTAACAAAACAATTATACCAACAAATTTTTACAAACTATTGGTACCTAACTCTCAGTCATATAAACTATAGTTTCTAATCTACCATCAATAGTAAATCAAGCTCCAAAATCTTTTTCCAAACCAATTTTCAAGCCCTTTTCTATTTCAAGCAAAACTATAGATGAATTTGATCAAGCACTAAAGTAACGATTATAGGATTTAGAATCATCCACAAGTATAATACCAAATCAAGTTATCAAGAGTCTTTAAACTCTTTACATAGGTGTTAGCTCCACTGACTATACCTAAAGCCTTTGATAGTGATTTAGCTTTCAATAAGCTCCAATTCAAGTCATATAGTACAAAGATGTACTACCTAAGACCTATGGCTCCAGAACTTGCTTTGGAAGAAAAGCCAACCCTTGTTCAAGCCAAATACAATTCAAACTCCATTTATGAATGGAACATAGATGAGTTATCTAAATACTAGGTCATGAATCTACTTTAATAGATGACTATGGTATCAAATGTTTATAGGTCTCAGAGTTAGCTCTGCAAATTGTCAGCAAGCATATGCTCTTCATTCAGAGGGATGGTTCTGCCTCCACGACGTCTAGCTTGTCTTGGTGGCATGGTTCTCTCCTCCAAAGCTCTGATACCAAATGATGCAGCCTGATGTAGGCTACTCGGACGTTAGGATCGGGAGATTGACTTGCACATGCGGAACAGGATGAACAGTAATTACAGTCCTGCGCAAGCTCGGGAAAAATGGATGTAGCTTCGTCGTTACAGATCGGAATGACCTGATTTGAAAGCCAAATGAACAAAGACTTCTGAATTAACAATTTCTCTGTTTTGAGTTTTCTCAAATAAGCACTGTAGGCAGGACGAAATCGGGGTGGAAATGGACAGATGTAAATGGACAGAACAGAGGAAAAGATAGAACTTCATTGGTTGCTCTTCCAGGCCTCCAAGGAAGTGGATAGGGCACCAATTCTTCTAGATCGATGACTGCAACTCTTCAAGGATGCAGATTTGAAAACCTCCGACTCTTCAAGGACGGAGTGAAAACTCTTCAAGGTTTTCAGGGGTATGAACTCTTCAAGGTTCAAGATAATTGCTTAAAGCAAAATTTTCATTCATCAAATTTGTCTCTTGAATACATAAAGTAGATGGTCTTTTGTAGCCAAAGAAAAACAAATGAAAAGACTCGAGCAAATGAAGAGGCTAAAGAGCATTAAAGATCCTAGAGGGCATAAAACATTAAAGAACTTAGAAACTAGAAACTAGGTAAATGCTCAATGTCTTCTTGATCATCCCAAAGTATCTTTTAGGCTTCCAATGTATAGGGAAAGACAAGGACTTTATTGTGGCATGGGCTTGCGAATGAGACTCTTGGTCTTCGGATTGTGTCCCATCAATATCTCCTCGACTAGTCGAGCGACTTGTCAAGCTCAGATGCGGGCTGATCTCCTTGGTCGAGTAAGCTCGTCTTCGATGCGGGCAGCATTATCAATCTGGCCTGCATCATCTGCCCCTTCTTTAAAAGAATTTGTCCCCGAATTCATGTCATCATCAGAGGAATCACCAGCATAAGGTATTAAATGCTGAACGTTGAAAACATCATGTGATTTTATATAAGAAGGAAGCCTTAAGCGATATGCATTGGGATTGATACGCTTAAGGACTTCAAGAGGACCAAGCTTACGATCACTAAGCTTGTTATAGCTTCCAACAGGATGACGTTCTGGTGGTAAGTAAGCCCAAACAAAATCTCCTGGTTTGAAGATAACTTCACGCCGTCGCTTATCGACATCCTTTTTATAGGACTCTGTCTTGCTTTCTAACCTTTGGCGCACATCTTCATGAATTGCTCTCATCTGAGAAACAATATCTTCAACATTGCCATTAGACTTTTCAGTAAAAGGAATGGGTGCAAGATCAAGAGCAGTGTTCGGTTGTTGTCCATACATGATCATGAAAGGACTATAACCAGTCGTACGGTTTACAACACAATTATATGCAAATTCGCCCTGTGACAATCGCATCTCCCAAGAGCGAGGATTTTCATCAATCAGTGTCCTCAACCTCAATAGATTTCCTAAGGTTCGATTGACGACTTCAGTTTGCCCATCAGTTTGGGGATGAAATACAGTACTATATTGTAGTTTAGTACCGACATTCATCCACAATTGTCGCCAAAAATGATTGAGAAACTTTGTGTCCCGATCAGAAGTAATAGTCTTCGGAATGCCATGCAATTTATAGACTTTCGACAGCCACGACATCTTGTAAGGTGTGGGGTGCGCCTTTAACTCCAACTGTAGTTTGTTCGCTACCATTTCAGAAATTATATTCTCACAGCGTCTAGAGTCAATAATCAATTGACATACCTTCCCTTTAATTGTGCAAGCGGAATGAAAAATGTTGGTGTGCAGCCACCTATCTCCAGTCTCATCACCAGGAACTAGAAAGATTTTTCTCACCATCAAAAATTCACCAGAATCAGCATGCACTATTTGCTCGTCACCTGCGGACTCTTCAACATCATTCACCTCTTCTTCGAGCGGATCCTCCACATGCTCATCAGAATCGTTATCCACTAAGAAGGCTTTGCCGGCTTGTCGATTTTTGTTCTTTTGGCAATTGCTAGCACGATGACCCAACTCACCACAAGCATAGCAACGAATATCGGACGTAGTTGGTTGCTTCAAAATGTTGGGCTGATTAGGAAAGTTACTAGTGGTTTGCGTCGTATCCTCAGCAACTTTGGTGATGCTGGGGGTACTCCTAGCAGGTCGATTGGTCAGGATAGAGGATGGTTGCCTCCTCGAGCGAGAACGCTCTACCTTGAGTGCTCATTGGTGTGCATCTCCTAAGTCCCAAATGTCAAGGACTTCCAGGGCATCTTGAATATGAAGTTGAAGGCCATTCAAGTACTTGCTCACAAGCATTTCCTCCGGATCTTGAATGTTGTTGCGAATCACCAACTCATTGAATTCATTGGTGTATTGGTCCACCGTTCACGTACCTTGTCTTAGATTTTGGTACTGTTGATAGAGCTCTTTCTTGTATCCCTTAGGTAGGAAATACTTTCGGAACTTTTCTTCCATCTTCCTCCATGAGGTAATTGGCGCTTTGCCAACAGATTGGCGAGTTTGCTTCTCACACCTCCACCAAACGATGGCTTTACCTCTAAATCACATAGCTATGATCCTGACTCGAGGATCCTCAGGAACATTTTGATGCTCAAACACTTCATTAACAAGTGTTAGCCAGTCAACAATTTCTTCAGGATATTCATTACCTGAGAATTCCGGGATATCCTTTTTAACTTCTTTTTCCCACTCTGGTTCACAAATGTTTTGCTCGTGACGTCAAACATTCCTCCGATTGCGAAATGGTTGAACATTCTCCGAAGATGAAGAGTCACCATTGTAATCTTCGGTCCTGGAACGAGGTGGTGAATTGTTTCTTTCCACCCTCAGACGCTCAACTTTCCGTGTCAACTCATCAATTTGTTGTTGCATGTGTTGCTGCAAATTGTCAGCGAGCATATGCACTTCATTCAGTGGGATGGTTCTGCCTCCACGACGTCTAGCTTGTCTTGGTGGCATAGTTCTCTCCTCCAAAGCTCTGATACCAAATGATGCAGCCTGATGTAGGCTACTCGGACGTTAGGATCGGGAGATTGACTTGCACACGCGGAACAGGATGAACAGTAATTACAGTCCTGCGCAAGCTCGGGAAAAATGGATGTAACTTCGTCGTTACAGATCGGAATGACCTGATTCGAAAGCCAAATGAACAAAGACTTCTGAATTAACAATTTCTCTGTTTTGAGTTTTCTCAAATAAGCACTGTAGGCAGGACGAAATCGGGGTGGAAATGGACAGATGTAAATGGACAGAACAGAGGAAAAGATAGAACTTCGTTGGTTGCTCTTCCAGGCCTCCAAGGAAGTGGATAGGGCACTGATTCTTCTAGATCGATGACTGCAACTCTTCAAGGATGCAGATTTGAAAACCTCTGA
Source organism: Rhizophora apiculata (assembly GCA_037832385.1). Taxonomy (NCBI): domain Eukaryota; kingdom Viridiplantae; phylum Streptophyta; class Magnoliopsida; order Malpighiales; family Rhizophoraceae; genus Rhizophora; species Rhizophora apiculata. The sequence goes on along the minus strand of CM075439.1, from coordinate 8,735,610 downwards.
CTCTTCAAGGATGGAATGAAAACTCTTCAAGGTTCAAGATAATTGCTTAAAGTAAAATTTTCATTCATCAAATTCGTCTCTCGAATACATAAAGTAAATGGTCTTTTGTAGCCAAAGAAAAACAAATGAAAAGACTCGAGCAAATGAAGAGGCTAAAGAGCATTAAAGATCCTAGAAGGCATAAAACGTTAAAGAATTTAGAAACTAGAAACTAGGTAAATGCTCAACGTCTTCTTGATCATCCCAAAGTATCTTTTAGGCTTCCAATGTATAGGGAAAGACAAGGACTTTATTGTGGCATGGGCTTGCGAATGAGACTCTTGGTCTTTGGATTGTGTCCCTTCAATATCTCCTCGACTGGTCGAGCGATTTGTCAAGCTCGGATCTCCTTGGTCGAGTAAGCTCGTCTTCGATGCGGGTGGCATTATCAATCTGGCCTGCATCAAAAAGCCAACCCTTGTTCAAGCCAAATACAATTCAAACTCCATTTATGAATGGAACATAGATGAGTTATCTAAATACTAGGTCATGAATCTACTTTAATAGATGACTATGGTATCAAATGTTTATAGGACTCAGAGTTAGCTCTTTGATCCTACAATTATTGAACTTTTTAGTTGCTAATTTTACTAGTCAACTAAAAGGATGGTGGGATAATATTCTCACCCAAGCTAACCATGAAAGTGTTTTCGAAGCTATCAAAACTAGATCCTCAAGTTGAGCCCCTTTTGGATGACCAAGCCCAACTAATATTTATTGCTATAACATCTTTAATCTTTGCAATTTCCAAGCATTTCATTGGTGACCCTTCTCATTTAAAGGATAAAACCATTGAATTACTCTCCAATCTCAAGTGTAAGTATCTTCACAACTTTCATTGGTATAAAGATACTTTGCTAACCTGTGTCATGCAGTGAGAAGATGGCAACTAGCGCTTCTGGCAAGAGAAGTTTCTAGCTAGGCTTTCCAAGTTCCTTGTTGACAAGGTAAGATCAAAACTCCAAACCTATTTTATTGGTCCAATTTCTCACTATACCCTAGCCTATGGTGAGCTACTAAGCATTATCCAAAATAAACAAATTCATCCCCAATTAAAAAAAAAAAATGTCTGAGGTGACGTGACAGTTGCCACCATGATTGTTACCCATTTAAGAGTGCACCAACATTTTGTCATTAGCCAAAAGTTCTACCGATAACACATGGCCACCTACATTATCGTCTTTCGATTTGCAATGCATATTGGAAAAAAATCCATAGTGTATATGCAGGAACTAAGGGTCAAACTTGACATAAAAAAAAAACTATAGGTTTTTTCATGTCTTGTTTATCCTAAGGTTTCTAGCCTTCTATTGTACCTCACTTTTATAGCATAAATGCAATAAAATGATTAATTCAGATTTTAAGTTTTATTTATCTGATCTTTTCATGAACAAACTTATCCAATCTTATTTTGGATGTGGTATTGATATAACATAAAAAGTTTTTTTCATGTAAACTGACAAAAAAACATTTCCCCTTTAGAATGAGGGAAAAAGGAAGAAAGAAGCATCCATACAATTCTATAGGGCCTTGCATTCTATATTACTTAATTTTCACATATTTAAGATTTTTTCAAAGTATAACCTACATAATTTTTAAGAGGTCATATAAATTCTTACTAAAAATTAATTTTAGTTTACAATGAAGCAAATTCTATACCTTATCTCAAAGGGTTAGAATAACTTGGCCATTAAAGGCAGGAAATGACTTGTCAGACTAATAACACAAAAATACCTTAAAAACATGGTTTTGCATAGAGAATTAGAATAAGCTACAATAGATAAGGATACAAAAGCATTCTCTAACCATAATGCCTTTGGAAGCATTGGAAATTCAATTTGTGGGAATTTCCATAAGGGAAAAATAACAAACATAAGGCACAAGTCCAATAGCATAAAAGTTTGCAATTGCTTAAGTGCACACATAAAGAACTAATACAAGAGGACGAAAAAGTGAATTGTATCATTTAAGAGACTAGCATGTGTCCTTCAAATTACAGGATAATATCCTTGGCCCAGGCCTTCCAAATGAAACACAAAGAAGCAAGATCACATGCGTGATGGTGAGTAGGTCCATGGAAGAGACTTAGGCGCATATATTGCAAATACTATGCACGTGATACTAATTGGTTCTTGTTCTTAATGTTCCAAGTTGTCACTTTTAAAGCTTAAGTAAAGACATGTTCCTCTCAATCTCCTTCTTCATCACTTTTGCTACTACCATCTCAAAGTCTTCTTGTGTTACATGGACCCTCTACTCTCTTAAAGTAAACATACCTACCTTTATATGCATAGCCTATGAATGTAAAGCAAGATACAAATAAACATTAAACAAGTAAGCACCTCCCTATTTTCTTTGATAGTTTTCCTTGGACCAACCATCCCCATCCCTCACCTACCAACCCTCATTTCCCATAACTTTAACAACTTCACCCACATATGATCCAAGTTCCCGAAGTAGCTACAGTTCTTCTCAAAGCATCCTAATTGTCTATATCAAACTTATTTTAGTTAATTAAACTATCAAGCATTGCAAAAACCAAGAATATGTGCCATCATTATAAATAAAGTGATACATAAATTAAGCAACCAAGTAGCCACAAAAAGGAGCACCAGATCCTACAATGGATATAGCAATAGCCTAAGCATTTTTTTTTTCCACCCCTCACCAACCAAACAATAAGTGCAGCGATAAGCAAGGTTTAATCATTCTTCATGACCAATGGTGTTATAAAACCCACATAAGGCATTTCCCAACTCCAACTTTCAGGAACCCATTCCAAAACAAATGGATCTAACTGTAAACTCTCTCTTTTTTTTTTTTTTTAGTGAGATAATTATATTTTTAGAGAACTCTTCCATCATGAATGGACATTCACTAACAACTATGATTGATACAATTCTATGTTTACCATGGTACTAATACAATTTGCAAAACTAGGTTTTCTTTCCATGATTTTCAAAGATTCCTCCTTTGTTAAGCCAATACTCTATAGAACAACCTAAACTTAATTCCATGGCTTACAAAATATGGCCTTAAAGTTACATCTAAACAAAGAATCAAAATACAATAAGATGATTGAACAATGAATTATTATTACCACTAAGCATCAAACCCTCGCTAAAAACAAAATCACCAAAATTGAATAAAATTGATCCCTAATTTAAACAATAAAAATGTGCATCCTATAAACCTCCTAGAAGATTCAATAAAAAGAAAAAAAGAAAATAGAAAACCCATCGGTTCAGTAGTAAAGGTAATGGAATCAAGACCATACCTCTAGAATTAAGCTCATTACACTGGGCTTCAAGGCAATTGAGATTATGATTCTTCTGGTGGACAAGTAGTTGAAGCTCATGGATGTGCTAGAGATAATATTATTGAAATCCCTCTCCTTGCATTATCATTGCAACCTTGGCAGAGCATGTCTCCTCTTCGATCACTAACTCTGATTTCTTCATCTTTACCTCTACAATGACCATTATTATAAAGTAGAAGATTTTTCACTGTTGATTTTATGATTTCATAAACAATTTCACTCAAGCAGTTTTTGCGGCTTCTATGGATTTATATCATAGAGGGGGAAAAAACACACAACGAATTGGGATATCTTTGAAAACAAGTCAATTGTAATACGTTTTATGCCTAATTTAGTGTTTTGGATTGATATTTAAGCCTAAGTCTGTGTTCTCGAAGAACAAAAGTGGGCTTCATATTTAGTCCTTCTCAAAGAATTAAGATACAAAATAATTTAGGCCATGATTTGTAATGAAATTCTTGGAAGTTTGTTAATTTGTTCAACCAAGTGGGCCACATTATAAGGGTAAGTCTAATGAGTATATAAGTGGTAATTTCTTAACTTTAAATCTAGATTAAGATGGTATATAATTTAAGGTAATTCTAGTTGCTATCTCAATGGTATAATTTAAGAGTTTTTTAAAAAATGATTAATTTTTAACTACAAATGAAGGAAGTTTTCTCTTAATTTTTTCATTATATTACTAATATATAACATCAATTATAAAGAAAAGTAGTCATTGGAAGATTAAATTATTTATCTAGCAAACTAATTAGCCAAAGATTTTGAATACATTTAGTACTTGCATCCCAAGTAAGCAATAACAAAAGAACTCTTTATTTGAAAGAAAAAGGAGTGTTTTGTTAAATAAAAATTACTAGGGTGGTGGCAGAAGAAAATTCTCTATTCTTGTGTCATGTTATTATCTAAGCTATCCTAAGTTGGCAAAAAAGGCATATCTCTGAACTCTTAGCAAATTTTTTTCCTTGATTAGCCATATAAAAGTGAAGATGGCAAAGTTTTAGATGAATGTTATCCTTCTAGCACATTTTTCTATTTTGAATCTCGAAAGTATAGGGGCATAAGCAACCAAACATCTTTTTTTGAACAAGAACCAGTCGAACATCTTGATTCATCAATTGTCTATATTCATACTTTGAATTTAATCTAGGTTGGTAGCTGATCCCAACAAAGAGAGACTATGACCCCTATTAGAAACATGAGCATAAGTATGCTAGAAAACATATCAATTACTTGTATATGCGACAAATTTCTTTCGATTGGAATGATTGTTAATTATAGGTTGATTATAAGTACTCAATGCAAATTGAATGGATATGTCCAACTACTCAACTTAGCTCAACTGTTAAGTCTCTTTGGTGGCTTGGAAAACTTTCCTTTTTATGTTTTTTAATGAAATTTACTATCATACCTAGATTAGCCCTAACAATTAATATATTTGATGATTTGATATTCTTTGTTGACAATATAATGTTCCCAAAAAGTTATAAAAATAATCATATATTGATACAATCAAAAGTTAATTCTATTCAAAATATTTTGCATTTTTAGTTTTGGTTTTAATTATGATTCTTAACTTATTACAATTTCAAGTAGTTTTAGCTTTGGTTCAGTTTCATACCTCTTTTTTAAAAAATAAAAATAAAAATACAAATGACCTTAAATTACTCAATATATTTGGAGGGAAAACATGAACAAAAGATTAACACACTCTTGGATTTGGTATATAGAATTTCAATTTTGCACTATCATAATATTTTTCTTATTCTTGTACATAAAAAATTTAATATTTTAATTTAAATGTAAAAAAATATAAATTTGATATATATATATATATATATATATAATATTACTAAATCATTTCAAGTGCGCACAAGGTTGCGGCAAGCCCCTTTCAACCTTTTTTCTTGTTTGTTTTTTAATTTTTGAATGTTAGCTGCTATGTTGCATTAAGAATTTCTCTTAATTTCATGATTGGTGTCACCATTATATGTATTAAAAAAAAATTACACAAACATATTTGTCTTGATTTCATAATTGCTCTCAGCATATGTAATTAGGAGCAATGCAATTTATGAGTTACAACTAGTACCTACAATGAAAATGTTAGATGTTAGGGGGATTGAGGGAACATTGATCCCAATTACTTTACTTATTATAATGTTGAAGTTTGGATATATATTCTCCACCTCATATTATTAACTAGTAGGCAATATGTAATAATCACATTACATTGAGTTTAGAGAAATGTAGTAAATAAAAAGTTGTCATCTAATTATTGTTAGAGAAAAAGGTTAACGCACTATTGCTTTGCACATTCATGTTAAATGGGGGTTAGAATAAGAATTTCATACTAAACATTTATGTGAATTAAGAATTAGAATAAAAAGTCCATGCTAATTAATGACTAGAATAATATGTACAAATAACTAGCCTCTTTTCTTCATTTTCTAGGTTGAAATTGTAAGTGGGAAGAGTTAAGGAAGTATCTTTTATAGATGAGTTGAAGAGGGGAGTTGGGGGGTTTAAAGGGAGTAGAAAAGCTTTAGGTTAGAGAGATGGTAACTTCTCACAAAGTGCATAAGCAAAAAAAAAAAAAAAAAAAAGACCTTTATGATCTCTCAAAAAGAAGGAATTGATGACTAACACTCAAATAGATAACGAGATTACAACATCTTTAGTCGTACTATATATATATATATATATATATATATATAGTTATATTGGTAAGAATTCAAATCATGACTTCGAAAAAAGATTCTTTGTCTTTTATTACCACTTTTATTTTGACACTTTATATGGCAAAAAGATTCTTTGTCTCTCATATTTTTTGTATTTTAAATTTCTTTATGTCTTATTTTTTTACAGTGACACTGTTTATCATTTTCCTTCTTTCTCACATGTTCCTGACAATATGCCCACATGTTGCAATTTTAGTAAAGGATAGCATGTCAACAACATATATACATCTTAGCACTTAACCAATTATGACCCATGATATGGTATAGATTATCTAATTAATACACTTCCCTTGCTGCCCAAGATTGACATTTTTCTTTCCACCCTTTGAGTTTTTTCTCCACACACATTCACTAAGGATATTTATCCCTTCTTTAATCTCCCTGTACAAATGGGTAGACCCAATCACCATTCCTTACTATCCATTATATGAAGATAGAGCCAATAGCCACTCCTCATTTATTTATTGGGTCAATATTTTTACTAAAAGTGACCTTAGACTTATCTAAGTTGATTAATTAGCTTAAAACCTATAATTGTAAATGTGTATAGATTCTCTTATAGTAAAACATGATAAATGTTTTCAAGTAATTACAACTCAAAACAAAAATGAGGGTGGTAAACCGTGAAGATTTACTTGGTGCAAATGTATATCTATTTTTTTTTTCCTTTTCTTTGGTTGTATATTTATTATAGTTGAAAGGTGTTTCAACACAAACTGTGCTTAATTAAGTTTAAGGAGAAATTTATTTTAACTTTTATTTTTTTCAAGTGAGTTAGAAATAATTCAATAAAAAAATTTAAAAATAAAATAAAAGAAAGGTATTTTTTATATTTAATTATTTTGATTTACTAAAAAAAAATGCGAACCAAAACCATAAGCACCTAAATTTAAATTCTTTCACAAAATTTAATAAAATTTAAATTCAAATACTACTTATGATTTAGAGGAGAGGATTATAGGAATGAAATTAAATTTTTATTTATATAGATTGTAGCACGTTCTAATGGGTTTTGATCAAATACAATAATAATAACAACTTGAATTTTAAATTTAATAGGTTTTAATATATATATATACATATATGAGAGTACATAACAATTCTCCAAAGAAGAAAAAAAAGAAAGAAAGTGAAAAAAAAAAAAAATGTATGAATAAGAAACAAAAAGACTATGAGCTTGCCATGTAGCCAAAGGCTACAAAAACTAAATCCATCCTAAAATAGAAAGCCATTACATAAGCACCACAAGTCCACAACTAAGGAGACCAATTGGGTAAGCATGAGGCCCATTGTGCTACACAATCTTTCAACTACAATAGTCCAACTCAATATTACAACTATGATAGGTAAAAGTTAAAAAAAAAAGACAAAATTCCAACTTAAGTACTAATCCCAATAATTTGCAAAAACAAACCAAGTAATTTTAGTATGTAAAAAGATGATTGGTTGCATTAAGAATTGGTTATCTAAATTATGATTTTTACAATGATGAACATAAAGGCAAAATTTTAATTTTATGTTTCAGTATAAAGCAACTTATGTAAATCTGTTTATAATACCTTTTTAACCTTGAACCTTAGAAATAAAAATTTGATTTTTGTAGTTAAGTTTTTGAGGTTACATTAGAGTTGGATAATAATTCTCAAACATTTGAATTCTTAATTTTAATGAATTCAACCTTATTTATGGCCTATTGACATTAACATGGAGGATGTACATGTGTATTATATGTATATAAGATTATATACATGGGTTGTAACAATAGGTAAACAACCATTATTACTCAAAATGAGCATCACCTTTTAGTAGCATCTAATTGTTCATAGTTGCCAACTTTTCATGTAGCATAGTGATGAATTAGCCACTGAAGGAGTTCCAATCTAGAAGGTCCTTCTAAGAATGCATCCAAAAAAAACCAAAAACCCATGTACATGTCTTTATGCACCAATAGGAAGCATAGATGGAAACATTGCACGTTTGTAAATAAATGATGGTAATTTAATCATATCATCCTATCTAGCACTCTTCGATGGCATAAATATCTCCAAAGAAAATACATACATTGTTTATTGCTAACTTATAAGAAACTAACCTAAATTTTTGTCCAAATTTTCTACTCATACTTTCCTCAAGGCCAACTTTTTTATTCCCAAAAGATATGCAAATTAGAATGGGCACATTTGTATTTCAAAAGATTGGTTTCGATAAATTTATAAGTGTACAAGCATCATTATATCCCACAAAATTTTAGTGATTAACTTAGTGTATGATCAAATTTTTTATTTCTTATTAATTGTTTGAGAAATGTTTGGGGAAGCAAAAAATGCAAAAAGTAAAAAGAAGTAGAAGAAATTTAGAAACAATAAAGGAGTAACAATTAAGATAATTATAGTACTAATATTTTGAAAGTTCAAAACTAATAATTACATTCCTTGCTTATGACACAAAAGCATTATAATTAACATCAATTATTGGAAGGTTTGATCAAAAAGATAAGAATATGATGAGACTCTTGCATAAATGTGATTGCAAATTTTCTTCTACTTAAGCAAATGGCCCCCTTTGCTCAAAAAAAAAAAAAAAAGAAGCAAATTGACCCTAAGCACTTAAAAAAAACAACAAGGAAAGATGAATAGTTGATCAAAATGCAATAAGTGGTGGCCCACACAACTATTATATCCCATAATGAAATGCCACCATGTGTCCATTTTATCCTTTTACCCAACTTTTTCCATCTTGGCATACCTTTTTTTATCTTGGCATAGGCCCCTGCAAGCCCTCAACTTTCTTATGTTGATGGCCTATGCAAAGGGTGGCAAATTAAAATTAACAAAGGTTAATCAAAAACTAATGGTCAATGCAATTGTGGCTATTATACCAATGATCAACCATCTGGAGGGATGTCTTATGCTAAAGAAAAATTATTCTTCTAGCCTAGAAAATTTGAGAAGAAAGATAGATAACCAGACAATGATACCTGCAAAAACTATGAAAATCAATTGCCTATAGGGTGAATGAAGCGGTGTAGAAGCCATAATTTGATATTGTCTATAGAGGAGAAAAAACCAAAAACTTTTGGAAAGAAGAATGAGAGAATGAGAGGATATATGAACTTCTCTCCTCTTTGCATGTTAACTAACAATAGCTTATGCAACAAAAATCCTTTCTTTCAGTTTCAATAATAAGCAAAACCAAAAATCTTTTGGGCCATCTCAGGCAATGTCTTCGTAACAACTCTACCTATGGTTAGTTGGTTTAGTTTAGAAGATGCAAACCTTTACGAACTTTATTAAACAATTGTTGATTGTTGTAGCAATGTCACAATCTCATTAACTAGATAAAAAGAAACACAATGATAATGATATATCAATGCCATGAAATAAGTAATTAAAGCAACAATCTTCTCAAGGGAAGAAAGAATTGATTTTACTTCCATGACAATGAGAGCACATAGAAGAGCATGGATTGAATTGATGTCTTCTCTTTAATGTCAACATGTAAATCAACTTCTTATAAAAGAGGACTATAAATCTTTATTATATGTTGCCTTCTTGCTTATGAAATAAAGTGCACTACATAATGGTGGTCACTGAACCCTTGTTCCACTTGCAATCTCATTTTCATGGAAGTATAGGAAACCCCTGTAATAAGAAAAAAAAGAAACAAAAAATTCATCATTCATTGGTAGAACTTCTAGTTAATGTGCCTGATGGGATCATAGAAACAACTTAGATACTTTTATCAATTTTTTGCAATTCTTCACTTTAATGGTTTAAACTTTTCAATTAGAGTCAATAGAAAATGTCAAAATTGATTTAAGTCATAATGAATTCATTAAATAATTCTATATTTCTCAAATAGTTTTCATTTTTGTAACATAGTTTTATGTATCCTAATATAGAAAACGAAATGTGTAGCTATTTTTCCAGCATGCAAATGTTAGCTATTTTCATGTATGCAAAGAGCTAACATAATTGGACCTAGGCCTACAATCAACTAGATATATGCAAAACCATGTAATGTGTAGCCTTTGAGTTAGATTATTATACCTAATAGTCTCCAGAATGCCCAACTATGAGAGGCTAATAACACTTTTTCTTTTAAAGTTGGGTAACTTCGATTGCTTGTGATCGTCAATGCTTTATCTTTTGTCTAAAACGTATGACATTGAGCATTATTTCCATGAGCATTTTGTGGGCTTCTCAAATAGTAGCATTAAATTATTCTTACCATTTCATAGAGCTATTGAAAGTACTTTAATTACCCTTACTATTGCATCCTTGATTTCAACAGTAGAAATTTCTCATGAAATGCGTGTAAGTTTTCAACAAATCCAATGTTGAAGGGTTTTGCTCAAATAATGGGTCCATCTATCCCAAACAATCACAATACTTTGTTACTCATGTCACCTTCATGTAGCTATATGTGCATTTTATATTGTATAATTTTTCCTCCTCTATCCAATTCTAGATACAAATGTTTCCTTGACATTTGTGAGGTCAATGTCTCAATCTCATCTAGCTTATAAAAGTGTAAATTGAAACCACCATCCAGATTCTAAGCCAAGCTAAAAGGTTTTCCTCTAATATCCATGTTGCTAAGATCCATCTTGCAATTACCAGTGCAAAAGGGTTCATCAAGTTATCTTGTTCTATTCCCCACCTAGACACTTCTGTAGTGCATTAGAATCTCTATTAGACTAAGCATAGATTACTAATTTATGAATTGCCAATTCCTCAATTGAAATTTCCCTTTTTCCTAACATTAATGCCAACTTTTAGGAAACAAATTCACCAAAGCATATGAAATTGTAATTGCTGATGGGAGGTTATGCCTTAAGATATAAGAAGACAAGGTAATTATATACTTTAAGATGAAACATCTTTGAAAGCTAAAAGCATACCATTAATGCTTTAGACTTTGGCTGCAGAGATTCTAGCAATTTCTAGAATGTCAAAGTCCTCAACCCATTCCAAACCACGCTAAAGGTAGTCAAAGTAAACAGGTTAGGAGGGCCTGCATCTACGATAATAAGTGTCCAGCGTCATTCACCTTGCCACTTCTATGAAAACCCAAAATCACAATATTCCAAGATATTACATATGATGGCTTGCTTTTCAATTGCATCTTATAGAATAGTTTCAATGTGTTACCAATTAAGCCAAGTTCTACATAAGCTGCCAATAGCAAATTCCACATCGTAAACATTTTCTTATTGTGATGTCAAAGACTAGTCTTGCATCATAAGGACTTTTACATTTAACATACATATCCATGATGCTTCTTGGAACTAATACATATGAAGCAAGGTTGTTTCTAATAACATAACAGTGAGTTGCTTTACCAATTGCTATGTTTCTTGTAATTGCACTTGTAGATAATATAGATGCTAGTGTCACAAAATAAAATCTTATGTTTTTTTTTTATTTCATCAATTGATACAATTTAAGTGCCTTTAAAGCTTGCTTACATCGTATATAGTTAGAAATGAGCAAATTCCATGTAACCATATCTTTTTCATTTATACTATGAAAAACTAACTTGGCATCCTCAATCAATCCAACCTTACAGTCAAAGTTTAAAATTGAACTGCCCAAGATATTGTCCAATTCAAATCCACCTAAAATGGCAATTGCATGCCCTTGCTTGCCCTCTTCAATTGCACCTAAATTAGTTGAAGCTAAAAGAAGGCTAGACAAAGTAACTCTACTGGGTGCAACACCTTTCAATCACATATCAAGAAAAATCCTAATTGCTTCCTCATAAAACCCATTTTGATCATTACTCACAATCATTGAATTCCATGTAACTACATTCATGTCAAGCATATTATCAAACACTTTCCTTGCATCCTCGGGAACCCCACATTTTCCATATACATTCAGGATATTGCTAGAAACAAACCCATATCCACCCGAATTAGTCTTCATAGATTACCCATGAACCACTCTACCAAACCCAATCCATTACAAAGCACCATAAGCTTTCAACACGTTAGGCACAACAAAGTTGTTAGCCAGAATGCCATTATTGACCATCCCACAAACACCCATTAAAGCTTTGTCACTGAATTCCATTCTACAATGCACGCTGATAATAGCAGCTGAAGAAAACTCATTCTTAACCTGCAGTTTCTAAAACAACCCATCCACAATCTCTAAAACACCTCACTTTGCATAAAAGATTAGCAATTTTGTATCAATATACTCATTTCGTGAATATAAAACACAATTGTTGATAATTCAAGTGTGAATTTGCCGCCTTGTGAAGAGAACTCACTTGCACATGCACCGTTGAAGTAGCTTGCTGTAGATATCAGGTCCGACGAGTAGATTATTGAATTCCATCCAGTTGAGTAGCATTAAAGCTACTCAAATTTGGCCTTGTTTACATAGAGATGTGATGCAGGCCAGATTGATAATGCCGCCCGCATCGAAGATGAGCTTACTCGACCAAGGAGATCAGCCCACATCCGAGCTTGACAAGTCGCTCGACCAGTTGAGGAGATATCGAAGGGACACAATCCGAAGACCAAGAGTCTCATTCGCAAGCCCATGCCACAATAAAGTCCTTGTCTTTCCCTATACATTGGAAGCCTAAAAGATACTTTCGGATGATCAAGAAGACGTTGAGCATTTACCTAGTTTCTAGTTTCTAAGTTCTTTAACGTTTTATGCCTTCTAGGATCTTTAATGCTCTTTAGCCTCTTCATTTGCTCGAGTCATTTCATTTGTTTTTCTTTGGCTACAAAAGACCATCTACTTTATGTATTCGAGAGACGAATTTGATTAATGAAAATTTTGCTTTAAGCAATTATCTTGAACCTTGAAGAGTTCATACCCCTGAAAACCTTGAAGAGTTTTCACTCCGTCCTTGAAGAGTCGGAGGTTTTCAAATCTGCATCCTTGAAGAGTTGCAGTCATCGATCTAGAAGAATCGGTGCCCTATCCACTTCCTTGGAGGCCTGGAAGAGCAACCAACGAAGTTCTATCTTTTCCTCTGTTCTGTCCATTTACATCTGTCCATTTCCACCCCGATTTTGTCCTGCCTACAGTGCTTAGTTGAGAAAACTCAAAACAGAGAAATTGTTAATTCAGAAGTCTTTGTTCATTTGGCTTTCGAATCAGGTCATTCCGATCTATATCAACGAAGTTACATCCATTTTTCCGAGCTTGCGCAGGACTGTAATTACTGTTCATCCTGTTCCGCATGTGCAAGTCAATCTCCCGATCCTAACGTCCGAGTAGCCTACATCAGGCTGCATCATTTGGTATCAGAGCTTCTATGCCACCAAGACAAGCTAGACGTCGTGGAGGCAGAACCATCCCACTGAATGAAGTGCATACGCTCGCTGACAATTTGCAGCAACACATGCAACAACAAATTGATGAGTTGACGCGGAAAGTTGAGCGTCTGAGGGTGGAAAGAAACAATTCACCACCTCATTCCAGGACCGAAGATTACAATGGTGACTCTTCATCTTCGGAGAATGTTCGACCATTTCGCAATCGGAGGAATGTTTGACGTCACGAGCAAAACATTCGTGAACCGGAGTGGGAAAAAGAAGTTCAAAAGGATATCCCGGAATTCTCAGGTAATGAATCTCCTGAAGAAATTGTTGACTGGCTAACACTTGTTAATGAAGTGTTTGAGCATCGAAATGTTCCTGAGGATCGTCGAGTTGGGATCATCGCTATGCAATTTAGAGGTAAAGCCATCGTTTGGTGGAGGCGTGAGAAGCAAACTCGCCAATCTGTTGGCAAAGTGCCAATTACCTCATGGAGGAAGATGGAAGACAAGATCCAAAAGTATTTCCTACCTAAGGGATACAAGAGAGAGCTCTATCAACGGTACCAAAATCTGAGACAAGGAACGTGAACGGTGGACCAATACACCAACGAATTCAATGAGTTGGTGATTCGCAACAACATTCAAGATCCGGAGGAAATGCTTGTGAGCAAGTACTTGAATGGCCTTCAACTTCATATTCAAGATGCCCTGGAAGTCCTTGACATTTGGGACTTAGGAGATGCACACCAACGAGCACTCAAGGTAGAGCATTCTCGCTCGAGGAGGCAACCATCCTCTATCATGACCAATCGACCCGCTAGGAGTACCCCCGGCATCACCAAAGTTGCTGAGGATACGACGCAAACCGCTAGTAAGTTTCCGAATCAGCCCAACATTTTGAAGCAACCAACTACCTCCGATATTCGTTGCTATGCTTGTGGTGAGTTGGGTCATCATGCTAGCAATTGCCAAAAGAACAAAAATCGACAAGCCGGCAAAGCCTTCTTAGTGGATAACGATTCTGATGAGCATGTGGAGGATCCGCTCGAAGAAGAGGTGAATGATGTCGAAGAGTCCGCAGCTGACGAGCAAATAGTGCATGCTGATTCTGGTGAATTTTTGATGGTGAGAAAAATCTTTCTAATTCCTGGTGATGAGACCAGAGATAGGTGGCTGTGCACCAACATTTTTCATTCCGCTTGCACAATTAAAGGGAAGGTATGTCAATTGATTATTGACTCTGGACGCTGTGAGAATATAATTTCTGAAATGGCAGCGAACAAACTACAGTTGGAGTTAAAGGTGCACCCCACACCTTACAAGATGTCGTGGCTGTCGAAAGTCTATAAATTGCATGGCATTCCGAAGACTATTACTTCTGATTGGGACACAAAGTTTCTCAGTCATTTTTGGCAACAATTGTGGAAGAATGTCGGTACTAAACTGCAATATAATACTGTATTTCATCCCCAAACTGATGGGCAAACTGAAGTCGTCAATCGAACCTTAGGAAATCTATTGAGGTTGAGGACACTGATTGATGAAAATCCTCGCTCTTGGGAGATGCGATTGTCACAGGGCGAATTTGCATATAATTGTGTTGTAAACCATACGACTGGGTATAGTCCTTTCATGATCATGTATGGACAACAACCGAACACTGCTCTTGATCTTGCACCCATTCCTTTTACTGAAAAGTCTAATGGCAATGTTGAAGATATTGTTTCTCAGATGAGAGCAATTCATGAAGATGTGCACCAAAGGTTAGAAAGCAAGATAGAGTCCTATAAAAAGGATGTTGATAAGCGATGGTGTGAAGTTATCTTCGAACCAGGAGATTTTGTTTGGGCTTACTTACCACCAGAACGTCATCCTGTTGGAAGCTATAACAAGCTTAGTGATCGTAAGCTTGGTCCTCTTGAAGTCCTTGAGTGTATCAATCCCAATGCATATCGCTTAAGGCTTCCTTCTCATATAAAATCACATGATGTTTTCAACGTTCGACATTTAATACCTTATGCTGGTGATTCCTCTGATGATGACATGAATTCGGGGACGAATTCTTTTAAAGAAGGGGAGGATGATGCAGGCCAGATTGATAATGCCGCCCGCATCGAAGACGAGCTTACTCGACCAAGGAGATCAGCCCGCATCCGAGCTTGACAAGTCACTCGACCAGTCGAGGAGATATCGAAGGGACACAATCCGAAGACCAAGAGTCTCATTCACAAGCCCATGCCACAATAAAGTCCTTGTCTTTCCCTATACATTGGAAGCCTAAAAGATACTTTCGGATGATCAAGAAGACGTTGAGCATTTACCTAGTTTCTAGTTTCTAAGTTCTTTAACGTTTTATACCTTCTAGGATCTTTAATGCTCTTTAGCCTCTTCATTTGCTCGAGTCTTTTCATTTGTTTTTCTTTGGCTACAAAAGACCATCTACTTTATGTATTCAAGAGACGAATTTGATTAACGAAAATTTTGTTTTAAGCAATTATCTTGAACCTTGAAGAGTTCATACCCCTGAAAACCTTGAAGAGTTTTCACTCCGTCCTTGAAGAGTTGGAGGTTTTCAAATCTGCATCCTTGAAGAGTTGCAGTCATCGATCTAGAAGAATCGGTGCCCTATCCACTTCCTTGGAGGCCTGGAAGAGCAACCAACGAAGTTCTATCTTTTCCTCTGTTCTGTCCATTTACATCTGTCCATTTCCACCCCGATTTCGTCCTGCCTACAGTGCTTATTTGAGAAAACTCAAAACAGAGAAATTGTTAATTCAGAAGTCTTTGTTCATTTGGCTTTCGAATCAGGTCATTCCGATCTGTATCGACGAAGTTACATCCATTTTTCCGAGCTTGCACAGGACTGTAATTACTGTTCATCCTGTTCCGCGTGTGCAAGTCAATCTCCCGATCCTAATGTCCGAGTAGCCTACATCAGGCTGCATCAAGATGATATGCTACGGAAGTAAAATTCGTACTAGTTTTGGCAAAATTTAGATTTTAGGAGTGATGTTTTGGGAAAATTCGTGGGTTTTGAATTGGAGAAATGTGGGTTTTGTGTTGGGGTGGGAGGAAGAGAAGCCATAGCCTAAAAAGAAATCAAGTGAGTAGGAAGGAGATAATGGTGTGTCTGTGCAATGTGTGTGTGGGAGAGAGAGACCAATGCATTTTAAATTGTAATGAGTTTTTGAAATAACTGTATTCTGCTAAGTTATAGTGTAGATGAAATCTAATAAGAAATATTAAAATAAAATATCAAAATATAATATTATAAGTATCATCATAATTTTATTTAAAATAAATAAAAAATTATTATTAAAATGTTAATAAATGACAATAAATAAAATAAAAATATAATAATAATTAAAAAACTAACATTAAAATACAACAAATAACATTAAAATATAAGAGTGTAGCAAAGAAAGTTTAAAGAAGAAACTCATTGGAAAGACTGATAGAAAGATTCTAAATGTTCTCTATATCCAAAGCTACTACCTCCTTAACTTTTCTATGTTTATCATTATCTTTAAAAGACAAATTTGGCCACCAAATCCATGAACACCATCACAGGGATATATAACTTCTGTAAGGGAAAAAATGTATAGATAGATGCAAAAAAGGGCAAGTGTAAAATAACACAACATAAATTTTGAATCATTAGAATCATGAAAAGGAAGTGTTTGAGGAGTAGCTGACACCACCTATAAAAAGGAATTGCTGAGTGGTTTGGACGGGGACAAAGGAGGATAAAATAAGTGTTTCTTATTTACCACTACTAACTTCAAGACATAAATGACGTATGCAACAAAAAAACATATAATTATCTCAAACACTGCTTTTATGTCAATGGCCCACATGATGGGTGGCTAGTTGAAATTAACAAAGGTCAAGCAAAAATTAATGGCTAATGTACTTGTGGCTACTGCAATAATGATCATCCATATCAAAGGATGTCTAACATTGGAGAAAAACTCTTCCTCCAATTTTGAAAATTAAAGTAAAAAAATAGACAACTGAAAAAGGAAAGTTGCAAAAATTATGAAAATCAGTTGCCTATAGCATGACCGAAGTAGCATAGGAGCCATAATTTGATATTAATCATAAAGAAGAAGGAAAATTAAAAACTTTTGGTAAGAAGAATGAGAGAACAAGAGGATATATACACTTCTTTCCCCCCTATAAGTTTGCTAATAAAAGCTCGTGCAACAAAAATCCTTTCATTCTATTTCACCAACCAAAAAAAAAAAAGCCTAAAAGCTTTTGGGCCATTTGGGGCAATATCTTCATATCAAAAATATTTTCTATTTCCCTCCTTACTATATTTGTTGTTGTTTATTTTCTTATTGGTATTGTTGTGGTGAAATGGGTGGTTTGGCGAAGGTAGCAAAAGAGAGATGGAATGAGAATGGCGTGGAGGCAATGCAAAAGGGAAGAAGGAGGGGTTTTTAAAGGGAATGTTGGTGTTTGCTTTTGACATGTTGTGTGGCATTGTAGATGCAAGGTAAATCAAGGAAGTTGGATACTATTTGTATAATAGAAGCTCAAAAACAAAATCATCACTAGAAAACCTTTTAGTTTAGAGTAGTAGAGAGGAGTCAAGAAGATTTGTATAAAGTCAATCATTCATTTTTTTGGCATTCAAGTTTCATTATATATGGAGCTTTTTGAATTAATATTAAAGTTTTAGTGATAGAATTGGTTAATAAATTAAAAAATTTAAAAATTTAATGTTTAATAGATTTAATTATTTTAATTAAAACTAAATTGATAAAATTTATGTATAATATTAAATATATAAAAAATTTAATATATATATATATATATATAAATAATATAAAAATATTGATAATAAAATATAATTATATATAAAAGTTACCAACTTTTCTTGTAGCATAGCAATGGATTAGCCACCAAAGGAGTTCTGATCTAGAAGCACCTTTCAAGAATGCATCCAAAAAAAAAACAAAAAACCCATGTGCATATCCTTATGCATCAATGGGAAGAACAGATGGAAACATTGCACCCTTGTGAGCAATTGATGGTAATTTAGTCATATCATCATATCTAGCACTCTTCAAGGTTGTAAATATCTCTAAAGAAAATACATAAATCTATTATTATTGATCTATAAGAAAATGACCTGAATTTTTGTCCAAATTTTATACTTGCCTACTTTTGTTGGGGCCAACTTTTTGATTCATGAAAGATATGTGAATCAAAATGGAAACTTTTGTATTTCAAAATGTTGGCTTTTCTAAATTTATAAGTGTACATGCAACATTATATTGCACAGCATTTTTGAGATTAGCTTAGCGTATGATCAAGTTTTTTCTTTTTAATTGATTGTCCAAGAAACATTTGGAGACCAAAACAACATAAAAAGGAAAAAGAAATGGAACATTTAGGCCCACAGATAAATTGCATTCAACAAGCTTGTCTAAATGAATGTTTCAAATGGGACAGAGACAAATTTGTTGGCTTAATCACTTTTATAGACATTTATAAGACTAGGCTACTAGGTTTTGCATAACAAAAACAAATTGTATCTTTTTACAATGTGAAATGATACAATTACAAACACAAATTATATAAATTCAATGTCTTGTCACTTTGTTCAGTTTTTCTTTAAAGGGGGTAAAGCTTTGGAAGTAACTATATTTTGTTAAAGTGTGATATAGATGAAATATAATAAAAACTATTAAAATAAAACATTAAAATACAACATTATGATTGTCATCATAATCTTAATCAAAATAAACAAATAATTACTTTTAAAAAATTAAAAGTTGATAATAAATAACACAAAAATACAACAAAGAGTAAGAAACCAACATTAAAATAGAATAAATAACATTAAAATGCAACAAATAACATTAAAATACAAGAACATGACCAACAGAGGCTAAGGAAGAAACTCATCAAAAGGACTGATAGAAGCATTCTTAATGTTCTCCACAACCAAAGGTACTTCCCCCTCAAATTTACTACATTCATCTTTAACTTCATAATAATTGCATAAAATAATAATAATCAAATTTACATTATGTGGATTATTTTTTAGGACAACATTGGCCACTAAATCCACAAATACTATCTTAGAGATATGTACCTTCTATGAGAGTTTTGTTAGAGAGAAGATCCTTAATATAAGCAAATGCAAAAAATGGCAAATGTAAAGCAACACCTCACAAATTTTGAATCAAGAAAATCATCAAAGGGAAATGTCTCAAAGGGAGTTAACATCTTCCTTAGAAAAAAATTATTGAGTGGCTTTGAGGAGGATGAAGAAGGATAAAGTAAGTGTTTCTTGTTCGTTACTTCTAGCTTTAAGACATAAATGATGTATGTAATAGAAAAATATATAATTATTTCAAACACTGTTCTTATGCCAATGGCCCATGGAAAGGGTGGCAGATTGAAATTAACAAAGGTCAAGCAAAAATTAATGACCAATGCAATTACGGCTATTGTTTTAATGATCAACAATCTAGAAGGATGTCATCATGGAGCTAAGATCTAGCTACTCATACTAGACACTTGATGGGCATTGGGCTTCTCCATCATAAGGATGGTTACAGTTGTAGTGATTGACTTAGATGTATGTAATTCAACTCAGAATAATGGGCTGCAGATAAATTGCATTCAACAAGCTTGTTTAAATGAAAGTTTTAAATGGTACATAGAGAAATTTGTTGGCTCTATAAGACTAGGCTGCTAGGTTTTGCATAACAAAAACAAATTGCATCTTTTTGCCATGTCAAATGGTACAATTACATACGCAAATTATATAAATTCAATAGCTTGCTACCTTGTTTAGTTTTTCTTTAAAAGGGGCAAAGCTTTAGAAGTAACCATATTCTATTAAGGTGTGATATAGATGAAATCTAATAAAAAAATATTAAAATAAAACATTAAAATACAACATTATGAGTGTCATCATAATTTTAATCAAAATAAACAAATAATTATTATTAAAAAATTAAAAGTTGATAACAAATAACACAAAAATACAACAAAGAGTATGAAACCGATATTAAAATACAACAAATAACATTAAAATACAAGAGTGTAACCAACATAACCTAAGGAAGAATCTTATCAAAAGGACTGGCAGAAGGATTCTTAATGTTCTCCACAACTAGAGCTCCTTCCTCCTTAAATTTACTACATTCATCTTTAACTTCAAAATAATTGTGTAAAATAATAATAATCAAATTTACATTAGGTGGATTATTTTCTAGTACAAAACTGGCCACCAAATCCAAGAACACTATCCTTGAGATATGTGCCTTTTATGAGGGTTTTGTGAGAGAGAAGATCCTTCATATAAACAAATGAAAAAAATGGCAAGTGTAAAGTAACACATCACAAATTTTGAATTGAGAAAATCATCAAAGGGAAGTGTCTCAAGAGGAGCTAATATCATCCCTGGAAAGAAATTATTGAGTGGCTTTGAGGAGGACGAAGAAGGATAAAGTAAGTGTTTCTTGTTTATCACTCCTAGCTTCAAGACATAAATGACGTATGTAATCCAAAAACATATAGTTATCTCAAACACTATTTTTATACCAATGGCCCACGTGAAGGGCGGTAGATTGAAATTAATAAAGGTCAAGTAAAAATTAATGGCCCATGTAATTGTGGCTACTGTACTAATGATCAACAATCTAGAAGGATGTCTTATGTTAGGGAAAAGGTATTCTTCTAGCCTAGAAAATTTGAGAAGATAGATAGCTAGACAATGACACCTACAAAAATTGTGAAAATCAATTGCTTATAGCCCAACTGAAGTGGCGTAGAAGCCGTAATTTGATATTGTCTATAGATGAGAGAAAAAAAAAAAAAAGGATTTTGGTAAGAAAATGAGAGAATAAGAGGATATATAAACTTCTTTCCCCTTTGTAAGTTAGCTAACAATAGCTCATGCAACAATGTTTCAACAACAAGCAAAACTTAAAATCTTCTAGGTCATTTAAGATAGTGTCTCCATAAAAAAAATCTTTTTTTGTTTTTATCCTTGCTTTTGGTTATTGTTTGTGTTATTGTTGTTGCTATTATGGTGAAATGGGTGGTTTGTAAAAGGAAACAAAAGAGAGGCAACATTAATAGCTATTGCATTAGTTACTCTAATAATTAAGTACACTATGTCTCTATTTTTTTTCTTTCTCTTCTCAATCTCTCTTCTAATCATTTGCAATTGTCTTCTTATCCAAACAACTACTAATTGTTGACCTTAATGGGCTGTTTCTTGTTTTTGTAGATTCTAATTTGACAATATGGCTGCCCTTTGCATGTCTTTAACAAAAACACTAGCCTTTCCAATCTTTCTAGCTCCTTGCTTTTTGAGTTTTCCCTCACATTGGTTTGCATTCTTATAATAATAATAATAATAATAATACAGGGATATGTTTAGGTAATATAATTATTTTATCTACCTTAATTTTATTTTTGACAATTGATTACTGTTCACTAGGGCAAGGATTGTCATTCCATTTGATTAAGTGAAAACATTCTAAAACTTAATTTGGTTAATATAGTTAAAATTATTATTAAAATTGGTTTCAATTATTTTTTTAAATATTTCTTTTTTATATATTTTTTAAATATTTTATAATTTAAAATTTTATTAACTTATGAAATAATATAGTTTTATTCAAAAAATAATTTTTTAAAATTTTAGAAATTTTTGTCAATTAAATTGACTGTAGCAAACTTGTAAGCAATGTTAACTTAAGTATTCATTAAAGGGCATTTTGACCATTCACCAAGGTGTTTGTGCCAATTTTTTGTCAAAATTTGAGGCTTAATAATTCTTCTATTTCTTTTTCCCTTATTGGTAGCAGTGAAATACTTATTCTTTTTCTTTTGTTTTTGTACAAAATATTTTATTTGCACTAGGTAATTACAACTTTAGTACCAACATTGTAGACAATAGAGGTTTAGGCCAAACTCCATTAGACTAGGCAATAGAATGAGAATAGCACTAAGCACAACAAGAGGCCTGGTGCACCTCCATATGGAGGGCAACATGGTCCATAACAACATCAAATTGGCTAACATATTGCTTTGGCCCTACCATGATGCCTGGATTTTGGAATTTTGTCTGAACCCACTATTTGGAACCTCCATTCCTTCTAGCCACCTCGCAAGCTCTCACTAATGTGTATGGTTTCATTTAATTGCTCCTTGAGCACTTGATTGATAGGGCACCCAATCAAGCCTACTAGCAAGGAAGGTATTGACTTGCCTAGGTGCTCCAATCGATGGTTGGGAGGAACGGATGGTTGAGTTGTTTGACGTCGAGTTAATAAGAGACCATAACATTGAAGAAGAGATGGTACAGTTGTTGCAAATAACCATGGCTTGTATCTCAACAGTCCTTGATCAAAGACTAGCAATGGAAGACATATTGCACATGATGAAGGATATCAATAGGGGAGAGACTAATGATGGTTTACACCAATCATTTAATGATCCATCAAAAGATTTAGACAGTCATACTCCTCCCCTAGAGCCTAGGGCTCTAGCCAATTTTATGACTCCCTAGAAATTCTCCTTAAAAAAGATGCTAAAGGAGGGCCCTTTTCTTTAGTTGGTCCTAGGGCTCTAGCCAATTTTATGACTCCCCAGAAATTCTCCTTAAAAAAGATACTAAAGGAGGGCCCTTTTATTTGGTTGGTCCTTAGAGGTCAACTACATAAGCTTTGAGGATAAAGTAAACATTGATGTCTTGGCAAAAGTGGAGATCATATTTGAGGCCAAGACCAAAATTGGCCAAATCTTTGTTCACTTTAGGATGCTTCACAAAGGAAAAGGCCAACTAGCTCCACATGTTGACTACCAACATGTTATTATTTCATGACACCATGTATCACTTCCCGATCACTTACCACCTCACCTCTAAGTTTAAGCCACACTTGGATGGGCAGCTCTTCAGCCATTGCTCAGGTCAATTCTCATGGGCCATCATCTCATAAGTACATTTTTTCTCCATTTTTTTATTATCTTTCAAATGTTGTAATATAATTTAGTTATTGTCTTCTTAGGGCTCCCCTAATGTGTTTAATTAGTCTAATTCAGTGACATTTCTTTCAATTGTAAACTTTTAAAAGATACATTGGAATATTTAATAATCATTGTAATATAATATAATATTAATTATAATCACTGCTAAGTTTAGAAAATAAATTATTAGTGATAATGTATAAATATGATTATGAAAAATTTTTATGATAAAAATAGTGGCTGATACTTGCATTGTAGACGTTGACATGTTTAGTTGTTTAACTATAATTTATACTTACCTTATTGATAATAATTATGTGTAAATTTAGTTATTACTAAAGTTTAAATACATAACATAATGCTTAATTTTATTTTAATTAATGACTATTCTTTTATTTTATTTTATGTATTTATATCATATTTTATTTTTATATATTCAATTTATTAGAGAGATATCGATCTAACATATAGTATATTTGCTATTAATGTTACGTTCATTATTGCGTTTGAAGTAGTAAGTGTACATTAGCCATCAGAGGAGTTCCAATCAAGAAATCAAGAAGTTCCTCTTAAAATTGCATAAAAAAAAAAGGAAGATCTAAAAACTACATGCATGTCTTTATTCACCAATAGGAAGCTCAAATGGAAATGTCATACCTTTAGAAGTGATTAATGGTAATTTTGTCATATCCTAGCACTCTAATATCTCCAAAGAAATACGTAGAACTATTATCGCTAACCCATAAGAAAGTGACCTTACATTTTGTCCAAATTTTCTACTTATATACCTTTGTTAGGAATGATTTTTTGATTTCCACAAAAATATGTGAGTCAAAATGGGTACATTTGTCTTTCAAAACATTGGCTTTACTAAATTTATAAGTGCATATACAACATTATATCACACCAAATTTTAGTGATTAGCTTAGTGTATTATCAAATTTTTTCTTTTTTATTAGTATTCTAAGAAGCATTTAGAGACCCAAAAAATGTAAGAAGGAAAAAAAAATAGAAGTTTAGGAACAATATAGGTATTACCTTTGAGATAATTATAGGACTAATACTTTGAAAGTTCTAAATTAATAATTACTGCATTGCATATGATGTGCATTATAATTAACATCAGTTAATGGAAATTCTCCAACATTTAACCCCAAATCCCCTCTTTCTCTTATCCCACTAATGCAAATTCCTTTACCATAATTCCCTTCTTTTAAACTCAGTAGTCACGAGAATTATGCTAACGACAACGTTGTTTTGCACATAGGAAAGAATATTCTTAAACAATTTGTAACAATTATTCTTTTTAATTGCTTGTATGCATGAGCATCATATCTGTAACAATTGCTTTAGTTGCAATTGCTAACCATTCACACATTTATCTTTCCAATGAAAAATATGATTTTTTGGTCTAGATTGATTTTTATACATTACTAATAGAAAAATAAAGTGATACCCCACAACTTAAGAAAAGTCTAAACCAAAACCAAGGCACTTGGAATAGCTAATATGATTGCTCAATAATTGACAATATAGTAAAAAAAAATAAAAAACTTAGTGAAAAGTATCAAAATCAAGAATCACATTCTAAAAATAAATAAATAAATAATTCAACAAAATAGTAGAACAAGTAGTAAGTTTGGAAAAGGATACACAAGTAAAAGCCATGAGCACATGAACCAACCAATGTAGCCATTAACAATTGATCCCTCAAAATAGGTCTATGGCACAATGATAGTCAAATTGAAACACTACAATCACCCACAAAAACCAAACATTGGACAATCAAAAATCAAAACAAATGTAGTGAATTGTCCAAAAAATGAAAGAAAAAATATCACAAAAAAAATTGGTGGGGAGTTTAGTAAGAGGAAGAACAGGAGCATAAATTAAAGGAACCAAGAACTTGAATGGAGCACTTTTGTTTTGCTTCCTAATGGGTCCCTCTCTTCAATAAAATTCAAACACAAACATTAATTTTAATACATCAATCAATAAAGAATCCCAAATAGAAAAATGTGTATAATACAATAGCCAGTAACTTATGGTCGCTAACCCCTATGGTTAGCACAACTTTAATAGGGAAATATTTTGCATGCTTTAATCAAAATTTGGCTCACGTCACTCTAGGTCTCACAAAGACAAAAAAAAAAAATTTATATTTCTTCAAAATTTTAAATTTTCTTGTTAAAAAAATTATATGTATAATGAATATGAAAGAATGTGTGGGGCTTAGAATGTTACGTTAAGATCACTTTGGCTAAATTTCAGCTAGATCAATCATCCAGCCACATAACAAAACTCTAACGCAAAAATGGTAATCAATATGAGTTTATTATCATTGCATACATAGTCCCACATTGCATTGTGTGTATTTTTTATTTATAATAATTATTATTGTTTTTGGTGTTGAGCTAAAGAGTAAAACGTAAAGATTTATCAAATGAGCAAAGGTCCTAACATTAGGTGACGAATAGATCATAACATTAGGTGACAGCCATTCACCAAAAAAATCACTTAAAGCATCAACATGCATGCATTTTTCTTTTCCTTTTTGACTCCTATAACTTCCTCTATCTATTAATAGGAGTGGTTGCATGATTTACAAGCTTAAGATACTAAGTCAAAAACGTGTGGGGGGGTAAGGAGGCCTCATAGGAAATGGACTCAGCTATGGAGAATGAACCACCAGGTCTTATGGCAATAATTCAAGTATTCATTTGTCTTCCACCAGCATTGGACTTCTAGGCACTTGACTCTATGTTGCTGAAGTGATTGCCAGCATCACCAACATTGGCTAGGCCTCCATGAACTTCAACACTTGATCTAAATTGACCAACTGGTGGAGGCATGTCTAGGTAGACAGGAGGAGTGACAACTGATGGAAAATGTGGGTCAATGGGGGGAGAGAAAACTACAAAAGATAAGGTCTTTGAGCCTTGATAGTAAGCAAGATACTTGAAGAGTCTTCTATTGGCACTATTCATCGAATAGTAATTGAGCAATTTTGAGTCACACGTGTTCCACAAATAAATAACATCATCTCTCACCAACCAAAGCTATTGAAAAGATAATAATGAACAAATTCATCCCTAATAAAAAAAATGTCCTAGACAATGTGATAGTTGCCACCACGATTGTTACCCATTTAAGAGTGCACCAAAATTTTGTCGTTAGCCAAAAGTTCTACTAATAACACATGGCCACCTACATTATCCTCTTTGAATTTGCAATGCATATTGGAAAAAAAATCAACAGTGTGCGTGTAGGAACTAAGGGTCAAACTTGACATTAGAATGAAAACTGCAGGTTTTTTCACATCTTGTTTATCTCGAGGTTTCCAACCTTCTACTATACTTCACTTTTATAGAGAAAATGCAATAAATTGATTAATTTAGATTTTAAGCTTTGTTTATTTGGTCTTTTCTTGACCAAACTTATCCAATCTTATTTTGGATGTGGAATTAATATAACTTGAAAAAGTTTTTTCCATATAAATCGACAAAAAATCATATCTCCTTTAAAATAAGGGGAAAAGGAAAAAGAAGCATCCTTTCTCAAGGGACTGGTGTTCCATTTTACTTAATTTTCACATATTTAAGATTTTTTCAAACTATAATTTGCTTAATTTTTTTAAGAGGTCATATGAATTCTTACTAAAAATTATTTTTAGTTTATAATGAAGCAAATTCTATACCTTGTCTTAAAGGGTTTGAATAACATGACCATTGAAGGCAGGAAATGACTAAGTCGAATTAATAAGACAAAAATACCTTAAAATGTGGTCTCGCATTAAGAATCACAATAAGCTACAATAGAGAAGGATATAAAGTCATTCTTCAACAATAATGCCTTTGGAAGCATTGGAAATTCAAATGCGAGAATTTTTAGAAGGGAATAATAACAAACATAAGGCACAAGTCCAATAGCATTAAAGTTTGCAATTGCTTAAGTATGCACACAGAGAACAAATACAAGAGGATGAAAAAGAGAATTCTATCATTTAAGAGACTAGCATGTGTCCTTCAAATTACAAGATAATATCCATGAGGTCAAGCCTTCCAAATGAAACACAAAGAAGCAAGATCACGTGTGATAGCAAGTAGGTCCATGCAGGTGACTCAAGTGCATATATTGCACGTACTATACCTGCGATACTAATTGGTTCTTGTTTTTCATGTTCCAAGTTGTCCTCGAGCTTAAAAATAATAATAAAAGAAACATAACAACACATAATTTACTAATTTACTAATTTAGTTTACTTCTAAAGCTTTCGTAATGACATGTTCTTCTCAATCTCCTTCTTCATCACCTTTGCTACTACCATATCAAAATCTTCTTGTGTTACATGGACCCTCCTCTCTCTTAAAGCAAACATACTTGCCTGCATACACACAACCTATGAAAGTAGAGTAAGATACAAATAGACATTAAACAAGAAAGCACTTCCCTATTTTTGTTGATAGTTTTCGTTGGACAAACCACCCCTATCCCCCACCTCCCAACCCTTATTTCCCATAACTTAAACAACTTCACCCACGTATGATCTAGGCTCCTAAAGCAGTTGCAATTCTTCTCAAAGCAACCTTACTGCCCATATTAAACTTATTTTAGTTAATTGAACTATCAAGCATTACAAAAACCAAGAATATGTGCCATCATTATAAATAAACTGATACACCAATTAAGCAACCAAGTAGCCATAGAAAGGAACACTAAATCCTATAATGGATATAGCAATGGCCTGAGCATTTTTTTTTCTTCCACCCCTCACCCACCACACAATAAGTGCAGCAACAGGCAAGGTTTATTCATTCTTCATGGCTAATGGTGTTATAAAGCCCAAATAAGGCATTTCTCAACTCTAACTTTTAGGAACCCATTCCAAAACAAATAGATCTAACTACAAACTCTCTTTCTGTTTTTTCCTTTTAGTTAGATAATTATATTTTCAGAGAACTCTTCCACGATGAATGGACATTGAGTAGTAGCTTTGAGTGATACAATTCTTCATTCACCATGGTACTAATACATTTTGCAAAACTAGGTTTTCTTTCCATGATTTCCAAAGATTCCTCCTTTGTTAAGCCAATACTCTATAGAGCAACCTACACTTAATTCCATGGCTTACAAAATATAGCCTCAAAGTTACATTTAATCAAAGAATCAAAATACAAGAAGATGATTAAACAATTAATTATTATTACCACTAAGCATCAAACCCAAGCTAAAAACAAATTCACCACAATTGAATAAAATTGATCCTTAATTGGAACAATAAAAATGTGCAACCTAAAAACCTCCTAAAAGATTTGACAAAAATTAAAAAAAAAAAAAATAGAAAACCCATTGATTCAACAATAAAGGTGATGGATTCAAGATCGTACCTATAGAATTGAGCTCATTACATTAGGCTTCAAGGCGATTGAGATTATGATTTTTCTGCTTGACAGGTAGCTAAAGCTCATGTATGTGCTGGAGATATTGTTGCCGGAGTCCCTCTCCTTGCTTCATCACTGCAACCTTTACAGAGCATGTCTCCTCTCCAATCACTAACTCTGGCTGCTTCGTCTCTACCCCTACGGCAGCCATTATTGTAAAGTAGAAGATTTTTCACTGTTGATTTTACAATTTCAAAAACAATTTCACACAAGAAGTTTCTATGGCTTTTGTGGATTTATGTCATAGAGGGGAAAAAAAATACATACAAGGAATTGAGTCTAGGGATTGGGATATCTTTGAAAATAAGACAGTTGTAATATGTTTTGGGTCTAATTCAATGCCTTGGATTGATATTTGAGCCTAAGTCCATGTTCTCAAAGAATAAAAGTGGGCTTCATATTTGACCCTACTCAAAGGACTAAGATACAAAATAATTTGGGCATGATTTGTAAAGAAATTCTTGAAAGTTTGTTACTTTATTCTTGAAAGTTTGTTACTTTGTTCAACAAAGTGGGTCACGTTGCAGGGGTAAGTCTAATAAATATATAAGTGGTAATTTCTTAATTTTAAATCTAGATAGAGATGGTATTCAAGATAATTTTAGTTGCCATCTCAATGGTATAATTTAAATGTTTTTTAAAAAATAATTAATTTTTAACAACAAAAAAAGGAAGTATTCTCTTAATTTTTTCATTATACTACTAATATATAAAATTAATTATAAAGAAAAGTATAATTATTGAAAGATTATATTATTTATCTAGCAAACTAATTAGACAAAGATTCTAAATATGTTCAGTACTTGCATCCCAAGTAAAAAATAACAAAAGCTCTCTTTATTAGAGAGAAAAAGGAGTGTTTCCTTAAATAAAAATTACAAGGGTGGTAGCAGAAGAAAATTCACTATTCTAATGTCCTGTTATTATCTTAGCTATCCTAAGTTGGTAAAAAAGGCATATCTTTAACCTCCAAGTGAATTCTTTTCCACGATTAGCCATATAGAAGAAAAGATAGTAAAGTTTTAGATGATTGTTATCCTTCTAGCACACTTTTCTGTTTTGCATCTCAAAAGTATAGGGGCACAAGCAACCAAACGTCTTGATTCATCAATTATCTATATTCATACTTCAAGTTTAATCTAGGTTGGCAGCTGATCCCAGCTAAGGGGAGGCTATGATCCCTATTTGAAATGTGAGCATAAGTATGCTAGAAAACACATTGGTTACTTGCATATGTGAAAAGTTTCTTTCAATTGGAATGATTGTTAACTGTAGGTTGATTATGAGTACTTGATGTAGATTTAATGGATATGTCCAACTACTCAACTTAGCTCAACCATTAAGTCTCTTTGGTGGCTACCCATCCATGGATTGTAAGTTTAAGTGATTGGAAAACTTTCATTTTTATGTTTTTTAATGAAATTTACAATTATAACTACATTAGCCTCGACAACAACCTTGACAAGTAATATATTTGATGATTTGATATTCATTGTTTGACAATATAATGTACTCAAAAAGTTATAAAAATAATCATATATTGATACAATTAAAAATTAATTCAATTCAAAATAATTGTATTTTAAGTTTTGGGTTTTAGTTGTAATTCTTAACTTATTACAATTTTAAGAAGTTTTAGTTTTGGTCAAATTTCAAACCCTTTTTAAAAAAATAAAAATAAAAAATAAAAAATAAAAAAGACCTTATTTACTCAATAAAAGTAAAAACAAAAATCTACCTATATAAAATATTACTAAATAATTTCAAGTGCACACAAGGTTATGACAAGCCTCTCTTAAGCATTTTTTTTTTAACTTTTTTTTTTTAGATTGTAGGTTGCTATGTAGCATTAAAAATTTTTCTTAATTTCATTTTTAGTGTCACCATTATATAAAAACAAAATACATAAATATTTTTGTCTTGATTTCATAATTGTTGTCAGCATATGTAATTAAAAGTGATGCAACTTATGAGTTACAACTAGTCCATGCAGTGGAAATGTTAGATGTTAGGGGGATTGAGGGAACATTGATCCCAATTACCTAAGTTATTTTAATGTTGAAGTCTTGGATATATATTCTTCACCTCATATTATTAACCATTAGGCTATATGTAATAATCATGTTATAAGTTACAAATTGCACTTTTATTTGAATTTGCCTTATTTTGTTGATGAGGTATAACCTTACATACAATCATATCCAAAATTAGAAAATAAGTCATTGGCTGACCATTGTAGTCATGCTCTCTATTATACTAGTAGGCATCTTGCTCTATTAATTGAGATTTTTAAATAGGAACATTGACCTTAAAGAAATGTAATAAATAAAAAGTTGTCATCTAATTATTGTTAGAGGAGAAACAAAGGTTCACATATTGTTGCTTTGCACATTCATGTTAACTAGAGATTAGAATGAGAATTCCATGCTAAACATTCATGTTAGTTGAGAATTAGAATAAGAAGTCCATGTTAATTAATGACAAAAATAATATGTACAAATAACCAGCCTTTTATTTTCATTTTCTAGGTTGGAGTTGCAAGTGGGAAGGGTAAGAGAGAAAGGTAGGGATTGTTATTTGTCAAGAGTCAAGGGACTATCTTTTACAAATGAGTAGAAGAGGAGAGTAAGGTGGGTTTTGAGGGAGAGGATAGGGAGACAAAAAGCTTTGGGTTAGAGAGATGGTAACTTCTCACAAAGTGCACAAGCTAAAAAAAAAAAAGAAAAAGGAACACATTTATGATCTCTTAGAAAGAAGGAATTAATGACTAACACTCAGATAGGTGGTGGGATTACAATATCTTTAGTTATACTATATATATTGAGAGTTATATTGGAAAGAATTTAAATCACAACTTGAAAAAAAGATTCTTTGTCTTTTGTTACCACATTTGTCCTTTCACTTTATATGGCAAAATGATTCTTCATCTCTCACATTTTTTTATTCTAATTTTCATTTTGTCTTATTTTTTTATAGTGATACTTTTTATCATTTTCCTTCTTTCTCAATGTTCCTAATAGTATGCCCACATGTTGCAATTTTAGAAAAGGACAACAAGTTAACAATGTATATACATCTTAGCATTTAACCAATTGTGACTCATGATATGATACAGACTATCCAATTAATAAACTTCCCCTGCTACCCAATATAGACATTTTTCTTTCCACCTTTTGTGGTTTTCTCTACACACATTCACTAAGCATATTCATACCTTCTTTAATCTCCCTATACAAGTGGGTAAACCTAACTACCTTTCCTTATTATCCACCATATGAAGATAAAACCAATAACCACTCCTCATTTAAGTACTAGGTCAATATTTTTACTAAAAGTGACTTTGGATTTATAATTAGCCTGATATTTATAATTGTAGATGTGTATAAATTCTCTTATAGTAAAACATGATGATTATTTTCAATTAATTACAACTCAAAACAAAATGAGAGTGGTAAACTATGAAGATTTACTTGGTGTAAATGTATATCCTTTTTTTTTTCCTTTTCTTTGGATTTATATTTTAACATGGTTGAAAGACATTTCAACACAAACCATGCCTAATTATGTTTAAGGAGAAATTTAATTTTTTTTTGAGTGAGTTAAAAATAATTCAATACAAAAAATTAAAAAATAAAATAAAAAATAAGGTATTTTTTATGTTAAATTATTTTGATTTACCAAAAAAAAAAAGTAAGCTAAAATAGTAAGCACCTAAATTTAAATTTGAATACTATCATTGATTTAGAGGAGAGGATTATAAGAATGAAATTAAATTTTTATTTTATGTAGATTGTAACATGTTTTAATGGGTTTTGATCAAATACAACAATAATAACAATTTTTATTTTAAATTCAATCAGTTTTAATCAAATATATATATATATATCTATAAAAAAAGTGCAAAACAACTCACTTAAGAAAAGAAAGAGAGAGAGAGAGAGAGAGAGAGAGAGAGAAAGAAAAAAGATGAATAAGAAACAAAAAATCTATGAGCTCACCACCTAGCCTAAGGCTATAAAAAATGATTCCATCTTGAAATAGAAAACCATCATGTAAGCGCCACAAGTCTTGAGGTTAATAGATTAACCTGAATTTGATGGTCTGTAGTGGTTAATAGATTACAATGGGCACGCTCAATCTATTTCCATCAGGCATTCTTCTTGTAAGAACTTTCAATTGCAATAATGCAACTCAATATTACAACTATGATAGGTAAAAGTGAAAAAAAAAAAAAAAACAAAATTCAACTTAAGTACTAATCCTAAGAATTTGCAAAAACAAACCAAGTAATTTCAATTTGCAAAAAAATGATTAGTTGCATTAAGAATTGGTTATTTAAATTATGATTTTTACAACGATGGACATAAAGGCAAAATTTTATTTTATGTTTCAATATAAAGCAACATGTGTGAGCGTGTTAGTAGTACATTTTTAACCTTGAACTTTAGAAAAGAAAATTCCAATTTTGCAATAGTGTTTTCCAAGTTACATTCAAGTTGGACAATAATTCCAAAACATTTAAATTCTTAATTTTAATGAATTCAACCTAAGTTGTAGCCTACTAACATCAACATGGAGGATGTATGCATTATATGTGTATGGGATTATATACATGGGTTGTAACGATAGGTAAATAGCCATTATTACTCAAAATGAGCATGGCCTTTTAGCAGCATCTGATTGTTGAAAGTTGCCAACTTTTCTTATAGCATAGTGACAAATTAGCCACTAAAGGAGCTCCAATCTCGAAGCTCCTTCCAACAATGCATCCAAAAAAATGCCAAAAACCCAAGTGTATGTCTTTATGCACTAGCAGGAAGAACATATGGAAACATTGCACCTTTGTAGGTAATTGATGGTAATTTAGTCATATCATCCTATCTAGCACTCTTTGATGGCAAAAATATCTTCAAAGAAAATACATATATCTACTTGCGTACTTCCATCGAGGCCAACCTTTTTATTCCATAAAGACATGCAAATTAGAATGGGTACATTTGTATTTCAAAATGTTGCTTCGCTCAATTTGTAAGTGTACATGTATCATTATATCCCACAAATTTTAGTGATTAGCTTAGTGGATGATTGAGTTTTTTCTTTCTTATTGATTGTTCGAGAAATGTTTAGGGACCCAAAAAAACTAAGATTAGGAACAATAAAGGAGTAACAATTGAGATAATTATAGTGCTGATATTTTAAAAGTTCAAAACTAATAATTGCATTCCTTGATGTAATTAATATCAATTATTGCAAGATTTGATCAAAAAGATAAGAATATGACAAGACTCTTGTAGGAATGTGATTGCAAATTTCTTTCTACTCAAGCAAATTGGTCCCCTTTGCTCAAAAAAAAAAAAAAAAATTGCAAATTAAGCCAAAGCACTATGAAATGCAACAAGGGAAGAGGAATAGTTGGTCAAAATGCAACAAGTGGTGGCCCACATGACCACCATATCCCATAATGAAATGTCACCATGTGTCCATCATATCCTTTTACCCAACTTTTTTTGTCTTGGCATGGGCCTCTCTAAGCTCTCAACTTATAAAACATTTCCATGACATAAACGATGGCTAATACTTACATTGTAGATATTGACGTTGTAGATATGCCATCCTTGTTAATAATATTAATTATGTATAAATTTAGTTATTACTAAAGTTTAGATAGATAGCATAGTGCTCAATTTCATTTCAATCAGTGACTTTATTTTATTTTTTTTCATATAATTATATTAAAGTTTATTTTTATGTATTTAATTAATTAGAGACATATCGATCTAACATATAGTAGATTAGTCATTAATGTCACATTCATTATTGCGTTGGAGGCAATAAGTGTACATTAGCCATCATAAGAGTTCTAATTAGGAAATCAAGAAGCTTCTCTCAAGATTACATCCAAAAAAAAAAATCTAAAAGCCACTTACATGTCTTTATCTATCAACAAGAAGCTTAGATGGAAACATCGCACCTTTGGAAGTAATTTGTGGTAAATTAGTCATATTCTATCTAGCACTTTAATATCTCTAAAGAAAATAGGTAGATCTATTATCATTAACCCATAAGAAAGTAACCTTAAGTTTTGTCCACATTTTTGACTTGTATACTTCCATGGGAACGATTTTTTGATTCCCACAGAATATGTGAATTAGAATGGGCACATTTGTCTTTCAAAAAGTTAGCTTTGCTAAATTTATAAGTGCATATGCATCATTATATTGCACCCAATTTTAGTGATTAGGTTAGTGTATAAGCAAATTTTTTCTTTCTTATTAGTTATCTAAGAAACATTTGGAGACCCAAAAAAAAACAAGGAAAAAGAAATAGAAGAAATTTAGGAACAATAAATGGGTTACAATTAAGATAATTATAAGATGTATTACATGCATTGTAATACATCAATTAATGGGAATTCTCCAAAATTCAACCCCAAATCTCCTCTTCCTCTTACCCTATTAATGAAAATTTCTTTATCATAATTCCCTTCTTTTAAATTTAGTACTCATAAGAATTATGCTAAAAATATCATCATTTTGCACATAGGAAAGCATATTCTCAAACTATTTGTAACATTAATAATTTTTAAATACTTGTATGCATGGGCTTCATGTTCGTAACAATTACTTCAATTGCAACTACTAACCATTCATACATTTATCTTTCCAATCAACAAAATAGTAGAACAAGTAGCAAGTTTGAAAATAGATACACCAAGTAAAAGCCATGTGCAAATGAGTTAGCCAACACAGCTATAATTGATCCTTCAAAATAGGTCTATGGCAGTGTAAGAGTCAA
Source organism: Rhizophora apiculata (assembly GCA_037832385.1). Classification (NCBI taxonomy): domain Eukaryota; kingdom Viridiplantae; phylum Streptophyta; class Magnoliopsida; order Malpighiales; family Rhizophoraceae; genus Rhizophora; species Rhizophora apiculata. Next base: position 8,699,980 of record CM075439.1, on the reverse strand, counting down.
ACTAGAACACTAGAATCACCAACAAAAGCCAACCATTTGATAATCAAAATTCAAAACACATGTAGTGAATAGTCTAGAAAATGAAAGAAAAAGTAATAAAAAGAATGGTGGGGAGTTTTGTCAAGAGCAAGAGCATAAATCAGAGGGACCAAGAAGTTGAATAGAACACCTTTGTTTTGCTTCTTAATGGGCACCTCTCCTCAACAAAATTTAGACACTAACATTAATCCTAATCAACAATACATCAATTAACAAAGATTCAAAAACTGAAACATGTGTGTAATATGAGGGCCCACAATAAATATGACAAAAACTCATTGATCAAAGGGATAGGATTAGAAAGTGCTTGTTCTTTGTGCAAATCTAAAAGGCCCGTTAGCCATTTGAGTTGCAATTTCACCTTCACTAAAATAATGTGGGATGGAAATATTATAATTAATTAGTATAAAATGTATTAATTTTAATTTGCTTTAAATTAATTTCATCCTTAACTTCAAAATAATTGTGTAAAATGATAAAAATCAAAATTGCACTAGGTGGATTGTTTTTTAAGACAAAACTTGCCCCCAAATCCACAAACACCATTGTGGGGATATATGCCTTCTATAAGGGAGAAGATACTTGACATAAGCAAAGGCAAAAAATGGGAAGTGTAAAATAGCACATTACAAATTTTGAATCAATGGAATCATGAAAGGGAAGTGTCTTAGGAAGTGCTAACATCATCCTTGAAAAGAAATTGTTTAGTGACTTTAAGGAGGATAGAGAAGGATAAAGTAAGTGTTTCTTGTCCATCACTCCTTGCTTCAAGACATAAATGATGTTTGCAAAAGAAAAACATATAGTTATCTCAAACACTATTCTTATGCTGATAGCCCATGCAAAGGATGGTGGATTGAAATTAACAAAGGTCAAGCAAAAATTAATGGCCAATGCAATTGTGGCTACCATACCAATGATCAACCATATGGAAGCATGTCTTATGCTAGGGAAAAAGTATTCTTCTAGCCTAGAAAATTTGGGAAGAAAGATAGATAACCATTCAAAGACACTTGCAAAAACTATGAAAATCAATTACCTATGGTGTGACCGAAGTGACGTAGGAGCCATAATTTGATATTGTCTATAGATGAGAGAATAGAAAAAATTTTGGTAAGAAGAACGAGAGAACAAAAGGATATATAAACTTCTTTCCTCTTTGCAAGTTAACTAACAATATCTCATGTAACAAAAATCTTTTCTTTTTGTTTCAACAACAAGCAAAACCTAAAATCTTCTAGGCTATGTCAAGCAATGTCTCCATAACAACTCTACCTATAGTTAGATTATCAAATTCCATCTGGTTAAGTTGCATCAAAGCTACTCAAATTTGGCCTTGTTTGCATAGAGACAATATGATGTGGAAGCAAAATTCATACAAGTTTTGGCAGAATTTAGGTTTTGGGAGTGATGTTTTGAAAAATTTTGTGGGTTTTGAACTGGAGAAATATGGGTTTGGTGTCAAGGTGAGAGGCAAAGAAGCCATAGCCCAAAAAAAAATCAAGTGAGTTGGAAGGAGATAATGGTGTGTGTGTGGGGGGTGTGTGTGGGAGAGAGACCAATGCATTCTGAATTGTAATGGATTTTAACAAAAAGTGTGCTCTTGCATTTAACAGGTGTCAAACCCAGGTCTATTTCTTGGAAGGCAATTATCCTAACCATTCGGCTACAAACACTTGTGATTTGAAGTTTATAAGATGCCTAAACTAGAGTAAGCGTCATATATACATCTTTATCTAAAACTTTCAAGCTATTAATGATCAAGAGATTCACTGAGAGGGCTGAAAGACCCATAAGTAAAGGATTGGTCTTCATCTAGAAAAGAAAAGCAAATGAAAACAGGAAAGCCAAAATGCTTTTGTATAATTTGCAATCACATTGACCATAATCTAAAATTTAATAGCCCAAAATCCATCCGAAGCTAGACAAGATAAAAGCAAGTTGCACTCAAGAATCCAACACAAAGGTGAAAAACTAGCATATCCAAAGGAATAAACGGTGGGGGTAAAAAAGCTAAGTCAGGAAAAATTTTGACTTCAATGTTTATGCTTCAGTTTCACTAAAGCTTAATGACTTGCTCACAGAAGGCTAATGTTGCAGGATGCCCTCAACCAGAGATGGGGAACTAGCTTGATGGGAGTTTGAAGAATGAGCTAGACATTTGACAATGATCCAATGAAAATACTAATACTGCAATGGTTGACTTAAGGAAATGGCATTATAGTCATCGTTGGCATTTGACAAAGGGTGCTCTTATCCACCTCAATTATGGAAACAAAATGTTGAGATTTACAAAAATTGTCTCCCTTATCAAGCCTCAAGTCTCTCCCCTACTTTAGATGTCCTCGTTGAAATATGGAGTCAAACATATTTTGAATTATTATTGAACAGCCAGTAACTTTTGGTGTTGTTGGATCTACTTCCAATGTTTGTTAAATAAGTCTTGTTCTCAAGTTGTAATAGCGGTATCTACCATTCCACAAGCATCCTACTTGTCTTTAAAAATAAAAAAAAATGCTAGTCATCCTAGTAGCTTTAAGAATAGCCACAGCTATAAAGGGTCACATATTAAACACAAGGTGTTAGCTTAGACTAATTGGCCACGAGGAATTGAAGTAGATTGTGCCTTATGCAGGAGCCTAAAACTTGCCAGAGTCCAAAGGTAAATCGAGCCTGTCATGAAAAGGGTCACTCGATCAGACCAGCTCTAAACAAAATGACAATTGCTACTTAATTTCTGTTAGCAAGATTTAAATCCTCTTACCATCAGATTTTAAAAAAACACATTTTTTGAGGAATAAAAGGCAATAAACTATTTTTGACACAAAAAAAGGCAATACACCTTAATTATTCCTTACTTTTTTGACGTTGTTCCAACCAATAATATTTGGTGCATTATATTTCAATTGATTAATTTTGAGTTTCATAATTCGGGGTCTTTTAAAGATTGGGTCTGAAAAGGGTGCTGCTCTAGGGTAAAGGTGGTGCCTGCTTGGAATTGCACCTTCCAAGTGGTTTTTATCTCAACTTTGTGGTAGCTTTGGAGTTGGCAAAATGCTAGCATTTTTTTTGGAGATCATTCTGCCCCTCTGGAAATTGCAGAGTCTATGAAAGGACATGCAGTAGAAATTTATAATGTTGGGCAAGAAGAGTATATGCGGCAAGGTTAGGTGAGTTGTGAAGGAGTACCTAATTCCAATTTAACATGCTGGCAACCTCCTCCACCGATAATCTTGAAAATTAATGTTGATAGTTTTGCTAAAGGAGCTCTTGGTTTGGCTGGTTCCGGGGGTCTTTCTAGAAATGAGTTTAGTAGATAGATCTTTAACTCAAGTGATATTTATATGGCTTTGCAAATTGCGTGGGGAGGAGATTGAGGATATTATTATTGAGACTGATCCAATGTTAACCCTTCAAAAGCTGGGGAAAGACAGGTGGGAGTCTAATCCTTAATTAGGATATTTGTGGTACCAAAGTCAATAAACACAGATTTTACCATTCTTTAGGCTTCAAATTTATTATCACAAAATTTGCAAGCATACAACTATATTAAGAGGTAAAGTATCTTAATAGATAATAACTTAAATTTCAAAATTTAATCAAAGTTTTAAAAGTTAGAGTGAACTAGTCGATCATATTGATAACATTAGGAACTAGAATTTAGTCTAGTCTAATTTACTCTAAAAGCTATTAGTTTTGAAAATTAGTGAGCAAGTCAATAAACCGAATGATTGAACTATAAACTAATAAATTAGTTACAATTTTTTCGATTTAATTAGTTTCAAAAATTTGTAAATAAATTAAGAATATTTTTTTATATTTTGAATTTTTTAAAAATAAAAGTCATATTATTAAAATTTTTATATAATTAATATTAAATACTGATTTTACTGGTTTAATTCTGATTAAAACAATTAAACTGATTAAACTTTAAACATTTAAATTTTTTGACTCTTACAACTTTGATTTTAATTCTACAAAGGATCATATGATTTTTGAAAATAAAAAAATATTTTTTATTATATAAAAATGACTTAATAAATTTTTTAATAAAAAATAAAAAGTTTGTCCCTTAAGTTTTTTTTTTTTGAAATTATTTTTTTGTATGTATGTATACATATTATTCATAAACAAATTTTAGTTATTTTTAAGCATCAACAATTAAATTTTCAATGCAAGTTATTGCGAAGAACTACAAGTCATATGTTTTGTACCATATTTTGTTAAATAGGAAAAAGAACTCTTTTTCATTAAATTTATGGAAAACTACCTTTGTGTTACATTAACAAGTGAAATTAACTCAGACTTGAAATATAAATATACAAAATAATTAGATCTTAATAATTAATTCCATGTCTTGTATAAGACAGAGAGGTAATTATTATATTGTCTTAATTTTATACTCTCACATTAAGAAATATAAATGTTGTATAATTTGAAAGGACTATATTTTATATTAAAAAGTATTTAAATGAATATAATTATTAATATTATTATTATAATAAAGTAAAAAGGTAAAACTCATACATTTTTAATATAATAATAATATTGAAACTCATAAAAAATAGATGAAAAAAAATAAAATTTTACCTATCTTTTTAATATATATATATATATACTCACATATAATTACACTTACCACAATTTTTTATTATTCTTTTTGTTAGTTCATTATTGTTTTTATAAGCTAATTTATGTAGGGTCATGCATTTTAAATTTTGTTAAATTAAATAATTTTGTAATAATATAATAATAAAATTTTATAAAAAATTTTTAAAAATAGATTTTAATTTTGAAAAATAGAAAAATTCTTTAAAAATTTTTAAAAAATGGGAATTAGTTTTTAAAAAAGTATGAAAAAATTTTCTAAATTGAATTTAATTTTAAAATATAGAAAAAAATCCACTTTAATTTTTTAAAATAGAAAAATATTTTAAAAAAATAATTTAAAAATTTTTTGAAATATTAGAAATTAATTTTAAAATATAAATAAATTATAAATTAATTTTAAAAAATAGAAAAAATTATAAAAATAGAAATTTTTTAAAAATTATATAGAAATTTTGAAAAATAAAAAAAATTCTAAATTAATTTCTAAATAGCGAAAAAAAATTTTAGAAAAATAGATATTGATATTGAAAATTTTAAAAAAATATTGAAAATTATAAAAATTAAAATTAATTTTGTTTATGATAATAAAAAATAATAACAGCATGACCCAATGATAGACAACGTGAACTAATTTAACAAATGCAAAGTAATGTCAAACATAATTTTTAATACATTTTTAATAGATTATTAATAAGAGAATAGATAATATTTCTTTGAAGTTTAATGATTAAGCAATGAGAATCAACTATCAACAAGTTTGTAAATCATGGATGTAGCTAACTAAATAGCGTAGGAGCATATGGATGTGGCATGGTGGTAAAGGGAATGGGAGAGGGTTTCAAGGAAACTGCAAGTGGACATGAGGACTCACAGGAAGAGATGGAGAGATTCAAGAACATGGCAGGGCATTGTTAAAGAAAGAGTATAGGGTTTCACCAAGTAGATATTCTGCTCAAGTCAACGATGGTGGTGTATTTCTTAAATTTTTTAAAATTAATTTCTAATTTTAGGATTTTTTTTAGAATTATTTTCATAATTTTTCAAAATCAATTTTTATTTTTAGAAAAATTTCAAAGTTTTATTTAGAAAGTTTAAGAAATTTTTTTTTTTTCAAAATTCATTTCTATTTTCAAAATTTTTTTATTTGTAGAAATTAATTTATAATTTTCTATATTTTTAAAGTTGATTTCTAATTTTTTAAAATTGAATTAGATTTTTATATATTTTTTATTTTACGAATTATTTTAAAAAATTTTCTATTTTTTCAAAATTAATTTCTAATTTCATAATTTTTTTCTATTTTTAGAATTTTTGTAATTTTTATTTTTTAAATTAATTTCTAATTTTTAGAATTTTTTTAAAATAATATTATGTTATTGTTGGCCTAATCTTTGATTTGTCAAATTTACTAAATGTATTAACTATTATGGGACAAAAATATTGAATAATTAATGAAATTTGTATAAAATATTGATAAAATAATGTAATGAGTATCATACAAAAATATCAAAAAAAAACTCTAAATATAATTAAAAATAGTCAAACTTAATGGGAAAATGTTAATTTTTGCCTAAAAAGTATAATAATGATGGTTGAGTTACACATTTGTGTATCATTCGTATATGACCAACAATTTTAATTACATTATTTGCTAATTTGTATTAATTGGACCAGTTGTTTCAATTATAATCTTCTATTAAATCGCATGATCATAATCATATATGTAATTATCATTAGTTAGCTTCATAAATGGGTCCAATACATTTCAAAAATAATTAATTGAAAATTAAAAAAAACATTTTAAACAATTTAATTATGCTTTATGAATGATTATTTTAGTTTAATAAAAATTGTATATATTTATTATTCTACAATAACAACAATAAAGGAAATTTTAATCTAAAATTTAATTGAGATTTGAAATATATATATCTTATTAATTTTATATGTTAAATGGATCTTTAATTAATTTTTATTTACTAATTATTCATATATAATCTTGTAGTAACATTTTTTTTCTAGGCAAAAGAAATAAAAACATAATGATATCATTTATGAATTATTATAAGGTGGAAATAAGATATCAAGTTTCAACACATTCAATCCATTTTGTTGATTAACAAGTACCTAAGAAAAATTAGACAAGATTGAACAAAAGAACAAAAATGCTTCCCATTTTTGTTACTAATAGAAGGAAAAGTAGTACATTTGTCTAGACCCACTTAGTGTTCCTTTGTTGTCACATACTCTACATGGATATTGGAAAACCACACGTAAATTTCCAAGGATTGCAACAATCCTAGAGGCATAGCTAATTGTTATTGTTTGCAAACCACCTCGCAGTTGAGGGGAAATCTGAATCCTAGAGGCATCATGAATATAGAGGTAGCCTTTGGTACATTTGAAATCATTGCTACTACAGTAGAAAGTCATTTGCTTTTTGCCAAAGCCTTAGCTTTTCTTGTGAATCAAAGCACTTTGGTTGTGACGATCAATTATGCTTGCATTTAATAACTCCTTCTCGATCTCTAGTTAGAAGTCAAAGCCATAAAGCCTACTTCTTGAACTTATTAAACTCACATGAATCAATTGCTAGGTAAACCATAAAAAGGCAAAGAAAATCAATGACAGTTGAATCTAAGCTTTAATAAATCTAAGAATATGTTGTCTATGCTTCTATCTTTGTGTTGAGGAATCAAGAAATAAATCAATTAATTCATCAAAATACTTGATCAATAAATAATAAGAAGGTAACTTTTTATAAATTTTTAATTTCACCGCAATTAACTTATCTTTATCCCAGCCAAAAAAAAAAAAAACAAAGAATTTAGTATACAATACATGTAAAAGAATATGAGACTAACAATTCAAACCAAGTGGTCTCTAACGTAGTTCAATTTCAAGCAACTAAATTAAATACATACCACAAAATTCTAAGCAAAAATAATCATTCTCTCTCTCTCTCTCTCTCTCTCTTTTTTCTTAGCCTCAAAATAGGGTTTTATTCAAAGGATTGTGTCAATTGACACATTATCACATTTAGTATCAACTGTCTTTAAGAAATCCCCTATCATTGCACCATAAAAGTAATTCAATCCAAGCAACTAGCTTATATAATGAAAAGAATTTTTAAGAAGATGCTAATATTGTGTTTTGATATTTACATTTTCCCTTTTGTTAATAGTGAGGGGCTGTGTTTTGAAAATGGAAGCAAAAGTTGTGAGTCCCTAGGTTAATTTGCTTTCATGAAGGAAGCATGAAAGTATTATCATAATCCACCTTTGTGATTTCCTATCACTCACACTTTCAAAATAAGATCAAATAAGTTTGTTAGATGTTCAACTCACCTATCATGACTCTATCAATGATTTGATATCGAGATTAGTTAATATATTTAAATTGGGATTGTAATAAAGATTGATGCTTGATGATAGGAACTTAAGTAAAGTCCACAAAGACAATGAATGATCATGGAGACCATGCAGTATTCAAGAATCAAGACTAAAACTTCTCTTTTAAGGGGAACTTCTAGAGGACAATTTTATAAGTTAGAATTTTTAGCACTCTCTATTAAAGCAAAGGGACCAGGCTTATCACAAGCTTTGAACCCATGAGATCTAATCAAAACTAGTTGCATATCCCAACAAGGATTGGGTCATTGGTCACTTGCTAATATCTATAATTTTTATGTTTCTTCTTAAATCTAATTCTTTATTTTTCTTATACTTATTAGTAATAAAATTACACTTATTTTTATATTATTTCTTGAAAAATTAATTATTTTAACATATAAATATGTATTGTGAGACATTGTCATTCATATATTGTTACACTAACCTTAAAATTTTAACTTATATTTTTGAGTTAAAAATAATTCAATAAAAAAATAAAAAATAAGGTACTTTTTATGGTGAGTTATTTTGATTCACAAAAAAAAAAAAAAGTAACTCAAAATACTAAGTAACTCAATTTAAATTTTTTTACAAAATTTAATAAAATTTAAATTTGAATAATATCTATGATTTAGAGGAAAAAATTATAAGAATGAAGTTAAATTTTTATTTATATAGCTTATAACATGTTTTAATGGATTTTAATCAAATATAACAATAATAACAATGACTTTCATTTTAAATTTAATAGGCTTTCATCCAATTAATATATAAAAAAAGTACAAAATAATTGCCTGAAGGAAAAAAAAAAAGAAAAGAAAAAGGATGAATAAGAAACAAAAAGACCATGAGCTTGCTGTATAGCCTGAGGCTACAAAAAGTGAATGCATCTTGAAATGGAAAACTATCACACAAGCACCATAAGTCCACAACTAAGGAGACCAACTGGCTGAAGACTAGACCCATCTTGTTGCCCACTCATTTGTAAGTTCAAAGTCCAATTAACAAAGTTATTGGGCTTGAGAGGTGAAAACTATTGATTCAATGACCTACAATTATTAAAAGATTACAATGGACCCACCCAATCTATTTTCATGAGGCATCCTTCTTGTAAGAACTTTCAACTGTAATAGTGCAACTCAATATTACAACTATGATTATATATTTATTGCATTTGTTCCTTTTCTAATAGGTAAAAACCAAAAAGAACAAAAATTCAACTTAAGTACTAATTCTAATAAGTTTCAAAAACAAACCAAGTAATTTTAGTATATAAAAAAATGATTGGTTGCATTAAGAATTAGATATTTAAATTACGATTTTTACAACGATGGACATAAAGGTGAAATTTTAATTTCATGGTTTAGTATAAGGCAACTTGTGTGAACGTGTTTGCGGTATTTTTTTAACCTTGAACCTTAGAAAAGAAAATTCTTATTTTGCAACTGAATTTATTAAGTCACATTCAAATTGGATAATAATTCTTAAATAGCTAAATTCTTAGTTTTATTGAATTCAACCTAAGTGCATGTCTTTCTACACTAGCAAGAAGCATAAATGGAAACATCACACCCTTATAAGCAAATTTTGGTGATTTAGTCATATCATCCTATCTAGCACTCTTAGATGTTGTAAATATCTCCAAAGAAAATACATACATCTATTACAACTAATTTGTGAGAAAGCAACCTAAATTTTCATCTAAATTTTATACTCACCTACTTTTGTTGGGATCAACTTTTTGATTCCCAAAAGATATGTGAATCGAAATGGGTACATTTTTATTTCAATATGTTGGCTTTACTAAATTTATAAGTGTACATGCATCATTATATCACATAGAATTTTAGTGATTAGCTTAGTATAGGATCAAGTTTTTTTTTTTTATTGATTGTTTATGAAATGTATGGAGACCCAAAAAAAAATACATAAAGGAGAAAAAAAATAGAAGAAGATTCAGAACAATATAAGGGTAATAATTGAGATAATAATTACATTCTTTTGAAAATTCAAAATTAATAATTACATTCTTTGCTTGTGACACTAAAACATTGTATTTATTATCAATTATTGGAAGGTTTGATCAACAAGATAAGAATATGATGAGACCGTTGAATGGATTTGATTGTAAATTTCTTTCTAGTTAAGCAAATTGGCCCCCTTTGCTCATATAAATAAATAAATAAATAAAAATTGAAAATTGACCCCAAGCACTATAAAAAACAACAAGGGAAGCAGAATAGCCTATTAAAATAAAACAAATGGTGGCCTGCAGCCACTATATCCCATTATGAAAAATTTCCATGTGTCCATCTCATCCTTTTTCTTAACTTTTTCTATCTTGGCATGGGCCCCTCCAGGCCCTTAACTTTCCCTCTCCCCAAATGCCCTTCAAATAGTGCCCAAAACACCAAGAAAATATTAAAGAAAAACCCATCACAAAAGCACCTTTCTTTATAGATCAATAAAACCCTATAAAAGGCTATTAAGCTCCTTCATCTAAGAATCACAATGGTCCGACCATGTGCCACCTCTTTTGGCAACCATAAAGATGACCCAAAGTACAAAAAAAGCTCCTCCCCCTTGCCGAATAGTGGACCTTTCTCTTCAGCTAGTCCTCGGAGGCCAACTACATTGGCTCTGAGGATAAGGTGGACAATGATGTCTTAAGGAAAGAAGAGATCAGATCCAAGGCCAAGACTGAATTGGCCAAATCTTGGTTCCCTTTGGGATGCTTCATGAAGGAAAAAGCTAGGCAACTCTGCTTGTTGATTGTCAACATGTTGCCTTTTCATGATGCCATGTATCACTCCCCTATTGCTAGCCACCTCACCTCTAAGTTTAAGCCCTACTTAAATCAGTAGCTCTCTAGCTACTCTTTAGGTCAATTCTCATGGGCCATAATCTCATAAGTATTTTTTTTTCCTTTTCATTTAACCTTTTTTTTTAATCTTTAAAACATTGTAATATAATTTAGTTCTTGCCTTCTTTAGGCTCCACTAGCATGTTGATTAGTCTAATCTAGTGACATTTCTTTAGTTGTAAAATTTTGTAAGAGACATTGGAATCTATAATTATCATTGTAATATCATATAATATTAATTATCATCATTGCTAAGCTTATAAAATAAATTATTAGTGATAATCTATAAATATGATTAAGAAAGATTTTTATGAGAGAAATGGTGGGTGATGCTTGTGTTGCAAATGTTGACATATTTAGTTGCTTAACTATAACTTATACCCACCTTATTAATAATATTACTTGTGTATAAATTCAGTTATTACTAAAATTTAGATAGATAACATAATAATCAATTTCATTTTAATTGGTGACCTTTGTTTTTATTTTATTTCATGTACTTATATCATGTTTTAATTTTATGTATTCAATCAATTAAAGAAGCATTGATCTAACACATAGCAGATTAGTTGTTAATGCACATTCATTATTGCATTGGAGGCAAAAGGTGTACATTAGCCATTAAAGGAGTTTTGATCAAGAAATCATGAAGCTCCTCTTAAGATTGCATAAAAAAAAAAAAAATCTAATAACCACATGCATATCTTTATCTACCAATAGGAAGCTTAAATGGAAACATCTCACCTTTATAAGTAATTGATGGTAATTTAGCCATATCTTATCTAGCATTCTTCAATATTGTAAATATCTCCAAAAAAAATATGTACATCTATTATGGCTGATCCGTAAGAAAGTGACCTTAAGTTCCATCCAAATTTTCTACTTGCATACTTCTATCGAGGTTAAATTTTTGATACCCACAAAATATGTGAATTAGAATAGGCACATTTGTCTTTCAAAATGTTAGCTTTGCTAAATTTATAAGTGTACATGCATCATTATATCACATGGAATTTTAATGATTAGCTTAGTGTATAACTAGATTTTTTCTTTTTTATTAGTTGTTTGAGAAACATTTGGAGAGCCAAAATAAATGCAAGAAGAAAAAAGAAATAAAAGAAATTTAGGAACAATAGAGGAGTTACAATTGAGATAATTATAGGACTAATATTTTGGAAATTCCAAACTAATAATTACATGCATTATATATGATGTGCATTGTAATTAACATGAATTAATCAGATTTCTCCAAAATTCAACCCTAAATCCCCTCTTCCTCTTACCCTATTAATGCAAATTCCTTTACGATAATTCCATTCTTGAATCATGCTAAAAATAACATCATTTGCACATAGGAAAACATATTCTCAAACTACTTTTAACAATTATTTTTTTAACTACTTGTATGCATGGGCATCATGTCCGTACCAATTACTTCAATTGCAACTACTAACCATTCATACATTTATCCTTCCAATGATAAACATTAATTTTTGATCCAAACTAAATTTCTTAAATCCCTAATAGAAAAACAAATTGATACTTCTATAGCATAAGAAAAGTCTAAACCAAAACTAAGGCACCTAGAAAAGCTAATATGATTGCTTAACAATTGACAATATGGTTAAAAAAAAATTAGTGAAAAGTATTAAAATCAAGAATCACATTTTAAATTAATAAATAATTGAACAAAATTGTAGAACAAGCAACTAGTTTGAAAAGGGATACACCAAATAAAGGCCATGAGCAAATAAGCTAGCCAACATAACCATAAACAATTGATCCCTAAAAATAGGTCTATGGCATAGTGAGAGTCAAATTGAAACACTACAATCACCCACAAAAGCCATACATTGGACAATCAAAATTCAAAATACATGTAATGAATAGTCTAGAGAATGAAAGAAAAAAAAATAATCATAAAAAATAATGGTGAAGAGTTTAGTTAGAAGAAGAATAAAAGCATAAATAAGAGGAATCAAGAACTTGAATGGGGCAACTTTGTTTTGCTTCCTAACGGACCACTCTCTTCAACAAAATTCAAACATAGACAATAGTTATAATCAATAATACATCAACCAATAAAGATTTTAAAGTAGAAACATGCGTGTAATATGATAGGCCCACAATAGATATTTGATGAAAACTCAATAATTGAAGGCATAGGTATTAGACAATAAGGGCATGAGTGGGTGTCAATTTGGAAAGCACTTGTTCGTTGTCCAAATCTAAAGGGTCCACTTGCCATTCGAGTTGGATTTTGACCTTTACTAGAATAACATGGGATGGAAATATTATAGTTAATTTATATAAGATGTGTTAATTTGGATTTACTATAAATTAAATACATTGCTATATGCCTAAAGTCAACTAATTTAACACATATATAATTTTAATAATTATTTTATTTTTTAAAAGAAAAAAGAAAAATGTCGTTAGTACATGTATTTGATGGAATTTTTCCTTGTTGTTTGGAAAATCAAACTACTAAAAATTTTAGGTTATTTAATTTTTAATCAAATTTAACACAATAACATTTTTTATTATCTAATTTGATGTGAAACCTTTGTATATAATGTTCCACATTATTGTAAAATATTTTAATCTTTTGTATATATGGTACCAACTATATATGTTAAATATTCAAAACGAAGTCTTGGCCAAACCCCTTTTGGGCTAATGTAAATGTAAATTCAAATGTTTAAGCCCATTTATGAATAAGTAGGCCTAGTGAGAAAGGCCAAGCCCGTGATATGCTTTAAAAGGAGTTTGGACTTGAAACAAACCCACACATTGAAGGCCAAAAATGAAAAATCATCTTTACTTTAACTTCAGGGAGCTAAGATCTAGCTACTCATACTAGACACTTGATGGGCATTGGACTTCTCCATCATAAAGATGGTTACAAGTGTAGTGATGGACTTAAATGTACGTAATTCAACTCAAAATAATGGGCCATAGACAAATTGTATTCAATGAACTTGTCTAACTGAAAGTTTCAATTAGAACACAGACAAATTTGTTGACTCAATCACTTTTATAGACATCTATAAGACTAGACCACTAGGTTTCACATAACAAAAACAAATTGCATCTTTTTAACACATTAGATGGTACAATTATAAACACAAATTATGCAAATTCAATAACTTGCTACCTTGTTCAGTTTTTCCTTAAAGGGGAGAATGCTTTGGAAACAATTGTAATATGCTAAGGTATAGTGTAGATGAAATCTAATAAAAATTATTAAAATATAACATTATGAGTGCCATCATAATTTTATTCAAAATAAACAAATAATTATTATTAAAAAGTTAAAAGTTGACAATAAATAAAATAAAAATACAACAAAAACTAAGAAACCAACTTTAAAATGCAACAAATAACATTAAAATACACAAGTGTAAGAAAGAAAGCTTAAAGAAGAAACTCATCAAAAGGACTGATAAAAGGATTCTAAATGTTCTCCATAACTAGAGCTGTTGCCTCCTCAACTTTTCTACGTGAACTGTTAACTTCAAAATAATTGCATAAAATAATAACTACAAATACAACAATTATAATCAAAATTGCACCAAATGGATTATTTTCAAAGATGAAACTTACCAATAGATCCATAAACACCATCGTAAGGATATATGACTTCTGTCTATGAAAAGATGTCTGTGATAGATAAATGCAAAAGATGGCCAACGTAAAACAGCACATCACAAATTTTGAGTTAATGGAATCATGAAAGGGAAGTGTCTGAGGAGTAGCTAAAACCACCTATGGAAAGGAATTGATGAGTGGCTTTGGGGAGGATGGAGGAGGATAAAGGAAGTGTTTATTGTTCACCACTACTAGCTTCAAGACATAAATGATGTATGCAACAAAAAACAAATAATTATCTCAAACATTGCTTTTACGTCGACAGCCCATGCAAAGGGTGGTAGATTGAATTAACAGAGGTCAAGTAAAAAATAATGGCCAATGCAATTAGGGCTACTACAATAACAATCATCCATATCAATGGATGTTTGACATTAGGGAAAAACTCTTCCTCCAATTTTGAGAATGAAAGTAAAAAAATAGATAACTAGAAAAGGAAGGTTGCAAAAACTATGAAAATTAGTTGCCTATAACATGACCAAAGTAGTGTAGAAGCCATAATTTTATATTGTCCATAAAGGAGAAGGAACATAAAAAACTTTTGGTAAGAAGAATGAGAGAACAAGAGGATATATACACTTCTTTCCCCTCTACAAGTTAGCTATTAATAACTTATGCAACAAAAATCCTTTCTTTTTGTTTCGCTAACAAAAAAAAACCTAAAAACTTCTAGGCCGTTTAGGGTAGTATCTCCATAACAAAAATCTTTTATGTTTCCCTCCTTGCTTTTGTTATTGTTGTTGTTTGTTTTCTTATTGGTGTTGTTATGGTGAAATGGGTGGTTTGGAGAATGTAGCAAAAGAGAGATGGAATGAGAATAGGGCTAAGGTGGTGCAAAGGTGATGAAGGAGGGGTTTTTATAGGGAATGCTAGTGTTTGATTTTGACATATTTTGTTCTGATGCACATACAAGGTAAATTTAGGATGTTGGATACTATTTGTACAATAGAAACTCAAAAAAAAAAATCATAACCCGAAAACCTTCTTGTTTAGTGTAGCAGAGAGGAGCTAAGAAAATTTGTCAAAAGTTGATCATTCATTTTCTAGCATACAAGTTTCATTATACATTGAGCTTTTTGAATTAATATTAAAGTTTTAACAATAAAACCAATTATTAAATTAAAAAAATTAATATTTAATTGATTTAATTATTTTTATTAAGATTAAATTGATGAAATTCTTGTATAATATTAAATATATAAAAAATTTTATATAGATATATTGATAATACAATATAATTATGTCAAAAAGTTGCCAACTTTTCTTGTAGCATAGCAATGGATTAACTGTTGGAGGAGTTCTAATCTAGAAGCTCCTTCCAAGAATGCATCCAAAATAAAAAAATAAAACCAAAAACCATGTGCATGTCTTCATGCCCCAACAGGAAGAATAAATGGAAACATTGCACCCTTGTAAGCAACTAATGGTAATTTAGTCATATCATCTTATTCAGCACTCTTTGATGTCATAAATATCTTCAAAGAAAAAACATAAATCTATTATTGCTGATCTATAAGAAAATGACCTGAATTTTTGTCCAAATTTTATACTTGTGTACTTTTGTTGGCGCCAACTTTTTGATTCCTGAAAGATATGTAAATGAAAATGGGCACATATGTATTTCAAAATGTTGGCTTTGCTAAATTTATAATGTACATGTCTCATTATATTGCATAGAATTTTTGTGATTAGCTTAGTGTATAATTGAGTTTTTTCATTTTTATTGATTGCCTAAGAAATGTTTGGAGACCAAAAAAACTCAAAAAGGAAAAAGAAATAGAAGAAATTTAGGAGTAATAGAAGGGTAATAATTAGATAATTATAGGAGAGATATTTTGAAAGTTCAAAAATAATAATTACATTCTTTGCATGCTAAAGCATTATGTTTATCATCACTTATTGGAAGGCTTGATCAATAAGATAAGAATATGATGAGACTCTTGCATATGTGTGATTGCAAATTTCTTTCTAATCAAGCAAATTGGTCCCTCTTGCTAAAAAATTAAAAAAAAATAAAAAATAAAAATTGCAAATTGACCTTAGGCTATACAAAAAGCAACAAAGGAAGTGGAATAGCCAAACAAAATGCAATAAGTGGTGGTCACCATATGTCCATCTTACCCTTTTTCCCAATCTTTTTGTCTTGCCATGGGCCCCTTTAGGCCCTTAACTTTCCCTCTCCTTAAATGCCCTTAAATAATGCCCAAAACTTGAATGAGAGGAAGAATAGAAGCATTAATGAGAGGAACCAAGAACTTCAATGCGGCAACTTGGTTTTGCTTCCTAATGGGCCACTCTCTTTAAAAAAATTCAAACAAAAACATTAATTCTAATCAATAATACATCAATCAACAAAGATTTTGAAGTAGAAACATGTGTGTAATATGATGAGTCCACAAGAGATAATGGATAAAAACTCATTGATTGGAGTCAATGGGAATCGGATGATGAGGTCTTGACTGGGTGTTGATTTGGAAAGTGTTTATTCTTTGTCCAAATCTAAAGAGTTTGTTTGCCATTCAAGTTGGATTTTGACCTTTACTAAAACAATGCAAGATGAAAATATTACAATTAATTTATATAGAATGTGTTAATTTTAATTTGAATTAAATTAAATAAATTGTCATAAGCTTAAAGCCAACTAATTTAATGCATACATAATTTTAATAGTTATTATATTTTTCAAATGAAAAAGGAAAATGCCATTAGTACATGTATTAGGTGGAATTTTTCCTTTTTGTTAGGAAAATCAAACTAACAACAATATCATGTTAATTAATTTTTTGTCAAATTTGAACACAATAACATTTTTTATTATTTAATTTGATATGAAACTTTTATGAAAAAAATTTTCATAGTATTGTGAAATATTTTAGTTTAGATGAGAAATAGAGAATGAACTTTTTTTTGAATCCACAATATAAAGTAACAAGTTAAAAGTAAACTAACAATTATATGAAATAATTTAGAATAATAAATAATTTTTTATAGAGACAATATATTATTTAAAATAATTTATTATATATATATATATAGGGATAAAGAGGACAGCAAAGAGTCTTACCTCCTCTCTTAAAACAACATTTACAAATTAGTTATTTATTGTAGTTGTCTAAAATAATTTACTTATATATTTGGTATCAACTGCACAAGTTAAATATTTGGAATGAAGTCTTGGCCCAACCCCTTTTGGGCTAATGTAAATGTAAATTCAAAGGTCTAAGCCCATTTACAAGTGAGTAGGCCTAGTGAGAAAGGCCAAACCCATGATACGCTCTGAAAGGACTTTGAAGTTGAACCAAACCCATACACTAAAGGCCAAAAACAAAAATTCATCTCTACTTTAACTTCACAAAGCTAAGATTTGATTGCTTATACTAGACACTTGGTGGGCATTGGGCTTCTCCATCTTAAAGATGGTTATAGGTGTAGTGATGGGTTTTGATGTATGTAATTCAACTCAAAATAATGGGTCATAGACAAATTGCATTCAACAAGCTTGTCTAAATGAAAGTTTCAAATGGGAGAGAGACAAAATTTGTTGGCTCAATCACTTTTATAGACATCTGTAAGACTAAGCCACTAGGTTTCACACAACAAAAATAGATTACATCTTTTTACCATGTCAAATGGTATTATTACATACATAAATTATGCAAGTTCAACAGCTTGCTACCTTGTTCAATTTTTCTTTAAAGGGGGGAAAGCTTTGGAAATAAGTGTATTCTATTGAAGTTTTGTATAGTCAAAATTCAATAAAAAAATATTAAATTAAAACATTAAAATGCAACATTATAAATGTCATCATAGTCTTAGTCAAAATAAACAAATAATTATTATTAGAAAAATTTAAAGATGAAAATAAAAACCATAAAAATATAACAAAGACTAAGAAACCAACATTAAAATATAGCAAATAACATTAAAATACAAGAGTGTAACCAATAGAGCCTAAGGAAGAAACTCATTGGAAGGATTGACAGAAGGATTCTTAATGTTTTTCACAACTAGAGTTGTTGCCCTTTCAACTTTACTACATTCATCCTTAACTTCAAAATAATTGCATAAAACAATAATAATCAAAATTGCACTAATAGATTGTTTTCCAAGAGAAAATTGGCCACCAAATCCATGAACACCATTGTGGGGATATATGCCTTTTGTAAGGGAGAAGATCCCTGACATCACAAATTTTCAATCGATAAAATCATGAAAAGGAACTATCTCAAGAGGAGATAACATCATCTTTGGAAAGAAATTGTTAAGTAGTTTTGAAAAGGATGGAGAATAAAGTAAGTGTTTCTTATCCATCACTCTCAGCTTCAAGACATAAATGACATATGTAATAGAAAAACATATAATTATCTCAAACACTATTCTTATGTCAATGACCCACATAAAGGGTGGTGGATTGAAATTAATAAAGGTTAAGCAAAAATTAATGGCTAATGCATTTGTGGCTACTATACCAATAATCAACCATTTAGAGGGATGTCTTATGTTGGGGACAAAGTATTCTTCTGGCCTAGAAAATTTGAGAAGAAAGATAGATAACTAGACAAAGACACTTACAAAAATTATGAAAATTAGTTGCCTATAGCACAACCAAAGTGGCGTAGAAGCCATAATCTGGTATTATCTATAGAGGAGAGAAAAAAAAAAACTTTTAGTAAGAAAAAATGAGAGAACAAGAGGATATATAAACTTCTTTCCCCTTTGCAAGTTAGCTAACAATAACTTGTGTAATAATGTTTTGACAACAAGTAAAACCTAAAATCTTTTAGGCCATGTCAAGCAATGTCTCTATAACAAAAATCTTGTTTGTTTTTGTCCTTGCTTTTGGTTGTCATTTGTGTTATTATCGTTGCTATTATGATGAAATGGGTGGTTTGGAGAAGGAAGCAAAAGAGTGGCAATATTAATAACTATTGCATCAATTACTTTGGTAATTCAGTACATTATATCTCTATTTTTTGTCCTTTTCTTCTTAGTCTCTCTTCCAATCATTTGCCAATTGTCTTCTTCTCCATATGACTATTGATCATTGACCTTAATGGGTTGTTTCTAGTTTTTGTAGATTTTAATTTGACAATTTGGTTGCACATTGCACGTCTATGGTGGAAACATTAGCCTCTCTGATCTTTCTAGCTCCTTGCTTTTTAGGCCTTCCCTCACATTGGTTTGGATTCTTATAATAATAATAATAATAATAATAATAATAATAATAATAATAATAATATAGGCATATGTATATGTAATATAATTATTGTGTCTACTTGAATTTTATTTTTGACAATTGATTACTATTCAATAAGGTAAGGAATGTCATTTTGTTTGATTAAGTGAAAAATTTTTAAACCTAGTTTGGTCAATATAGTTTGAATTAATATGAAAATTAGTTTTAGTTATTTTTTTAAACATTGGTTTTTTCTTATTGTTCTTTTAAATATTTTATAATTTAAAATTTTATTAACTTATGAAATAATATATTTTTAGTGAAAAAAATAATTTTGATAAATTTTAGAAATTTTGGTCAATCAAACTAATTGGAGAAAACTTGTAAGCCATGTGACCTTAACCATTCATTTAAAGGGCATTTTCACCATTCACTAGGGTGGTTATGTTGTTTTTTGTCAAAATTTGAGGCTTATATAATTCTTTTATTTCTTTTTTCCCTTATTAGTGGTAGTGATATACTTATCCTTTTTCTTTCATTCTTGTACAAAATATTTTATTTGCATTAGGTAATTGAAACTTTAGCAATAACATCATAAATAGTAGAGGTTCAGGCTAAACTCCACTAAATTAGGCAATAGAATGATAATAACACTAAGAACAACAAGAGGCCTAGCCCACCTCCATGTGGTAGGCAAAATGGTCCATGACAACATTAAATTGGCTAACATATTGCTTTAGCCATACCATGATGCCTGGTTTTGGACTTTTGTCTGAACTGGCTTTTTGGAACCTCCATTCCTTCCAGCCATGCCAATGTGAATGGTTTCATTGTATTGCTCCTTGACCTCCTAATTGGCAAGGCACCCAATCAAGCCCAATCAAGCCTCACTAGGCAAGGAAGGCATTGACTTGCCTAAGTGGCCTAATCAGTGGTTTGGGAGGAATGAAGGCCTAAGTTGTTTGACATGGAGTTGATGATGCTCCATAACATTAAGGAAGAGATGGTACAATTGTTGCAAATAGCCATGGCATGTGTCTCAATGGTCCTTAATTAGAGACCAACAATGGAAGATGTATTACAGATGTATAGGATATTAATAGGGGAGAGATCAATGATGGTTTATGTTAGTCATGAAAAGGATTAGATGGCTATATGCCTTCCTAAAAGCCTAAGACTCTAACTAGTCCTGTGACTCCCTAGAAATTCTCCTTGAAAAAATGTTAAAGGAGGACCCTCTCTCTTTGGTTGGTCTTTGTAGGCTGACTACATTGGCTCTAAGGATAAGGTAGACAATGATGTCCTGGCCAAAGAAGAGATTAGATTTGAGGCTAAGACTAAACCAACCAAATCTCGGTTTGCTCTAGGATGCTTCATAGAGGAAAAGGCAAGGTAGCTTTGCATGATGACTGCTAACACATCATCATTTCACGACACCATGTATCACTCCCCAATCACCAGCCTCCTTGCTTCCGAGTTTAAGCCTTGATTGAATGGGTAGCTCTCTAACCACTACTTGGGTCAATTCTCATGGGCCATCATCTTATAAGTAGATTTTTTTCCTTTTTATATTATCATTCAATATAATTTAGTTCTTGTCTTCTTGGGGCTCCCCTAACATGTTTAATTGGTCCAATATGGTGACATATCTTTCAATTGTAAACTTTTGTAAGATACACTGGAATCTGTAATTATCATTATAATACAATATAATATTGATTATCATTATTGCTAAGCTTAGAAAATAAAGTATTAGTGATAACATATAAATATAGTTATGAAAGATTTCCATGATAGAAATGGTGGTTGATACTTGCGTTGCATATGTTGATGTGTTTAGTTGTTTAACTATGATTTATGCCCACCTTATTAATAATATTAATCGTGTATAAATTCAATTATTACAAAAGTTTAAATAGATAACATAATACTCAATTTTATTTCAATTAGTGACTCTTTTTTTATTTTATTTCATGTATTTATATCATATTTTATTTTTATGTATTAATTAAAGATGTATTAATCTAACTTATAGTAGATTAATTGTTAATGTCACGTTCATTATTGTGTTAGAGGCAGTAAGTGTACATTAGTCATCAAAGGAGTTTTGATTAAGAAATCAAGAAGCTCCTCTTAAGGTTGCATCCAAAAGAAAAAGAGAATCTAAAAACCACATGCATGTCTTTATTTGCCAATAGGAAGCTTAGATGAAAACATTGCACCATTGGAAGTAATTGATGGTAATTTAGTCATATCCTATTTAGCACTCTAATATCTCTAAAGAAAATATGTAGATCTATTATTGCTAACCCATAAGAAAGTGACCTTAAGTTTTGTCCAAATTTTCTTCTTGTATACTTTTATCGAGAATGATTTTTTAATTCCCACAAAATATGTGAATCAAAATGTGTACATTTGTCTTTCAAAACATTGGCTTTGCTAAATTTGTAAGTGCACATGCAACGTTGTATTATACCAAATTTTAGTGATTAGCTTAGTGTATTATCGAATTTTTTTCTTGCAAACCAAAAAAAATGCAAGAATGAAAAAGAAATAGAAGAAGTTTAGGAACAATAAAGGGATTACCTTTGAGATAATTATAGGACTAACACTTTGAAAGTTCCAAATTAATAATTACATGCATTGCATATGACATGCATTATAATTAACATTAGTCAATGGGAATTCTCCAAAATTCAACCCCAAATACCCTCTTCCTCTTAGTCCATTAATGCAAATTCATTTACCATAATTCCCTTCTTTTAAACTCAGTGATCACAAGAATTATGCTGAAAATAATGTCATTTTGCACATAGAAAAGCATATTCTCAAACAATTTGTAACAATGATTCTTTTTAACTACTTGTATGCATGCATATCATATTTGTAACAATTACTTCAGTTACAACTGCTAGCCATTCACACATTTATCTTTCCAATGAAAAACATGATTTTTTGATCTAGACTAATTTTCATACATTACTAACAAAAAAACATATTGATACCCCCACAACCCAAGAAAAGTCTAAACCAAAACCAAGGCACTTAGAATAGTTGATATGATTACTTAATAATTGACAATATGGTAAAAAAAAAATACTTAGTGAAAAGTATTAGAAATAGAAATTGCATTTTAAAAATAAATAAATGATTAAATAAATTCATAAATAAATAAAAGTAGAACAAGCACTAAGTTTGGAAAAGGATACACAAGTAAAAGCCATGAGCAAATGAACTAACCAACACAACTGTAAACAATCGATCCCTCAAAATAAGTCTATGGCATAATAAGAGTCGAACTAAAACACTACAATCACCTACAAAAGCCAAACATTGGACAATCAAAAATTAAAACAAATGTAGTGAATTGTTTAGAAAATGAAAGAAAAAATATTACAAAAAAATTAGTGGAGAGTTTAGTAAGAGGAAGAATAAAAGCATTAATTAAAGGAATCAAGAACTTGAATGGAGTACCTTTATTTTGCTTCCTAATGGGCACTTCTCTTTAACAAAATTTAGACATAAACATTAATTCTAATACATCAATCAATAAATATTCCCAAACAAAAACATGCATATAATATGATGGACCTATAATTGATATTTAATGAAACTTATTGATTATGTTGATGTTAATCTATATTAAGAGTTAATCTAGATTAGAAGTTTATTATGATACAAGTCTGTCTAGTTAAGTCCAATTTGAATTTGACTATTTGGGTAGATTTAAGTGTCTATGATTATATAAAGACATGTTGTCTATATTATTATATGTGTGCTTCTTAGTTATTATGTGACATTTTTATCAGATTAATAAAATTATAGTATTCCTATACTTTTCTATTAGTGGTATCAAAATTATCATAAAAGTTGCTAAACCACCATAAAAGTTGTTAAAGTTATAGAAGTCACAAAAATTGTTGCTTGTTATTGTTAAAGATTCACCATTGATCACCACACGCCTTGAAAAGACTCTAATCATTGTAGATCTAAAAAATTCTAAAAGTTTGCCATTATTTTCCACCACTAATTTGTTGCCACTCATCATTGTTGTCCCAAACTTGATGATTTCTATTCAAAGGTTGCTACTCTACCTCTTTAACTCATTAACGCATTGTCATCATCCTTGAAAAGCTTGCTCCTCCTTATTGTTATGTCAAAGTTGAGAGGTTTGATTAAAAATAGAAAATGTTTGGGGTCTAATTAGAAATAAAAAAGTTAAAGGGGTTAGATTGTAAATAAGAAAAATTTGGGGACATATTGCAAATAACAAAAGTTTGGAGGGCCATATAAAAAAAAAAGGTCATGAATTTTAATATGAACAGCATAATCCTTATTTCAGTTCTCGTATTGGATGGGAAAAATTACAAATGATGGTGTGTGCAAATGAAAGTTTTATTCAATTACATTGAAATTGCTAAGTATTATGGAGAATGGAGTTATAGATGCCACAAAAACATAGAAAGCTACTCACCAAGAGTTATAAAAGAAGGACATAAAGGCACTTTATTTTATCCATTAAGGGGTGAATGATGAAATTTTTGAGAAGATTGTAGGAGTAACATCATCAAAGCAAGCATGGGATATCTTAACAACATCATTCCAAAGTGTAAACCAAGTTAAAAGGTGAAACTTTAAACTTATGATGTTAGTTTGAACTTTTACAGATGGAAGCTTTAAAACAAATTCTAGTTTATATAAGTAGTTTTCTTGCCCTGATGAATAAAATGAGAATCTATGGAGAGTAACTAAATGATTAGATGACAGATGAAAAAATCTTGTGGATACTCACATCACAATATAATCATATTATAGTTACTATTGAAGAAGCACATGATTTGTCTCAGATGTCAATTGATGTATTAATAAGCACATTGCGAGCTCATGAATAACATATGAATGAGAATCACATTGAGAAGCCAATAAAGCAAGCACTTTAAAGTTAGTCTCTTACCAAAAGTAATTAGAGTGATTAATTAATGTAGAAGCACGGTTGTTCTCATGGTAGTAATTACTACAATAATAGAGTTAGAGAAAGTTACTATAACAATTGTGGAGATTGTGACAATTAATACAATGACCAAATAAGATTAGACAAATTATCTAGAGGTTGAGGTCAAGGTCGAGAAAGAGGCTATGATAGAGGAAGGTATGACAAATCTCATTTTGAGTGTTACTCATGTCATAAGTATGGTCATTATGCTAGTAAATACAAGTCTTAGGAGCATTTTAGATAGCTTATTATGTATAAAAAGGAGATTTAGATGATGGAAATGAAGCACTTACAATGATTACTACAACTACTAAAACACCAAACTACAATACTTAGTTCCTTGACATTAGGTGTACCAATCACATACACAGAAAGAAAAAGCTCTTTGTTGATCTTGATGAGTCAATCCATTCCACAGTCAAGTTTACTGATGATAATGGTATTCTAGTGATGGGAAAGGAGCAAATGCTTATCAGGTTGAAGAATAGGGATCATAATTACATCTTAGATGTATTTTATGTACCAAACATAAAGAACAATCGATTAAGTTTGGCCTATTTCCTTGAAAAGGGGTATAACATACAATTATGTGATAACTATCTCTCAATTCTTGATGGGAGAGATACACTCATTCTTAAATTCCCTTTAATAAAGAACTAGATGTTTCAAGTTGATATTGTCATTGATATTTATACTTGTCTTAGTGGTATTGTCAATGAAGAGTCTTGGTTGTGGCATCTTCATTTTGGCCATCTAAATTTTTGCAATTTAAAGTTGCTTGCACAAGGGAAAATGGTAATAGGCTTACCTAAGATACATCATTTTAATCAGATTTGTGAAGCATATATTGTTGCAAAATGGAGTAGACAACTATTTGTGACAAGGAATTGGCATATAAGACAATCACTCCAACTTAACCACTTCAATGTTTATGGCACAATGAGTGTTTTATCATATGGTAACAATATGCATTTTCTCACCTTTATTGATGATTTGACAAGAAAGACATGAGTTCATAACGTGCAAAGAAAGTTTAAGGTATTTGATTATTTTAAGAAGTTTTAGGCTTATGTTGAAAGATAAAGTAGGTATTATATTAAAATTTTGAGAACTAAAAGAGGTAGTGAGTATATTGCTAATGGGTCGAAGGAGTACTATGAAGCATATAGGGAATAAAGCATGAAGTTCTTGCCTAGGACTGAAGTTCTTTAAGAATCCAATCAAACTTTGACAAGGTCAGATCTAAATTCCTTTGCCAAATTCATTTGTGCCAACATTTGATCAACCAATTCTTCCATTATCCATGTACAAATAAGCATCAAATTTCTTCGAGCTTTATTGTTAATTTGAAAATCTATAGCAACTGACTAAAACAACAAAATCTTATGCTTTGCTTCCTTAACTTTCTCATCATGACTACAGCTACTCAAAGAAAAGTAAGAGAAATCAAATTGACAAGAAATTTCAGCAAATTAGATTCAATACTGAAAATAAAATATCAAGACTGCAAATTTATTTCTCCCAAGCATTAGGAACTTGGTTTTCCTTTCACTCTATTACCTTCATTAAGAATAAAGAACATGAAAGGTCAGATTTTTTTGAAGATGGGACATTTAGAAAATAAAACTATAGAAAAGATAAAATTCGAACATTCTTTTGATGGTTTCCATTGCATAGTTTCCAAGGGACCAAAACAAAAAAGTGGCACGTGATGAAGAGAAAACACTTCAAACTCAAGCAAGTATGGAACTGAACATAGATGTGCTAAGAAAACATCAAGATTTTAAAATTATATGATTCTAAGCATCAAGAACCATAAATCAGACCCAAAACATTTTTCCTTTCACTTCACTAGTTGTTACCTTCTGAAAGATGCAAGGACACATAAGGAGATTAGATTTTTTTAAAGATTGGATAACCCAAGATCAAAAATTGCAACAAAAATCTTTTACTAACATTCTCTTGGAGGTTTTATTCCAAATTTCCAAGATACCAAACATTAAAGGCACATGAAAAAGAGAATGATAGAAACAAAGAGAGAAACAAAGAGAAAAAAAAAAAAAAACAGAGAAAGAAAGAAAGCATTACTGGGGCTCCGATGAGAGTTAGACGAAGGGTCCCATAAGTAGAACAATTGAATTTGAATGTCTTCTGGTTTTTTACCACTTGGAGAGAGATGGGTTGGTGGGGGTTGGTGTTAAGGACTACTTCTACAGACAATTGATGGGTCCAGTGCTGTGGTAGCCTTGCTTTACTGTTAGAGATTAAAAGTTTGAAAACCATTGCTTCAAAATTTTGAAAATTATGAGGGATTAGCTATTTAGCTGAAGACTAGAATGATTAATATTTATTTATTATATTAACTAATAGGAAACACCAACATAACCCTTTTTTTTGGGCTAGAATTCCTCTACAAAAATTTATTGATTTGATCTTACCCAATTAACTATACATACATTTTTGAGAAAATGACATTAATAAAAAAGTAGGTAATTTTTTCCATTATTATTTGATTTTTTGGTATTAGTGGAGAAACCTAATTAGGTAGCCTAAATCCTTATTTCCTAAAGTTTGATTGAGGACCATCAAAACAAAAGTTCAAATAAATTGAAACAGTGATGCAACAATGGCAGTTTTGATTTTCTTTCATGTTCTTTTTCAAGTTAGGTAAATGAGACTAACAATTAACGGTGAGTTATGTGTGTTACGTCAACCAACTAACAGAGTAATTAACAAAAAATTTGAATGGAGAAAATTATTAAAATTATCAACTTTTGGTGGATGATTTGAAAATTATAGACTCAAGTTGACAAAATTTTATAAATTGCTAACCTATTTATAAGCTCTTGCCAATTTGTTACTTACTTCCTCTACAAGACTTCTTCAGTTAGAGAGGCTAGTTTCTAGTTTCTAGTTTTGGGCCTTGGCGAGAGAAAGAAAGGTGGTAGATGAGAAGTTTCCCTGTAGAGAAGGGAAAAATGATACATGGTACAAATTTTGTGGAGGGTAGGTGGAGTGTTCCTATTGGCTATTCAATAGCCAATAACTTGTAGGCAGCCAACCCCTATGGTTAGCATAGCTCCAATAGGGAAATATTCATGATCTAATCAGAATTCAGCTCACATCACTCTAGGTCTCACAAAGACAAAAAAAAATTATATTTTTTCAAAATTTTAAATTTTCTTGTAAAAAACATTATATGTATAATGAATATGAAATAATGAGTAGGGTCTAGAATGTTATCTTAAGATCAATCTAGCTAAATTTTGGCTAGATCAATCATCCAGCAACATAACAAAACTCTAACATGAAAATGGTAATCAATTATCAATTTATTATCATTGCATGTATAATCCCACATTGCATTGTGTGTATTTTTTATTTTATTATTATTATTTTTGTGGGTGTTGAGCTAAAGAGTAAAACATAAAGATTTATCATAGGAGAAAAGGTTCTAACATTAGGCGATGAATAGATCCTAACATTAGGTGACGAACATTCACCAAAAATCACTTAAAGCATCAACATGCATGCGTTTTTCTTTTCCTTTTTGGCTCCTACGACTTCCTTTATGGGTTAAGTTGATAATCTGTTAATAGAAGTGGTTACATGATTTACAAGCTTAAGATACTAACAAAAAAAAGTGTGGGGGGAGGGGTAAGGAAGCCTTATAGGAAATGGACTCAGTTATGGAGAATGGATCTTTAGGGCTTATGGCAAGAATTTAAGTATTCATTTGTCTTCCACTAGCATTGGACTCCTAGGCACTTGATTCTATGGTGCTGATGTAGTTGCTAACGTCACCAACATTGGCTAGGCCTCCATGAACTTCAGCACTTGATCCAAGTTTACCAATTGGTAGAGGCATGTCTAGGTAGACAGGAGGAATGACAACTGATGGAAAATATGGGTTGATTGGGGGGGAGAAAACTATGAAAGGTAAGGTCTTCAAGCCTCGATAGTAAGCAAGATACTTGAAGAGTCTTCTACTGGCACTATTAATCTAATAATACTTTAGTAGTTTTGAGTTTCACATGTCCCACGAATAAATAGCAACATCCTCCACTAACCAAAGCTAACAAAATGACAATAATAAACAAATTCATCCCTAATAAAAAAAAAAAATGTCCTAGATGACTTGATAGTTGCCAACATGATTGTTATCCATCTAGGAGTGCACCAACATTTTGTCATTAGCCAAAAGTTCTACCAATAACACATGGCCACCTATATTATCATCTTTGGATTTGCAATGCATATTGGAAAAAAATCAACAGTGTATGTGCAAGAACTGAGGGTCAAACTTGACATTAGAAAGAAAACTATAGGTTTTTTCACATCTTGTTTATCCTAGGGTTTTTAGCCTTCTACTGTACCTCACTTTTATAGCATAAATGTAATAAAATGATTAATTTAGATTTTAAGCTTTATTTATCTGATCTTTTTGTGAACAAACTTATCCAATTTTATTTTGGATGCAGGATTGATATAACATGAAAATGTTTTTTCCATGTAAACTAACAAAAAAACATTTCCCCTTTAGAACGAGGGAAAAAGGAAGAAAGAAGCATCCCTACAATTTTACTTAATTTTCACATATTTAAAAATTTTTCAAAGTATAATCTACATAATTTTTTAGTGGTCATATAAATTCTTACTAAAAATTATTTTTAGTTTATAATGAAGCAAATTCTTTACACTATCTCAAAGGGTTAGAATAACTTGACCATTAAAGGCAAGATATGACTTGTCAAATTAATGACACAAAAATACCTTAAAAACATGGTTTTGCATAGAGAATTAGAATAAGCTACAACAAAGAAGGATACAAAGGCATTCTCTAACCATAATGCCTTTGGAAGCATTGGAAATTCAAATTGTGGGAATTTTCATAAGGGAAAAATAACAAACATAAGGCATAAGTCCAATAGCATAAAAGTTTGCAATTGCTTAAGTGCACACATAAAGAACAAATACAAGAGGACAAAAAAAAGAATTGTATCATTTAAGAGACTAGTGTGACGTGCGTATGGATTTTATCGCGTCCTACCCGTGCGGCCTTGAGAATGCTTCTCAAGCAGCCTTCTCACACTCAACTCACAAAAACCTTTTTGAAGATTAACTTGAGAAATATATTTCACTTGAAAAGTGAGTGTGTGTACAAATGAGGGGTAGGAGGTCCCCTTTTATACAAGGTTTGGACAAACTACAACCGTTAGATCCCTCATTGATCTAATGGTGGATATTACATCCCTTCTACTTCCTACCTACCTGCATTTATTACATTGCCTACTTCCAATGTATTTCCCTTTCCTAGGTAATGTCTACATTCAACATATTATCCATCCCTAGGTAAGGATCATTACATTCTCTCCTACCTAATCAAGCGACGCCCTCATCGCTTCTGCAGCATGGTAGGTGTCGATCTCCTTCTTGAACTGCCAAAGTGCTTCAGCAGGTTCCCAACTAGTTTTGCTTGCTGGAAGACCCTTCCATCGGATAAAGTATTCACGCCTCGGCGTACAATACCGCTTTCTTATGACCTGATCTGCCACTATGGATTCAACTTCTCGGTCATATGAAGTTTTTACTCCAAGCGGTGCTCATTGTGACTCCCCTCGATCTGGATCTTCCTTATCTTCATAGAAAGGTTTAAGCATACTCATATGGAAAACTGGATGTACCTTTAATTTTGGTGGCAGCTCCAGCTTGTATGCAACCTTCCTGACTCGTTGTAGTACTTAAAATGGCCCTTCGTAGCGATGAATTAGACCCTTGTGCACATCCTTGTACCGAAGAATGGCGTGTAGTTTGGCTAACACCAAGTCCCTGACTTGGAACTCCACATATCGTCACTTTTTGTTGGCCCACTTCTTCATGCGTTTGGAGGCTTTACGAAGACATGCCCTTACCAAGTCTACTTGCTCCTACCAATCCTTGGCAAACTTGCATGCAAGTGGGCTATTCCCCCAATAGCCTGATGCAACCACACTTGGAGTTTGTGGTTATTGGCCATTCACGATCTCGAATGGACTCTGGTTAGTAGACTCACTCCACTGCAAGTTATAGGAGAATTGGACTACGTCGATCAACTTTGCCCAATTTGTTTACGTTGTGCTCACATAGTGCCGAAGATAAATCTCCAAGAGTGCATTGACCCACTCTGTTTGACCGTTAGTTTGGGGGTGTAAGCTTGTAGAAAGATTCAACTTCGACCCTAGCAGCTTGAACAATTTAGACCAAAAACACCTTGTGAATCAAGGGTCGCGGTCGCTCACAATCATTTGTGGGACTCCCCAATATTTTACCACATGCTTCATAAATAACTTGGCTACCTCCTCAGCTGGGCAATCCTTTGTTGCTGGCACAAAAGTTGCATACTTGGAGAATTGATCCACCACTACCATAAGACTCCGAGATCCTTCGGACTTAGGTAGGTTTACTATAAAGTCCATGGAAACACTCTCCCATGGACGAGTTAGGATGGAAAGTGGCTCTAACAATCTTGGCGATGAACATTGTTCAATTTTGTCTTGTTGGCAAACAAGACAGGTCTTTACATAGACTTCAACGTCATCTGGCATTTGAGGTCAATAGTATTAATCTTCGACAAGGGCTAAGGTGTGATGGATCCTTGGATGACCTGCCCACTTTGAATCATGGCACTCGCACAACACTTCCTTCCTTAACTTTCCATGGAGTGGCACATATAGTTGTCACCCTTTTGTGTATAAAAGATCGTCCTCGCACCAAAATTGTCAAGTCTTGCCCTCTTGTGCATATCCAATGAGGGCTTGAGCCTTCTGATCATGTTTGAGCCCCTCCTTGATGCGGTCGATCCATGGACAGCTAGGTCGACTCACTGTGTTTGCTAGCCCCATCTTCTGGCTAAGAGCACCAGCTACGGAGTTAGCCTTCCCTGGCTTGTACTCCATCATATAGTCGAACTCTGCTAGAAAATCTTGCCATCGAGCTTGCTTCGGACTCAGCTTCCTCTGGGTCTGAAAATAACTCATAGCCATGTTGTCCGTCCTTACAACGAACTTAGACCCCAGGAGATAATGCCTCCACGTCCGTAGGCAATGGACCACTGTAGTCATCTCCTTCTATTGAATAGTATATCGTCGCTCGGTATCGTTCAACTTTCACGACTCATATGCCATTGGATGTCCTTCCTGCATAAAAACACCACCAATAGCAAAATCTGATGCGTCAGTTTCTAATTCAAAAGGCTTGGTGTGATCGGGCAACACCAGCACTGGCTCCTCGGTCATGGCTTGCTTCAACTGATCAAACGCCTTCAGGCATTGATCCATCCATTCCCATGGTTTCTCCTTCTTCAGCATATCTGTGAGTGGCACGATGATGTTTGAGTAGTTCTGAACGAAACACCGATACTAGTTGGTGAGAACAAGGAATGATCTCAACTCCGTCACTTTCGTCGGTGGCTCCCATTCAATGATGGCTCGAACTTTGCTGTCTCCATTCGTACTTGTCCTCCCTTGATAATGTGCCCCAAAAATGGCACTTCCTTTTAGGCAAAGGCACACTTCTCGCGCTTGACGTACAAGTCATTCTCGCACAGGACTTGGAAAACTTGTCTAAGGTGTTCGATGTGCTCCTCAAGCGTCCAGTTATACACCACAATATCGTCAAGGTAAACCACTACAAACTAATCTAAGAATGGGTGCAATACCTTGTTCATAAGAGTGCAGAATGTGGCCAGAGCATTGGTTAGGCCGAATGGCATGACAAAGAACTCGTATGAACCATAACGAGTCACACAGGTTGTCTTCGGCCGTCCCCTTCGGCAATCCGCACTTGATAGTAACTAGAATGGAGATCAAGCTTGGTGAACCACTGTGCACCTCCAAGCCGATTGAAGAGATCTGCAATAAGTGGGATCGAGTACTTGTTCTTAATGGTTAATTTATTCAACGCTTGGTAATCTATGCACATCTAGAGTGACCTATCATGCTTTTTCTGGAATAAGACAGGCGCACCGAACAGAGCCTTAGACGGTTGAATGTACCCTGCATTGAGCAACTCCTTCAGTTGTTTCCTTAATTCTTCCAATTCAGGGGGTGCCATGCGATATGGTGCCATGGTAGGTGGTCGAGCAACAGGCACCAACTCGATCTGATGATCCATTTCTCTACAAGGTGGAAGCTTCTTGGGCAACTCAGGAGGCATCACGTCCCTGAATGAATCGAGGACTTGGCTCACTTCTGTTGGGACTTTGCTCCCTTCGCCCTTGCTATCCTCGGCTTTTAAGGTTGCTAGGATGGTCACCTTACCCTTCTTCGCTCCCTTGTTGAGTTGTATTGCCGAAATCATCTTCCGATCATGGTCTGACTTACGATGAACCGAAATCACGCACTGGCACCATTTGTCTAGCACACAAAGGCACTCGGCAAAGGGCAATATTACCGCATGGATCCTATCTAGAAATTTCAACCTAATGACTAAGTCATAATTATCAAGAGGAATTACCTCAAGGGTCTCTTGGCTTGTCCACTGCCCAATCTACAGCTCCACGTCCCTTGCAACCCTAACGGCAGGGACTTCTTGGGAATTGACAGTCTTAAGCCACCTGGCTCCTTTCTCAACCCGAAGGTTAAGTCTCTTGGCAACTTCTTCCAATATGAAGAGATTGGATGCCCCAGTGCACTCATCGTGGTTTCTCCGATCTTCACATCTGCAAACATAAATTCCTTTGGCTCCTTCGCCTTCTTGGACTTGATTGAATTAAGGATCCGCAGTGAACCTAATTGTGCCTCCTCTTTTGGCTCATCTTCTTTGCAGAGGGCAGCCAGCTTGG
This sequence comes from Rhizophora apiculata, assembly GCA_037832385.1. Lineage (NCBI taxonomy): Eukaryota > Viridiplantae > Streptophyta > Magnoliopsida > Malpighiales > Rhizophoraceae > Rhizophora > Rhizophora apiculata. The sequence continues at coordinate 8,666,434 of CM075439.1, read as the reverse complement.
CCTTGTTTAGGCAATCTCGTGCCAAATGTGGACCATCACAAAAGTAACACTTGTAAGTACATACCTTCCTGTGACCTCCACTGTTGGATTCTGCATGAGCCTTTGAAGGCCAGCCTGTGGTCTACCTCCATTTGGGCAATTGAATCTGCCCCAGTCTCTCCCACCATTACCCTTATCCTTTGGTCGGGAGTCTGACTGGGAGGTGGAAGGTGTCTTGTATTCTACGAGAGATTCAGCCACTGTGATGGCTATTGTAAGGTCTCTCACTTGGAACCACTTTAGTTCTTGTTTGGTCCACGACTTGAGACCACTCATGAACTGATGGAACGTCTTTGTCTCATTCATTGAAGGGATTTAGAGCAGCAACTCCAAAAATTGCTTCACATAGTCGCGTACTGCACCCCTCTGCCTAAGGCACTTTAGCTCATCACGAGCTTCTTCCTCTGCATATGTAGGATAGTAGTTCCGTCAGAACTCCTTGACGAACCTATCCCAGGTCGTGATAGGATCTCCACACCTATTGTCTGACCGATAACACCACCACAACAAAGCATTATTAGCTAAGTACATAGATGTAGTATTTACCCGTAATTGGCTGTCGTTGATTCCCATGGCTTGGAAGTATCATTCCATGTACCATAGGAAGTTGTCCACATCCTTGGCCACTCGAGAACCCCTAAACTCCTTTAGCTTGGGTGCATCTGTACGTGGTCCTTGCACGGTGATCACCCCATTCACGCGTGCTGTCTTTGATTTTGTGAGCTTTCCCTTGAGCTCCACAATCTCCGCGCGCATGGCTGCCATCATGGTCTCCAAGGACTCATCCCGGTGATGGAGTTCTACCCTTAAGGTCCCCAATAACTCTCCTCGAAGTTCTCCCATGCCGACTTTGAGCTCCTGCATCTCGACCACGAGCTCCTCCCTTTCGGCATCTACACCTTCGATGGACTGGGTCAAGTCATCAACCGAACCTTGGACATCAATGACGAATGATTCAATATTCGTCATACGATGTGTCAAGTCCCCTACTGGATCCCTCGAACTTGAAATAGCACGATTCTTTTTTCCCTTGGCAGCACCTTTATCGGGCTTCCTCCCACGATCACCGTGGTCATTGCCCATGATGAGCGTCTCGTCAGAATGTGGGTTTGCCATAGTGCTTGGAATGAACCTGCTCTGATACCAACTGTCACGTGTGTATGGATTTATCGCGTCCTACCCGTGCGGCCTTGAGAATGCTTCCCAAGTAGCCTTCTCACACTCAACTCACAAGAACCTTTTTGAAGATTAACTTGAGAAGTATATTTCAGTTGAAAAGTGAGTGTGTGTACAAATGAGGGGTAGAATGTCCCCTTTTATACAAGGTTTGGACAAATTACAACTGTTAGATCCCTCCTTGATCTAATGGTGGATATTACATCCCTTCAACTTCCTACCTACCTGCATTTATTACATTGCCTACTTCCAATGTATATCCCTTTCCTAGGTAGTGTCTACATTCAACGTATTGTCCATCCCTAGGTAAGGACCGTGACACTAGCATGTGTCCTTCAAATTACAGGATAATATCCTTGCCCCCAGCCTTCTAAATGAAACATAAAGAAGCAACATCACAGGTGTGATAATAAGTAGGTCCATGCAAGAGAGTTAGGTGCATATATTGCATGTACTATGCACGCAATACTAATTGGTTCTTGTTCTTCATGTTCCAAGTTGTCCCTAGGCTAAAAACAAAAAAAAAAAAAAAAAAAAGAAGCATAACAGCACACAATTTACTAATTTAGTTCACTTCCAAAGGTTAAGTAAAGACGTGTTCTTCTCAATCTCCTTCTTCATCACCTTTGCTACTACCATCTCAAAATCTTTTTGTGTTACATGGACCCTCTGCTCTCTTAAAGCAAACATACCTACCTTTATATGCATAGCCTGTGAATGCAGAGCAAGATACAAATAGACATTAAACAAGTAAGCACCTCCCTGTTTTCTTTGATAGTTTTCCTTAGACTAACCATCCCCATCCCCCACCTACCAACCCTCATTTCCCATAACTTTAACAACTTCACCCACATATGATCCAGGTTCCTAAAGTAGGTCTAGTTCTTCTCATAGCAAACTTATTTTAGTTAATTGAACTATCAAGCATTGCAAAAACCAAGAATATGTGTCATCATTATAAATAAAGTGATACACCAATTAAGCAACAAAGTAGCCACAAAAAGGAGCACCAAATCCTACAATGGATATAGCAATAACCTAAGCATTTTGTTTTTCCACCCCTCACCAACCAAGCAATAAGTGCAGCAGCAAGCAAGGTTTAATCATTCTTCATGACCAATGGTGTTATAAAAACCACATAAGGCATTTCTTAACTCCAACTTTAAGGAACCCATTCCAAAACAAATGGATCTAACTGCAAACTCTCTCTCTCTCTCTTTTTTTTTTTTCAGTGAGATAATTATAATTTTAGAGAACTCTTTCATCATAAATGGACATTCACTAGCAGCTCTGATTGATACAATTCTGCGTTCACCATGGTACTAATGCAATTTGCAAAACTAGGTTTTCTTTCCATGATTTTCAAAGATTCCTCCTTTGTTAAGCCAATACTCTACAAAACAACCTAAACTTAATTCTATGACTTACAAAATATAGCCTCAAAGTTACATCTAAACAAAGAATTAAAATACAATAAGATGATTAAACAATGAATTATTATTACCACCAAGCATCAAGTCCTCGCTAAAAACAAAATCACCACAATTGAATAATATTGATCCCTAATTTGAACATTAAAAATGTGCACCCTACAAATCTCCTAGAAGATTTAACAAAAAGAAAAAAGAAAATAGAAAACCCATTGGTTTAGCAGTAAATGTGATGGATTCAAAACCATACCTCTAGAATTAAGCTCATTACACTGGGCTTCAAGGCAATTGAGATTATGATTCTTCTGGTGAACAAGTGGCTGAAGCTCATGGATGTGCTGGAGATAATATTGTTGGAGTCCCTCTCCTTGCTTTGTCATTGCAACCTTGGTAGAGCACGTCTCCTCTTCGATCACAAATTCCGGCTACTTCATCTTTATCCCTACAACGATCATTGTTATAAAGTAGAAGTTTTTTCACTGTTGATTTTATGATTTCATAAACAATTTCACTCAAGTAGTTTTTGTGGCTTCTGTGGATTTATATCATAGAGGGGGAAAAAACACACAACGAATTGGGTTTAGGGATTGGGATAGCTTTGAAAACAAGTCAATTGCAATATGTTTTAGGCCTAATTTAGTGTCTTGGATTGATATTTGGGCCTAAGTTCATGTTCTCGAAGAACAAAAGTGGGCTTCGTATTTAGTCCTTCTCAAAGAACTAAGATACAAAATAATTTGGGCCATGATTTGTAATGAAATTCTTGAAAGTTTGTTAATTTGTTCAACCAAGTGGGCCACATTATAAGGGTAAGTCTAGTAGGTATATAAGAGGTAATATTTTAACTTTAAATCTAGATAAAGATGGTATAATAATTTAAGGTAATTCTAGTTACTATCTCAATGGTATAATTTAAGAGTTTTTTAAAAAATGATTAATTTTTAACTACAAATGAAGGAAGATGTCTCTTAATTTTTTCATTATATACTAATATATAACATCAATTATAAAGAAAAGTACAATCATTGGAAGATTATATTATTTATCTAGCAAACTAAATAGCCAAAGATTTTGAATATGTTTAGTACTTGTATCCCAAGTAAGCAATAACAAAAGCTCTCTTGATTAGAAAGAAAAAGGAGTGTTTCATTAAATAAAAATTACAAGGGTGGTGGCAGAAGAAAATTCTCTATTCTTGTGTCATGTTATTATCTTAGCTATCCTAAGTTGGCAAAAAAGGCATATCTCTGAACTCTTAGCAAATTCTTTTCCGTGATTAGCCATATAGAAGTAAAGAAGGCAATTTAGATGATTGTTATCCTTCTAGCACGTTTTTCTATTTTGCATCTCAAAAGTACAGGGGCATAAGCAACCAAACATCTTTTTTTGAACAAGAAGCAGCTGAAAATCTTGATTCATCAATTGTATATATTCATACTTTCATTTTAATCTAGGTTGGCAGCTGATCCCAACAAAGAGAGAGACTATGACCCCTATTTGAAACATGGGCATAAGTATGTTAGAAAACACATTGGTCACTTGCATATGTGACAAATTTCTTTCAATTGGAATGATTGTTAATTATAAGTTGATTATGAGTACTCAATGCAAATTAAATGAATATGTCCAACTACTCAACTCAACTCAACTGTTAAGTCTCTTTGGTGGCTTAAGTGATTGGAAAACTTTCCATTTTATGTTTTTTTAATGAAATTTACTATCATAACTAGATGAGCCCCAACAATTAATATATTTGATGATTTGATATTCTTTGTTGACAATTTAATGTATTCAAGAAGTTATAAAAATAATCATATATTGATACAATCAAAAGTTAATTCTATTTGGAATAATTTGTATTTTTAGTTTTGGGTTTCATCTATGATTCTTAACTTATTACAATTCCAAGTAGTTTAGGTTTTGGTCCAGTTTCAAACCTCTTTTTAAAAAATAAAAATAAAAATGACCTTAGTTTACTCAATATATTTGAAGGAGGAAAAACATGAACAAAAGATTGAATACACTTTTGAATTTGGTGCATGAAATTTCAATTTTACTCTATTTTAATAATCTTTTCATTCTTGTACAAATTCATTTTAATACAAAATTTTAAATTTTAATTTAAATGTAAAAAAGTACAATTTATACACACACACACACACACACACACACACACACACACACACACACACACACATACATACATATATAAAATATTACTAAATAATTTCAAATGCACATAAGGTCATGGCAAGCTCCTCTCAACCTTTTCTTTTCTTTTTTTGAGTTTTTTTTTTTGAATGTAGGCTACTATGTAGCATTGAGAATTTCTCTTAATTTCATATTTGGTGTCGCCATTATATAAAAACAAAATACATAAACATATTTGTCTTGATTTCATAATTGCTATTGGCATATGTAATTAAGAGTGATGCAACTTATGAGTGGAAATGTTAGATGTTAAGGGGACTGAGGGAACATTGATCCCAATTACATTAGTTATTATAATGTTAAAGTCTTGGATATATATTCTCTGCCTCATATTATTAACTAGTAGGCATAAGTAATAATCATGTTATAGGTTATAGGTTGCACTTTTATTTGAATTTGCCTTATTTTGCTAACGAGGTCTAACCTTGAATATAATCATATCCAAAATCAATAAATAGGTCATTGGCTGACCGTTGTAGTCATCTTCTCTATTATACTAGTAGGTTAGCTTTTGAGTTATGTGTTGCTCTATTAATTTAGATTTTTAAGCAGGAACATTGAGTTTAAAGAAATGTAGTAAATAAAAAGTTGTCATTTAATTATTGTTGGAAGAGAAACAAAGGTTAACATACTACTACTTTGCATGTTCATGTTAACTAAGGATTAGAATAAGAATTCCATGCTAAACAATCATGTTAATTGAGAATTAGAATAAGAAGTCCATCCTAATTAATGACTAGAATAATATGTACAAATAACCAGCCTCTTTTCTTCGTTTTCTAGGCTGGAATTCCAAGTGGGAAGTGTAAGAGAGAAAGGTAGGAATTGTTATTTGTCAAGAGTCAAGAGAGTATCTTTTATAGACAAGTTAAAGAAGAGAGTGAGGTGGGTTTTAAGGGAGAGAATGGGGAAAGGATGGGGAGAGGAAAAGCTTTAGGTTAGAGAGATGGTAACTTCTCATAAAGTGCATAGGCAAAAAAGTAAAAATAAAAAAACCTTTACATTCTCTTAGAAAGAAGGAATTAATGACTAACACTTGGATAGGTGACGGGATTACAGCATCTTTAGTCGTACTATATATATATATAGAGTTATATGGGTAAGAATTCAAATCACAACTTCGAAAAAAGATTCTGTATTTTGTTACCACTTTTGTCCTTTTACTTTATATGGCAAAAAGATTCTTCATCTCTCACATTTTTATTTTAAATTTCATTTTGTCTTATTTTTTTACAGTGATACTTTTTATCATTTTCCTTGTTTTTCACATGTTCCTGACAATATGCTCACATGTTGCAATTTTAGTAAAGGATAGCAAGTTAGTAATGTATATACATCTTAGCATTTAACCAATTGTGGCTTGTGATATGATATAGATCATCCAATTAATAAACTTCCCTTGCTACCCAAGATAGGCATTTTTCTTTCCACCTTTTGAGTTTTTCTTAGCACATATTCACTAAGGATATTCATACCTTCTTTGATCTCCCAATATAAGTGGGTAGGCCTAACTACCTTTCCTTATTATCCACCATATGAAGATAGAGCCAATAGCCACTCCTTATTTATTTTAACCTTTTTTTTTTTTTTCGATTGAGTTAAAAACAATTTAATACAAAAAATTAAAAAATTAAATAAAAATAAGGCATTTTTTATGTTGAATTATTTTGATTTATCAAAAAAAAATATGAGTCAAAATAGTAAGTATTTAAATTTAAATTTGAATACTATCTATGATTTAGAGAAAAGAACTATAAGAATGAAATTAAATTTTTATTTATATAGATTATAGCATATTTTAATGGGTTTCGATCAAATACAATAATAATAACAATAATTTTAATTTTAAATTTAATAAGTTTTAATTAAATTAACATATATATATATATATAAGAGTACAAAACAATTCTCTTAAGAAAAAAGAGAGAGAGAAAAAAAAAAAGGAAAAAGGATGAATAAGAAATAAAAAGACCATGAACTTGCCACGTAGCCCAAGGCTACAAAAAATGAATCCACCTTAAAATGGAAAACCATTGCATAAGCACCACAAGTCCATAACTAAAGAGACCAACTGGGTGAGGACTAGGCCCATTGTACTACACACTAATTTGTTAGTTCAAAATCCACCTAACAAAGTTACTAGGTTTAAGATTTGAAAATCATTGATTTGATGGCTTGCAATGATTAACAAATTACAATGGGCCTACCCAATCTATTTTCATGAGGCATTCTTTTTGTAAGAACTTTCAACTGCAATAGTGCAACTCAATATTACAATTATGATAGGTAAAAGTCAAAAATAAAAAAGACAAAAATCCAACTTAAGTACTAAACCCAATAATTTGCAAAAACAAACCAACTAATTTTAGTATGTAAAAAAATGATTAGTTGCATCAAGAATTGGTTATTTAAATTTTGAATTTTATAATGATGGACATAAAGGCAAAATTTTATGTTTCAGTATAAAGCAACTTATGTAATCATGTTTGCAATACTTCTTTAACCTTGAACCTTAAGCAAGAAATTTCAAATTTTGTTGTTGAGTTTTCCAAGTTACATTCAAGTTAGATAATAATTTTCAAACATTTAAATTCTTAATTTTAATGAGTGCAACTTAAATTGTGGCCTACTGACATCAATATGGAGGATGTACATGTGTATATATACATATATGGGATTAAATACATGGCCTTTTAGCAATGTTTGATTGTTCAAAATTGCCAATGTTTCTTGTAGCATAGTGATAGATTAGCCATTGAAGGAGTTCCAATCTAGCAGCTCCTTCCAAAGACCCACTTGCATGTCTCTATGCACCAACAAGAAGCACAAATGGAAACATTCCACCTTTGTAAGTAATTGATGGTAATTTAGCTTATCATCCTATCTAGCACTCTTTGATGGCATAAATATCTCCAAAGAAAATATTTACATCTATTATTTCTAACTTGTAAGAAAGTGACTTGAATTTCTATCCAAATTTTCTACCCATAAACTTCCGTGGGGGCCAACTTTTTTATTCTCAAAAGTTATGCAAATCAGAATGGATACATTTGTATTTCAAAACATTGGCTTTGCTAAATTTATAAGTGTATAAGCATCATTATATCACACAAAATTTCAGTGATTAGCTTAGTGTATGATCAAGATTTTTCTTTTCTATTGATTGTCCAAGAAATGTTTGGGGATCCAAAGAAATGCAAAAAGGAAAAAGAAATAGAAGAAATTTAGGAACAATTAAGGAGTAACAATTAAGATAATTATAATATTGATATTTTGAAAGTTTAAAACTAATAATTACATTTTTTGCTTATAACACTAAAGCATTGTAATTAATATCAATTATTGGAAGGTTCGATCAAAAAGATAAGAAGATGACAAGACTCTTGCATGGATGTGATTTCAAATTTCCTTTTTCTCAAGCAAATTGGCCCCTTTTGCTCAAAAAAAAAAAATTCCATATTGATCCCGAGCACTACGAAAAGCAATAAGGGAAGAGGAATAGTCAGTCAAAATGCAATATGTGGTGGCCCACACGACCACCATATCCCATAATGAAACATTGCCGCGTGTCCATCTTATCCTTTTACCAAACCTTTTTCATCTTGGTAGGCTCTTTCTATCTTGGCATGGCCCCTCCCGTCACTCAACTTTCTCTCTCCCCAAATGCTCTTCAAATAGTGCTCAAAACACCAAGAGACCATTAAAGCAAAATTCATCACAAAAACCCCTTTCTCTATAGATCAATAAAAGCCCGAAAATGGCTATTAATCTCCTTCATCTTAGACCCACAATGGTCCAACCATGTGCAACCTCATCTGGCACCTGTAAAGATGACCCAAACTGCTAGAAAAGCCCCTCTGCCTCACCAAATTGGTGTAACCCTCTCTTTGGTTGGTTCCTGGAGGCCAACTACATTGGCTCCAAGGATAAGATAGATGATGATGTCTTGGGGGAAAGAAGTGTTAGACTTTTCTTATCTCTATCATACAGAATCCTTTTATGATACGAATACTAGCAATAAAACTATAACAAAACCAAAAGGAATAGGAAATCAGAACAACATACCGTTCTCCATGATTCTGATATCCGGTAGGAAAGATGAGAATTCTTCACATTCTGTTCCTGTACGCTGTTCTTCTTTTTCCTACTCTTTCCTTCTGTTCTTTACGTTTTTCTCTGATGGTTGAGAGAGAGAGCAGAAAATGTCCATAATGAATATATATATATTCATCCATTTTCCAGCAACCGTTGCCTTGAAAATAGGGAGATTCTCCCTATCTGTAACGGTTATCTGTCAGAAGGGAGAGCAGAGGGATTTCAAACCCAATAACCCAAACCACCGTTATGCTCAACAGACCATCACGTTAAGCCGTCCATTATTTGGGTCATACGTTAAACAAGGGCCACTTTTATGTCAATTAACTCAACAATCTCCCACTTGGCCCTTGTTATGATTTGATGAATCAATAACAAACAAGTGTGCACAATCCTTAAAGATCATCAAATCATAATACTTGATTGAATTAAAATGATTGGATCATGGCGGTCACACATCTTTCAGTGACATGATTCCTTCCATGTATCACATAATCATGATAATTCATAATAACCTTACTGAGAAACATTGAAACTTTAAATTGTCATGTCCATATATGCTATTAGTTATCTCACAAACTATAACTGTATACAACTAAACAGAGACAACAAAGCACAAGCAAAACCATGACCTTAATTGAATTCAAGAGTGTCACAATAATATGAGCAGTACAAAAGATTGACTTTCAAGAGAATGAGGACCTGTTCAATATGCCCATCCGATCAACATGTCCAGTGAATGTTTTCGGTGGCAAACCTTTAGTTAACGGGTCCGTTATCATCAACTCAGTGCCAATGTGCTCAATAGACACTCTATGATTTTGCACTTCTTCTTTAACAAATAGGTATTTCAAATCCATATGTTTCGCACCTTTAGAATACCTATCATTCTTAGAGAAGAAAACAGCTGCGGAATTATCACAGTAAATTCTCAACGGCTTTTCTATACTGTCGACCAAACTGAGCCTTGAGATAAAATTCCGCAACCATAATGCATGAATAATAGCCTCAAAGCATGCTATAACTTTAGCCTCCATAGTGGAAGTAGCAATGACAGACTACTTCCCACTTTTCCAGGAAACTGCTCCTCCAGCTAGGAGGAACAAGTAACCAAATGTAGATTTCCTCGAGTCTACACATCCAGCATAATCTGAATCCGAGTAGCCGACTACTTCAAGATGACTTGATCTTTTATAAGTAAGCATATAATCTTTGGTGCCTTGCAAGTACCTAAGCACTTTCTTTCCGGCTTTCCAATGATCTATTCCAGGATTGCTTTGATATCGGCCTAACATTCCAACAGCGAAACTAATGTCTGGCCGAGTGCATGTTTGCACATACATCAGGCTTCCAACCAGTGAGGCATAGGGAATTGATTCCATTATTTTCCGTACCAAATCATTCTTTGGACATTGCAGTTCACTGAACTTGTCCCCTTTCTGAATTGGAACTATTCCTGTAGAGCAATTTTCCATTCTAAATCTCTCTAATACTTTATTGATATACCCTTTCTGAGACAATCCCAACAATCCTTGTGATCTATCACGGAATATCTCTATTCCAATCACATAAGATGCCTCATTCATATCTTTCATTTCAAAAGTTTCAGAGAGAAATTTCTTAACATCATGTAACAAACCCATGTCATTAGCGGCCAAAAGAATGTCATCGACATATAGGACTAATATAATGAACTTGCTCCCACTAATCTTCATATAGATACACCGATCAACGGTGTTCTCTACAAAGCCGTATGACGTAATGGTATCATTGAACTTAATATACCATTGTCAGGAAGCCTGTTTCAGTCCGTATATCGATTTCTTTAATTTACACACCAAATTTTCCTGCCCGGTAGTGGTGAAACCTTCAGGTTAGTCCATATACACTTCCTCTTCTAAGTCACCATTCAAAAAGGCGGTCTTTACATCCATTTGGTGAAGCTCTAGATCATTATGAGCCACCAAAGCCATAATAATTCTCAAGGAGTCTTTCTTAGAGACTGGAGAGAAAGTCTCCTTATAGTCAATACCATCCCTTTGAGTGAAACCTTTGGCAACCAGTCTGGCTTTATACCTTTCGATATTACCTTTCGAGTTTTGCTTGGTCTTGAAGACCCACTTACAGCCAACTCGTTTTGATCTTTTAGGTAACTCTACTAGTTCCCAGACTTGGTTTACATCCATCGATTTCATCTCTTCCTTCATGGCATTGAACCACTTTTAAGAATCATTACATTCCATGGCTTGTTGAAATGAGACTGGATCTTTATCAATGCTCAATTCCGACTCATGCTCAAGTGAGTAAACCACATAATCATTAGATACAGCTGGCCTTTTCTGTCTCGTAGACCTCCGTAATGTCATTTCTTGTGGTATCACTTGTTCATTTGTAAATTGCACATTGTCACTTGGTTCATCTCTTATGCGTTCACTTTGCGTGTTTCGAGTATCAATTTGTTGCCCTTGCATGTCACGTGACTGTGATGCAACAAAAGGAACAACAATTTGAGTAGAAACACTGGGTGTGGGGATACCACCTTGAGTAGGAGTACTCACTGTGAATCTTTCATTTTGTAATTCTCTAATATCCACCTTTCGTGATTCCCCACTCCCACTAAACCGACCATTTTCAATGAATCGAGCATTACTAGACTCAACTATTCTTGTGCTATGGTTAGGGCAATAGAACCTATATCCTTTAGACTTTTCAGGATAGCCAATGAAGTGACCACTAATGGTCCTTGCATCAAGCTTTCCTTCATGTGGATTATATATCCTTACTTCTGCTGAACAACCCCAAACATGGAGGTGTCTCAAACTGGGTTTCCTGCCTGTCCATAACTCATCAGGAGTCTTAGGGACAACCTTACTGGGAACCCTGTTCAGCAGATATGCAGCAGTTCTTAATGCATGCATCCACAAGGATAAAGGTACAGTACTGTTACTCAACATGCTCCAAACTATGTCCATAAGTGTGCAATTCTGCCTTTCTGCTACACCATTCTGTTGTGGTGTACCAGGCATTGTGTACTGTGCATATATGCCTCGACTTTCAAGAAATTTTGCAAATGGACCAGGACATTGTCCACTTTCATTGAATTTTCCATAATATTCACCACCCCTGTCTGACTTAATCACTTTTACTTTTCTATCTAACTGCCTTTCCACTTCATCAATAAACACCTCCATGGTATTTACTGACCGGGACTTTTCATGCAGTAGATATAAGTAACAATACCGTGAGTAGTCATCTATGAATGTGTTGAAATATTTTTCACCACCCCATGTAGGAATGTCAAAGGGGCCACAAATATCGGTGTGTATCAATTCTAAAGGCGCATTACTTCTCATGGCTAGGTACTTCGATATGTGTCTTGTTTGTTTCCCTTTTATACAATCAACACACACATCCCAATCAGTAAAATCCAATTGAGGCAGGATGTCACTTTTCACCAACCTCAATATCCTTTCTTTGGATATATGACCCAATCTTTGATGCCATAAGAAAGCAGAACAATCATCATGCACATTACGTTTGTTACCTATACCATGCTCAACAAGAAATAGAGAATCAGCATACATAGCGTCAAGATTAAAGCGGTACAAATCATCAACCAAAGTACCAGATCCATAATAGTACGAATGTCTATACAATGAAAATGCACCATTTCTAATCTTAAGATTAAATCCCACTTCATCCAACTTTGCAACAGAAACCAAATTTCTAGCACATTTAGGAACATAGAGACACTTTTCTAGATCCAGATGACACTTGGTGTCCAAGATCAATCTGTACGTCCCAATTCCTTCTATTCGTGCCTTCATTCTGTTTCCCATATAGAGGAACTTCTCAGTTCCTATTATGGGCTGGATTGAAAGGAATCCCTGCATAATATGTGACACATGAATAGTAGCTCCAGAGTCTAACCACCAAGTATTATTGGGCACTTCAATTATATTTGATTCAAAACATACTGATATACAGTACATACCTTTCTTTTCGAACCAAGCCTTTCTTTTTGGGCAATCCTTCTTGAAGTGACCCATCCTTTTGCAGAAGAAGCACTTCTGATCCTTTTGGATCTGAACTCCAGTGACTTTTATGGAGGCTTTGTCCTTCTTCTTATTTTTGTGATGTGGTTTAGACTTGCTACCACTAGCATCATTACGAACAGTGAGATGAATGGAGTGATCCTTCATCTTCTTTAATCTCCCTTCCTCCTGAACTAACATGGCCTTAATTTCCTGAAAGTTCCATTTCTCTTTAATAGTGTTATAGTTCACTTGGAACTGGCCAAATTCAGGAGGCAGTGAGTTGATGATGAATTGAACCAAAAAGGATTCACTCACATCTATACCCATCGTTCTCAACTTTGCTGCTAGATTAGCCATGCTGGTCACATGATCATGAATAAGCCGTGACCAATCAAATTTCTTGGTCGTCAGCTCACTCATCAAGCTTCCTACAATAGATTTATCAGCTATGTCTAATTGAGAGTATTCCATGATTCTCATCATAAATTCCCTTGCATTTTCCGTCTTGGGCATTGAGGGCTTGACATTTTCAGCCATCGTCATTCGCATCAAATTCAAACTTAGCCTATTGGACCGTACCCAAGCCTCATGAAAAGACTTGTCAAATTCTGTACTGGTCCCAGTAATGGCTGCAGGCTTTTCTTCCGAAATGACTGCTAAGTCCAAGCCCAAAACACCTAAATGAAACTGAATATGCTCAGACCATTCTGCATAGTTCAGCCCATTGAATTTGATCATTGCATTGCCCAAGGCGAAAACGTTATTAGAAACTGCAAACATAATCCAAATTTACATGTTAATGCTTTGAGTAAACTTGAATGGATTCAGACACATGCATTATAAACTTTGACTATATATTTAAGTTCACCTTTGGGTGATCCTCAAACACATAACTGCAATCAATAATAATGCTAATTTAAAGATATTTTAATAGGTTAATCAATCATACTAGAGTTAACATGAATGTTATCTTTGGATATGCAATCATGTTTGCTCAATACATCAATCAATCCCCTTTCAGTGTCATTAATTATAGGCAATGATCCATCTTTGGATGATCTCCTAGCCTTATAATTAATAACCACAATTGTTCATGTATATAATATTAGCATAAAAAATGAACAATTGAAAATTCACGATCAACAATTCAAATCCTTTCAGGCCAGGTCACTTTGGTGACCAACAGGCTTTCAATATTTGATTCACGTTGACGTAACTTTAATAAACCTCCTTTCTTTTTTTTTCCTCTCTGCCGGCACAGCCCGCGTGCTGCCTCCGACCAGAAACCGACGGTGGCAACACCACCTACTGCAGGCGCTGCCTGCGTGCTGCCTCCGATCGGAGACCGACGGTGGCAACACCACCTACCGCAGGCGCTGCCTGCGTGCTGCCTCCGATCGGGGTCTCTAACGAATCAACGGAGACCCGCCTCCGACCAGGGACCGACGGCCATGCCCGAAAGTCAGGCCCCATTCTGCTGTTTGAAGGAAGTCACCGTCGGCTCTTCCCGGTGATGTCCAATGGCTTTCATTTGAAGGGAGTCGCCGTCGGCAGCCTACCCCCGTGCGTCGGCTCTTCCCGGACGTCGCCTCTGACCAGGCAAACGTGGGTGAACTAACCTGTTCAGGTCAGATCTCCGACGGCAGCCATCCACCAGACCCACGCCCGACCCGGAGCATCAGCCTCACAGGGAGACTGTTCCGTCATGCCCACCAGACTGGACCGTTTCGGGTCTCCCACTGACAACGGAGACACAGCCTTCATCGGAGCCGATCTGCCATACCCAGAACCGTTCGGGTTCCGGCAGTGTGCAGTCCTTGTGGCCGGCCCCTTTTTTTTTTTTTTTCGACGCCAGCGGTTTCAGCAGTGCAAATTTACATGGCCGGCGTTTCCCCTTTCAACGCCGGCCGTCATCATCCGTTAAGCACAGCAAACAATAAAACATGGAAAATAAATTGAACAGACGCTTTTCCGTTTGCCGCAAAACAAACCAAAAATAGTTCGACGTAAATAACTAAAAGCAAAATAAATTGCAGTATTCGTTAACCTGGCTCTGATACTAAATTGTTAGACTTTTCTTATCTCTATCATACAGAATCCTTTTATGATACGAATACTAGCAATAAAACTGTAATAAAACCAAAAGGAATAGGAAATCAGAACAACATACCGTTCTCCATGATTCTGATATCCGGTAGCAAAGATGAGAATTCTTCACATTCTGTTCTTGTACGCTGTTCTTCTTTTTCCTACTCTTTCCTTCTGTTCTTTACGTTTTTCTCTGATGGTTGAGAGAGAGAGAGCAGAAAATGTCCATAATGAATATATATATATTCATCCATTTTCCAACAGCCATTGCCTTGAAAATAGGGAGATTCTCCCTATTTGTAACGGTTATCTGTCAGAAGGGAGAGCGGAGGGATTTCAAACCCAATAACCCAAACCACCGTTATGCTCAACAGACCATCACGTTAAGCCGTCCATTATTTGGGTCATACGTTAAATAAGGGCCACTTTTATGTCAATTAACTCAACAAGAAGAGATCAAATCTGAGGCAGAAACTGAACTGGCAAAATCTCAGTTCCCTCCGGGATATCTCACGGAGAAAAAGGCCAGGCAGCTTCGCATGTTGACTATCAACACATCATCATTTCATGATGCCAAGTATCACTCTCCGATCACCAGTGGCCTCGCCTCTGAGTTTTAGCCTTGCTCGGATTGGTGTCTCTCCAACCACTCCATGGTTTAGTTCTCATGGGCCATCGTCTTGTAAGTATATTTTTTTTCTTTTCATTTTACCTTTTTTTTAAATCTTTCAAACATTGTAATATAATTTAGTTTTTGCCTTTTTGGGGATCCATTGATGTGTTTGATTGGTCCCATCCGGTGATGTTTCTTTCACTTGTAAACTTTTGTAAGAGACGTTGGAATATGTAATTATCATTGAAATATCATATAATATTGATTATCATCATTACTAAGTTTAGAAAATATATTATTGATAATAACATATAAATAGGATTATAAAAGATTTTCATGACATAAATGGTGGCTGATACTTACATTGCAGATGTTGACGTGTTCAGTTGTTCTAGGTATCTTAGTAAAAAGTATCAGAATATTTTAAAAATAAATGAATAAATAAAAGCCACGAGCAAATGAGCTAACCGACATAGCCATAAACAATCAATCCCTCAAAACATGTCTATGGCATATTGAGAGTCGAACTAAAACACTACAATCACCCATAAAAGCCATACATTAAAAAATGAAAATTCAAAACACATGTAGTGAATAATCCAAAGAATGAAAAAAAAAAATAATCACCTAAAAAAAATGGTGGGGAGTTTAGTTAGAAGAAGAATAGAAGTATAAATGAGAGGAACCATGAACTTGAATACTGCAACTTTGTTTTGCTTCCTAATAGGTTACTCTCTTCAACAAAATTCAAACACAAACTTTAATTCTAATTAATAATACATCAATTAACAAAGATTTTGAAGCAGAAATATGCGTGTAATACAACGGGCTCATAATAAATATTTGACGAAAACTCATCAATTGGAGGTATGGGGATTGGACAATGAGCCCATGACTGGGTGCCAATTTGGAAAGTGTTTGCTCTTTGTGCAAATCTAAAGAGGTCATTTTCCATTTGAGTTGGATTTTAACCTTTACTAGAATAATGCAGGATGGAAATATTATAGCTAATTTATATAGATGTGTTAATTTTAATTTGCATTAAATTAAATACATTGTCATATGCTTAAAGCTAGCTAATTTAATACATATATAATTTTAATAGTTATTTTATTTTTCAAAGAAAAAGGAAAATGCCATTGGTACATGCATTCGATGAATTTTTTCCTTTTTGTTGGGAAAATTAGTATAGTAAAAGTATTAGGTTATTTAATTTTTCAACATTATTTAATTTGATATGAAGCTTTTGTATATAAATTTGCATAGTATGGTGAAAATTTTTAATTTAGATGAAAAATAGAGAATTAACTTTCTTCAAAACCATAATGTAAAGTAATAAGTCAAAAGTAAACTAATGGCTATTTGAAATAATTTAGAATAATAAATAATTTTTTATGAAGACAATATATTTTTAAAATAATTTATTTTTGTTATATATATATATATATAAAGAGAGGGATAGAGAAGACATAAAAAAATGGCTTACCTTCTCTCTTAAAACAACATTTACAATTTAGTTATTTATAGCATAAATCTAAAATAATTTATTTATATATATGGTACCAACTACACATGATAAATATTTGGAATGCAGTCTTGGTCAAACCCTTTTGGGCTAATGTAAATATAAATTCAAAGGTCTAAGCCCATTTATGAGTGAGTGGACCTAGTAAGAAAGGCCAAGCCCATGACATGCTCTGAAAAGAGATTAGAGCTAAACCAAACCTACACATTGAAGGCCAAAAAGAAAAAATCATCTTTACTTTAACTTCATGAAGCTTAGATCTAGTCGCTCATACTAGACACCTAGTGGACATTGGGCTTCTCCATGTTAAAGATGGTTACATGTGTAATGTTGGGCTTAGATGTATGTATTTCAGCTTGAAATAATGGGCCACAAACAAATTGCATTCAACAAGCTTGTCTAAATGAACATTTTAAATGGGACAAAGACAAATTTGTTGGCTTAATCATTTTTATAGACATCTATAAGACTATGTCACTAGATTCCGCATAACAAAAATAGATTACATCTTTTTACCATGTCAAATGGCACAATTACAAACACAAATTATGCAAATTCAATGCCTCACTACTTTGTTCAGTTTTTCTTTAAAGGGGTGAAAGCTTTGGACTTAACTATATTATGTTAAAGTGTAGTAAAGACAAAATCTATTAAAAAATTTTAAAATATGATATTATAAGTATCATCATAATCTTATTGAAAATAAACAAATAATTATTATTAAAAATTAAAAATTGATAATAAATAACATAAAAATATAACAGAGACTAAGAAACTAACATTAAAATATGACAAATAACATTAAAATATAAGAGTGTAACCAACAAAGCCTAAAGAAGAAACTCATCTGAAGGATTGATTGAAGGATTCTTAATGTTCTCTATAACCAGAGTTGTTACCTCCTCAACTTTACTACATTCATCCTTAACTTCAAAATAATTGTGTAAAACAATAATAATCAAATTTGCACTATGTGGATCATTTTCCAAAACAAAATTGTTCACTAGATCCATGAATACCATCATGGAGATATATGCCTTCTGTGAGAGAGAAGATCCCCAACATAAGTAAATGTAAAAAATGGTAGCAAGTGAAGGGTGGAGGATTGAATGGTGGTGGATTGAAATTAACAAAGGTCAAGCCAAAATTAATGGTAATGCAATTACGACTATTGTACCAATGATCAAGCATCTAGAGGGATGTCTTATGCTAGAGAAAAATTATTCTTCTAGCATAGAAAATTTAAGAAGAAAGATAGATAACCAGACAAAGACACCTACAAAAGTTGTGAAAATTAGTTGCCTATAGCATGACTAAAGGACATAGAAGCCATAATTTGATATTGTCTATAGAGGAAAGAAAAAAAAAAAACTTTTGGTAAGAAGAATAAGAGAACTAGAGGATATATAAACTTCTTTCCCCTTTTAAAGTTAGCTAACAATAGCTCATGCAATGATGATTCAACAAGCAAAACCTAAAATCTTTTGGGTCATCTTAGGCAATGTCTCTGTAACAAAAATCTTTTTTGTTTTTTTCCTTACATTTGGTTGTTGTTTGTGTTATTATTGTTGTTCTTGTGGTGAAATGGGTGGTTTGGAGAAAGAAGTGAAAAAGAGGCATCATTAATAGCTATTACATCAGTTACTCTAGTAATTAAGTACATTATGTGTCTATTTTTTTCTTTTTCTTCTCAATCTCTCTTCCAATCATTTGCCAATTGTCTTCTTCTCCATACAACTACTAATCATTGACCTTAATGGGCTATTTCTTGTTTTGGTATATTCTAATTTGACAATTTGGTTGCACTTTGGATGTCTTTAGTGGAAACACTAGCCTCTCCAATCTTTCTAGCTCCTTGCCTTTTAGGTTTTCCCTCATGTTGGTTTGCATTCTTGTAATAATAATAATAATAATAGAGGGATATATATATATGTAATATAATTATTGTATCTACTTTAATTTTATTTTTGACAATTGATTAATGTTTAATAATGCATATTCCCTTTGATTAAGTGAAAAAGGTTCTAAAACCTAGTTGAGTTAGTATAATTCAAATTAATATGAAAATTGGTTTTAGTTATTTTCTGAATATTAGCCTTTTCTATTATTCTTTTAAATATTTTATAATTTAAAATTTTATTAACTTATGAAATAATATATTTTTATTGAAAAAATAATTTTGACAAATTTTAGAAATTTTGGTCAATCAAACTAATTATAGCAAACTTGTAATCCATATGACCTTAACCATTCATTTAAAGGGCATTTTGACTATTTGCCAGGGTGTTTGAGCCATTTTTTTAATCAAAATTTGAGGCTTATATAATTCTTATGTTTCTTTTTTCCCTTATTGGCAGCAACAAAATACTTATCCTTTTTCTTTTATTCTTGTACAAAATATTTAATTTGCATTGGGTAACCTAAACTTTAGTAGCAACATTACAAATAGTCGAGGTTCAGGTGCAACTTTCATCTGAACCAGCTATTTGGAACTTTCATTCCTTCTAACTGTGTGGTAGGCTATCATCAATGTGTATGGTTTTGTTGTATTGCTCCTTGAGTCCTTGACTAGCAAGGCTCCCAATCAAGCCTCACTAGGCAAGGAAAGCATTGACTTGCCTAGGTGGTCCAATTATCCCTAATCAGAGACTAGTAATGGAAGACGTATTACAAATGATAAAGGATATCAATAGGGGAGAGACTAATGATGGTTTATGCCTACCATCCATTGATCCATCAAAAGGATCAGATGGCCATATGCCTCCCTCAGAGCCTAAGACTCCAGCCAATCTTGTGACTCCCTAAAAATTCTCCTTAAAAAATGTTAAAGGATGACCCCATTTTTTAGTTGGCTCTTAGAGGTTAATTACTTGGGCTTTCAGGATAAGGTAGATGATGATGTCCTGGAGAAAAAAGAGATTAGTCCAAGGTCAAGACTAAACCAGCCAAATCTCGATTTGCTCCAAGATGCTTCATGAAGGAAAAGGCCAAGTAGCTCCACATGTTGACTGTCAACACATCATCATTTCAAGACACCATGTATCACTCCCTAATTATGAGCCACCTCACCTTTGAGTTTTAGCCCTGCTTGGATGTGTAGCTCTCTAGCCACTTTTTAGGTCAGTTCTCATGGGCCATCGTCTCATAAGTACATTTTTTTTTCTTTTTTTTATTATCTTTCAATATAATTTAGTTCTTGTCTTCTTAGGGCTCCCCCAACATGTTTAATTGGTCCAATCCAGTGACATTTCTTTCAATTGTAAACTATTGTAAAATACGCTAGAATCTATAATTATCATTGTAATATAATATAATATTGATTATCACCATTGCTAAGCTTAGACGATAAATTATTAGTAATAATGTATAAATATGATTATGAAAGATTTGAGTGATAGAAACAGTGGCTGATACTTGCGTTCCTAATGTTGACGTGTTTAGTTGTTTAACTATAATTTATACCCACCTTATTAATAATATTATTTATGTATAAATTCAATTATTACTAAAGTTTAGATAGATAATATAATGCTTAATTTTATTTCAATTAGTGACTTTTTTTTTAAATTTTATTTCATGTATTCATATTGTATTTTATTTTTATATATTCAGTTAATTAGAGATATATCAATCTAATGTATAATAGATTAGTTGTTAATGTCACGTTCATTATTGCATTGGAGGCAGTAAGTGTACATTAGCCATCAAAGGAGTTCCAATCAAGAAATCAAGATGCTCCTCTTGAGATTGCATCCAATAAAAAAGGAAAATCTAAAAACCACATGATAACTTTATTCACCAATAGGAAGCTTAGATGGAAACATCACACCTTTGGAAGTAAATGATGTTAATTTAGTCATATCATATCTAGCACTCTAATATCTCCAAAGAAAATATGCAAATCTATTATCACTAACCTGTAAGAAAGCAACCTTAAGTTCCATCCAAATTTTCTACTTGTATTCTTCTGTCAAGAATTATTTTTTGATTCCCACAAATTATGCAAATCAAAATGGCCATATTTGTCTTTCAAAATGTTGGCTTTGCTAAATTTGTAAATGCACATGCAACAATATATCGCACCAAATTTTAGTGATTAACGTACTGTATAATCATTTTTTTTTCTTTTTTATTAGCTATATGAGAAATATTTGGAGACCCAAGAAAAAGTAAGAAGGAAAATGAAATAGAAGAAATTTAGGAACAACAAAGAGGTTACAATTAAGATAATTATAGGGTAGATATTTTGAAAGTTCCAAACTAATAATTACATGCATTGCATATGACATACATTGCAATTAACATCAATTAATGGGAATTCTCCAAAATTCAACCCCAAATCCCCTCTTCCTCTTACCCCATTAATGCAAATACCTTTACCATAATTCCTTTCTTTTAAACTCAGTTATCACAAGAATTATGCTAAAAACAATGTCATTTTGCACAAAGGAAATCATATTCTTAAATAATTTGTAATAATTATTCTTTTTAACTACTTGTATGCATAGGCATCATATTTGTAATAATTACTTGCTAACCATTCACACATTTATCCTTCCAATGAAAAACATGATTTTTGGATCTAGACTAATTTTCATACATTGCTAACCAAAAAACAAATTGATACCCCATAACCCAATAAAATTCTAAACAAAAACCAAGGAACCTAAAACAATTGATATAATTGCTCAATAATTGACAATATGGTTAAAAAAAAAAACATAGTGAAAAGTATTAGAATCAAGAATCACATTCTAAAAATAAATAAATCAATCAACAAAATAGTAGAACAAGCAGCAAGTTTGGAAAAGGATACACCAACAAAAGCCATGAGCAAATGAACTAATCAACATAGTCGTAAATAATCAATCCATCAAAACAGGTCTACGGCACAATAAGAGTCAAACTAAAACACTACGATCACCCGTAAAAGCCAAACACTAGACCAAAAAAAATCAAAACAAATGTAGTGAATCATCCAAAAATATAGAAAAAAAAAATTGGAGGGGAGTTTAGTAAGAGGAAGAATAGGAGAATAAATTGGAGGAACCAAAAACTTGAATGGAGCACCTTCATTTTTCTTCCCAATGGGTGCCTCTCTTCAACTAAATTCAAACATAAACATTAATATTAATACATCAATCAACAAAGATTCCCAAACAGAAACTTGTGTATAAGATGATAGACCCACCATAGATATTTGACAAAACTCATTAAATGTGTTAATGTTAATCTAGATTAGGAGTTAATCTAGTGGAAGTTTATTATGATAGAAGTTAGTCTATTAAAGTCCAATTTGAATTTGATTGTTTGGATAGATTTAGGTGTCTGTGATTATATAAAGGCACATTATTTATATTATTATGTGTGTAATTCTTAGTTATTGTGTGACATTTTTATCAAATTAATAAAATTACAGCATTCTTATTATTTTCTATCAATGGTATTAGAACTATTGTGCCCTATTAGTAGTATCAAAGACAGTTCAATTCCAAAGCTAGTATCACAATAGGCATTTTTGATTCAAATTGAGAGAAAACATGTAAGTCTTGCCAAAATTATCACAAAAGTCACTAAAGCTATCATAAAAGTTGTCAAACTTATAAAAGTCATAGAAACCATTGCTAGTCATTGTCAGAGATTTGTTGTTGTCCACCATGCTCCTTGGAAGATCATTAAATGTTGTTGATTTACAAAATTCTAAATGTTTGCCACTATTTCCTTCGCTAATTTTGTTGTTGCCACTTGTTGTTGCCCCAAACTTAACAATTTCTACTCAGAGGTCACTACTCTACCTCTTTAACTCACCCGTGTACCATTATCTTGCTAGAAAAGCTTGCTCCTCCTTCCTATCATTTTGTCAAAGTTGAAAGGTCTTATTAAAAATAAAAAAATATTTGGGGTCTAATTAAAAATAACAAAAGTTAAGGGATTAGATTGTAAATAACAAAGTTTGGGGGGCCTGATCGAAAAAAAATGTCATAAATTTCAAGATGAATGGTACAATCCTTGTTTAAGTTCCTATCTTGAATGGGAAAAATTATAACTGATGGTATGTGTAGAAGAAAGTTTTGTGTGATTACAACAAATTGTTGAGTATTATGACGAATGGAGTTATAAAACTCATAGCAGATGCTACAAAAGCATAGAAAGCTACTCACCAAGAGTTACAAAAGAAGGACAAATAGGCACTCTATTTCATCCATCAAGGGGTTAATGATGAAATTTTTGTGATGATTGCAAGAGTAACATCATCAAAGTAAGCATAGGATATCTTGACGACATCATTCCAAGGTGTAGACAAAATTAAAAAGGTGAAACTCCAAACTTTATGACATCAATTTGAACTTTTGTAAATGGAAGCTTTAGAACTAGTTTTAGTTTATATAAGTGGAGTTCTTGCCCTAATGAATCAAATAAGAATCTATGGAGAGTAGCAAAATGATCATGTGAAAGTTGAAAGTCCAAACTTTCATTTTTGTGTTTTTTTAACGAAGTTTACTGTCATAACTACATAAGCCCCAATAAGTAATATATTTGATGATTTGATATTCTTTGTTGACAGTATAATGTTCCCAAAAAAGTTATAAAAATAATCATATATTGATATAATCAACAGTTAATTCTATTTAAAATAATTTGTATTTTTAGTTTTGGTCCAATTTCACACCTCTTTTTTAAAAAATAAAAATAAAAAGGACCTTAATTTACTCAATATATTTGGAGGAAAAACACGAACAAAAGATTAAACACACTTTTAAATATGGTATGTGGAATTTCAATATTACACTATTGTAATAATTTTCTCATTCTTGTACATAAAAAATTTAATATTGTAATTTAAATGTTAAAAGGTACAATTTTGATATATATATATATATAAATATATATAATATTACTAAATAATTTCAAGTGCACACAAGGTTGTGGCAAGCCCTCTCAACCAATTTTGTTTTTTCTTTGGTTTTTTTTTGTAATGTTAGCTGCTATGTTGCATTAAGAATTTCTCTTAATTTCATAGTTGGTGTCACCATTATATATATAAAAAAAAAGTACAAAAACATATTTGTCTTGATTTCATAATTGCTGTTGACATATATAATTAAGAGTAATGCAATTTATGAGTTACAACTAGTACATGCAATGGAAATGTTAGATGTTAGGGGGACTGAGGGAACATTGATCCCAATTACTTTAATTATTATAATGTTAAAGTCTTGGGTATATATTCTCCACCTCATATTATTACCTAGTAGGCAATATGTAATAATCACATTACATTAAGTTTAGAGAAATGTAGTAAATAAAAAGTGGTCATTTAATTATTGTTAGAGGAAAAAGGTTAATGCTCTGCTGCTTTGCACATTCATATAAAATAGGGATTAGAATAAGAATTTCATGCTAAACATTCATGTGAATTGAGAATTAGAATAAGAAGTCCATGTTAATTAATGACTAGAATAATATGTATAAATAACTAGCCTCTTTTCTTCATTTTCTAGGTTGAAATTGCAAGTGGGAAGAGCCACAGAGAAAGGTAGAGATTGTTATATGTCAAGAGTTAAGGAAGTATCTTTTATAGATGAGTTGAAGAGGGGAGTAGGGTGGGTTTAAAGGGGAAGGAAAAGCTTTGGGCTAGAGAGATGGTAACTTTTCACAAAGTGCACAGGCCAAAAAAAAAAAAGAAAAGACCTTTATGATCTCTTAGAAAGAAGGAATTGATGAATAACACTCAGATAGGTGATGAGATTATAACATCTTTAGTCATACTATATATATATATATATATATATATATATATAGCAAGAGAGAGAGAGAGAGAGATATTGGTAAGAATTCAAATCATGACTTTAAAAAAAAGATTCTTTATCTTTTGTTACCACTTTTGTCCTACCACTTTATATGGCAAAAAGATTCTTCGTCTCTCACATTTTTTTATTTTAAATTTCATTTTGTCTTATTTTTTTACAGTGACACTATTTATCATTTGCCTTCTTTCTCACACGTTCCAGACAATATGCCCACATGTTGCAATTTTAGTAAAGGACAACATGTCAACAACATAAATATATCTTAGCATTTAACCAATTGTAACCCATGATATAATATAGATTATCCAATTAATACACTTCCCCTGCTACCTAAGATAAACATTTTTCTTTCCACCCTTTGAGTTTTTTCTCTGCACACATTCATTAAGGATATTCATCCCTTTTTTAATCTCCCTGTACAAGTGGGTAGACCTAACTACATTTCCTTACTATCCACCATGTGAAGATTGAGCCAATAGTCAGTCCTCATTTGATTACTGGGTCAATATTTTTACTAAAAGTGACCTTAGACTTATCTAAGTTGATTAATTGGCTTAAAACCTATAATTATAGATGTGTATAGATTCTCTTATAGTAAAATATGATAATTGTTTTCAAGTAATTACAACTCAAAATAAAATGAGTGGTAAACCGTGAAGATTTACTTGGTGCAAATGTATATTTGTTTTTTTTTTTTCCTTTCCTTTGGTTGTATATTTTATCATGTTTGAAAGACGTTTCAACACAAACCATGGTTAATTTAGTTTAAGGGGAAATTTATTTTAACTTTCCTTTTTTTTTAAGTGAGTTAAAAATAATTCAATAAAAAAATTTAAAAATAAAATAAAAAAATAAGGTATTTTTTATATTGAATTATTTTGATTTACTAAAAAAGAAGTGAGTCAAAACTGTAAGTACCTAAATTTAAATTCTTTTATAAAATTTAATAAAATTTAAATTCAAATACTATTTATGATTTGGGGGAGAGGATTATAGGAATAAAATTAAATTTTTATTTATATAAATTGTAGCATGTATAAATGGGTTTTGATCAAATGCAACAATAATAACAACAAATTGAATTTTAAATTTAATAGGTTTTAATCAAATACATACATACATACATATATATAAAACAATTCTCCCAAAAAAAAAAAAAAAACAAAAGAAAGAAAGAGAAAAGAAAAAGTATGAATAAGAAACAAAAAGACTATGAGCTCGCCATATTGCCAAAGGCTACAAAAACTAAATCCATCTTGAAATGGAAAGCCATTACATAAGCACCACAAGTCCACAACTAAGGAGACCAATTGGGTGAGGATGAGGCCTATCGTGCTGCACAATCTATTTTCATGAGAGTTAAAAATCATTGATTTGATGGCCTATAGTGGTTAATAGATTACAATGGGCCCACCCAATTTATTTTCATGAGGCATTCTTCTTGTAAGAACTTTCAATTGCAATAGTGCAACTAAATATTACAACTATAATAGGTAAAAGTCAAAAAAAAAAAAAAGAAGACAAAATTCCAACTTAAGTACTAATCCCAATAATTTGTAAAAACAAACCAAGTAATTTTAGTATGTAAAAAAAATGATTGGTTACATTAAGAATTGGTTATCTAAATTATGATTTTTACAATGATGGACATAAAGGCAAAATTTTAATTTTAGGTTTTAGTATAAAGCAACTTATGTGAATCTATTTGTGGTACTTTTTTTAACCTTGAACCTTAGAAAAGAAAATTCTAATTTTGTAGCTGAGTTTTTAAGGTTACATTCGAGTTAGATAATAATTCTCAAACATTTAAATTCTTAACTTCAATGAATTCAACCTTAGTTGTGGCCGACTGACATCAACATGAAGGATGTACATGTGTATTATATGTATATAGGATTATATATAAGGGTTGTAACAATAGGTAAACAACCATTATTACTCAAAATGAGCATGACTTTTTAGTAGCGTCTAATTGTTCAAAGTTGCCAACTTTTCAAGTAGCATAGTGATGAATTAGCCATCGAAGGAGTTCCAATCTAGAAGGTCCTTCCAAGAATGCATAAATAAAAAACCAAAAACCCATGTGCATGTCTTTATGTGCCAATAGGAAGCATAGATGGAAACATTACACCTTTGTAAGTAATTGATGATAATTTAGTCATATCATCCTATCTAGCACTCTTCAATGGCATAAATATCTCCAAAGAAAATATGTACATCGATTATTGTTGACTTGTAAGAAAGTGACCTAAATTTTTGTCCAAATTTTCTACTCACATACTTTCCTTGAGGCCAACATTTTTATTCCCAAAAGATATGCAAATTAGAATGGGCGCATTTGTATTTCAAAACATTAGTTTTGCTAAATTTATAAGTGTACATGCATTATTATATCCCACAAAATTTTAGTGATTAGCTTAGTATATGATCAAATTTTTTATTTTTTATTGATTGTTTGAGAAATGTTTGAGGACCCAAAAATGCAAAAAGGAAAAAGAAGTAGAAGAAATTTAGAAACAATAAAGGAGTAATAATTAAGATAATTATAGTACTGATATTTTGAAAGTTCAAAACTAATAATTATATTCCTTACTTATGATGCAAAAGCATTATAATTAACATCAATTATTGGAAGGTTTGATAAAAAAGATAAGAATATGATGAGACTCTTGCATAGATGTGATTGCAAATTTCTTTTTACTTAGGCAAATTGGCCCCCTTTGCTCAAAAAAAAAAATTGCAAATTGACCCCAAGCACTACAAAAAACAAGAAGGAAAGATGAATAATTAATCAAAATGCAATAAGTGGTGGCCCACACAACCATTATATCCCATAATGAAATGCCACCATATGTCCAATGTATCCTTTTACCCAACTTTTTTCATCTTGGCATACTTTTTTTATCTTGGCATGGGCCCTTGTAGGCTTTCAACTTTCTTATGTTGATGGCCCAGGCAAAGGGTGGTAGATTGAAATTAACAAAGGTCAAGCAAAAATTAATAGCCAATGCAATTATGGCTACTGTACCAATGATCAACCATCTAGAGGGATGTCTTATGCTAGAGAAAAGTTATTCTTCTAGCCTAGAAAATTTGAGAAGAAAGATAGATAACCAAACAAAGACACCTGCAAAGACTATGAAAATCAATTGCCTATAGGGTGAATGAAGTGGTGTAGAAGCCATAATTTGATATTGTCTATAGAGGAGAAAAATCAAAAAACTTTTGGTAAGAAGAATGAAAGAACGAGAAGATATATGAACTTCTTTCCTCTTTGCAAGTTAACTAACAATAACTTGTGCAACAAAAATCTTTTCTTTCTATTTCAATAATAAGCAAAACAAAAAATCTTCTGAGCTATGTCAGGCAGTGTCTTCATAATAACTCTACCCATAGTTAGTTGGTTTAGTTTAGAAGATGCAAACCTTTACTAACTTTATTGAGCAATTGTTGATTGTCATAGCAAAGTCACAATCTCATTAACTAGATAAAAAGAATCACAATGATAATGATGTCTCAATGCCGTAAAATAAGTAAATAAAGCAACAATCTTCTCAAGGGAAGAAAGAATTGATTTTACTTCCATGACAATGAGAGCACATAGAAGAGCATGGATTGAATTGATGTCTCTTCAATGTCAACATGTAAATCAACTTCCTATAAAAGAGGACTATAAATCTTTATTATATGTTGATTTCATGCTTAGGAAATAAGGTGCACTGCGTAATGGTGGTCACTAAACCCTTGCTTCCACATGCAATCTCATTTTCATGGAAGTGTAGGGAACCCCTATAATAAGAAAAAAAAGAAACAAAAAATTCATCATTTTTTGGTAGAACTTCTAGTTAATGTGCCTGATGGGATCATAGAAACAGTTCAGATACTTTTATCAATTTTCTGCATTTCTTCACTTTAATGGTTTAAACCTTTCAATTAGAGTCAATAGAAAATGAGAAAATTGATCTAGGTCACAATGAAGTCATTAAATAATTCTGTATTTCTAAAATAGTTTTCATTTTTGCAATAAAGAAAAGGAAATTAAGATCACTAGATAATTAGTCCCAACAATTTTTCCAGCTTAAATGTTAGCTATTTTCATGTATGCAAAGAGCTAACATAATTGGAGCTAGGCCTACAGTCAACTAGATATATGCAAACCCATGTAATGTAGCCTTTGAGTTAGATTATTGTACCTAATAGTCTCCAGAATGCCCAACTGTGAGAGGCTAATAACTCTTTTTGTCTTTTAAAGTTGGGTAACTTAGATTGCTTGTGATCGTCAATGCTTTATCTTTTGTCTATAATGTATGACATCGAGCAGTATTTCCATGAGCCTTTTGTGGGCTTCTCAAATAGTAGCATTAAATTATTCCTACCATTTCATAGAGCTATTGAAAGTACTTTAATTACCCTCACTATTGCATCCTTGTTTTCAACAGTAGAAATTTCTCATGAAATGCGTGTAAGTTTTCAACAAATCCAATATTGAAGGGTTTTGTTCAAATAATGCGTCCATCTATCCAAAAAAATCACAATACTTTGTTACTCATGTCACCTTCATGTAGCTATATGTGCATTTTATATTGTATAATTTTTCCTCCTATATCCAATTCTAGATACAAATGTTTTCTTGACATTTGTGAGGTCAAAGTCTCAATCTGATCTGGTTTATAAAAGTGTAAATTGAAACCATCATCCAGATTCTAAGCCAAGCTAAAAGGTTTTCCTCCAATATCCATGTTGCTAAGATCCATCTTGCAATTACCAGTGCAAAATGGTTCATCAAGTTATCTTGTTCTATTCCCCACCTAGACACTTCTGTAGTGCATTAGAATCTCTACCAGACTAAGCATAGATTACTAATTTATGAATTGCCAATTCCTCGATTGAAATTTCCTTTCTTCCTAACATTAATGCCAACTTTTAGGAAACAAATTCACCAAAGCATATGAAATTGTAATTGCTGATGGGAGGTTATGCCTTAAGATATAAGAAGACAAGGTAATTATATAATTTAAGATGAAATATCTTTGAAAGCTAAAAGCATACCATTAATGCTTTAGACTTTGGCTGCAGAGATTCTAGCAATTTCTAGAATGTCAAAGTCCTCAACCCATTCCAACCCATGCTAAAGGTAGTCAAAGTAAACAGGTTAGGAGGGCCTTCATCTATGATAATAAGTGTCCAGCATCATTCACCTTGCCACTTCTATGATAACCCAAAATCACAGTATTGTAAGATATTACATATGGTGGCTTGCTTTTCAATTGCATCTTATAGAATAGTTTCAATGTGTTACCAATTAAGCCAAGTTCTACATAAGCTGCCAATAGCAAATTCCACATCATAACGTTTTTCTTTATTGTGATGTCAAAGATTAGTGTTGCATCATAAGGTCTTTTACATTTAACATACATATCTATCATGCTTCTTGGAACTAATACATATGAAGCAAGGCTGTTTCTAATAACATAACAGTGAGCTGCTTTACCGATTGCTATGTTTCTTGTAATTGCACTTGTAGATAATATAGATGCCACTGTCACAAAGTAAAATCTCATGTTTTTTTATTTCATCAAATGATACAAATGAAGTGCCTTTAGAGCTTGCTCACATCTCACATAGCTAGAAATGAGCGAATTCCATGTAACCATATCTTTTTCAATTATACTATAAAAAACTAACTTGACATCCTCAGTCAATCCAACCTTACAGTAAGAGTTTAAAATTGAACTGCCCAAGATATTGTCCAATTCAAATCCACCTAAAATGGCAATTGCATGCCATTGCTTATCCTCTTCAATTGCACCTAAATTAGTTGAAGCTAAAAGAAGGCAAGATAAAGTAACTCTACTGGGTGCAACACCCATTTTGATCATTACTCACAATCATTGAATTCCATGTAACTACATTCTTGTCAAGCGTATTATCAAACACTTTCCTTGCATCCTCGGGAACCCCACATTTTCCATATACATTCAGGAGACTGCTAGAAACAAACCCATATCCATCCGAATTAGTCTTCATAGATTACCCATGAACCACTCTACCAAACCCAATCCATCGCAAAGCACCATAAGCTTCCAACACGTTAGGCACAACAAAGTTGCTACCCAAAATGCCATTATTGACCATCCCACAAAAACCCATTAAAGCTTCTTCATTGAATTCCATTCTACAATGCACGCCGATAATAGCAGCTGAAGAAAACTCATTCTTAACCTGCAGTCTCCGAAACAACCCATCCACAATCTCTAAAACACCTCACTTTGCATAAAAGATTAGCAATTTTGTATCTATGTACTCATTTCGTGAATATAAAACACAATTTTTGATAATTCAAGCGTGAATTTGTGCCTTGTGAAGAGAACTCACTTGCACATGCACCCCTGAAGTAGCTCACTGTAGATGTCAGTTCCGAACAGTAGATTATTGAATTCCATCCAGTTGAGTAGCATCAAAGCTACTCAAATTTGGCCTTGTTTACATAGAGACAAGACGCTATGGAAGTAAAATTCGTACTCGTTTTGGCAGAATTTAGGTTTTGGGAGTGATGTTTTGCGAAAATTTGTGGGTTTTGAAATGGAGAAATGTGGGTTTGGTGTTGGGGTGAGAGGAAGAGAAGCCATAGCCTAAAAAGAAATCAAGTGAGTAGGAAGGAGATAATGGTGTGTGTGTGTGCAATGTGTGTGCGGGAGAGAGACCAATGCATTCTGAATTGTAATGGATTTTAACAAAAAGCGTCCTCTTGCTTTTAATGGGAGTCAACCTGGGGTCTATATCTGGTAAGGCAGTTATCCTAACCGTTCAACTACAAATGCATGTGACTTGAAGTTTATAAGATACCCAAACTAGAGTAAACGTCATATATACGTCTTTATCTAGAACTTCCAAGCTATTAATGATCATGAGATTCATTAAGAGGACCAAAAGACCCGTAAGTAAAGGATTGGTCTTCATCTAGAAAAGAAAAGCAAACGAAAATATGAAAGCCCAAATGCTTTAGTATAATTAGCAATCACATTGACCATAATATAAAATTTAATATCCCAAAATCCATTTGAAGCTAGACAAGACAAAAGCAAGTTGCACTCAAGAAACTAACACAAAGGTGAAAAACTAACATATCTAGAAGAATAAATGATGGGTGTAAAAAGCTAAGTCAGGAAAAAATTTGATTTCAATGTTTTTGCTTTAGTTTCACTAAAGCTTAATGACTTACCTACAGAAGGCTAATGCTGCAGGATGCCCTGAACCAGAGATGGGGAACTGGGTAGATAGGAGTTCGAAGAATGAGCTAGACATTTGACAACAATCCAATAAAAACACTAATGCAGCATTGGTTGACTGGAGGAAATGGCATTATAGTCATCGTTGACATTTGACAAGGGGTGCTCTTATCCACCTCAATTATGGAAACAAAATATTGAGATTTACAAAAATTGTATCCCTTATCAAACCCCAAGTCTCTCCCCTGCTTTAGATGTCTTTGTTAAAATATGGAATCAAACATATCTTGAATTATTATTGAACAACCAGTAATTTTTGGTGCTGTTGGATCTGCTTCCAATGTTTGTTAAATAAGTCAAGTTCTCAAGTTGTAACGAGTGGTATCTACCATTCCATAAGCATCCTACTTTTCCTAAAAAAATTAAAATGGTAGTCACCCTGGTAGCATTAAGAATAGCCACACCTATAAAGGGTTGCGTATTAAATGTGAGGTGTTAATGTAGACTAATTGGCCATGGGGAATTGAAGCAGATTGTGCCTTATGCAAGAGACTGGAGCTTGCTAGAGTCCAGAGGCGAAATAGGCCTATCATGAAAGGGGTCACTCGG
Organism: Rhizophora apiculata; assembly: GCA_037832385.1. Taxonomy (NCBI): domain Eukaryota; kingdom Viridiplantae; phylum Streptophyta; class Magnoliopsida; order Malpighiales; family Rhizophoraceae; genus Rhizophora; species Rhizophora apiculata. The sequence continues at coordinate 8,633,571 of CM075439.1, read as the reverse complement.
ACAGACTAGCTCTAGACAACATGACAATTGCTACTTAATTTTTGTAAGCAGGATTTAAATCTTCTTACCAATAGATTGAAAAAAGCTTTTTTTTTTTTAAGAATAAAAGGTAATAAACTATTTTTTGGCACAAAAAAAGCGATACACCTTAATTATTCCTTACTTTTCCACATTGTTCCCACCAATAATATCTGGAGCATTATATTTCCATTGATTAATTTTGAGTTTCATAATTCAGGGTCTTTTAAAGATTGGGTCCAAAAAGGTTGCTACTCTAGGGTAATGGTTGTGCCTACTTGGAATTGCTCCTTCCAAGAGGTTTTTATCTTGAATTTGTGGTAGCTTTGGAGTTGGCAAAATGCTAGTATTTTCTTTTGGAGATCACTGTGCCCTTTGGAAATTGTAAAGTGTGTGAAAAGACGAGCAATAGAAATTCCTAATGTTGGGCAAGAAGAGTATATGCGGCAAGGTCAGGCAAGCTATGGAGGAATACCTAATTCTAATTTAACATGCTGGCAACCTTCTCCACCAATTATCTTGAAAATTAATGTTGATAGTTTTGATAAAGGAGCTCCTAGTTTGGCTAGTTTTGGGGGTCTTCCTAGAAATGAGTTCAGTAGATAGATCTTTAACTCAAGAGATATTTGTATGCGTGGGGAGGAGATTTGGGGATATTATTATTGAGACTAATCCAATGTTAGCCCTTCAAAAGCTGGGGAAAGACGGGTGGGAGTTTGATCTTTAATTAGGATATTTGTGGTATCAAAGTCACTAAACACAAATCTTACCATTTTTTAGCCTTCAAATTTATTATTGCAAAATTTGCAAGCATACATCTATATTAAAAGGTAAAATATATCAATAACTAATAACTTAATTTTCAAATTATAATCATGATTTTGAAAATTAGATCAAACTATAAAATTAGAAACTATATTTTAGTTTATTTTAGTTTATTCTGAAAACTATTAGTTCTAAAAATTGGTGACCAAATCGATAAATTGGTTGGAAATTATAAACTAATAAATTAATTATAATTTTTTTAATTCAATTAGATTCAAAAAATTTGTAAAAAATTTTAAGAAAATAATTTTTTTATATTTTGAGTTTCTTAAAAATAAAAATTATAGTATTAAAATTTTTTATATATTTAATTATTAAATATTAATTTTATTGTTCAATTCTAATTAAAACAATTGAACTCATTATTAAACTTTAAACATTTAAATTTTTTGTTTCTAAAAATTTGATTTAATTTTGAGAAAGATCACGTGATTTATGAAAATAAAAATATAAATATATTTTTTGTTGTATAAATTTTGACTCAATAATTTTTTTAATAAAAATATAAAGCTTTGTCACTTAAGTTTTTTTTTTTTTGAAATTTTTTTGTATGTATGTGTACATATTATTCATAACAAAAACAATAAGGAGAAATTTTAGTGCTATTTTCAACAATCAACAATTAAATTTTCAATGCAAATTGCTGTATCGAGAACCAGAAGTCACATGTTTTATCATATTTTGTTAAATAGGAAAATGAACTTTTTTTTTTAAAATTCATATGAAACTACTCTTGTGTTTTCATTAACAAGTAAAATTGATTCAGATTTGAAATATGAATACACAAAATAATAGACTCCTAATAATTAATTTCTGTATCTTATATAAGATAAAAGGGATAATTATTATATTGTCTCAATTTTACATTTTCACATCAAGAAATATAAATATTGTACAATCTAAAATGGTTATATTTTATATTAAAAAATATTAAATAGATGTAATTATGATTATTATTATTATAAGAAAAGAAAGTAAGACTTACAAATTTTTAATATAAGAATAATATCAAAACTCATAAAAAGTAGGTAAAAAAAAAGTTTAACTTATAATTTTTACTTGTCTTTTTTTAATATATATATATATATATATATACATATATATACCCATATAAATACACCTATTACAATCTTTCATTAATTTTTTTTTTAGTTCTTAATTATCATTTTTAAAACTAATTTATATAATATCACGTATTCTAAATTTTATTAAATTAAATAATTTTGTAATGATATGATAATAAAAATTTATAAAAAAATTTTCAAAAATAGATTTTAATTTAAGAAATAGAATGTAATTTTTAAAAAGTATGAAAAATTTTGAAAATTGAATTTAATTTTAAAGATTAGACAAAATTCACATTAATTTTTAAAAAAGAAAAGAATTTCAAAAAAAATTTTAAAAGTACAAATAAATTCTAAATTAATTTTGAAATATAAAAAAATTATAAAAAAATAAAAATTTGTAAAAATCAGATAGGAATTTTGAAAAATAGAAAAAACTTCTAAATTAGCTTCTAAATAGAGGAAAAAAATTTAAAAATGATATTGATATTGAAAATTTCATAAAATTATTGTAGAAATTATAAAAATAAAAATTAATTTTTTTATGATAATAAAAAATAATAGTGACATGACCCCATGATAGACAACATGAACTGATCTAACAAATATAGAGTGATACCAAATATAAATTTTAATATATTCTTAATAGATTATCAATAAGAGAAAAATAATATTTCTTTTAAATTTAATGATTAAGTAATAAGAATCAACTATCAACAAATTTGTGAATCATGGTTATAGCTAACTTAATAGCACAGGAGGAAGTGGATGTGGCATGGTGCAGAGGGAGTGGGAGAGGGTATCAAGGAAATTATGAGGAGTTGTAGGAGGAGGTGGAGAGATTCAAGAATGTGGTGGGGACATTATCTTACGTCTTCTTGGAGAAAGAGTATAGGGTGTCCACCAAGTAGATTTTTTGCTTGAGCCAACAATGGTGAAGTAGACATTAGAATTTTTTAAAATTAATTTCTATTTTTATGAATTTTTTAAAATTATTTTATAATTTTAAAAAATTAATTTTTACTTTTAGAAGATTTTCAATGTTTTTTTTTTAGAAATTTTAAGAATTGTTTTCTTTTTTCTTTTCAAAATTTATTTCTAATTTCAAAATTTTTTATTTATAGAAATTAATTTAGAATTTTCTCTATTTTTAAAGTTAATTTCTAATTTTTTAGAATTCTTGAAAATTAAATTATTTTTATATTTTTTCTATTTAAATAATTATTTTTAAAAAAATTCTATTTATCAAGATTAATTTCTAATTTCATATTTTTTTTATTTTTTAGAATTTTTGTAAGTTTTTTCTTTTTAAATTAATTTTTAATTTTCAAATTTTTTTTTTGAAATAATGCTATGTCATTGTTGACTTAATTTTTGATTTGATAAACTTAATATATATATTAACTATTATGTGACAAAAATAATGAATAAATTAATGAAAATTTATATACAATATTGACGAAATAAATGTATTGAGTGTAATATAAAAATCTAAGAAAAAAACACTAAATGTAATTAAAAAACAAACAAACTTAATGTGAAAATTTTTATTTTTGCCTAAAAAGTATAATAATGATGGTTAAGTTACACATTTGTATATCATTCGTATGTGACCAACAATTTTAATTACATTATTTGCTAATTTGTACCAATTGGACTAGTTGATTTAATCATAATCTTTTATTAAATTGCATGATCATGATCATGTACATAATTATCATTAGTCAGCCCCATAAATAGGTCCAAAATGTTTCAAAAATAATTAGTTGAAAGTTAAAAAAAAAACACTTTAAATAGTTAAATTATTCTTTATGAATGATTAATTTAATTTAATAAAATTTTCTATATTTATTATTTTATAATAATAGCAATAAAAGTAGTTTGAATCTTAAATTTAATTTTATTCTCACATACTTTCCACCAGGATTGACTTTTGATTTCCGAAAAGATATGTGAATCAAAACGGGCACATTTGTATTTCATTATGTTGGCTTTGCTAAATTTATAAGAGTACATCATCGTTGTATTGCATAGAAGTTTAGTAATTAACTTAGTATATGATTTAGTTTTTTCCTTTTTATTGATTGTCCAAGAAACGTTTAAAGACCTAAAAAGCACAAAAAGGAAAAGGAAATAGAAGAAGTTTAGAAACAATATAAGGGTAACAATTGAGATAATTGTTTCATTCTTTTGAATATTCAAAAGTAATAGTTACATTCTTTGCCTATGACACTAAAGCATTATAATTAACATCAATTATTGGAAGGCTTTATCTACAAGATAAGAATATGATGAGACTCTTGAATGGATGTAATTGCAAATTTCTTTCTAGTCAAGCAAATTGACCCCTCTTGCTCAAAAGTATAAAATAAATAAATAAATAAAATAAAAATTGCAAATTGACCCCAAGCACTATGAAAAACAACAAGGGAAGCAAAATAGCCTATCAAAATGCAATAAGTGGTGGCCCACAAGACCACCATATCCCATAATGAAAAATCACTACGTGTCCTTCTTATCCTTTTTCCTAACTTTTTCCATGTTGGCATGGGCCCCTCCAGGCCCTTAACTTTCCCTCTCCCTTAATGCCCTTCAAATAGTGTCCAAAACAACTAGAAACCATTAAAAAAAAAAAACCATTACAAGAACCCCTTTCTTTATAGATCAATAAAACCCCAGCAGCGACTACTAATCTCCTTCATTTGAGACCCACGACGGTTTGAAATGTGCTACCTCATCTAAGACCCTTAAAGACGATCCAAACCACTGGAAAAGCTCCTTCCCCTTGCTTTACGGAGGAAATGGCTAGGCAGCTCTGCATGTTGATTGCTGACACGTTGTCATTTCATGACGCCATGTATCACTCCCCTATTACCAACCACCTCACCTTCGAATTTAAGCCTCGCTTAGATCGGTAGCTCTCTAGCCACTCTTTAGGTTGGTTCTCATGGCCTATCGTCTCATAAGTGCCTTTTTTTTTCCTTTTCAATTTACCTTGTTTTTTTCAATTTTTCAAACATTGTAATATAATTTAGTTTTTGCCTTCTTGGGGCTCCACTAGTGTGTTTGATTAGTCAAATCTAGTGACATTTCTTTTAGTTATAAACTTTTGTAAAAGACACTAGAATCTATAATTATCATTATAATATCATATAATATTGATTATCATCATTACTAAGTTTAGAAAATAAATTATTAGTGATAACATATAAATATGATTGAAAAGGATTTTTGTGATAAAGATGGTGGGTGATGCTTGCATTGGAGATGTTGATGTGATTTTTTACTTAACTATAATTTATGCCCACCTTATTAATAATATTACTTGTGTATAAATTCAGTTATTACTACAATTTAAATGGATAACATAATGATCAATTTCATTTTAATTTGTGACCTTTGTTTTTATTTTATTTCATGTACTTATATCATGTTTTATTTTTATCTATTCAATTAATTACAGATGCATTGATATAACATACAGTAGATTAGTTGTTAATATCACGTTCATTATTGCATTGGAGGCAATAAATGTACATTAGCCATTAGAGGAGTTTCAATCAAGAAATCAAGAAGCGCCTCCTGAGATTACATCTTAAACAAAAAAATTCTAATAACCACATGCATGTCTTTATCTACCAATAGGAAGCTCAAATGAAAACATTGCAACATTTTAAGTAATTAATGGTAATTTAGTCATATCCTATCTAACATTCTTTGATGTCACAAATAACTCCAAAGAAAATATGTACATCTATTATTGCTAATTTGTAAGAAAGTGACCTTAAGTTCCATCCAAATTTTCTACTCATATACTTTTGTTAGGGCCAACTTTTTGATTCTCACAAAATATGTGAATTAGAATAAGTACATTTATCTTTCAAAACATTGGCTTTACTAAATTTATAAGTGTACATGCATCATTATATCACATGAAATTTTAGAGATTAGCTTAGTATATTACTAAATTTTTTCTTTTTTATTAGTTATCTGAGAAACATTTGGAGACCTAAAAAAATACAAGAGGGAAAAGGAAATAAAAGAGATTTAGGAACAATATAGGGGTTATAATTGAGATAATTATTAGATTGACATTTTGAAAGTTTTAAATTAATAATTACATGCATTGTGTACAACGTGAATTGTAATTAACATCAATTAATGAGATTTCTCAAAAATTCCCAAATCCCCTCCTCCTTTTCCGCCATTAATGCAAATTCCTTTACAATAATTCCATTCTTTAAACATGCTAAAAACAATATCATTTTACACATATGAAAGGATATTCCCAAACTACTTGTAACAATTATTCTTTTTAAATATACGCATAGGCATCATGTTTGTAACAATTACTTCAATTGTAACTGCTAACCATTTACACATTTATCCTTCCAATGAAAACATTAATTTTTGATTTGGACTAATTTTTATACATCTTGAATAAAAAAAAAAACAAATTGATACCCCTTATAGCCCAAGAAAAGTCTAAACCAACATTAAGGCACCTTGAACAACTGATATGATTGCTTAACAATTGACAATATAGTAAAAAGAAAATTTAGTGAAAAGTATTAGAATTAAAAATCACATTCTAAAAATAAATAAATAAATGAACAAAATTGTAGAACAAGCAACTAAATTGAAAAAGGATACACCAAGTAAAAGCCTTGAACAAATGAGCCAACCAACAGAGCCATAAATAATTGATCCCTTAAAACAAGTCTATGGCATAGTGAGAGTCAAACTGAAACACTACAATCACCTAAAAAGGCCATACATTGAACAATCAAAATTCAAAATACATGTAGTGAATAGTCTAAAAATGAAAGAAAAAAATTAGCACAAAAAAATGGTGGGTAGTTTAGCTAGAGGATGAACAGAAGCATGAATAAGAGGAACTAAGAACTTGAATGAGACAACTTTATTATGCTTCCTGATAGGTCACTCTTTTTAACATAATTCATACACAGACATTAATTCTAATCAATAATACATCAATCAACAAAGATTTTAAAGTAGAATCATGTGTGTAATATGACGAGTTCATAATAGATATTTGACAAAAACTCACTGATTTGAGGCATGGGGTCAGACAATGAGGCTATGATTGGGGGACAGTTTGGAAAGCACTTGTTCTTTGTCCAAATCTAAAGGGTCCATTTGCCATTCAAGTTGGATTTTGACCTTTACTAGAACAATCCAGGATGGAAATATTACAATTAATTTATATAAAATGTGTTAAGTTTAATTTGTTTTAAATTAAATACATTGTCATATACCCAAAACCAGCTAATTTAACACATATGTAATTTTGATAGTTATTTTATTTTTTAAAAGAAAAAAGAAAAATAATATTAAGGACATTTATTAGATGAAATTTTTCCTTGTTGTTGGGAAAATCAAAATTAGCAAAAGTATCAGGTTATTTAATTTTTTCTCAAATTTGAACACTAACATTTTTATTATCTAATTTGATATGAAACCATTGCATATAAAATTTTTACAATATTATAAAATATTTTAATTTAGATGAAAAATAACAAATTAACTTTCTTTGAAATCCATAATAAAATAACAAGTCAAAAGTAAACTAACGAATTATATGAAGAAATTTAAAATAATAAATAATTTTTTATGAAACAATATATTTTTTTAAAATAATTTATTATTACTGTATATATATATATAAAGAGGGATAAAGAAGACAAAAGAAAGTCTTGCCTCCTTTCTTAAAACAACAATCATAATTTAGTTATTTATAATAGTCATCTAAAATAATTTGTTTATATATATGGTACTAACTACATATGTTAAAAATTTGAAAGGAAGTCTTGTTTAAACCCCTTTTAAGCCACTATAAATATAAATTCAAAGGTCTAAGCCCATTTACAAGTGAGTAGGCCTGGTTAGAAAGGTTAAACCCATGATACGCTTTGAAAAGAGTTTGGACCTGAACCAAATCCACACACTAAAGGCCAAAAACAAAAATCATATTTACTTTAACTTCGTGGAGCTAAGATTTGGTCATTCATACCAAACACCTAGTAGGTATTGGGCTTCTGCATCTTAAAGATGGTTACAAGTGTAGTAATGGGCTTAGATGTATGTAATTCAACTCAAAATAATGAGCCATAAACAAATTGCATTCAACAAGCTTGTCTAAATGAAAGTTTCTATTGGAATACAAACAAATTTGTTGGCTTAATCACTTTTATAAGCATTTGTAAGACTAGGTTGCTTGGTTTTGTGTAACAAAAACTGATTACATCTTTTTACCATGTCAAATGGTACAATTACAAACACAATTTATGTAAATTCAATAGCTTACTGTCTTGTTTAGTCTTTCTTTAAAGGGGAGAAAGTTTTGGAGATAACTATATTTTGCTAATGTATAGTGTAGATGAAATCTAATAAGAAATATTAAAATAAAATATTAAAATATAGCATTATAAGTGCCATCATAATCTTATTCAAAATAAACAAATAATTATTATTAAAATGTTAAAAAAGACAATAAATAAAATAAAAATACAACAAATAACATTAAAATACAAGAGTGTAACAAAGAGAGCCTAAAGAAGAAACTCATTAGAAGGACTGACAGAAGGATTCTAAATGTTCTCCACATCCAAAGCTACTACATCCTTAACTTTTCTATGTTCATCATTAACTTCAAAATACTTACATAAAACAATAACTACAAATATAGTAGTTATAATCAAAATTACACTAGGTGGATTGTTATCAAAAAAGGGCAAGTGTAAAATAACACATCATAAATTTTGAATCATTAGAATCATGAAAGGGAAGTGTCTTAGGAGTAGCTGACACCACCTATGGAAAGAAACTGCCGAGTGGCTTGGAGGAGGATAAAGTAAGTGTTTATTATTCACCACTACCAACTTTAAGACAAAAATGATGTATGCAACAAAAAAACATATAATTATGTCCATGGTCCACATGATGGGTGGTAAGTTGAAATTAACAAAGTTAAAGCAAAAATTAATGGCCAATGCAATTATGGCTATTACAATAATGATCATCCATATCAAAGGATGTCTAACATTGGGGAAAAACTTTTCCTCAAATTTTGAAAATTAAATATAAAAAATAGACAACCAAAAAAAGTAAGTTGCAAAAACTATGAAAATCAATTGCCTACAGCATGACCGAAGTAGCATAAAAGCCATAATTTGATATTGACCATAAAGGAAAAGGAAAATAGAAAACTTTTGGTAAGAAAAATGAGAGAACAAGAGGATATACACACTTTTTTTCCCCTTTATAAGTTTGCTAATAATAGCTTGTGCAACAAAAATCCTTTCATTCTATTTCACCAACACAAAAAAAAAAAAAACCTAAAAGCTTTTGGGCTGTTTGGGGCAGCATCTTCATAATGTATTTCCCTCCTTGCTATTCTTGTTGTTGTTTGTTTTCTTATTGGTATTGTTGTGGTGAAATGGGTCGTTTGGAGAAGTTAGCAAAAGAGAGATGGAATGAAAATGGCATTGAGGCAGTGTAGAGCGGAAGAAGGAGGGGTTTTTAGAGGGAATGTTGGTGTTTGTTTTTGACATGATGTGTGGCATTGTAGATGCATGGTTAATTGAGGAAGTTGGATATTATTTGCATAATAGAAGCTTAAAAACAAAATCATCACCAAAAAATCTTCTAGTTTGGAGCAATAGAAAAGAGCTAAGACTAATTGTGTAAAGTCAATCATTCATATTTTTGGCATTCAAGTTTCATTACATATGGAGCTTTTTGAATCAATATTAAAGTTTTAGTGATAGAATTGGATATTAAATTAAAAAATTAAAAAAATTTAATGTTTAATAGATTTAATTAAAATTAAATTGATAAAATTCATATGTAATATTAAATATATAAAAAATTTAATATATATATATATATCCAATATAAAAAATATTGATAATAAAATAAATTATATATAAAAATTGCCAATTTTTCTTGTAGCATAACAATGGATTAGCCATCAAAGGAGTTTCAATCTAGAAGCACCTTCCAAGAATGCATTAAAAAAAAACTAAAAACCCATGTGCATGTCTTTGTGCATCAACTAGAAGAACAGATGGAAACATTGCACCCTCGTAAGTAATTGATGGTAATTTAGTCATACCATCATATCTAGCACTCTTTAAGGTTGTAAATATCTCTAATGAAAATAAATACATCTATTATTGCTAACCTGTAAGAAAATGACTTGATTTTTTGTCCAAATTTTATACTCATGTACTTTTGCTGGGGCCAACTTTTTGATTCATGAAAGATATGTGAATTAAAATGGGCACATTTGTATTTCAAAATGTTAGCTTTGCTAAATTTATAAGTTTACAAGCATCACTATATTGCACAAAATTTTTGTGATTAGCTTAGCATATGATCGAGTTTTTTCTTTTTTATTGATTGTCCAAGAAACATTTGGAGACCAAAATAACATAAAAAGGAAAAAGAAATAGAACATTTAGGCTCACAAGACAAATTGCAATTCAACAAACTTGTCTAAATGAAAGTTTCAAATGGAATAGAGACAAATTTGTTAGTTCAATCACTTTTATAGACATCTATAAGATTAGGCTGTTAGGTTCTGCATAACAAAAACAAATTGCATCTTTTTACCATGTTAAATGGTACAATTACAAACACAAATTATATAAATTCAATGCGGCTTGATACATTGTTCAGTTTTTCTTTAAAGGGGGCAAAGCTTTTGAAATAACTATATTCTATTAAGGTGTTATATAAATGAAATCTAACAAAAAATATTAAAATAAAACATTACAATATAATATTATGAGTGCCATCGTAATCTTAATCAAAATAAACAAATAATTATTTTTAAAAAATTAAAAGTAGATAATAAATAACACAAAAATACAACAAATAACATTAAAATACAAGAGTGTAACCAATAGAGCCTAAGGAAGAAACTCATCAAAAGGATTGGTAGAAGGATTCTTAATGTTCTCCACAACCAGAGCTACTTCCTCCTTAAATTTACCACATTCATCTCTAACTTAAAATAATTGCATTAAATGATAATAATCAAAATTATACTAGGTGGATTGTTTTCTAGGACAAAACTGGCGACCAAATCGACAAACACTATCATAGAGATATGTGACTTATATGAGGGTTTTGTGAGGGAGAAGATCCTTAATATAAGTAAATGCAAAAAATGGCAAGTGTAAAGCAGTACATCACAAATTTGAATCGGGAAAATCATCAAAGGGAAGTGTCTCAAAAGAAGCTAGCATCATCCTTGGAAAGAAATTATTGAATGGCTTTAAGGAGGATGATAAAGGATAAAGTGAGTGTTTCTTGTTTGTCACTCCTAGCTTCAAGACATAAATGATGTATGCAATAGTAAAACATATAATTATCTTAAACACCATTCTTATGCCAATGGCCTAAATGAAGGGTGGCATATTGAAATTCACAATGGTCAAGTAAAAATTAATGGCCAATGCAATTGTAGCTACTATACCAATTATCAACAATCTTGAGGGATGTCTTCATGGAGCTAAGATCTGGCTACTCATACTAGACACTTGATGGGCATTGGGCTTCTCCATCATAAAGATGGTTATAGGTGTAGTGATTGGCTTAAATATATGTAATTTAGCTTAGAATAATGGGTCACAGACAAATTGCATTCAACAAGCTTGTCTAAATGAAAGTTTCTAATGGAACAGTGACAAATTTGTTGGCTTAATCACTTTTATAGACATTAAGAGTAGGCTGCTAGATTTTGCATAATAAAAACAAATTGCATTTTTTTACCATGTCAAATGATACAATTACAGACACAAATTATATAAATTTAAGGGCTTGTTGCCTTGTTTAGTTTTTGTTTAAAAGGGGTAAAACTTTGGAAGTAATTATATTCTGTTAAGGTGTGATGTAGATGAAATCTAATAAAAAATATTAAAATAAAATATTAAAATATAATATTATGAGTATCATCATAAATTTAATCAAAATAAACAAATAATTATTATTAAAAAAATTAAAAGTTGGTAATAAATAACACAAAAATACAACAAAGAGTAAGAAACCAATATTAAAATACAACAAATAACATTAAAATACAAGAGTGTAACCAACATAGCCTAAGGAAGAAAGTCATCAAAATGACTGATAGAAGCATTTTTAATGTTCTCCACCAAACTAGAGCTGTTTCCTCCTCAAATTTACTACATTCATCTTTAACTTCAAAATAATTGTGTAAAATAATCATAATCAAATTTACACTAGGTGGATTATTTTCTAGGATAAAATTGGCCACCAAATCCATGAACATTATCATAGAGATATGTGCCTTCTATGAGGGTTTTATGAGGCAGAAGATCATCAATATGAGTAAATGCAAAAAATGGCAAGTGTAAAGTAGCACATTACAAATTTTGAATCGGGAAAATCATCAAAGGGAAGTGTCTTAAGAGGAGCTAACATCATCCCATGAAAGAAATTATTCACAATTCTTATGCCAATCAACTCAAACAGTGTTCTTATGCCAATGGCCCATGTGAAGGGTGGCAAATTGAAGTTAACAAAGTTTGAGTAAAAATTAATGGCCAATGCAATTGTGGCTACTGTACTAATGATCAATAATCTAGAGGGATGTTTTCACAGAGCTAAGATTTGGCTACTTATACTAAACACTTAATGGGCATTGGGCTTCTCCATCATAAAGATGGTTACAGGTGTAACGATTAGTTTAGATGTATGTAATTCAGCTAAGAATAATGGGCCACAGTCAAATTGCATTCAATAAGCTTGTCTAAATGAAAGTTTCAAATGGGACAGAGATGAATTTGTTGGCTCAATCACTTTTATAGACATTTAGAAGACTAGGCTGCTAGTTCTGCATAACAAAAACAAATTACATCTTTTTACCATGTCAAATGGTACAATTACGGTCGCAAATTATGTAAATTCTACAGCTTGTTACCTTGTTTGGTTTTTTTTTTTAAAGGGGGCAATGCTTTGGAAGTAAGTATATTTTGTTAAAGTGTGATATAGATGAAATCTAATAAAACATTAAAATACAATATTATGAGTGTCACAATAATCTTAATCAAAATAAACAAATGATTATTTTTAAAAAATTAAAATTTGATAATAAATAATACAAAAATACAACAAAGAGTAAGAAACCAACATTAAAATACAACAAATAACATTAAAATACAAAAGTGTAACCAACAGAGCCTAACGAAGAATCTCATCCAAAGGACTAATAGAAGGATTCTTAATGTTCTCCACAACTAAAGCTTCTTCCTCCTTAAATTTACTACATTCATCCTTAACTTCAAAATAATTGCATAAAATAATAATAATCAAATTTACACCAGGTGGATTAATTCATAGGACAAAACTGGCCACAAAATTTCATGAACACTATCATAGAGATGTGTGCCTTCTATAAGGGTTTTATGAGGAAGAAGATCCTCGACATAAGCAAATGCAAAAAAAGGGAAGTGTAAAGCAGCACATCACAAAATTTGAATCAAAAAAATCATCAAAGGGAAGTGTCTCAAGAGGAGCTAACATCATCCTTGGAAAAAAGTTATTGAGTGGCTTTGAGGAGGATGAAGAATGATAAAGTAAGTGCTTCTTATCCATCACTCCTAGCTTTAAGACATAAACAAGGTATGCAACAGAAAAACTTATAATTATCTTAAACACTCTTCTTATGCCAATTATCTCAAACAATGTTCTTATGCTAATGGCCCACGTAAAGGGTGGCAGATTGAAGTTAACCAAGGTTAAGCAAAAATTAATGGCCAATGCAATTGTGGTTACTGTACTAATGATCAACAATCTAGAGGGATGTCTTCACGAAGCTAAGATCCAACTACTCATACTAGACACTTGATGGGTATTGGGCTTCTTCATCATAAAGATGATTATAGGTGTAGCGATTGGCTTATATGTATGTAATTCAGCTCAAAATATTGGGCCATAAACAAATTGCATTCAACAAGCTTGTCTAAATGAAAATTTCAAATGGGACAGAGACAAATTTGTTGGCTCAATCACTTTTATAAACATCTATAAGACTAGGCTGTTAGTTCTGCATAATGAAACAAATTGCATCTTTTTATCATGTCAAATGGTACAATTACAAACACAATTTATATAAATTTAATGGCTTGCTACCTTGTTTAGTTTTTCTTTAAAGGGGGCAAAGCTTTGGAAGTAACTATATTTTATTAAGGTGTCATATAAATGAAATCTAATAAAACATTAAAATACAACATTATGAGTGTCATCATAATCTTAATCAAAATAAACAAATGATTATTATTAAAAAATTAAAATTTGATAATAAATGACACAAAAATTCAACAAAGAGTAAGAAACCAACATTAAAATACAACAAATAACATTAAAATACAAAAGTGTAACTAACAGAGCCTAAGGAAGAATCTCATCCAAAGGACTAATAGAAGGATTCTTAATGTTCTCCATAACTAGAGCTACTTCCTCCTTAAATTTATGACATTCATCTTTAACTTCAAAATAATTATATAAAATAATAATAATCAAATTTACATTAGGTGGATTATTTTCTAGGACAAAACTGGCCACAAATTTCATGAACACTATCATAGAGATGTGTGCCTTTTATAAGGGTTTTATGAGGGAGAAGATCCTCAACATAAGCAAATGGAAAAAATGGCAAGTGTAAAGCAGCACATAACAAATTTTGAATCAAAAAAATTATCAAAAGGAAGTGTCTCATGAAGAGCTAACATCATCCTTGGAAAAAAGTTATTGAGTGGCTTTGAGGAGGATGAATAATGATAAAGTAAGTGCTTCTTATCTATCGCTCCTAGCTTTAAGACATAAATGAGGTATGCAATAGAAAAACTTATAATTATCTCAAACACTCTTTTTATGCCAATTATCTCAAACACTCTTTTTATGCCAATTATCTCAAACACTCTTCTTATGCTAATGGCCCACGTGAAGGGTGTTAGATTGAAAATAACAAAGGTCAAGCAAAAATTCATGTTCAATGCAATTATGGCTACTGTACCAATGATCAACAATCTAGAGGGATGTCTTCATAAAGCTAAGATCCAACTACTTATACTAGACACTTGATAGGTATTAGGCTTCTCCATCATAAAGATGGTTATAGGTGTAATGATTGGCTTAATTGTACATAATTCAGCTCAAAATATTGGGCCATAAACAAATTGCATTCAACAAGCTTGTCTAAAAGAAAGTTTTAAATGGGACAGAGACAAATTTGTTGGTGTAATTACTTTTATAGACATCTATAAGACTAGGCTACTATGTTTTGCATAATAAAACAAATAGCATCTTTATGCCATGTCAAATGGTACAATTATAGACACAAAATATATAAATTTAATGACTTGCTACCTTGTTTAGTTTTTTTTTAAAGGGGGGAAAGCTTTGGAAGTAACTATATTTTGTTAAGGTGTGATATAGATGAAATCTAATAAAAACTATTAAAATAAAGCATTAAGATATAGCATTGTGAGTGCCATCATAATCTTAATCAAAATAAACAAATAACTATTATTAAAAAATAAAGAGTTGATAGTAAAAAACACAAAAATACAACAAAGAGTAAGAAGCCAACATTAAAATACTAGAGTGTAACCAACAAAACCCATGGAAGAAACTCATCAAAGGGACTGATAGAAGGATTCCCAATGTTCTTCACAACTAGAGCTACTTCCTCCTTAAATTTACCACATTCATCTCCAACTTCAAAATAATTGCATAAAATAATCATAATCAAATTTACATTAGGTGGATTATTTTCTAGGACAAAATTGACTACCAAATCCATGAACAATATCATTAAGATATGTGCCTTTTATGAGGGTTTTTGTGAGGGAGAAGATCCTCAACATAAGCAATTGCAAAAAATGGCAATTGTAAAGTAGCACATCACAAATTTTGAATTGACAAAATCATCAAAGGGAAGTGTCTCAATAAGAGCTAACATCATGCCAAGAAAGAAATTATTAAGTGGCTTTGAGGAGGACAAAGATGGATAAAGTAAGGGTTTCTTGTCCATTACTCCTAGTTTCGAGACATAAATGACGTATGCAATAGAATAATGTATAATTATCTCTAACACTGTTCTTATGCTAATTATCTCAAACACTGTTCTTATGCCATGGTCCACATGAAGGGTGGTAGATTGAAATTAACAAAGGTCAAGCAAAAATTAATGGTCAATGCAATTATGGCTATTATAACAATGATCAACAATCTAGAGGGATGTCTTCATGGAGCTAAGATGTGGCTACTCATACTAGACACTTTATGGGCATTGGCTTCTCCATCATAAAGATTGTTACAGGTGTAATGATTGGCTTAGATGTTTGTAATTTAGCTCAGAATAATGGGCCATAAACAAATTGCATTTAACAAGCTTGTCTAAAAGAAAGTTTCAAATGGGATAGAGACAAATTTGTTGGCTCAATCACTTTTGTAAACATTTGTAAGATTAAGTTGCTAGGTTCAGCATAATAAAAACAAATTTCATCTTTTTACCATATCAAATGGTACAATTATAGACACAAATTATATAAATTCAATGGCTTGTTAGCTTGTTCATTTTTTTTTTTTAAAAGGGTGTAAAACTTTGGAAGTAATCATATTCTATTAAGGTGTGATATAGATGAAATCTAATAAAAAAATATTAAAATAAAACATTAAAATACAATATCATGAGTGTCATCATAATCTTAATCAAAATAAACAAATAATTATTATTAAAAAATTAAAAGTTGATAATAAATAACACAAAAATAAAACAAAGAGTAAGAAATCAACATTAAAATACAACAAATAACATAAAAATACAACAAAAGACATTAAAATACAAGAGTGTAACCAATAGAACCTAAGGAAGAAACTCATCAAAATGACTAATAGAAGCATTTTTAATGTTCTCCACCAAGCTAGAGCTACTTCCTCCTCAAATTTACTACATTCATCTTTAACTTCAAAATAATTGCGTAAAATAATCATAATCAAATTTACACTAGGTGGATTATTTTCTAGGATAAAACTAGCCACCAAATCCATGAACACTATCATAGAGATATGTGCCTTCTATGAGGGTTTTATGAGGGAGAAGATCATCGATATGGGCAAATGCAAAAAATGGCAAGTGTAAAGTAGCACATCACAAATTTTGAATTGAGAAAATCATCAAAGGGAAGTGTCTCAAGAGGAGCTAACATCATCCCTGGAAAGAAATTATTGAGTTGTTTTGCATATAGGAAAGCATATTCTCAAACAATTTGTAACAGTTATTCTTTTTAACTACTTATATGCATGGGCATCATATCTATAACAATTGCTTTAGTTGCAATTGTTAACTATTCACACATTTATCTTTCCAATGAAAAAAATGATTTTTTGATCTAGACTGATTTTCATGCATTACTAATAGAAAAACAAAGTGATACCTCATAGCTTAAGAAAAGTCTAAACCAAAACCAAGGCACTTGGAACAGCTAATATGATTGCTTAATAATTGACGATACAGTAAAAAAAATAAAACTTAGTGAAAAAAATTAGAATCAAGAATCACAGTCTAAAAATAAATAAATAAATAGTAGAACAAGTAGCAAGTTTGGAAAAGGATACATAAGTAAAAGC
The DNA here is from genome assembly GCA_037832385.1 of Rhizophora apiculata. NCBI lineage: Eukaryota > Viridiplantae > Streptophyta > Magnoliopsida > Malpighiales > Rhizophoraceae > Rhizophora > Rhizophora apiculata. Next base: position 8,615,980 of record CM075439.1, on the reverse strand, counting down.
CATGAGAAAATGAACCAACCAATGTAGCTGTAAACAATCGATCCCTCAAATTAGGTTTATGGCACAATGATAGTCAAATTGAAACACTACAATCACCCATAAAAACCAAACATTGGACAATAAAAAATCAAAACAAATGTAGTGAATTGTCCAAAAAATGAAAGAAAATATATCACAAAAAAATTGGTGGGGAATTTAGTAAAAGGAAGAATAGGAGCATAAATTAAAGGAAACAAGAACTTGAATGGAGCACCTTTATTTTGCTTCCTAATGGGTCCCTCTCTTCAACAAAATTCAAATACAAACATTAATTCTAATACATCAATCAACAAAGAATCCCAAATTGAAAAATGTGTATAATACAATAGCCAGTAACTTATGGTCGCTAACCCCTATGGTTAGCACAACATTAATCGAGAAATATTATGCATGATCTAATCAAAATTTAGCTCACATCACTCTAGGTCTCACAAAGACAATAAAAAAATTTATATTTCTTCAAAATCTTAAATTTTCTTGTAAAAAAAATTATATGTATAATGAATATGAAAGAATGTGCGGGGCTTAGAATGTTATGTTAAGATCACTTTGGCTAAATTTCAGCTCGATCAATCATCCAGCCACATAACAAAACTCTAACACAAAAATGGTAATCAATATTAGTTTATTATCATTGCATACATAATCCCACAATGCATTGTGTGTATTTGTTATTTATAATAATTATTATTATTTTTGGTGTTGAGCTAAAGAGTAAAACCTAAAGATTTATCAAATGAGCAAAGGTCCTAACATTAGGTGATGAATAGATTGTAATATTAGGTGATAGCCATTCACCAAATATCACTTAAAGCTTCAACATGCATGCATTTTTCTTTTCCTTTTTTGCTCCTACAACTTCCTCTATCTACTCATAGAAGTGGTTGCATGATTTACAAGGTTAAGATACTAACAAAAAAAAGTGTGGGGGGAGGGTGGAAGGCTTCATAGGAAATGGACTCAGCTATGGAAAATGAACCTCCAGGTCTTATGGCAATAATTTAAGTATTCATTTGTCTTCCACCAGCATTGGACTTCTAGGCACTTGACTCTATGGTGCTGAAGTGATTGCCAGCATCACCAACATTGGCTAGGTCTCCATGAACTTTAACACTTGATCTAAGTTGACCAACTGGTGGAGGCTGTCTAAGTAGACAGGAGAAGTGACAACTGATGGGAAATGTGGGTCAATGGGGGGAGAGAAAACTACAAAAGATAAGGTCTTTGAGCCTTAGTAGTAAGCAAGATACTTGAAGAGTCTTGTATTGACACTATTCATCGAATAATAATTCAGCAATTTTGAGTCACACGTGTCCCACAAATAAATAACATCATCCCTCACCAACCAAAGCTATTGAAATGATAATAATGAACAAATTCATCCCTAATTAAAAGAAAAAAAATGTCCTAGACAATGCAATAGTTGCCACCATGATTGTTACCCATTTAAGAGTGCACCATAAGCTACAATAGAGAAGGATATAAAGTCATTCTATAACCATAATGCGTTGGGAAGCCTTGGAAATTCAAATTGCAAGAATTTTCAGAAGGGAATAATAACGAACATAAGGCACAAATCCAATAGCATAAAAGTTTGCAATTGCTTAAGTACGCACACAGAGAACAAATACAAGAGGACGAAAAAGAGAATTCTATCATTTAAGAGACTAGCATGTGTCCTTCAAATTACAAGATTATATCCATGAGCCCAAGCCTTCTAAATAAAACACAACGAAGCAAGATCACGTGTGATAGCAAGTAGGTCTGTGCAGGTGACTCAGGTGCATATATTGCACGTACTATGCCTGCGATACTAATTGGTTTTTGTTCTTCTTGTTCCAAGTTGTCCTTGGGCTTAAAAAAAAACACTAAGAAATATAACAACACATAATTTACTAATTTGGTTTACTTCTAATGCTTTCGTAATGACATGTTCTTCTTAATCTCCTTCTTCATCACCTTTGCTACTGCCATCCCAAAATCTTCTTGTGTTACTTGGGACCTTCCTCTCTCTTAAAGCAAACATACTTGCCTCCATACACACAGCCTATGAAAGTAGTGCAAGATACAAATAGACATTAAATAGGAAAGCACTTCCCTATTTTTGTTGATAGTTTTCGTTGGACCAACCACCCCCATCCCCCACCTCCCAACCCTTATTTCCCATAACTTTAACAACTTCACCCACATATGATCTAGGCTCCTGAAGCAGTTGCAATTCTTCTCAAAGCATCCTCACTACCTATATCAAACTTATTTCAGTTAATTGAACTATCAAGCATTACAAAAACCAAGAGTATGTGTCATCATTATAAATAAAGTGATACACCAATTAAGCAACCAAGTAGCCACAGAAAGAAGCACTAAATCCTATAATAGATATAGCAATGGCCCGAGTATTTTTCTTTTCTTCCACTCCTCACCCACCACACAATAAGTGCAACAACAAGCAGGGTTTAATCATTCTTCATGACTAACGGTGTTATAAAACCTAAATGAGGCATTTCTCAACTCCAACTTTCAGGAACCCATTCCAAAACAAATAGATCTAACTTCAAACTCTCTTTCTGCTTTTTTTTTTTTTTTTGTAGTGAGATTATTATATTTTCAGAGAACTCTTCCACCATGAATGGACATTCAGTAGTAGCTTTGATTGATACAATTCTTCATTCACCACGGTACTAATACATTTTGCAAAACTAGTTTTTCTTTCCATGATTTCCAAAGATTCCTCCTTTGTTAAGCCAATACTCTATAGAACAACCTAAACTTAATTCCATGGCTTACAAAATATAGCCTCAAAGTTACGTCTAAACAAAGAATTAAAATACAAGAAGATAATTAAACAATTAATTATTATTACTACTAAGCATCAAACCCAAGCTAAAAGCAAATTCACCACAATTGAATAAAATTAATCCCTAATTTGAACAATAAAAATGTGCACCCTAAACCTCCTAAAAGATTTGACACAAATAAAAAAGAAAATAGAAAATGCATGATTCAATAGTAATGGTGATGGATTCAAGATTGTGCCTCTAGAATTGAGCTCATTACACTAGGCTTCAAGATGATTGAGATTATGATTCTTCTGGTTGACAAGTAGCTATAGCTCATGTATGTGCTGGAGATAATATTGCCGGAGGCCCTCTCCTCGCTTCATCGCTGCAACCTTTGTGGAGCATGTCTCCTCTCCAATCACTAACCCTGGTTGCTTCGTCTCTACTGCTACGGCAGCCACTATTATAAAGTAGAAGATTTTTCACCATTGATTTTACAATTTAAAAGACAATTTCACACAAGTTGTTTCTATGGCTTTTGTGGATTTATATCATAGAGGGAGAAAAAAAACATACAAGGAATTGAGTCTAGGGATTGGGATATCTTTGAAAATAAGTCAGTTGTAATATGTTTTGGGTCTAATTCAATGTCTTGGATTGATATTTGGGCCTAAGTCCTTGTTCTCAAAGAATAAAAGTGGGCTTCATATTCGACCCTACTCAAAGGACTAAGATACAAAATAATTTGGGCATGATTTGTAATGAAACTCTTGAAAGTTTGTTACTTTGTTCAACCAAGTGGGCCACATTGTAAGGGTAAGTCTATTAAGTATATAAGTGGTAATTTCTTAACTTTAAATCTAGATAGAGATGGTATAATAATTTAGGGTAACTCTAGTTGCTATCTTAATGGTATAATTTAAGGGTTTTTTAAAAAATAATTAATTTTTAACAACAAGAAAAGGAAGTATTCTCTTAATTTTTTCATTATATTACTAATATATAAGATCAATTATAGAGGAAAGTATAGTCATTGGAACATTATATTATTTATGTGGCAAAGTAATTAGGCAAAGATTTTGAATATGTTTAGTACTTGTATCCCAAGTAAGTAATAACAAAAGCTCTCTTTATTAGAGTGAAAAAGGAGTGTTTCCTTAAATAAAAATTACATGGGTGGTAGTAGAAGAAAATTCACTATTCTCATGTCCTCTTATTATCTTAGCTATCCTAAGTTGGAAAAAAAGGGCATATCTTTAATCTCATAAGTGAATTCTTTTCCACAATTAGCCATATAAAAGTAAAGATGGTAAAGTTTTAGATGATTGTTATCCTTTTAGCACACTTTTCTGTTTTACATCTCAAAAGTATAAGGGCATAAGCAACCAAACGTCTTGATTCATCAATTATCTATATTCATACTTGAAGTTTAATCTAGGTTGGTAGCTGATCCCAGCTAAGGGGAGATTATGATCCCTATTTGAAATGTGAGCATAAGTATGCTAGAAAACACATTGGTTACTTGTATATATGACAAATTTCTTTCAAATGGAATGATTGTTAACTGTAGGTTGATTATGAGTACTTAATGTAGATTTAATGGATATGTCCAACTACACAACTTAGCTCAACCATTAAGTCTCTTTGGTGGCTTTCCATCCATAGATTGTAAGTTTAAGAGATTGGAAAACTTTCATTTTGATGGTTTTTAATGAAATTTACTATTATAACTACATCAACCCTGACAAGTAATATATTTGATGATTCGATATTCTTTGTTGACAATATAATGTACTCAAAAAGTTATAAAAATAATCAAATATTTATACAATTAAAAATTAATTCTATTCAAAATAATTTTTATTTTTAGTTTTGGGTTTTAGTTATAATTCTTAACTTATTACAATTTCAAGAAGTTTTAGTTTTGGTTTAGTTTCAAACCTTTTTAAAAAAAATTACAAATGACCTTAGTTTACTCAATAAAAATAAAAACAAAAATTTACCTATATAAAATATTACTAAATAATTTCAAGTGCACACGAGGTTGTGGCAAGCCTCTCTCAACCAATGTTTTTTTCTTTTATTTTTTTTTTTAGAATTTAGGTTGCTATGTAGCATTGAGAATTTCTCTTAATTTCATATTTAATGTCACCATTATATAAAAACAAAATACATAAACATATTTGTCTTGATTTCATAATTGTTGTTAGCATATGTAATTAATAGCAATGCAACTTATGAGTTACAACTAGCCCATGCAATGGAAATGTTAGATGTTAAGGGGATTAAGGGAACATTGATCCTAATTACCTTGGTTGTTATAATGTTGAAGTCTTGGATATATATTCTCCACCTCATATTATTAACCAATAGGCTATATGTAATAATCATGTTACAAGTTACAAGTTGCACTTTTATTTGAATTTGCCTTATTTTGTTGATGAGGTCTAACCTTACATACAATCATATCCAAAATTAGAAAATAGGTCATTGGCTGACCATTGTAGTCATGCTCTCTATTATACTAGTAGGCATCTTGCTTTATTAATTGAGATTTTTAAATAGGAACATTGAGCTTAAAAAAATGTAGTAAATAAAAAGTTTTCATCTAATTACTGTTAAAGGGGAAACAAAGGAACATGTACTATTGCTTTGCACATTCATGTTAACTAGGGGTTAGAATAAGAATTCCATGCTAAACATTCATGTTAATTGAGAATTAGAATAAGAAGTCCATGCTAATTATTAACAAGAATAATATGTACAAATAACCAGCCTTTTATCTTCATTTTCTAGGTTGGAGTTGCAAGTGGGAAGAGTAAGAGAGAAAGGTAGGGATTGTTATTTGTCAAGAGTTAAGGGAGTATCTTTTACAGACAAGTAGAAGAGGGGAGTAAGGTGGGTTTTGAGGGAGAGGATGGGGAGAGGAAAAACTTTGGGTTAGAGAGATGGTAACTTCTCATAAAGTGCACAAGCAAAAAAAAAAAAAAAAAAAAGAACACCTTTATGATCTCTTAAAAAGAAGGAATTAATGACTAACACTCAGATAAGTGATGGGATTACAATATCTTTGGTCATACTATATATATATATAGAGTTATATTGGAAAGAATTCAAGTCACAACTTAAAAAAAAGATTCTTTGTCTTTTGTTACTGCTTTTGTCCTTTCACTTTATATGGCAAAATGATTCATCTCTTATATTTTTTTATTTTGATTTTCATTTTTTCTTTTTTTTTATAGTGATACTTTTTATCATTTTCCTTCTTTCTCAATGTTCCTAATAGTATGCCCACATGTTGCAATTTTAGTAAAGGACAACAAGTTAACAATGTATATACATCTTAGCATTTAACCAATTATGACTCATGATATGATACAGACTATCCTATTAATAGACTTCCCCTACTACCCAATATAGACATTTTTCTTTCCACCCTTTGAGGTTTTCTTCACATACATTCACTAAGCATATTCATACCTTCTTTAATCTCCTTATACAAGTGGGTAGACCTAACTACCTTTCCTTATTATCCACCATATGAAATAAGACCAATAGCCACTCCTCATTTAACTACTAGATCAATATTTTTACTAAAAGTGACTTTAGACTCATAATTGGCTTGACATTTATAATTGTAGATGTGTATAGATTCTCTTATAGTAAAACAAGATAATTGTTTTCAACTAATTACAACTCAAAACAAAATGAGAGTGGTAAACTATGATGATTTACTTGGTGCAAAAGTATATCCTTTTTTTTTTCCTTTTCTTTGGTTGTATATTTTAACATGATTGAAAGACGTTTCAACACAAACCATGCCTAATTAAGTTCAAGGGGAAATTTATTTATTTATCTATTTTTGAGTGAGTTAAAAATAATTCAATACAAAAAATTAAAAAATAAAATAAAAAATAAGGTATTTTTTATGTTAAATTATTTTGATTTACCAAAAAAAAAGTAAGTTAAAAAAGTAAGCACATAAATTTAAATTTTTTTACAAAATTTAATAAAATTGAATTTTGAATACTATCGATGATTTAGAGGAGAGGATTATAAGAGTGAAATTAAATTTTTATTTATATAGATTATAGCATGTTTTAATGGGTTTTGATCAAATACAACAATAATAACAACTTTAATTTTAAATTCAATAGGTTTTAATCAAATTAATATATATATATATATTAAAGAGTGCAAAATAATTTTCTTAAGAAAAGAGAGAGAGAGAGAGAGAGAGAGAGAGAGAGAGAGAGAGAGAGAAAAAAAAAAAGATGAATAAGAAACAAAAAGACTGTGAGCTTGCCACCTAGCCTAAGGCTACCAAAAATAAATCCATCTTGAAATATAAAACCATTATGTAAGCACCATAAGTCTTGAGGTTAATAGATTAACCTGAATTTGATTGGCCGTAGCAATTAATAGGTTACAATAGGCACACTCAATCTATTTTCATGGGGCATTATTCTTGTAAGAACTTTCAACTACAATAATGCAACTCAATATTACAACTATGATAAGTAAAAGTGAAAAGGAAAAAAGACAACATTTAACTTAAGTACTAATTCTAATAATTTGGAAAAACAAACCAAGTAATTTTAGTATGTAAAAAAATGATTAGTTGCATTAAGAATTGGTTATTTAAATTATGATTTTTACAATGATGGACATAAAGACAAAATTTTATTTCATATTTCAATATAAAGCAACATGTATAAGTGTGTTAGTAGTACTTTTTTAACCTTGAACCTTAGAAAAGAAAATTCCAATTTTGCAGTCGAGTTTTTTGAGTTACATTTGAGTTGGATAATAATTCTCAAACTTTTAAATTCTTAATTTTAATGAATTTAACCTAGGTTGTAGCCTACTAACATCAACATGGAGGATGTACATGTGTATTATATGTGTATGGGATTATATATATGGGTTGTAGCAATAGGTAAACAGCCATTATTACTCAAAATGAGCATGGCCTTTTAGCAGCATCTGATTGTTCAAAGTTGCCAACTTTTCTTGTAGCATAGTGACAAATTAGCCATTAAAGGAGCTCCAATCTAGAAGCTCCTTCCAAGAATGCATCCAAAAAAGCCAAAAACCCACATGCATGTCTTTATGCACTAGTAGGAAGCGCATATGGAAATATTGCACTTTTGTAGGTAATTTAGTCACATCATCCTATCTAGCACTCTTTGATGGCATAAATATCTTTAAAGAAAATACATACATCTATTATCACTGACTTATAAGAAAGTGACCTGAATTTTTCTCCAAATTTTTTACTTACATACTTCCATTGGGGCCAACTTTTTTATTCCTTAAAGATATGTGAATCAGAATGGGTACATTTGTATTTCAAAATATTGGCTTCACTCAATTTATAAGTGTACATGCATCATTATATCCCACAAATTTTAATGACTAGCTTAGTGGATGATTGAGTTTTTTCTTTTTTTATTGATTGTCCAAGAAATGTTTAGGGACCCAAAAGAAACTGAGATTAGGAACAATTGAGGAGTAACAATTGAGATAATTATAGTGCTAATATTTTAAAAGTTCAAAACTAATAATTACATTCCTTGTTGTAATTAATATCAATTATTGGAAGATTTGATGAAAAAGATAAGAATATGAGAAGACTCTTATAGGAATGTGATTGCAAATTTCTTTCTACTCAAGCAAATTGGCCCTCTTTGCTCAAAAAAAAAAAAAATTTACAAATTAAGCCCAAGCACTATGAAATGCAACAAGGAAAGAGGAATAATTGGTCAAAATGCAACAAGTGGTGGCCCATACGACCACCATATCCCATAATGAAAATGTTGCCATGTGCCCATCTTATCCTTTTACCCAACTTTTTCTGTCTTGGCATGGGCCTCTCCATGCCCTCAACTTATGAAAGATTTCCATGACATAAACAATGGCTAATACTTACGTTGTAGATATTGACGTTCTAGATATGCCCACCTTGTTAATAATATTAATTGTGTATAAATTTAGTTATTACTAAAATTTAGATAAATAGCATAGTGCTTAATTTCATTTCAATTAGTGACTTTATTTTATTTTATTTCATATTATTATATTGTAATTCATTTTTATGTATTCAATTAATTAGAGACATATCGATCTAACATATAGTAGATTAGCCATTAAAGTCACATTCATTATTGCATTGGAGGCAATAAGTGTACAGCTATCATATGAGTTTTGATTAAGAAATCAAGAAGCTCCTCTTAAGATTGCATCCAAAAAAAAAAAAAAAATCTAAAAACCACATACATGTATTTATTTGCCAACAAGAAGCTCATATGAAAACATCACACCTTTGGAAGTAATTGGTGTTAATTTAGTCATATCCTATCTAGCACTCTAATATCTCTAAAGAAAATAGGTAGATCTATTATCACTACCCCGTAAGAAAGTAACCTCAAGTTTTGTCCAAATTTTTGACTCGTATACTTCCATGGGAACATTAATATTGTGGTGTTTTTCTTGTGTTTCCTAACATCCAAAATGCAACTAAATAATATTTTAAGTTAGTCTCTATCTTCTCTGAGGTAGGTCTCTCATTTTGCTATTTGTTTGTGATTTTCATGGGTGTATATATTTAGAAAATAAGAGAATCACTTATTACAAAAACTAATAGCAGAAAGAGGAAGTGGCTTAAATGTGTTGGTCGAGGCAGTATGCCCCCTACCCTTTCCCTCACCCCTCTCATTTCTCTTATTATGGTTTGTCATCTCCTCTATAGACTAAAAAAATAAAAATAAAAAATAAACAACAAAAGGAAATTATATCTTATTATATGACACCAAGAAATGTTGAGCAATACTCTTAATTATAATAGGGGTATTTCAAAAGTTGAATGTGAGAAATAATAGTTACAAGATGCTTTATACACAACAAATCACACAAATACACATACATAAAACATTCAAAATTGGTGAAATGAAGAAAAAAAGTTCTTTTATCTAACTTTTTAAAAAATTTAAAATTAACTATAAAAGCAAATTTAACTTAAACTATATCTTAGATTTTTTTAATAATTTTTATTAAATTTTCAAAATTTCTCACAACTTGTGAGTTGAATCCTAGTAATAAGTATAAAAAATAAGACTCCACTATCACTTTCATGTAAGTTTGTGGTTTTTTTTTTTTTTTGTATTTCTTTGCATCCAAAATACAAACAAATAATACTTTAAGTCAATCTTCTGCTTCTTTGATGCAGTTCTCTCACTTTACTATTTGTATTTTTTTGATAGGTGTATATATTTAGAAAATTAAAGAATAACTTGTCACAATAAATAACATTAAAAAAAAAGAAGTGGCCTAGCTGCATTGATGGAGGCAATGTGCCCCCTGCCCCTTCCCTCACCCCTCTCATTTCCTCTACAATGGTTTGCCATTTCCTCTAAGGGTATTTTGAGAGTCAAAAGTGGGAAATAATAGTTACAAAATGCCTTATAAACCACAAATCACACATATACACATACATAACTTTTAAAACTAGTGAAATGAAGAAAGAAAAATTCATTTTATTAACTATTTTTTATTTAAACTAACTAAAAAAGAAAACTTAGTTTAAATTATTTTTTAGATTTTTTTATTTGAATGCTTTTTATTAAATATTTAAAAAATTACATAGCTTGTAGGTGAAACCTAGTAATAAGTATAAAAGATAAGACTCCATAGGCAATTTTTCATATGATTATGGTGTTTTCCTTACATTTCCTAGCATCCAAAATACCATCAAATAATATTTTAGGATAGTCTCCATCTCCCTTAACAAAGTTCTCTCATTTTGCTATTTATTTTTGTTTTTCACACGTGTATTTAGTTTGAAAATTGGTGTTTAATTTGTTACAACAATTAACAACAAAAAGAGAAAGTGGCCTAGCTGCATTGGTGGAGGTAGTGAGACCCTTGCTCTTTCCCTCACCCCTCCTATTTTTCCTTATGATGGTTTGCCATTTCCTTTATAGAACAAAAAATAAAAAAAATAAAAATAAATAGCAAAAAGAAATTGTATCTTGTTGTCTAACACTAAGAAATGTGGAACAATACTCTTAATTATAATAGAGGTATTTTAAAAGTTGAATATGGGAAATAATAGTTACAAAATACTTTATTATTAACAAATGACACATATACACAAACACAAAACTTTCAAACTTGTGAATCATTTAACTAACTATTGTTTTTAATTTAAATTAACTAAAAAAGCAAACTTAGCATAAACTATACCTTAGAATTTTTTTTTAATTTTAATAATTTTTATTAAATATTCAAAAATTCACACATCTTATAAATTGAAACCTAGTAATAAGTATAAAAGATGGGACTCCAAGTCAGTTTCTTGTATATTTGTGGTGTTTTCCTTGTGTTTCTTGACTTCAAAAATATCAACAAATAATACTTTAAGTTGGTCCCCATCTCCTATAAGGCTATTCTCTCATTTTATTTATTTATTTATTTTTTGATATTCACATATGTATATGTTTAGAATATACCTAAGTAACTTGTTACAACAAATAACAATAAAAAGAGAAAACAACCTAGCCACGTTAGTGGAGGAAGTGTGTCCCTTACCCACTCCTTCACCCCTCCCATTTCCCTTATGATGGTTTGTCATCTCCTTTACATACTAAAAATAAAAAATAAAATTAACAACAAAGAGAAATTATATTTTTTTTTGTATGACACTAAAAAATGGGAGTAATACTCTTAATTATAATAGGGGTGTTTTAAAAGTTAAATGTGAGAAATAATAGCTGTAAAATGCTTTATTCCTAACAAATCACACATACACACATAAATAAGACTTTCAAAATTGGAGAAATGAAGAAAAAAAGTTCATTTAACTAACTATTATTTTTAATTTAAATTAATTAAAAAAATCAAACATAGCTTAAACTATAATTTATATTTTTTAAATTTTAATATATTTTATTAAATATTCAAAAATTCATATGACTTATGGGTTGAAACCCATTGATAAGTATAAAAGATAGGACTCTACAGTCACTTTCTCATAAGTTTGAGGTGTTTTCCTTATGTTTCCTAGCATCCATAATACTAACAAATAATACTTTAAGTCAAAGTCCATCTCCTTTGAGGTAGTTCTCTGATTTTGCTATTTGTTTTCTATTTTTCACATATGTATATATTTAGAAAATTGCTGGGTAACTTGTTATAAGGAAAAACAACAAAAAAAGGAAAAACAACAAAAAGAGGAAGCATCCTAGTGAAATTGGTGGAGGTAGTGTGCCCCTTCCCACTTCCCTCACTCATCCCATTTCTCCTATGATGGTTTGTTATCTCCTCTATAGACCAAAAAAGAAAAAAAATTGAAAACAAGAAAGAGAAGTTGTTTGTTATGTTGTATGACACTAAAAATTGTGGAGTTATACTCATAAATATAATAAGTACATTTTAAAAGTTGAACATGGGAAATAATAGTTACAAAATACTTTATACTTAACCAATCACACATATACACATACATAAAACATACAAAACTAGTGAAATGAAGAAAAATAGACAATTTAACAAACTATTTTTCAATTTCAATTAACTATATAATAGTAAACTTAGTTTAAATTAAATTTTAGATTTTTTTATTTTAATATTTTTTATTAAATATTCAAAAATTCACATAACTTATGGGTTGAAACCTAATAATAAGTATAAAAGATAGGACTACATAGTCACTTTCTTATAAGTTTGTGGTGTTTTTCTAGTGTGTCTTAGCATTCAAAATACCAATGGATAATACTTTAACTTGGTCTCCACCTCCTTTGAGGTAGTTCTCTTATTTTGCTATTTGTTTTTATTTTTCATAGATGTATATATTTAGAAAATTGATGCGTAACTTGTTACAACAAATAACAACAAAATGAAGAAGTGGCCTAACCATGTTGATGGAGGTAATATGCACCCACCCCTTCCCTCATCCATCCTATTTCCCCTACAATGGTTTGCCATCTACTTTATAGACCCAAAAAAATAAAAATAAAAATTAAATAATAAAGAGAAATTGTATCTTGTTGTATGATACTAAGAAATATGAAGCAATACTCTTAATTATAATAGGCGATTTTTTAAAGTTAAATGTGAGAAATAATAGTTTCAAAATACTTTATTCATAACAAATCACACATATCTACAAATAATAAACTTTCAAAATTGGGGAAATAAAGAAAAAAAGTTCTTTTAATTAACTATTTTTTTAATTTAAATTGACTTAAAAAGAAAAATTTGTTAAACTTATGTTAGATTATTTTTTATATTTTAAATATCTTTCATTAAATATTCAAAAATTCACACAGTTTATGCATTCTAACTATGTAATAAGTATAAAAGATAGGATTCCAAAATCTCTTTCATAAGTTTAAGTTGTTTTCATTGTGTTTCTTAGCATTCAAAATACCAATAATAAATACTTTAAGTTAGCCTCCTCCTTTGAGGTAGTTTTTTGATTTTGCAATTTGTTTTATAACAACAAAGAGAAATTTTATCTTGTTATACAACTATAAGAAAGATGGTAGAATATTCTTAATTATAATAGAGGTAATTTAAAAGTTGAATATGGAAAATAATAGTTACAAAACGTTTTATATTTAACAAATCACACATATGCACATATAGAAAACTTTTAAAATTGGTCAAACAAAGGAAAAAAGTTCATTAAACTAATTGTTTTTTTAATTTAAATTAACTTTAAAAGTAAACTTTGCTTAAATCTTAGATTCTTTTATTTTAATACTTTTTAATAAATAATCAAAATCTCATGTAGTTTATGGGTTGAAATCTAGTAATAAGTATAAAAGACAAAGCTCCATAGCTACTTTCTTGTAAGTTTATGGTGTTTTCTTTGTGTTTCTCAATACCTAAAATACAAACAAATAATACTTTAAGTTAGTCTCTATCTCCTTTGAGGGAGTTCTCTCACTTTGTTATTTGATCCTATTTTTCACATGTCAAATATGGGAAATAATAATTACAAAATTCTTTATTCATAACAAATCACACATATATACTTAAACAAAACTTTCAAAACTGGTGAAATGAAGAAAAAGATACATTTTACTGACTAATTGGTTTTAATTTAAATTAACTAAAAAAGTAAACTTAGCTTAAGTTATAGTTTAGATTTTTAAATACCTTTTATAAAATATTTAAAAATTCACTTAGCTTGTTGGTTGAAAAGTAGTAATAGATATAAGAGACAAGACACCACAATCAGTTTCTTGTAAGTTTGTGGCGTTTTCCATGTGTTTCTTGGCATCCAAAATAACAATAAATAATACTTTCAATTAGTCTCTATTCCCTTTTAAGTAGTTCTCTTTTTTCATAGATGTATATATTTAGAAAATTGCTATCTAACTTGTTACAATAAAAAACAATAAAAAGAGGAAGTAATCTAACTACATTGGTGGAGGCAATGTGCCTTTTGCCCCTTCCCTCATCCCTCCCATTTTTCCCTACGATGGTTTTTCATCTCCTTTACAAACCAAAAATAAAAAATAAAATAAACAACAAAAATAAATTGTATCTTGTTGTATGGCATTAAGAAATGTAGAGGAATATTCATTATTATAATATGGGTGTTAAAATGTTGAACATGACAAATAATAGTTATAAAATGTTTTATATTTTACAAATAACACATATAAATACACACAAAACATTTAAAATTGTTGAAACAAAGAAAAAAAATTCATTTTACAAATTATTTTTAAATTTAAATTAATTATAAAAAAATTTAGCTTAAATTATATCTTCAATTTTTTTATTTTAATACTTTTTATTAGATATTCAAAAATTCACACAACTTGTGGGTTGAAACCTAATAAAAAGTATAAAAAAAATAGGACTCTACAATCACTTTCTCCTAAGTTTTTGGTGTTATGTTTCTTGTCATAAAAAATATTGACAAATAATACTTTTAAGTTAGTCTCCATCTCCTTAATGGTAGTTTTCTCATTTTGTTATTTGTTTTTATTTTTTATAAATGTATATATTTAAAAAATCAATGAGTAACTTCTTATAACAAATGATAACAAGAAGAAGAAGCGGCCTAGCCACATTGGTAGAGGCAATGTGCCCCCTATTCCTTCCTTGACCCCTCCCATTTCCCCTCTAATGGTTTACCATCTCCTCTATAAACCGAAAACAAAAAAAAAAAAAAACAAAAGCAACAAAGAGAAATTGTTTGCTATTGTATGACATTAATAAATGTGGAGCAATACTTCAAAATATAAGAGGGTCATTCTAAAAGTTAAAGATGGGAAATAGTAGCTACCTGAATGCTTTATACACAATAAATCACACTTATACACACACAAAACTTTCAAAATTGGTGAAATAAAGAAATAAAGTTCATTTCACTAACTATTTTTTTAATTTAAATTAACTAAAAAGCAAACTTAGCTTAAACTATATTATAAATTATTTTTTATTTTAATGCTTTTTAATTAATATTCTAAAATTCATGCAACTTGTGGGTTGACACCTATTAATAACTAAGAAAGTGAGGACTCCACTATCACTTTCTCATAAGTTTGTGATGTTTTACTTGTGTTTCTTAGCATCTAAAAAACCAACAAATAATACTTTAAATAAGTCTTCATCTACTTTGAGGTAGTTCTCTCATTTTTCTATTTGTTATTGATTTTCATAGATGCCTATATTTACAAAATTGCTTAGTAACTTGTTACAACAAATAACAACAAAAAGAGGAAGTAGCCTAGCCATGTTGGAGGTGGCAATGTGCCTTTTACTCGTTCCCTCACTCTTCCTATTTCCCTTATGATTGTTTGCCATCTCCTTTACAAATACAAAAAGAAAAAAGTAGATACAAAAAAAAAGAAATTATATCTTGTTGTATGACTATAAGAAATGTGGTAGAATACTCTTAATTATAATATGGGTGGTTTAAAAGTCAAACGTAGGAAATAATAGTTACAAAATGCTTTATACAAAATAAATCACACATATAAACATGTGCAAAACTTTTAAAACTAGTGAAATGGAGAAAAAAAAAGTTCATTGAACAAATCATTTTTTAATTTAATTAACTATAAAAGTAAACTTAACTTAAACTATATCTTAGATTATTTTTTTTTTATTTTAATACTTTTTATTCAATACTCAAAAATTCTTGTTGCTTGTCCTAGTAGTAAGTGTAAAGGAAAGGACTCAACAATCACTTTCTCATAAATTTATGGTGTATTCCTTGTGTTTCTTGGCATCAAAAAATTTAACAAATATTACTTTAAGTCAATCTCTCATTTTGCTATTTGTTTTTATTTTTCACAAATATGTATATTCAAAAAATTGCTATGTAACTTGTTACAACAAGTTAACAAGTTATAAAGAAAACAAGAAGCAACCTAACCACATTGGTGGATGCAATGTGCCTCCTACCACTTTCCTCATCCCTCTCATTTTCCCTACAATGGTTTGCCATCTCCTCTATAGACCAAACAAAAACAAAACACCATAAACAATAAAGAGAAATTGTATCCTATTGTATGACACTAGGAAATGTGGGGCAATACACTTAATTATAACATGGGTATTTTGAAAGTTAAACATAAGAAATAATAGTGACAAAATATTATATACTTAACAAATTAAACATATACACATAGACAAAAGTTTCAAAACTAGTGAAATGAAAAAAAAAACTTTATTTAACAAACTATTTTTAAAAAAAATTAAATTACTATAAGAGCAAATTTAGTTTAAACTATATCTTAGATCTTTTTTTATTTTAATACTTTTCATTAAATATTCAAAAATTCATTTACCTTGTGGATTGAAAGGTAGTAATATTATAAAAGACAAGGCTCCATGTTCACTTTCTAATAAGTTTATGGTGTTTTTCTTATATTTCTTGGCATTTAAAATACCAATAAATAATACTTTAAGTTAGTCTTCATCTCCTTTTAAGTAGTTCTTTCATTTTGCTTTTTCTTTTTTCTTGTTTTTAACATATGTATATATTTAGAAAGTTAGTAAGTAACTTGTTACAATAAATAACAAAAAAAGAAGCAGTTTGGCCATATTGGTGGAGGCAGTGTGCTTGTTGGCCATTTCCTCACCCCTTTTATTTCCCTTGTGATGGTTTGTTTATCATCTCCTTTACAAGTCAAAAAAGAAAAAACAAGAAAAAGAAAAATAAAAGAAATTGTTTCTTCTTATATGACACTAAAAAATGTAGAGCAATATTCTTAATTATAGTATGGTTATTTTAAAAGTCAAATGTGGGAAATAATAGTTACAAAATGCTTTATACTTGACAAATCACACATATACATATACACAAAACTTTTAAAACTAGTGAAATGAGAAAATAAAAAGTTCATTTAACCAACTATTTTTTGTAAAATTTAAATTTAGTATACAAGCTAACTTATCTCAAACTATGTCTTAGATTTTTTATTTTAATACTTTTTATTAAATATTCAAAAATTCATGTAGCTTGTAGGTTGAAACCTAGTAATAAGTATAAAAGACAAGACTCTACAGTTACTTTCGCGTATATTTGTGGTGATCTTATTATGTTTCTTGTCTTTTAAAATACCAACAAATAATACTTTAAGTTAGTCTCCATCTCTTTTAAGGTTGTTATCTCATTTTGCCATTTGTTTTTGTGTTTTGTAGATGTATATATTTAGAAAATTGGTGAGTACCTTTTTACATCAAATAACTACAAAAAGAGGAAGTAGCCTAGCCATGTTGGTGGAGGAAATGTGCCCCTTGCCCTTTCCCTCACCTCTCTCATTTCCCCTATAATGGTTTGTCATCTCCTTTATAGACCAAAAAAGGAAGAAAAAAAAACCCAAAAACAACAAAGAGAAATTGTTTCATGTTGTATGACACTAAGAAATGTGAAGCAATACTCTTAATTATAATATGGGTATTTTAAAAGTTGAACATGGGAAATAATAGTATCAAAATGCTTTATACTTCATAAATTATACATATACACATACACATTTACACAAAACCCTTGAAACTAGTGGAATGAAGAAATAAAGTTCATTTAACTAACAATTTTTTAATTGAAATTAACTATAAAGGCAAACTTAGTTTAAACTATATCTTAGATTATTTTTTTCATTCTTTTTATTAAATATTCAAAAATTTACACAACTTAGGGGTTGAAACTAAGTAATAAGTATAAAAGACAAGACTCTATAGTCACTTTCTTGTAAGTTTGTGGTGTTTTCCTTGTGTTTCTAGGCATCCAAAATTCCAACAAATAATACCTTAAGTTGGTCTCCATCTCCTTGAAGGTATTTCTCTCTTTCTACTATTTGTATTTTTATTTTTTATTTGTAGATATATATATTTTCAAAATTGATGAGTAATTTGTTAAAACAAATAACAACAAAGAGAGGAAGTGGCCAAGCCATGTAGGTAGAAACAATGTTTCTTCACTCAAGGAGTTAAGGCTTAAACCCCTACCCCCTTCCTCACTCCTCCCTTTTCCCCTATGATGGTTTGCCATCTCCTTTACAAACCATAAAAGCAAGAAAATCAAAAAAGGGAAATGGGACAATATTTTAAAAGCCAAATGTTGGAAATGATGGTTACAAAATGCTTTATGCACAACAAATCATACAAAACTTTCAAAGTTAATGGGACAAAAAGATAATTTGATAATTTGAGATATAGGAGCAAGTTCTATAGATATATTTAGGGAATATAATTTGATTATTTCTAAATAAGCAATAATATGATAATTTGATTGATCATAAACATTTATTAAAAAAAGAATAACATTAGTAAGAATTCTTACCTATTTTTAGATAGATACTAATAATACCTACATGAAATGTAAGGATAATTGTGAATTTATGACTATCTTTTTCACTTTCTTTTTCTTCTTCTTAATCTTATTTAATTGCATGTTTTTCTTTAGTGACTTAAGATTCCCCTATTTTGTAAATCTAAGAAATCCAATTTTATGATAAATAACTATAGAATAAAATGAAAGGGAGAGAGAGACCTCCAAGCATTAACCAAGCATTGATCATTGACAATAGCATGTGCATCAATATCATGGTTCAGATGATACCATAATATCAAGTGTCACCCAATTTCCATAGCTTGAGAGCCCTTAGCCTTAAGAATCAATGATGAACCTTTCTATTTGATAGCTTAGAGAAAAAATTCCCTTCTCCATTTTTCTAGTCTTGAGTATATTTTTTTTGTCTTCATTACATTTATTTCCTTTATACAAACTTTAAGGATTAAGTTAATCTTAGTTTTTAAAGGTTAGAATGAGTTGTAACTCCTCTCAATTACTCCCTTTTCTTTTTAATTTATTTTTCTTATTAGGTTATGTCAAATTGAAAGGATCAAGCCATCATGGGCAGCTTAATTAGACCCATAAACTAACATCTTACTTGCACATAATAGGTTAAAACAAACCCAATCAATGCTTAAAGTTCTCAATACTTGACACCTCTTTGGCTGAGTTAAACCCACTTATCATTATATATATTCTTAATTATGTTTTATTCATCTTGAATAAAAATAACTAGTATACTAATGAAAACATATGGTAAATGCTAAACAACAATAGTCTTTAATTTACACTCATGTTCCTTAACTACAATCTAACCACTTTCATTGATATAATTTGAAAGTTTAAATCAATCATGATTGTAACAAATACATAATGGTAGTAGTCATTGAATTATATCCTTAAAATAAGTTCAAAAGTTACATAGGGCAACATTTAAGGTATATGATACCTCAAGAAACTTATATAATGAAGAAGGGTTGATTGTTCCATTTCTTATATTCATCACTCAACACATATGGTATGAAGCTCAAGCTATGATGATCGTTCTCCTCTAGAGTGTATGTCATTTTATTTCTTTTTTTCATAACATCATTGTAAAGATTTTAATTTAATCACTATTAAGTGTCCAAACTGAGTTCTCTATGCAACCCCTTAGTCTTAAGTGTCCAACTGAGATCTCATGTCTAGCTTTCAATAGGTTACATAGAGAGTAAAATTTTATATCAACT
Source organism: Rhizophora apiculata (assembly GCA_037832385.1). Classification (NCBI taxonomy): domain Eukaryota; kingdom Viridiplantae; phylum Streptophyta; class Magnoliopsida; order Malpighiales; family Rhizophoraceae; genus Rhizophora; species Rhizophora apiculata. The sequence continues at coordinate 8,596,109 of CM075439.1, read as the reverse complement.
TTTACCCAACAAGCCTCATGTTGATCTTCTCAAGTGATAAGAACCATAGAGATGATGGGTGGAAGGCTCCAATGGTTGCAAGAGGTCCATTGCACATCCCAGAAGGCCCAATAACACGAGTTAGAGCCAAAAAGATTAAAGAAGCACTAAATGGGCTGATTCAGGACATCCAAGCCAACCCAGCTTCAAATGGGGTGAATTCAAGTTTGACAAGGAGTCCAGCCCTAATTAATATAATTAGAATACTTAAATAGGTTAGAATAAGTAATAGCATTTCTTCCTAAATAAGAGTTTATTATTTATGTAGGAATTTATCCTCAATTAGGAATTCCTCCAAAATAAGGATTTGTCCTAAGTAGGAATTTGTGCCTCTTTAGGATTGCTATCTTAGCCTATAAATAGGCTCCCCTTGTAAGCTCTGAAAGGTCATACAACTTTGAGTGAAATAAAAAGCAAGGGTTTTCCTTTCGGTTCTTTTAAGGACTAAAGAACTTATCAAGAGGTACTTCTTGTGGTGTTCTAATCGACTTATCACTCCCAATTCCTTCTTTTACTTGTACATTCAATGCTCGCCTCGTAACGAGAGTTACTCCGTTAACTGGATACTCCTCTCCATCACATTCACCCTCTGACGGTGGCACAGAATCATCATCTGATTCACTTTTAGTTTCAACATCACCGTTACTTCTCAAGATCATTGCATGCTTATTTGGACATTGAGATGTAATGTGACCCCTGCCCAAACACTTAAAACATTTAATATCTCTATTTCTACTCGGTTGGGGTTCGAATTTACCTGTCTCCTTGCTAGAACCCACATTCTTGTGCTTGGGTAGCTCGGCCTTAGACTTGTAATTGGCCATCTCGTCCCTTTTACTCCAGTTTGGCTTCCACGATGAGGTAGAACCAGAATTCTGCCCAACCCGTGTGGAGCCCTTTCGTTTAAGTTGCCTTTCAACTTTCATGGCCATGTGCACCATGTCTTCCAATTCCACATAGTGCTGCAATTCAACCACATTTGCTATGTCCCTATTTAGCCCTTGCAGAAATCGAGCCATGGTTACCTCTCTATCTTCTTCTACATTGGCCCTAATCATGGTAATCTCTATCTCTTTGTGGTAGTCCTCCACACTTTTGGTGCCCTGAGTGAGCCCTTGCAACCTTTGGTACAACTCCCTGTAATAGTGACCAGGGACAAACCTCCTCCTCATGATAGCCTTCATCTCCTCCCATGTATCAATAGGCCGCTCATGATTTCTTCTCCTAGTCAAAACAAGTTGATCCCACCAAATAATAGCATAATCAATAAATTCAACAGCAGCAAGCTTTACCTTTTTTTCCTCGGAATAGTTGTGGCAATCAAAAACCAATTCAATCTTCTTTTCCCATTCTAGGTATGCATCAGGATCATTCTTACCTTGGAATGAAGGAATTGTCATTTTAATACTACCCAAATTATGATCGTAGGTGCCTTGCCTCCCAAATTCTCTTTGATCCCTTCTATTGTTACCAGTTCTAACCATCGTAGTTTGATCATCAACTTCATCATCTTCTACATCATCCTCATGGTCATAGGCACGTGTCAACTGCCTTCTTGCTTTGGGAGCCTCATATTCCATATATTTCCTTTGTAACTCTGCTATTGTAATAGCTTGCTCCTCCATCCTCTCCCTCATATCATCAAATCTGGTATTCATGCGCTCAAATTGTTGTTGCATAGCTTTGATCATGAAGGACATATCACCAGCTGCCTCTTGAGCTACACCTTTGTCTTTGGACGTCATAGTCTTACTTCTGCACAAACAAATGGGATACCTCATAGAACACTCCCTCACGTGTTTCACTCAAAAGATTATGTCACACTCCCTCGTGTTTACACTCTTTATGGTTTTTTTTTTTATATGAACTTTCACTCTTACCTTTTACTGCTCAGATTTTCCTTTTCAGCTCTATAAAGAACTAAACAACGTAAATCAAGGGTATTGATTTTGAACAGAATAAGCTAAACGGCGTAGAATTGAACAAATTGGAGAACAAGAATCAAGCGAAAAAGGATGTCAACACAAACGGATTTAATGAACTAAATTCACAAAAATCAGGATAGGGGTAATATAACTTAGAGGACAACTTGGGTAACAAAATAGGAAAACAGATGGTAGAATTGGAGTTGAGCAAGAAAACTTTATTATTATTGTGGCCAATATGACCAAACTGTAAACCTTATCAATAACTTTGAATTTGATGTTTTCTTTCCTTTGTTCTTCTTCCTTCCCCTTTTTTTTCTTTTTTTTTTCTTTTTTGTTTTTTTGGTTTTTTTTCAACACAAAACAATAGGAGAATACTTAAACATACCAATTGGAATTGAAATTAGTATGTTTATGAGCTTAAACAAACAAGCAAAGAGAGAAGGATTGCAAATAAACAGATTTGTGCATTTGAATGATAATGCACATAATAGACAAACTAAACAACAATAAATAAATCAAAAGATAGAAAATTGAAGAGTGAGTGGATTCAACCTGATTTAGAACCTGGCTCTGATACCAACTGATGTGAAAAACCCCAAAAAGATGTGGCTTAGGGACCCAACACACACAGGGAATCAAAGAACAACCAGGAAAGCTAAACCAAAGTTTAATATCACAAACCCTAAACCCACTCTGGGAAGGAACACGAACCTTAGCATATTTAAGAAGGATATGGACGCCACACTCCAGAAAAGAAGGAATTGGGAGTGATAAGTCGATTAGAACACCACAAGAAGTACCTCTTGATAAGTTCTTTAGTCCTTAAAAGAACCGAAAGGAAAACCCTTGCTTTTTATTTCACTCAAAGTTGTCTGACCTTCCAGAGCTTACAAGGGGAGCCTATTTATAGGCTAAGATAGCAATCCTAAAGAGGCACAAATTCCTACTTAGGACAAATCCTTATTTTGGAGGAATTCCTAATTGAGGATAAATTCCTACATAAATAATAAACTCTTATTTAGGAAGAAATGCTATTACTTATTCTAACCTATTTAAGTATTCTAATTATATTAATTAGGGCTGGACTCCTTGTCAAACTTGAATTCGCCCCATTTGAAGCTGGGTTGGCTTGGATGTCCTAAATCAGCCCATTTAGTGCTTCTTTAATCTTTTTGGCTCTAACTCGTGTTATTGGGCCTTCTGGGATGTGCAATGGACCTCTTGCAACCATTGGAGCCTTCCACCCATCATCTCTATGGTTCTCATCATCAAGCAACCATTTTCATATTATAAGCTCTCATACATTGCAACAATTTCTTGAAATCAAGTTATTGCTTGTATTACAATAGAGCAAGTCATAAAGTTTGTCTTCATGATCAAATAAGCTCTATAGGATTGCTTCTTGCTACCATGTGGATAGTGACACATATAGCAAGAACAAATATTTCAATATTGATTTACATTTATCAATAGATCTCAATCTAGTGACATTGACAATAGCCAACCATCCACATTGTTGCAATTCAAATACTTCACTACACCATTCAATTGGTAAGAGCAACAAGTGATGTGTACAAAGGGCAAGGATGTAGTTAACATGAGTTGATGACTTGCGCAATGTGACTTGGCCCACACTACAAGCCCTTGCCTTGGTTGCTAGACCACTATTAGACTCAAATAGCGACAGCCTAAGCCCAAAGCCCAAGTGCCAATAATGCATTGATGTCATAGCCAATTCTTATAGCATCTAGTAGCCACAAGTCCTTATAGCATCATCTTGAACTTAAGTTGATGTGTTGACATTGGTTAACATTGGTGATAGATGTGCACTACCTGTTAAAGAGTATAAGAGAATCTAGCCATCTAGTAAGAGAAGATATTAATGTGCCTGAGCTATCACTCAGCTACCAATAGCATGTTAGTAGGTTTTCATCACCCATAGTCATGTTGCTAATGCACACTTTTGTAAACTAGTTGTGCACTTCTGCTTTAGGTCATTTTTTTAAGTCCATTCCCTTATGTTTTTGCATTTTATTTCCTTAATAAGCCTTTTTTAATCTTTAAAATAGCTAAGCAATCTCAACTACTGATCTCTTTCAACAAGTCATGACCAGTGATCTCACTAAAATCACATTCTAAATCTTGTAATTCTAGCATATTCAACCTATAATGCAATTTTCACCTTAAAATGACTGAATTGGATTGAGCTATAAACACAAAAATTGTTGCCTTATGTCTAATCTTTTATAGGTTCAAGAATCACATCAATCCAATAACCAATCCTATTTTTTTCTAAGCAATATAAATGGTAGACTATTCAAACTTGATCAAGATGTCTTGTAAATTAATTTCCTTCAGCTCCTTAGCATCTTTGTTCTCTAGTTCATGTCTTACTCTTTGAAAGTCACTTTTAAAAACAAGTACCTAGAAAGCACTCACTAAACATATCACTTGACCAATTTAATAGATAACAAAGCATAAATTATAGGAAATAAAACATAAAAAATGTCATAAATATGATGCTATCATGATTTCATGGTTTTATAGGTTAGTTGAGAAGTGGGGACACTTCTCAATTTTATGCTCCATGTTCACATGCTTTTAAACATTTGACTTATCCCTACACTTGCTAACTTGGATGGCACAATTAGCCTAGTCCAAGATGCCCATATGTGTCCTATGTTCTTGACTAGCAACACCTCCCTCTCTTGCCATCTTTAAGGAGTCTCTAGAGACCTTATTAGCACATTTGTTACCAACACAATACATGCCTAAATTAGTAGGAATAACCACCCATGATCTCCCTATTTTTGTGGGGCTTGAGGTCATTAATAGATTATTGCCAACTTCTAGTTAATTACCCTATGATGCATGCCCACCTCATGTGTGGTAATGGGTTTGTACATCATTGACCAGGTTTGTATTGGTTATTGATTAAATTAGTTGTAATAGTGTTATTAGGTCTATTTATCAAGTAGGTTACTTAAAGGCATCCTAATTGCATAAATAATATTCATATTTGAAAATTTAAATAACTACCCCCATTTGAATGATTTTCATGATCAATTCCATTAGATTTTAGTAACAAGTGTCATTTTAAAGCAACTCGGACACCATATTTAGTAAGCCATATTTTACTAATTTATTTATTTGTAAATTGCAAAATCTAGATAATAATTCCAGATGTTATGTAATCAAATGCAATTAAGTGAAAAACCAAATTGCATGACATATTTAGTAACTCATTAAATGTTGGTTACTCTATTCAATTACATAACCACATTTGGTTGTAATTTATGTATTTGTAGGCTAGATGAATTAGGTTCTCAAGCTTTTATGCCAAATTTAATTTTAGCTTATTAAAATAGGATCTATTTTCCAAACATGTTGAGAATTTGAAACTTTATGTTGACTACATTAATTAGATCTTGAATGTTAAGTAGTTTATCTGGACAATCATTCTCAATAAAAGTACCTAGTCAAAATTTGAATAGTTATCTATTGTTGTTTTTAATTCTGATTGTTATTCAAATTTAGGGATCACTTTTTATATGTTGTATGACAATATTTAAAATGAAATTTTCTTAAGGTTGCATAATGGTTTATATTGCATAAATTACGTGGTTAATCCAAATTTGTTACTTAATAAACTTAAATTGAATTAGTTTCTACAATGACATTTTTGAAATTACTTTAAAACATTTGTTTTGATCCGTTATTTCATGAAAATTGCATGAATAACATTCTAAAACATTCATGTAGTAACTAGAAAAATTTCAAAGAATTATTTGAAATAAGGTTGCTTTAACCCTGCAAATATGTAAGTTTTACTTGGGCAATTGATGTTCAAGATTGTAATTTACTATCTGCATCTTTTTACTATCAATGGTTACTTTAAAGATGAATACATTTAACTATGGAGCTTGTGAATTTAGTATTCTTTTTACGTGCAACTTGACTGAACATTAGAAATTAAAATAGAATAAGTGATGCTTGATTAAATTCACCAAAAAAGTAACTTGTGGAAGATGACTATTTGAATTGATTAAATCTAATTTACAATCTTTTGATATGGTGAAAGTTGAATCTACATTAGATCTCACTTGAATCACCCCATCTATCCTCTTGAGGAGAAGTTTGGTTTCAAACCCCAACTTGAATAGGATAAGTATGCTATGCTAATGTGCATTTAAATATGATCTAACTGTAAATTTATAAAACTAGTGTATTTGGATACTTAAACAAACGTCATTATTCAAATTAAAAAATGTTAAGTCATTTTACTGATATAGTTATGTAAACTATTTTATTGAATCTAAACTAACCATGGTGTAACCACATTAAATTAGGGGTGACGTTTACAAAGTAGTCAAGTCAAACCATATTACTTTGTTTCATGGATAGACATTACCCCTAATTGTTTTTATTCAATAATCAACGATATGTTGTTTACATTCATAACATTGGAGATTGATATCAATTTCTTGTTTTGAAAATGATCAAAAGTACCTTTAGTGTTCTACTATCACATTAAGTTTTTGCATCCATAATCAAAAATGGTCTTACATTCATGTTTAAGTAATAGCTACCAAAAACATCATTTTTTATTTTAAATTTGAATAACATTTAGTCATGTTGTCATTTGATTACTAAATATGGCAAAAACTTATTTTATTAAAATTGAAAAAATTGCATATTGCATTACTTAAATTCACTAATATGCAATGGATTTTAACACAAAACATTATAATTTAATAGCTATTTAAGTCAAACTAAATGTTATTCAAATTTACAATCTTTTATTACATTTTTTGCGATTTCAATAAAAGACTTATAGGGTCTTTACTACAACTAATAGTAATAGGTTTGTTAGCTCGAAAACCTTGACTTCACCAACCTAATATCATGGCAATTCAACTTACAAATATTGGTGATGTACTCAACATTTGCATCTAGAGGGTTAGTAAAAGATGATGTTAATTTAATAATGTTTGAGTAATTAGCTTGGAATGAGGTTAGTTTAATTGCATATGTTCATCATTACAATTGAGAAAATGCATTCCTTGGTCGGTAATTGGTACACAATATGGAATCTCATTGGGCAATTGCTTTTGGAGTAATCAACGTTTGTATTACTCCAAAGTAAAATAAATCACATTTCAATAAAAACCAATAGGTTTAAGTAATTGAATTTTAAATAAAAGATTTTTGAATACAAAAAGTAAATTTGGTAACCTAGGTCACTAGTAACCTTTAGAATTCAACCTAATTCCATGTGATTAGGCCAAAGGCTATAAAAGATATATATAACATTAAGATACTCAACATTTACAATTCAAAAATGTCCTTTTATTGAAAATAAAATTACTAGAATCATTCCCACAAAAGGATAAATGTTATCAACAAATTAGCTTAATAGGTTAATCTAGATTAATCCAAATGCTTACATAAAATATATGTTTAACATTTGAGGTTTTTATGTTAACATTTGATGATATCTTTTTGCTTAATAGTTTAAAGGCTTCATTTGTATTTTCTATTATAAATTTGGTTTATAATTGAGATTTAGTATAATTGTTAACGCTCCAGATGAATTATGATAACTAAACATATAAACCAAAATAGTCATGTAAATCACTAATTTTGTTGAAATAGATTGACATTTGGATTCTAATCATACAAGTTGAATCTTGGCTTGTAATTGGGATGCGTAACAACATACTAATTTTCCAAAAATTTTAATAGTTCATTGTCTATTAATTAACCTATAATGCATGAAGAATAGATTATCAAATTTTATAGTTATTTTACTTTTTAGTGAATTTAAAACAACTTTTTTTTAGTAAAATTGTAAAAATTATAATAAAAGATTTTAAATATGAATAACATTTGAATCAATTTATCTAGTTACTAAAATTTAGAGTTTTATATTAAAAAATGTCATTAATGTTGAGTAACTTAATACTTAAATTGCATAAATTACGTAAAAGAGATGTTAAAATTAAATAACAATTATATTTAAAAATACAATTACTTAAATTGATCATTTTTTTGATTCAAATAAAGTCTATTTTATCTTTTTGGTAAATATAAAGTAATGTTTTACAAAAAATTGTATAAGTTACAATAAAAGATTGTAAATTTGAATAACATTTGGTTTGATTTAAGTGACTACTAAAATTTGAAGTTTTATATTACAAAATGTCACTTTTTACTTTTCATGAGTGTTAACTAACTTGTTACATAAATTGTATAAATAACGTAAAAATAATTTAATCAAAGAATGAATACCAATACTAGTTACTAGTGTATCATTCTCGACCAATTAATTAAATTACTCAAATTGAGAAGTTAAATTTGCCACTAACAATACCCCATTACATACCTAAGTCATCTATTGAGGACTTTTATATTACGAGATGTCACTTTTTACATTTCATGAGTATTAACTAATCTGATATTTAAATTATATAAATAACATAAAAATAATTTAATCAAAGAATGAATACCAATATTGGTTACTAGTGTATCATTCTTGACCAATTAATTAGATTACTCAAATTGAGAAGTTAAATTTGCCACTAACAATGCCTCATTACATACCTAAGTCATCTATTAAGGATTCTACCCATCACTTGGTAAAAATTATAATTCAATGTGGCAACTTCAACTTGCTTGCTGCATATATTAAGACCTATCTTGATAATTGAAAAATTAGAGATGTCCAAAATAAATCCAAATGTCAAGTAAGATTACAAATTACGTCCTAAATGGATAACCAATGTAATGAGCAAACATAATAACATAGTGACCTAGATTTGTATGCTAGGATGTCCTTAGGTTACAAATGGAATCAGGGGTATCCAATTTAAGTATCTTGTGCAGATGGTGTATAACCTTATTGAAATTGCATTTCAAAAAGTAGTTCTTGTCCTAAATTTATTTTAATAAACCAGCTATTCAAACCTAGGGTTATTCAAATTAGTAACTAATGATCTGTAGGTTGAAAATTTGGTTCATTACATTTGGAACAGATTTTAAAAATTATAGTAGATAGGCCAAAAAGTAAATTTTAAACTAGAGTAAATGAGTAATGGGTTAGAATAAGTAGTAGCAAATTGACTCAAGTAGGTTTTCATTGATTGTTGCATAGATATTTAAAATTAACCTTTCAATAAAATAGACTGTATTAATAAGTAATGACCTAGTTTGGTCATGCAAATAGGGTCATTGAATTACAATGGGTCAATCTAGGTTGGTAATGTTTTCATTGCAACATCTTGGTTAAATTTGGGGTTAGTGAATTTGAATAACCCTATCATTTTAATAAACAATTTAAATCAAACAACCAAGTGATTCTAAACCTTTTAATTCAAATTGTAATTCAAGAAAAGATTACTATTATTTTTTTAACTATATATTTAGATTATAGTAATAAAATGTCATTTTTATTCAAGACATTCCAGACTCCAAATTCTCTAATACCATATGGGTCATTACTTACTCATCCAAATTTTAGTAGCAGCTATGGTATACAACTGTTAATTTGAATGTTGTTATTCAACATTGAACCCAGGGTCAAATTCAAGTTTGTTTGGGTATTGAAATCTAAACCAATGATCATCATTTCAGGCTCAATGAATAACATTTAGAGTAATGGTGATTTTTCAATGTTGTCTATATTTAATAAGGTTAATAAATTTAAAATTATTATTAACATAATACCATTAAAAACCATGTAAAATATATTACCATGGTTACATTGTGCTTAAATTCCTTAAACGACATTGGATAAATTCATGTGGCAAATTTGTTATATTTATTAAGTAGATAATTACTTTAGTAAAATAATCAATTATTAATTTTTAATATTAAATTCATTTGGCATTACGTTAGTAGCACTCTTTGTAGAATTGACTCTTATTCACATTATATCTTGTTGGATGATCGGGAATAAGGTATTTATTATTTTTGTAGCCTTGACAAAAACCACCAAAAATTTGGCACTGTGAAAGTGTTTTCTATCTATTTTATGCATTCCATTTTTATTCATAGCTTTATTGAGTTGATTGTAGTGATTATATCCCCTTTTATGTTTGATGTACTTAGCCTAACATATTCAAAACATTATTAAACCTTTTATTGAATCCACATTTATAAAGTTAATAATAACAATAGTTTGCAAAAAGTGCATTATTCTATAAACATCAATTTATAGAATATTACTTTAAATTGGTGGTTACATCAAATATCAATATGTTGGTTATACTATTGTGTTGACTATTTTGTTGAATTAATTAACAAAATATTTAATATGTTAAATATTAGGTTAATGTTAATGTTTATTATGTTAATGAATATTTACTTTTTATTATTCTTATTACCAAAAATATCCTTTGATTATATCATTAGCTTTGAATGAATGACTCACAACAAAAAGGTCCAAATTCGTACTTACTTGATTTGGAAATAATCAAAAGCACCTATGGTGTTCTTACTATCGCAATATGATTTTGTGTTTGTATTCAAATATGGTCTTACATTCATGTTTAAGTAACAGCTACCAAAAATGTTATTTATAGATTAACCTAATGATTTCTAAATCTTAATCATGGTAAGATGGTATAATTCAAAATGGTCACATGTGCTAGCTTGATTATGTAACAAGTAAATGATTTTAGTATCTTAAATCACATAAGTATTTTGATTGAACCAATTGAACCCTTTATTACTAAAATTGAGAGTAGAACACCAACATTGGATTGAATACTTGAATAACCCAAGAACATTTCAAATAATTTGAAATGTATTATTTAAACTTATACAATGATTAACCTATGTAAAAAAATGAATATCCATTCGGTCCCAATAAAAAATGATTACATTTGTTAACCAATTAAGAGGGTTTTCATGAATGTTGAAGTCTTTATGGACATTTGATCATTTACCATTACTTTGGTCTAGCAATTGATTTTATATAGATCATGGGCTATACTTGAATTTAAGATCAGGGCTATTTAATGTCAATAGATACTTTATTTGTATCCAATTTGATTAGAGTCCATCAACATGTTAGGTAAGATGTCCTTCCCTAAAATTGCATTTGGTCTTTACTATGTTAAGCTATTATCAAATGCCATTTTATACTAATAGTTACCTATTATTCATTTTAGGTTACCTAATCAGTAACATCATTACATATGCACTCAACTTGCAATACTGGATGGGTCGCTATGAAACACTAATGGAATCAATCAACATTAATTTTAGTTTGAACACATGATCATCCAAGTTATATAAATTAAACTAAACGTTGACTTGATCATTTTATCAAACCAAGGTTCTAGAGTTTTAGTAGCTCCCTAAATCAACATTCAAGTTAAATCTACAATTCTAATATAATAATGGTAGTCAAACATGAATGTTATTGTAACTTAGTATAGAGAATAACATTCGACTAATTTCAATGAATATTACTTAGAGTAAAATGTCTTTTAATGGCCAGATGGTAGACCTTATCAAATTTGCATGTTCGAATTACTATTAATGAATTATGTTATTAAGGTAATATAATGTTATTAACATCTATCTATATGGTTTGGTTGGTGTAACCAATTTAATTGGTATCAATTTACATTTTAGTAGCTAACCCATGTTCATTTTAGTACCAATTGATGGATAGATCATCAATAAAGAATGCCAATTTAAGTGGGGCATTTTTGGTAAGCAAAAAAAAATATGGGTAACTACAATTACCCCAAATAAAAAATCTTTTATGAATGTTAGTATTGACTAACTTGTGCAATTACTTAAATTACATAAATAACACATCTTGGTTGTTTTGCATAAATTGAACAAGAAAGTGTTATTTCTTTAATCTGGCCATCAAAAAAGATTTATGGTAACCAAAATATCAGCAATAGGTTGATTATCATTCCCCATCACTCATTAGGTTCCTCTAAATTACAATGCTAAATTAGTTACATGCCAAACTCAGCCATTTGAACATCCTAATTACAGGTTGTACCTGAATGGGGTATTCAGTTGATGCTAGCTTTTGAAAATTATAATCAATTAGATTATTTAAATTACAATCTTTTATAGGTTAGTAGCTTGCAGTCTGTAGATTAGGCTACATAATTTACTAAACTCTCATATATGAATTTAATTACATATTTGTAGGGATAGATAACCTATTGATCATTTTTTGTTCAAATAAGATCAACATGCCCATCTAGAGGTTAGTTTACCAATGGTCCTCACATATGTCATCTAATTCAAATCAAGATAACCCATTATGAATATAATTGATTACAATAGGTTAAAATGTCAGGTTGAATAATTTTATGTTGTTAGGCCTAAATCCCTAGATCTCTAGTGAGTTTAAAGTCTCCATATAGGTTACTTTATGTAGCTACTTAATTAATAACCTAGAACTAGTTACTAAAATGTTGGTTATTTACAATTATTGATAGAAGACTTTAAATTTGAATAAATTTAGGGATTCAAATTGCTATCAAATGGTTTGATTTAGTCCATTAACTATTTAACCCAAGTTTGGTTTACAAAACATATTGAAATAACAACTAATTGATTCCAAATGTTAACTAACTCTAGGTTAGTTATTAAAAGTAACAACATAAATAGGTTCAAACTCAATCTAGTAAGTGATTGCATTTACTACTTAAACGTCTTAAATATCATTGTTATTTCAATACTGCCAAAACGACATTCAAATAGATCATATTCATTTGGAGCTGCAAATTCTAGGATTTAATTAACTATCCAATTTAAAAAGATGCTTTTTACTTAATAAATTAGAAAATGCAATTACTCAAATCAACCAATTCACATAAATGTCATTTATGGTAAAAAAAAAATGCAACACTCAAATTTAACATCTTTTAACGTAATTTACTTAAGTAGATCATTTTTTATTCCAATAGGATTTATTTTAATTTTTAGTGAATTTAGAGTAACCTTTTATTAAAATTATAAAATTACAATAAAATATTGTAAATTTGAATAATATTTGGTTTGATTTAAGTAACTATTAAAATCAAGGGTTTGAATAGTAGTTAGAATGGAAACAACTTGAATAAGAGTAGTAAATTAAAATTAATTTGGATTGATCAATCCACATGTAGCTTATTAGGTTGATGCCCCATGTAATTACTCAAATTGATTCTTGCACATATGTTAGTTAAATTGCCTTATTTTTAGGCATGTAGTAACCTAGGGTTAAAAGAAGTTTGGCTTGAGATTTAAATGTCTATGCAAGAATCAATTAAGATGATAGCAAAAAAAAAATGGTAAATATTGCATTTTACTTAAATGTATGAATGTTTTGGTTTTTTATTTGGCCTTTATTCTAAAATTGGTGTATTTATGCAATAAACATTTACATTTGGAAAGATAGTAACCTTTCTTGCTATTAAATTACGTCTTTTTACATAAAGGTTTAATTTAAGTGGTACCAAAATCTAGAGTTTTGTATCATTTGATGACCTTTTGGTGTAAATGAGTTCTTGCAAGTAAAGGAGAAAGTTGGTTAGGAAGAAATGAAGGGATAATTTCATTCTTCTAAAATTCAACCATTCAATACTTGTAAGAAAGCACAATTAAGTTTGACAAACTCCTTTGTTTCATGGAATTCAACGAATTCAATAGACAATCTAGATGGTCAAACAAAGCATCAGATTCTTATACTATTACATTACATGATGATGTTTGTGACTGCTATTAAAACAAAGGGTAATTCTGACCTTGAGATTGCAAAAATAATTACAAGTGGATTTATAGAACAACATAAAGGTTGGTGGGATTTTTATTTGCCAATGAGACAAAACAACAAACATTTTGTATAGCTAGGACTAAATTTGGAATATTGCTTTCTAATTGTGTTAATACACTTATTTATACTATTACCAATCATTTTATTGGTATTGCCACTTCATTGGTTGATAAGACTTATGAGCAACTCAATAATTTGAGATGCCTAGACTTATTGTATTGTTGATGATATAAAGATGTGTTCTTTTCCAAGGTTTTTACTAGAGAAAATTGCTAGAATATTTTTTGGAGAGAAAAGGTTCTTTCAAGGTTACCTACCTTATTTGATAAAAGAGTTAAAACTCAATTAAATCTAATTATGCAAGAACTCTTAATTATAATCAATATAAATATGAAGAATTAGCAATTGAAGTAGTAGCTGAAGAAGTTAAACTCTATAATGAAATGAAATTACATAAGCAATTGTAGGATGAAAAAGCTTAAGGTAAGAAAGCTTTAGGAAGCTTTTGTGAGAAAATGGGTTATCCACCCATTAGATATCCTACAAAATAAAAGACAAGGCTTTTATAAGGTCTAGGAAGCCAAAAAGAAAAGAAAAGAATAAAATCCCTCCATGTAAAAAGATTATTGTTTGCTATAAATGTGGAAAATAGAGCAATATTCTAATAAGCACAAAACAAAGCAAAAGCTTCAAGAAATAGCTATAAGTAAAGATCTTAAAAGATCATTGATGCATATTTTCTTATTAGAAAATAAATTTCATTCAAATTTTGAAAAAGAAGTTATAAAAGAAGATATTTCTTCTTCCACTTATGACTTTAAGATAGAAGAAAGTTGTGATGGTCAATGTGACCATGACAAGGCTTATGTAAGCAAAATGACTTATTAGTCTTGGCAAATGAAGATAATATGATTTTAGATCTTATTGGTAAAATTCCAAATCCGAAAGAAACATGTGAACAATTATAAAAATATTTACATATGACAAAATGTCAAAATAAAGAGTCTAGTACAATGATTATGCAACCTCAGGAAAATTACAATTTAAGTATTGTTATGCAATGTATAAAAATGGTACACTAAAGTTAACAACTAGAGAAGAACCATTTATTAAAAACATAAAGCTGAAATTCATACTTTGAAACTAGAAATAAAATAGTTAAAAGAATGAGTTTTAATTTTGGAAACTCTACTTGATAACAGGGAAGACAACTCTTTAATTCTTCGAGAAACTTCCTTAAAGGAAGATGCAAATATTGAAAGTCTTCAATATGTTAACCTTATCGACAAGGTTATTACCCATAAATGGCATACAAAGATTATAGTTGTCAACAATGAATACTTTTTTTTCTGCCATCATCTTAATTGATTCAAGCAATAATATGAATTGTATTAATGAAGGTACAATACCTTTAAAATACTTTCAAAAACATTAGAGGCATTAAACACTGCTAATAAAAGTAAACTTATTATTAGTTACAAATTATCTGAAGTAATTATCTGCAATGAAGGAATTTATCTTAAAATTCTTTTTTTGCAGGTTAAGAATTTATCCTAGTATTATACTTTGGTAAATCCTTTTCTACTTATGCTTTAGCCAAATAAATAAATTAATAACAAGAGTATTTATGCATAAATTAGTGGAAAGCATATTAGCTTTGAATTTATATTTATCCCTTAATATCAAGAGATAGATTTACTTTAGAAAAATATTGAGAGGAAAGAAAAATTTATTTCTTCACCTCAAGATGAAATTGCATATAAACATTTATAAGAAAGACTTTCTTCTCTTGTTATTACAACAAAGATACAAGAAATAAAAGACATTATAAAATCAAGGATAAGTTAAAAAATTCCTACTACTTTCTAGGAAATGAATAAACATGTTGTTGAATTACCCTATGAGCCCAACTTTAATGAAAGTTAGATTCCCATTAAAGCCAGAACCATTGCTATGGGCCCTTGACATTTGGAAATCTATAGGAAAAAGATACAAGAGCTCCTTAAGAAAGGACTTATTTGGAAAAGTACAAGTCCATGATGTTGTTTTGCATTTTATGTAAAGAATAAAGATAAATTGGAATGAGGGGGTCTTAGATTAGTTATTAACTATATACCCTTAAATAAGACATTATGTTGGATTAAGCTTCCTATACCTAATAAAAGAGATTCACTCAATTGTCTTTATGAAGCCAATATATTTTTAAAATTTAATATAAAATATGGTTATTGGAAAATTCAAATTTTTGAGAAAGATAAGTATAAAACATACTTTATAGTACCATTTGGGCATTATGAATGGAATGTCATGCTTTTTGGCTTAAAAAAATGCTCCTTCTGAAATTTAGAAGATCATGAATGAGATATTTGATACTTATTTTGCATTTATGATTGTTTATAATGTAATGTGCTAGTTTTTTCTAATACCATAAAACAACATTTTAAACATTCACTTTATTTATTAATGTAATGAAAAAGGTAGGATTGGCTACTTCAATAAGAATGTTGAAGTTATTTTAAAATAGGATTTGTTCCTTGGTCACTTCATTGAAAATGGTTCTATTATTCTCATTAATAGAGCAATTGAGTTTGCTATAAAATTTTTGGATGAAATTAGAGGCAAATAACAACAAGAAGGATTTTTGGGAAGTCTCAATTATATTTTAGAATATTATAAGGATTTAACCTATAATGCTAAACCTCTATTTAAAAAAATCAAAGAAGAATCAATCTTCATCAACGAAGAAACATACACAAGTTGTTAAATAGATAAAATTTAGAGTTAAATAACTCCTTTGCTTGGCTATACCCCATCTAAATGCCTTCAAAATTGTTGAGATAGATGCCTTTGACAAAGGTTATGGTAGTATCCTAAAGTAGTGCCCTCACTCTAATGAATGGCTACCTTGCTTTATCTCTAGGGTATGGAAAGGTGTTAGAGTTAATTACTTTATGATTAAAAGTGAAATTCTTTCTAAGATTTTATGACTTCAAAAGTTTGAAAGTGATTTATTAAATAAAAAATTTTCTTTTGAGAATTAACTGCAAAGTAGTAGAAGATGTTCTTACTAAAGATGTTAAGAACATATCATCAAAACAAATCTTTGCTAGTTGGCAAGGAATATTAATTTCTTTTAATTTTGATATTGAGTTTATTAAAGGAAATTCTAATTCTCTCCTTGATTTCCTAACTCATGAATTTTTGTAAGGTTCATTGAAAGAATAAACACCTACTTTTATAGGGACCTTAGTCCTTAACAAAGTCAATTATTTCACCAATAAAGAATAAATCAAAAAATTCTAAAGTTGAAAAACTTCAGGATGATGCTTATGAGCATGCTCTGGATAAAGGGTTAACTTACCCATTGGTTCCAAAATATTTGGATTATTTATATTCCATTAAGAATAATTATGCTTAGCTTCTACCTAATAAGGTAGCAAGATTTTAACTTAGAGATGACACTTATCCTCATACGCATCTTAAAGCTTACTCTATTATCAATAGATTTTGTATAAGATTTGATTAGTGGTTATTAAACCTATGAGAAGACGTTTTGGTACTTCTTTTGCTAATTATAAGGATTCACCTTACACCAAGTTCAAGATAAAGAAAGATTTTTATACAAAAAATTGGCAAGGAGACTTATTCTCTACCATAGAATTAAAAGATTGGGGGAAGGTTAAGACCTTCAATTAGTTTGATTATATAAAAGCATGGGAAAAGGCTTTTCTTTGATACCATTCTTAGAAAAACTAAAACTAAAAAATAGAAAGCAAAGCAAGCTCATAATACTAATCAAGTAGTTACAAAACTAAGTAAGAGAAAGAAAAAATCTTACAAAATAAGAGCCTTATTCACAAGACATTCCAAGGAAAAAAAGGATTGAGATAGAAGAGAAAAATTGTGAAGAGGACGATCCTCTCATATGGACTTTTAGTCCTATTTATAAGGGTTTAACCCATCATAAGATCCTCTTCATGTAGGCATGTGACTTAAAGTAACCTTTAAAAGAGTTAATTTAATAAAGTGATTCCTTTTGGCTATTTTTGATAAAAGTGACTTTGCAAAAGTAGCTTTACAAAAGTAGTTTATTAAAAGCCAACAAAGTTTTTTGGCATTTAGAGCTCCTAGGGATCTTGGGAATCTCACATGATATCGCTTGGACAATTCATGGTGTCTAAACCAACAATACCCATAACACATTGATTAGCCTCCTTTTTGTTCCTAGAACAGATGGAAGATGTTTTGGAGAGGGATAAATTGAAATGATAAAGGGCTAAATCTCAATGAATCATGGTAACAAGGCTACTTTTCCACTAACAATACACCATCACATATTCAAGTTGTCTGCTAAGGATTTCACCCATGACTAGGTAAAAATTGTAATTCAATGGGGCAACTTCAACTTGTCCACTACAAGTGCTTGTTGAACATATGCCACATGCCTAAGCTTGTTGTATATGTATTTACCTCATGCACTTGTCTAATTAGGGCATCTTGACTTATCCCAAACTATTGGGAGTTTTCTGCCACATTGGAAATCAAATTCCTTGCATCATACAACATCTTGTTCACCAAAACTCCTCCACTAGTTGCATCTATCATGTTCCTCTATATAAAAAGTAAATCCCCATAAAAGAAGGTAAGCATTTATATGATTATTCAATTGTATAATAACACTTTAATTTTTTTAGAGGTCTTAGATTTAAAAAACATAAATGGATTGTGGTATTACATTAGTAAAGGCTCTTAAATCTAATATAACTCTTTCAATTCTAGTATTTTTTATTTTGCATGAGATTATGAATATATTTGGAACTTTGCATTTAGGGGGAAGCTTCCTTTGGAGAACTATGAATATATTCTCCCCCACTTTAATCTTTTCAATAGTAGTCTCCATTCGTGAACTAGCATTGCTAACCTCCTTTATGGACTAAAGACTATGCACTGTTACCCTCCCATGCAAGCCAAAGGTGGGCTTGCACACTATGTTGAGTTAACCTTCTTAGATGAGTTTTGCATTACTAGCCTCCCTTGTGCCTTTAAGGTTGTGCAACGTAAACCTCCCTTGTAGGCTATAAGGTATACAGGTCTAAGGAGACCATAAGGCTGCTGCAAAAATGGTGCCATGCCATTAGGGCAAAACATAGCCTATTGATTGAGTAGGGAACAGCATTAAGGCTACAACACAAGTCCCTTGGTACGTAGTTAGAGATGGTGTGCATGCAACAATGCAAGTGCCCTACATGTGGTCAGGGGTGCTGGCAGTCACACCAAGGATGTTCATCCATAACCATTTGACACATTAGAGCAGCAACATTTGCTATGGTTAAGCCTCTCCAATACTTAGTGGAGATAGTTTGTCATATTTTATGCAACAAGTGGTTGGCCCTTGAGCACCCAAGGCAATTCATGATGTCCAAACAAATAACTTCCCACCAAAGGACATTAGTCTCTCAACCTATAACCATCTATATACATGTGCTAGCTAGTATCAAGCACTCTAGAATGTGATTTGTAGGAATGCTTTGCATCTCTTAGGAGACCAAGGATTGCCCACCATCGCATGGACAAATCACGGTGTCTAAACCAACAACACCCCACACAAACACATTCATTAGCCTCCTTTCTATTCCCATAAAAGATGGAAGGTGTTTTGGAGGGGGATGAACCAAAGTGACTAAGTGCTAAATCTTAATGGATCATGGTAGTAAGGCCACTTTGCCACTAACAATACCCTATCACATATTTAAATCATCTATTCTACCCATCACTTGGTAAAAATCATAATTCAACATGCCAACTTCAACTTGTTCACTATAGGTACTTGTTGACCATATGCCACATGCCTTAACTTGTACATTAGAAATTTGTTGCTAAAGAGTTGATGTATTTACCTTATGCACTTTTTTGATTAAGGCATCTTGTCTTGTCCCAAACTATTGGGAGTTTTCTACCAGATTGTAAATCAAATTCCTTGTTGCATACAATATCTTATCCATAAAAGTTCCTCCACTTGGTGTATCTATCATGTTCCTCTTTATAAGAACTAAACCCTCATAAAAATATTAAATCAATAACTAATCACTTATCTGGTGGTATGGATAGCTTACATGCAATTTCTTGAATCTCTCACAATACTCATAAAGGGTCTCTCTATTATATTGATGAATACTACATATTTCCTTCTTTATGTTTACAGCCCTAGAAGTAGGAAAATATCTTTCCAAAAACCGCCTCTTCGTCTCATTCCATGTTGTGATTGACCCTAACTGTAGATAGTAGAGCTAATCCTTGGCATCATCAACTTAGGAGAAAGGAAATGTTCTTAATTTTATCTACTCCTTTATCATCCCCATTGGCTTGAACAAACCACCTAAAACTCCTTCAAATGCTTGTTGGGATCCTCTCTTACATGACCACAAATTGTGGGTGATAAATATATCAATCCCAACTTAAGCTTCAAAGTTTCATCTTATTCGAGATATTTGTATACACAAATGTTATAAATGAAAGTTAAGTGCAACAAGCTCTTTCAAAGTCCTATTATTTGTAGCCATTTCCTTAAACTTAAAGTTACTAAATGAGCTCTTAAGTACGAAATTAAGTACTATGTTGGTGCTATGCAATGTATTCACAAATTTAACTTGGTTCTATTGAACCTTTCTCCATAACCTATTCAAGGTTCTTTAAGTAAAGGATAAAAAATGTCTTTAAACCATAAATAAACACAAAATAGAGAATAAACATTCAAAAATATCTCAAGAAAAGTAGAAATTTATAAACAAAATTGCTAAAATCCTATCAAATTACATTTTTAGGGCTTAAAAGGGTAAGGCCAATGGTAGGGTGACTAAGTAGAACAATGTCTCTCTTGAAACAGTGTAAGCTCATCACATAATTCAAGTAAACTTCCTTTGGGAATAGTGCAACATAACCAAAAACCAAAAATACGTAAAAACACTTAACTTTACACTTAAAAAGGAATATAATCACTACAATCAACTAAACAAAACTATGAACAAAAATAGAATGCATAAAATTGGTAGAAAACACTCCCAAAAATGATGCTAAATTTTTGGTGCTATTGTCAAGACTACAAAAAATATTAAGTACCTTATTTTCAATTATGCAACAAGTGATAGTGTGAATAATGTTTGATCACATAGGGAGTGTTATTAACATAATGTCAAATAATTAAACTTAAACACACTAATATGAATGGGGGGGTTATGTAGAATTCTAATTTTATAATAATTAAAGTAAACTACTTGATTGGACAAAACAACTTATAAAAATATAAATTAACAAAATTCCAATTATTGGTTCATTTGTAGCAATGATATTTGATATTTTTAATTATCTAGAATATTGTCTAAATTTTTTTAGAACTATTAATGCTAAATAATGACAAGCTATACTACTTAAATTCTCCCTTAAATATTCATTAAGTAGAATAAGCTCTTCACTCAAACCCTAGCTCTTATACTCTTGGAATATGCTATCTGGAGTTATATACTAGCAACCTTACAAATCAAGAAAATAGGTTAATTTAAGTAATAATCACATAAGCTTGGATTGTTTAACTTGTGTTGAGTTGTAGATAACAATAAGATGAAAACTTGTCCTTAATCCCTTATTGTTAATTTCTACTTAGTGATTAGGGATAGGATAAATATGGGTCACTATCCTTATCTCTAGCAATTAAACATTATTTAATCAATTTAGTAGGCTTAACTGAATGAAATAAAATAACAATCTTTGAAAATTTTAATCAAAATAACTCAAATAATTCTAATTAAAAAGAAAACATCATAATAAAATAATTTATTCAATCAAAATACCAAATAATTTGAAATCTGCTTAAACTATTGAAAAGTTCTAACTACATGTACAAAAAAGAAACCAAATGCTTACTAAAGCTATGTTTGCTACCCTCATTGAATGTTTATCTCCACCTCTTTCCTTCTTAGATTTTTAGTAGTTAAAAAGGTCCTTCTTATAACCTAGAAAATGTACATAAAAGACATAAGAAAGCCTTAAGAAATGAAAAAAAAAATCTACTAAATTCTCGTAGTTATAATAAACTTGTTTCATTAATTATGATAGATTTCCTATAATGAGTTCTATGTTGATTCCAAAATAGATATTGCCTAAATTAGGGTATTCCTTCTTCATCAAAATTGTAGTCCTCTACTTAGCTTCCCAATGCATCTATTATTGCCTAAAACAAAGGTCAAGAGCCCAATTTATAAGCTAAAAACTAAGACAAACTCAATCTACCCCATGATAGATTCTAAAGCAAATTCTGAACTAATTTTGGACCATTAAAAAACTATTGTGAGTTTGGATTTATTCATAACAATTGTATGCCTAAATGTGAACTTCAATTTAGGCTTTTGAGTTAATTGATTTAGATATCCAAGGGTCATGTTATGCCCATTTACATGTTAGTGCTTGGACAAGAATCCTACTCCAATTAGGATTTAGGCTTTAGTTTTTTGCCTTGTTTTTGGACCAAAGTCTTAATACATAAACAGACTTAGATTTGGACTCATGACCCCAATCTACAAAATTTGAAATGACTACTACAACTCTAACTAAAGACCACTTTTCCAATTGGAACCTTTAAGTCAACAAAAAACCTAAATTAAGCAACAAAGGTCAAAGTGATGAAATGTAGGAATTTTTCCTACTAAAACACCAAATTCTCAAAACTTTCTCAAAACATACCTAAGTCATACAAGGCCTCAAACAAGTATTTTTGACCAAGGATCTTTACAAAGGATACAATGCTTAGTACCTTACACTCACGTGTCTCTTCTCCTTATTGTGAGCCTTTGGCTACACACACTTACTTATAGAATTTGTAGTCAACACCCTTAACTATATAAGTTTGCATGACTTGGCTTCCCAGCTAATCATGCCTTGGTGGACTATATGTTTTCATGGGTTAATGGCAGAGGAAAATGCCCCAACTTTCCTATTTTGTATCCCATGCTCTAAGGAATTTAGAACATCCCACTTTCTCCAACTGGGATTAAGACCTCACAATTTCAATTTTTTAGCTAAGAAACTCTTCATCTTCCTTTGATACTGAGAAATTATTTGAAATTTAAAATTAAAAGTGGTGTGAACCTTTTTAACACTTTGAGCATTCCCACATTAATCCCTTGTTCTCTCACTATCTCATTATGTGCTACAAAAGTTTCTAATTTCTTACATTCCTTCCATATAGTCCTTATTTGCTTTTCTCTCTAACCTATTGAACAACAAAACCACCATCACCACCTACCATCTTTCTATTTGTGGATTACAAACAATTATCAAGACCTCATAATTTCCAAATTATCTCCCTTTCCTGTTTTCAACTTTATTTTTCCTTTGGCATTAGTTTATTTACAATTCTTGTGATTGCCTCTCTAGAAGACAAATCTAAAAATGGTTAAACTTTTAAAGAAAAAAAGAATGGTAATCCTCTATTGACTTTTTAGTTTTATATCAAATGTTTCTTTACAGATTTCTTGGTGAAATCTCATGTTCATTTATTTTAAAAACTGTAATTTTCATTTTTAAAAAACTATGATTTTTCTATTTACAAATCATTTCTTTCATTCAAGTGCTTCAATGCCATTGAATTGACTTCTAAAATTGGGTTGGAACCATAAGAATTAAACCCTTAAGTGTAGTCAAACAAATTTGCATTATGATTTGACCTAGTATTGCTAGAATCTTCATTAATAACACTTTTATGGGTACTTTAGCCATGTTAGTAAAAACCTTCCCTATAGTTTTGTTCTTCTACCCCATATAGTTATGTTTAGCAAATGGAGGCCACATGATGATATTGTTGAAATGATTGATAACATGCGTTGTTAAAATCCCTTATTCATTTAATTATAAAATTATGCTTTTCAAAGTCTCATTAAATTGCTAGCAATTATGAATGGCTATTGGTTTGGTTATAATGTTGACATTCATGTTGACTTTATTTGATGTTAGCATATGTTTAGCCAATAGAAACTATGAAATGAATAGAGAAAACATGTTTTTAACAGCTTGTGAGTTTAAAGCCAAAGTGGACAAAGATAATGAATCACTAGAATTTTTGGAAAACTAGTATGATGTTATGGACAGTGATAGGTTGTTAGATTAAATGTTAAGAAACATGTCTCAAGTATCTAGGAAAAGATGGGTGCCATTGGGTCATACAATACATAAATTGACATGGATAAGAAAGAATTTTAAGGAGTTACTTAATCATCCAAATGAGGAGGTACTTGATCAACATTCCTAGGCATACCTTCTATACATATTCAAGAAAATATTATTTCTAGATAGGTGTGGTAATAATATTTCAATCATCTTTCTCTTATTAGGATTATTAGATAGCACCTCCAAATTCTTTCTTTACCACCCATTGCATTTATCCTATCCAAAGTACTTGAGACATGTTGCTTAACTATTGACCACACAACTCATCATTGGATTTTCATCCACTAGAAATCTGATTATCTAATAGATTAATCAAACTAATGTACACTTTTTCTTATTGCAAGTAAAAAGAAACCATTCATAACATCATACTAGTTTTCCAAAATATTTAGCAATTCATTATCTTGGTTCTCTACCTTCAAATGCTCATGATGTTGAAAACTTAATTTTTTCTATAAAGTCAATATGAATGTTAGCATTATAAGCAAACTAATAGTAATAGATAATTGCTTGAACTTTAATTAAACTTTTCAATAAAAGAAAAAAAAACATATTTATAATTAAATGAACAAGAGATTTTAGTGTAGTGTAGTTTTAATCCATTTAACAATATCAACATATGGTCACCATTGGCTATACATATAACTACAGGGATTAAAGAACAAAATTGTAAGGAAGATTTTAGCTAACATGACTAAAACACACATAAAACTATGGTTAATGAAGATTCTAGCAATATTGGTTTTGATCATAATGCAAATTTGTTCAACTAACCATAAGTCTTTCATTCTTATGGTTCAAACCCAATTCCAGTAGTTTGCTCAAAAGGTTAGAACAAACAATGACATTGAATTTTTGAGCTACCTATTAAATGATAACACTTAAATCAAAGAAACGTCATTTTTTTTTTAAAAAATAATAATAGTCTTAAAAATGAATGAACATGGGATTTCAGCAAGACATGTGCAAAGAAACATTTTGATATAAAAGTAAACAATCAACAAGGGATTATTAGTCTTTCTTTCATCAAACAAATGACACTATGCAAGCATACTATGCTAAGATTTCTTAACCATCATTGTTAAGGCAAATATCATGTTAAGGACTTGGTTTTTGGGCCAACTACTAGGTTATGCTCACATGAGGCAATCTTCCACTACTGTTCGCACTCCCAAGGATTTGGAGGTGGCTTGGACAAAGTTGTGTGACACTTAAGTAGACATGCCCTTGGCCAAAAAGCTTTGGGAGCAACTTACATTCAAAGACTTGACATTTCAAGGGATTTTGCAATTCCCACCAATAGATGATTGCCCTCACAACAAATGGGGCAGGTGGGGTATGTGCACTGCCGATCACTTGGCTTCAGGTGGTAAAATGTGTTTGCAGGTAGTTTTGCTGTAGAGCTTTTGACAATAATCCTTCCATAAGTCCACCTATGATAACCTTGTTTGAACTTCTCACAACATTGTCAATAGGAAACCACCCATGTTGTCATAATTCAATCACATCATCAAACCATTCAATTAGTATGAGGAATGAGCAACATGTACAAAGGGTTAGGAGATAATAAACACAAGCTAATGACATGCAATCTAACTTGGTCCACACTATAAGCCCTTACCTTGCTTGCCTTACCTACTTCCCAAGAAGCATTATTTCAATTGAGTATTAAAAAGTCAAGCACACTTACCAATATCTTGCTAACATCGTAAGCTAAGCTTGGATTATTTAACTTGTGTTAAGTTATTGATAATATTAAGATAAAACTTTTCCATAATCTCTTATTAAGTTCTTCTCAGAGATTAAGGATAGGATAAATATGGCTCATAATCCCTAACTCTAGCAATCAAGGATCATTTTAATCAATTCAAGAGGGCTAACCAAATGAATTCAAACAATAATCATTCAATAATTTAATCTTAATGACTCAAACAATCCCCATCAAAAAGAAACAACATAACAAAATAATCTATTCCATCAAAATACCAAATGTTTTGAAAATTCTCATAACTATTAGAAAGTTCTAGATACACCTATTTAAAAGAAACAGAATTCTTGCTAAAGTTATGTTTGCTATTCTCATGTGTCTTTCTCCCATCTCCTTCCTAGAATTTTAGTAGCTAAAAAGATCCTTTTTATAACTTAGAAAATGTACATAGTCGACACAAAAAAAAAAAAAATCCCTTAGACACTCCAAAAAAAATCTCCTAAACTCTCAAGATTACAATAAACTAGTTTCCTTAATTGTGACAAAATTCCTCTAATGCGTTCCAAGCTGATTACTAAATAAATATAGTCTAAATTAAGGTTTGCCTACTTTAATGAAGTTATATTCCTCTTCTTTTGCTTTCCAATGCATCCAATATTTCCTTAAAACATTCCTAAAAATGAGGAAATGTACATAAAAATGCTTTGCATACTCATGTTTAAGTCATCATTCGACATAAGTGTCAACACTTTTGGTGAAGTACCTTAATTACTAGGTATCTTCAATAACAAAGTAGAATTAATTTTTTTTTTTTCTTTTAGAAAAAACCCTCATTTACTTAAACTCAAGTTTAAGGCTAGCTTCAGAAGAACAATTTTGAAGACGAACCATAAACTGCTTAATCATGCTTCATTACAAAACATACATAACTTAGCAAGAAGCATTGTTTTAACTGAGTATTAAAAAGTTATGCACATTAGCCACTTTTTCATAAAACATTGCTAACATTTTAAGCCAAGAAATATATCATAACATGGCTCATAAATATTTCAATCTGTTCATTATTAAAGTCCATTATCAAGGTACCCTTATGCACATCAATCCTCATCCTAGCTATCTTCAAGATGGCTCTAAAATCTAACATAGCTCTTTCAAATAAGGTATTGCCTATTTTGCACAAGATGGTGAACATACCTAGATTTTTGCTCTCAAGGGTATGCATTGATACAAGGTATCACCAAATACTTGCATTTCCTTGTCAAGGGGCTTAAAAGGCTAAGCTAACACTAACCTAATGCAAAAATTCACGCAAAGTACTACCAATTTGCTTGCATTTCCTTTTAACATAGACTTGTAAGCATTCAGTGGCACCTTGCACCAATGCTTAGTCTAGAATTGGTGTGAGATGGGCACATCAAGGGAAACAAAGTGAATGTGGAAATAAATGTGCATGGTAGCATGTTGAGGGAGGCTAGATGCAAGCTTTGGCATTAGTGTCCAATGAGAAAAGAGTTTGACTTGGGAAAATGAGTGGCATTACTAGCACATTGCGGAAGCATTGCTAACATGGCTTAGTCAACACTAGCATGGCTAGTATGGAAGTAGAGTGGCTGAGGAATTTCCTAATGGACATTTCATTATGGTGGAAACTAACACCATTAGTGTTGATGCATTGTAATAACCAAGCCATCATTGCTCATGCAAAGAGCAAGTTATATAATGGGAAAAGCAAGCATATTCATCTAAAACATGAATTGGTTAAGCAATTATTAAACAAATGATATTAATTGATTTTGTAAAATAAGAGATGAATCTAGTGGATCCTCTAACTAAGCCACTAGGAAGAAAGTTAATGGAAATTACATTAAAGGGAACAGGACTAAAGCCTATGAAGCATAGTCAAGAATGATGAGAACATGGCCTTTATGATACAAGATCCTTTGAAATAGGTTCATATGGGTAACAATAAGTTACTAATTGACCTTATATGCACTATTCAAATTATAAAGTCCCTTTTTATGGTGTAAATAGTTCAATAATTCCAATGTTGAAGGTTGAGTTATACTCTTAATGAATTCTATAACCCTTATGAGTGGTTTGTAATTGGAATACATACTTGATAGATTCAACTATATGAGAGTGAAGTGGGGTTGCTCCTGTAAGGTCTTAAGAAAAATCTCTATAGCTCACATGAAAATAAATCAAGTGAGCACAACACCTTACAAAATTAAACTGTATTAAACAATATAATCTCAAAAAATATAACATGAAGACAAACTCGTTATTATTCATAAAGAAGTCATGGCTCATAGAAACCTTTAATTTCACAATCTTTCTAAATATCAAAACTTGTATGTTCAAATTTTTAGTTCATAACCCAAAAAGCACTAAAAGCAATGCACTATATGCTCATTGGTTAATCTAATAAAGTTTCGTCTTTTAAAATATGTGGGCTAATGTTAGAAAAAACAAGTATATTTTAAAAAACTTGTATCTCATATCAAAAAGCTAGTTATTTTTATCTATTGAAAAACTACTCATTTTATGTCTGTTGAAAAACTAGCCATTTTTTGTCCATTGAAAAACTAGTCATCTTTATCCATTGAAAAACTAGCTGTTATAACAATAAAACCACTATAACCACCTGTCATTATCTTTATTCTTAATAGTCATCTTTATAAAAAATTAAACTAGAAGTAATATATAAGGAGCTTTCTCTTTAAAATTTGTTGGACTAAGCAACTTAATACTATTTATTTTTGTTACCTTACTATTTGAAGTGCATATTAGTGGAAAGGTCTAATGTATTCTAAGAGGAAGCCACTGTAACCTACTATACTAGGACATTGCTTATAAAAGTAAAATGCATCAGACATCAAATTTTTCTATTTAGCTTAATTTTTGTCGCATTTATATTTTGCATATTTTTTTCTTTTCTCAACATATATAATAGGGAAATTGTATATAAAAAGGTACAACATTGTGTGCATGAGATAATCACGTTGCAAATATAACAAAAAATAGCTTAGTTTCATTTACCCAATCCCATATGATTTGCAACATGGCAAGCAAAAACTGCAACACTTCTTGAGGTTACTATTCATTTTAAGGGTTCGACATGGTATCTATAATGTCTCACCCTAACGTTTGTTCTCCATTATCCAATACCACTGCAGCCAACACTTAATGTAGATGTTCTTAGTTGTAACATTTGCATTCTACATGCAGTTTTAATATCACAGTATACATTTACATTGTGGTGTTTGCACTTTTAGATTTGCTTGAATGATTGAGATTGGATGGGATAGATTCTCTTGAGCCAATCGAAACTGTGCCTTGTATGATGTACTGTGTGACGTTTGAAGATTCATTGCTTTTGCTGAACGAGATCCGTAATGTTATTGATGGACTCACTCTGGAGTTTGGTGCGCAATGGGTTCGCTGTTTTCTGTTCACAAGGACAAGAGGATGCAGACTATGCGCACATTCCTCTTCAAGACATCTGTAACCACCTATGACATGTGCGCCGACCAATTGCCTAGGAAGCAATGCGGATAGGCCCATTATCAACTCGTCCGATTCTCAATAGCTGCCAGTAATTGCCCACCCCAAACCCTTTTGTCTATCATTTTGATCGTAGGCAGCAAATGACTTTTGGTAGTATATGAATTTACATTGATTTTCTGAGCTGTGTGTATGTGCCAACCAAATATGTATTAGAAGGTGGCAGCTTGCAGGTTATTTGTGGGTTGGGTGGATAGCCATTATAGCATATGACCAATAGCATTGGGTGTAGCGATATGTTAATGTAATGTCAATGGAAAGCAAGTTTAGTGGTGCAACAAACTTTTATCCAAGAAATGCAACACATTAAACCACATAAGATTGTTGAGCCCAGTGACACTATTGCTTTCACTTAGTGCACGGCATACAAGATACAGTCCAAAGCTAACCACATTTTATTTATGCAAATAGGTCAAATATCTCATGAACCCTTTGTGTATTTTATGAAGAGGGACTAAATCCAAGTGAAATTGGAGCTACCGTAATATGCTGGGACAAAAACCTATGTTCTGAAGATTGCCAAATGTATAAATTACCTCAATTAAATGTTGTACTTTTGTTGGGACATAGAACAATTTACTTATTCTCGTTATTCAGTGTGCAAGTGATGTGTTGTAATATCGCACAATAATTTATTCGCTTGTGTTAATTTCAGAAAAAACAAAAATACAACACCATGTATTAAGCTATGCAACGAGAAAATATAATAACATATGTCATTTAAGTTTCGTACATGACACATACAAAGATCGCGGGATATGTGCATACAAAACATTAAGCTTCATTTGATAAACTAAGTTACCAATCACACTATAAACTTAAAATGAGCTACTAAAATTTGTTGGGTTAATTTTATCCCCCAAGTTGACATCTCCAAAGGTCATATATGTGGGAATTTAAGGTTAAGTTTAGTGCAACAATACATTTAATTCGTTATGTACTATTTTTAATGTAACAAACCTCTCACATTGGAAGGGAAGGCAGCAAGATCATAGTTTATAAGTTGTAGACAATGTACCAATTAGATCTTTTCTAGGCTAAGGTTGCCTAACTTGGTGTGAAGACTTCTTGTTCATCTCATTATAAGGTGATAACGAGTAGGTCTGTCCATCTGAGAGTTTTTGATCATTATAAATGATATTAGAGTCATACACCAATAAGTGTAGGAGCTAAGTGTCATACAAGACAAGTTGCTACTCTGTACCTTTACCTTCGCTAGAGACTCTGCTAATATTATGTTTTACTTTACTTTTGTTTTTTTTTCATTTTTCACATATAAAATATCGAGTTGCACTCCTAAGGTCAGTTAGCTAGTTGAACCCAGATTTAAGTTCATAATTGGATTGTAATGCTTTGTACTTGAACTGCTAGTTTGCATTCAATTCAATTTTTGTTTAGACTAACTATTATATTTCTCGATTTTTTTCTGTCCTTAGGCTTGCAGGTACCCTAAAATGGGTCCTCTATCTGGGATAGTTGTGTTGATCATAGCCTTTGATGGGGATTTAACTTTTAATATGGGTCACTGATTGAATTTATAAGTTGGCTACCAATTGCCTGGAATGGGACATTATTTAAGGTCAAGTAACCAACAATTTTCAATTGATTTCTATTT
The DNA here is from genome assembly GCA_037832385.1 of Rhizophora apiculata. Taxonomy (NCBI): domain Eukaryota; kingdom Viridiplantae; phylum Streptophyta; class Magnoliopsida; order Malpighiales; family Rhizophoraceae; genus Rhizophora; species Rhizophora apiculata. The sequence goes on along the minus strand of CM075439.1, from coordinate 8,565,246 downwards.
TTTATCAACAATCCACATAGACTGTACATGCAAAGCTCTGCATAGTTGGAGCATTGAATGCCAATTGTTATTTCCCAAAATCAAATGGTCTCGATTACACAAACCTGGTGATATGTAATTGAAAACTTGAGAAACTTAGCCACACGTCCCCCAATATAGTGAACATAATAAATTGCAACTAATAATGAAAGATACTAAGATTTCAAATCGCTTCCTTGCATCCCAGTAATTGTCTTAAGCTGATTGGGTGCTTTTTAATTTAATGACATAACTTATAATGGACCTCCACTATGACCAATGACCTGAAAGACTCCCTATCTTAGTAAACAACAAACACAAATGATGCCGACCGGTTCTCTCCCAAGTGTTTTGTGAAGCTAATTCCCAAATGTTTTCTGAAGCCAACACGGTATCATATAGCAGGAATAAGCTTTCAAAAAATTCCTCTTTCCCTGTTGTGAATGCAAAAATACTAATACCTGTACAACTAGCGATTATTCAATTACTGTTCATCTTTCATTATTGTTACACAGTGTGATTGTAGACAAAGCCGAAAAAACCAAACTACATATAAATTAGAGACTAATTGTCCCATTTGCATTTGCAGTAAGCACCAATTTTACATTAAAAATCACTCTAAATTACAAAGAGAACAAATGACTGGATGCTCTGGTCCAAAGACAACTCCACTATAATCAATAAGTGAATATAATATAGGTATACAACCTTAATTACATCAAACAAATTGAAAAATTCAATTTGGACCCAATGAGAGGCTAATGAGTTGACCAAAACTAACGAGTCACATTCTGTGAGCTACAACTCAACAAACAGACCTCAAAACAACAATCTAACCATTCAAAACGAACATATAGATGTCCCCTACCAGTAGACCAAAATTCAACTCAATTGGACCACAGATCATTGTTCGTCTATACAGTTTACTGAAACTGTCACAGATGAGAAAATAGAAAGTTACCTTAATTCAGGGGTCTCAATTATGAAACAAAACCTGCCCTTGCAAATTACCAAACCACAATCCAACTATCCACAATGAAGATATATGTGCCTTCTAACTACTAACCAAAAATAAGCTTGATCCAACCACAAGCAACCTTCCAATTGTGTGATTGATCAAAACTGCATGCAAAAAACCACACAAAATGCTGACCTATAGAACTGACAAAAACCTGGACTTACAGTGCTCATAACTCAATTTCCACCAATGAAAATCAAGATCGTGACATCCTCTATCAACTTTCCGAGTTTTAGCTCGATTAGACATGGTTTGCCCTTCCAACCACAAGATATAAGATTAATGTCCCAAGCTGAAAATTCCAGCAGTCACCTTTCTTTTTCTCTCCTTCTGCAACCTCTCTATCTTTCTTAATTAGTTTTTCTGTAGTCAACGAGGGATATTTATATCGTTATTAATTGTTTTTGGGTTGTGCGCTAAAAACAAATACATTTAGGCTCTATCTCCACAACAATTGAATTCCTATGCCCCAAAAGGGGCCAATGAGTCCAACAATTCTCCCCTTCCCAACTATGTGGAGGTATTGCCTCCTTATCAAGCTGGCAACCAACGGGTTTTGATGAATGAATGAACCTGTCTCAGAATAACCATTATTAAAATTTGAATATAGGACAAACAAACTCTACAATTTACATTATCGAACCAACTGAAAGTAGAAGCCAAACTGAAAAAGCACTACTTGATTGGTATAAAACCTTATGGCGCTAAAGCATTCCAGAAGTAGCTGCATTACTCCACCAGTTCAAGTTTTCAAGTTTTTCCTCTCAGTTTCAAGTTCTAGTTTGATTTGTTATTATTTTAATAAGTCAAGTTAGCTTATCCAAGATTTATCTAGTTTTGTTATTTGAAATGTATGAGATTTGTTTACAATTCTCAAATTTGAAAGTTTGTTTGTTGCATTTGAATTTGTAATTAGTCTTATCATGTTAGCTTCATATATAATGAACTAGTTGCATCAATAAAGAGTACAGAAGCAATTTTTTAATTTCATCTTAATCTCTCTACCAATATTATCTACTCTTTGTTTTTTTTTTTAAAAATTTTTTAATTTTTTTTATCTGTTAGACTTCAAATTTGCATGTTCCCAAACTTGAAACCTTACAATCTAGCATCAAAACGGAGTGAGATCTTAATAAACATTTGAGAGTGAGCAAGGGTGAGAGATTGATAAAAACCCCCATGGGACTTAGTGAAAAGAATCAAAAAAGTTTCTACACAAAAGTCTTTGTTTGCTTTAATGGCCTCAGCAACTTTTACACCACTCCTGTCTCCAAAATTCAATAGAGAGAACTATACACAATAGGTAGTCAAGATGAAGACTTACTTGAAAGCTTTTGATTTATGGGAAGTCACTGAAATTGGTGCATAACCCATTCCACTACTAGCAAATTCAACTCTTACACGGCTGAGGAATCATAGTGAGTTAAAAGTAATCTAAAGTTTTAACACACATTCAAACTTCAACTTTAGAGGCCATATTCAATAGAATAATGGCTTGTGAAATAGCGCAAGAAGCATGAGATACGTTGAAAGAAGAATTTGCAAGCAATGAAAAAGCTAGGTGTATGCATTTCCTTCATCTTCAAAGCAAGTTTGATCTTCTAAGGATGAAAGATTTAGAAACAATTAAAGACTACAGTGATAGACTACTCAAAGTAATCAACAAAATAAAAATCCTAAAAGTGGATTTTACTAATAGCATAATTATGCAAAAGGTTTTAGTTTGTCCTTGGAAGACTTTAAAGACCTCAATAAAATCACTTCAGATAAGGTTGTAATTGCATTGCAAGCTTAAGAGTAATGAGGACTCATGAGAAGTTGATGTAGTAGAAGAGGCTTTTCAAGCAAACAGGGAAACAAGAGAAAAGCAAATGAGTCAAGCAGACTTAAAGGGAGAAGGCAATTTCCACACTTTTAGCATTACAAGATAACCAATCATCAATCAAATTTTAGTTGAAGAAGACAAGACTTAGTATGCAAAGTTTGTAACAAAAAGGGTCACATAGAGGAAATCTATAGAATTAGAGAAAATTAGTAGCAACCAAAACAAGTAAAGTAGTAGGAGGCCAAAGTTATAGATGATGGTGAGCAAATTATTGAGAAGCAATTATTTGTTGCTACTTGCAACTCAGAAAGAAAAATCCAAGGAACTCAACTTGTTTATAGGGGGTGCACAAACCTTATGTCACCAAACTTACAAATGTTCAAGTCACCTAATGAGTTCGTCAAATCTAGAGTGAGAATTGGAAATGAATGGTGACAACTTAAAAGTGTTCAATTCACCTGATGAGTTTGTCAAATCTAGAGGGAGAATTGGAAATGGAGAATGCATTTAGGTCAAAGGAAGTGGTGCAATAGCAATTTATGCTGAAACAAGTACCAAATTGATCTTAAACACCTTATATATCACTAAAATAACTCATAATCTTTTGAGTGTTGGTCAGTTAATTGAAAAGGACTACTCTTTACTATTTAAGAATAATGCATGCATCATCACTAACTTTGCCAAAAACAAGGTCATATCAGTTCCTATTAGAGGAAAGATTTTTTGTTTAAATGTGGAGTAAGTTCAAAATGAGGCTCTTCCTACTATGCATGATAAATTAGTGCTTTAGCACAAATGATTAGGGCATTTTCATTATTAAGGATTGCATGCTTTATAGAAAAGGAAGCTTGTTCTAGATTTGCTTGAAATTCTGGAAATCAATGAAGTTTACAAAGTCTATCAACTTGGGAAACAAAGCAAAAAACCATTTAGCTCTAATTAGTCTTAGAGAGTCAAGGAGAATTTGCAACTCCTTCATGCTAATCTATATGTCCCAATGAACATTAAATCACTCAGTGGCAATAGGTATTTCAATTCTTTTGTTGATGATTATACTAGATATTGCTAGGTTTTTTTTCTTTAATTGAAATTAGAAGTTTCTGCAATCTTTCTTAATTTTGAATCTTTGATTGAGAATTAATTTGAGAGTAAGATCACGACCATGAATATAGATAATTGAAAGGAATATGTGTTTAATGCATTTAAAAAGTTTTATGATGCTACAAGTATTCGACATCAATTGACTGCACCCTATACCCCTTAACAAAATGGGGTAAGTGAGAGAAAGAGCAAAACCCTGCTTGAAATGTCAAGGTGTTTGATGATTGAAAAATTTTTATCAAAGAGATTTTGGTTTAGAGCTATTAGTACATCAATCTAATTATTGAATAGATTACTAACCAAGACTTGAATGGAGATGACTTCTTTTGAAGTATGTTATGGGACTAAATCCTCTCTCACTAATCTTAATGTTTTTGGGTGTTTTTGCTATATTCATAATCTAAAAAGGAAAAGAGACAAGCTCAACAATAAAGTAAAAGCCTTTGTATTTATTGGCTACACATACACACTTCTTAACTACAAAGTTTTCAATCCAAGTTTGGCAAAGTCTCTATCATTAGAGACTTAAAGTTTGGTAAAATTGAACAGTGGAATGGGGAACACTTTAAAATAGAGTAGTCCAAAGCTCAAGCTTAATTTCCTCAAAATGTTGAATTTAAATCTTTAAAAGAGGAGAATGTTGATTATATGCTACTTAAAGGCATCAAATCTCTCGCAAACATGAATGATAGTTGTAATAAAGCTATTATAGAGCCTACATGCCATAAAGAAGCCTATTATGACTCAAGTTGGAGAAAAGTATGACGGAAGAGATTGAAGCTATAAAAAGAAATGAAACTTAGAGGTTGGTTTCTTGGCTCCAAAATAGATCTATCATTGGTGTCAAATGGATTTTCAAAATGAAACTTGCAATGGATGGATCTATCAACAAACTTAAGGCTAGACTGGAGGCAAAAAGGTATTCATAGAAGTATGGTGTGGATTATCATGAAACCTTTGCTTTAATAGCCAGACTAGACACTATCAAGCTACTAATGGCCATTATAGCCCAACAAAATTAGACAATTCATTAGCTTGATATTAAATCAACCTTCTTGGAAGGGGTGCTTTAGGAGGAGATTTACATTGAGCAATGAGAAGGATTTATGAAATAAGGAGATGAAGAAAAGGTGTATCTACTCAAAAAGGCCCTTTATTGTTTAAAATTGGCTCATATGGCCTAGTATAACAAGATAAATGATCATTTATTGCAACATGGTTTTAGTAAAAGCAAGAGTGAAGCCACTCTTTATGTAAAATTTGAGCAGGATCGCCTCCTCTATGTATCTCTATGTGTGGATGACTTGATGGTCATTCTTTATGTTTTGTGTAATATAGTTTCGTGTCCTAGAAACCTAATACCTTGTTTTAATAACACAATGTCAAGTTCTAGGACTCTATGGGAAACAACCCCATAACATCTTACTACCAAACAAAGTATATGATGAGTTGAGGAAATAAATGTATCAACTATAATGGATTATAAATATTGCTCTTAAGTAAATATGGGTTGAAAGTTAAGTGAAACCAAAGTTCATATATAATGTGATATATACTAGTTTTATGACTTACTCTATACAAATATAACTAAAAAATAAATATTGTCGTAAAAGTATTAATTTTTAAAATGGATGCTTATAAATTTGTAATCAAGTCATGTCCTACTGTAAATCATTAAAATTGTTAAAATTGTAACTAAGAAATATAGGTTGTTGAAATTGTTAATTGCTACAACTCCAAAAACTACAGGCATCCATTTTACTCATGTCCTACTATAAGTGCTTATGTTTTATTTGATTGAGTCACTTGCTAGTGAATGAATAGTATGCTTTGAATTGAAATAAAAAACTATATTGCATGATTAAGTCATTTCTTATTTTTGTTTGGTTTCTTAGTTCCTTGTCATGAAAAACTTGTATGGTTAAATCTTTCCTCTTGAAGCACAAATTTTATGTTTGGAAAAATGAAGAGAAGACATGCTGACGTAATTGGGGTCCAAGTCAAGTAATGACTATGAAGAAGGGTCATTATGTGGGTAGCCAATTGTATTCTTGCCCAATGAAGGTAAAACTATATTGTATTCTTTACTTTTTCAACTTATAAAATGTGTAATCATCACCTTTTCGAACTTAGGATTCTTGTGGCTATGTCAAGTCTATTACAAATAAAGATTCCATTTCTAATGATTGTATTGTTAGGATTCTTATGGATATGTCAAGTCTGTTACAAATATAGATTTCATTTCTGATGATTGTATTGTTGGGATTCTTGTGGACGTGTCAAGTCTCTTACAAATAGAGATTCCATTTTTTATCATTGTATTGTTGGGATTCTTATGGATATGTCAAGTCTCTTACACATGAAGATTCCATTTTTGATGTTGTTGCTACTAGCACCATTAGTGCTAGTATGGATGCTAGTTAAGAAGAGCATAGAAAGTAGCTAAAACAAGTTGAATGATAGAGAGATGCTGCTGTTAAGTTATGCAAAATTTATAAAGAGGTGTTGCCTGAAATGAAAGTTTTAGATTTCAAGGTCACTTACATTTACAATCCTTAGATCTTGTATCCTTTGTCCATTAGAAACTTGGTAGAACCATACCATTAGTTGCCAAGGTTCTCAGACCATGGTGAATATTTTTTCTCTATACTTGTTAGAACATGGGTCGAACCTTGTCACAATGGTCAAGGTTCTCTACAATTTTAATCAATTTATTTTCTAAAGATTTTTTTTCTCATCATGCTTGACCCTAAGTATGCTTTTCAAGGTCTGCTTATTACTTTATTTTCTTTTGTTTTACATTCTTTATTTCCTTTATTTCTTTCTCTAATGTTTGGTTGGTGAGAAAACTTGGAGGAAATTGCTTTTTTAGGCCATTTTCAAAGTTTATTTATTTGAAGGTGTAACATTGTTATGTTTTATTGCTCTTATTGGGTAACTAAACTATAAATTAGGGTTGTAAACATGATATGATGAAGCAACTGATTGTGAATGTTCTAAACCAATTGTCATTTGTTGCAATTTTAATCAAGTAATGCACAAGTATAAAAATCTAGGATTCAAAAGGCCATAATCAAGTCTTACGATATGAGTCAAATTGAATCAATACCAGATTAAGCCATGATTGTTGGATTTAGCAAAGTTGAATCAATACTTGATATGATCTTTTACTAAAATATTATTGATCTTATATAAGAGGCCCAAAGAAAGGGGTGCTTAGCAATCATGGGCCTCAGACTATGTAAATAACCTAGTTGCCTACAATCACCTAAATAAATTGGAAAAGTCCAAAATTCAAACTTACACTTAAGATCTCTAACAATAATAATGTATCATTAGTAAGTTAGTCACAGACTAAACATAGCCTCGAGTGTTTAAATCTTTAAAAAACCTTGGCAACCTATGAAAAGGTTTTAATAATATTCTAATAAGTAATTTCTCAAGGATTTCCATATAGTTAGCCAATTCCCCATTTTGTTTGGTTTTAGTTTGATTATCTATGGAAACTTTAATCAATTTAAAACCATAGAATTTTTAGTGTTTAGATAAAAACTAAACCAAAAACTAATCAAACATTTTTTAATTGATTTAATCAGTTGGTTTTATTTGAAACTCAATGGATTTGGTCTACTTGGTCATTTCAATAGCTCTCACCATTATTTTCTCTCATTCCTATGGTTATCTATTGACATGAAAAGTGCAACCAAGTGAAATATCACTGTATGAATAGTTAAGGATGGCAATTTTTGTCATACCTACAAGGGCTCATCCTTCCCTGCCCTAATGGGTATAGGGTCAACTAGTATATATTACTTTATTTATGCACTTTTCTTGAAACATAAAAGAATATATTTGAAATATTAGGTACATGGTTCTATTGTAACAATTTTTTAAGCGAACTTCTAAACATAAGCCAAGTTCCAATTACACATTTATGAGCATCCATTTTAAAAATTCAAACTTTTATAGCAATATTTATTACTTAGTTATATTTGTATACAATAAGTCATGAAACTATAATATATCATATTATTTATACACTTTAGTTTAGTTTAATTTTCAACCCACTTTTACAAAAGTAATATTTGTATATCCTAAGTTCATGTTTACTGATCCATTTTGGTTAATACATTTATTTTAGTTGCCCATCAGATGCTTAGTTTGATAGTAAGATGTTATGGCACCATTTCCTAAAGAATGATAGAAGCCAACACTAAGTTCTTAAAACAGTATATTGGGTTTCTCCTTTTTCTATATCACAAAAGAATATATTTAAAATATTAAATACATCATTGTATTGTAAAAGTTTTTCAAACAGAATTCTAATCATAAGCCAAGCTTTAATTACAAATTTATGAGCATTTATTTTAGAAATTAATACTTAGTTATATTTCTATATATTATGTCATACACCTAATATATATCATATTATTTGTGGACTATAGATTAGTTTAATTTTCAATTCACTTGTAAGAGAGTAATATTTATATATCCTAAATTCATGTCTACCTAATTTGGTTGATACAATAACCAATGCTATGCAAGGTAAGTTGTGTCTGCATACATATCATGACATTCCTCTTAAACATGCATATTCAAGGCTTTGTAATTAAACTTATTTACTTCAAATGGAAGGAGTAGCATAGTTGACAATGGGGCAAGTGCTTATGGGAAATTTATTTGGAGTAGTATTTGCCAATCACATTTATGATTAATTTTACTTCAGCATGGTTGAAAACATGTCATTCTTCCTAATTGAAGGACTAGATTACCACTATAGATGGCATAAAATAGAGTCACACATAACCTTTAGATGCTTAAGGTTTGGTTGTTCTTAAAAGGAAAGATCATGACAAGAGAAGTCATCCAAACCTTACTTTAATTTCAAGCAATGCATCTTGACATCTTATATGAAGTGGACAGACTTTCACTCTCATACTATGAAGCTACAATAAGCCCCTCTTATCTACCTATAGTCTTCCAAAACTTAATGATTTAGGTCTAAATTTGAAAAAGAGAAATAATCCTTCCAAATCATTCCAAATAATGTTGGCATCAAATAAAGTTCCTCATTTCCCAAGCTTATTGATTTCTTGTTAATACCCTTGGTATAGGTAATTTCTAAGGACACATTCTAGATGTATGAGACCTTTATGGTGAACAAGATGCTGAGACTCTTACTCATCTGCTATGGAATTGCTAATGTTACCCTTAAGTTTATTAATGGCATCCACAATATCCTTACATGAACTATTCTTTTATTTCTCTAAAGCACTTTAGCAACCTCCCAAAAGGTCTTTATTTTCTCATGTACCTCACTAGAAACACATTATTGGCTTGATGATATATCAACTATGGGTTAATGCCCTTATAAGAAATAAGGAACAATATTCTTGGGCTTAATCCTTACTATACAAATGGTTCAAACTCGTTAGTTCCTTCTAGAATGGCAGGACATCATCCATAGCCCCATGGACTCTCTCTACATCTTTTGCATTTTCAATCTTCACCTAGATGTGTGGGCTTAAGACAAAGAAATCAAGATGTGTCTCAACCTATTCATCTAGAAAATCATCAATTATACTCTCAATGTCCTAGTTGATCCATATCCTAATCCAATATCTTGGTGAGATGTCAAAACCATCCTCTGTGAGCATAATGGAATCAATCCAAACACCCCTCCTTAAGTCCTTTTTTGAGTTGACTCTTATCATTATGATGGGTGCATTGATCTAAATACTAAGGCACTTCCTTTCCACTATACTCAATATTTTTGTCATTAGCAACTCTACTATCATGCATAGACAAACTTGAACTTGAAAGATTTGGAAGCTATCACTAACGAATATAATATAAGTAGTAATGAGGAATATTCTACTTAAGGATAAAATAATGAACCATGTTTATAACAAAGTCCAAAATGAATAGAGCATCTACTCTTGTTCTTTGTTATCATCCATTAAAATTGTTTAGTTATAAAGCCTTTTATGTGTGAGTTTAAGCATTTCATGCTTCCAGCACATCATCCAAAAATATTACAAATACAATCCTTTTTGACAAGACATAATAACCAAAGTATAATGCAACAAACAATAAGGAGATCATAATTGGCATGAAGTGTAATCTTAACTCAATCCTATATGAGAAGAATAGAGAAAAAAGTTAATGAATCAACCAATAACATGAACAAAATTTAGACCTTAATCAAGGAATTGAAAGAGAAAATACAATAGATAGTCTAGACATTCACCTAAGGAAAGATAGTAGTAGTAGACATTGTTCCTTAAACTTTAGGATGTATTCTTGTACATGCCTAAGGTTGCTAGTTTCATTGGTTATGGTTGCTTGTACTAGCACAATATTGCTTTGGGACTAACCCTCACTTATTGTCTACATTGTTTTTATTTTTTTAGTAGGAAAGAATCTTTTTTGGCTTCTCATGGTCAATGTTGTTCCTTGTTTTGGTGTCTCTCACCTTGTCACGTCTTCTAACTTTGCTTTGATTTTAGAATGTTGATTGAAGCCTTTATGATTTACATTAGGTTGTGCAAGTGGTGTTTTTTCTATTGCTTTTGAAAAGGCATGTCTAATCTACTGGTAGATTAATTCAACTTCTATCTTTGCCATCTTTGTGCCACCTAATGATTAACATATGATCCTAAGTAGACCTTCTTATATCACTAAGAATCTTGAATAAATCAATGAAATCTATACTTTTTTATTCTAAAATGCCCATTGATATATGTTGGTCAAATAAATATGATTATGTCAAAATGTATATTCACAAGGTTATTAGTTCATAAGGGAAGGATAATTTTGGGTTGAGGGAAATGATGCATTTAAGAGTGAAAAGACTGTTAGGTGATTGGACTATTGTAGGGATGATAAAAGTTAATAGTTAGTAGCTTGGCTTGAGCTTGGTTCAAATACCCCTTGTGTGAAAATGCCTTTTATCTTATTATGTTTACATTATTTATGATCTCCTTTAATGTGCTTTTATTCTATGCCATTTTAAATTAAATTTACTCCCAATTAAGCCTTAGGCAAAATACTTTTTGATGATTTTTAAGTTTAATAGATGTGGCATATCTTTTCTATCCATGTTAGAATTAGTGATCCACCTAAGAATGTCTTTGCCACCACATATGGACCTTTGTAGTTCAATACCCACTTGCCTTGTGGGTCACTCTAATTTGTTGGATTTCTTTTTAAAACCAATTCTCCTTCTTTGAAATGTCAAAAGTGAATTTTCTTTACATAGGCTGACCTCATTTAGCTTTGGTATAGTTGCTTATAGTAAATTCTACTTTGCTTTTTTTCTTAGTTGCTTATGTTTGACTCTTACCAATTCAACCTCTTCTAACTCTACTTCCATTAGGACACTCAAGGAAGGAATTTCAACTTCTATTGGCAAGACTACCTTAGACCCACAGACCAATGCAAATTGGGTTGCCCTCAACAAAGTTTACATGGTGGAGTAGTATGTAAACAATACAAAGGGCAACATCTCATGCTAATCACTATAGGTAACTATCATTTTTTCCATGATTCACTTAAGATTTTTGTTTGTGATTCAACTACCCCATTCATTTTTTTGTCAATATGGCATAAAGTTGTCATGCTTGATCTTGAACTGAGGTATGTCATCATTTTGTTACTTAAGATGGTGGCATCATAAGTGATCGGTTACTCTAGTATGCCATAACAACATATGATGTCTTTCTTGATGAATCTAATGACAATTTTATGATTGATATTTGCATAAGATGCTACTTCAACCCATTTTGTGAAGTAGTCAATTGCCACTGGGATGAATTGATGATGCCAATTTGATGCTTTCAAGGTCATGGGACTGATTACATCCATTCCCCACATAGAGAATGACCATAGGCATATCATAATATATAATGAAGTGGATGTTGCATGTATTTTATTTGCATATATTTGACATTTGTAGCACTTTCAAGAGTGCATGAAATAATTTGATTCCATAGTCAACTAGTAGTATCTTATACTCAAGATCTTTCTAACCATAGAGAGGCCACTGACATGTAATCCACATAGGACTTCATAGATTTCTTTCATAATAATATTTGCCATACTCATGTCCACACATTGTAATAAAACTAAGTCATAGTTGTGATCATAAAAGATGCCTCTATTGAGGAAGAAATTCATTACCAACCTTTGGAAAGTTCTTTTGTTTTTTTCATTTGCACCTTTAAGGTAATTGCAAGTTTTGAGGTACTACTTTATGTCATGATACCATTGCTTGCCATCAACTTCTTTTGTTATGTGCATGCAATGAATTAGAGAATGGCAGATGTTAACATGGATCACCCAAGCATATGCTTCATACTAACTTTATAAATTGCTACCAAAGTTGCCAAAGCATTAAAAATCTAATTTTTTTCCTAAAGCATGTGACTTAGAGTGATTTAATTAAATTATGCTGCCAACTTCATGATGTACTAGTGATAAGGAATGAGCTTGTTATCTTAAATTTCCCATTCATCCAATAATTGATAGATAACTAGTGTTGAGTCACATATACTTAGAGGTTTTTGGCTTTTATTTTCAAATCATACAATAGACCCATTTTGCACACTTCATATTTTGCCATGTTTTTGGAGCACTTGAACTATAATTTTGCTATAATTTGATATTGTTTACCCTTGGCAGAGACAAGGATTGCCCCTATTCCATGATGCTCCATTGAACCATATATGCCATTCATTTCATGTCCCTTTGCTACTTTCTTGAGTTTGATATATTGTTAGGATGTCTTAATCATGAAAAAGGAGAATGCTAGGTTTCATTCTCTTCAGTTTTTGTCATATTAGTTTGCACTTTGGATTTAAAGTGAGTCTATGCATCACTACATCAATGTTTAGGCCTATCATGTCTTGGTATGACCAGATAAACACATCAATGTATTCTTTAAGCAACTAAATCTTGCCTTATCTACTATTTGGTGGAAGTCTGGTGTTAATTTTGACTTCCTACAATTCCTTTGTAATGCCCAAGTTAACTAGCTTAATTCATTCCTTCTCTGCTATAAACTGTTTCTCTTCTTGTCTAATTAGGCACTGGAGATCAATGGGGATTTCTAAACCATTTGAGCTATCCTAGGTTAATATGTCAAGTAAATTTTCAAATTTATTCTCAAGGTAAACACTAGTATTATAAGTGCAAGTGATATGAACTGTACTATTCATTGACATTTGACAAAAGGCCACCCATTTTATTACATATCTTCCCTTAATTTCCATAGGCATCACTAAGCAAAGGGTCAAATTACATTACTTTGCCAGAGACTCTAGTGATTGGGGAATCTTCATAATCTACCAATTATTTGTATGAATGATTAGGCTACATGGCTAGATGAATGAGGTTTAGAGTAACCCCTCTTCCTCTTCTTCAAAAATCATGTGAACTTTTAGTGTCTTAAGTTTCATAATGGCTCTAGCTATTATTTTAGGATCGTCACGGGGTTTATTGATGAACCTTACACTCTTAAAGTGGTGAGTGAGGGGAAAGGTCAGGTTGGTTACCTTATCTTTTACTAAAGCTTGCTTATATACTTTAGGATGTACCACCTCCCACTTTAGGGGATGCCTCTAAATTCTAAGATGCTAGATGTTGTAGGTGCTCAATTTAGTGTTGATGTCACATCATGTGAGTCCACTTAACAATTGTAGTCCCAGTGGATTACTTTGGAGTGTTGACAAGAATCATAAAGCATTTGAAGAGGTTAGGCTTGGACAATTAAGTGAAATATTTTTGGAAATTTTGAGTTTCTTTGATAATGAGAAGATGGATTTAGCTAGGGTAGCATCTCAATCATGTTGATCTTAAAGAAACTGGGGTCTAAATTGTTTGGATATTCTTTAAAATGGTTTAATGTCTTGTGATTAAGGAGTGGATTAGTGTTGACCTTGGGTTTTTTCTTGGCTTTTGAGAAATCAATCCATCCTCCATCTCTTAGCTCTTAGACTTTATGTTTAAGAGTCTAGTGGTTGTCTATAAATGTCTAATTTGCTTTCCATGGTACTTGCATCTAACATTAGTGTTATACCAGCGAAGGTAAGGTGGTTTCAACTATTCTCTAACCAAAATAGTTGGTAATTTGTTCTAAATGAGCAAAGATAGTAGTTCTAAATAAGCTTCTGGTATGGGGTCAACCCTCCTCCTTTCTTGCTTTCTAGGATCTACCTAATTGCCAAGAGGTATTGGCATGTGTATATTTAATTCTAAATGTCATGGTTAAAAGCTCTAGAATGAGAATGAGGTTGTCAAATCATATGACTAGTATGACTGTTAAGGAGTAAACTGACTTCTTGGATTACCAAATGACTTATACAAGGGGTCAGGTCCAAACCAACTATACATGGAATGAGTCCAAGTCCTAATCGGAGTAGGATTCCTATCCCAACATTAAACATTTTAATGGGCATAACTTGAGCTTCAAAAATCTAAATCAAAGATTCAAAAACCTAAATTGAAGTCACATTTAGGCCTATAATTATTATGAAAAAACCCAAGCTTAGATCATTTTTTTAGTAGTCCAAAAATAGCTGAGAAGTTGCTACAAAATCTATCATAAACTAAACTGAGATAATGTTGATATTTAGCTCCTAACTTAGGCTCTAAACCTTATTTTGGGCAAGACTCAATGCATTGGAATGCTAAAGAAGAGGACTACAATTTTGATGAAAAAGACATACCCTAATTCAAGCTACATCTGTTTGTGAATCAACTTAGAACTCATTACAAGGATTCTATCATAATTAATAAAACAACTTTATTGTAACCTAAAAAATTTAAGAAATTTTTTTTGGAGTATCCTAGGGTTTTCTTATGTATGTTATGTATGTTTTCTAGATTATAAAAGGACCTTTTAGATGTTGAAAATAGATTATTTTGTTATGTTATTTTCTTTTGAATTGAAATTATTTAATTTATTTTGATTAAATTGTTCAATAATTGTTATTTTAATTCATTTGGTTAGACCTGTTAAATTAATTAAACAATAGTTAATTGCTAGAGTGAGGGATTGTGACTCACATTTATCTAATTCCTAATCACCAAGTAGCAATTAATAGTAAAAGAGTGTGGGCAAGTTTTCATCGTATTGTCATGAATAACTCAACCCAAGTTAAACAATCTAAGATTGTGTGATTATTGCTTGGATTTACTTATTTTCCTAATTTTTAAGGTTGTCAATATATAACTTTAAAGAGCTTATTCTAAAGGTATGGTTATTAAGGTCTAAATAAAAAGCTTGTTTTGCTTGGTAAATATCTAATAAAGAATTTGAGTACTAAAAGTTGTTATTTACAATTAATCATTCTAATAGTATTAAGACAACATTGTGAATAATTCAAAGCATAAAATATCATAACTATGAATGAAACAAAAACTAAAAATTTGTTAATTGATATTTTTATAAGTTAATTTGTTTAATTAAGTAGTTTACTTTACATGTTATCCCATTCATATTGGTGTATTAAAATTTAATTATTTGGCATTCGCTTGATGGCCCTCACTGTGAGATCGACCCTTATTTACATTGTCTACCATTGCATAATTGAGAATAAGATACTTATTTACATTGATAGCTACCATGTCCTTAGAGAGCTTGGAACAAACCCTAGACATTTTTTAGAAGACCTTTTTCTTATGTGAGGGTAATTGCATACTATACTCCCAATAATGTACCATGTAGATTGTTGAAAGTATCCCTTACACTCTAAGCATTTGGAGGTAGGGGTTGGAGCCCATCATTGATTAGTTCTAATGTCTAATAAGGTATCCTAAAATTAATGAATAGATCTTTAAGCAACATATGAATAATGACCCAACAAATTTATGGACATTGAGTATAATAATCAAACAATCTAATGTGAATATTAAAAACAACATTTTATCTCTGTATTATAAATAACAACAAATCAATCTCAATTAAATAATAAACAATAGTTGCTATACACAACCAAGAAAATTTGGGTACAATAGATGGATTATTAACAATAATCCAGCTTTTTGTAAACCAATTTTAGCTTACACTATGATAAACTAGAATCACCCACTCCCTCTAAAGCCTATAATAAAAGAAACTTCTTTCTCATAAACCAACAATGTTTTCAAGCATACATGGCTAAACTACTAGACCTTTGAAAACATCTATGATTAGTAATGACAGTTCAACAGGAACCTTTGAAAACATCCAACATTGGTAGCAACAATTCAACATGAAGAGGGAAAATAAACTGATGAACATCTTTGGACTACACATTGAACGTTAATAGTGTAGGGAGACTCTTCAAGATAGCAAGCTAAACCCATACTCAATAGTGCAAAGTAGTGCACATCACAAACATTAAGCAAATAACATTAAGCTGATGGTCATTCATATCATTCCTACTCCATTCTACTAAGTTAATCCAAATAAAGATGCATTATTTAACCAACCTCCACCACTTCCCTACACCAAATAAAGTAGAGTATTCATAAACTCATTTACTCATTGTATAGCCCATCCTGATGCCTCTAAAATTGTTAAGATAGATGCCTCTGATAAAGGTTATTACGGTATCCTTAAGCAACACGACACTCCAAAGTACTGCTACTTCACTTTACCTTTGCAGTATGGAAAGGTGTTAGAGTTAATTACTCTATGATAAAAAAAGAGATTCTTTTTATAGTATTATGCATTCAAAATTTTGAAAGTGATTTAATAAATTAGGAATTTCTTTTACGATTTGATTGCAAAGCTATAAAAGATGTTCTTACTAAGGATGTTAAGAACATAATATCAAAACAAATCTTTGTTAGATGATGAGGAATATTATTTGCTTTTGATTTTGATATTGAGTTCATACAAGGAAATTTCAATTCTCTTCATGATTTTCTAACTTGCAAATTTTTACAAGGAATGTTGCATGATGGTTTATTCTTCTAAAATTGAGTGATTCAAAACTTGCAAAAAAGGACAATAATGATCAATGACACATTTGTTTAATAAAATTCAATGGATAAGGAGAGCTAAAGTCATAAGGTCATTATTGTCACAATTAATATAAGGTTTGGTGCATACATTGATGTTTGTTTTATGATCAATTTGTCTGAATGAGTCCTTGCAACTAAAGGAGAAAACTCTTGAGCAAGAAATGAAGTAATAGTTTCATTTTTCTATATTTGAACTATTCATTACCTATAAGAAAGGATAATCATGATCAATGAATCCATTGTTTGATGGAATTTAATGGATTTATAGTGCCAAAGACATAAACCATTATTGTCATGTTGAATATTAGGTTTAGTGCATACACTAAAGTTTGTTTCATGATCAATTTGTGTGAATGAGTCCTTGCAACTAAAGGTGAAAACTCTTAAGCAAGAAATGAGGGAACAATTTCATTTTTCTATTTTTGAACGATTCAATACTTGCAAGAAAGGGCAATCACAATCAATGACTCCATTGTTTAATGGAATTCAATGGATTTATAGTGCTAAAGACATATGACCACATTGTCATCTTTATTATAAAGTTTGGTGCATACACCAATATTAATTTCTTGATCAATTTGTATCAATGAGTCCTTATAACTAAAGGAGAAGTCTTATGAGTAAGAAATGAAGTGAAATTTTCATTTTTTTTATATCTAAACCATTCATTACCTACAAGAAAAGACAATCATGATCAATTACTCCATCATTTGATAGAATTCAATGGATTTATAATGTCAACATCATAAGACCATTTTACTTATGATTAATATAAAGTTTAGTGTATACATCAATGTTAATTTCAAAATCAATTTGTGTCAATGAGTCCTTGCAATTGAAGAAGAAAACTTATGAGCAAGAAATGAAGCTAACAGTCTGATTTTTTTATATCTGAACCATTCAATACTAATAAGAAAGGACAATCACAATCAATGACTTTATTATTTGATGGAATTCAATGGATTAATAGTGCCAAGTCATAAGACCATTATTGTCACAATTAATACAAAGTTTGGTACATAAACCAATGTTAATTCCATTATCAATTTGTGTCAATGAGTCCTTGCAACTAAAGGAGAAATTTCATAGGAAATGAAGTGATGATATCATTCTACTAGGATTTAAGAATTCAATAGCTACAGAAAAGGACAAACAAAGGGAGAAAATTTATAAGAAATGAAGTGATAATATCGTTGTTCTAGAATTACAGTATTTAATAGCCATAAGAAAAGACAATCACAATCAATGTTGCCATTGTTTGCTAGAATGCAATGGATTTAAAGTGTCAAAGTCATAAGGTTATTATTGTCATGATTAATATAATGTTTCATAAATACAACAATGTTAATTTCAAAATCAATCAATGTGAATGAGTCCTTGCATCAAAAGGAGAAAATTTATGAGCAAAAAATGAATCAATGATTTCATTCTTTTAGATTTGAACTATTCAGTAGTTCCATGAAGGGACAATTATAATCAATGACTCCTTTACTTTATGGAAATATTAGATTTAGATTATCAGTGCCATAAAGTTGTTATTGTAGCAATTAATATAATGTTTGGGGCATATATAAATAATAATTTCATTATCAATTTGTGTGAATGAGTCCTTACAAGAAAAGGAGAAAACTTGTTAGCAATAAATGAAATGACAAATTCATTCTTCTAGAATTGAACCATTCAATATTTGTAAGAAATGACAATCACAATCAATGACTCCTTTCTTTAATGGAATTCAAGGGTTTCAAAATACCAAAGTCATAAGGTCCCTATTGTTACGATTAATGTAATATGTGGTGCATACACCAATGTTAGTTTCATGATCAATTTGGATGAATGAGATGTTACATCTAAATGATTGACTTGATGAATCTAATGTTACTTGCATGATTAATTTGTGTGAATGAGTCCTTGTAAATAAAGGTGAAAACTTAGGAAAAAGAAACAAAGTGACAAATTCATTCTTCTAGAAATGAACTATTTAATATCTACAACAAAGGACAATCATGATCAATGACTCGTTTATTTGATGGAAATTAGTGGATTTAGAGTGTTCAACGTCATAAGGTCACTATTGTAGTGATTAATATAATGTTTGGTGTATAAACAAATGTTAATTTCAGGATCAATTTATATGAATGAAACCATACAACTAAAGGAGAAGCTTTATTAGCAAGAAAAGAAGTAATAGTTTCATTCTTGTAGAATCAAACCATTTAATAGTAACAAGAAAAGACATTCATGATTAATTACTCTCATTGTCTAATAGAAGTCTATGGATTCTGAGTGCTAAAGTCATAAGGACATTATTGTTGCAATTAATATATGGTTTGGTGCATACTCCAATGTTAATTTCATGATTAATTTATGTGAATGAGTCCTTGTGACTAAAGAAGAAAACTTATGAGCAAGAAATTAAATGACAATTTCATTTTTTAGAATTTGTACTATTTAATAGCTATAAGAAAGGATAATATCAATTAATAACTTCTTTCTTTGATGGAATTCATTGGATTCATAATATTAACATCTTAAGGTTACTATTGTAGCAATTAATATATTATTGGTGCATACATCAATGTTAATTTTATAATCTTTTTTTGTGAATGTGACCTTACAACTAAAGAACACTAGTTAGCAAGAAATTGAGGGACAATTTCATTCTTCAATAATTGATCTAATCAATACCTAAAAGAAAGGACAATCATGATCAATGACTCCTTTGATGGATGCCATTCAATGGATTTAGAGTACTAAATTCATAAGGTTGCAATTTGCTTAATGAATTTCATGATTAATTTATGTGAATTAGTCCTTACAATGAAAGGAGAAAACATATGAGTAAGAAATGAAGTGACAATTTCATTCTTTTACAATTGAACTATTCTATGGCTTTAAGAATGGACAATTCTTATCAATGGCTCCTTTGTTTCATGGAACATAAATAGATTCAATGTCAACATTATAAGGTCAATACTGTAGTGATTGATATAATGTTTGGTGCATACACCAATGTTCATTTCATATCAATTTGTGATAATGAGACCTTATAACTAAAGGAAAAAACTTGATAGTAACATATGAAGTGATAGTTTCATTCTTCTAGAATTGAACCATTAAATACCTATAAGAAAGGATAATCACAATCAATGACTCATTTGTTTGGTGGAATTCAATGAATTAAAAGTGCCAAAGTCATAAGGTCATGATTTGCTTAATGATTCTAATGTTAATGTCATGATCAATTTGTGTTAGTAAGAAATGAAGTGATGATTTCATTTCTTTAGAATTTAACTATTTAATAGCTACTAGAAAGGACAATCATGATCAAAACTTCTTGTTAGCAAAAAAAATGAAGCATCAATTTCATTCTTTTAGAATTTAACTATTCAATAGCTATAAGAAAGGACAATCATGATCAATTATTCCCTTGCTTGATGGAAATCAATGGATTTAGGGTGTCAACATCATAACGTCACCTAATGTAGCAATCAATGTAATATTTATTGCTTACACCAATGTTAATTTCATGATTAATATATGTGAATGAAGCCTTACAAGTAAAGGAGAAAAAATGTTAACAATAAATGAAGTAATGCTTTCATTCCTCCATAATTGAACCTTTCAATACATGCATGAAAAGATAATCATGATCAATGACTCCCTTCTTTGATGTAATTCAATAAATTCATTGTTTCAAAGTCATGAGGTCATTATTGTTGCATTTAATATAAAGTTTGGTGCAAACAACAATGTTAATTTCATAATCAATTTGTGTGAATGTTTCTTTATAGCTAAAGGAGAAAAGTTATGAGCAAGAAAGGAAGCTTCCAAAGCTAAACTATTCAATAGCTTCAACAAAGGAAAATCACAATCAATGACTCCTTTGTTTGATGAAAATCGATGGATTCAATGTATCAACATCATAAGGTCACTATTGTAAAGAGAAAACTTGTTAGCAACAAATGCAATGACAATTTCATGCATCCATAATTAAACCATTCAATACTTGCAAGAAAGGAAAATCACACTCAATGACTCCTTTGTTTGATGGAATTCAATGGTTTTAAAGTTTTAAAGTCATAAGGACATGATTGGCTTGATGAATTCAATTTTAATTTCATGATCAATCTGTGTGAATAAGTTTTTGTTGTTCCCACAGTTTTGTGTGGGTTGTAATTGTTGTCAACTAGATTTAAGTGTGCAAGAAAGTAAAGCTACGTGGAAGGGTAAGAAGGTAAATCCACGCGTAAGGGTAAGAACGTAAATCCGCCACGTAAGCCCTATTAGGGTTTCATGGAAGAGATATATAAAGACCTTGGAAGACAAAAATAGGGTAAGGCCAACACAATTGCATACACGGCAAGAAGAGAGAGAGTCGGCAATGTTGAGCATTCAGAAAAACCTAAACAACCGACTAATCAAAGAGAATACCAAACTCTACACGCAAGAACACCACCGGCAAGGATGAAAAGAGTAAACAGTGCAGCCGACGGACGAATCGCGTGAACAGTAGCCGTCGTGAACAGTGCCGTCGAGTGAACAGTAACTGCACAGTGAAGCCGTTGGACGAAGAGAGAGAAAATGCCTGGAAGAGAGAGAAAGGACATCGTCGGAGATAGGAGAGAAACAGACATAACAGCGAGACGGTCGCCGAGGAGACAGCAAGGCACACGGCAACCCTACACCATCAGTAGAAAAGAGAGACGATCGAAGCGGTTGGTGAAGGGGGGCGACGGCAGAACGATACAGAAGAGAGAGAGAACCATCGGCAAAAACAGAACAGCCGAGAGAGAGAAAGAGTTGACGTGAAGGAGAGAAAAAGAAACCCGACGGCCAGAACAGAGGAGTCGACGGGAAGGAGAGAAAGAAAACACAATTCGGCCAACCAAGTGAGCCGACGGCAGAACAAGGGACAGAGGAGATCCGGCGACAGCAGAAGGAGATCCGGCTGGGACAGAGGAGATCCGGCGACGGCGTGAGAGAGAGCCGGCTGGGACGGTGAGAGATCCGGCAGAAGGAGATCCAGTCGACGGTGAGAGATCCGGCAGAACTGGGATCCGGTCGACGGTGACAAATCCGGCAGACGGTGAGACAAATCCGGCAGGAAGAGAGAGAAATCCGGCGAGAAGAGAGAGAAATCCGTCGAGAAGAGAGAGAAATCTGACTAAACAGCAAGAGAGAGAGAAACGGACAGGCGAGCCATGAGACAGTGAGATTGTGGGGCAAGGAGACGGGTGAGACCGTGAGATGGTAAAAGCAGGAGTTGTGTGATACAACGTAGAGAAGGAATTCGGCGAAGCATTGAACTCAACGTATTTCCAGATTTCTTCAAGAGAGGTTAAAAAGCGTTGTGGTGAACTTTTAAGCAGCAGTGGAGCAGCCTTTCAATTCAACAGAGGCAAGACAAGTTAGAAGAAGGGTAGACACAGTAAGTGACACTCTTTGTATTGTACTTGCTTAGTAATTGCAATAGTGAAAGGAGCAGAGAAGCAAAGACATCCATTGTAACCTGAATTCTCAAGTATAGTGGATAGTCTCAGTAAGGGAGAGTCCCTACCACCGTGGATGTACGTCACGTTGACAGAACCACGTAAATCTCGTGTGTCCTTAATTTGCTTTACATTCTGTGTTTTGAATTGACTTGTGAATGCAGCTGAAGTATCAGCCAACTCATAACCTAACGAAGATCTAAATAAGAACATCCGTATTGTCTGCTAGGCAAGGTGTCTGAAAGGTGACTTTGGGGACTATTGTGATTAGTAGGTAGCAATAGATCTACCTTAGTCGAGTCTGAGAAAGAGTTTGCTTTTAAGAAGAGGTTGAAGTTGTTCACTTACCTGCGAATTGCGAATTGTGGTGATACTGATTCACCCCCCCTCTCAGTATCAGGAGAGTAGTAGATCCTAGGGAGAAGTCGGGAACTTCAATTGGTATCAGAGCATAGGTTCACCAGTTTAAAGCTTAACAGCTTGGTGTACTACTTTGAAGGGATCTAAAAGTTTGACTTGTTCAGCATACTGAGAAATGGAAGCCGGTACCAGCACCAGCACCACTTACAGTAAGAAGGTTCCAATTTTCAACGGAACCAACTATCATATGTGGAGAGCAAGAATGCAAGTGGTATTTGCAACCATGGGCATGAACGTGGTGAAATGCATACAGGAGGGTTTTGTGGCTCCGGAAGAAGGTAAAGACCTAACCCTAGAGGAGTTAAAGCAATTTGAGATAAATGGGAAGGCCTCAAATGTCATCATTTCAGCATTAACAGATGATGAGTATGCTAAAGTTATGGACTGCAAATCTGCCAAGGAGATATGGGACAGATTGCAGAAAGTCTATGAAGGTGATGGCAGAATGAAGGAGGCTAAGCTTCAAGTGTTCAAGGAGAGATATGAATCTCTCAGAATGCAGAAGAATGAGACAGTTCAAGAGTTCTTCACCAGGGTTATTGATGCTGTAAATGACTTGAGAAGTCATGGAAAGAACAAGAAGGACTCATCGATTGTGAAGAAAATTCTGAGAATTTTGCCTGAGAGGTTTGCTTCAAAGGTGGCAGCCATAGAGGAGAGTAGAGATCTCAACTCTATGTCTCTGCATGATCTTCAGTGCAATCACATTGCATATGAGATGAGAATAAAGTCGACTGAGAGCTCCTCAACATCAAGTGTATCAAAGGAGGCAGCTTTCAAAGCTATGAAACACTTGAAGATAAAAGAAAAAGAAGAATCATCCAGTGAGGATAATGATGATGATGAGGGAGAAAGTGAAGGTGAAGTATTGGCTTACTTCACAAGGAAACTCAAAAGGGGGTCTAAGAAGGGAAAAGGACAGTTGTCCTTGAGATGTTATCGATGTGGGAAAACTGGACACTTTGCTTCTCGGTGCAAAGTGAAACTTGATGATGAAGATGAGGATGGTGACAATGAGCAGAATTCAAGATGGAGAAGATCATCATTCAAATCAAAGAAGTCCAATAAGAAGATTGTCAACCCACAGAGGAAGACAAGAGGCTCATTCAAGAGTTATGTGAGTCAGACAAAAGAAGCTGATGAGGAGGAAGATGAAGACTCATCAGATGAGTATATCTTTATGGCATCAGCACAAAGTGGTAGCTCAACCTCTGAAGAGGAAGAGGAAGTTGATGAAGAAGAGCCAGATCTTGAAGCTGAGCTGGAAGCAGCTTCAAAGGAGATAATCAGAAGGGGCAGAACCATAAGAAGGTTGGAGGCCCATATAAAACAAGTTGAAGCAAAGTCTGAGGAAGCTGAAAGTCAAAACGGTGAAATAAGGGCTGAGCATATTGATTTGAAGAGAAGATTTGAGGAACAGATCAAAATATGTGAAGACCTTACAGTAGAGCTTAGCTTAAGGGCCTCAAAAATTGAAGAAATGGAGAAAGAGTTGCTGAGACTTCAGCAACAACTCAAAAGTAGCAAAGAGAACTTGCAGAAGCTTAAAATGATAGGAGAAACAAGTTTTGGAAAAGGAGAGAAAAATGTAGAGAAAGTGCAGCAATCTGAGACTGCATTGGTTAAAGAAAATGAGAATGTGCCGCAGAAGTTAAAAGAGAAGGTTGTGACTCAGAAGAAGATAGCTGAGACTAAAGAAGATCTGAAGAAGCAACCTAGGGTGGCAAACAAGAAGGACGAAAAGAAAGTCAGCCAGCAGAGGGCTACGGTTGAACAAAAGAAGGTGACTGAAATGAAAGTCACACAAGTAAAGAAGCCAGCTACTTTGCCTACACAGCAAGTGATGAACAGAAGAAGACAAGCTGTGATCAGACCCAAGAAGAGACAGTTTCAAGGTTATTGCCTTTATTGTGGAGTTTGGGGTCATAAGGCGAGTAACTGTTGGTGGAGAAGGCCAGTATATGTCTCCAACTTGAGAAGATACGATGCTGCATGTAGGGGGAGACAATACAGAATTTAGAAGAGAACACCTGTCGTGAGTTCTTGCACATACTGTAAAAGGCAAGGACACGCTGACAAGGATTGTTGGTGGAAGCCCAAACCAGTGGTTTCAAAGAACAAGTTTGCTATATTGGCAGACTTGGAACAGTGTGAAAGGTGCGGGCAAGATGGCCATAATGCCAAGAGATGCATGACACTTCTCCCTGAGCAAGAGAAGGCACTTAATGGCACAGTGAAAACAAGCAGTGCAGTCAAAGGTGAGAAAAAGGAGAAAGCTATCTTCCAACCAGTTCAAAAGAAGGAATATAAAGCTAAAAGGGAGGTGGCTAATATAGCTGAAATTGCACTCAAAGCTGACCGCAAGGATAAGCAGTGGATCCTTGATAGTGGATGCACTTCGCACATGACGGGAGATAAGAGTAAATTATCAAAGCTGAGCAAATCAAGAGAAGGCAGAGTCAAGTTTGGCAATGATGATTCACTCAATATCAATGGTCGGGGGTCAGTAAAAATTGGAAGAGGAAAGCTGAAAGATGTTCTGCACGTTGAAGGACTCAAATACAATTTAGCATCTGTCAGTTAGTTATGCAACGAAGATCATAAGGTAATATTCACAAAAACAGATTGTCAGGTAAAGAGTAAAGAAGGCAATACTATTGCAGCCAGGAAGAGAACAGCTGGAAATTTATATGTGATTGACGAGAACAAGACAAGCAGCTGTTTACTCACCAAAGAAGAAGAAAATCAACTCTGGCATAGGAGGCTGGGACACTTATCACAAAAGAACATGAGGAAGCTGACCATTACTCATGCAATCAGAGATATTCCCGACCTCAGGAGAGAGAGAGAGTATGTTTGCTCAGCATGCTCTAAAGGAAAACATGTTAGAAAGCAGTATAAGACCAAAGAGTTCAGTTCTAAAGCAGTGCTTGACATTGTGCATACTGATTTGTGTGGGCCGATGAGAACAAAAGGGTTGAATAGTGAGAGGTACTTCGTCTTGTTTGTCGATGATTATTCCAGAAGGACCTGCATCATGCACCTCAAACACAAGTCAGAAGTTCTGAAATGCTTCAAGAGATACAGAAGATTGGCTGAAAATGAGAGTGGAAAGAAGATCAAAGTATTGAGGTCAGATCAAGGCACTGAATTCACAAATGGAGCTTTTGAAGATTACCTTGAGATGCATGGAATTCACCATCAAATGGCAGCAGCAAGAACACCTCAACAGAACGGGGTGGTAGAGAGGAAGAATAGAGCTGTGGTTGAAATGGCAAGAACTCTACTACTGGAATCCAAGCTTCACACAAGATTTTGGACAGAAGCAACATTTACAGCCGTGCACCTACTGAACAGAGTTCTACTAAGGCCCAATACTGATAAGACTCCATATGAGCTATGGAGTGGGAAGAAGACAACAGCCAAGTATCTCAGAGTCTTTGGCAGCCCATGTTTTGTGAAGAACAAGGAGCAAAACTTGGGAAAATTCAACGCTAGGTCTGATGAAGGCATCTTTGTGGGATACTCAGCAAAGACAAAAGGTTACAGAGTTTTCCTACATAAGCTGGGAAAAGTAATCACTACCAGTGATGTGAAAATGGATGAGAACTGGAAAACAATGCAGAATGGAGAAGCTGAGGACAATGAAGAAGATGACTTCAATGTAGATGAAGAATCAAACCAACCTGAAGAAAAGGAACAAGAAGTAAGTTTAGACTTGGAGAAGAGTGAGTCTGAAGATGAAGAAAGAGATCCTCTTACAACTAAGACGGTGCAAGGAAGAAGGACAAAGAAAACATGGACCAGTGCTCATCGAGGAGATCAGATCATAGGTGACCTATCAGCAGGAGTTACAACAAGAAGAAGAATGGTGGGAGCTACTGCTCTACTCTCACAAGTTGAGCCTAAATCTGTTGAAGAGGCTATTCAAGACCAAGCTTAGGTCAAAGCTACCAATGAGGAGCTGGATCAAATTGAGAAGAATGGTACATGGGAGCTGGTTGCAAGACCCATTAATAAGAAGCTGTTTGAAAAGCACAGATTAAGTCTATCTGTGCAAATGCCTCCTCAAGCCTGAAGTTCAGGTAAATCCTCCATCTCTACTTTGCAAGTTTTTCAAATTTGTAATTGGTTGGCAAAGGGGGAGAGAAGCAACAGTGCAGGGGAGCTGTTAAGAAAGGGGGAGTTCATATTTAGGGGGAGTTGAAACTGCTGCATAGTGGCTTTTGTTATGAGTGTTGCCAACAATTACAAAGGGGGAGATTGTTGTTTCCACAGTCTTGTGTGGGTTGTAATTGTTGTCAACTAGATTTAAGTGTGCAAGAAAGTAAAGCTACGTGGAAGGGTAAGAAGGTAAATCCACACGTAAGGGTAAGAACGTAAATCCGCCACGTAAGCCCTATTAGGGTTTCATGGAAGAGATATATAAAGACCTTGGAAGACAAAAATAGGGTAAGGCCAACACAATTGCATACACGGCAAGAAGAGAGAGAGTCGGTAATGTTGAGCATTCAGAAAAACCTAAACAACCGACTAATCAAAGAGAATACCAAACCCTACACGCAAGAACACCACCGGCAAGGATGAAAAGAGTAAACAGTGCAGCCGACGGACGAATCGCGTGAACAGTAGCCGTCGTGAACAGTGCCGTCGAGTGAACAGTAACTGCACAGTGAAGCCGTTGGACGAATAGAGAGAAAACGCCTGGAAGAGAGAGAAAGGACATCGTCGGAGATAGGAGAGAAACAGACATAACAGCGAGACGGTCGCCGAGGAGACAGCAAGGCACACGGCAACCCTACACCATCAGTAGAAAAGAGAGACGATCGAAGCGGTTGGTGAAGGGGGGCGACGGCAGAACGATACAGAAGAGAGAGAGAACCATCGGCAAAAACAGAACAGCCGAGAGAGAGAAAGAGTTGACGTGAAGGAGAGAAAAAGAAACCCGACGGCCAGAACAGAGGAGTCGACGGGAAGGAGAGAAAGAAAACACAATTCGGCCAACCAAGTGAGCCGACGGCAGAACAAGGGACAGAGGAGATCCGGCGACAGCAGATCTGGCGACAGCAGAAGGAGATCCGGCAGGGACAGAGGAGATCCGGCGACAGCAGAAGGAGATCCGGCTGGGACAGAGGAGATCCGGCGACGGCATGAGAGAGAGCCGGCTGGGACGGTGAGAGATCCGGCAGAAGGAGATCCAGTCGACGGTGAGAGATCTGGCAGAACTGGGATCCGGTCGACGGTGACAAATCCGGCAGACGGTGAGACAAATCCGGCAGGAAGAGAGAGAAATCCGGCGAGAAGAGAGAGAAATCCGTCGAGAAGAGAGAGAAATCCGACTAGACAGCAAGAGAGAGAGAAACGGACAGGCGAGCCGTGAGACAGTGAGATTGTGGGGCAAGGAGACGGGTGAGACCGTGAGATGGTAAAAGCAGGAGTTGTGTGATACAACGTAGAGAAGGAATTCGGCGAAGCATTGAACTCAACGTATTTCCAGACTTCTTCAAGAGAGGTTAAAAAGCGTTGTGGTGAACTTTTAAGTAGCAGTGGAGCAGCCTTTCAATTCAACAGAGGCAAGACAAGTTAGAAGAAGGGTAGACACAGTAAGTGACACTCTTTGTATTGTACTTGCTTAGTAATTGCAATAGTGAAAGGAGCAGAGAATCAAAGACATCCATTGTAACCTGAATTCTCAAGTATAGTGGATAGTCTCGGTAAGGGAGAGTCCCTACCACCGTGGATGTACGTCACGTTGACGGAACCACGTAAATCTCGTGTGTCCTTAATTTGCTTTACATTCTGTGTTTTGAATTGACTTGTGAATGCAGCTGAAGTATCAGCCAACTCATAACCTAATGAAGACCTAAATAAGAACATCCGTATTGTCTGCTAGGCAAGGTGTCTGAAAGGTGACTTTGGGGACTATTGTGATTAGTAGGTAGCAATAGATCTACCTTAGTCGAGTCTGAGAAAGAGTTTGCTTTTAAGAAGAGGTTGAAGTTGTTCACTTACCTACGAATTGCGAATTGTGGTGATACTGATTCACCCCCCCTCTCAGTATCAGGAGAGTAGTAGATCTTAGGGAGAAGTCGGGAACTTCAATTTTTGAAACTAAAGGAGAAAGCTTATGAGCAAGAAACAAAGTGACAATTTCATTCTTTTTGAATTGAATGATTTAGTTATCTATAAGAAAGGAGGATAATCACAATCAGTGACTCCTTTATTTCATGGAATTCAATGGATTCAAAGTACCCAAGTGAAAAAGGTCAATTTGTCATAATTAATAAAATGATTTTTTCTTTTTTTTTTTTTTTGGCATACACTATTGTTAATTTCATGATCAATTTGTGTGAATGAATCCTTGGAACTAAAGGAGAAAATTTATAAGGAATGAGGGGGTGATTTATTCTTCTGGAATTGAACTATTCAAAGGCTACAAGAAAGGATAATCATGATTAGTGACCCCTTTACTTAATGGAATTCAATGGATTCAGAGGAGTAAAATCATAAGGTCATTATTGTCATAATTACTATAAAGTTTGAGGCATACACCAATATTAATTTCATGACCAATTTATGTGAATAAGTCCTTATAACTAAAGAAGAAAACTTATGAGTTAAAACAATTTCATTCTTATATGGTTAAACTGTTTGATACTTGCAAGAATGGACAATTAAAATCAATGACTCTGTTCTTTGATGGAATTCAAGGGTTTGACAAGGTCAAATTTCTTGCAAACATATTTTCTCCTTGAGTTGCAAGGTCTCATTCATACAAAATGATCAAGAAATTAGAATTAGTGCATGCACCCAAGGTTTTATTTATCACAACAATAATGACCTTATGACCTTAGCACTATGAATCCATGGAATTCTAACAACCAAAGGAGTTATTGATCTTGATTATCTCTTCTTATTGGTTTTGAATGGTTCAATTCTCCCATTATTTAGGAATGGAACCATTCAATACTTATGAGAAAAGTTATTCAAGATCAGTGACACATTTGTTTGATGGAATTCTATGCCGAAGGTGTTTGAACATGTTTCTTTTAATGAATATAACGTGCTTGTAGGACCCTTATTATTAAGAGATGATCCATTACTTGGGAATTGAACCATTCAATACTTGTAAGAAAACTAAATCATGATCAATCACTTCCTTGTTTGATGGAATTCAATGAATTTTGAGTACCGAAGGCATACAAGCATGCTTGTTGCATTAAATATAATGTTTGGTATAGACATAAATGATAATTTTCAAACATTTTGTGTTAGTAAATCCTTGCATCAAAAGAATATGATTGTTTGTTGGAAATGAAGAGACAAACTTGTTATTTAGTAATTTAACCATTCAAAACTTGCAAGCTAGTCCAATCATCATCATTTAATCCATTACTTGATAGAATTCAATGGATTTATAGGAAGATTCCTGAGCTAAGGAATAAAATATTAAACTTTGCAATATGGTATTATGTTCCATGGATCATCAACTGGGACAATAATAACATGACAATGTAGGTTAATATTTTAGGAGAAAATATTCAGCATGTACCATGGCTGGTAAAAAGGATTAGCATCCAATGGTTGGAAAAATTCAAATATTTTACTAATGGAGTTTAGACCACTAAAGGTGTTACTTAATTAGGATGAACACAATGAGACCCATCCTCTAGCTGTTAAGACACCACCTCAAATGCTTAAAGCTTTTGTGGAAAGCATGCAAGAGAACAATTGATTGAAATGATGGCTAGCAGTCTACAATCAAACAAAGACCAACTAGAGAGTAATCAGGCTGAGACCTCCAATCAACTCAATTAGCAAGATGATATTACGTATGATTTGCAGGATCCCTATGAGCTATAAGGAAGGAAAGAAGAAACACCGCTCCTCTTTTCATCATTTCATACACCTTCATCAAGAGTCATTGATCATGATTATCCTTTCTTATAGGTATTGAATGGTTCATTGCTACAAAAATGAAATTGCCACTTCATTTCTTAGTAATAAGTTCTCCTTTAGTTTTAATGTCTCATTCACACAAACTGATCATTAAATAATATTGGTGAATGCACCAAATTTTGTAAAAGTTGTGACAATAATGACCTTATGACTTTAGCTCCTTTAATCCAATGAATTCCTCAATCAAAGAAAGGAGTCATTGATCATGATTGTCTTCTCTTACACATATTGAATGATTCAATTCTACAAGAATGAAACCATCACTTCATTTCTTACTAACATCATTTCTCATTTCTCCTTTGCTTACAACAATAGATTCATACAAATTGATCATGAAATTAACATTGGTGTATGCACAAAATTTTATACTAATCACAACAATAGTGAATTTATGACTTTCACACTGTGAATCCATTAAATTCCATCAAAGAAAGAAGTTATTGATCATGATTGTCCTAATTTTAGATATTGAATGGTTCAATTCTTGAAGAATGAAACCATCACTCCATTTCTTACTAAGATGTTTTCTCCTTCAATTAAAAGGACTTATGCATACAAATTGATCATAAAATTAACCTTGGTTTATGTGCCAAACTTTATATTAATTGTGCCAATAACAATATTATGACTTCATTACTCTAAATCCTTTGAATTTCATCAAAGAAAGGAGTCATTAATTGTGATTGTCATTTCTTGCAATTATACAACTCCCAAAGAATGAAATTGTCACTCCATTTCTTGTTAACAAGCTCTCTCCTTTTGTTATAAAGGCTCATTCACACAAATTGATCTTAAAGTTAGCATTGCTATATGCACCAAACACTAATTTAATCACTATAATAATGACCTTATGATATTGACACTTTAAATCCAAAGATTTCCATCAAAGAAAGGAGTCGTTGATTGTGATAGTCCTTTCACGAAGTTATTGGATATTTTAATTC
This sequence comes from Rhizophora apiculata, assembly GCA_037832385.1. Lineage (NCBI taxonomy): Eukaryota > Viridiplantae > Streptophyta > Magnoliopsida > Malpighiales > Rhizophoraceae > Rhizophora > Rhizophora apiculata. The sequence goes on along the minus strand of CM075439.1, from coordinate 8,533,458 downwards.
TAGAAGATTGAAACCATTGCCTCATTTCTTGCTCACAAGTTTTCCCTTTTAGTTAAAAGGACTCATTCACACAAATTAAGCGTGAAATTAACATTGGTTTATACACCACACTATATATTAATCGCGATAATAATGACCTCATGACTATAGCGCTATAAATCTATGGAATTTCATCAAATAATAAGGGTAATTGTTCATGATTTTCTTTCTTGTTGCTATTTAATGGTTTAACTTTAGAAGAATGAAACCATCATTTCATTTTTTTCGAACAAATTTTCTCCATTTGTGGTATGGTCTTATTCACACAAATTTAAAATTATAAGTGTTGAATGGAACAATTCTAGAAGAATGAAACCATTGCATGAGCTTAAAACAAAGTCATAGTTTTATTCTTTTAGAATTAAACCATTTAATACCTACAAGAAAGTACATGCATGATCAATGACTCCCTTCTTTGATTAAATTCAATGGATTTAGAGTATCAAAGTCAAAAGGCCATTATTGTCACAATTAAAATAAAGTTTTGTACATAAACCAATGTTAATTTGATGATCAATTTGTGTGAATGACTCCTTACAACTAAAGGAGAAAACTTATGAGCAATAAACAAAGCAATGGTTGCACTCCATTAGTTACAAGAAATTATTCACAAAAATTTAACTTGAAATTAAAAATGGTGTATGAACCAAACATTATATTCATGACAAAAATAACAACCTTATGACTTTCAAACTCTAAAACCATGAAATTCCATCAAACAAAGGGGTCATTGATCTTAATTATCTCTTCTTGCAGATATTGAATGGTTCAATTGCAAAAGAATGCATTTGACAGATCATTTCTTGGGAACAAGTTCAGCTCTTTAGTTACAAGGACTCATTCACACAAATTGAACATGAAATTAATAAATATAATATTTAGTGCATATACCAAGGTTAATTTCTTGTTCAATTTGGGTGAATGAGTCCTTGCAACTAAAAGAGTGACCTTGTTAGCAAGAAATGAATTGATAGATGCATTCTTCTAGAATTGAACCATTTAATACCTACAAGAAGAGATAATCAAGATTAATGACTCCTTGGTTTGATAGAATTTCATGGATTCAAAGTGTGAAAGTCATAAGGTCATTATAATCACAATTAATATAATGTTTGGTGTGTAAATGAATATTAATTTCAAGTTCAATATGTGTGAATGAGTCCTAACAATTGAAAGAGTGAACTTGTTAGCTAGAAATGAACCAACATATGCATTCTTCCAGAATTGAATCATTCAATACTTGTGGGAAGAGACAATCTAGATCAATAACTCCTTCATTTAATGGAATTTCATGGATTTAGAAGGCCAAAGTCATGAGATTATTAATATTGTAATTAATATAATGTTTAGTGCTTACACCAATCTTAATTTCATATTCGATTTGTGTGAGTGAGTCCTTGCAACTAATGGAGTAAAATTTTTGGCAACAAATGAACTAATGGATGCATTCTTTTAGAATTGAACCATTTAACACCAGCAAGAAGGGACAACCAGGATCAATGGCGTGTTTCTTTCATGGAATTTCTATGATTTAAAAGGAAAATGTCATAAGGTCTTTATTCTCACAATTAATATGGCATTTAAAGCATACAACAAAGCCAATTTAACATTTAATTTGTATGAATCAAACCTTGCCACTAAAGGAGTGAATGTATTAGCAAGAAAAGAACCGATAAATGCATTCATCTAAAATTGAACTATTTTATACCCATAAGAAAGGACAATAACAATCAATGACTAATTTGTTTGATTGAATTCAATGTATTCAAAAAGCCAAAGTCTTAAGGTCATTTAATTCATAAAAGAAACTTTTGGTTTAACAAGTCATTTTGAAATTTGGAAATGCATAAAACTATGGCTAAAATTTCCTGTTTGATAGTGGAATACTTATTTTGACACTCATTCTAGTGTTTGGAAGTAAATCTCACCAATTGTTCTTGCTAACTTTTTTCCACACAAATTTCCTTCAAATCTTCTATTTATCATAATTCAAACTTTGCCCAATACTTCAATTATTAGGATTACAAATAGGCATGGCTTAATGCCCTTTATTTCTAAAATTCCCAATTTAAACATCCCTGGTTATTTTTCTTATTGTTGCAATTTTTATGAAGTTTGCTGCATTCACTAATGTTAATTTCACGATTAGTTTATGTGAATAAGACCTTACAACTAGAGAGAGAACTTGCTAGCAAGGAATGAAGTGATGCATTCATTCTTCTAAAATTTAACCATTCAATGCCTTTAATAATGGACAATCATGATAAATGACTCCTTCACTCCATGGAATTCAATGGATTCCAAGTGTCAAAGTCATAAGGTCGTTATTGTTCTGATTAGTCTCATACACCAAGGTTAATTTCACGATCAATTTGTGTGAATGAGACCTTACAAATAAAGGAGAAACTTGTTACCAATAAATGAATTAGTGGATTCATTCTTCTAGAATTGAACCATTCAATGCCTGCAAGACAATATAATCATGATCAATAACCCTTTCCTTTGATGGAATTTAATGGATTTAGAGTGCCAAAGTCAAAAGGCCATAATGATTGGGATTAAAATAAATTTTTTTTTTTGCATACACCAATGTTAATTTAATGATCAATTTGTGTGAATGAGTTATTGCAACTAAAGGAGAAAACTTATGAGCATGAAACAAAACAACTCCTTATAACTAATGAACTGACACCTTGTGACTAAAGGAAAAATGAAGTTATAGTTTCATTCTTTTAGAATTAAACCATTAAATACCTATAAGATAGGATAATAAAAATCAATGACTCCTTTGCTTAATGGAATTCAATGGATTTAGACTATTAAGGTCATAAGGTCGTTATTGTCACAATTAGTAAAAAATTTTGTGCATACACCAATGTTAATTTCATCATTAATTTGTTTGAATGAGACCATACAATTAAAGGAGAAAACTTGTTAGTAAGAAACAAACTAATGGATTCATTTTTCTAGAATTGAACATTTCAATACCTACAAGAAAAAGGAAATCATGATCAATGATTCCTTTCTTTGATGGAATTCAATTGATTTAGAGTGTCAAAGTCAAAGGCCATTATTTTCATGATTAATTTAAAGTTTTCTTTTTTCTTTTTTCTTTTTTGCATGCACTAATGTTGATTTCATGATCAATTTATGTGAACAAGTCCTTGCAACTAAAGGAAGAAACTTATGAGCAAGAAACAAAATTCATGAATTTAACTAGACAATAGCTGCAAGAAATGAAAATCATAATTAATGACTCCTTTTTTGATGGAATTCAATGGATTTAGAAAGCCAAAGTCAAAAGGCTATTATTGTTGTGAGGTTTTGTGCATGCACCAATGTTAATTTCATAATCAATTTGTGTGAATGACTCCTTGCACCAAAAAGAGAAAACTTGTACCAAGACTAAAAGCAGCATTTCCAATCCTCTAGGATAAAACTATTTAATAGCTTCAATAATGGACAATCATGATCAATGACTCCTTTATTTGATGGAAATTAATGAATTCAGAGTGTTGACCTCATACGGTTGCTATTGTAGCAATTGATATAATGTTTGGTACATACAAAAATGTTAATTTCATGATCAATTTGTGTGAATGAGACCTTACAATAAAAGGAGAAAACTTGTTAGTAAGAAATGAAGTGATAATTACATTCCTTTATAATTGAACCATTTAATACCTACAAGAAAGGACAATCATGGTCAATGACTCCTTTCTTTAATGGACTTCAATAGATTAAGAGTGCCTAACTCATAATATCATTATTGACATGATTAGTATAAATTTTGGGGGATACACCAATGTTAATTTCATGAACAATTTGTGTGAATGAAACCTCACAATTAAAGGAGAAAACTTGTTACTAAGAAATGAAGCAACATTTTCATTCTTTTAGAATTGAACAATTTAATACCTTCTATTAAAGAAAGGACTAATTGATCATGCTTGTCTTTCCTTATAGGTATCAAAAGTTCAATTTTACAAGAATGAACGTATTGCTCAATCTCTTGCTAACGAGTTTTCTCCTTTCCTTACACAAGGACTCATTCACACAAATTGATCATGAAATTAACATTAATGTATGCGCCAAACCTTATACTATTTGGAACATTAATGACCTTATGAGTTTAACACTTTAAATCCATTGAATTCCATCAATAAAAGAAGTCATTAATCTTGATCATTCTTTCTTGCAGGTATTGAATGGTTTAATTATGGATGACTAAAACTGTCATGGGCTCATCCACATAAATTGATAATGAAATTAACACTGCAATATGCACCAACTGTTACACTAATAAGGACAATAAGTCCTTATGAGTTTTGGCACTCTAAATTGATTAAATTCCATTAAACAAAGGAGTCATTAATCATGATTATCCTCTCTTGCAAGTATTGAATGGATCATTTCTGGAAGAATGAAAATGTTGCTACATTTCTTGCTAACATTTATTCTCCTTTCCTTATAAGCACTCTTTGACATAAATTGATATGAAATTAACATTGGTGTGTATGCACCAAACTTTATACTAATTGAGTCAATTATGACCATACAAGTTTGGCACACTTAATTCATTGAATTCCATCAAAGATTGGTCATGATAGTCTTTTCTTGCAGATATCAAATAGTTCAATTCTACAAGAATGAATGTATTGCTTCAATTCTCACAATCAAGTTTTCTCCTTTCCTTTCAAGGACTCATTCACATAAATTGATCATAAAATTAACATTAGTGTATGCATTAAACCCTATACTAATAGCAACTATAATGACCTTATGATTCTGATACTCTAAATCCTTTGAATTCCATCAAAACAAAGAATCATTGATTGTGATTATCCTTTCTTGCAGGTGTTGAATGGTTCAATTATGGAAGAATGAAACTATCTCTTCTTTTGTTGCTAACAAGTTTCTTCCTTGATTTGTAAGGGCTCACTCACACAAATTGATAATTAAATTAGCATTATGGTGGCCCTAACCATTATACTAATCACAACAATAACAATGTTATGCAATTTGGCACTTTAAATTTATAAAATTGCATTAAACAAAGGAGTTACTAATCATGATTGTCCTTTCTCATAGGTATTGAATGTATCAATTATAAAAGAATGACAACATCACTTCACTTCTTCCTAACAAGTATTCTCTTTTCCTTGTAAGTACCCATTCACAAAAATTGATAAAGAAATTAACATTGGTGTATGCACTAAACTGCATAAATCATGATAATATCAATCAATTGAGTTTTCTTTATTCTTTATTGGGACTCATTCACATAAATTGATCATGAAATTAACATTCATGTATGCACCAAACCATATACTAAACACAATAATAATGACCTTTTGCATTTGACATATTGAATCCATTGAATTCCATCAATGAAAGGAGTCATTGATTGTTATTATCTTTTGTTGCTAGTACTAGATGGTTTAATTATGGATGAATGAAACTGTCACCTCATTTCTTAGAAACAAGATTTCTTCTTTAGTTGTAAGGTTTCATTCACATAAATTGCTCATGGAATTAACATTATTAGTATATGCAGCAATCCTTACACTTATCACAACAATAACTACCTTATAAATTTTGCTCTATAAATCCATTGAGCCCCATCAAGGAAGGGACTAATTGATTGTGATTCTCCAATCTTGCATGTATTGAATGGTTTAATTAAAGAAGAATGAAATTGTCACTTCTTTTGTTGCTAACAAGTTTTCTCGATGACTAGCATGGGCTCATTCACAAAAATTGATCATGAAATTAACATAACCATATGCACCAACAGTTACACTAATTATGTCAATAACAACCCTATCCATTTGACACACAAAATCCATTGAATTCCATCAAATAAATGAATTATTGATCGTCATTGTCTTTTCTTAGAAGTATCAAATGGTTCAATTCTACAAGAATGGATATATTGCTTCATTTCTTGCAAACAAGTTCTTAGCCTTTCTTAAAAGGATTCATTCACACAAATTGATCATGAAATTAGCATTAATGTATGCACCAAACCTTATATTATACTAATTGTGACAATAATGACCTTATGAGTTTTACACTTTGAATCCATTGAATTCCATCAAAGAAAGAAGTCATTAATTGTGATTGGCCTTTCTCGCTAACAAGTTTTCTCCTTTCCTTACAAAGACTCATTCACACAAATTGATCATGAAATTAACATTAGTGCATGCATGAAACCTTATAGTAATTGTGAAAATAATGACCTTTTAAGTTTGACACTTTGAATCCATTAAATCCCATCTAAGAAAGGAGTCATTAATCATGATTGCCCTTTCTTGCTTGTATTAAATGATTCAATTATGGAAGAATGAAATTGTGGCTTCTTTTGTTGCTAATAAGTTTTTTGCTTGACTTGTAAGGGCTAATTCAAATAAATCAATCATGAAATTAACCCTGCATACCCCAACCATTACACTAATCATGTCAATAATGACCTTGTGAGTATTGGCACTCTAAATCCATTGAATTCTATTAAACAAAGGAGTCATTGATCATCATTGTCCTTTCTTGCAAGTATTTAATGGATCAATTTAGATAAATGAAATTGTTGCTTCTTTTCTTGCTAACATGTATTTTCCTTTCCTTACAAACACTCATTCACACAAATTGATAACGAAATTAACATTGGTGTATGCTCCAAACTTTATACTAATTGCGATAATAATGACCTTATGAGATTAGCACACTAAATCCATTGAATTCCATTAAAGAAAGGAGTCATTGATCATGATTGTCCTTTCTTACAAGTATCAAATAGTTCAATTCCACAAGAAAGAAAGTATCACTTCATTTCTTTCTAAAAAAATTTTTTTTTTCCTTACAAGGACTCCTTCACACAAATTGATAATGAAATTAACATTGGTGAATGTACCAAGCCTTATACTAATTGTGACAATAATGACCTTATGAGTTTGACACACTTGATCCATTGAATTCCATCTAAGAAAGGAGTCACTAATCATGATTGTCTCTTCTTGTAGGTATTGAATGGTTCAATTATAGAATAATGAAATTATTGCTTCTTTTGTTGCTAATAAGCTTTTTCCTTGATTTACAAGGGCTAGTTCACACATCTTGATGATGAAATTAACACTACTGTAAGCCCTAACTATTACATTAATTGTGACAATAACTACTCAAGTATTGAGTAGATCAATTATAGAAGAATGAAATTGTCAATTCATTTCTTGCTAACATGTATTCTCCTTTCCTTGCAAGCACTCAATTACACATTGAAAATGAAATTAACATTAGTGGATGCACCAAACTTTAAACTAATCCTGACAAAAATGACCTTTAGAGATTGGCACACTAAATTCCATCTAATAATAGAGTTATTGAGCATGATTATTCTTTTTGTAGGCATAGAATAGTTTAACTCTAGAAGAATGAATGTATCACTTCATTTCTTGCTAACAAGTTTTCTTCTTTCCTAAAAAGGACTCTTTCACATAAATTAAACATGAAATTAACATTAGTGTATGCATTAAACCTTACATTGATCATGACAATAATGACCTTTTGAGTTTGACACTCTAAATCCATTAAATTCCATCAAAGAAAAGAGCCATTAGTCATGATTTTCATTTCTTGTAGGAATTTAATGGTTCAATTTTGGATGAAAGGAACCGTCATTGCATTTCTTACTAACAAGAATTTTCTTTCAGTCGTAAGGTTTCATTCACCCAAATTGTTCAGGGAATTAACTTTAGTGTATGCACCAAACCTTACACTGATCATGACAAATAATGGCCATATGAGTTTTGCACTCTAAATCCATCCATTGAGCCCTATCAATGAAAGGAGTGATTGATCATGTTTGTCCTTTCTTGCAAGTATTGAATGGTTTAATTTAAGAAAATGAGTCTATTTGATCTTTTGTTGCTAACAAGTTTTCACCTTGACTTTCAAAATGAGCTCCATCAAAGAAACTCATGTGGTTGTTATTGTCATGGTTAGTTTAAAGTTTAGTGCATTCACCAATGTTAATTTCATTCTCAATTTGTATGAATGAGTGCTTGCAAGGAAAGGAGAATAAATGTTAGCAAGAAATGAAGTAATGGTTTCATTTTTCATCAATTAATCCATTCAATACCTGCAAGAAAGGACAATCACAATGAATGACTATTTTGTTTGATGGAATTTAATGGATTTAGAGTGTCAAACTCATAAAGTCATTTTTGTCATGATTAGTGTAATGGTTGGTGCATAAAGCAGTGTTTGATTTGATGATCAAATTGTGTGAATAAGCCCTTGCAAGTCAAGGTGAAAACTTGATAGCAACAAAAGAACTAACAATTTATTTTTTCTTTTATTAAACCATTCAATACTTGCAAGAAAGGACAAACACAATTAGTCACTCCATTCCTTGATGGAGCTTAATCGATTCAAAGTGCACACCCATCAGCATCATCATGAAGTTTATCAACTTCATAATTTTTGGTTGCACCTTTTTTTAGTGAAATAACTGACTTTGCTAGGGACTATGGTCTTTGTATAAGTAGACATTTACTCATACAATGTTCCCTAGAAAATTTCACGAGTTGGGAAATCATAAAGAGACTTGGATTTTCCTTTTATAAACTCAATATCAGAGTTAAAAGCAAATAATATTTCTTGCCATCAAGCAAAGATTTGTTTTGATGCTATGTTCTTGATATGCTAGTAAGAAAATTTTTTGCAACTTTGTAGTCAATTTTTAAAGAAATTTATAATTTAATAAATCACTTTCAAACATTTGAATACATAATACTATATAAAGAATATCTTTTTTAATTGTGTAGTAATTAACTCTAGCACCTTTGCATACTCTAAAGGTAAAGTAAAGTAGTTGTTCTTTGGAGTGTAGGTGTTGCTTAAGGATGCCACCATAACTTTTGTTAGAGGCATTTATCTTGATGATTTTGAAGGCATCTAAGATGGGATATAGCTATGTGAGGGAGTTCTTTAACTCTAAATTTTATCTATTTAATAGCTTAGGTATGCTCATTCATTGATAAAGGTGGATTTTTCTTCAATTTTTCATATAAAGGCTTAACATCATAAGCTAAATCCCTATAGCAATTCAAAACATAATTCAAAGTTCCCAAAAATTTTTGTAATTGTTGTTTGTCACTTGTTTCATTAGGAAATTTTTAGGGAAACTCAATTGATCTATCAATGGGAATAATAGAACCATTATCTATAATATGACCAAGAAAATGAATCATGGTTTGAAATAACTTCATTTTTCTTACCGAAGTAGCCAATCCTAATTTTTTCATTGCATTAATAAATTAATGTAGATATTTAAAATATTCTTTGATGGTATTAGAGAAAAACTAACACATAATCGTAAATGTAGAATAAGCATTAAATATCTCATTCATTATCTTTTGAAATTTGGAAGGAGCATTTTATAAACTCAAAGGCATGACATTCCATTCATAATGCACAAAAGGTGTTGTAAATGCTATTTTATATTTATCTTTCTCATTAATCTAGATTTGCGAATAACTAGATTTCATATAAAAATTTGGAAATATCTTGGCTTCATAAAGCCAATTAAGCAAATCTCTTTTATTAGTATAAGACAATTAATCCATTGTAATGCCTTATTTAAAGGCTTATAGTTAATAACTAATCTAGGAACACCTCATTCCAATTCTACATTATTTTCTACATAAAATGTAGGACAACTTTATGGACTTGTACTTTTCTAAATAAGTCCTTCCTTAAGGAGTTCTTGTATCTCTATTTTATAGATCTCTAAATGTTGAAGGTCTATAGCAATAGGTCTGGCCTTAGATGGAATTTGACTTTTGCAAAAGTTTGGCTCATATGGCAATTCAATGGTATGTTTATTCTTATTCTAGAAGGTAGTAAGAACTTTTGAACATATCAATAATTATATCGTAATCTTTATTTCTTGTACCTTAATTGTAATAACAAAAGAAGAAATTTTCTCTTGTAAATGCTTATAAGCAATCTCCTTTTAAGGAGAAAAAATAAATTTTTCCTTTCTCTTAATATTTTTTGAAATAAATCTATCTCTCTATATTGAGGGATGAATATAAATTCATAGCTAATAAGCTTTCCATTAATTTTAGTATAAACACTCTTATCATTCATTTCTTTAATAGGGTAGAGCAATATACAGAAAAGGATTTCCAAAAATAACATGCTGGGATAAATTCTCTACCAACATAAAAGGAATTTCAAGACAAATTCTATCATTGCAAATAATAGATGAGATAACTTGTAACTAACAACAAGATTATTTTTATCAACAATGTTTAACATTTTTGTTGTTTCTGAAAAGTTTTTTGAAGGTACTATGCCCTTATTAATATAATTCAAATCTACACTAGCATCAATTAAAGTGATAGGAAAGATAATTTTTTTTTATTAACTACAATTATAATTTTTATATCTCATTTATTGGTAATAACTCTATCAGTAATATATTAAAGATTTTGAATGTTCACATCTTCCTTTGTAGAAGTTTTTGAAAGTAATAAAGATTTTTCTTCCTTATATTAAGGTAGAGTTTCTAAAATTAAAACTCTTTCTTTCATCTTTAACTGAAGAGTACAAATTTTAGTTTTAAGCTCTTGATCAAATGGTTTTTCTGTAATTAACTTAGGAGGATCACTTTTTATACATTGTATAACAATATTTAAATTGTAGCTTCCTTGAGGTTGCATAACCTTAGTACAAGATCCTTTATTTTGCCTTTCAATCAAATGTAAATAATTTTCTAATTGCTCCCATTTATCCTTAGGATATGAAATTTTATCAATAAGATCCAATATAATATTATCTTCTTTCGTGAAGACTAATATCCCATTTTGTTTATTGCTTTGTAATGATTACATTGACCAACACAACTTTCTTCATTATCAAAGTTAGAAGTGGAAGAAGAAAGATCTTTTTTAATAACTTCTATTTCAAAATTTGATTCTTCAGAATCACTTTTTGACAAGAAAATAAGCATTAATGATCTTTCAAGATCTTCGCTTATAGCTAATTCTTAAAGCTTGTGCTTCATTTTGCTCTTATTAGAATAGTGCCCTATTTTTCCACACTTATAGCAAACTATAGTCATTTTAGATTGAGGTTGTTTTCTCTTTTCTTTTATTTTTGGCTTCCCAACCTTATGGGGGACTTGTTTACTTTAGTATATTGCTTTTCTTGATTATTATAGGAGTGATAACTTCTACTCTTTTGTTTTTTTGGATATCAAATGCATGGATAACCCATTTGTTGACAAAAGCTTTCTAAGGCTCTTTTGCCTTGAGCTTTTTTGTTTTGTAATTGCCCACATAATTTCATTTCAATATAGAGTTTAACTCCTTTAACTACTACTTTGGCAACTTATCATGAAATTAAGATTATTATATGCATAAAACTTTATACTAATCATGACTATAATGACTTTATGATTTTGGCACACTAAATCCATTGAATTTCATCAAATGAAGGAGTCAAATTGTTAATGAAATTGTTGCTTCATTTCTTGCTAACAACTTTTCTCCTTTGCTTGCAACAACTCATTCACACAAATTAATCATGAAATTAACATTTGTGTATGCACTAAACTTTTTATTATTTGTAACAATAGCAACCTTATGACTTTAGTACTTTGAATCCATTGAATTCAATCAAGGAAGGTAGTCATTGATTGTGATTGCCCTTTCCTACAGGTATTGTACTATTCAATTCTAAAAGAATGAAACTATCACTTCATTCCATGCTCATCAATTTTCTCTTTTAGTTGCAAGGACTCATTCACACAATTAATGATGAGATTAAGGTTTGTGTATGCACTATACTTTATACTAAGTGCGACAATAGCAACCTTATGACTTTAGTACTTTAACTCCATTGAATTTAATCAAAGAAAGTAGTCATTGATTATGATTGTCCTTTCTTGCAAGTATTGGATTGTTCAATTGCAAAAGAATGAAATTGTTGCTTTGTTTCATGCTCATCAATTTTCTCTTTTAGTTGCAAGGACTCATTTACACAAATTAATGATGAAATTAACCTTAATGTATGCATAAAGTTTTATATTAATAGTGACAATAATAGTCTTCTGACTTTGACACTCTAAATCCATCAAATGCCATCAAAGAAAGGAGTCATTGATCATGATTCTCCTTTCTTGTAGATATTGATTGGTTTAATTTTAGAAGAATGAAACCTTCATTTCATTTCTTTGTCATAAGTTTTCTCCTTTAGTTGTAGGGACTCATGCACACAAATTGATGGTGAAATGAACATTAGGCTATGCACCAAATTTCATATTAATCATTATAATGAGGAGCTTATGATTTTGGCACCATAGATCCATTGAATTTCATCAAACATAAGGCTCATCGATCATGATTATCTTTTCTTGTAGGTATTGAAAGGTGCAATCATAATAGAATGAAACTATCACTTCATTTCTTGCCGACAAGTTTTCTCCTTTTGTTGTAAGGTCTCATTCACACTAATTGATCTTGAAATAAGCATGATGTATGGTCTAAACATTATATTAATTGCTACAATAGTGAACTTATGAGGTTGACACTTCAAATTCATTGATTTCAATCAAACAAAGGAGTCATTGCTCGTGATTGTTCATTCCTTCAGCTATTGAATAGTTTAATTCTTAAAGAATGAAACTATTACTTAAATTATTGCTCATAAGTTTTCTCCTTTGGCTACAAAGTCACATGCACACAAATTAATTATGAAATCAAGATTATTGTTTGCATTATGCAACATTTTAATCACAATAGTAATGGCCTTTTGACTTTGGCACCTTAAATCCATTGAATTCTAAGAAAGGAGTCATTGATTATGATTGCCCTTTCTTGCAGGTATTGAATGGTTCAATGTTATAAAAATGAAATTGTTGCCTTGTTTCTTGTTTATAACTCTTCTCCTTAAGTTGCATAGACTGATTCACACAAATTGATCATCAAATTAACATTTGTATATGAACAAAACTTTATATTAATTGTGACAATAATGGCATTTCCACTTTGCCATTATGAATTCATTAAATTCCATCAAAGAAAGGCATTAAATGATTCAATTATAAAGGAATGAAACCACCAATTTGTTTCTTACTCTTAAGTTTTCTCCTTTTGTTTTCTTTTTTGACACTCTAAATACATTATTTTCATTAAACAAAGCAGTCATTTATTTTTATTTAGTAGTTTATTTACTCTTCTCATATTTATGACTATCATTTGCATTATAGCCTCAACTACACATACGCACTAGGCTTAGATGAGAAAGTGTATAGATCCTTTATAAAGCCTATGGCTTTTATATAAGATACTCCTGAAATCTTTCACTTAGATCGATGATTCCTACATGAACCATCAACGACGGGGGGAATATTTTGGCTACCATTGGCCTAATTTATATCCATTCAACCACATGTTTATTGTTAAACCAATAAAGTCATCCATTTGTTAGATCCATAGTGGGTTAAAGAGATAGCAGGTAGAGCCAAAGCCATGGCAAATGAAGTGAAAGAATTGCAGGTTGATATCCCTCTACTTTATCCATTCGATAAATGCCTCTGAATTTTCCATGAAAAATCCTTTAGACACTATGAATTCATATGTCACTTTATGTTAAAATCTAAGTTACAATCATTGTTAAGTCCTCTTCACTTTTGAATTGTAAATATGAATGAGTGGGACATTCATTAGCTTATGACTATCTTGACTAAAATGTCTCATGACTTTTGTTCTTGTAATATAAATGGAAGAGCAAACTCTTTTATCTCATAGCTAAACTCAATGCATAGTTTGTTATAGGAATGAAAAAGAAAAAGAAAAGAAAAGAAAAAAATAAAAAAAAGTCAAAATAGGGAAAAGGACAACATAAGAAAAATGAAACAAGAAAAAGAAAAACTAAAAAATGATAAAAAACAAGAGAGTAAGAGAGAGAGAGAGAGAGGAAAGAAGGGTACAAAATTCTAAATGGTGGCACCATGCCAAGACACTCAAAGTGAGTTAAGAAATACAAATCTTTTTGTTGTTAAATAAATGGGTCTTTATTTTGATTGACAGCCATAAAATCAAAGAAAGGAAAGAATCTTATATTGATGGTGGACACAAAATTGATATGACATATTGTAAAAAATTGTAGGAAAACCTAAAATCTTTTAGAGACTCCAATTTGTCCACTTAAGGAGACACATAAAATCATGATACACACTTAATCTTTAATTGTAATCAACACAATTGAAGAACCATGCTCTAAAACAAAATGAAAAAATATAAAGAATTAAAAGTCATGGTGATTTAGCATAAACTATACCTCCTACTATGTTGATCAACAATTCCTTGTAACAATTCCTTTTAACCACAAAAGAAAGATCTAAATTAGTCATATAGCCTATTATCTTATACTTATTATGAAGTACAATATTAAGAGTTCATAAGCTTACATGTATAGTTTAGGCTAGGAACCCTTTTGTTACAACCTTATGGTTTTCTCCTGTCAAGATAAGCACTTTGATATTCCCCATATGAAATAGTTAATTAGTTCAACTTAACTTTCGTTAAGAATGACTTAATTGTCATTAACAATGACTTAATTATATTAATAAGATAGTAACAATTTAATTATCACCTTAAATAATATTTATTCCTTTTTCCATCTAGGCCATTTAAGTGATATTATAATCATTAAATAATACTCTTGAGTTGCCTTAGAAGGGAAGAAAAGAAAAAGAACTACTTTCAAATCTCTTACAATTAATTTCATTTAACAAAGTATGTTTTTAAAATCTAAATTAACAATAAAGGGAAAACTAGCTTAACTAGATCTTGGATTTCTTTATTTTAGTACTTTTTATTAAATATTTATAAAATCACATAGCTTGTGGGTGAAACCTAGTAATAAGTATAAAATATAGGACTCCACAAGCAATTTCTCATATGTTTATGGTGTTTTCCTTACATTTCCTAGCATCCAAAATACCAATAAATAATACTTTAGGACAATCTCCATCTCCCTTGAGGTAGTTCTCTCATTTTGCTATTTGTCTTTGTTTTTCACTTATGTATATATTTTGAAAATTGGTGAGTAACTTGTTACAACAAATAACAATAAAAAGAGAAGTGGCCTAGCTGCAATAATGGATGCAGTGTGATCCCTGCCTCTTCCCTCACCCCTTTTATTTCTCTTATGATAATTTGTCATCTCCTCTATAAAAAAAATAAAAATAAAAATAAATAAATAAAAACAACAAAGAGAAATTATATCATATTATATGACACTAAGAATTGTGGAGTAATACTCTTAATTATAATAGAGATATTTTAAAAGTCAAATATGAAAAATAATAGTTACAAAATACATTATTATTAACAAATGACATAAATACACAAACACAAAACTTTCCAAACTAGTGAAACATTTAACTAACAATTATTTTTAATTTAAATTAACCAAAAAAGCAAACTTAGCATAAACTATACCTTAGATAATTTTTTATTTTAATGCTTTTTATTAAATATTCAAAAATTCACACATCTTGTGGATTGAAACCCAGTAATAAGTATAAAAGATAGGACTTCAAAGTCACTTTCCCATATGTTTATGGTGTTTTCCTTGTATTTCTTGACTTCAAAAATATCATCAAATAATATTTTAAGTTGATCCTCATTTTCTTTAAGGTGATTCTTTCATTTTGTCAATTGTTTTTGATATTCACATATGTATATCTTTAGAAAATACCTAAGTAACTTGTTACAACAATTAACAACAAAAAGAGGAAGTAGCCTAGCCACATTAGTGGAGGAAGTGTGTCCCCTACCTATTCCTTCACCCTTCTTATTTCCCTTATGATTATTTGTCATCACTTTTACATACCAAAATTAAAAAAAAAAAATAAAGAACAAAGAGAAATTATATTTTGTTGTATGACACTAAAATATGTGGAGCAATGCTTTTAATTATAATAAAAGTATTTTAAAAGTCGAATGTGGGAAATAATAGTTGCAAAATACTTTATTCTTAACAAATCACACATACACACATAAACAAGATTTTCAAAATTGGAGAAATGAACAAAAAAAAAATTCATTTAACTAACTATTATTTTTAATTTAAATTAACTAAAAAAGCAAACATAACTTAAATTATAATTTATATTTTTTTAATTTTAATATATTTTATTAAATATTCAAAAATTCATATTGCTTGTGGGTTGAAACCTATTAATAAGTATAAAAGATATGACTCTATAGCCATTTTCTCATGAGTTTAAGGTGTTTTCCATGTGTTTCTTAGCATTCATAATACCAACAAATAATACTTTAAGTCAAAGTCCATCTCCTTTGAGGTAGTTCTCTAATTTTGCTATTTGTTTTTGTTTTTCATACATGTATATATTTAGAAAATTACTTTGTAAGTTGTTACAATAAAAAACAATAAAAAGAGGAAGCATCCTAGTAGCATTGGTAGAGGCTATGTGCCTTTTGCCCCTTCCCTCACCCATCCCATTTCCCTTATGATGGTTTGCCATCTCCTCTATAGACCAAAAAAGAAAAAAAAAAAAAAAAGGGAAAACAAGAAAGAGAAGCTGTTTGCTATGTTGAATGGCACTAAGAAAAGTGGAGCAACACTCATAAATATAATAGGGACATTTTGAAAGTTAAACATGGGAAATAATAGTTAAAAATGCTTTATATGCAACAAATCATGCTTATCCATGTACACAAAGCTTTCGAAACTAGTGAAATGAAGAAAAGAAATTCCTAGATTATTTTCATTTTAATAATTTTTATTAAATATTCAAAAATTTTAATAGTTTATGGGTTGACACCAAGTAATAATTATAAAAGTTAGGACTCCACAATCACTTTCTCAAAAGTTTGTAGTGTTTCCTTTGTGATTCATAGCATCCAAAATGCCAACAAATAATACTTTAAGTTGGTTCCATCTCCTTTGAGGTAGTTCTTTAATTTTCCTATTTGTTTTTCTTTTTCATGGATGTATAAATTTAGAAAATTGCTAAGAAACTATTTACAACAAAAAACAACAAAAAGAGGAAGTGGCCTAGTTGCATTGATGGAGGCAATTTGCCCCCTTCCCCTTCCCTCACCCTTCCCATTTCCCCTATAATGGTTTGCCATCTGCTTTATAGAACAAAAGAAAAAAAAAATTAGACAAAGAGAAATTGTATCTTGTTATATGACACTAAGAAATGTGGGGTAGTACTCTTAATTATAATAAAGGTATTTTAAAAGTTGAACATGAGAAATAATAGTTACAAAATGCTTTATACTTAACAAATCACACATATATCATTTAGATTTTATATCATTTAACAAACTATTTTTTCAATTTCAATTAACTATATAAAAGTAAACTTAGTTTATATTATATCTTAGATTTTTTTATTTTAATACCTTTTATTAAATGTTCAAAAATTCATGTATTTTATGGGTTAAAACCTAATAATAAGTATAAAAAATAGGACTCCACAGCCACTTTCTCATAAGTTCATGGTGTTTTCCTAATGTTTCTTAGCATCTAAAGTACTAACAAATAATACTTTAATTCGGTCTCTATCTCCTTTGATGTAGTTTTGTCAATTTGCTATTTGTTTTTGTTTTTCATAGATGTATATATTTAGAAAATTGATGAGCAACTTGTTGCAACAAATAACAACAAAAGGAAGAAGTGCCTTAGCCATGATAGTGGTGGTAGTGTGCCCCCACCCCATCCCTCATCCCTCATATTTCCCTAACAATGGTTTGTCATCTCCTCTAAAGACCAAAAGAATAATAAAAATAAAAATAAAATATCAAAGAGAAATTGTATCTTATTATATGACACTAAGAAATGTGAAGCAATACTTTTAATTATAATAAGGGAATTTTAAAAGTTAAATATGGGAAATAATAGTTTCAAAATACTTTATTTTTAACAAATCACACATATACACATATACAAAACTTTCAAAAGTAGGGAAATGAAGAAAAGAAGTTTTTTTAACTAACTATTTTTTTTAATTTCAATTAACTTAACAAGAAAATTTTGTTAAACTGTATGTTAGATTTAATTATTTTAATATCTTTTATTAAATATTCAAAAATTCACAAAGTTTATGTGTTGAAACCCCATAATAAGTATAAAAGATAGGACTCCACAATTTGTCTCATAAGTTTGAGGTGTTTTCCTTGTATTCCTTAACATCCAAAATATGAACAAAAAATACTTTAAATTAGTCTCCATCTCCTTTAAGGCAGTTCTCGAATTCTACTATTTGTTTTTGTTTTTCATAGATGTATATACCTAGAAAATTGTTGAGTAACTTGTTACAACAAAAATTAAAAAAAAAAAAGGAATTGACCTAGCCACATTGGTGGAGGCATTATGCCCCTTGCCTCTTTTCTCACCACTTCTATTTCCCCCATAATGATTTGTCATCACTTCTATAGCCCTCCCCCTAAAAAGAAAACTTAAATAACAAAGAGAAATTGTATCTTGTTGTATGTCTATAAGAAATGTGGTGGAATACTCTTAAATTGAATGTGGAAAATAATAGTTAAAAAATGCTTTATACTTAACAAATCACATATATGCACATATAAAAAACTTTCAAAATTGGTGAAACAAAGGAAAAAAGTTCATTAAACTAACTTTTTATTCAATTTAAATTAACTTTAAAAGTAAACTTAGTTTAAACTATATTTTAAATTTTTTTTTTTTAATATTTTTTAATAAATATTCAAAACTCACATAGTTTATGGGTTAAAGCCTAATAATAAATATAAAATACAAGGCCCCACAATTACTTTCTTGTAAGTTTGTAGTATTTTTATTGTATTTCTCAATACCTAAAATACAAACAAGTAATACTTTAAGTTGGTTTCTATCTCCTTTGAGGGAGTTCTTTGACTTTGTTATTTGATTTTATTTTTTCACAAATGTATATATTTAGAAAATTGGTGAGTAACTTATTACAACAAATAATAACAAAAAGAGGAAGTAGCCTAGTTGTGTTGTTGGTAGTAGTGTGCCTTCTTCCCCTTCCCTCACCCATCTTGTTTCCCCTACAATTGTTTGCAATTTCCTCCATAAAACCAATATATATATGTGTACATATATATACACAACAAATAGAAATTGAATCTTGTTGTATGACACTAAGAAATGTGGAGCAATACTCTTAATTATAATAGGGGTATCTCCATAGTTAAACAAGGGAAATAATATTTACAAAATACTTCATACTTAATAAATGACACATATACACATAAAAAAATTTCAAAACTAGTAAAATAAAAAAGAGTTCATTTAACTAACTATTTTATTTTTTTAATTTAAATTAACAATGAAAGCACACTTAGCTTAAACATCTTAGATTTTTTTTTTTAATTTTAATACCTTTCATTAACTATTCAAAAATTTATGCAACTTATGGGTCAAAACTTACTAATAATTATAAAAGACAAAAATTCACAGTCACTTTCTCACAAGTTTGTAGTCTTTTTCTTGTATTTATTGGCATCCAAAATACCAAAAAATAATATTTTAAGTCAATCTCCATGTCTTTCTAGGTAGTTCTTTCATTTTGCTTTTTGTTTTTGTTTTTCACAAATATATATATTTAGAAAATTGTTGAGTAACTTGTTACTATAAATAACAACAAAAAGAGGATGCCACCAAGCTATGTTAATGGAGGTAGTGTGCCCCCTACTCTTTCCCTAACCCTTTCCATTTCCCCTTCCATGGTTTGTCATCTCCTCTACAAACCCAAAAAAAAAAGAAAAAAAAAAGTGAAATTGTATCTTATAATATGATACTAGGAAATGTAAAGCAATACTCTTAATAATACTAAGAGCATTTTCAAAGTCAAATGTGGAAAATAATAATTACAAAATTCTTTATTCATAACAAACACACATATATACATAAACAAAACTTTCAAAACTAGTGAAATGAAGAAAAAAGTTCATTTTACTAACTAATTTGTTTTAATTTAAATTAACTAGAAAAGCAAACTTAGCTTAAGTTATAGTTTAGTTTTTTTTTAATACTTTTTATTAAATATTTAAAAATTTATGTAACTTGTTGGTTGAAATGTAGTAATAGGTATAAAAGATAGGACACCATAGATAATTTCTTCTAAGTTTGTGGTATTTTCCATGTGTTTCTTGGCATCCAAAATAACAACAAATAATACTTTCAATCAGTCTCCATCCCCTTTGAGGTAGTTCTATTTTTTTATAGATGTAGATATTTAGAAAATTATTTTATAACTTGTTACAACAAAAAACAACAAAAAGAGGAACTAGCCTAGCTACATTGGTGGAGGCAAAATGCCTCTTACCCCTTCCCTCATCCCTCCCATTTTCCCTTATGATGGTTTGCCATCTCCTTTACAAACAAAAATAAAAAATAAAATAAATAATGAAGATAAATTGTATCTTGCTGTATGACACTAAGAAATGTGGAGGAATACTCATTATTATAATATGGGTATTAAAAAGTTGAACATGACAAATAATAGTTACAAAATGCTTTATACTTAACAAATAACACATATAAACACACACAAAACATTCAAAATTGTTGAAACAATGAAAAATTTTCATTTTATAATTTATTTTTTAATTTAAATTAACTATAAGAAAATCTTAGCATAAACTATATCTTACATTTTTTTTTTATTTTAATACTTTTTATTAGATATTCAAAAATTCACACAACTTGTGGGTTGAAACCTAATAAAAAGTATAAAAAATAAGACTCTACAATCACTTTCTCCTAAGTTTTTGGTGTTGTGTTTTTTGGCATTCAAAATACCAACAAATAATACTTTTAAGTTAATCTCCAGCTCCTTAAAGGTAGTTCTCTCATTTTATTATTTGTTTTTATTTTTCTCAAATGTATATATTTAAAAAATCAATGAGTAACTTCTTACAACAAATAATAACAAAAAGAAGAAGAGGCCTAGCCATAATGGTGGAGGCAATGTTCCCCTTACCCCTTCCTTGACCCCTCCTATTTCCCCTATGATGGTTTGCCATCTCCTTTACAAACCAAAAAATTAAAATAATAATAATAAAAGCAATAAAGAGAAATTGTTTGCTATTGTATGACATTAATAAATGTGGAGCAATACTTCTAAATATAATAAGGTCATTTCAAAAGTTGAAGATGGGAAATAATGGTTACCAATCACAATAAATCACACTTATGCACACACATACACACAAAACTTTCAAAATTGATGAAATGAAGAAACAAAGTTCATTTAAGTTACTATTATTTTAATTTAAATTAACTAAAAAGCAAAATTAGCTTAGACTATATTCTAGATTATTTTTTTATTTTAATGCTTTTTAATTAATATTCAAAAATTCATGCAACTTGTGGGTTGACTCCTATTAATAATTAAGAAAGTGAGAACTCCACTATAACATTCTTATAAGTTTGTAGTGTTTTACTTATATTTCTTGTCATATAAAAAACCAACAAATAATATTTTAAGTCAATCTTCATCAACTTTGAGGTAGTTCTCTCATCTTGCTATTTGTTATTGATTTTCATAGATATCTATATTTACAAAATCTCTTAGTAACTTGTTATAGCAAATAACAACAAAAAGATGAAGTGGCCTAGCCATGTTAGTGGTGGCAATGTTCTCCTACCCCTTCCTTCACCCCTCATATTTCCCTTACGATTGTTTGCCATTTCCTTTATAAACACCAAAAGGAAAAAAAGTAGATACAGTAAAAAAAAATTATATCTCGTTGTATGACTATAAGAAATAAGGTGGAATATTCTTAATTAAAATAGGGGTAGTTTAAAAGTCAAACATGGGAAATAATAGTTATAGAATGCTTTATACATAACAAATCACACATGAAAACATGCACAAACCTTTCAAAACTAGTGAAATGGAGAAAAAAAAAGTTCATTTAACTAATTATTTTTAAATTTAAATTAACTTTAAAAGTAAACTTAGCTCAAACTATATCTTAGATTTTTTTTCATTTTAATACTTTTTATTAAATATTTAAAAATTCACGTAGCTTGTCTCAGTAGTAAGTGTAATGGAGAGGACTCAACAATCACTTTCTCATAAATTTATGGTGTATTCTTTGTGTTTCTTGGCATCCAAAATTTTAACAAATATTACATTAAGTCAATCTCCATCTTCTTTGAGGTAGTTCCCTCATTTTGCTATTTGTTTTTGTTTTTCACAAATATATATATATTCAAAAAATTGCTATGTAACTTGTTACAATAAATAACAATGAAAAGAGGAAGCAAGCTAGCCACATTGATGGAGGCAGTGTGACCCCTAGCACTTCCCTCACCCCTCCCATTTCCCCTACAATGGTTTTCCATCTCCTTTACAATCTAAACAAAAACAAAAAACCATAAAGAATGAAGAGAAATTGTACAAAAACAAAAACCATAAAGAACAAAGAGAAATTGTATCTTATTGTATGACACTAGGAAATGTGAGGCAATACTATTAATTATAATATGGGTATTTTAAAAGTTGAACATGGGAAATAATAGTGACAAAATGTTTTATACTTAACAAATCAAACATATACACATAGACAAAAGTTACAAAACTAGTAAAATGAAGAAAAAAAAGTGTTCATTTAACAAACTAATTTTTTAAAAAAATTAAATTAACTATAAAAGCAATCTTAGTACAAACTATATCTTAGATTTTTTATTTTAATATTTTCATTTAATATTCAAAAATTCATGTAGCTTGTAAATTGAAAGCTAGTAATTTATAAAAGACTGGACTTCACATTCACTTTCTTATAAGTTTATGGTGTTTTTCTTATATTTCTTGACATCCAAAATATCAACAAATAATACTTTAAGTTAGTCTTCATCTCCTTTTAGGTCTCTTATTTTGCTTTTTCTATTTTCTTATTTTTCACAGATGTATATATTTCAAAAGTCAGTAAATAACTTGTTACAACAAATAACAACAAAAACAGAAGTAGCCTAGTCATGTTGGTGGAGGTAGTGTGCTTGTTGGCCATTCCCTCACCCCTCCCATTTCCCTTATGATGGTTTGTCATCTCCTTTATAAACCAAAAAAGGAAGAAAAAAAAAAAGAGAAATTGTTTCTTGTTGTATGACATTAAGAAATTTGAAGTAATACTCTTAATTATAATACTAGTATTTTAAAAGTTACACACGGGAAATAATAGTTTCAAAATGTTTTATACTTCATAAATGACACATATACATATACACAAAACCCTTAAAACTGGTGAAATGAAAAAATAAAGTTTATTTAACTAACAATTTTTTTAATTGAAATTAACTATAAAGGTAAATTTAGCTTAAACTATACCTTAGATTATTTTTTAATACTTTTTATTAAATTAAAAAATTCACACAACTTATGGGTTGAAGCCAAGTAATAAGTATGAAAGATAAGACTCTATAGTCATTTTCTTGTACGTCTGTGGTGTTTTCCTTGTGTTTCTTGGCATCCAAAATACCAACAAATAATACCTTAGGTTGGTCTCTATCTCCTTTAAGGTATTTCTCTCTTTCTACTATTTTCCTTTTTTTATTCTTTGTTGATATGTATATTTTCAAAATTGATGAGTAATTTGTTACAACAAATAACAACAAAGAGAGGTAGCAACCTAGCCATGTTGGTGGAAGCAATGTTTCTTCACTCAAGGAGTTGAGGCATAAACCCCTATCCCCTTCTTCACCCCTCCCCTTTCCCTTAGAATGGTTTGCCATCTCCTTTACAAACTTAAAAAAGCAAAAAATTTAAAAAAGAGAAATTGTATTTGGTTGTATGACACTAAGAAATGTGGCATAACAATCTTGATTATAATAGGTGTATCTTAAAAGTCAAATGTTGGAAATAATGGTTACAAAATGCTTTATGCACAAAAAATCATACAAAACTTTCAGAGCTAGTGAGACAAAAAAAAAGGTTTATCATATAGGAGCAAGTTTTATAGATATATTTAGGGAATATAATTTGATTATTCCTAAATAAGCAACAATATGATAATTTCATTGATCATAAACATTTATTGAAAAAAGAATAACATTAGTAAGAATTCTTACATGAAATGTAACAATCATTGTGAATTTATAACTATCTTTATCACTTCGTGAAATGTAACAATCATCGTGAATTTATGACTGTCTTTATCACTTCATGAAATGTAACGATCATTGTGAATTTATGACTATCTTTATCACTTTCTTTTTCTTCTCCTTAATTTTGTTTTACTATATGTTTTTCTTCGGTGACTTAAGATTCCCCTATTTCGTAAATCTAAGAAATCCAATTTTATGATAAATAACTATAGAATAAAATAAAAGGGAGAGAGAGACCTTCAAGCAATAACCAAGGATTGATCATTAACAATAGCATGTGCATCAATCTCCTTTTTTAGATGATACCATAATATCAAGCATCACCCAATTTCCATAGCCTAAGTGCCCTTAGTCTCAAGAATTAATGGTGAACCTTTCTATTCAATAGCTTAGAGAAGAAAATTCCTTCTCCATTTTTCTATTCTTGAGTATATTTTTTTTGGTCTCCATTACATTTATTTCCTTTATACAAACTTGATGGAATAAGTTAATCTCAGTTTTTAGGGGTTAGAGCGAGTTATAACTCCTCTTAATTACTCCCTTTTCTTTTTAATTTATTTTTCTTATTAGATTAGGTTAGATTGTAAGGATCAAGCCATCATGGGCAGCTTAATTAGACCCATAAACTAACATCTCACTTGCACATAATAGGTTGAAACAAACACAATCAATGCTTAAAGATTCTCAATACTTGATTCCTCTTTAGTTGAGTTAGACCCACTTATCATTATATATATTCATAATTACGTTTTATTCATCTTGAATAAAAATAAGTAGTATACTAGTGAATACATAAGGTAAATGTTAAACAATAATAGTCTTTCTTTTACACTAATGTTCTTTAACTACAATCTAACCACTTTCATTGATATAATTTGAAAGTTTAAATCAATTATGACTGTAACAAATGCATTAAAGTAGTAGTCATTGAATTATATCCTTGAAATAAGTTCAAAAGTTACATAGGGCAACATTTGATGTATATAATACCTCAAGAGACTTATATAATGAAGAAGGGATTAATTCTTCCATTTCTAATATTCATCACTTGGCACATGTGGTATGAAACTCAAGTTATGGTGATCATTCTCCTCTAGAGTGTATGCCATTTTATTTCTTTTTCTCATAACATCATTGTAAAGATATTAATTTAATTACTACTAAGTGTCTAAATTGAGTTCTTTATGCAACCCCTCAATCTTAAGTGTCCAATTGAGATCTAATGTCTAGCTTTCAATAGATTACATAGAGAGTAAGATTTTAAACAACTTTTACCCAACAAGCCTCATATTGATCTTCTTAAGCAACCATTTTCATACTATAAATCTCATACATTCCAAAAATTTCTTGAAACTAAGCTACTACTTATATTGCAATAGAGCAAGTCATAAGTTTATCGTCATGATCAAATAAGCTCCATGAGATTGCTTCTTGCTACCATGTGAAACAATGACATACATGGCAAGAACAAATATTTCAATATTGATTTACATTTATCAATAGATGTCAATCTAGTGACGTTGACAATAGTAGACCATCGACATTGTTGTAATTCAAATACTTCACTAAACCATTCAATTAGTAAGAGCAACGAGTAATGCATACAAAGGGCAAGGATGTAGTCAACATGAGTTAATGATTTGGGCAATGTGACTTGGTCCACACTGTAAGCCCTTGCCTTGGTTGCTAGACCACTATTAGACTCAAATAGTGTCAACCTAAGCCCAAAGCCCATGTGCCAATAATCCATTGATTCCATGGCCAATTCTCATAGCATCTATTAGCCATAAGTCCCTCTAGGATCATCCTAAACTCATGTTCATGTGTTAACATTGGTTAACATTGGTGATAGATAGGCACTACCCCTTAAAGAGCTTTAGAGAATCTAGTCATCTAGTAAGAGAAGACATTAATGTACCTGAGCTATCACTCAGCTACCAATAGCATGCTAGCATGTTGTTATCACCCATAGTCGTGTTGCCAGTGGACACTTTTGCACCAACCAACAACCCGAATGACTTTCCCACTTAACACTAATGCTTTGCCTCCGATATTGTGTTGTATTTACAAAATTTTGATTCATCAAAGTACTATAGCTTTATTTGTAGAATCTCTAAAATCAAAGATGAATTTCACATGTATAATAAAAGAATCATGTATGCTAGTATAACTTTTAACTTGGATTTGATTGCTAAGTTTAAGTTGAATGAGAGTTAGATAGATTTATCATTTAGATGTGGATGAAGTTTAATACCTTTAGAGGTAAATTTTACATTAAGAATATTAATCTATTTTTGCTAGTAATATAACATGTTATCAATCAATCAATTAAAGACATAGAAATATAATTCAAACATATTGACATTAATAAAGCTTGACGAACATATTAAAACATAAATGATATCTCACAAGATTCTATCAAACAAAACAATCTCATCAAGCTCCTCATTTTTTATGATGAAAACCATGATTGATTAATGGAGATAAAAAGATAAATTACATGTATTATCTCTCCCTAAATATATACTTTCCTCCTTGCTTATGTATGTAAGCAATTGAAAATTTTTATTGATCAACCAATAAACTTAAGCAAGTATTAAAGTATATTGACATTGATCAACGAATAAACATATTAAAGGAAGTATTAGAGCAAATATTAAATCATAAGCTTGATGAACTCATCAAAAAAAAAAAAACAAGTATAAATACAATTATTGAACATAAAAAGTGAATAAAAAGCATAAAATATCTATGTTGAAAGGATCATTAAAGATCATCAATCATCTCTCTCCCTTTTGGCATAAAAAAAAAAAAAAAAAACTCAAGATCAAGAATTCATTGCTTCTTATTCTTGGATCTTACATTTGAAAGGCATTCTTTTTGTAGTAACCCTATATTAGATGCCAAAGACTCTTATTTCCTTCATAAAGCTTTGAAGCTTAACTTAAATGTCATCAACATCATCTTAAAGACCGTTTATATTCTCTATGAGCTCTTCAACTTCCTCATTCAATGATAGTAGGGGCTTGAGGAGATGTTGACATACTTGCAATGCTTAAGGCTATGCTTGACAGCTCTAAGATAGTGCAAAGAATTATGTCTTGCAACATCAATTTAAGGGGTGGACACTATGATTATTTGACATTTTCATATATGTGTGCTAACCTACATCTTGAAAAATGAATCTTTGAAGGGCCATTTAATGTTGACATTTTCCTCTCTAATCTCAATTTGTCATTCAAACACTGTTTCTAGCTACTTTAAAGGACTAAACCTCCCCAAGTTCCAAGTCTCACTCTAAACAACATTACAACCCTCTAATAGCAAATTCAATTATTCTATAATCACTTTGAATTTGACATTTGAAATGAGCTAAGTATTTACAAAGGTTTCATAGCTTCAAACTATAAGTATAGAAAGTAATAGAATTTCAAACTAGAGGACCAAATTATGGCTATGGTAAACCAAGATAACTAAAAGGCATGAAGTGTAGAAAGTTTGAAAAGTTACAAACAATTCAAGTTGATTAATTGAATCATGCTTTTAATTGATTAATGACACTAAAGAACTAGAGCTAAAGAAGTTGAAAAGGGTTATAGAGATTTTGAGCTAGTCAACCAATCCAAGTGTTATAGTCAATAGATGTCATAAAGACAATGTTTTATGATTTTAGAACTGATTTTTTAATAGAAAAATATTAATGTCCAGTGGTTCGTTTTTGTTTGTTTGGTCTACAAGAGAGTTTGAAAAACTCTTTTGTTAAGAGAGTTTAAAAAATTCTTTTGTTAATAATCTTTAGACCTTGAAAAATTGTATTGAATTAAGTGATAAATCAAAAAGAAAAAGAAAGAGAAATTGTGCATAAAAGTGCAAGGACCCTAAAGTGAAAAGGTTGAGATTATGAAAGAATAAGTGTTCTAGTGAAAAGTATGGTAGCTTAAGTATTTAACCATTACGAAAAATCATTGGTTCTTGTGAAAGTTTCGTAGAAGTATTGTTATGATAAATATTAAAATTACCAAACGTAAAGAGTTGTTTTCACCTCACAAAAAAAGAAAGTAATTGTTAAAGTGAACTTTTAAGGAAAAAATTTTAAAAAGTGGACTAAACTTATGGTTTAAATAGAATCACTATAAATCATAGTGCCTGCTCACTCTTCCCTTATCTCACTTTAATTTCAATTGTTTATATTACTTGCTTTTACATTTGTTATAGTTTATCTTATTATTTCTTTGCGGTTCATATTAAACAATGGTTGAGTAACCAAATTAATTAGACCTAATTCTCCTCTCCTTTTAGGATGTCTTATTGACTAATATATCTTCTTAGTCATAACATCTAATGTTTACAATAGATGGATTTATAAAGCTAACACTAATCTCATGCAAGGTACTAACAACTTGCTTACATTTTTAAGTTAATGAGCTTAATGGACTCATAGTAGGTGATAGTCCCCTAAGTCCTTTTGACATGGAAATCAAGTATTTGGTTGCAGCTTGCACCAATGCTTGGCATAGAATTGGTGTGAGATGGGCATGTCAAAGGAAATAAGGTGAACATGGAAATTAAAATGCATGGCAGCATGCTAAGGGACACTAAATGTGAGCTATGGCATTGGCGTCAAATAATGGGTGGCATTACTATGGCATTGTAGAGGCATTGCTAGCATGGCTCTATTAGTCAACATAGTGGCTTCTTAGCATGGCTTCTTAGTCCTTGCTGCTCTTTTCCCCATAATATCCAATTATGTAAAATAAGCTTAGGGTTTGTGACACGCTTTTTCAAAAGAGGTTTGGCCAATACACCTTTGTTAGTCAACCTCATCATTGCCTCAGGTTCGATCACTCTCAAGGTCACCAAATGTATCTCATCTCCTTCTTTTAGCCATTGCTTCATCTACAAGGTAGACAACATAATACAAGTTTTCCCGCCTTTGCCGGTAGGAGAACCTTTCTTGTTAGTAACATAGTATGGTCAATTCTTGTCCATGATCATCAAGCCACCCAACTGAGGCATCATAGGAGTTTTTGCTTCCATGAATGTATCCAATCTTAGGATCAAATCAAAATCATTCAACCGCATTATAGAGAAATCAAGTTTTTTAATCCATTGACAAAGAGTTACCTTAACTCCTTTGACCACTTTAAGGATGTCACATGCCCTTAAGTTGGTTGTTTTCACTTGGCTACCACCTTTACTCGCATTTAGCCCAAGTGAACTAGACACTCATTCAACTATGAAGCTATGGGTTACACCAAAATTCATTATCACCTATAGCTCTTACTTAGTCCAATTTTGACATAAATTAGCTTAACTCCATTAATCATTTGTATTAGATTGACTCATGAGGGGTTGCCATCATTCAAATTAGCATCACTACCACCCTTTTTAGTCATTAAGACACTCACTTTCTCCATTTTAGCACATCCCAAGTCTCAATTTGAGATCTATCTATGCTTGCATGGTCAACAAGCCTAGTTGACACCATAGCTTGGCATTTTTGGTAAGTTACATGCTAGTGAGTGTCACCTTCTCTTCATCTTGAGCATAGGTAGCTATAAAGTATTGCTTCATATCCCATAAGAAGTTTTCAATTGCTTTCACATTGTATTTACCCTAAAAGGCTTTGGATTCAGGCACCTTCATCTTCCTAAACTTGCTATCCCACCACTAGGTAAGCTACCTACTACCTTGTTATAGATAAAAACATCTTGTTCCACCTCACTAAAATGAGAGATCCATGCTTAATTAAGACTATCATAATTCAATCACAACAGATGTATTGATTTTTCCAACTCTTTGAACTTGGCAAAATCAAAAGAGCTAGCTCCTCATTGACATCATTGAGAGCATTTTCAATTTTGATCACCTGCTCCCCCCTTGCATTAAGACCCTATCCACTAGCCATATATCAAATTATGCTCCAAGAATCCAAGTTGTATGCATGTCAATAGTTGAAATGATGTTTCAATACCCATTGTTTGAACATATGCAGAATGTGAGGAACACAGTGAAATGGACTTTGGGTCATTTTGGCAAGCAGAGCACCTATAATTGGAAACCTCAAGGCAATGATGGGGTGTAAAGAGGTAAGTGCAATGGGGTGGCTTGAAAAATCTGGGGGGGCATGAAGAAGAAGCAAATCAAAGCTTGGGGAACGTGCTCCCTAACCTTAAGAATGGTTAAAGTACAATGGAGTCCATCCCAACAGTGTCATTTTGGCAAGTAGAGCCACCCTTATTGGAAACATCTAGGCATTACCACCCAAGAAAATTGTGTCATGGTGGCTCAAGAAATGTTGGGATCATCAAGAGGAAGCAAATCAAAGTTTGAGCAAAATGCCACAATACCTTGGAGATAGTTAAAGTACAAAGGAATTCAACTCTACTAAAGAAATGAAGACAAGTTGTTGGACAAAGTACAGGAGTTGGCTAGTTTGTGGGCTAAAGGCAAACTTGCATGCTGTGTGGAGCTAACCTCCCAAGACAAGTTTTGTGTTGCTAGGCTCCCTTGCAACTTCAAGGATATGCTAAGCTAAACTCCTTGGTAGGTTATAGGGTGCATAGGGTTAAGGACCCCAGCAAGCTGCTCCTATGATGGTAGTGTAGTTGCTACTAAACTAGAGGACAGCTCGGGCATTTCTTCACAAGTCCTTTAGTGTGTGATTAGGAAGAGAAGGATGATGCACACGGGTTACTCATACATGCTTTCATCAATTTCTGGTGTGGTGTGCATGTTGCTATGCAAGTCCCCAAGTGTCCTGTTGAAGGAGCTTCCTGCCACACATGTCCCAGTGGATGCTTAGGGAGAGTTGGCTACTATGTGTAGGATGCCCCCTTATATCGTCAGTGCATAGACTATTGCCCATGCCTCCACTTGGTTGGGGGCAGCATGTGTGCCACAGTGCAAGTTCTTAGACATAGTTGGGGGAGCAGGCTACCTCACCTTGGCTAATGCTCAAGTCTCCTAATGTGCAGTTGGGGAGTGCCGACAACCATGCATGGTGATGTCTATCTCACAACCAATTTTTCCACACAAATTTTCAGCCTTTCAATGCCACTAAGTCACACTCTTGGTTTCAGCTCACACATAAAAACACAAGCAAAGTATTCACATAAGTAAAGTAATAGGCACACAGCATTTATGGGATTCTTCAAAACCTTTATTATTATTCACAAAAAGCATACAAATCATACAATGTTGTGTACCTTACATTATTGCCTACTCTTCCATTGTTGTGAGCCCTTGTCTGCACACACCAATTTCGAGAGTTTATACTTGACACTCCTAACTACATAAGTTTTCATGACTTTGTTGGCAAGCCAATCATGCTTTAGGTGATCTAATGAACAAAAGGTTATACCTTGCAAGTGAATGAATCAACAATAGTAGAGTGTATAAATGCAAGGGTCAACTCCACAAGGATTTGTCTAATTTATTCAAATAATCTAACTGTGTGGCAAAGAGGTCATGTCATAGGTATGAAAAAAGTATGAATTGGTGTAAACAAGAGTTTTCATAAAGATCTTAACAATCTAATCTGTTCAAACAAAAAAAAAAATAGAAAAAGAATGGCAAGTTGTAAAATAAATGTGAACTTGATTAGGACGATTGAAACTAAACATAGAGATAAACACTAGGAATTCAATTTCACTCTACACATCAATTCTATGTCTCCAACAATTATTAGTTCAACTTTAGGATTTGTTCTCCCTTAGTATGATTATTCCATTTAGCATCTAACTATAATAAAATACTCTTGATCATTAAACTACTTTGGTGTCTAGCTCATTTAATGACTATAAACTCATTAAAGCACAAGAACAATAAGAACCAGAATCCTACTTAGCATGGCATCTGCATCAATAAGAATTAACTCATTGAAGAAAGCAACACACAAATTGTGAATATGACATCTTCCTTAGTTGTGTCTTACATAATCCACTAAGTTTGTATAAAATATATTTAATAGAACACATAAACTCAACATGGAGTTAAGCACAATGAATGAAACTGAAATATTGAACCAATTTAGAACTCAAGCACAAGACAAAAGAAAAACTATGTTAATTACATCAAATTCCTAGTTATGAACTTAGTCCATAAACATCATGGTAAAATAGATAATCAAGTACAAGACATGGTAGACAAATTAAAAGATCAAAGAAAAACAAAACCATTCTCTTTTATAACCAGTCTCTGTGCCCTTAAACTCCTCAAATTTGTCACATTCAGCTGGTTGTGCAACAACAGTAGCTTGCACAGGAAGTCTCCAAAAGGGCTCTCCCAAAAGTCACAATATCTCTAATAGCCTCCTCCTATTTTTTTTCTTTCTTGTTGCTCTTATATAGCAGAATGTCACCTCATATCACATAACTTTTCCTCCCAAATGTTGGCTACCATTAAAGCTTCTTAACCCACCAAAATGTGTCACTATTTTTAAGCAGCAATTAAAACTTTTGCAAACCAGTTATGCACTTCTGTTTTAGGTCATTCTTTTTAGTCCATCCCCTTATATTTTAGCATTTTATTTCCTTAATAAGCCTTTTTTAATCCCTGAAATAGCTGAGCAATCTCAAGTACTGATCTCTCTCAACAAATCATGACCAATGATCTCTCTAAAATCACATTTTAAATCTTGTAATTCCAGCATATTCAACTTAAAATGCAATTTTCACCTTGAAAATGACTGAACTGGATTGAGCTATAAACACAAAAATTGTAGCCTCATGTCTAATCTTTTTGTTGGTTCAAGAATTGCATCAATCCAACATCAAATCCTATTTTTTTCTAAGCAATTCAAAAGGTTGACTGCTGGAACTTGATTGAGCTGTCTTGTAAATTAATTTCCTTTGGCTTCTTAGACTGTTTATCCTCTAGTTCATGTCTTACTCTTCAAAAGTCACTTTTGAGAACAATTACCTAGAAATCACTCACTAAACATATCATTTGGCCAATTTAATAGATAACAAAGCATAAATAATAGGATATGAAACCAAAATAATGTCAAAAATATGATGCTATCATGATTTTAGGTTTTATAAGTTAGTTGCCGAGGAAAGCGTCCCCACTTCTCAATTTTTTTGTGCTCCATGTTCATGTTTTCTTGAACATTTAACTTTTGCCCACACTCTCCCACTTCGATGGAACAATTAGCCTAGTCCAAGATGCCCTCATGTGTCCTATGTTCTTGACTAGCAACACCTCCCTCTCTTGCTATCTTTAAAGAGTCTCTAGAAACCTTATCAGCACATTTGTTACCAACACAACACATGCCTAAATTAGTAGGAATAACCACCCATGATCTCCTTATTTTTGTGGGGCTTGAGGTTATTAATAGATTATTGCCAACTTTTAATTAATTGCCCTATGATGCATGCCCACCTCCTATGTGGAAGTTGGTTCATACATCGTTGGCCTAGGCACCAGCTCATACGCCAATGGCATGTGAAGCCATAGCCAAATTCTTTGCACATATGTTAGCCAAATTGCCCTATGCTTGCATAATGTTGATTTGGATCCCCACTTGTACACCAACATTGGCCAACTCTTAAGTGAAGCATGCATAATCCTCTTAAAGAGCATTAGGAAATCTAGCAATTTGGTAGGAGGAGAAACTAATATGTTTGAGAGGTCATTCAACATGTTGGTGCATCACTAGCACACATTGTTATACCATTCATCATCCTAAACACCTTTTCCATTTGAAATGTTTGCCATCACTCACTGTCACAATGCCACCCATGCTCCCAAGTCCAACTCTTTGTCTATTTGATATCAATGCCATAGCTTACATCTAGCTTCCCTTAGCATGCTGCCATGCATGTTGACTTCCACATTCACCTTGCTTCCTTTGATGTGCCCATCTCACACCAATGCTATGCCTAGCTTTAGTGCAAGGTGCCACTAAAGACTTACATTTCCATGTCAAGGGACTTGAGGGGATAACAATGTTCCCCCTATGTTGTCAGCATGTAGGGGGGCAACATTTCATGCCACAATGTAAGTTCCTCGAACATGAATAGTAGTATTAGAGTAGTCACGCTTGAGTTGTCCATCCATAACCATCCAACACATGTAAGCAACAATGGTTGTTATGCCCAAGCCTCTCCAAGACTTGGTAAAGATGTTTCACTTTATTTTAAGTGATGAATTCTTGGCCCCTGAGCACTTTCACGTTCTCCAAACAAACAATTTCCCTCACTAGGATGCTAGCCTTGTAGCCTATAACCATGCATATGCTAGCAACAAGCACTTTGGAATGTTCTTTGTGGAAACATTCGTTGTCTCATAGGACATGAAGGATCGCATGCAATGACTAGAATGATTTCTAGTGTTTGAACTAACCACACCTTGCACAAATAGGTTAGCCTCCTTTCTATTCTCCAAAAGGATGGAAGGTATTTAAGGGGAGCTAATCAAAGTGACAAAGGGTTAAATCTTAATCGATCCCACTAAAAATACCTTGTCACATATTTAAGTCATTTGCTAAGGATTCTATCCATTGCTTGGTAGAAATTGTAATTCAACATTTTAATCACAACATATTTATTCTAGGTGCTTGGCCCACAACTCATGGGTTTCAATGTCATAAGGCCCCTGTTACTGGTTAACAATTGCACGATGGGAGCACATGTTACTTCGAGCATAAATTTTGACTTAATGGCTTTTCAACCAAGCATAATGACTAATTGTGTGAATCAACAATTCCTTTCATATTATGTTGGATTATTATTGTGATGCTATCATCAGTAGGGTAAAGCTAACTTTTCTTTCAAAGGTCTAAACCTAAG
The DNA here is from genome assembly GCA_037832385.1 of Rhizophora apiculata. Lineage (NCBI taxonomy): Eukaryota > Viridiplantae > Streptophyta > Magnoliopsida > Malpighiales > Rhizophoraceae > Rhizophora > Rhizophora apiculata. The sequence goes on along the minus strand of CM075439.1, from coordinate 8,498,464 downwards.
TAGTGAACAATCCAATAATTTGTGAATTCTACTTCACAATAACAAGATGATTTGACATTGAAGGATCAAAAAGCAATGTCACTAAGAACACTTGGCTGCCACAATCAAATTATCCTTGTGGTAACTTTTTTATCACCTCTAGCTTCAAATTTCAAAGGTCTAAAGGATTGGTAGGTCATGCTTTCATGGTTCATATTTGTGCTGGAAATCACTATCAAATAAGCTTTCATGCTTGGTTGCCATGTGAGATTTTTGTTCTCGTAAAACTCATCATAGGACACCGATGTTATCTTTTAATAGATGTGTCACCCTTGCCCACCTAAGAATATCTTATGCTTGAATTAACCCATCAAATAGCCTTTATTCCAAAAGGGACATGTTGCACCTTTGATTTGCAAAATAAGGAAAATAGCATTAAGAGTAATGGTATTTCACTTTCATTGAAGGACTAGCTCCCACTTATCCTACACCTCTAAAGTCATTTCACACAGTCATACTAATGTTTCAATAAGGTGCTCTTTCCCTACTATTTCTATCAAGCTAATTCCTTTGGCTATGGCTTCACTAGATAGTAGACAAGGATAATGAGAATCTCATTAATCTATTCTTGCATGTCACAAATTATATGACAAGGAATTTGGCAACCTTAACAAAGTCATAGTTACCCTTATCATTTACCCACACTTGGTTGAATTTCTTCACTTTGACAATTAGAGCATTGGGCATAAATCACATTGTGTTAGAATTTATAGGGACCATCAGAACGCTTTGTTTTAATTAAAAAATTGGATTCCCCTTATTTGCACCGAATTTGAGCCATGTGCTTTGGCACCTCCCATTTTTTAATCTAATTGATTCAACAAGTAAGTTGTTACACTCCCCTTTAGCAAATTTTGACTTCCATGGCCACTGTCATGTTGCCTTAATCAACCAACACCATTTGTGGAATATAGGTTTGTGTGCAGTTGGGCACCATAACTCAACTTCAAGTTCATCTCACATCCCCAATTTTGCTTACCATTAATGGCTCACTTGAAGCTTTTGACTCTTTGTCATGGCACAAATGAGTGGTAGTCCCATCTTACTACCTATTTAAACTTTGAGAATAGGTCAAGGGGGTTGCACCCCCAATGCTACTAATCAATGGCTTTACCTAATAAAACTCATACCAAGCTTCGGCTATCTTAAGAGAAACTTTAGAGGGAACTATCTATTAGATGGTTCAATTAGGCTTTCACCCTTATACCCAAGTTAGACAAATGATTTCCACATCAAAACCATTAATTGTAAAGTCAATTATTTATACATTAGCTGCCCTCTCTCTCTCTCATGTTACAAAAGTTTCTAATTTCTCACATTCTTTCCATATCCTTATTTGCTCTTCTCACTCAACTATTAAGACAACAAAACCACCATTACCACCACCATTTCACCATCTATCATCTTTCTATTTTTAGAGTATAAATAGTTATTGGGACCTCACAATTTTAAGTTCTTCACTGAGAAACTCATCTCCCTTTGGCACTAAGAAATTCTTTGAAATTTCAAATTAGAGGTGGTGTGAACCCCTTTAAATAAAGTCAACAAGAAAGTTAGCATTATAAGTAAACCAATAGCCATAAATAATTACTAGAAATTTTATGTGACTTTTCAAAAAAAAAAAGAAACAAAATGTATTTATAATTAATTGAACAATGGAATTTAGTAAAGAAAATGTGCTTTTAATCCTTTTAACAATATCACCAAGTAGACCATTGGCTAAATATAACAATAAAGGAAGAAAAGCAAAACTACAAGGAGCTAAGATGGCTGAAACAGCCATAGAAGTTTGACTAATGAAGATTTTGGAATATTAGGTTTGATCATAATGCAAATTTGTCTGACTAACCTTAAGTCTTTCATTTTTATGGTTCATACCCAATTTTAGAACTCTATTCAAAAGGTTATAATAGAAAATGGAACTGAATTTTTAACCTACCTATTAATTGCTAAAACATTAATCATAAGAATGTTAAGAAAAAAAAAAAATCTTAGTTTGAAAAATAAATGAACTAGGGATTTCATCCAAAAATGTGAAAAGAAACATTAGATATAAAACTAATAAATCAATAGGGGGAATACTAGTCTTTCTTTTAATGAATGAAAGACATTATGAGAGGGTCTCTTAACCATTATTTTTAAGGTGAACATCATGTTAGGGACTTGGTTTTTAGGATAATTGCAAGGCTATGCTCATGAGAGACCATCTTTTGCCATTAATAATGCCCTTAAGGATTCATGGGTAGCATGGGCAATGTTGTGTGTTGCCCAGGTAGATGTGACCTTGGCCAAAAGGCTTCAAAAGTAACTTGCATTCAAAGACTCAATGATTTAAGGGATTTTACAATTCTCACCAAGTATCACATTTTGCTATATTCTTCATCAATGCAAGAATCAAGATATTTGTAGTTAAGAGTCATATAGATTCTCATCATGGAGATGCAATGCCTCCCTTTCACAATGTCCTAGGGTGATTGGGCATTGCCTTCTACTTTCTGATTTCATTCATGTAACTTGTGCTAAGGTTTGGTTGTTTGCACCATGAGAAGACCAAGGGGTGATCTCCCCCACAATAGATGGGGTGAGGGGGGTTTTGTAGATTGCTAATTGCTAAGTGATAGATGGTAAAATGTGTTCATGAATTACTTTTCTAGAAAGAGCTTTTGAGAATGATCCTTCCATAAGTTCACTTATGGTTAGCTCATTACAACTTCTCCTTCTTTTAAATGATAAGGTTTAGTGGGCTTCTTGCTGTATCATTGACATCAATAGGAGCAATGCAAGTTATGTACAAATTTCATGGATGTAGTCAACATGAGCTAAGGACTTATGTAATCTAACTTGGTCCACATGACAAACCCACACCTTGCTTGTTAAACCATTATCAAACTCAAACAACATTAGCCTAAGCCTAACAACCATGTGACAACAACCCCTTGATGTCATAGGCAATCTTCATAGCATTTGTTAGCCATAAACCCCCATAGAATTAGTCTAAACCCAAGTTCATTCTTTGAGAATCCAAGTTGTATGCTTATCCATAGTTTAAAAGATGATCCATTACTTGTTGTTTGATCTTATGCAAAATGTGAGGAACATAATGAAATGGACCTTGAATCATTTTGGAAAGTGGAGCACCCATTATTGGAAACACCAAGGTAATGACAGGGAGTGGGGGGTAATTGTGTTAAGGTGGCTCAAAAGATTTTGGGGGCATCAAGAGGGAGCAAATCAAAGCTTGGGGAATGTGCTCATAAACCCTAATGACTTATTCTCATCTTTGAACTCACTTACATTGCCATTAATTTTTGTATCCTAATTTCAAGATTTCAAACTAATCCACTTTCAAAGCTCATGCATAGATGCACAGTCAAACAAGCTTCCCCATCTCTTAAGATCAATGAACCCATGTGTAAGTGACATTTATATGGAACCTTTCCCCTCTTTAACTTTTAAAGTTTTTATTTGATTATATACCACCAAAATCTACATTGATGACCACTTTCCATGGACTTATGCCTAAGTTTTTGTAGCAATAGTTGTGCCCTCCTACTCATTTAGGCCTAGCCTTTTCCTAGATGGCTAGGTGTGGGTCATGCACTTCAATTCATTTGACTCAATAAGTGAGTTGTTACACACTCCTTAATGGATTTTGACTTCCATTACCACTATCTTGTTGTCTTAATTAACCAAAACCCTTTATAGGATAATGATTACCACACAATTAGGCTGTGTAACCTACCTTTAGTTCATCTTGCATCCCCAGTTCTACTTACCAAAAATGGCCTATTTAGAGCTCTTGATTCCTCAGCATGACTCAACTAAATAGTTATACCATCATACCTATTTAAAGTTTTAGAATAAGTTGAAGGCGTTGCACACCTAATGCCATTATATCATTAACTTTACTTGATAAAACTCACACTGAGCTCCAACTATTGTAAGGAAAATTTTGGAGGAAGTTATCTACTAAATGGTTTAATTAGTCTTTTGCATCAATACCTACGTCAAATGAATGATTTGCACATCAAAACCATTAATTACAAGGTTAATTATTTACACATTAGACCCCTTCTCCCTCCCTCTCTCACTCTTGCTACAAAACATTCTAATTTCTTACATTCTTTCCATATAATCTTTATTTCCATTTCTCACTCACCCATTAAAAGAGCAAAACTACCATCACCACCACAATTTCATTACCTACCATCCGTATTTGTTTCTAGACAACAATAGTTATTATGACCTTGCAAGTTCAAATTCTTCACTAGGAAACTCTTCATCTTCCTTTGACATTGAGAAATTCCTTGAAATTAAAATTTAAAAGTGGTATGAACCTTTTTGATATTCTAAGCATCCCCTCATTAATCCCCTGCTCTCTCACTCTCTTACTCTCTCACTATGTGTTACAAAATTTTCTAATTTCTTGCATTCCTTGCCCATGTAGTCCTTACTTACTTTTCTCTCTCACACACTGTGATAGTAAAACCATTATCACCCATCTTTTCCTAGGTACTTGGGACACTTTTTGAACCTTTGACCTCACAACTCATTAATGGACTTGCTTGATTGTACTGTACTCACTTTGCTTGATGTATTTAGGAAACATTATGTCATCCTTATCAATGGCAATTTCCCTAGGCTTAGGATTCTACATGTTGGATGACCTTACTCCTTTGGCATTTTGAGGGATCTCTTTGACCTCATCTACGATTACAATGACTTTCTTTTACTAAAGCTTGCTTACATACTTTATGGTGTACCACCTCCCACTTTAGGAGATGCCTCTAAATGTTAGATGTTATTGTAGGTGCTTGATTTAGTGTTAATGTCTCATTATAAGAGTCCACTTGATAGTTGTAGTCCTAGTGGATTGCTTTGGTGTTTTAACAAGAATCATAAAGCTTTAGAGGAGGTAAGGCTTAGGCAATTAAGTAAAATATTTTTGGCAATATTGAGTTTCTTTGATAACAAGAAGGTGGATTTCACTAAGTTGGCATCTCAATCATGTTGATCTCAAAGAAGCTAGGATCTAAATTATTTGGATAATTTTTAATATGGTTTATTATCTTATGATTAGGGAGTAGATTAGTGTTGACATTGGACTTTTTCTTGGCTTTTGAGAAATCAATCCATCCTCCATCCCTTAGCCCTTAGACCATAGTTGATCCATTCAATACCTATAAGAAAGGACAATTATGATCAATGACTCCATTATTTGATGGAATTCAATGGATTTATAGTGCCAAAGTTATAAGACCATTATTGTCATGATTAATATAAAGTTTGGTGCATACACCAATGTTAATTTCATGATCAATTTGTGCCAATGAGTCCTTGCAACTAAAGGAGAAATTTCATAAGAAAAGAAGTGATGATATCATTCTTTTAGAATTAAAGTACTTAATAGCTATAAGAAAGGATAATCACAATCAATGTTGCATTGTTTGCTAAAATCCAATGGATTCAAAGTGCCAAAGTCATAAGGTTATTATCATCATAATGAATGTAATGTTTCATAAATACAATAATGTTAATTTCAAAATCAATTAGTGTGAATGAATCCTTGCAACAAAAGGAGAAAATTTATGAGCAAGAAACAAATCAACATTTCATTCTTCTAGATTTGAACTATTCAATAGTTCCAAGAAAGGACAATTACAATCAATGACTCCTTTATTTTATAGAAACATTGGATTCAAATTATCAATGACATAAAGTTGTTATTGTAGCAATTAATATAATGTTTGGTGCATATACAAATAATAATTTCATTACCAATTTGTGTGAATGAGTCCTTACAAGAAAAGAAGAAAACTTGTTCGCAATAAATGAAATGACAAATTCATTCTTCTAGAATTAAATCATGCAATACTTGCAAGAAAAGACAATTATGATCAATGACTCCTTTCTTTGATGGAATTTAATGGATTCAGAGTGCCAAAGTCATACAGTCCCAATTGTTATGATTAAGGTTTTGCATACACCAATGTTAATTTCATGATCAATTTGGGGACAAATGAGACATTACATTCAAAGTATTGAGAGTACTAAGGTCAAAAGGTCATGATTGGCTTGATGAATTTGATGTTAATTTCATAATTAATTTGTGTGAATGAGTCCTTGCAACTGAAGGTGAAAACTTAAGAAAAAGAAACAAAGTGATAGATTCATTCTTTTAGAAATGAACTATTTAATATTTACAAAAAAAGACAATCATGTTCAATGACTCCTTTGTTTGATGGAAATTAGTGGATTTAGAGTGTTTAATGTCATAGGGTCACTATTGTAGTGATTAATATAATGTTTGATGCATAAACCAATGTTAATTTCATGATCAATTTATATGAATGAAGCCATACAATTAAAGGAGAAACCTTATTAGCAAGAAAAAAAGTAATGGTTTCTCTCTTTAGAGAATCGAACCATTTAATAGCACCAAGAAATGAGAATTATGATCAATTACCCCCATTGTCTAAGGGAAGTCCATGGATTTTGAGTGCTAAAGTCATAAGGTCATTATCATTGCAATTAATATAAGGTTTGGTTCATACACCAATGTTAATTTTATAATCAATTTATGTGAATGAGTCCTTGCGACTAAAGGAGAAAACTTATGAGCAAGAAGTGAAGTGATGATTTCAATTTTTTGAAATTGAACTATTTAATAGCTACATGAAAGGATAATATCAATTAATGACTCCTTTGATGGAATTTATTGGATTCATAATATTAACATCTTAAGGTCACTATTGTAGCAATTAATATATTATTTGGTACATACATCAATATTAATTTCATAATCTATTTGTATGAATGTGACCTTACAACTAAGGAACACTTATTAGCAAGAAATGAAGGGACAATTTCATACTTCTAGCATTGATCCAATTAATGGCTAAAAGAAAAGACAATCATGATCAATGACTCCTTTAATGGATGCAATTCAATGGATTTAGAGTACCAAATTCATAAGGTTGCAATTTGCATAAAGAATCCAATATTAATTTCATGATTGATTTGTGTGAAGAATGAAAATGTTGCTACATTTCTTGCTAACATTTATTCTCCTTTCCTTGTAAGCACTCATTCACACAAATTGATAATGAAATGAACATTGGTGCATATGCACCAAACTTTATACTAATTAAGTCAATTACAACCATACAAGTTTGACACACTGAATCCATTGAATTTCATCAAAGAAAGGAGTTATTCATCATGATCATCTATTCTTGTAGATATCAAATAGTTCAATTCTACAAGAATAAAAGTATTGCTTCAATTATTGCTAACAAGTTTTCTCCTTTCCTTACAATGACTTATTCACATAAATTGGTTATGAAATTAACATTAGTGTATGCACCAAATAGCAACTATAATGACCTTATGAGTCTAATACTCTGAATCCATTTAATTCCATCAAAACAAGGAATCATTGATCGTAATTATCCTTTCTTGCAAGTATTAAATAGTTCAATTATGGAAGAATAAAACTATCTCTTCTTTTGTTGCTAACAAGTTTTTTCCTTGACTTATAAGGGCTCATTCACATAAATTGACAATGAAATTAACATTGCGATATGCCCCAACAATTATGCTAATCACAACAATAACAATGTTATGTGATTTGGTACTTTAAATCCATTAATTCCATTAAACAAAGGAGATATTAATCAAGATTGTCCTTCTCATAGGTGTTGAATGGATCAATTATAGAAGAATGAAACCATCACTTCACTTCTTGCTAACAAGTGATCTTTCCTTGCAAGTACTCATTCATAAAAATTCATAAAGAAATTAACATTGGTGTATGCACCGTATTGCACAAATCATCATAATAATGACCTATTAAGTTTTTTTTGTTCTTTACAAGGACTCATTCACATAAATTAATCATGAAATTAACATTCATGTATGCACTAAACCATATACTAAACACAATAATAACAACTTTATGAGTTTGACACTTTAAATCCATTGAATTCGATCAATGAAAGGAGTCATTAATCATAATTTTCCTTTGTTATAGGTATTATACAGTTCAATTATGGATGAATGAAACCATCATTTGATTTCTTACAAACAAAATTTCTCCATTAGTTGTAAGGTCTCATGAATTAACATTATTAATGTATGCACCAATCCTTACACTAATCATGACAATAACTACCTTATAAATTTTGCTCTATAAATCCATTAAGCCCCATCAAAGAAAGAATTGATTGATTGTGATTGTCCATTCTTGCAAGTATTGAATGGTTCAATTAAAGAAGAATGAAATTGTCCCTTCTTTCTTTGCTAATAAAGGCTCATTCACACAAATTGATCATGAAATTAACACAACAGTATGCACCAATAATTACACTAACTACGTCAATAACAACCCTATTTGTTTGGCACACAAAATCCATTGAATTCCATTAAATAAAGGAATTATTGATCATCATTGTCTTTTCTTGTAGGTATCAAATGGTTCAATTCTACAAGAATGAATATATTGCTTCATTTCTTGCTAACAAGTTTTTTCCCTTCCTTACAAGGACTCATTTACACAAATTGATTATGAAATTAACATTAGTGTATGCACTAAAACCTTATATTTTACTAATTATGACAATAATGACCTTATGAGTTTGACACTTTGAATCCATTGAATTCTATCAAAGAAAGGAGTCATTAATCGGGATTGTCCTTTCTTGCTAACAAGTTTTCTCCTTTCCTTACAAGGAGTCATTCACACAAATTGATCTTGAAATTAACATTAGTACATGCAAGAAACCTTATGCTAATTGTGATAATAATGACCTTATAAGTTTGACACTCTAAATCCATTGAATCCCATTAAGTAAAAGAGTCATTGATCATCATTGTCCTTTCTTATAGGTATTTAATGGATTAATTATAGAAGAATGAAATTGTCACTTCTTTTCTTGCTAACATGTATTCTCCTTTCCTTGCAAGCACTCATTCACACAAATTGATAATGAAATTAACATTAGTGTATGCACCAATCTTTATACTAATTGCGACAATAATGACCTTATTAGATTAGCACACTAAATCCATTCAGTTCCATTCAAGAAAGGAGTTATTGATCATGATTGTCTTTTCTTGCAAGTATCAAGTAGTTCAATTCTACAAGAATGAAATTATCACTTCATTTCATTCTAACAAATTTTCTTTTTTCTTACAAGGACTAGTTCACACAAATTGATAATGAAATTAGCATTAGTGAATGTACCAAGCCTTATACTAATTGTGAAAATAATGACCTTAGGATTTTGACACACTTGATCCATTGAATTCCATCTAAGATAGGAGTCATTGATCATAATTGTCCTTTCTTGCAAGTATTGAAGAAGAATGAAATTCTTGCTTTTTTTGTTATTAACAAGTTTTTCCTTAACTTGCAAGGGCTAGTTCACACAAATTGATAATGAAATTAACACTGCAGTAAGCCCCAACTGTTACACTAATCGTGACAATAGCTACCTTATGAGTTTTAGCACTCTAAGTCCATTGAATTTTATTAAACAAATGAGTCGTTGATCACAATTTTCCTTTCCTGCAGGTATTGAATGGATCAATTATAGAAGAATGAAACTTTCAATTCATTTCTTGCAAACATGTATTATCCTTTCCTTGCAAGCACTCATTTACACATTGAAAATGAAATTAACACTAGTGTATTCACCAAACTTTATACTAATCACAACAAAAATGACCTTATGAGATTAGCACATTGAATTCATTAAATTCAATCTAAGAATGGAGTTATTGAGCATGATTGTCCTTTTTGTAGGTATAGAATAGTTCAATTCTACAAGTATGAAAGTATCACTTCATTTCTTGCTAACAAGTTTTCTTCTTTCCTTAAAAGGACTCATTCACACAAATTGAACATGAAATTAACATTAATGTATGCACCAAACCTTACATTGATTGTGACAACAATGACCTTATGAGTTTGACACTTTAAATCCATTAAATTCCATCAAAGAAAGGAGCTATTGATCATGATTGTCCTTTCTTGTAGGTATTTAATAGTTCAATTTTGGATGACTTCATTTCTTACTAACAAAATTTTTCTTTTAGTTGTAAGGTTTCATTCACACAAATTGTTCATGGAATTAACTTTAGTGTATGTAGCATACCTTACACTAATCGTGGCAATAATGGTCATATGGGTTTTGCACTCTGAATCCATTAAGCACCATCAAAGAAAGGAGCAATTGATCATGTTTGTCCTTTCTTGCAACTATTTTATGGTTTAATTAAAGAAAAATAAGCATGTTTGTTCTTTTGTTGCAAGAATCCATTCAATACCTATAAGAAAAGATAATCACAATGAATGACTCCTTTGATTAATGGACTTCATTGGATTCAGAGTGTCAAACTCATAAGGTCATTTTTGTCATGATTAGTGTAATGGTTGGTGCATAAAGTAGTGTTTAATTTCATTATCAAATTGTGTGAACAAGCCCTTGCAAGTCAAGGTGAAAACTTGTTAGCAACAAAAGAACAAACAATCTAGTCTTTCTTTTATTGAACCATTCAATACTTGCAAAAAAGGACCAACTTGGTCAATCACTCCTTTCCTTGATGGAGATCAATGGATTCAGAGTGCACACTCATAAGCATCATCATGAATTTATCAACTTTATAATTTTTGGATGCATTTTTTTCCAATGAAATAATTGACTTTCTTAGGGACTATGGTCCCTAAATAAGCAAATGTTTACTCATACAACATTCCCTACAAAAATTCATGAGTTATGAAAACAAGAAGAGAATTGGAATTTCCTTTTATAAACTCAATATCAAAGTTAAAGCAAATAATATTCCTTGCCATTTAGCAACAATTTGTTTTGATGCTATGTTCTTGACATCCTTAGTAAGAACATTTTTTATAGCTTTACAATCAATTCTTGAAGAAATTTCTAATTTAATAAATCACTTTCAAACTTTTGAATGCAAAATACTATAGAACAAATATCTTTTATAATTGTAGAGTAATTAACTCTAATGCCTTTACATACTATAGAGGTAAAGCAAAGTAGCTATTCTTTGGAGTGTAGGCATTGCTTAAGGATACCACCATAACTTTTATTGGAGGCATCTATCTTGATGATTTTAAAGGCATTCAGGATGGGGTATAGCTAAGTAAAGGAGTTCTTTAACTCTAGATTTTATTTGTTTAGTAGCTTGGGTACACTAATAGTCTAAATCATAAGCTAAATCCTTTGTTGATAAAGTTAGATTTTTCTTTAATCATTCATATAGAGCTTCAGCATCATAAGCTAAATCCTTATAATAGTCTAAATCATAATTCAAAGTTCCCAAAAATCTTTATAATTATTGTTTGTCACTGTTCAAAACCTAAGGTTTAGGGAATCAGGAATTGAAATAGGGATTGAGATTTAGGGATTTGAAATAAAAAATTTGTAGAAATAATGGGATAGGATTGATCACCTTGAGGGATCAGCCTCCAATGATCACTTTGAGGGGATTGGCCTCTAATGATCTCTTTAAGGGGATCAACCTCCAATAAGCTAAATGCTCTAATAATATTATTGATTGCTTTTTTGCCAAAAGTCATAAGGTATTACAAATATATAGACTCAACATACTACTATTATGGACATAATTACGCCTATTAATTAAAAAATAATAAAAGATAAATGTTAAATAAAATAACTAATAATAATAATTCCCTAACTATAAGGATCTCATCATTCTCCTGCTCTTCAAATTAGCCTTGTCCTTAAGGCTTATCTCGATCAACTATTTTTTCAGTCTGACCTCTTTTCATGGAACTTCTTCTAAAAGCTTGTCACAATCAATGGTCTTTTTCAATCTCACCTTCTTCAATTGAACTTCTCTCATATGATAATTAAATGTTGCATTGCTTTTAACATAATAATTTCTCTTTGAAAGATGCCATAAAATATCAACTGACTTGTACATTGAGTTTGTTACACATCTTCGAAGGAATAAGTTGTTTGGTCAACTTTTTATCCATGAACTCATTAGTTCTATTTAATTCAACCATAATAACTTGTTCTTCCTTGAAAAATTCAACAATCTCCACATATTCTTTGAATGATTCATCAATTTTCATGGATGACAAATTAGAATATTCAGTCAAAGGTATAATAAGTTTACCATAATTTTGTCATCCATAATTTCATGCCCTAAGTTGATATCATCACCAAAATCTTAGCCTTTCATAACTTCTAGCTCTAAGTCAATGTCATCACTAGAATCTTTATCCTTCACAGCATTATACTTTGAATCGATATCATCACCTAAATCTTTGCCTTCCACAACGTCATGTTTTGTCTCTTTAGCTTTCTCAACCTTAATAGATTTGCTGACTTCTTTAGCAATTGGGTGATAAATTTGAGTGCCCAACCTCCCTTCATATAGGTGAGACAAGGAGATAGCAGCTACCATTGTCTATGGGTATTGAGTTTTGACTTCACATTGAATGTCAAGAATAAGTCCTTCAATGAAGGTTTCAACCAATTGCCTTTCTGACCAATCTTTAGATCGGTTGATCAATCACTTGAATTGACTTTGATATTCTAGGATGGTAGATGTCTAACGAATCATTGTGAGCTCTCCATCAACATTATCTCTTAACTGATTTTATGCCTTAGAAAGAACTATCTATTCAATCCTTTTAAAAGACTCTTACATGGAATACAATGATTTTGACAATGATTCTTGCATGAAAGATAATGATTATTCCGCTTGAGATAGTTTAGTGTCAAAATCAAATGAGTTGTGTGAAGACATGATATAGGATTACAAATGAATGATACTTAGATTTTGTTGTATTGTTGGATAAGGGGCATAAACATTTTTTTTTTAGGATTCTTTTTTAGCAGTAGAGGATGGAATAGAAGTGAAATCCCTAAGAATGTTGCTCTGATACTAGATGTTGAAAACCTAGGGTTTGGGGAATTAAGAATTGAAATGGGGATTGATATTTGGGGATTTGAAATAAGAAATTTGTAGAAATAAAGGGATAGGATTGATCTCTATAAAGGATCAGCCTCCAGTGATCACTTCGAGGGGATCAGCCTCCAATAAGCTAAACACTCTGATAATATTATTGATTACTTTTTTTTTTTCCAAACAACGTAAGGTATTACAAATATATAGACTTGACATACTACTATTACGGATATAATTACACCTATTAATTTGAAAATAATAAAAGATTAATATTAAATAAAATAAATAATAATAATAATTTCCTAACTAGAAGGATCTCATCAATCACTTATTTTGTTAAAAAATTGTGAGGCAAACTCAATTGACCTATTAATGGGAATAACAGAACCATTCTCTATAAAGTGACCAAGGAAATGAATCATGGTTTGAAATAACTCCATTTTTCTTATCAAAGAAGCCAATGCTACTTTTTTCATTACATTAATAAATTAATGTAGATATTTAAAATGTTGTTTGATGGTATTAGGAAAAAACTAACACATAATCATAAATGCAAAATAAGCATTAAATATCTCATTCATTATCTTCTGAAAATTAGAAGGAGCACTTTTTTAAACCAAAAGGCATGACATTCCATTCAAATGCCCAAAAGGTGTTGTAAATGCTATTTTATATTTGTCTTTCTCATTAATCTAGATTTGCAAATAAACAAATTTCATATAAAAATTTGGAAATATCTTGGCTTCATAAAGCTAATTCAGCAAATGTCTTTTATTAGGTATAAGACACCTAATCCATTAAATTGCCTTATTTAATAGCTTATATAGTTAATAACTAATATAGAAACACCTTGTTCCAATTCTACATTATTGTCTACATAAAATGTAGGACAACTCTAAGGACTAGCACATTTTTGAATAAATCCCTCCTTAAAGAGTTCTTGTATCTCTATTTTTCAAATTTCTAAATGTTGAGGGTGTATAGCAATAGGTAAGGCCTTAGTTAGAATTTGACTTCCATGAAAGTTTGGCTCATATGGCAATTCAATGATATGTTTATTCCTATTTTATAAGGTTGTAAGAAATTTTAAACATATCAATGATTCTATTGTATTCTTTATTTCTTGTACCTTAGTTGTATTAATTGGAGAAGAACATTTCTCTTGTAGATGCTTATAAGCAATCTCATTTTGAAGAGAAAAAATAAAATTTTCTTTCTCTTAATATTTTTAAAAGTAAATCTATCTCTCCATATTAAGAGATAGATATAAATTTAAAGCTGATAAGTTTTCCATTAATTTTAGCATAGCTACTCTTATCATTAATTTTTTTTAATAAGGTAGAGCATATGCAAAAAAGAATTTCCCAAAATAACATGCTAGGATAAATTCTTTACCAACATAAAAGGAACTTCAAGACAAATTCTATCATTGCAAATAGTAGCACGAGATAACTTGTAAGTAACAACAAGATTAATTTTATTAGTAGTGTTTAATGATTTTGTTGTTTCTATAAAGTATTTTGAAGGTACTATGCCCTCATTAATACAATTCAAATCTACACCTACATCAATTAAAGCAATAACAAAGAAAACTTTTCTTATTAACCACAATTATAATCTTTGTATGTCATTTATGGGTAATAACTCTATCAATAAGGTTAATATATTGAACACTTTCAATATTCACATTTTCCTTTAAAGATGTTTTTGAAAGTAATAAAGATTTTTCTTCCTTATCTTAAGGTAGAGTTTTCAAAATTAAAAATCTTTCTTTTAACTTTTTCATCTCTAACTTAAAAGTATAAATTTCAACTTTAAGCTCTTGAACAAATGGTTCTTTTGTAATTAACTTAGGAGGATCACTTTTATATGTTGTATAACAATATTTAAATTGTAACTTTCTTGAGGTTGCATAACTATAGTATTAGACCCTTCATTTTGACTTTTAATTAAATGTAAATATTTTTCTAATTGCTCCCATTTGTCCTTAAGATCTAAAATTTATCAATAATATCCAATATCATATTATCTTCTTTTGTTAAGGCTAATATCCCATTCTGTTTATTGCTTTGCAATGATTACATTGACCTTCACAACTTTTTTCATTATCAAAGTCAAAAGTGGAGGAAGAAAGATTTTTTTTAATAACTTCTTTTTCAAATTTTAATTCTTAATAACCACTTTTTGACAAGAAAATATGCATTTATGATCTTTTAAAATCTTCACTTATTGCTAACACTTGAAGCTTGTGCTTCATTTTGCACTTATTAGAATAGTGCCTTATTTTTCCACACTTATAGCAAACTATAATCTTTTTAGACTAAGGCCTTTTCTTTTATTTTTGGCTTTTCAAACCTAATGGGGGACTTATTTACTTTATTATATTGTTTTCTTGATTATTATAGAAGTGATAACTCTTACTCTTTTGTTTGTTTGGATACCAAATGGGTGGATAACCTATTTGTTCACAAAAGCTTTCTAAGGCTTTTATGCCTTTAGCTTTTTTGTTTTGTGATTGCCTATTTAATTTCATTTCATTATAAAGTTTAACTCCTTTAGCTATTACTTCAACAACTAATCATGAAATTAAGATTAGTGTATGCACAAATCTTTATGCTAATCATGACTATAATGACCTTATGATTTTGGCAAACTAAATCCATTGAGTTTCATCAAAGAAAGGAGTCAAATTGTTTAGCAGTTGGAGAATGAAATTGTTGCTTCATTTCTTGCTAACTTTTCTCCTTTGCTTGCAACAACTCATTCACACAAATTAATCATGAAATTAACATTTGTGTATGCACCAAACTATATATTATTTCTGACAATAACAACCTTTTGACTTTGGTACTTTAACTCCATTGAATTCAATCAAGGAAAGTAGTCATTGATTGTGATTGTCCTTCCTTGCAAGTATTATACTATTCAAGTCTAAAAGAATGAAACTATAACTTCATTTCATGCTTATCAATTTTCTCTTTTAGTTGCAAAGACTCATTAACACAATTAATGATGAAATTAACATTTGTGTATGCACCATACTTTATACTAATTGCAACAATAGCAACCTTATGAATTTGGCTCTTTAAATCCATTGAATTTAATCAAAGAAAGTAATCATTGATTGTGATTGTCCTTTCTTGCAAGTATTTGATTGTTCAATTGCAATAGAATGAAACTATTGCTTTATTTCTTACACATCAGTTTTCTCTTTTAGTTGTAAGTACTCATTCACATAAATTAATGATGAAATTAACTTTAGTGTATACATAAAATTTTATATTAATAATGACAATAATAGTATTTTGACTTTGACAATTTGAATCCACTGAATTCCATCAAAGAAAGGAGTCATTGGTTTAATTTTAAAAGAATGAAATCTTCATTTCATTTATTTGTCATAAGTTTTCTCCTTTAGTTGCAAGGACTCATGCACACAAATTGATGGTGAAATTAATATTGGACTATGCACCAAATTTTATATTAATCATGACAATAAGGAGCTTATGATTTTGGCACTATAAATTCATTGAATTCCAACAAACATAGGGCTCATCAATCATGATTGTCCTTTCTTGTAGGTATTAAAGGGTGCAATCATAATAGAATGAAACTATCACTTGATTTCTTGCTGACAAGTTTTCTCCTTTTGTTCTAAGGTCTCATTCACACTAATTAATCTTGAAATAAGCATGATGTATGGACCAAACGTTATATTGATTGCTACAATAGCGACCTTATGAGGTTAACACTTCAAATTCATTGATTTTTATCAAACAAAGGAGTCATTGCTCATGATTGTTCATTCCTGCAGCTATTGAATAGTTTGATTCTAGAAGAATGAAATTATCACTTTAATTCTTGCTCATAAGTTTTCTCCTTTGGCTACAAGGTCACATTCACACAAATTAATCATGAATTTAACATTAGTGTTTGTGCTAAGCAACATATTAATCGTGATAGTAATGGCCTTTTGACTTTGGCAATCTAAATCCATTAAATTTCAAGAAAGGAGTCATTGATTATGATTTCCCTTTCTTGCAGGAATTAAATAAATCAATTTTATAAAAATTAAATTGTTGCCTTGTTTCTTATTTATAACTTTTCTCCTTTAGCTACATGGATTGATTCACACAAATTCACCATAAAATTATGAACAAAACCTTATATCAATCACAACAACAATGGCATTTTGACTTTGGCATTCTAAATCCAATGAATTCCATCGAAGAAAGGAATTGAATAATTCAATTCTAAAGGAATGAAACCATTAGTTTGTTTGTTGTTCATAAGTTTTCTCCTTTTGTTTTCTCTTTTGACACTCTAAATACATTGATTTCCAGTAAACAAATGAGTTGTTGATTCTAATTGTTCATTCTTGAAGCTATTGGATAGTTTAATTCTAAAATAATGAAACTATCACTTTGATTCTTGCTCATAAGTATTCTTCTTTGGTTGCAAAGACTTTTTACACAAATCGATCATGAAATTAAGATTGAAGTATGCACCAAACTTTATATTAATCACAACAATAAGGACTTTATGACTTTGGCACCCTAAATCGATTGAATTCCATCCAACAATGGACTCATTAATTGTGATTATCCTTTTTTCCAGGTATTGAATGGTTTAATTATAAAAAAAGTGAAGCTATCACATCATTTCTTGCTAACAAGTTTTCTCCATTTGTTGTAAGGTCTAATTCACATAAATTGATTTGAAATTAGCATTTTTGTATGCACCAAATATTACATTAATCACTACAATAGAGACCTTTTAAGGTTGACACTCTAAATTCATTAATTTCCATCAAATAAATGAGTTATTGATCATGATTGTTCATTCTTAAAGCTATTGAATAGTTTAATTCTAAAAGAATGAAATTTTCACTTTGATTCTTGCTCATAAGTTTTCTTCTTTTGCTACAAGGATTTATTTACTTAACCATGAAGTTAACATTGAAGTATGCACAAAACAATATATTAATTGTGACAATAATGGCTTTTTGACTTTGGCACTCCGAATCCATTGAATTTTATCAAAGAATAGAGTTATCAATCATGATTGCCTTTTCTTAT
Organism: Rhizophora apiculata; assembly: GCA_037832385.1. NCBI lineage: Eukaryota > Viridiplantae > Streptophyta > Magnoliopsida > Malpighiales > Rhizophoraceae > Rhizophora > Rhizophora apiculata. Next base: position 8,480,381 of record CM075439.1, on the reverse strand, counting down.
AGGTATTGAATGGTTCAATTTTGGAAGAATGAAACCATCACTTCATAAGTTTTCTCCATTAGTGGCAAGGACTCATTCACACAAACTAATCATGAAATTAATATTGGTGAATGAACAAAACTTTACATTAATCATGACATTAATGGCCATTTGACTTTCACACTTTCAATCCATTGAATTCCATCAAAGAAAGAGGTCAATGATTATGATTGTCTTTTCTTGTAGGTATTGAATGGTTTAATTATAAAAGAATGAAATCATCACTTCATTTTTGCTAAAATGTTTTCTCTTTTTGTTGTAAGGTCTTATTTACACAAATTGATCATGAAATTAACATTGTTGTATGCACAAAACTTTATATTAATTGCAACAATAATGACCTTTTGATTTTGGCTCTCTAAATCCATTGAATTTCAATAAAGAAAAGGGTTATTGATCATGATTATCTGTTCTTGTAGGTATTAAATGGTTCAATTATAGAAGAATGAAATTATCACTTTGTTTCTTGCTCATAAGTTTTCTCCCTTATTTTTAAGGTCTTATTTACTCAAACAAATCACTAAATAAAATTAATGTATACATTAAATTTTATACAAAATTGTCAGAATAATGACTTTATGACTTCGATACTTTGAGTCTATTCAATTCCATTAAACAATGGAGTCATTGATTATGATTGCCTTGTTCAATTATAGAAGAATGAAATTGTCTTTTTAGTTCTTTCTAACATTTTTTCTTCTTTAGTTATGAGATATCATTCACACAAATTGATCAAGAAATTAATATTATCTCATGCACAAAACCTTACATTATTCATGACAATAATGACCTTTTGATTTTGATACTCTGAATCCATTAAGTTGCATAAAAGAAAGGAGTCATTGATCATGAATGTCCTTTCTTATAGTTTTTGAATGGTTCAATTCTTGAAGAATGAAATTGTTACTTTATATTTTGCAAACAAGTTTTCTCTTATAGTTGTACGGTCTTATTCACACAAGCTGATCATCAAAATTTGTGCTAATTGTGACAATAATGACCTTATGACTTAGACACTTTGAATCCATTTAATTCAATCAAAGAAAGGATTTAATGATTTTGATTGCCCTTTCTTACAGGTATTAAATGATTCAATTCTAAAAGAATGAAAATTTTGCTTCATTTCTTACTAACAAGTTTTCTCCTTTCTCCTTTAGTTTTGAGGTCTCATTCACACAAATTGTTCATGAAATTAACATTGATATATCCACCAAAATTTATACTAATCATGTCAATAATGACATTATGAGTTAGGCACTCTTAATCTATTGGATTCCATTAAAGAAAGGAGTGTCACCATAGGTCACTATCAATCACTAAAAAATGATCAAAAAATAGAGGGAAGCTATCATTTAATTGAACACAGACTGATCTACTCACTAGTAGGTTCCATGCACCAAAAAGCTTGCCCAAAAGTGGTAGTCGGTGTTCCAAAGATCCTTGCTAGTCATTGCTCACTCGTAATTCGATCACCATTCTAGCCCAAAATCACCACTGGTTGATGGCCAAGCTATGACCATTTCAATGACACCTATCATATGCTAATTGGAATCCTTATCAAGGATGAATAGAGCTCTAAAATCCATTGGCTTACTAACTTTCATCCCTTTTTATGTTGTATTTAGCCATCAGCAGTGCATAAAACCAATGTTGATTAACTTAAGTGACTCTTAGCTACCTATCAATGTCCCCCACACCTTGATCAAAGGTCAATGGCATTCTTATGCTAGTAACAATAAACCTCTTGTATAAATCATCCAAACAAACTCAAGAAAAACCTTATTTGGGGCTTTAATCACATTAACTAAACTTAAAAACCTAATTTGGCAGGTGAAATTTTGATGAATCTCAGCTTAAAAAGTCCTAGAATGAGGCAACTCAAGGATAAAGAACATGAATGATGCCAAACAATTAAAATGGCTAAAGGAAATGAGAAAGTAGGGCATTTGAAGGTTTTGTGAAGGAAAAGAAATGAAATGAAAATTAAAAAAAAAAACACAAAATAGGGAAAAGGACAAATTAAGAAAAATGAAAAAAAAATGAAAAAAAAACTAAAAAAAAAAAGATGAAAAACAAAAAGAGAGAGAGAGAGACAGACAGTGCGTGTGTGTGTGTGTGAGAGAGAGAGAGAGAGAGAAAGAGAGAAGAAAGAAGAGTACAAAATTCTAGATGGCAACACCATGCCAAGACACTCTAAGTGAGTTAACAAATACTAATCTCTTTGTTGTAATATAAATAAATGTATATTTTGGTTGACAGTCATAAAAACAAAGAGAGAAAATAAAGTATCAATAAGAAAAAGGGTAGAAATGAAGATGAGTGAACAATAGTACTATCGCTTGCAATAAGTGTTTAGGTTGGCTACAGCCTTCACCAAATGTTATTGATCCTCTAAATCTTGTTGAATCTTAGTAAAGTAAACCAAGTCACTTTAGTGTTAAAATCGCACCTAAAATGATTAATGGTGACTTTGAAGTCAATCAGTATGCCTTACAGCACCCCTCTTACCCTAACACACTTTCCTCATAAACATAGGAAAAAGTTCAAGGTGATGAATGTCATGCCTCACTCTACATCCATTGACCTTCCCTGCAAGCAATCCTTCATGACAACTTGGTGACTCCATTGGGAAATTAATTGAGAGATAGGGTTCTCTAACTTATTTTATTTATACACGTTCATTTATTTCTTGTTTAGTACTTTATTTACTCCTCTCAAATTTATGACTATCATTTGCATTGTAGCCCTAACTACACACAAACACTAAAGCATGAAACCCAACCTTTAACCCTTACAGCTTAGACAAGAGATGAACCATGAACAAGACAATCTTGAAATCTTTCATTAAAACCGATGATTCCAACTTGAACCATGAACAATGATGGGGGGAATGGTTTGGCTACCTTTGGCCTAGTTTATATCCATTCAACCACACGTTTATTATTAAACCAATAAAATCATGCATTTGTTAGATCAATAGTGGGTTAAAAGGGTAGTAGGTAGAGCCAAAGCCATGGCAAATGAAGCAAAAGAATTGCAAGCTGATATTTCTCCACTTCATCCATTTGATAAATGCCTTTAAATTTTCCTTAAAGAATCCTTTAGGCACTATGAATTTATATCTTGCTTTATGTTAAAATTTAAGTTACAATCATTGCCAAGTCCTCCTTCACTTTTGAATTGTAAATATGAATGAGTGAAACATTCCTTAGCTTATGACTATCCTAACTAAAATGTCTCTTCACTTTTGATTTTGTAATATAAAAGAATGAGCAAATTCTTTTATCTCATAGTTTGAGTCAATACATGGTTTGTTATAAGAATGAAAATGAAAATGAAAAGAAAATAAAAAAACTAAAAAAAAAAAAGTCAAAATAGGGAAAGGGAAAAATAAGAAAAATGAAAAAAAAAACTAAAAAAAGATTAAAAAAATAAGAGAGAAAAAGAGAGAGAGAGAGGGAAGAAAGAAGGGTACAAAATTCTAGATGGCAACACCATGCCAAGACACTTTGAGTGAGTTAACAAATACAAATCTCTTTGTTGTTATATAAAGGAGTGTATATTCTAATTGACAGTCATAAAAATAGAGAGAGGAAAGAATCTTACATTGATGGTGGACATAAAATTAATATGACATATTACAAAAATTGTAGGAAAACCAAAAAATTTTTAGAGACTCCAATTTGTCAACTTAAGGAAACACTAAAAATCATGATACACATAATCTTTAATTGTAATCAACATAATTGAGAACAATGCTCTAAAACCAAATGAAAGAATATAAAGAATTGAAAGTCATGGTGATTTAGCATAAACTATACCTCTTAGTATATTGATCAATAATTCCTTGTAACAATTCTCTTTAACCATAAAAGAAAGATATAAATTAGTCATATAGCCTATTATCTTATACTTATTGAAGTTCCTGACTTCTCCCTAGGATCTACTAGTTCATGATACTAAGAGGGGGGTGAATCAATATCACCACAATTCGCAATTTGCAGGTAAGTGAACAACTTCAACCTCTTCTTAAAAGCAAACTCTTTCTCAGACTCGACTAAGGTAGATCTATTGCTACCTACTAATCACAATAGTCCCCAAAGTCACCTTTCATACACCTTGCCTAGCAGACAATACGGATGTTCTTGTTTAGGTCTTCGTTAGGTTATGGGTTGGCTGATACTTTAGTTGCATTCACAAGTCAATTCAAAACACAGAATGTAAAGCAAATTAAGGACACACGAGATTTACGTGGTTCCGTCAATGTGACGTACATCCACGGTGGTAGGGACTCTCCCTTACCAAGACTATCCACTATACTTGAGAATTCAGGTTACAATGGATGTCTTTAATTCTCTGCTCCTTTCACTGTTGCAATTATTAAGCAAATACAATACAAAGAGTGTCACTTATTGTGTCTACCCTTCTTCTAGCTTGTCTTGCCTCTGTTGAATTGAAAGGCTGCTCCACTGCCGCTTAGAAGTTCACCGCAACGCTCTCTAACCTCTCTTGAAGAAGTCTGAAAATACGTTGAGTTCAATGCTTCGCCGAATTCCTTCTCTACGTTGTCTCACACAATTCCTGCTTTCACCGTTTTACGGTCTCACCCGTCTCCTTGTCTCACGATCTCACTGTTCCACGGCTCGTCTGTCCGTTTCTCTCTCTCTTGCTGTCCAGCCGGATTTCTCTCTCTTCTCGCCGGATTTCTCTCTCTTACCGCCGAATTTCTCTCTCTTCCTGCCGGATTTGTCTCACCGTCTGCTGGATTTGTCACCGTCAACCGGATCCCAGTTCTGCCGGATCTCTCACCGTCCCAGCCGGCTCTCTCTCACGCTATCGCCGGATCTCCTCTGTCCCAGCCGGATCTCCTTCTACTGTCGCCGGATCTCCTTCTGCTATCGCCGGTCTCCTCTATTCCGGTTGTCTCCTCTTTCTCTCTCGACGGTTGTTCTTTGTTGCCGTCGGTATCACTCTCTTCTATGGTCGTCTGGTTTCTTCTTCCGCCGATCTACTTTTCTTCGTCCTGCCGTCCAGCCTCGTCTAGCCGTAACCGATTTTCTCTCCCGTCGGGTTTCTCTTCTTCTTCTGTCAAGATTATTGTTCACGACGGGCTATTGTTCACGAGATTACTGTTCACAACGCTACTGTTCATGAGGTAACTGTTCACGATGCTACTGTTCACTCGATTCGTCCGTCGGCTGCACTGTGCAGTTACTGTTCACTCGACGGCACTGTTCACTCTCTTCGTCTTTACCGGTGGTGTTCTACCGTGTAGGGTTTGGTGTTCACTTTGGTTGGTCGGTTGTCTAAGTTTTGTTGAATGCTCAATATTGCCGACGCACACTATTCTTTGTCTTCCAAGACCATTATATACTCTACTCCATGAAACCCTAATAGGGTTTACGCGGCGATTTTACGTTCTTGCCCTTCCATGTGGTTTTACCTTTTTGCCCTTCCATGTGGGTTTACCTTCTTGCACTCGTAAACCTAGTTGACAACAATTACAACCCATATAAGGTTATGGGAACAACAATCTCCCCCTTTGTAATTGTTGGCAACACTTATAATAAAAGCCACTATGCAGCAGTTTCAACTCCCCCTAAATATGCACTCTCTTTTCTTAACAGCTTCTCTCCCCCTTTGCCAATCAATTACAAATTTGAAAAACTCGCAAAGTGAAGATGGATGATTTACCTGAACTTCAGGCTTGAGGAGGCATTTGCATAGATAGACTCCATCTGTGCTTTTCAAACAACTCTGTGAACAGAGGTTTAGTTAGAATATCTGAAATTTGATCTCTAGTACCAACATACTCCAACTAAATTGTACCCTGTTCCACTTGATCTTTGATGAAGTGATACCGGATGTCAATATGCTTGCTTCTCGAATGTTGAACCGGATTCTTGCTGAGATCAATAGCACTTTGATTGTCGCAAAATATACTCACTGGTAATTTCATTTCAACACCCAAGTCTGCCAATTGTCTTAGCATCCATATCACCTGTGTACATACTGCACAAGCAGCCATATACTCAGCCTCAGCTGTGCTCAAAGCAACACTGTTTTGCTTTCTACTTAACCATGCAACACACTTTGAACCCAAGTAGAAGCTGCAGCTGCTGGTTGATTTTTTATCATCTATACTTCCTGCCCAGTCTGCATCAGTGTATGCTTGTAGTTTAACAGAATCCATGGTTGGATACCACAAGCCCATTTTCAGTGTTCCTTTGAGGTACCTCAGGATTCTTTTCACTGCCAACACATGAGACTCTTTAGGATCAGCTTGGAATCTGCTGGCAGTACACACAGCTTGCATAAGATCAGGCCTTGATGCCGTAAGGTACAGAAGGCTCCCTATCATCTTCCTGTACTCTGTAGGGCTTGTACTCCTTCCCTCCTGATCTTTTGTTAACTTGCAGCCCACTGTCATAGGGGTACTGACAGATCTGCTATCTTCCATGCCAAACCTTTTCAGCATCTCTTTGGCATATTTCGTCTGAGAAATAAAGATACCTTCTTCACACTACTTTATCTGTAATCCAAGAAAGTACGTCATGTCTCCAATCAATGACATCTCAAATTCCTCACTCATCTTCTGTGCAAAATCTTGGCATAGTTTAGAGTGATCCCCTCCAAAGATGATGTCATCTACATATACTATGGTTATCAGCTGGCCTTTCTCTGAATTGAACACATATAGGTTATTATCAACCGTTCCTTTTCTGAAGTTCAACCTTCTTAAGTACGCATCCAGCCTACTGTACCATGCTCTTGAGCTTGCTTAAGACCATACAAGGCTTTCTTCAGCTTGCACACTTGTGTCTCATCCTTACTGATTTGTACTCCATCGGGTTGTTCAATATACACTTCTTCTTTCAGGAGCCCATTCAGAAAGGCAGATTTCACATCTATCTGATAGACTTTATACCTCTTATGTGCTGCTAAAGCTAAGAACATTTTGATAGCTTCTAACCTTGCTACTGGTGCAAAAGTTTCATCAACATCTACCCCTTCTATCTGAGTGTAGCCTTTGCAAAACAGCTTGGCCTTGTTCCTCACCACCTTGCCATCTTCATTGTGTTTATTCCTAAACACCCACTTTGTTCCTATGACATTCTTATTAGTAGGTCTTGGAACCAGCTCCCATGTATCATTCTTCTCAATTTGATCCAGCTCCTCATTGATAGCTTTGACCCAGGCTTGGTCTTGAATAGCCTCTTCAACAGATTTAGGTTCAACTTGTGAGAGTAGAGCAGTAGCTCCCACCATTCTTCTTCTTGTTGTAACTCCTGTTGATGGGTCACCTATGATCTGATCTCCTCGATGAGCACTGGTCCATGTTTTCTTTGTCCTTCTTCCTTGCACCGTCTTAGTTGTAAGAGGATCTCTTTCTTCATCTTCAGACTCACTCTTCTCTGAGTCTAAACTTACTTCTTGTTCCTTTTCTTTAGGTTGGTCTGATTCTTCATCTACATTGAAGTCATCTTCTTCATTATCCTCAGCTTCTCCATTCTACATTATTTTCCAGTTCTCATCTATTCTCACATCACTGGTAGTGATTACTTTTCCCAACTTATGTAGGAAAACTCTGTAACCTTTTGTCTTTGCTAAGTATCCCATAAAGATGCCTTCATCAGATCTAGCGTTGAATTTTCCCAAGTTTTTCTCCTTGTTCTTCACAAAACATGGGCTGCCAAAGACTTTGAGATACTTGGCTGTTGTCTTCTTCCCACTCCATAGCTCATATGGAGTCTTATCAGTATTGGGCCTTAGTAGAACTCTGTTCAGTAGGTGCACGACTGTAAATGTTGCTTCTGTCCAAAATCTTGTGTGAAGCTTGGATTCCAGTAGTAGAGTTCTTGCTATTTCAACCACAGCTCTATTCTTCCTCTCTACCACCCCGTTCTGTTGAGGTGTTCTTGCTGCTGCCATTTGATGGTGAATTCCATGCTTCTCAAGGTAATCTTCAAAAGCTCCATTTGTGAATTCAGTGCCTTGATCTGACCTCAATACTTTGATCTTCTTTCCACTCTCATTTTCAGCCAATCTTCTGTATCTCTTGAAGCATTTCAAAACTTCTGACTTGTGTTTGAGGTGCATGATGCAGGTCCTTCTGGAATAATCATCGACAAACAAGACGAAGTACCTCTCACCATTCAACCCTTTTGTTCTCATCGACCCACACAAATCAGTATGCACAATGTCAAGCACTGCTTCAGAACTGAACTCTTTGGTCTTATATTGCTTTCTGACATGTTTTCCTTTAGAGCATGCTGAGCAAACATACTCTCTCTCTCTCCTGAGGTCGGGAATATCTCTGATTGCATGAATAGTGGTCAGCTTCCTCATATTCTTCTGTGGTAAGTGTCCCAGCCTCCTATGCCAGAGTTGATTTTCTTCTTCTTTGGTGAGTAAATAGCTACTTGTCTTGTCTTCATCAATCACATATAAATTTCCAACTGTTCTCTTCCCGGCTGCAATAGTTTTGCCTTCTTTACTCTTTACCTGGCAACCTGTTTTTGTGAATATTACCTTATGGTCTTCGTTGCATAACTGACTGACAGATGCTAAATTGTATCTTAGTCCTTCAACGTGCAGAACATCTTTCAGCTTTCCTCTTCCAATTTTTACTAACCCCCGACCATTGATGTTGAGTGAATCATCATTGCCAAACTTGACTCTGCCTTCTCTTGATTTGCTCAGCTTTGATAATTTACTCTTATCTCCCGTCATGTGGGAAGTGCATCCACTATCAAGGATCCACTATTTATCCTTGCAGTCAGCTTTGAGTGCAATTTCAACTATATTAGCCACCTCCCTTTTAGCTTTATATTCCTTCTTTTGAACTGGTTGAAAGATAGCTTTCTCCTTTTTCTCAACTTTGACTGCACTACTTGTTTTCACTGTGCCATTGAGTGCCTTCTCTTACTCAGGGAGAAGTGTCATGCATCTCTTGGCATTATGGCCATCCTGCCCGCACCTTTCACACTGTTCCAAGTCTGCCAATATAGCAAACTTGTACTTTGAAACCATTGGTTTGGGCTTTCACCAACAATCCTTGTCAGCGTGTCCTTGCCTTTTATAGTATGTGCAAGAACTCACGACAGGTGTTCTCTTTTGAATTCTGTATTGTCTCCCCCTGTATGCAGCATCGTATCTTCTCAAGTTGGAGACATATACTGGCCTTCTCCACCAACAGTTACTCGCCTTATGACCCCAAACTCCACAATAAAGGCAATGACCTTGAAACTGCCTCTTCTTGGGTCTGATCACAGCTTGTCTTCTTCTGTTCATCACTTGCTGTGTAGGCAAAGTAGCTGGCTTCTTTACTTGTATGACTTCCATTTTAGTCACGTTCTTCTTGTTTGCCACCCTAGGTTGCTTCTTCAGATCTTCTTTATTCTCAGCTATCTTCTTCTGAGTCACAACCTTCTCTTTTAACTTCTGTGGCATATTCTCATTTTCTTTAACCAATGCAGCCTCAGATTACTACACTTTCTCTACATTCTTCTCTCCTTTTCCAGAACTTGTTTCTCCTATCATTTTAAGCTTCTGCAAGTTCTCTTTGCTGCTTTTGAGTTGTTGTTGAAGTCTCAACAACTCTTTCTCCATTTCGTCAATTTTTGAAGCCCTTGAGCCAAGCTCTACTGTAAGGTCTTCACATATTTTGATCTGTTCCTCAAATCTTCTCTTCAAATCAATATGCTCAGCCCTTATTTCACCGTTTTGACTTTCAGTTTCCTCAGACTTTGCTTCAACTTGTTTTATATGGGCCTCCAACCTTCTTATGGTTCTGCCCCTTCTGATTATCTCCTTTGAAGCTGCTTCCAGCTCAGCTTCAAGATCTGGCTCTTCTTCATCAACTTCCTCTTCCTCTTCAGAGGTTGAGCTACCACTTTGCGCTGATGCCATAAAGACATACTCATCTGATGAGTCTTCATCTTCCTCCTCATCAGCTTCTTTTGTCTGACTCACATAACTCTTGAATGAGCCTTTCATCTTCCTCTATGGGTTAGCAATCTTCTTATTGGACTTCTTTGATTTGAATGATGATCTTCTCCATCTTGAATTCTGCTCATCGTCACCATCCTCATCTTCATCATTAAGTTTCACTTTGCACTGAGAAGCAAAGTGTCCAGTCTACCCACATCGAAAACATTTCAAGGACAGCTGTCCTTTTCCCTTCTTAGACCCCTTTTTGAGTTTCCTTGTGAAGTAAGCCAATACTTCACCTTCACTTTCTCCCTCATCATCATCATTATCCTCACTGGATGATTCTTCTTTTTCTTTTATCTTCAAGTGTTTCATAGCTTTGAAAGCTACCTCCTTTGATACCCTTGACGTTGAGGGGCTCTCAGTCGACTTTATTCTCATCTCATATGCAATGAGATTGCACTGAAGATCATGCAGAGACATAGAGTTGAGATCTCTACTCTCCTCTATGGCTGCCACCTTTGAAGCAAACCTCTCAGGCAAAATTCTCAGAATTTTCTTCACAATCGATGAGTCCTTCTTATTCTTCCCATGACTTCTCAGGTCGTTTACAGCGTCAATAACCCTAGTGAAGAACTCTTGAACTGTCTCATTCTTCTGCATTCTGAGAGATTCATATCTCTCCTTGAACACTTGAAGCTTAGCCTCCTTCATTTTGCCATCACCTTCATAGACTTTCTGCAATCTGTCTCATATCTCCTTGGCAGATTTGTAGTCCATAACTTTAGCATACTCAGCATCTGTTAATGCTGAAATGATGACATTTGAGGCCTTCCCATTTATCTTGAATTGCTTTAACTCCTCTGGGGTTGGGTCTTTACCTTCTTCCGAAGCCACAAAACCCTCCTGTACGCATTTCACCACGTTCATGCCCATGGTTGCAAATACCACTTGCATTCTTACTCTCCACATATGATAGTTGGTTCCGTTGAAGATTGGAACCTTCTTACTGTAAGTGGTGCTAGTGCTGGTGCCGGTTTCCATTTCTCAGTATGCTGAACAAGTCAAACTTCTAGATCCCTTCAAAGTAGTACACCAAACTGTTAAGCTTCAAACTGGTGAACCTGTGCTCTGATACCAATTGAAGTTCCCGACTTCTCCCTAGGATCTACTAGTTCATGATACTGAGAGGGGGGTGAATCAGTATCACCACAATTCGCAATTCGCAGGTAAGTGAACAACTTCAACCTCTTCTTAAAAGCAAATTCTTTCTCAAACTCGACTAAGATAGATCTATTGCTACCTACTAATCACAATAGTCCCCAAAGTCACCTTTCAGACACCTTGCCTAGCAGACAATACGGATGTTCTTGTTTAGGTCTTCGTTAGGTTATGGGTTGGCTGATACTTTAGCTGCATTCACAAGTCAATTCAAAACACAGAATGTAAAGCAAATTAAGGACACACGAGATTTACGTGGTTCCGTCAATGTGACGTACATCCACAGTGGTAGGGACTCTCCCTTACCGAGACTATCCATTATACTTGAGAATTTAGATTACAATAGATGTCTTTAATTCTCTGCTCCTTTCACTGTTGCAATTATTAAGCAAGTACAATACAAAGAGTGTCACTTACTGTGTCTACCCTTCTTCTAGCTTGTCTTGCCTCTGTTGAATTGAAAGGCTGCTCCACTGCCACTTAGAAGTTCACCGCAACGCTCTCTAACCTCTCTTGAAGAAGTCTGAAAATACGTTGAGTTCAATGCTTCGCCGAATTCCTTCTCTACGTTGTCTCACACAATTCCTACTTTCACCGTTTTACGGTCTCACCCGTCTCCTTGTCTCACGATCTCACTGTTCCACGGCTCGTCTGTCCGTTTCTCTCTCTCTTGCTGTCCAGCCGGATTTCTCTCTCTTACCGCCGGATTTCTCTCTCTTCCTGCCGGATTTGTCTCACCATCTGCCGGATTTGTCACCGTCGACCGGATCCCAGTTCTGCCGGATCTCTCACCGTCGACCGGATCTCCTTCTGTCGGATCTCTCACCGTCCCAGCCGGCTCTCTCTCACGCTGTCGCCGGATCTCCTCTGTCCCAGCCGAATCTCCTTCTGCTGTCACTGGATCTCCTCTGTCCCAGCCGGATCTGTCACCGTCCCAGCCGGATCTCCTTCTGCTATCGCCGGTCTCCTCTGTTCCGGTTGTCTCCTCTTTCTCTCTCGACGGTTGTTCTTTGTTGCCGTCGGTATCTCTCTCTTCTATGGCCGTCTGGTTTCTTCTTCCGCCGGTCTGCTTTTCTTCGTCCTGCCGTCTAGCCCCATCTAGCCGTAACCAGTTTTCTCTCCCGTCGGGTTTCTCTTCTTCTTTTGTCAAGATTACTGTTCACGGCGCTACTGTTCATGACATTACTGTTCACGATGCTACTGTTCACTCGATTCGTCCGTCGGCTGCACTGTGCAATTACTGTTCACTCGACGGCACTGTTCACTCTCTTCGTCTTTACCAGTGGTGTTCTACCATGTAGGGTTTGGTGTTCTCTTTGGTTGGTCGGTTGTCTAAGTTTTGTTGAATGCTCAATATTGCCGACGCACACTGTTCTTTGTCTTCCAAGACCATTATATACTCTACTCCATGAAACCCTAATAGGGTTTACGCGGCGATTTTACGTTCTTGCCCTTCCGTGTGGTTTTACCTTTTTGCCCTTCCATGTGGGTTTATTTTCTTGTACTCGTAAACCTAGTTGACAACAATTACAACCCATATAAAACTGTGGGAACAACACTTATAAAGTATAATGTTGATAGTTCTTAAGCTTACATATATAGGTTAGGCTAAGGACCCTTTTGTTACTACCTTATGGTTTTCTTCCATCAAGATAAGCACTTTGATATTCCCCATATGAAATGGTTAATTAATTCAATGTAATTTTCATTAAGAATGACTTAATTGTCATTAATAATGGCTTAATTATATTAATAAGATAGTAACAACTTAATTATTGCCTTAAATAATATTTATTCCTTTTTCCATGTAGACCATTTAAGAGATATTATAATCATTAAATAATACTCTTGAGTTATCTTAAAAGGGAAGAAAAGAAAAAGAACTACTTTCAAATCTCTTATAATTAATTTCATTTAACTATGTATTTTTTTTAAATCTAAATTACCAATAAAGAAAAAACTGGCTTAACTAGATTTTAGATTTCTTTATTTTAATACTTTTCATTAAATATTCAAAAACTTACATAGTTAGTCTAAGATGCCAACAAATAAAATTTTTCCTTGTGTTTTTTAGCATCTACAATGCCAATAAATAACACTTTAAGTTAGCCTACATCTCCTTTAAGGTTGTTCTCTCATTTTGCTTATTTTTTCACAAGTGCATATATTTAGAAAATCAGTGAGTAACTTGTCACAATAAATAACAACAAAAAGAGAAAGTGGTCAAGCAATGCTAGTGGAGGTAGTGTGCCCACTACCACTTCCCATTTCCCTTATAATAGTTTTCCATCTTCTATGTAAACCCAAAAAAAAAAAAAAAGTAACAAAGAGAAATTGTATTTTGTTGTATCATACAAAGAAATGAGGACTAATACTCAAAACTAGTGAAACAAAGAAAAAGTTCATTAAAGTAACTTTTATTTTAATTTAAATAAATTATAAAAGTAAACTATTTGGCATAAAATATATCTTAGATTTTTTTTATTTTAATACTTTGAATAAATATTAAAAAATTTACATAGTTTTTGGGTTAAAACCTAGTAATAAGCATTAAAGATAAGACTCTATAATCACTTTTTTGTAAGTTTGTGGTGTTTTTATTGTCTTTCTTAACATCCAAAATTCCAACAAATAGTACTTTAACTCAATCTTCATCTCCTTTAAAGTAGTTCCCTTATTTTGCTATTTGCTTTTATTTTTCACAAATATATATACTTAGAAAATTGCTAAGTAGCTTGTTACAACAACTAACATTTAAAGGAGGAAATAGCCTATCCAGGTTGGTGGAAGTAGTTTGCCCCTACTCCTTCTCACTCCTCTTATTTCCCCTAAGATAGTTTGCCATCTCCTTTATAAACCAAAATAAAATAAAAAATAAAACAAACAAAAACAACAAAGAGAAATTGTATCTTATTGTATGACATTAAAATATGTGGAGCAAGACTTTTAATTATAATAAGGGTATTTTAAAAGTCAAACGTGGGAAATAATAATTACAAAATGCTTTATACTTACTATATCATTTTTATATACATACACAAAACTTTCAAAATTGATGAAATGAAGAAAAATAATTCATTTAACTATTTTTTTAGTTTAAATTAACTATAAAAGAAAATTTAGTTTAAATTATATTTTAGATTTTTTTATTTTAATATTTTTATTAAATATTAAAAAATTCATGAAGCTTGTGAGCTGAAAACTAGTAACAAGTATGAAAGACAAGGCTCCATAGTCACATTCACATAAGTTTGTAGTGTTTTCCTTGTATTTCTTGGCATCTAAAATATCAACAAATAATATTTTGAAGTTAGTCTTTATCTCCTTTAAGGCAATTCTCTTATTTTTCTATTTGTTTTTATTTTTCACAAATGTATATATTTAGAAAATTGGTGAATATCTTGATGCAAAAAATAATAAAAAAAGAAAAAGGAAGAGATCTTTTCCTTTAGAGAAATGTGGAGCAATACTTTTAATTATAATAGGGCTATTTTAAAAGTCAAATGTGAGAAATAATAGTTACAAAATGCATTATACACAACAAATCACACATATACATATACTCAAAACTTTCAAAACTAGTGAGATGAAGAAAAACAAAAGTTCATTTAACTAACTATTTTTTAAAATTGAAATTTACTAAAAATGCAAACTTAGCTTAAACTATTCCTTAGATTTTTTTTATCTTATTATTTTTTCTTAAATATTCAAAAGTTTAGTCAACTTGTTCATTGAAACCTAGTAATAAGTATAAAAGTCAGGACTTCATTATCAATTTCTCATTAGTTTATGACACTTTCCTTGTGTTTCTTGCCACCCAAACTACCAACAAATAATACTTTAAGTCCATCTCCATCTCCTTTAAGTTAGTTATCTCATTTTGCTATTTGTTTTTTTTGTTTCTTGCAAATGCATACATTTAGAAAATTAGTAACTAACTTGTTACAACAAATAACAAAAAAAAGAGGGATCGACCTAGGTATGTTGGTGGAGGCAATGTGCCCCCTGCCCCTTCTCTCACCTATCCCATTTCTCCTACAATGGTTTTCCATCTCCCCTATAGACGAAAAGAAAGAAAGGAAAAAAAATGAAAACAATAAAGAGAAATTGTTTTTGGTTTTATGATACTAGAAAATGTAAAGCAATACTCTTAATTATAATAGGAGTATTTTAAAAGATAAATGTAGGAAATAATAGTTACAAAATTCTTTATACACAACAAATCACACAAATACACATGCACAAAAAATTCAAAATGAGTGAAATGAGGAAAGAAAAGTTCTTTTATCTAACATTTTTTTCTTGAAAATTTAATTTAACTATAAAGGCTAACTTAGCTTAAACTATATCTTAAATTATTTTAATACTTTTATTAAATATTCAAAAATTCACATAACTTGTCAGTTGAAACCTAGTAATAAGTTTAAATGAGAGGACTTCACAATCACTTTCTTGTAAGATTATAATGTTTTTCTTATATTTCTTAGTTTTTAAAATGCAAGCAAATAATACTTTAAGTTAGTCTCCATCTCCTTTGAGGTAGATCTTTCATTTTGCTATTTGTTTTTGATTTTCATGGGTGTATATATTTAGAAAATAAGAGAATAACTTGTTACAATAAATAATAATAGAAAGAGGAAGTGGCTTAGATGCATTGGTCGAGGTAGTATGCCCCCTACCCTTTCCCTCGCCCCTCTCATTTCTCTTATGATGATTTGCCATCTCTTCTATAGACAAAAAAATAAAAATAAATAAACAACTACAAAGAGGAATTGTATCTTGTTATATGACACTAAAAATTGTTGAGTAATACTCTCAATTATAATAAGGGTATTTTAAAAGTTGAATGTGGGAAATAATAGTTACAAGATACTTTATACACAACAAATCACACAAATACACATATACAAAACATTTAAAATTGGTGAAATAAAGAAAAAGGTTCTTTTATGTAACTTTTTTTTAAAAAAATAAATTAAATTAAATATAGAAGCAAACTTAGCTAAAATTATATTTTAGATTTTTTTTAACAATTTTTATTAAATTTTCAAAATTT
Organism: Rhizophora apiculata; assembly: GCA_037832385.1. Classification (NCBI taxonomy): domain Eukaryota; kingdom Viridiplantae; phylum Streptophyta; class Magnoliopsida; order Malpighiales; family Rhizophoraceae; genus Rhizophora; species Rhizophora apiculata. Next base: position 8,464,132 of record CM075439.1, on the reverse strand, counting down.
CAAGCATCTTGTGGGTTAATTCCTAGTAATAAGTATAAAAGATAAAACTCCATTATCACTTTCTTGTAAGTTTAAGGTTTTTCTTACTATATTTCTTAGCATCCAAAATACAAACAAATAATACTTTAAGTCAATTTCCATCTAATTTCCATCTCCTTTGAGGCAATTCTCTCACTTTGCTATTTGTATCTATTTTTGATAGGTCTATATATAGAAAATCAGAGAATAACTTGTCACAACAAATAACATTAAAAAGAGGAAGTGGCCTAGCCACATTGGTGGAGGCAATGTGCCCCCTGCCCCTTCCCTCATCCCTTCCATTTCCTCTACATTGGTTTGCCATCTCTAGGGGTATTTTAAAAGTTGAATGTGGGAAATAATAGTTACAAAATCCCTTATACACCACAAATCACACATATACATATACATAACTTTTAAAACTAATGAAAAAAAGAAAGAAAAGTTCATTTAATTAACTATTTTTTATTTAAATTAACTAAAAAAGCAAACTTAGCCTAAATTATTTCTTAAATTTTTTATTTTAATACTTTTTATTAAATATTAAAAAAATCATATAGGTTGTGGGTTGAAACCTAGTAATAAATATAAAAGATAAGACTCCACAAGCAGTTTCTCATATGTTTATGACATTTTCCTTACACTTCCTAGCATCCAAAATACCAACAAATAATACTTTGGGAAAATCTTCATCTCCCTTAAGGCAGTTATCTCATTTTGCTATTTGTTTTTGATTTTCACATATGTATATATTTTGAAAATTGGTGAGTAACTTGTTACAACAAATAACAATAGAAAGAGAAAGTGGCGAAGATAGTGGAGGTAGTGCAACCCTTACCCCTTCCCTTACCCCTCTTGTTTCCCCTATGATAGTTTGCCATCTCCTCTATAGAACAAAAAAAATTAAAAAAATTAAAATAAATAACAAAGAGAAATTGTATCTTATTAGAGCAATACTCTTAATTATAATAGGAGTATTTTAAAAGTTGAACATGGGAAATAATAGTTACAAAATACTTTATCATTAACAAATGACACATATACACAAATACAAAACTTTCAAAACTAGTGAATCATTTAATTAACTATTGTTTTTAATTTAAATTAACTAAAAAAGCAAACTTAATATAAATTATATCTTAGATTTTTTTTTATTTTAATACTTTTTATTAAATATTCAAAAATTCACACATCTTTTGGATTGAAATCTAGTAATAAATATAAAAGATAGGACTCTAAAGTCACTTTCTCATATGTTTGTGGTGTTTTCCTTATATTTCTTGAATTCAACAATGTTGAATAATAATACTTTAAGTTGGTCTCCATCTCTTTTAAGGCTATTTGTTTTTTATATTCACACATGTATATGTTTAGAAAATCCCTGAGTAACTTGTTACAACAAATAACAACAAAAGAAGAAAGCAGCCTAGCCACATTAGTGGAGGAAGTGTGTCCCTTGCCCATTCCTCCACTCCTCCTGTTTCCCTTATGATGGTTTTTATCTCCTTTACATACCAAAAATAAAAAATAAAATAATCAAAGAAAGAGAAATTGTATTTTGTTGTATGACATTAAAAAAAATGTGAAGTAATACTCTTAATTATAATAAGAGTATTTTAAAAGTTGAATGTGGGAAATAATAGTTGCAAAATGCTTTACTCCTAACAAATCACTCATACACATAAACAAGACTTTCAAACTTGGAAAAGCAAAGAAAAAAGTTCATTTAAGTGACTATTATTTTTAATTTAAATTAATTAAAAAAACAAATTTAACTTAAATTATAATTTATATTTTTTATTAAATATTTAAAAATTCACACAACTTGTAAGTTGAAATCTATTAATAAATATAAAAGGTTGGGCATGGACAAGTGCTTTATAATGATTTTATCTATCACGAAATTTTAGATTTTCCGCTAGGTATGTATAGCCGTTTACAACACAAAAAAGTGTCTCAATGCACTTGACTTTGATATCTAGTAAAAGAATTCAAGTGAAAATTTCAAGTCGTTATTTTTTGATAGAAAAAAAATTTGAAGTTATTAATTGCTAGAGTTCGTTGGAATTGCTTATATTATGTGGGTCAACGACTGATCATCATATATTGTACACGGGCTACCCATTTGGGAAAATATCAGTAGTTGTTAGTTGTTACATTAATTAATTCGAAACCTAAAAACCTATATTGATGAAAGAATAAAAGTTAATAAAACCTGTAAGTGTATATGTATACGCAAACAGGGCATCATCCCTTGAAATGATGCATTCCACAAAATCTGTTCAATTTTATTATTTCTTTTTGTTTCGTTCTTGGTCTTTATCACGACTTGGCACTAGTACAGGGCATTTTAATCAACACATGCGCAGAGCATTTCAGGCTCCAATTTAATGAACAAACCCAAGTCCATATCTAACACACAAATTGCTCGTTTAAAGACAAAATCAGGAAGGAAAAAATATTTTGTTTTAAAAAAAAAAAGAAAGGAAAAGAAATATTTTAGTTTAGTTCCATTTCCTTAATCCCAAGTGGGATATGCCTTGAGGCATGTTATGGGCTGAAAACTAATCAATTGGACATAACCAGGGGGGAAAAAACAGAAAGATATTGTTTAGAAGTTTACAATTCTAAACTTCCAATTAAACAAGAGCCTCCATTTATTAATTAGATTGGTACACGAATATATTGGCCTTTCCACATAAATCTCTCTTGGTTCATTGTATGCCTTTCCCATACCTACGTGTTGTTACCCTCACCTCACATGTTTTCAGGTACAGCATCACATGGGCACGAGCCCCGCGGTGCCAGCTGCCCATTCAATTTGTCAATCTACAGGATAGAATGGTCTCCGGCAAACTATTGCCAATGGATTCACCGATTGTGGCATTGTAGAGTTGACCCAATTGATTAGACATGACCCTTCTACGGAGAGCCATTCCATGTGCAAGACAAGACTATACCTGGTGGTTTTGTTCGTTCAGACGGGTCTTGATCAACCTCAAACATGTTGTAGAAGATGCATGTATATTATTGGGAAGTTGCCCAGAGTTCACAAGTATAATTGTGAATTGGAGACAAAAGTTTTGAGCACACCAATATCTCACATGAAAGAAAAGAGGCAAATAAATGACAACTAACAGAAATTATTAGCATATGGATGGAAGGGCAATTTAATTAACCTGTGGATGTGGAGCCAATGACACTTGGTTATTGTCACATATCTCACCCGGCCATCTATGCTTGAAAATCCCGTACTCAAATGACTATTTTGCCATTTTTCACAACCATTTTGGAGCATAATTGAATGAGATTTTATTGCCCAATTGGCTGAAATAATGCTAAGTTTTCTCTTTCAACAAGTCGAATTATGCTAATTGTGAATGTTCAAATTTGTGATGTTAACCGCTCACCTTAACTTGAGTGGTCACTTCTAGGGTTGTAAAGTCTATAGTGAGATAGAGGTTAGATTCTCTGCATCTATAACACACTATATATGAAAATATATATTGATTTTAAGAGGTTACACAATTTTAAGTTATATATTATGCTCCGTCGATGACTTCTCAAGTTCAAATTCGCACTAACACTTGTGGTTTATGAGATTAACTCTTCTAGAATCTCTGAATCTCGACCTAGATGAACCTCACTTTGATCGAACCGTGAGGATAAATTAGCCGATCGAGGTGGGTATAAGTTGGTCCGGCTACTGCCGAACCCAAAAAACAAGGTTCTGGTGTTATTTATGGCCTATAAATTTAAGTGAATGGTGCAGTCATAGTAATGATTTTCAGATAGGAGGGCCAGTCCATTTATTGACAGATACGATTAGAATGATAGAAGTGGTTCAAGTTCTAATGCATAACATTAAGTGATAGGGGCAATCCAGAATTATTAAATTGTCTCTTTTTTTTTTCATTTTTATTCTGGACAAGAAAATCAGTGGAGCCATGTTGACGACTTCTCTAAATTTGGGTTCCTAACTTCATTCAAGATCTTCTTGGAGTTGGTGGAAAAAGCAAATGCTTTGCTCTGTAAATCATATGCGGGTAGTAGATGTCTCAATATTATAGTAAGATGCAAGAATGGGCATGTGGGAATTTCGTGTTCCGAGACGGTTTTTTTGGTTTTTAAAATATTGGCCAACAATAAAGTAGCTGTTTTCACCACATCATGGTAAAAAAAAAGGCATTCGGAGTTGATTTGCCGATGTACCAAAAAGAAAAGGTAAAAACAAGAATCAAAGAATGGGAAAATTAGGTATACCGCATAATATCAATGTTGCAGTGCTTAAAGGATTGGTGTTGCTGCTCTACAACTTCAAACTGAAGTCTCCAATGCAGATGTGGCACTCATTGCAATCCTCCAACTTTAGCAATAGTAACAGCAGATGGACAAGTCAAGATCAAAAGCAGCAAACTAAGTAAGCAAGGATAAGTAGCAGTTGAAGTTAGGTAGGTTAGGTGAAAGGATTGAAATTTGAATTTGCATTTGAATTTGAATCCAAACTTATAATGATTAAAATCTATGAAGTTGTTTATTTGTAATAATGAAAACTTATATAGCTTCAATTATATAAGACTTGGTAATCAATGAATATGAACAAGTTGCTCCTGCAAAACTCCTTCTACCCTAAGCCTTTCAACACTATTGCCAATACCAAAAAGCTTGCATAGCAAGCATACATGAGCCAATTTTACCCTAGCAGCCAACAAGTTGGTATCAAAGCCACTTCTTGTGTTCTTGAGGAACCTGCACATCACAAAACAGAAACACCAACCCATGAGGAGAAACAAAAACCAAAGAGATTAACTCTAAGCTCCATCACAAATGGCTTCACTTAGCTTTACTCTACCAACACCACCAAAATTCTCTAGAGAAAATTATCTCCAGTAGACTGTGATGATGAAGGCCTATCTCAAGGCCTTTGACTTGTGGGAGGTTACAGAAAATGGAGTTGTAGTGGCTTCACTACTAGCAAACCCCATAGTGACATAGCTAAAAAATCACAATGAGTAAAGCTCCCAGCAATTCAATGCCATGACATGCATACATTCAACTGTGATAGAGGTCATCATTAATAGAATAATGACTTGTGAAATAGCTCAAAGAAGCTTGGAACAAGCTAAGAGAGGAGTATGTAGGAAGTGAAAAGATCATATCCATGCAGTTACTCAACTTGAGAAGGGAGTTTGAGTTGTTGAAAATGAAAGATGCTAAGAAAATCAAAGAATACAGTGATAGAGTGATCAAGCTAGTCAATGAAATTAGACTTTTGGGAGGAGAACTTCCTGATGCAAGCATAGTGTACAAGATATTTGTAAGCTTGCCAGAAAGATTTAAGTCAAAGATATCTTCTTTGGAAGATTCTAAAGACTTAACCAAAATCATTTTGGGAGAGTTGATTATTGCATTACAAGCACAAGAACAAAGAAGGTTGATGAGGCAAGAAGAGGTAGTTAAAGATGCTCTCCCAGTCAAAGGACAATAAAAGAAGAAAAAGAAACAAGGTGGCAAGCAAGCAAGCAAAGATCTTGAATGCAGCACCTTAAGTGGGAGGTAGCCAACTCAACCTTGTCCACATTGTAAGAAGGTAAATCACCTTCCTAAGTATTATTGGTGGAGGCTAGATATTGTTTGCAGTAGTTACAATGAAATGGGGCATTAAGAGAAGGTTTGTCCAAAGAAGAAAGCACTAAAGCAACATAAACAAGCTCAAACAGCCTATGATGAGGAAAAGGAAGTAGAAGAGTACCTATTCATGGTAGGAGACAGAGCTAATCAAAAGGAATCTAATGTTTTGTTGGTAGATAGTGGCTGCACAAATCACATATCACCAAACTTGTTACTTTTCACTAGTCTCGATAGAGGCCTTGCTTCAAGAGTCAAGATAAGTAATGGAGATTTCATACAAGTGCAGGGCAAAGGTGCAATTGTAATACATAGACATATAGATACTAAATTCATCATAGATGTACTGTATATGCCTAAAATCAGCCAAAATCTCTTGAGTGTTGGACAACTATTCGAGAAAGGGTACTCTTTAGAATTTAAAGACAATTCATGCTCCATTTATGATTCATGTGGCATAAAGCTTGTAATAATTCCTATGAAAAAGAAGAACTTTCAAGTGAACTTACAACATCTAGAAAGTTTTGCTATGCCTATAACTCTTGATGCCAAGACCCTATGGCATAAGAGATTAGGGCATGTGCATAATGCAAGGTTGGTGAATCTAAAGAAGAAACAATTGATAACTAACTTGCCAAAGATGGAAGAAGGAGGAGCAATATGTCAAGCTTGCTAGCAAGGAAAGCAAAGCCAGATCCCATTTTCAAGTGATCCAACCTAAGGGAGCAAAGAAAAGCTATAATTAATACATTGTGACACTTGTGGTCCAATGCACATAGAATCACTCAATGGCAGCAAATATTTTGTGATTTTCATTAATGATCTAACTAGGTTTTGTTGGATCTATTTTATGAAACAGAAATCAAAAGTTGCTATCATTTTTAAACAATTCAAAGTCCTGGTGGAAAATCAAAGCAATTTCAAAATTAAAGCCATAAGGAGTGATAGTGGAGCAGAATTTGCTTCAAGCACCTTTAGAGAGACATGCATTATTGCTAGAATCAAGCAATAATTGACAGCACCTTATATACCCCAACAAAATGGGGTGAGTGAAAGGAAGAACAGGAGCATCATGGAAATGTCCAGGTATCTTTTGTTTGACAAAAACATGCTAAGCAAATTTTAGGAAGAAGTTGCAAACATAGCAGTATACGTGCTAAATATGCTGCCATCCAAAGCCTTAAAGGATTAGACTCCCTTAAGGCTTGGTATGGTTTCAAGCCATTTGCAAGACATCTCAAGATCTTTAAGAGTTTATGTTATGCATTAGTGACAAAGACAGAAAGGAGGAAGTTGGATCACAAGGCTATGCCATATATTTTCATTAGCTATACAAGCTCAACTCAGAATTACAAAATTTTCAATTCTCTAACTGGTAAAGTCAACATCAGTAAAGAATTGAAATTTTGTGAAGAACAAGGCTAGAATTAGGAGAAGTCTTATGTGAAAGACTTTAACTCAGAAACTCATCAACATCAATCAAGAGAACTTAATGAAAAAGAAATTATTTCTGATGAAAACTTTCTAGTAAGAGGAACTAGACCTCTTGTTGATGTTTATGAGAGGAGTGCAATAGTAGCATGGGAGCCTACAAACTATTTAGAAGCCAATATAAACTTCAACCAGAAGGAGGCAACGCAACTTGAGATGGATGCAATTCATAAGAATCAAACTTGGATTTTGGTTAACAAGCCAAAAGTCAAGAATCCTATTGGGTTGAAATAGATATATATGGTCAAATTGAATCCTGATGACTTAGTCAACAAATACAAAGCCAGGCTTGTAGCAAGGGGTTTTACACAGCAATATGGCTTAGATTATATTGAGACCTTTGCCCTTATGGTAAGGCTTGATACAATCAAGTTGTTGTTGGCTCTTACTGCACCGAACGCATGGCTGGTTCATCAAATGGATGTGAAGACAACATTTTTGAATGGAGAGCTAAATGAGGAGGTGTTTGTTGAGTAACCTCAAGGCTTTGAAAAAAAAGTATGAAGAGTATAAGGTATATTTGTTGAGGAAGGCCTTATATGGCCTAAAATAGTCTTTAAGAGCTTGGTATAGCAAGATCAATGATCACTTGCTCAAGCTCAATTTCAACAAAAGTATAAATGAGGCCACGTTATATATAAGGGAGAACAATCATGAGTTAGTTACTATATCTCTTTATGTGGATGATTTGTTAGTGGTTGGTAATAGCTAGCAACTTATGAATCAATTCAAGGCAAAAATGAAAAGGGCCTTTGAAATGTCTAACTTGGGATAAATGAAGTTCTTCCTAGGTTTAAAAGTCCATCAAACTAGTAAGGGCATCTTTGTGCAACAAGAAAAATATGCCAAAGAAGTCCTTAAAAGATTTCAGATGGAAGGTTGCAAGGCCTCAAGCACTCCTATGGTAGTTGGAACAAAACTAACAAAAGAGGATGGAACTGCCTAAATTGATGCCAATAAATTCAAAAGCTTGGTGGGATGTCTCCTCTTTCTAATAGCCTTTAGACCTGATCTTATGAAAGCTACAGGTTTTCTTTCCAAATACACACATGATCCTACTTAAGCTCATTTTAAAGCCACAAAAGGGTGCTTAGGTACATAAAAGGGTCACTTAAATATGGAATCATGTTTAGCAAATCATGCAACTTAAACCTAGTTGGTTATACCAACAGTGATTGGGTTGGCTCTCAGAAGGATATGAGGAGCACAACAGGGTATCCATTTACCTTAGGCTCAGGAGCTTTTTAGTGGAATTCAAGCAAGTAGTCATTCGCGGCTCAATCAATGGCAGAGGCTGAATGCATGGCTATGACAGTTGGAATGAATCAAATGATTTGGCTTCGAAGGATGCTAGCTGAGTTAAAGTGGATTTAACAAAAGCAACAACAATGTGTTGTGGCAATCAAGCTACATTTGCAATCTTCAAGAATCCAATTCAACATGGAAGAACAAAGCATTCTTTGATAAAGTTTTGTTTTGTTAAGGAAATATAGCAAAAGAATGAAGTAACTCTGTCCTATTACTCAACAGAAAATCAGCTTGCAAATATACTCACCAAGCCACTCAGCAACGGAAGGTTTCTACATCTTAAAGACAAGTTAGGGATGCAATGCATCAACACCATGGAGGAGAAATGAATGATTGGTGTGGCTGCTCTGCAACTTCAAACTGAAGTCTCCAATGCAGATGTGGCACTCATTGCAATCCTGCAACTTCAGCAACAGCAGCAGCAGATGGACAAGTCGAGATCAAAAGCAGCAGACTAAGCAAGCAACGATAAGCAGTAGTTGAAGTTAGGTAGGTTAGGTGAAAGGATTGAAATTTGAATTTGCATTTGAATTGAATCCAAACTTGTAATGATTAAAACCTATGAAGTTGTTTGCTTATAATGATGAAAGCCTATATATAACTTCAATTATATAAGACTTGGAAATCAATGAATATGAACAAGTTGTCCATGAAAAACTCCTTCTGCCCTATGCCTTTTAGCACTACTGCCAACACAAAAGGCTTGGATAGCAAGCATATAGGAGCCAATTTTATCCTAGCAGCCAACAGTGCCTTCTATTGTCTGCTTCTGTAAATGAACCTAAAGTGAAACTCCAACATTCAATGTCAGTTTTTCGCTGTGGAAAGGATGCACCTACAGTTTCTAATTTCATTTCTTTTGGAAATGTGCTCTTTCACCTGGTGAGGACAGGCATTGTCTATATGAAATTCTCTGCTATATTCATGCCTCTTTTTTTTGTCATTTGATGAAATGGCACGCATATGAATTAGGTAAACAGAAATGTACAGAAAAGATACCTTCAGAGTGCCATCTTTACAAAATCATAGGGTCGCTGGTGCAGTTGTCTCGAGCAGTCTTGATGACTTCATGTTGCATAAAAGTAGTCCCCTAAAATATTCATTTCATCTTAGAGAACAAGCAATGAATCTCTCACATTGCATAACACAACCTATTGTTTATCAATTTACTGTCAAACTTACAGTTAAAGACTAAAGAACTAGAAGAAAAAAATAGAAAGCGTAAAGCCATTGATCAATCTGCAAGAAATTACGATGGAACTTCATCGAGCTATTTTTTGTGGCTCTGCAGGAATGGCATGCACCAAAGTTGAGAAAAACAATCTCCTTCATGCTCTTTCTATTTCTTGATATAATGATATGTATTGCAGCTCCCTCAATGTGTCAAATGACATTAATTAATAATTATAATAGGGGGCCATGACAAATCATCTAAACCTGGAATAGACAAACAGAATAATATGATTTCACTATTATGTCATTCATTTGTTAAGTGAACAATGATCAATCAAGTCAAGAAGCTCGTTCCCTAATCCAAATCCAAGTATTCTAGCCATATCAGATGTCTTCAATTTGGGCTTTGGAATGTTATATTCCTTCAACCAAGAATACCCAACAAAAACCTTCTTCATGACGAAGAGTTCCAATGCCTCGGGATTGAAAACAACGCCCTTTTTCACATTCATCTTCCTATACAGGAAAATTCAGGCTATGTAACCATGGTTTCTAGAACATGACAATTCAGTTTCAAATATTGTTTGTTACCCGGTGCAGAACCAACATGGCTGCATAACCAGCCAGCTCTCCTTCTCGCCAATCCAACACGATGGGTAGCCAAGGATAAGTAGCATCAAGTCTCACAAACCATGGTCTTATGTCAGGGAATTCAGATAGTTCTCGGGGATCATAGGGATCTTCTCTAGTGTAGTTAATGGTGAATTCAATTGTTCGTTCAAGATACTCATTTGGCTTAGCTACAACAGGTTACAAGAATGTATGGTCGGGGTATACATTTCTAGGAAAGATCCTAGGATTATGTTCATGATGTTTACCGGATGAGATAGAAGTAACCTGTGGCCTTCTGAAAGATGGATAAGTCAAGACGACGAATGGTGTCATTATTTATGATGACTTCATATCGAACTTCAGTTGGAGGCATTGGAGGAGCAACTGTAGATGAACCAATCAATCAAGCAGGAAAAAAGATTGGATGGAATTTATCAATTACACTTCTGGGTCACTTTGCCATCACAAGCTACATGATCACAGGGTCATGTGGTAGAAAAATTCTCAAAGTATTACAAGGTCACGGCTGCATTGTCTTGAGCATTTTTGATATTGCAGACATAAAAGTCAGATTCAAACTGCGAGTACTTTGGCTCGGTTACTAAATGATCATTATGAGTAAGATATGAGCCTGAGGTTAAAGTCGATACTGTGGGATTGCTGTCTGAAAATTAGTTCAAGCCTGCCAACGAGGGAAAAGGCAACAGTAAAAAAAAAAAACGTAGCCAAGACTCCACTGAAAGATATACCAGCAAAATCACAATAAAGCCATTAATTCATGAATGTTTACTGAATGCTAACGCTATCACTTAGCCCTAAATAGTTCTTCTACTTCGTTCTAGAGAACGAGCACCTGGTTTTGACTTTCCTAAGTCATCATGATCCTGGATGCTGCTTTACTATTTCTCGTCTAGAGGATTTACTATATCAAGCTAAAGAGTATTGCAACGCCAATTGAACGGACAGACTGTGAACAAAATGAAATTGCAGAATTACCATCTTCATCGTCGTTTAAAGAAAGGTCAAAGTTCCCTGATGGATTGAATGCAGCAGAGACAGCACCCTGTCCTTCTTGTCTAGTGATTGTGAAACAGGCCAATTGGCCGCTGAATCTGAGATGGGTTTGCAAAGAATCCATGGAGATGTAAAGGGTATGTTCCGTTTTAGCCGAGGAAAATGTGGAAACACAGGTCTGATGGTGGCAGCCATGGAAGGTGAAACGCACGATGTCTTATCTATCTTTATTGCATGAATCTTCTGGTTTATGGCGCGAGATTCGTTATGTTTTACTTTTGTCCTGTTTTTGAAGTTTGTCATCTGCCCTGTGACCTTGTTTTGAAAACGCAGCAATCCATTTCGGGCTTGCCATCATAAAAGCTTCAGGCCTTAACGTTGAAAAGAAATCAACAAATCATCATCTATTCTAAGCGAAAATCTTGCACAAACTTTTTTTTTTTTCAAGTTGAGATTTTAATTTAAAGCAAGAACAAGATCCGGAGCAACTAAACCAAGCCCAAATAATTTGTGCCCAAACGACTCGGCCCCAAAACGAGAACCCAATTTACCCGGCTTATCTTGAACCTAGTGTGTAGTCATTTCAATAATTGTCCCATTACAATGCACCACATATCTATTTTGTTTTCGGCCCACAGCCTCACTGAAAAATTCATTTCACGGCATAATTTCTTTTATTTGTTTTACTTGTTGGATGGTTTCTCACGTACGCTAGCTCAGCCTATAATTTTCCCACCAAAATATAAAAAGGAAAAACAAGTGCGAGCATAATGACTGGCGGCGAGAATTATAAGCCAATCCACCAAACAAAGCATCTAATGTGATTTTCTATAATTTCTTACAGGTGATTGAGTTTGTCCCCAAATTTACGGAACTTAACCCTAACAAGGGAAAGTCAAGTCATGAAGAAATCAAACATTGTCAACTTATCTACGGCTGCCATATTGGTGGCAATTTCCCCGAGAGGACTTGAACGAAACGAAGTTGAAAGATTTACCAATTTGATCATAGTAAATAATAAGTCAATTATTGATAAAATTAAATAATATTTTAATTTTTTTTAAAATAAATAAATTAATTATTTTTAAAATTTATAAAATTTAAATTATTTATCAATATGATATATAAAAAATAATTAAATTTAAATTTAAAATTTTTTTATTTATTATATGTATTATAAAATAAAATTATATAAAAAATAAAGAAAATAATAATTAGCAACGAAGAACTAGGCATTTCACCAAAAAAAAGCTTTTAACAATGTGGTTCTCTATAATTTTTTTATGGATGATAGAGTTTGTCTAAACTCAAATTTATGCAACTTGACCCTAACAAATCAAGGTTTAGGATGAAATTAAAAGTTAATGACTTATTTCTTAACCGTCATATTCATGTCAATTTCTACAAGAGGACAATGAAATAAAAATGAAAGATTTGATTATTTAATTGTTATAATAAGTTAATTATTGATAAAATTAAACTATATGATACATTTTAATTTTTTAAAATAAATAAATTAATTATTTTTAAAATTTATAAGAGTAAAATGATTTATAAATAATATATATAACAATATAATTAAATTTAAATTTAATTTTTTATTTTAATTTATAAATTATAAAATAAAATTAAAAAAATATAATAATTAATAGTAATAATTATATAATAAAAATTATTTTTATTATTAAAAAAATTAATACAATTAAAATTTATTGTATGGATCCAAAATTACACGACATATTTTATATAAAATTAAATTAAATATATTTAATTTTAATTTTTTATAATGAATATAATATATAATAAAATAATTATAAAAATAATTAAATATAATAATTAATAACGACTAATAACAAAAATTATAGAATAAAAATTATTTATTTTATTTTAAAAAGTATAAAATTTTGTGTAAAATTAAGATTGATAGTATCAATTAAATAACTAAATAATTAAAAAATTCTGATCATACAAATGACGGAAGTTTGTAAAATACTGGTAAAATAATCTTCCTTAATTCATACGGTAGTCCTGTTTTGACGTAAAACCTGAGGCCTCTGTCTCCGTCCATATATAGAAGACCTGAACTACTCTCAATGGCAACAAATATTACGAAGTAGTAAGAGGTGCTCGGAACATACAAATGGGGCTAGTGGCGTTTATTATTAGGCAATGGATGCTAGTGATATTGGTTTTGTTATTAGAGGAGTGGGCGACTCAGGGTCATGGTTGCTCGGAACACGAGAGAACTGCTCTTTTGTAAATCAAGCCTTCTTCAATCATCTAAGTCCATTTTCTTTTGACGACCCTCTGTCTCGCTGGGGGATAGATGCTGATTGTTGTAATTGGTAGGAGTCTCGTGCAGTGAAACAACGAATCGAGTTATGGAGGGTGGTACCTGAATGCTTCTTTGTTTCTTCCTTTCAAAGATCTTACAAGTCTTGACTTATCAGGGAACAAAATACTTGGTTGTATTAAGAATGAAGGTCTTCTTTCTCTATTCATTTCATAATCACAAGATAAGATGGATTCTCTTTATCGTTTTCTTTTTTTTTTTATTTTTTTTGAAAAAACAAAGATGATATACTCTCTCTATGTATATATCCTTTATTATGAATGATATTACACTCCTCTCACATATGCAGGTTTCAAGAAACTATCAAGACTTACCCATATGGGGAATCTCTAGCGATAATGAATTCAACAACAGCATCCTGTCATCTCTACGTTGCCTTTCATCTCTGAAAACATTGTATCTATCCAACAACATAATAAAGGGAACAGTCGACATCCAAGGTAAGACTCATGGTAACCACGCCTATACACGGCTATAAAAATCAGCTGACTTTTTTTTTTGACTACATTTTACTTTTACAAAGAGACAACTAGAATCAATTTTGTCGTAAAGTTTTTAAATTTTTATTTTATCTTTTCTTTTTAAAAAATTTATATATTTGTATATGTAATATTTGAATATCTACTAATAAAATTAAATATATTATCTCTTTAAATAGTGTACAAATTCAAAAATTATTTTAAAAAAAAGAAAAAAAGAAACACTTGAAGCCAAGCATGGCTACTGAGATGGGGAGAGGTAGAAAGAATAGTTTTGAATTGTTGATTGCTTTTATTTTTGTATATTTTGCAAAAATTAATAAAACTCAAAATAAAAAAAGAATTTGCAGCTGAAACTTTAAAATTGCATGGAAAAATGATTGCAAGAGAATGAAATAGAGTCTCGTTAATGAATTATTGGTAATATATATATATAATAGGTTTGTACAAGATTTTTTAAGAAATTATTGGTGATTTTTTTTTATTTTTTCAGTTTCGAGGAAGCCAAAATGATAGGAAAAGAAAACAAAGTAACTAATATTTACAATGCAAAAGTTTCAATAACGTCTCAACTAATTGTAAAACTTGGTGATATTATTTTTTTTAGGGATAATTTTGATATTTAATAAGTATTACAACTTTTAAGGAACAGATATTAAGGGAATATATCTCTCCCCTCACATTGTATATCATTGCATGTTGTCAGATTTGCATTATCTGACAGACCTGGAGGAATTATCTTTACAAGGCAATGAAATTGAAGGCTTCCAGTCTTTTCAAGGTAAGATTGGAATTTTTTTTTTCCCGTTTTCTTGTATTATTACTTTCCGGGAAAGGTCTCATATGCCAATCCGCCAATGAATTTTATTGCCGTTCGATTCCGAACAATTTATTCAGATTTGAGTTGTTCAATGCCGGTTGAAATACCGGGAATTCTAACCTTTTCATAAAGCACGAAACTTAATTTTCTTGTTACTATTTTATTCTCATGCTGTACGTTTGAAAATTACAACTCTGTTTTCTTTTTCTTTTTTCCTAAAATAAAAAAGCTCTTATGTTTCTGATCTCATCAACTCAATTTCTCTCGTTAGTACGTTCCATTGTTGGTTGAACCGAGAAGCTAATATATATATTATATATATATATGTATATATCAATCTTTTCTCCAGGTGATGAGAAAGAAATGCTAAGGTTAAGTAATCTATGTGACCTTTTTCTGGGATTTAGTAACTTGGATAGTAGCATTTTGTCGTCCCTCAAAAGGGCTTTTATCTCTTAAGCTGTTAAATCTTCGAAACAACCAGCCAAAAGGATCAATAAATGTGAAAGGTTAGACATGATTTTTTTGTCCATTATAATTTTTAAAAAATTGAGAGATATATCATACATACATGATTCAGTTGGGGACAGTAAATGCTAAGCTTGGTTATGATTCTCTAGTTTCAATTCCTTGTTCCCAGAATTACATGCTTTAAGCCAATTGGTGTCGTTGGATCTAAGCAGCAATGAGATCACTGGATTTGTGGCTGCAGCAGGTATAAATCCCAGTTTTATTTTAATCTATTCCTATCTTGATTCATTGCCACGAGCAAACCTCCCAGCCCAAGTTTCTTGGATCAATTTCTTATCCAAGTTATAGCATCTAAAGTAATATCTTTTTTAACATATATCAAGAATTAATATGAATTTCACTCTTAACATTCACAAATAAACTTCTTTCAAAAATGTCTTTTTAGATTAATTTCAAGTTTGAGATTTCTTATTCTTAGCATCATTTTAAAATTCCTTGAAATGCAAGATCGTTAAAGCATTCTTTTATCATACCAGATAGACCATAATATTTCAAAATTGTGTGCTCATTATTAGTAGATATACTATATCATGTTATATTATAATACTTCACTTTCCCTCAACATATTAAAAAGTAGTATCTTGCATTACATATTAATACTTTTTAGTAATAATGTTGTCTTCTCTACAAACTAAGAATTTTTCAAGGCCTAATCCTTCAACCTAGAAAAGCTAATGATTGGTTTAATTCATACAAAATAAGTATGCTTCCCAAGGTTTGATTATTTGGGTTGGAATAGATAAAAGTATAAGAAAATGTTGTGTATTTTTGGTCAGGACACAAATTTTTTTCCTAGATTTTAAAAAAAATTTGGAGTATACATAACAATTATAAAAGAAGTAAGGTCTTTTTAAAAATATTTACAACAAAAACTAAATGTTACACTTGCATGTTAACACATCTAGTTTTGCTCAAAAACAAAAACTAAGGGTTGCACTTAATTAAAGAAGGTTTATTTAATATGGTCCCACAAACTACCTCAAAATATCACTTGACCAATTAGAACTACTAAAAAAAAATGTGCCTTTTGCCCATGAGAACGGTCACTTAAATATCTTGTATTTCTTTTACTTATTAGAAATGAGATCATAATATATAGCTTTTGGCATTCGCAGACAATAAAAGCTTGAGAAACTATAGTGTCCTTCATCTTGGAGAAATTAGGGGAGATACAAGCCCTGTGTTGGAGTTGTAATCATTGCATGATTTCTTCCCAAACCTTTAGAGCCTTTATTTAACATTCAAAAATTTATAAGAAACATCATTTGGTCATTCCCTGACTTCTAAAAATGTTTATATTTCTTAAATTTTAATTCTTATTTTCAAAATTGTGCTTGATATAATTTATTATTTTACCTAAATTTGATAGGATCTTACCATTTGAACAATCTCGAAGAGTTATGGTTGGATTATTCTGTTGTAGATGATAACTTCCTCCAAAGCATTGGGGCACTGGTTTCTCTTTAAAATTTGTACATGCCACAATTGAATACTTCCTAGCTTACTTAAAGTAAATTTTAATATTTTTGTCTACTTCACAATCAATTAATCTAATTCTTAAAATTACAGTGTTGTCTCTAACCAATCATATCATATTTTATTTAAATTGAACCCATGTCACATATATTAATTAAATAATAAAATTATAAAACAATGATATTTATGTTAAATAATGGTATTTATATTATTATGACTTAATCTTATAAAAAAATATATTATAAAAATAAATATTTTTTTTATTTTTTTCTGAAAAAAGGTATTTTTAATTTTTCTAATTCTTTCATATTCTTCAATGATAACTTTCTGTTTTCATTTAATTTTTTTAGGTTGACCTCCTCTAAAGAGTTTGAAAACACTAGACTTGTCTTGGACTACTGCTCTCAATTATAGAATGTTGTAGACCATGGAAATCTTAATCTCGCTGGAGGATCTTTCAATGTATGGTTGTCAATTGAGTGGCACTATACCCAGAGCCTGAGGTATGATCAATCTCCCTTAAACCCCCTTGTGTGTCTATGTGTCTCTCCTTAATTTTAGCTAAATTCCTTATTACCAAATAATTTTCAAGTACATATGAATTAAACCAACTCAAATACCTAGATATCAAATCAAATAATCTCAGTGGTACCTTACCTTTGTGTATGGCTGATTTGATGTCTCTGTGGCATTTATATCTCTCTGACAATCAATTGACAAGGAATATATCACTATCTCCTCTAAGTACATTAAAATCTCTTGAATTCCTAGATCTTTCACACAATCAATTCCAGATTCCAATGACACTCAGCCCATTCTTTAACCATACAAAACTCAATTCCTTTCAGGACAACTTCGGTTGCCAAGTCATTCAAATATGAGTTTAGCATACTTGGACATTTCAGAGAACTACTTATGTGGCCATGTTTTAACACTAATTGGAGCACATCTTCCAAACCTAAGGTATTTAAACATGTCAGGAAATGGCTTCAATGGAAGAATTCCTCCTTCCTTCAGTAATTTGAGCTTTATAGTAGACTTAAACTTGTCCAATAATGGATTCTCAAGAGAGGTACCTAGCCAGTTAGCCACTGATTGCTTAGAATTAACTGCACTCTTGCTCTTAAACAATAGTTTATAAGGCCAAATCCTAAACAATTTATTTAATATTTCCTCATTAAGTCTCTTGGACCTTAGTCACAGCAATATCAATAAGAGTCTCCCACAATGGACAGGAAATATATGAATACACTTCAAGTTTTGAACCTTTCAGACATTAATATCTCTGGAAGCCTTCCTTCAAATTTCCCTTTGAGCATAAAACATGTTCATTTATCTAAGAATATATTGCAATGGTCATTGGAAAATACATTCTATAATAGCTCCAATTTGGTGATGTTGGATCTTGGTTGCAATTATTTTACTGGCAACATTTTGAAATGGATTGATACACTTTCTAACCTTATTTATTTGCTTTTGGACAATAATTACTTCAAGGGTGAAATCCAATTCAGTCGTGCAAGTCGAAGAATATAAGTTTGATAGATTTTTCTCACAATCACCTATCTGGTCATATTCATCGTTGCTTGAGATCTATAAGCACTTAGGATAGAACACATATCTCTGAAAGCTCTTGGGAAATAACTTCCACACATTTTTATTACACTTTCCAACTATAGGTGAAGTTCACGACAAAGAATGTTTCTTATACCTACAAAGGAAGACCCCTCTCCTTCATGTCTAGAATCAATCTTTCATACAACAATTTGATGGGAGAGATCCCACTAGAATTTGGAAACCTTAGCACTATTAAGATGCTAAATCTATCTCATAATAGCTTGACAGGGCCAATCCCATCAACTTTTTCAAACTTGAAGGAAATTGAGAGCTTGGATCTTTCATGCAACAACTTAGATGGGAAAATTCCTCCTCAACTTACTCAACTGATCGAACTAGAGGATTGCATCATCACACGCAATAACTTGTCTAGAAAGACACCAGAGATGGTTGCACAATTCACAACATTCAAAAGTGCAAGCTACAAGGATAATCCTTTGCTGTGTGGACTGCCATTGAATAAAAGTTGCAATGCACGTCCATCATCCCTATCATCGTCCAAGAATTCAGGTAAGCATGAAGAAGAAACTGGATTGATAAACATGAATGCATTTTATCCAAGCTTTATAGCATCTTACAGCATGGTGCTGCTTGGAATGGCCGCAGTTTTATACATAAATCCACATTGGCGATGAGAATGGTTTTACTTTGTGGAGGAATGCATTAACAATTGTTTTTATTTTATTGTGGATAATGTCCCCATGCTGTCCAAGTATAAAGCTTGGCAGCCTTGTGTCTAGTCTAGATGCTTGTGTATGCATTTCTCATTTTTATATTTATTGGATATTTTTATTTAATAAACCAATCCTGTCAATGTTAAAATACAATATCTGAGAGTTATGAATTATAAATAATAAACCATATTATTTAGTATAATTTAGTTGACTCAGTTTGATTGAAATTTGATTAAATTGATAAACATGTGACATGAAGAATATAAAAAATAATCTCTTCATTTAAAAAAGAGTAATTCAATGTATATATAGCCTTATTCTAGACTCCACAATAGCATAAGCATTTTTGGAGGTGGTGAGCATACTTTTTGAGATGAACAAAAAGCTTAGGAATGAGTAAAAAAAAAAAAAAACGTGTAAGAATCTAGTAAAATTAATATTTTCCATAATTTAAATTTGTATTTAGGAATGTCATATTTTTCAAGATAAGATGACCCTCGAATGCCATATTTTTCACGATAGCATGACCCTCTAAATTGATCGTGAGATGCATGCGAAAGCTTGGATCCAACAGCCCTACACAAGTTATTTGTTTTTATTTAGTTGTACACAAGCAGCAAGCACCAACATTGCGGAAAACAAGCTCCTCTCTGCGCTTTCATCTTGAAATGGATTTTCTTTCTAACTGCAACATAAGGGGTGAAGATAACGTCGTACACAGTAACAAGATTGGGACAATGCAACAAATCACATTTGCTAACAAATATAATGTCTGAATACCCATAAAAAAGACTAATATTTTTCCCCTTTAACTAGCGTTGCTACAATTATCAAAATCAACTTTGTCCTTGCTTGAATTAAACAATAGAGAGTGATCTGGACGGAAGGAAATGCAAACTAAAATCCAAAAATTCACTTAAAGGGAATGAACTAATAAATGAAAATTCAACGTGATTTTTCTGGTGCTTTATTGTCTTTGACTTGAAGAGCAGATATTAACAAAGTGAAAACTTAGAAAATATGTGGCAAAAACCCAACTTAAGAATTAATAAGAAAAAGAAAAGTTTGAACCAAAGAATGAAAGACCTAAAGCCAAGCATGCGTACTCAGATGGGGAGAGGCAAAAAGAATGACATCGAATTGTTGATTCCTTCCATTTTTGCATCCTTTGCAACAATTAACAACACCCAAAACAAAAGAAGAATTCAAAGCTGAAACTTCAAAATTGCAAGGAAAAATCTCTTACAAGAGAATGGCAAGGAAACCCCTCAAGCTCTATCTTTAATTTTAAAAGCCTAGTAAATATTACAGTATAATAGATTGTAATATACCCCATCGACAAATTGAAAATGGAAAACTATAGGTTTGTCACCAAATTATTGGGCAAAGGAGGAGAAAATGAAAAAAATTAGGACAGAGAAAAAAAAACATATATATATATATATATATATAAGGGAAAGAACAGAAGATTAGTTAGCACTCATAATCATTAAATCTTTATAATCGACTCGTGTGTGTGTGCGTTCGTGCGTGCGTGTGTGTCAGAATGTCAAAGAGAGATAGAGAGAGAGCCGTCGTCTTTGGAATGTTTAGTATTTGTCATAAAGGCCCTTGTAAAGAAAGGGAGGAAGGAGTAGATAACTTGAACAACACACTATGCAAATTGCTAGGAAACAAGAAAAGAATGAGCTTGTTTATTGAAGAAGATGGAGGGATGTCAAGCACTGATGACACTTAATTCTTAGGGATCCAGAGTGGAAAAGAAATGAGAAAAGGAAATACAATAAAGGCAGAAGAAAAATAATAGAGCAAAAAGATAAAACAACAATATTTCTATCTTCAGGTTCTAATAACATAAGCAAAATTTCAGAGAAATTCTATTTGCTTAGTTCCAGAAAGGATCCATTGAATGAGCAAGTAGCAATTCTAATAAACAGTAGCATTTCCAAAAAGCCTTTAAAAGATACTAATGTGTTGTAGAAGAGATTATAACTTACTGAGTAAACTGTTGTAGTGATTTGCTAAGAGAGGAGTACAAAAAAAATTGAAACAAGAAAAAGGAAAAAGAAGATTTTTGGAACATGTTGGTACCTTCTCTGACCAAGGATCTTGTCATTGGGTGATTCATAGGAAAGTTTGGCTCTATAAGTTATCCCTTCCCTTTATTAAGATTTTTAGAACAACCTATTTTTATAATAAAAGCTCAACTCATCAAAGGGAGATTGAAACCTTAGGTCTCATTAAGAGAGAGAGCCCAATCCCTTAAATAGTTACTAGATCTTTTAAATAGGACAAGTTTACTAAAAATAGAAAACTTATAATTTTGGATCTAAATTTTGAAATTTAAAGAACAACTTAATCTAAAAGATAAGTCTCCACCAAGCCCAAACAACTTAAAGATAAAGTAAAAAAATAAAAACTTAAGCTAAAAGTTTATTTGCACGTCTTTTCTACATGCGTCTAACAAATAAGTCCATAACATCACCCTTCCCCTAAAGAAAGAGCTTGTCTTCAAGCTCAAAGGTTGGATATGCATTGCGGAATTGATCCAATGATTCCCAAGTTGAGTCGGCAATATCAATTTCGGTCCAATGGACTAATAGCTTCCAGTTACCATGATTCAGATGAGCTCATAAAATAGTAGCAGGAGTTGGGATGACCTGACCATTGTTAACCAGAGGCAGTAATGGAAAAAGAGTAGGTGGTGTGCCCTTATGTGGTTTCCAAAGAGAGAAATGGAAGACATCATGGAGTTTGGAGTTGGTAGGTAATTGGAGCTTGTAAGCAACAGACCCAACACATTGTAGGATGGGAAAAGGGCCATAAAACTTCAGGAACAACTTGTGGCAATGGTGTCCAGTGAGAGAGTGTTGATGGTATGGCTATAAATGAAGCCAAACCCAATCCCCAATGTTATATTCAACATCCCTATGCTGCTTGTCATAATACTTTTTCATGTAGTCTTGAGCTTGTTGTAGTTTACTTTTAATTTGATTGAGCACCGAGGCATGGTTGGCCAAGGCTTTGTCAACCGCCTCAACACGAGATGAACTCCAAACATAAGACAACAAGCGAGGAGGGTTGTGTCCATGAACAACTCAGAAGGGAATCTCTTGTAGAGCTGAATGAAAGGATGTGTTATAGCAATATTCAGTCCATGGTAACCAATCAACCCAACTTTTCGGATGGTCTCCCACAAAGCATCTCAAATACATCGTAATTGTGTGATTAACAATCTTTGTTTGCCCATTGGATTGTGGATGATATGATGAAGAAAAGGCTAGTTTAGTTCCACTTAAGCAATAAAGTTCTTTCTAGAAGGTACTAGTGAAAACCACGTCATGGTCAAAAGTAATGGATTTTGTTATGCCATGAAGACGAACAATGTTCTCCAAAAATATTTGTGCAACCTGAGTAGTGGTATACGGATGTGCCAGTGGAATGAAGTGTGCATATTTAGAGAACAATCCACTACCACAATCAAGACCATCTCCCCTATGCTTTAGGCAGCCCATCAATGAAATCCATTGAAACATTGGCCCATATTTGTAAAGCAATAGCTAATGGCTAAAGTAAACCCACGAGAGTCAAGTTGTCAACCTTGTGATGTTGACAAATAGGACAAGAGGCCACATATTTGACAATGAAAGCTTTCATTCCCTTCCAATAGAAATCACTACAGATCTGATGTAGTTTTTTTGTACCCCTTTATGAGTGCTATCATGAAAACTGGATAATATTGTACAAAATCAAGGAGGAAGTATAAAGCAAATAAATATGGTCCTTGTAAAAGAGAAGGCCACCATGAGTAGACCAAGGGGCAGCAGCGATTTCATCACAGATAGCTTCAACTAGCAAAAAGCGAGGCTGACTTATAGCATTTAAGAGCTGGTCCTCCTGAAAGCATTTAAATAATGCATCAACAACCTTATTTAAGTGTCTTACACAATACTCCACCACAAAATTAAAGGCCATCAGCTTGCTGATCCAATATTGTTGAGGTAGAGTGGAAATGTGTTGTTTTAGCAAAAACTTCAAGCTATAGTGATCAATATAAATGAGAAAGTGTTGGCCCCATAAATATGGCCTCCAATGTTGCATTGTCTTTGCCAACCCCATTAACTCTCATTCATAGGCTGCCAACTTGTGATGTCTCATGGCCAATTGTTGGCTGAAAAATGCAATAGGGTGGTTATTTTGCTGAAGGAAAACCCCAATGCCCTCTTCGGACGCATCACATTCCACAATAAATTGTTGCTCAAAATTGGGTAGTTGCAAAATGAGAGCAATGGTAAGTGCTTGCTTTAATTGAGTAAAGAAAGTCATGGCAACTTCATTTCATTGAAAAGAATTCTACTTTAACATGCTGGTTAAAGGAGTGACCAACTATCCATAATCTTTAATAAAATTTTGATACTAACCTATTAACCTCAAAAATCCCCTTAAAGTTGTAATTGACTATGGTTGTGGCCAGTTTGTAATTGCCTTAATTTTGCTTAGATCAACAGTCACACCTGTAGCCAAGATGACATGGCTAAGCTATGCAACTTGAGTTTCTTCGAAAGAATATTTAGATTTCTTTAGATATAGTTGATTGGCATGAAACAAGTCAAATGCAACATGTAAATATGCCAGATACTCATCTTAAGTGTGACTGTTAATCAAGATATCATCAAAGAAAACTAAAATAAATTTGCGCAAATGGGCCTAGAATACCTCATACATAAGAGCTTGAAAAGTGGAGGGGGCATTTGAAAAGCCAAATGGCATAACTAGGAATTCAAAGTGTCCATGATGGGTGTGAAATCTTATCTTCTCAACATTTGATGCATTCATGCTGTCACGGACTTGGCCTTAATCAACCAACGACCCGCGCGGCACTAGCAATTCACTTGACTTGAATGCTAGTTTAGCCTTCTCCGAGAGCTAGAATTCTACTAGCGGAAGATAGGAAAGAAGCACACAAAGTAGGCAAGAGATATGGAGAACTTGGAGAATACTATATTGTTTCAAGAATGTAACCACACTATTGCTTGGATGCTTTACAAGTGAGGTTCCTAAGGCTATATATAGTCATCCACCTCCTCAACGGAGGGCCAGGATCTATTTAATCTAACGGTCACTATCCTCCTTCTAGAGTATTCTACCTAACTCTATGTGCTACAGAAGATAAGGGGGCTATCTATAATATTCTAGAGGCTTCCACCTAGTTCTAGAATTTTGGAGTGGTGGCTGGAATAAACCTCTTTAAGTAGCTCAAGTTTGGGCAAAATTACATGGCGCGTGACATTCTCCCCCACTCAATTTAGCGACGCCCTCGTCGCGTCCCTCCTGTATTTCTCAATCACATCCACGTTGTTCCACAAAGTTAACTCGTGTTCCCAACTTGCCTCGCTATCAGGCAACCCTTTCCATTTAATAAAGTACTCGACATAACTCAGATGGGTGCCTCTCCTTGGAATGACACGATGCGCCAATATTTCTTCCACGTCATGATCTGGCATGGTTGTTATGGCTGTAGGGGCCCTCTTTGACTTGCCTCTACTCGGCTCCTCCTCATCAGGATGGTAAGGCTTTAGCAAGCTAACGTGGAATACTGGATGCATCTCAAGGTGTGAAGGTAAGGTTAATCAGTAAGCTAGTTTGCCAATCCTCTTCTCCATTAGGAAGGGTCCCTCGTAACACCTTACTAGACCCTTATGCACCCTAGCAAACCTTCAGCTTTGATGGGGAAGGAGTTTTACCATCACCAAATCTCCTTCCTCAAACTCCAAGTGTCTCCTCTTGGTATCGGCCCATTTCTTCATTCGCTTAGTAGCCTTGGCCAAGTGTGCTCGTGCCATGTCAGTCTTCTCATGCCAACCCTTGGCAAACTTGAATGCAGTAGGACTAGGCCCTTTGTAGCTAACCGCCAATGTGTGTGGCGTCAATGGTTGTAGTCCCGTAGCAACCTCGAATGGACTAGCCCCAATTGACTCACTTTTTTGTAGATTGTATGAGAATTGGGCTATGTCAAGCAACTTAGCCCAATCACTCTGGTTGGCACTTACATAATGCCTTAAGAATAGCTCCAACAAGGCATTCACCCTTTCTGTTTGGCCATCAGTTTGGGGATGAAAGCTTGTGGAGAAGCTGAGCTCCGATCCTATCAACTTGAATAGCTCCATCCAGAATCTCCCGGTGAAGCGAGTGTCTTTGTCACTGACAATCGTCTTCGGGATGCCCCAATATTTCACCATATACTTAAAAAATAGGTGTGCTACATCTTCAGCTGTAAACTTTGAGGGTATGGAGATGAACACACCATACTTGCTAAATCTGTCCACCACGACCATGATGTTGGCACATCCATCCGACTTTGCTAGACATGTGATGAAATCCATCGAAACACTCTCCCATGGTCTCTCCAGAATAGGTAGGGGCTCCAGCAATCCCAATGGTTGGTGTTGCTCCACCTTGTCTTGTTGGCATACAAGACAAGTCTTCACATAGAGCTCAACGTCGTCCCGCATTTGTGGCCAATAATATGCCTGCTCTACAAGTGCCAACATGCGACGTATACCCGGGTGTCCTGCCCATTTTGAGTCATGGCACTCCTTGGTAATTGCCTTCCTCAATCCTTGCCACTTTGGCACATAAACTCTATTGCCTTTCTACTACTTGCCAATTCCTTCAAACTCTTGGCTTGTGGGTCATGCTCCAATCCCTCCTTTACTTGTTCTACCAAAGGGAAGTTTGGACTTGTGATGGCAGCTAGTTTGGCCTTTCTACTTAATGCTTCGGCCACCAAATTAGCCTTGCCCAGCTTATACTCCATCATAAAGTCAAATTCCGCCAAGAAAGCTTGCCACCTCACTTGCTTGGGTGTCAACTTCTTTTGATTGAGGAAGTAACTTGTGGCAATGTTGTCCGTCTTCACGTCGAACTTGGACCCCAACAAATAATGCCTCCAAGTTCGTAGGCAATGCACCACTACAGTCATCTCCTTCTCTTGGACTGTATAACGGCGCTTGGTTTCATTCAACTTGTGGCTCTCATACGCAACAGGATGCCCCTCTTGCATTAAAACACCACTAATTGCAAAATCAAAGGCATCAGAATGTACCTCATAAGGTTTGGTGTGGTCGGGAAGAGCCAACACTGGTTCGTCAGCTACTGCTTGCTTGAGCACTTCAAATGCTCTTTAGCATTTGGCATCCCAACTCCATGTTTGATTCTTTTTCAACAAATCAGTGAGTGGAGTTGCAATAGAGGAGTAGCCCTTTATAAATCTTCTGTAATAATTGACGAGGCCTAAAAAAGATTGTACCTCAGTCACCTTCTTTGGTGGCTCCCAGTTATGGATGGCTTGCACCTTGGACTTGTCCAATCGTAGTTTGCCTCCGCCGACAATGTGCCCTAGGAATGTGACCTCTTGTTGAGCAAAGGCACATTTCTCCCTCTTCACGTACAACTCATGCTCTCTTAGCACTTGGAAAACTTGTTGTAGATGTTTAATGTGCTCATCCAATGTCTTACTATAGACAACGATATCATCCAAATATACTACAACAAACTTATCCAAAAATGACTCGAAAACTCTATTCATAAGAGTGCAGAACATGGCAGGGGCATTTGTAAGTCCAAATGGCATAACTAAGAACTCAAAGGAGCCATACCTCGTAACACAAGTGGTTTTTGGCTCATCTCCTTCTGCAATCCTCACTTGGTAGTATCCCGATCTCAAATCCAGTTTTGTGAACCACTGTGCTTCACCTAGCTGATCGAACAAGTCAGTTATCAATGGAATGGGATACTTATTCTTCATGGTGATTTTGTTGAGCGCCCGATAGTCAATGAACAACCGAAGTGACCCATCGTGCTTCTTTTGGAAAAGCACGGGTGCACCATATGGAGCCTTTGACGGTTGAATGTAACCCACATCCAACAGCTCCTTTAGTTGCCTCCTAAGTTCCTCTAACTCCGGGGGTGCCATTCGGTAAGGCACCGCAGCAGGTGGTCTTGCACCAGGGACCAATTCTGTCTTGTGGTCCACCTCATGTTTAGGTGGGAGCTTCTTAGGCAATTCGGGAGGCATCACATCCTTAAACTCCTCTAGGACATGAGAGACTTCCTTAGGAAGGATATTTGACAGGGAAGTATCCTTTCCATCCTTCATGGATACAAGAAAGGTGGGTTGCAACTTCTTTACACCTTTTGAAAGTTGCATAGCTGAAATTTGCCTAGATTGAAGGCTGGTTTCCCTAGCCAAAGGCACCATGCATGTATTGCCTTCCTCCAAGATGCACATTGTGTTGGCAAAAGGAATAGGCATGACCTTAACGTGGTCCATAAACTCCATACCAAGCACAATTAGATAATCATCCATTGGCACAATAAAAAAGTCTACAAGGCCACACCATTCACCCATACGTACCTCTATACCATGAGCAATCCTTACTCCTTGTTGTATTTGATGCCCAACTGCCTTGCTTCCTCTTCTTGGAGAAAGTTGTTGGAAGCTCCGGTATCCACTAAGGCTTTAACCACTTGGTTACTCACCTTTGCTTCCATGTATAATCGTCCTCTTTTCTCGGTCTTAGGCACTTCGACCTTGGCTTTGATGGCATTGAGGATTTGCAAGGATCCCATCCTTGTCTCCTCACATTGCTGCTGTCCCTCCCTTTCTTCAACTATGGCAGAAAGCTTGGCTTTCCTCGGGCAATCCCTTGCCTTGTGCGGACCATCGCAAAAATAGCATTTGAGAGGGGGCCTATCACTACTTTGACCCTCCTTGGTGTTCTTCCCTTCATTAGGCCCATTATACTTGTGGAAACGTCCTTTGTTCGAGGGATTATCTCCCCCACTCTTTCCCTTGCCATCCTTGTCCTTATGGGACTTGGGCTTTTTAGACTTCTTAAACTCTATTAGTGACTCGGCAATGGAAATAGCAGTGGTGAGATCTTGAACACCATGTCTTTGGATCTCTATCTTTGCCCAATTTTGTAAGCCATCTTTGAACGCAAAGAATGCTTCCTTGTCGGGATAATCAGGGATTTCCAGCAACACTTTGGAGAATTCCTTCACATACTCTCGTATGCTCCCCTTTTGTTGAAGACGCCTTAACTTCACTCTCGTCTCTTCCTCGGCATTCTCTGGATAGAATTGCCACTTGAGTTCTTTCTTGAACTCATCCCATGTGTTGATGATGCAAGTACCTCTTTCGATATCACTATACCTCCTTCTCCACCATACCATTGCAATATCCACGAGGTATAAAGCAGCACTATCAATCTTCTTAGCATCCTCCATGACACCAAATGCCTTAAAGTATTGCTCCAAGCTCCATAGAAAGTATCAACCTCCTTTGCGTTCCCCGACCCATTATATGCCTTGGGTCTTGGAACATCCACCTTTGAAGAAGCAACTACCGTTGGCAAGGTAATGCTTCCACATTGAGCAATTGCCTTTTTGCAAAGGACTAGCTCATCTTTGGTCTCCTTCAACTCGTTAGAGACTCTTTTGAGCTCTTCCTTCAATGTCACAACCTCACAATGGAGGGTCTCTTCCAAGGTCTTCACATGGTCTAGACACCTTGATAGGGCTTGGTTCAAGGCACCTTGCATCTCTTCACGAAGCTCTTCACTCTCCTTCTCGAGTTCGTCGATGCGTTGGTCTACCACCTCAAACTTCTCTTGCCCATCCGTCACAGCAAGCTCAACCTTTGCGAGCCTTGCATTGGCATCTTCCAAGACAACCCTTGACCTTGATCTCCCTCTTTTAGGTTGCTTTTGGGCTTCTTCAACCATGTGGGTAATCTCACTATGAGGACCCGACATCCTTATCAACAGAGTGTGCTTGCGGCTTGTAGAAACTATGCTCTGATACCACTTGTCACAGACTTGGCCTTGATCAACCAATGACCTGTGCAGCACTAGCAATTCACTTGACTCGAATGCTAGTTCAGCCTTCTCCGAGAGCTAGAACGCTACTAGCAGAAGATAGGAAAGAAGCACACAAAGTATGCCAAAGATATGGAGAACTTGGAGAATACTATATTGTTTTAAGAATGTAACCACACTATTGCTTGGATGCTTTACAAGTGAGGTTCCTAAGGCTATATATAGTCATCCACCTCCTCAATGGAGGGCTAGGATCTATTTAATCTAACGGTCACTATCTTCCTTCTAGAGTATTCTACCTAACTCTACGTGCTACAAGAAGATAAGGGGGCTATCTACAAGATTCTAGAGGCTTCCACCTAGTTCTAGAATTTTAGAGTGGTGGCTGGAATAAACCTCTTTAAATAGCTCAAGTTTGGGCAGAATTACGCGACGCGTGACAATGTGTACTTGGTGATAGCCCAACTTTAAGTCTAACTTAGTGAAGAATTGGGACCTATGTAGTTTGTCTAGCAACTTATCTACCACTTGGATAGGAAATTTATCCTTCATAGTTTTGGCATTTAGCTCTTTATAATCGACACAAAATTGCCAAGATCATCATGTTTCCTAACTAATAGCACTAGTGATGAGAAAGGGGATCTACTTGGGTAACTGATCCCTTGTTGCAACATTTGTGTGCATTGCTTCTTTATCTCATCTTTCTGAAGGTGTGGGTATCAATATGGCCTTACCACTATTGGACCCAAAGTTGGCTCAAGGCAAATTTGATGATCATAATTACAAATTAGGGGTAGACTAGTTGGTTCTTGAAATAAATTAGCAAACTCAAACAATAATTGTTCAAGTAGGGCATGGTGAGAATCTATCAATTTGAGCACATGAAGGTGGTGCTAGTTTGGAGTTTGTAGCCCATGGAACACAATTTGTCTTCCATCAACATCAAAGTTCATAGTAAGAGAGGCAAAAGCCCAAAGTATTAGTCCTAACATTTAGAGCCATTTAATTCCTAGCACTAAATCAAAACCACCTAAAGGAAGAATAAAAAAATCAGCCAAAAAGTTATTGAATTCAATTGAGAAGGGAACCGCTTGACAAAGGTCACTGCTGTGCACATTCTCCCCATTTGCCACCAATACAGTCATGCAAGGATTTGGTTGGACTTGTATCCTAAGGCATTTGGTTGCTGTTAAACTAATAAAATTATGGATACTCCCTGAATCTACTAACTTGCACAGTTGCAAGTCTTGGATAACAACCCCAACTTGCATTGTAGTTGCCCCCTTTTGTCCTATGATGGCATGAAGTAAAATCTCTAATTCCACCTTAGACTCAAGTGCTAGTTCCTCCCTATTCTGTTCAACCAAGTCAAGCCAAAAGAGCTTCTTACACTAGTGTACTGCTGAATGTGGCTCAACACAATTATGACAATGCCCTTGTGCCCTTCTTTCTACATCTTAGCTCTTGTTAGTTTCTTAATGAAAGGCAAGGAAGAACTTACAATTTTGTTGTTAGCCTACACTCTTGGACTAGTGTTATTCCTAGTTAAAGGTGTTTTTTGTTTCTTGTTAGATGAAGGAATGCCTTGGTTGCCTTGCCACATCCCTTCTTTTATACTAGTTCTCACAACACCTTCTATTTGGCCTCAAAGGCTCTGACTAGATTCATGGCTTAGGCCAAATTAGGTGGTGCATGAAGCTCCACATCCAAGTGAATTGAATCAAACAAACCTGCAGTGAATAAACTTACATGTTGGTCCATTCTGATGAATTGGCTTGCTCGTGCCAATCGCTCCTAAAATTGGCTTTGATAATCCTCAACTAACCTTGTTTGTTTAAGATTGACTAGCTCCCCTAATGGGTTGCTACGTGCTGGAGGGCCAAATCAAAGTAAACAATACTCCTTGAACCCATCCCAACTGATTGTGGGTTGCTTAGATTCCAACTGGTGATACTATAATTGTGCCTCCCCAAGGAGATGGAATGTGGCTAGCCCTACCTTGTCTACTTCTATGGTGTGTTGATTAGCAAAGAACTTTTCACATTGATGTAACCAAATTATGGGATCTTCTACGCCAGCATAAGTTGGGAAATCCAACTTCATATATCGAGGCACCATTCCTCTGCTGGTTGCCACACTAGCCTCTATTGTTGGATTACTTGTGTTAATCATAGGTGGTGTTTGCTCTTGTGGCAAGTTATGGCTTGCGGTTCCTTCCAATTCCACATGCATACTTTTCAGGAGACCTATTATCATCTATTTGAATTGTAGTGAGAGTTTTTACATCTAATTTCCTAGCTATCACTCTACCTCAGCAACCCTAACACCACTCATGACTTATGCCTCTTGGAGAAGTACGTGTAGTCTATCCTTAGTTTGAAAGTCACCCATTATGTTTGGCTCTAATGCCAAGTTGTTACCTTCTCTGACCATGGATCTTGTCACCAGGCAATTCACAGGAAAGTTTGACTCTATGAGTCATCCCTTCCCTTTATTAGGATTTTTAGGATGACCTATTTTTATAATAAAAGCTCAGCTTATCAAAGGGTGACTAAAACCTTAGGCCTTATTAAGAGAGAAATCTCAATCTTTAGGTTAATGATAAAATTCAGCTTGGACATTTTATTAGTCACTAGGTTCTTTAAATAGGACAAGTTTGCTAAAAATAGGAAACCTATAATTTTGGATTTAAACTCTAAAATTTAAGGAACAACCTAATCTAAGAGATAAGTCTTCAGCAAACCTAAACATCTTAAAAATAAAATAGAAAAATAAAAACTAAAGTTGGAAGTTAATTAGTGCATCTTTTATACATGCATCCAACAAATGAGTCGGTAACACATGTGTAAGCTTGATTCAAGCAGACAAGGAGAAGTTTGGCATGGATTACCTTTGATACATCTGCCAGTCAATTGCTGCCAATTCCTACAAATATTTGAATGGCTTAAGCATGCCTTAGGGCTTCTTGTGGACTAGCATTAGTAAATGCGAGAAAAATATCCTACATCCCTTTGGGCAAGTTCAAAGGTATCCAAAGCTTATAAATAAACTTAATGTTAATTTCCATATAAAATTCATGAACAATGTAGCATGCAGTAGTCAGAAGTGACTAGGTAGCTCAAAATGGTAATACCAAGCTCTCAAAAACTATTCAAAAAATGAATAATGGGCCTCTAATAGAGGTGCCATTCATTTCAAAAACTGCAAATAGACTTTTGACTTCTTTTGGGGGTTACATTAAAAAATTGCATTATTGAGTTTCTATAGAAAATAATTATGTTTGCATTGATGCTGACCTTTTGAACTTTTATCAATTATATCAACAAATTTCATTGCACTATAACTATTCAAGTATATCAACAATTTACTATAGTAACCTAGGGTTGAATGAAATTTGGCTTGAGACTTAAATATCTATGCAAGAATCAATTAAGATGATAGAAAAAAAATGGTAAATATTGAATTGTAGTCAAATGTATGAATGTTTTAGGTTTTTAATTTGGCCTTTATTATAATATTGGTGTATTTATGCAATAAACATTTACATTTGGAAAGACAGTAACCTTTCTCATAATTAAATTACGTTTTTTTACAAAAAGGTTTAATTTAAGTAGTACCAAAATCTAGAGTTTTGCATTAAAAAATGTCATTTTTTACTTTTCATGAATGTTGACTAATATGTTATTTAGATTACGTAAAAAATCATAAAATGAATCAAAATTTGAATAATAGTTAAAATAAAAAATACAATTATATAAATCAGTTATTTTTCATTCAAATGTAATATATTTTACTTTTTAGTGAATTTGGAGTAACTTTTTATTGAAATTGCAAAAATTACAATAAAAGGCTTTAAGTTCACCAAATCCATACTTCAAATTTAAATGTTACCTAGTATTATGCACTAAAATCAATTATTGTAACTACTATTCTAATTTAACCTCTTTTTACATAATTTATATAATTTAATTATTAGGTTACTTAATAAGGTAGTCATTAAATTGAACAAATGTGAATTAGAATAGCAATTTACAATCTAGATGTTACTTAAATTGCATAAATAATATAAAAAAATAAATTTAAATATTAATTTTTTCATGAATGTTAAATAATCTAATACTTAAATTATGTAAAATAATGTTAAATTTGAATATCGATTAGAATAGAATATGAATTAGTCAAATTAATCATTGTTTATTTAAATAGGGTTTATTTTCTTTCTCTCACTAAAATTATTAGGTAGCTTATCAAAATTTTCTCTCAACCATGTTAGTTTTACATTACTGCTTAGCCCATTGCACCCATCTTTTCCTAGGCACTTGAGACATGTTTCTAAACATTTGACCTCACAACCCATCACTAGTCTTCCATCCAATAAATGTCCACTTATTCAATATATCAATCAAACTAATGTACACTCTTTTTGATCCAAGTAAAAAAAAAAATCATTCATAACTTCATTCTAGTTTTCCAAAATAATTAGCAATTCATTATTTTGGTTCACTACCATTAAACCCACAAGATGTTGAAATTTTGTTTTTTCTATTCTTCTAACAATTTCTTCATCTAGTTTCCATTGACAAATCATAGTCATATGTTTTAGTCACTCATACAACATCAAATAAATTCAACATGAAAGTATTATAAGCAAACCAATAGCCATAAATAATTGAGAGAAATTTAGTGAGACTTTTCCAAAAAAAAAGAAACATATTTATAATGAAATGAATAAGGAATTTTAGTAAAGATGGCGTAGTTTTAATCCTTTTAGTAATATCATCATGTGGTCTCCATTGGCTAAATATAACCATAAGGGTAAAAAAATAGTACTATAAGGAAGATTTTAGGTAACATGGTTGAAGTGCCCAAAAAAATATGGCTAATGAAGATTTTGGCAATATTGGGCCTGATCAAAAATAAATGAACATGGGATTTTTCCAATAAATGCGCAAAGAAACATTTGATATAAAACTAATAATTCAACAACGGATTATTAATCTTTCTTTCTTTGAAGGTTTAATTTAGGATTTATCTTTTGTAATG
Source organism: Rhizophora apiculata (assembly GCA_037832385.1). Taxonomy (NCBI): domain Eukaryota; kingdom Viridiplantae; phylum Streptophyta; class Magnoliopsida; order Malpighiales; family Rhizophoraceae; genus Rhizophora; species Rhizophora apiculata. The sequence continues at coordinate 8,430,014 of CM075439.1, read as the reverse complement.
GCAATCACAAGAATTGTAATCAACTAATTTAGGAGCAAAAATTAAAACAAAAATAGTAAAAGGGAGATAATTTGGAAATATGTGAAATTGTGAGGGCTCAATAACTATTTGTAATCTAGAAACAAAATGAGTGTGGGAGGTGAGTTGGTAGTGGTGATGGTGGTTCTATTATCTCAATGAGTGAGTAAGAAGAGCAAGAGAAAACTATGTGGAAAGAAGGAAAGAAATTAACAAATTGAGTGAGTGGAAGGTTAAAGTGGTGATGCAAACCATTGACAACAAACCAATGGTAACCTTGTTTCAACTTCTCTTTCCTATAAATGATAAGTGTCAATGGTCTTCTTGTGACCTTGTTGATGACAAACTGCCTACATTGTCATGTTTCAAACACTTCACTAAACCACTTAATCAATAAGAGAAATGGGTGGTGCACACAAAGGTTAAGGAGGTAGTCAACGTGAGTTGATGACTTATGCAATCTAACTTGGGGCACACTACAAGCCCCTTGCCATGCTTGCTAAACCACTATTAGACGTGAAAAGTGTTGGCTTGAGACAAAAGACTATAAGCCATTAACTCGCTGAGGCTGCCACAACAAATCCTCTTAGCATATGTTAGACACAAAGCCCCATAGCATTAGCCTAAACCCAAGTTCTTGTGTTGACATTGGCTAACTTTGACCACTAAGAGACATTGATGTACTTAAAGCTATCACTCAGCTACCAAAAGCATGCTAGTGTGTCATTAGCACATGCAATCATGTCACAAGCATACACTTTTGCTCCAACCAATGACCCAAATGCCTTTCCCACTTGAAGCCAATTATTTAACCTCTTATATTATGCTACCCTACATTTGTTCTAGCCACACCTTGCTTGCTTGGGTGCCTATACCTTAACCTTATACAAGAGTTAGAGCAAGGTGCCACCAATTTGCTTACATTCTCTAGCCAATGGGTTTAAGGGACAAATAAACCACCCTTACTAGTTGAAGCCAACATCCTTATTGATAAGGTTGATAAGTATTCCATGATCTACTTCTCAAATTGCCATAAAGTCACTTCGTTTCCTCAACTAGCCTTATTCTCTAGAGTATTTTTCCATTTAACCAGTCACTCTACCTAGTGATTTTTCTTACTTTGTCCTTGCATTAGGTTGTCTGCAATCTTTTCTACTTCATGCTGGAATTTTATTCTTGCAAGTAAAGGAGAAAGCTTGTAAACAAGAAATGAAGGGATAGTTTCATTATTCTAGAGTTGAAACATTTAATACTTGAAATGATAGATGATCAAATTTAATGACTCCTTTTTTTGATATAATTCAATGGATTCATATTGCCAAAGTCACTAGGTCATTATTGTCATGATTAATATGTTGATTGGTGTGCACACCAATGTATATTCGATGACCTTTTGGTGTAACTGAGTTCTTGCAAGTAAAGGAGAAAGCTAGTTAAGAAGAAATGAAGGGACATTTTCATTCTTCTAAAATTCAACCATTTAATACTTGTAAGAAAGTACAATCAAGTTTAAAAAGCTTCTTTGTTTCATGGAATTCAATGAATTTGATAGACAACTTGATGGTCAAACAAAGCATCAGATTCTTATACTATTGCATTATATGATGATGTTTGTGACTACTATTAAAATAAAGGGTAATTCTGACCTTAAGATTGCAAAAAAAATTACAAATGGATTTATAGGACAACTTGAAAGTTGGTGGGATTTTTATTTGCCTAATGAGACAAAACAACAAACATTTTGTATAGCTAGGACTAAATTTGGAATATTGCTTTCTAATTGTGTTAATACATTTATTTATACTATTACCAATCATTTTATTGGTACTTCCACTTTGTTGGCTGATAGGACTTATGAGCAACTCATTAATTTGAGATGTCTAAACTTACCTTATTGTAGGTGATATAAGGATGTGTTCTTTTCCAAGGTTTTTACTAGAGAAAATTGCTAGAATATTTTATGGAGAGAAAATTTTCTTTCAAGGTTACCTACCTTATTTGTTAAAAGAGTTAAAACTTGATTAAAATCTAATTACGCAAGAACTCATAATTATAATCAATACACATACGAAGAATTAGCTATTGAAGTAGTGGCTGAAGGAGTTAAACTATGTAATGAAAAGAAATTACATGAGCAATTGTAGGATGAAAAAGCTCAAGGTAAGAAAACTTTAGGAAGTTTTTGTGAGCAAATGGGTTATCCACCCATTAGATATCCTACAAAATAAAAAGAAAAGGCTCCTATAAGGTCTAGTAAGCCAAAAATAAAAGAAAAGAATAAAAGGCCTCCATCTGAAAAGACTATTGTTTGCTATGAACGAGGAAAAATAGAGCAATATTCTAATAAGTACAAAACAAAGCAAAAGCTTCAAGAATTAGCTATAAGTGAAGATCTTAAGAGATCATTGAAGCATATTTTCTTATTAGAAAATGAAATTCATTCAAATTTTGAAAAAAAAAGTTATAAAAGAAGATATTTCTTCTTCCACTTCTAACTTTAAGATAAAAGAAAGTTGTAATGGTCAGTGTGACCATGGCAAGGCTTATGTAAGCAAAATGAGTTATTAGTCTTGACAAATGAAGATAATATGATTTTAGATCTTATAGATAAAATTCTAAATCCTAAAGAAAAATGTAAACAATTCAAAAAATATTTACATATGACAAAATGTCAAAATATAGAGTCTAGTACAATGGTTATGCAACCATAAGAAAATTACAGTTTAAGTATTGTTATACAATTTATAAAAAATGGTACCTTACAGTTAACAACTAGAGAAGAACCATTTGTTAAAAACATAAAGCTGAAATTCATACTTTGAAACAAAAAGTGAAAGAGTTAAAAGAATGAGTTTTGATTGATTCAAAGATTACAATTGTTAACAATGAATACTTTTTTTCTGCCATCAACTTAATTGATTCAAGTAGTAATATGAATTATATTAATGAAGATATAATACCTTCAAAATACTTTTAAAAATAATACAAGCATTAAACAAGGGTAATAAAAGTAAATTTGTTATTAGTTACAAGTTATCTTAAGCAATTATAAGCAATGAAGGAATTTATCTTAAAATTCTTTTTTGTGCTTGTTAAGAATTTATCCTAGTATGCTACTTTGGAAAATCCTTTTCTACTTATGCATTACCCTAATAAAGAAATTAATAACAAGGGTATTTATGCAAAAATTAATGGAAAGCTTATTAGTTTTGAAGTTATATTTGTCCCTCAATATCAAGAGCTAGATTTACTTGAGAAAAATATCAAGTGGAAAGAAAAATTTATTTGTTCACTTGAAGATGAGATTGGATATAAACATTTACAAGAAAGACTTTCTTCTCCTGTTATTACAACAAACATACATGAAATAAAAGACATTATAGAATCAATGAGAAGTTCAAAAATTCTTACTACATTTTAGGAAAAGAATAAACATATTGTTGAATTACCCAATAAGCATTAAATATCTCATTCATAATCTTTTGAAATTCAGAAGGAGCATTTTTTAAATCAAAGGACATGACATTTCATTCATAATGCCCAATCGGTATTGTAAAGGTCATTTTATACTTGTCTTTCTCACAATTATAGATTTGCCAATAACTAGATTTCATATCAAAATTTGAAAATATCTTGGCTTCATAAAGTCAATTGAGCAAATATCTTTTATTAGATATAGGATATGTAATCCAACATAATGCCTTATTTAAGGGCTTATAGTTAATAACTAATTTAGAAACACCTCATTCCAATTTTACGTTGTTCTCTACATAAAATGTAAGACAACTCCATTGACTTGTACTTTTATGAATATGTCCTTTCTTAAGAAGCTCTTATCTCTCTTTTCTATAGATTTCTAAATTCTACAGATTTCTAAATGCCAAGGGCCTATAGCAATGGGTCTGGCTTTAGTTGGAATTTAACTTTCATTATAGTTTAGCTCATAAGGCAATTCAACAATATGTTTATTCTTATCCCAGAAAGTAGTAGGAATTTTTGAATATATCATTGATTTTATAGTTTCTTTATTTCTTGTATTTTTGTTGTAACAATAGGAGAAAAAGGTCTATCTTGTAAATGTTTATAAGCAATCTCATCTTGAAGTAAAGAAATAAATTTTTCTTTCCTTCAAATATTTTTCTAAAGTAAATCTATCTATCAATAGTAAGGGACATTTATAAATTCAAAGCTAATAAGCTTTCCATTAATTTCTATATAAATACCCTTGCTATTAATTTCTTTAATAGGGTAGAACATATCTAGAAATGGATTTCCCAAAATAACATGTTGGGATAAATTTTTAATTAGTACAAAAGGAATTTCAAGACAAATTCCTTCATTGCAAATAACAACTTGAGATGACTTGTAACTAATAGTAAGTTTACCTTTATTAATAGTGTTCAATACTTTTGTTGTTTTTGAAAAGTATCATTATCATAGTTGTCTTCAAAAATGGTATCTGTAATAAAATAGGGGCAGGGTTAGGTGAAGCATCGTCATCCATATCTACTATGTAGAAGTCAATTGGAAATGCAAGCTCGTTCACCTACAATAACACATCCTCAACTACGTCCTTAAGGAGAACAATTATATGATCAACCAAATTTATAATAGCACTAGTATTTTTAGAGGTATTAGAGTTAAAGAAGCATAAATGGATTGTGGCATTACATTAATAGAGGCTCCTAAATTTATTATAGCTCTTTTAAATTTGGTATTTCCTATTTTGCATGGGATTGTAAACATATATGGATCTTTGCATTCAAGAGGAAGCTTCCTTTGGAGAACTATGAATACATTCTCCCCCACTCTAATCTTCTCAACAACAATCTCCACTTACAAACTAGCACTGCTAACCTCCCTTATAGGCAAAAAAATTGCACACTGCTAACCTCCCATACATGCCAAAGGCAGGTTTGCACACTATGTAGAGTTAACCTTCCCAAATGTGTTTTATATTATTAGGCTCCCTTGTCCCTACAAGGTCCTACAAAGCTAACCTCATTTGCAAGATACAAGGTATACAGGGCTAAGGACACCATAGGGCTACCATAATGATGGAACCATGCCATTAGGGTAGAACATAGGTGATCAATTAAATAAGGTACAATGTAGGGGCTATTGCACAAGTCCCTTGGCATATGGTCCAAATAGTGTGTGTGCCATACTACAAGTGCCTCGCATGTGGTTAGGGGTGCTAGCAATCATGCTTGGGTTGTTCGTCCATAACCATCTAATACTTGATGGAGATAGTTTGTCATATTTTATGCAAGGAGTGGTTGGACCCTAAGCACCTAAGACCATTCATGATGTCCAAACAAATAACTTCCCACACCAAGACATTAGGCTCTTAGCCCACATCCATCTCTATGCTTGTGCTAGCTAGCAATAAGCACCCTAGAATGTGCTTTGTGGAAATGTTGTTCCATCTCTTAGTAGACCAAGGATTGCCCACCATCACTTGGACAATTCATGGTGTTTGAACCAATAACACCTCACACAAACATGTTCATTGGCTTCCTTTCTGCTCCTAAAAAGGATGGAAGGTGTTTTGGAGGGGGACAAATTAAAACTACAAAGGGCTAAATCTCAGTGAATCATGGTAGCAAGGCTACTTTTCCATTAACAATACCCCATCATATATTTAAGTTGTTTGCTAAGGATTCTACCCATTACTTGGTAAAAATTGTAATTCAATGGGATAACTTCAACTTATCCACTATAGGTGCTTGTTAAACATATACCACATGCCTTGGCTTGTTGTACATTAGAAATTTGCTACTGAAGAGTAGATGTATTTACCTCATGCACTTGTCTGATTAAGGCATCTTGTCTTGTTCCAAACTATTGGGAGTTTTCTGCCACATTGGAAATCAAATTCCTTGCAGCATACAACATTTTGTCCATCAAAGCTCCTCCACTAGTTGCATCTAGCATGTTCCTCTGTATAAAAATTAAACCCCCATAAAAGAAGGTAAGCATTTATATGACTAGTCAATTGTATAATAATACTAGTATTTTTCAGCGGTCTTAGATTTAAAAAGCATAAATGGATTATGGTATTACATTAGTAAAGGCTCTCAAATCTAATAGAACTCTTTCAAATCTAGTGTTTTTTATTTTACATGAGATTATGAACATATCTAGATCTTTGCATTTAAGGGGAAGCTTCCTTTAGAGAACTATGAATACATTCTCCCTCGTTCTAATCATCTCATTAGCTGTCTCCACTTGCGAACTAGCTCCGCTAACTTCCCTTATGGACTAAAGACTATGCATTGTTACCCTCCCATGCAGGCCAAAGGTGGGCTTACACACTATGCGGAGTTAACCTTCTTAGATGAGTTTTGCATTACTAGGCTCACTTGTGTCTTTAAAGTTGTGCAAAGTAAACCTCCCTTGTAAGCTGTATGGTATATAGGTCTAAGGACACCATAAGGCTGCTACAAAAATGGTGCCATGCCATAAGTGCAAAACGCATGTTGTTGATTAAGTAGGCAATAGTGTCAAGGCTACTACACAAGTCCTTTGGCATGTAGTTAGAGATGGTGTGCATGCCACAATGCAAGTGCCTTGCATGTGGTCAGGGGTGCTAGTAGTCACACCAAGGATGTTCATCCATAACCATTTGACACATTAGAGCAACAACATTTGCTATGCTTAAGCCTCTCCAATACTTGGTGGAGATAGTTTTTAATATTTTATGCAACAAGTGGTTGGCCCTTGAGCACCTAAGACCATTCATGATGTCCAAACAAATAACATCCTACCCTAAGACATTAGCCTCCCAGCCCATAACCATCTATATACATGTGTTAGCTAGCTGCAAGCACTTTAGAATGTGCTTTGTAGGAATGCTTTGCCATCTCTTAGGAGACCAAGGATCACCCACCATCACTTGGACAATTCATGGTGTCTAAGCCAACAACACCCCACGCAAACACATTTGTTAGCCTCCTTTCTATTCCCCAAAATGATGGAAGGTGTTTTGGAGTGGGACAAACCAAAGTGATTAAGGACTAAACCTTAATGGATCATGGCAGTAAGGCCACTCTACCTCTAACAATACTGTTTCACATATTTAAATCATCTGCTCTAACCATCGCTTGGTAAAAATTGTAATTTAACATGGCAACTTCAACATGTTCACTGCAGGTGTTTGTTGTCCATATGCCACATGCCTTAACTTGCTGCACACTAGAAATTTGTTGTTGAAGAGTTGATGTATTTATCTTATGCACTTTTTTTATTGGGGCATCTTGTCTTCTCCCAAACTATTGGAAGTTTTCTACCATATTGTAAATCAAATTCCTTGTTGTAGACAACTTCTTATCCACAAAAGCTCTTCCACTTGGTGCATCTATAATGTTCCTCTCTATGAGAACTAAAACCCCATAAAAATAATAAAGCAATAATTGATCACTTATGTAGTGGTCTAGATAGCTTACATGCAACTTCTTAAATCTCTCTCAATACTCATAAAGGATCTCTTTATTGTATTGGTGAATATTACATATTTCCTTCTTTATGTTTATAGCCTTAGAAGTAGGAAAATATCTTTCCAAAAATTGCCTCTTCATCTCATTCCATGTTGTGATTGACCCTAACAGTAGATAGTAGAGCAATCCTTGGCATCATCAGCCCCATTGGCTTGAACAAACCACCTAGAACTCTTTCAAATGCTTTTTGGGATCCTCTCTTACATGTCCCCAAATTGTGGGTGATAAATGTATCAATCCCAATTTAAGCTTCAAAGTTTCATCTCACTCATGATATTTGTATACACAAATGTTGTAAATGAAAGTTAAATGCAACAAGCTCTTTCAAAGTCCTATTATTTGCAGCCATGTCCTCAAACTCAAAGTTATTAAATGTACTCTTAGATACTGAATCAAGTACTATATTGGTGCAAGGCAAGGTAACCACAAATTTATCTTAGTTCTATCAAACCTTTCTCCTTAACCTATTCAAGGTTCTTTAACTTATGGATCAAAATGAGTTTAAAAGTAGATGATTGAGTCATAAACCATAAATAAACACAAAACAAAGAATAAACATTCAAAAATATCTCAAGAACAGTAGAAATTTATAAACAAAATTGCCAAAATCCTATCAAATTATGTTTTTAGGGCTTACAAGGGTGGGGCCAATGGTAAATGATTGGTTTCAAGTAAATTGATGTCTCTCTTGAAATAGTGTAAGCCCATCACATAATTCAAGTAAAACTTCCTGTGGGAATATGGGTCGCTATCCTTATCACTAGCAATCAAACATTGTTTAATCAATTTAGTAGGCCTAACCAAATGAAATACAACAACAATTTTTCAAAATTTTAATCAAAGTAACTCAAACAATTCCAATCAAAAAGAAAAAAAAAATAAAAAAATAATTTATTCAATCAAAATATCAAATATTTTGAAATCCCCTTAAACTATTGAAAAGTTCTAGCTACATATACTTAAAAGAAACCAAATTCTTACTAAAGCTATATTTGCTACCCTCATTGTATCTTTATCTCCTCCTCTCTCCATCTTAGATTTTTAGTAGCTAAAAAGGTCCTTTTTATAACCTAGAAAATGTACATGGATGACACAAGAAAGCCCCGAGAGACCAAAAAAAAAAAAAAATCTACTAAATTCTCATAGTTGTAATATGCTCATTTTATTAATTGTGATAGATTTCCCATAATATGTTCCAAGCTGATTCCAAAATAGATAAAGCCTAAATTAGGGTATTCCTTCTTCATCAAAGTTGTAGTCCTGTACTTAGCTTCCCAACGCATCTAGTATTGCATCTAAAACAAAGATCAAGAACCCAATTTATGAGCTTAAAACTAAGCGTAACTCAATTCATCCCATGACAAATCCTAAAGCAAATTCTCAATTATTTTTAGACCATTAAAAAACTGTAGTGGGTTTGGTTTTATTCATAACAATTGTAGGCCTAAATATGAACTTCAATTTAGGCTTTTGAGTTTACCAATTTGGATATCTAAGGGTAATGTTATGCCCATTTAAATACTTAGTGCTTGGACAAGCTTCACAAATACCTCCTCCTTCTTAAATTTTTGGTAGGTTAGTCATCATTTCTTTCTTTTGTAGTCTATACAAGCTTTCATCACAAACATGCCCTAGTCTTTTGTACTATAAAGACCTGGCATTGAGAATTGTAAGCATAGCACAGCTCTCTAATTACTTAAAATTTACTTGAAAGCTTTTCTTTTCCATTGGAACAAATATAAAATTTTCACCAAATGAATCATATATTGCGCAAGCTTTATTTTGAATTCTATAGAATAGCCTTTCTCTAAAAGTTGCCCAACACTAAAAAGATTTTGATTGATACCAGGAATGTATAGCACTTATGTGATTAGTTTGGTACCTACATGTGTTTGAAGTAATGTTGTTCCTTTACCTTGTACCAGTACAAAGTCTCCATTACTATCTTGACCTTAAAGGTAAAGCTCCTATCAAGATCTCTAAAAGCTGATAAATTTGGTAACATGTGATTTGTGCATCCACTATCCATAAGCCAAACCTCAAAGTCCCTATGAGCAGAGTTCTCACCAGCCATGAAATGTTTTCTACAACTTCTTTTGTATCATCATTGACCACTTTCTCCATCTCCACCACCTAAATTCTTTCGAGAAAAGTTGCTTCTGGTGTACTACTCTCAATTTCTTTGGTTGAGTGCATTTACCAACTCTCCCAAGGTTACTTGGTTTGGACTCTAGAATCCTCCAAAGAGGATATCTTAGACTCAAACCTTTCTGGCATACTCGTGAGCACTTTTTGTACAATGCTTGTGTCTTAACCAATTTCATCATGCTATCACTGTACTCCATAACCTTCTTAGAGTCCTTTGTCCTCAACAACTGAAACTCCCTTTTCAAGATTAGCAATTGCATGGTTTTGGTTTTTTTTCACTTCCTACATACTCCTCTCTTAGCTTGGTCTATTTCCCCTTAGCTATCTCATATGTCACAATTCTGTTCAATATGTTTGTGGGTCAAGGCTTCAAATTATTTGGATGTTTGCTAACTATGGTTCATAAGTTAAGTTATTGTGGGATTTTTTGGAAGTGGTGGTATATCTCCTCCATTTTTAGTGACCATTCATAGATTAAAGGCCTTGAGATAGGCCTCCATTATAACAGTTCACTAGAGATAATTTTCTTCAAAGAATTTAGGTGGTAGAGGTTGAGAAAAGTTTAATGAGGCCATTTACAGAAGCTAAAAGTATGGTTCACTCTTTCTTTTATTAACCTCACAGGTTGTCTATTTCACACAAGTTTTTCTCGTTTACAAATCCCTCAAGAACAAACAAGAAAGCTCTAACACCAAACCTATATGTTTGAAGAGACAAAGTTGCAAGGCAACTTTGTTTCTTTCTTTTCTTGGTCTTTAAGTTACTATTTTAGTGATATGAATCAAGCAATTTTTCTTGGAGAATATGAGAGAGAAGTGTAAGAGATTGTATGACATCATCATCTTTCTTTTATTGATAATTAGCTTCTTATATATGAAGCTTTTGAACTTTACAGATTCAAACATCTGATTTGAATCTCATCAAGTTTAAAATCTGATTAGCTTGATGAGAAAGACAAACTAGACTTCCAAGCTAACTTTGTCAACTAACTTAACTAATTTTTGAACTTCAAGAAAAAGCATGACCTAGAAAACTGATCTTTGTTTCCCTGCAATGGTAAGGCTGTAGCACCAGCCTTGCATCAGACTTCAAAGATTTCAAACCTATGATAGACACACTTGTTAGAGAGTTTATAGGTATGCGAACTTGTCCTATGATCATTGATGGAGTTCATGTGGTTAAGGTCCAATCAAGGAGCAATCCAGATGTTGGGTTGCCAAAAATAGATGATGAAGTGCAAAAGGCCAAATCGTTGGAATCAAGTAAGTTCAACTAGAATTCAACAATTTATCTTGTTTGTTTTAATTTGAGTTTGCTTTGTAAATGGGTAGTTAGTTTGTTATGACTGAAACGTAGGGAAAATGGCCCCATAAATGTCGTACCATCCTGTGGCTTTCCATATTTTATTTATTTTCATTGCCTCTAGGCCCAATGAGGGATGATGGCAAGAGAAACATTAGTAGGGAGTGACTTGACGTTGCAAAATTTGATGACCTATGAAAGGGAAAGAGTAAAGAAGAGGAAGAGATGACCGAGCAAGCCTAGCATTAAAGTTTCCTCAGGTGAGTTTGAAGTGAAAATCATTTTCCCAACTTGACATTTCAACAGAAAGGAACTCTAGCTATACAATTGGTATATGTAGAAGAAGGATCAACAAGCTGATGACAAGTGAGCTTGCTATATAAAACTCCAACTTCATTATATTACTATTTATTGCCGTCGCAAAGTGTTAAATATGTTTGGTATGAACAGCCTAGTGGTAGAGTTTACGGTGGAAGTGATGTCTTTGTGTAGGGTGAAGATTGGGTTAATTGGTTGTCCGACAATGTCGTATCAAACTTTGTGAGACAATAAATTATCATACATCTATTATTAACATAATTTCTTTATCATGAATTGAATTTAATTTATACTCATTCTGACTTTTATTATCTATGCTGCAAACGCAAGTTGATAAAATATAATTTCATATATATTTTCATATAATTTTATTCTCTAATTTATATTATTAATTCTACTTATGTTTAGTTTATGCACTCCATTTGAAAACAATTTTCATATTGCCATGCAGCTTTACGAAGTTAATATGCATGGCTCAACAATAGATTTTGGCAAAAGTTTTTGTCAGGCCTTTACTATGGCATACAATTGTTTGTCAGCTTTTAACTTTATTAACACGGTATCTATGTTTTACATTTGGAAGAACCCTATTCGACAGCATCTAAAGCTATTATATTGAGGGTGCATAGAGTGTCAATTTGTTTGTTGTACCTTGTGAGGAAAAAGGGAAAATCAAGGGAGTCTAGATAAGAGAGCCGACCATAGAGTGGAAAGGGTCACCATCCCCCAAAATGTTCTATAATTAAAAGCTAGAAACACTTTATACCATCTACCCTTCGATGTCACGGTTTGTTTTGTTTTGTTTTTTTTTTTTTTTGTACAACCTAGTCTAAGATAGGCCTTGTAAGTAATGACAATTTGAGTTACCCAGTCACCAATTTTCTGTATCGTTACATTACTTGCATTCATGTGACCATCAACATTTTTCTCATGTGTTAAGCAGTTGACGTTCTATTCAATGAGCAGAAAATAAGAGCATGTTATGGACTCATTTGGTAGGTGCATGTACAAAACACGCACTAATTAATTTCTAATTTAAGTTTTTATTTTTCTACTTTTATCTTGAAATTGTTTGGGTTTATTGAAGAATTATCTACTGGATTAGATTATTCTTTAAATTTTGGAGTTTAGATCCAAAATTATAAGGTTTCTATTTTTTAATAAATTTGTCCTATTTAAAAGATTGAGTGAGTAATAAAATTATAAGTTGAATTTTATCATTAATCTAGAGATTAGGTTCTCTCTCTCTGAACAAGGCCAAAGGTTTCAGTCTCTCTTTGATGAGCTAAGCTCTTATTATAAAAATAGGTCGTTCTAGAACCCTTACTAAAGGGAAGGGACGACTCATAAAGCTGGACTTTCCTATGAATCACCTGGTGACAAGATCCTTGGTCAAGGAAGGCAATAATTTGGTATTAGAGCCAAACACAATGGGCAACTCTCAAACCAAGGACAAACTACATGCACTCCTCAAAGAGGCACAAGCCACGAGTGATGCTAAGGTTGCTAAGGTAGAGCGACGGCTAGGAAATCAAATGCAAGAACTTTCATTGCAATTGAAAGAGATGATGGCAAGCCTCCCAAAATGTATGCATGTGGAATAAAAAACCGCAAGCCATAACCCACCACAAGAGCAAACACCACTTGCGATTAACGTAAGTAATCCAACGATAGGGGCTGGTATGGTAACAGGCGGGGGAATATTGCCTCAATATACGAAGTTGGATTTCCCAACTTATGCTGGTACAAAAGATCCCCTAATCTGGTTATATTGGTGTGAAAAATTCTTTGCTAATTAATGCACCATGGAAGCAAACAAGGTGGGGCTAGCTGTATTCCATCTCCTTAGGGAGGTGCAATTGTGGTATCACTAGTTGGAATCCGAGCTACCCATAATCAGTTGGAATGGGTTCAAGGAGTACTGTTCAATTTGATTTGGCCCTCCAGCATGTTGAAACCCCTTAGGGGAGCTGGTCAAACTTAAACAGACAGGGTCAGTTAAGGATTATCAGGGCCAATTTCACGAGTGATTGGCACGAGCAAGCCGATTCATCAGAATGGACCAGCATATAAGTTTATTCACTGCAGGATTGTCCGATTCAATTCACTTGGATGTGGAGCTTCACGCACCACTTGATTTAGCCCATGCCATGAATCTAGCCAAGGCCTTTGAAGCCAAATAGAAAGTGTTGTGAGAACTAGTACAAAAGAAGGGGATGTGGCAAGGCAACCAAGGCATTCCTTCATTGAACCCGACATAGACAACACCTCCAGTCAAGAACAACACCAGTTTGAGAGTGCAGACCAACAATAAAATTGTAAGTCCTTCCTCGCCTTTCATTAAGAAATTGACAAGAGCAAAGATGGCAGAAAGAAGGGTACGAGGGCTTTGTTATAATTGTGATGAGCCAAATTGAGTAGTACACTAGTGTAAGAAGCTTTTTGGCTTGAGTTGGCCAAATAGAACGGGGAGGAATTAGCACTTGAGTCCGAGGTAGAATTGGTGATTTCACTTCATGTCATCACAGGACAAAAGGGGGCAACTACAATGTAAATCAGGGCTATTATCTAAGACTTGCCACTATGTGGGTTAGCAGATTTGCCGAAAGGTTCTCTTCTCAATTGATAATAATAACTTTTTTGCTGATTTTTTTGTGCTTCCCCTGGCTGATTTTGATATAGTACTAGGAATTAAATGGATCAAAACATTAGGACTGATACTCTGGGATTTTGCCTCTCTCACTATGAACTTTGATGCTGGTGGAAGACGGATTGTGCTCCATGGGCTATAAACTCCAAATTAGCACCACTTTCATTCGCTGCCATGCCCAACTTGAACAACTATTGTCTGAGTTTACTGATTTATTTTAAGAACCAATTAGTCTACCTCCAATTCGCAATTGTGATCATCGAATATGCCTTGAGCCAACTTTGGGTCCAGTAGTGGTATGACCATATCAATATCCACACCTTCAAAAAGATGAGATGGAGAGGCAATGTGCACAAATGTTGCAGCAAGGGATCATTTGGCCAAGTAAATCCCCCTTCTCCTCACTCGTGCTGTTGGTTAGGAAACATGATGGATCTTGGCAGTTTTGTGTCAATTATAGAGAGCTAAATGCCAAAACTGTGAAAGATAAATTTCCTATCCTGGTGGTAGATGAGTTGTTGGATGAACTACATGGGTCCCAATTCTTCACCAAGTTAGACTTGAAGTCGGGCTATCACCAAGTGTGCATGAATGCATCAGATGTTGAGAAGACAACATTTTGCGCCCATCATGGACACTTTGAATTCCTAGTTATGTCCTTTAGGTTTTCAAATGGCCCCTCCACTTTTCAAGCTCTTATGAATGAGGTATTTCAAGCCCATTTATGCAAATTTATTTAGGTTTTCTTTGATGATATCTTGATTTACAGCCGCACTTGGGATGAGCATTTGGCACAATTGGACATCACATTTGACCTGTTGCATGCCCATCAACTGTATCTGAAGAAATCTAAAAGTTCTTTTGGAGAAACCCAAGTTGCATACCTTGGTCATGTCATCTCAGTTATAGGTGTGACAGTTGACCAAAGCAAAATTAAGGCAATTACAAACTAGCCACAACCACAGTCAGTTACAACCTTAAGGGGATTCTTGGGGTTAACAAGTTACTACCAAAAATTTATTAAATATTATGCATAGTTGGTCGTGCCTTTAACTAGCATGTTGAAGCGAAATTCTTTTCAATAGAATGAAGTTGTCATGACTTCATTTACTCAATTAAAGCAAGCACTTGCTACTGCTCCAGTTTTGCAATTGCTTGATTTTGAGTAACATTTTATTGTGATATGTGATGCATCCGAAGAGGGCATTAGGGCTGTCCTTCAGCAAAACAGCCACCCTATTGCATTTTTTAGCCGACAATTGGCCATGAGACATCACAAGTTGGCAGCCTATGAACGGGAGTTAATCGGGTTGGCAAAGGCAGTGCAACATTGGAGGCCATATTTATGGGGTTGACGCTTTCTCATTTTGTACTGATCACTACAGCTTGAAGTTTTTGCTAGAACAATGCATTTCCACTTCGCCTCAACAACATTGGATTAGCAAGCTGATGAGCTTTGATTTTATGGTGGAATATCATGCAGGACACTTAAACAAGGTTGTCAATGCATTATATAGATGCTTTCAAGAGGACCGGCTCTTAAATGCCATAAGTCAGCCTCACCTTCTGCTAGTTGAAGTTATCCATGATGAAATTGCTAGTGATCAGTCATTACAGGAGTTGTTCACTAAGGTTACCAATGGCGAGTTGGCTGCCCCTTGGTCTACTCATGATGGCCTTCTCCTTTACAAGGATTGGATTTATTTATTATCCTCTTCCTCTTTGATTTCTACAGTATTATCCAGTTTTCACAATAGCACTTATGAAGGGGCACAAAAAACTTTACACCAGATCTGTAGCGATTTCTACTGAAAGGGAATGAAAGCTGCTATTGCCGAATATGTAGCATCTTGTCCTACTTGTCAATGTCACAAGGCCAATAACTTGACTACTGCAAGTCTACTTCAGCCATTGGCTCTTCCTTCACAAATATGGGTCGATATTTCAATGGATTTCATTGATAGGCTGCCTAAAGCATGGGGGAAAATAGTGGTAGTGGATCATTTCTCTAACTATGCACACTTCATCCCCTTGGCACATTCGTATATTGCTACTCGGGTTGCACATATTTTTCTGGAGAACATTGTTTATCTTCATGGCATACCAGAATCCATTACTTCTGAACATGATATGGTTTTCACTGGTACCTTCTGGAAAGAACTTTTTCGCTTATGTGGAACTAAATTAGCCTTTTCTTCATCATATCATCCACAATCTGATGGGCAAATAGAGGTTGTTAATCGCATAATTGTGATGTATTTGAGATGCTTTGTGGGGGACCATCCGAAAAGTTAGGTTGATTAGGTACCATAGGCTAAATATTACTATAACATGTCCTTCCATTTAGCTCTACAAGAGACTCCCTTCCGAGTTGTGTATGGATGCGACCCTCCTCGCTTGTTGTCTTATGTTCTAGGTTCATCTCATGTTGAGGTCGTTGACAAAGCCTTGGCCAACTGTGATTTGGTGCTCAATCAAATTAAGAGCAAACTACAATAAGCTCAAGATCACATGAAGGAATATTATGATAAAGGGCATTGGGATGTTGAATATAACATTGGGGATTGGGTTTGGCTTCATTTACAGCCATACCATCAACACTCTCTCACTGGACAGCATCGCCACAAGCTGTTCCCGAAGTTTTATGGCCCCTTTCCCATCCTACAATGTATGGGGTCCATTACTTACAAGCTCCAATTACCAACCAACTCCAAGTTCCATGATGTCTTCCATGTCTCTCTTTTGAGACCACATAAGGGCATGCCACCTACTCTTTTGCCATCACTGCCTCCGGTTGACAATGGTTGGGTCATCCCAACTCCTGTTGCGGTTTTGTGAGCTCATCTAAATCGTGGTAACTAGAAGCTATTAGTCCATTGGACCAGAACTGATATTGCCGACTCAACTTGGGAATCATTGGATTAGTTCCGCAATGTATATCCAGCCTTTGAGCTCATGGACAAGCTCTTTCTTCAGGGGGAGGGTTATGTTATGGACTCATTTGTTGGGTGCATGTATAAAAGATGCACTAATTAATTTCTAATTTAATTTTTTATTTTTCTACTTTATCTTAAAGTTGCTTGGGTTTGCTGAAGATTTATCTACTAGATTAGGTTATTCCTTAAATTTCAGAGTTTAGATTTGAAATTATAGGGTTTCTATTTTATAGGGTTTCTATTTTTTAGTATTCTTGTCTTATTTAAAAGACTGAGTGACTAATAAAATTACAAGCTAAATTTTATCATTAACCTAGAGATTGGGTTCTCTCTTTCTGAATGAGGCCTAAGGTTTCAATCTCCCTTTGATGAGATGAGCTCTTAACATAAAAATAGGTCATTTTAAAAATCCTATTAAAGGGAAGGGATGACTCATAAAGCCGGACTTTCCTGTGAATCGCCCAGTGACAAGATCCTTGGTCAAGGAAGGCAATAGAGCACCTTTATTTGCCAACTCTATTCAAACTTGACTTTGCTATTTTAAGTAGAAACCGCTTGTAAACTAAAGGAAGATAGTATACATCCTACTACAATGTACCTAAGGTTGAATTGGCTCGGTCTATATTGTACTAGCCTAGCCTTCACATCTAATGCCATATTGTGCATTTGAAGAGTTTTATTTATAGTTCACATATATGTTACAGTACTTCATAATCAAAAAATTTGAGTGCCTACTAGAAAAGCATACCTATCTTCATTGGGTGTATACCTATAAGTTATGTGCATTGCTAATACACATGCCTTCTTCAAAAGTTTGCTTATGGCAAAGCCTACTTAGCACATGTATTAACAAATCTGTCTGTGGAATTTTCCCAAAACTTTTCAAGGCAACGAGAAAATAGCATCATTTGTTATTATAATAACATCTATTGTGTGGAGCAGTGCAGTTAAACTGATTGTGCAAATAAGAAGAGTTTCGTTAGTCACTCTTATGTGTCCTTAATTGGGGGATATTATAAGTTGAATAAGATGTAGTTGTGCATAGATAAGAAACCTGAATACACTATACCTTGCAGTAGCTATAAGAGAATTGCACCTTAACATGCAACACACATGGCAAGGACTTAATGACCATAGCATGTGTTCCAAAGTTGGGTGTCATATTCCCATCCACAATTTAAGCATTTTCTTCTGATAGAGTGAGATCTAGTAGGTGAGTTAGGTAGGGAGGGTGAATATTCTAATCCATATGTTGTGTCCAAAGATTTCTATGATCATATGCTATATTTCAACAATGTCTTTCGAGCTCTTTGTTGGCCTCTCATCTTACTCCAACTCACATTCAAGGACTGCAATGAATAAATTAGTATTTGGATCTACTTGCATCGGAGGTGAGTTAAGACCTGGCACTAGATGATCGTTAGTGAGAGAAGTAGGAACATATGTGCATTTGACGGGGATCCATAGCCACGACTATGGATAAGGTGGCATGTGATTTGTGAGGATTAACTTAGATTAGTTTGCATCGACAACTAACTGAAGTTACTACTTAGATTATTAGAAATAACAAATTTCTCTTACTTGGCATTGTTGTTTGCTATTGCATTGGTTGGCATTGTTGCATAGTGACCTTGGACGTGTTATTGCATATGATAGAGAAGTATAAAGGGAAAGGAAAGAGAAATAGGTCATGACACAATTCGTTTTGGGTTTTATAGATATGCAAAATTCCCAACTTTAAATCAGGTTTAGTTGTAATAGGCCTTATGATTCAATTTTTCATGCAATAGACCTTGAACGAGACCCAAGTTGATTTGAGAAAACTGAGTGATGTTTGTTGCTATATTTAGCTTCAGCTAAATATGCTCTTTGGTCAGTTACTTTACATAAATACTATATTTAATATGTTCTCTTTTCTTTTCTATTGGCTAATTAGTTGATAGCATAGGTCAACCAATTCTAGATTTTTGCTTCTTGTGAATCATCATGATTCTTTTCATTTTTCTTTGAAATCACTCATTATCTTTCATAATTGTTAGCTTAATTCAAATTTAGAATTTAAAAATCTTTCCATAGTATGTATAAATCAAATAAAGACTATTAGAATATAGATAATATTTATGTAGCAAGTAATAACAACAATTAAGCATGAGAGACAAATCAAAACATAAAAGAATACAATATAGAATATTATCCCACTAGTCTTAGTAATTTTCCCAGTAATCAGAACAATTTCAACAATCTTGCCCTTTTTAAAGAAGAAAATGATGATTGGTCAAGACTTCCTTACTTCCTCTTCTTGCAGCACCCTTCAAATGGACCTTCTTTCTTTAGTAGTCCAAGGATGATGGAAGTTTTTTTTTTTTTTTTCGACGACCAAAGGTTCAAAGTTAGAGTCATCAATCATTCATCTCTCTCTCACTTCAGCATCATCAAAATAATCTTGATGAAGACTTCCCTACTTCCTCTTCCTAGAGCTTAGTTCAAATGGACCTTCTTTCTTTAGTTGTTGAAGAATAAAGGAAAAGTTTTTTTGAGATTTTTTTATTAAGTCCTCTAACTCCACTTTTATTTCCACCATATCATCCTTAAGCCCATTTATATTCTCTTTGATATTATCCATTTCCTCAATTGAGGAAACCATATCAATGGTGGAGGAGGCTTAGGGAAGAGTTAAAGAACTTGCTAGTGTTGGTACTAGATGATTCTGAGCTTGATCTCACTTTCATTAATGGTTTAGACCACTTTTCTTTTCATCAAATGCATCTATTTTAAAGTGGTTTTACTAATCAGTTGACTTGAGCTAACATAAAAAAGGTCCTTTCTAATTGTGGGTATACCTTACTTCTACGTACTATAAGCAAACTTTTAAACTCGCTTTTTATTTTTTGTAGCTTTTTTAATTACTGTCATCATGTGCTTCAATAAATTGAATTTTTCATTCCTCAATAGATATGTTAAGAGACACATATCTAGAAAGGTTAAGTAGTCATAATGACCATTTCTAGGATTGATGTTACAAGGCATAATTCTTTGAATGATCCTTGTTAAACTTTCAATGATCCTTATTTTGCCACTTTCTTTACAAATATCAACATATCCCTTAAACATTGCTTCCATTTGCTCATGAGCATTGAATATGCCCAAATTCCATGAATCATACTAGTTAATAGACCCACCTTACAACAACAAATTCAAATACTTTGGAATCACCCTATGAGTGATTCTCACTTCTTTTCCATACACATAATAAGTGATCACAGTGTAGTTGTTGTTCATTTCCATATTGGCAAAAAGGTGCTTCAACATGTCAAAGCGAAATTCTCCACTAAAAGTGATGGACCGTTTGTTTCAAATTCAACTATTCAATCCAAGTTTAATGGTGTACTAGGATATATGGTCCTTTTCTTGAACTTGCAAAAATCATCTTTAGTCTAAGAAGTTCTAAAATAAAAACTATAGAACTTTGATGAATCAAATTAATTAAGAAGATGATTGACTTTATATGGTAGCTATTTTTGGTGATGAATGCATGGTGGTGCCATGGGTGGTGTTGCTAAAGGTGATGTAGGCATGGAAGACATTTCTAATGAAGATGGTATTGGCCTTACACTTTAAGGTTTCTCCCCCATTCTCCTATTTGGTATTGTTTGAATCACTTTGTCAGCGGTTGGTTTGGGTCTATTATTGGAGGCTTGACAACTAGAGAAGGAGGTTTAAGAATCAATAAAGTGTAGTCAACATTGACTTTTAGCCCTAGTGTCAAGGTTGCTGGTTGTGCTATAAAGGGAGGAGAAACAATGATGGCACTATGTATCCTTATGGAGACAAAGGCCAATTTCTTCACTTCTTGCTTCTCCTTCCTTAATGTAAATGTCAACTTTGGTGTCATTGTTGGTAGGTTTGAGAGATTAATGCTTTTGGTGGTAGATTATAAAGGAATTTGAGGCTCTAAGGTTTAGATCTTGAATAAGAAAAGAAATTTTCAAAAGGAGGAAATTTTAATTTCAGAAAAGGAAAACTATAGAGGCAACTTTAAAACTAATATCGGTTAAGTGGAGTAAGCCATGGCTTGGTTGCTTACATTTGTTGATCTATGCTTTTAGTATGGTCAACCAATCCCACTTGGACAAAAAGGATTGAATTTCATATATCAAGTATAACATGTCCAAATCATTATGCTACATAAATAACAAATATATAAACATATATGATCAAGCTATAAAACACATAAAATCATATCAAATCACAACAATCACATAATCAAAATCCAACTTAATCGTGCATTATCTCTTTGTAATGGTCATGAACTTATCCTCACTTAAGGGTTTGGTAATGATATTAGCTAATTGATCTTTAGTGTTTGAAAACTCTAGGGATACGTCTATCTTGAACATATGATCCCTAATAAAATGGCATCTTAGGTCATTGTGTTTAGTTTGGTTATGGTGTATGGGATTTTTGGTCATATTGATTGCACTTGTGTTATTATGCTTGATAGACACATTGGAGTTATACAATTTAAAGAATGGAAAGCTTACTATGATAGTTCTTGTTGAAACTATGGAGTTTTTAGTTTTTAATTGCTTGTCTTTACCCTCAGATTCTAGTGATTATTTTCTTATAAGCCACTTAGATTTTATTGTTTCCTCAAATTTTCTATAGGATCAAATGAAAGACAACTTAGAGTTTTGAAGAAGTAAGGGAATTCACGTCAATGTTGGATAAGGTAGTGCTAAAACTCCTTAAGAATGCTCATGCAAAGTCTCTAGGATACTTTAATCCTATGTTAGCTCTTTCAATTATCTTACCCTTGAATCTTGATCTAAAACCACTTCCTCCTAATTTGAAATATGCTTTTCTTGGGGAAAATAAGACTCTTATAGTCATTAACGCTTTTAATTTATCCCTAATTGAAGAGAGCAAGTTCCTTAATGTGATGAGAGACCATAGTGCAGCAATAGGGTAGACCATAGCTAATATTAAAGAGATTAGCCCAACAATATGTGATGTAGGAGCATCTCCTGAGGACAACCAAGAATTAATCCAAGACCTAGGCCAAGTTCAAAAAATGCTCATTATGCTATCAGAACAATGAATTGCATATCAAACTTGTTCCAATTATTCAACCTTCAGCCCAAGCTTAATGATAGTCATGAGTACCCATTTAAAAACTCTAGATGTCTAGATTCAGATGAATTTAGAACATCAAGAGTCAAATTGCTTTACCGCCTACTAGGATAGTCAAAAGTTAGGATATTAATGCATTTTCCTATGCTTGGAGGGATATTCCAAAGCCTTTATTTGTAGTTTTCTTTGGTATTTGAAAAGGAAAATTTTTTATGAATAATTAAACTCTTACCTTAAAGAATTTGAAGAGTTTTCTTCTATGTTATGTATCTTTATGGTGGATTCCATTTAGTGGTGACTTAACCCTACTATTTTTGCATCTTTTAAGTGCATTCCTTTAGAGTGGTGAGTGCTATTAGTCCTATAACTCTAAGATGGTGGAGTTTTTTCCATATCCTTGGAGTAAAGGTTACTATTGAATCCTTTTCCCATATCAAGTTTGGTATTAGAGCATAACCCATAGGACCTAGGTTTCGTGGCTCATTGTGGACAGCATATTGCAACTTCAAAAAGAGAGAGTCGTGATTTTGAGACGGATGAACTAAGGAGACAATTTCATGAACTCTAGTGGCACTTGAATTAGTATGAAGGGAGACGTGATAATGATGATGATTCTTTTGATACTGTATATGAAAGCTCATTTTTTTATGATTATCAAGAATCAAGTATTGGCTCCTTTTCTTGTTGTTTTCCTTTAAGAATGAATCATTCCAACTTCAGAGGATTTTACATAAAGATTGAAATTCTGGAGTTCGAGTGAAAAATGCAACTTGATGAGTCCTTTGATTGGTTGCATACTATTAAATGTATTTTTTGAATATAAGGAGTTTCATGAGGATAGGAAGGTTGAGTTAGTGGCTCTAAAACTCAGGAAGTATGCTTCTTTATGGTGGGAGAACTTGAAGAAATAGAGAGATCAAGAGGGGAGAAGAAAAATTAGAACATGAGAGAAAATGAAGGAGTTGAAAAGAAGATTTCTACCTAAGGATTATTAAATGGAGATGTACATGAAAATTTACTCTTTTCAACAACAATCAAAATGAATGTGGAGGAATTTACTATGGAGTTTGAACAATTCATGATAAAGGGTGATGTGGTTGAATTAGAAGAGCAAACTATTGCTTGATACTTAGGAGGCCTAAAAGGGGAAATTGGTGATGCCATTCCATTGTAACCATATTGGTCTTGCAATGATGTAAGAAAGCTTGCTTTGACTATTGAAAAGTAAAGGAAGGAGGTTCAAAAGGCTACTCCAAAATCAGCCACTAGAACTTTTCCTTTAAATCAAGGAAGTGGTTCAAGTTCGAGGCCACCCTCTTCCACCAAATCTTTTGGTGACAAAAGTGCTTCCAAAGATGACAAACAAGCTAGTTCTTCTAAAAACTGCGTAAAAAGATGCCTTAAATGCCAAGGCTATGGGCATATTACTTTTGAATGCCCAAATCACAAAGTTGTGACCTTGGTGGAGGAAGATGTTGAAGAGAATGAAGAAGAGCTAGGAGACCCTGTTTATGATGAAGAAGTTATTTGTCCTGATGAGGGTGAAATGCTTATGATTCAGAGAAGTTAGAACACCACTTCTAAGCAAGACAAAAATGAGTGGTTGAGGGAAAGCATCTTTTATAATAGGTGTACTTCTCATGGAAAATTGTGTGACCTCATTATTGATAGTAGAAGCACTTCTAATGTGGTAGCAGCAAGGATGGTGGAGAAGCTAAGCCTAACAACTAAAGAGCATCCTTGCCCTTGCAAAATGTAATGGATTCATAAAGGAACTAAGGTAAGGGTAAACAAAAGTAGAATTTTCTATTAAGCAAAACTAAAGAGATGAAGTCTGATGTGATGTTGCTCCTATGGATGTTACTCACTAACTGTTAGGCAAACCATAGTTATATGATAAGAAAGTAGTTAAAGATGGCTACAAAAACACTTACTCATTTGTGAAGGATGGTGTTAAAATTGTTTTAGTTCCAGTGAAACCAAATCATGTTCCCAAGTATATAAATGGGAGGGGAATACTTTACTTTTTGGAAATCTGATTGAAAAGATTTTTTAAAGGATAAAGAGATGTATGCTACTGTGTTTGTGGAAGAATCCATTGTTGAATTAAGGGAACATAATCCACTAGTTCAACCTCTATTAGAAAATTTTGTAGATGTTGTGCCAGAAGAAATAACCCTTCGATTGTCTCCAATGAGAGATATTCAGCACCAAATTGACCTAATTCTAGGCTCTATCCTCCCAAACAAAGCAGCTTATTGCATGAATCATAAAAAACATGAAAAGTTGCAATGGCAAGTTGAAGATTTGATGATGAAGAGATTTGTGAGAGAAAGCATGAGTCCATGTGCTATTCCAACCCTCTTAGTACCCAAGAAGGATGGATCTTAGCGTATGTGCATAAATAGTAAAGCTATCAATAGAATTACTATCAAGTACAAGTTTCTTATTCTTAAACTTAATGATTTATTTGATCAATTACATAGTTTTGTTATTTTCTCTAAAATTAATCTTAAGAGTGGTTATCATTAAATTTGAATGAGACCTAGAAATGGTCTGTATGAGTGACTGGTCATGCCATTTGGGCTTTCTAATGCACCTAGCACTTTCATGCAACTTATGACTCATATCTTTAGACCATTCATGGGTAAATTTGTTGTTGTGTACCTTTATGACATTCTTGTTTATAACAGATCTAATTATTAACACTTTAAGCATTTGAAACAAGTGTTTTAGGTGTTAAAAGAGCAAAAGTTGTATGCTAATGCAAAGAAATGCCTATTCTAGACAAATATCATTATGTTTCTTGGTTACGTTGTATCTTCAATAGGAATTAAAGTTAACCCAAACAAGGTTGAGGCATTGCTAGTTGGCCCACTCCTAAATCCATTCATGATGTAAGAAGCTTTCATGGCCTTGTATCTTTTTATTAAAGATGTATCAAAGGATTCAGCACTCTTGTTGCTCCTATCACTGAGGGCTTAAAGAGGAATTCATTCCAATGGGCAAAAATTGCCTAATAGAGCTTTAAGTTAGTAAAGAAGATGATGGTTAATGCTCCAGTACTTGTACTACTAGATTTTGAAAAGGTGTTTGAAGTTGAGAGTGATGCTTCCAATATGGGCATTGGTGCTGTTTTAAGTCAAAAGGGCAAGCCAATTGCATTCTTTAGTAAGAAGTTGAATGATGTAAAATGGAGATACTCAACATATGATAAGGAGTTCTATGTCATTGTTCATGCTCTGAAACATTGGAGTCACTGCTTGTCGCTCAGTGAATTTGTCTTGTATTCTGACCATGAGGCATTGAAGTACTTGAATATGTAGCATAAGCTTAATAGTTGCCATGCCAAATGAGTTGAATTTCTTTAGTCCTACACTTTTTCCATCAAGCACAAGCTAGGGAAGCACAAAAAAGTAGCTAAAGCATTAGGTAAAAGACATTTACTTTTGAACACAATAGAGACAAAGGTATTGGAATTTGAGATTATAAACAAACTCCATTCATCTGATTCTAATTTTTCATCTATTTAGGCTTCTTGTTCAAATGGAATAGTTAATCATTTCTTTTTACAAGATGGTTTCCTTTACAATGATAATAGATTATGAATTCCTAATTGCTCCTTAAGGGAAGCCATTATTAAAGAAACTCATGAAGGAGGACTTGCTGGTCACTTTGGGTAAAATAAAACTTTGATTTTGGTGCAAGACAATTTCTTTTAGCCAAAACTCAATCAAGATGTCATGAGAATAATGGAGCATTGTATAATATGCCACAAAGCAAAAAGCCATGTCTAGAATATGTGTCACTACACACCACTTCCAATTCCTAATTCCCCTTAAAAAGATGTTAGTATGGATTTTGTGGTTGGTTCGCCTTGCACATAGAGAAAAAAAGATTATATCTTTGTTATGGTCAACAGATTTTCTAAAATGACTCATTTTGTTCCTTGTGCTAAAATTTTTGATGCTTCATAGGTTGCTGATCTTTATTTAAAAGAGGTTCTAAAGCTTCATGGCATTCCAAGGTCAATTACTTTAGATGGTGATTTATGATTTATGAGTCATTTTTGGAGGACCCTTTAGAGGAAATTGGGTACTAAATTACAATTTAGCACTACTTGTCATCCTCAAGCTAATGGTCAAACTAAGGTTGTCAGTAGAACCTTAGGAAAACTTTTAAGGAGTTTGGTAAAAAAAAAAAATATATTAGAGAATGGGATTTGCTCTTGCCTCATGCTCAATTTGCTTAGAGTAGATCCTCTAGCCAAACTACTAGATGCAATCCATTTGAAATTATGTATGGCTTTAACCTTAATAGACCTCTGGATCTCATTCCTCTTATAACAAAACATTAATTTAGTGGTGATGCTAAGAACTAGGCAAAATTTGTAAAAAAATTGCATGAGCAAATTAAGGAGAGGATAGCAAAGTAGAATGAGAAAGTACCAAACTCAGGTGAACAAGCATAGAAGATTTGCTAAGTTTAAAGAAGAAGATGTAGTGTGGATTCATCTCAAAAAAGGGCATTTCCCACCTAGAAAATTTGCCAAGTTAAAACCTAAAGCTAATGGCCCATTCGAAGTACTAAAGTGCATTAGAGATAATGCATACAAGATTGAGTTGCCAACTGAATATGAAGTTTCTAACATTTTCAATGTTGCTGATCTTATTCCATTTCATGAAGATTATGAAGACTTAGGGACAAGTCCTTTTCAACTAAGGGAGCATGATGCAGAACAATCTCTTAAGGACAACCAAGAATTAATCCAAGACTTGGGCCAAGCACAAAAAATGCTCATTATGTTATCAAGAACAAATTGCATGTCAAACTTGTTCTAATGACTAGACTTTTAGCCCAAGCCCAATGATAGTCATGAGCAGCCAAGTTGTCTAGTATCTTGGCACATGGTTGGCTAATAAAAATTAGACTATTATACCTTTGCAACTATCTTGGAATTACCAAAATGTCTATCACACTCCATGGAATGGCAATGATGAAGAATATCACTAATCTCCTCCTAGGACACACGTCTCCTAAACATTCCATCAGCACAAAATTTATACAATAATGGTTCCTCCTAGAAATAGTACTTTACATTGCCCAATAACTTTTTCTTTTGTTGATAGCTCCAATCAGGTGGAACTATGTCACCCACCAAGTAGTTCACTAAGTTTGCATACCATGGAACAAGTGATATAACTAAAACTACTTATTTTGAAGGCTCTCCTTAATGGGTATCTTTATTGCTCATGACTGTCTCCTAATCTAGACAAGTGATCTACAACTGCATTTTTTAAGCCCTTTTTATCTTAAATTTTGAGATCAAACTCTTAGAGTAGCTACACCCACTAAATTAGTTGTGGCTTTATGTCTTTCTCTACCAATAGGAACTTATTGCTGCATCGTTAGTATAAATGATCACTTTGGAACCTACAAAATATGATCAAAACTTGTTGAAAACGAGTACCACAACAAGCAATTCTTTCTCAATTGTAGCATCATTCAATTGTGCATCATTTAAAATGACTGGTATAATTTATAACATATAACTTCCCTTCTTTTCTTTGGCCAAGAACAGCATTCAAAGCAATGTCACTAGCATCACACATTAGCTTAAAAGGCAAACTCCAATTTGGTGCTACTAGAATTAGTAATGAAATTAACTCCTTTTTCATCTTATTAAAGGTCTTCAAACAATCATCATCAAAATCAAAAGCAACATCCTTATTTTAAAGATTGCAAAGAGGTTTGGTAATTTAAAAAAAAAAACTTAATAAAATGCCAAATAAAGCCAGACATGACCAAAGAAACTTCTAGCTCCTTCAACATTGGTGGGTGATGGTAACTTTTCAATTGTTTCTATCTTTGCTCAGTCTAACTTTATATCCATAGTTGAGATCTTATGACCCAACACAATGCCTTCCTACACCATATAATAACATTTCTCCTAATTTGAGGCCATATTGGTCTCCTTACAATGCTACAAAACTTTAGAAAGGATAGTCAAACTACTATCAAACAGACAAATGAAAAAAAAAAAAAAAAAACAAATCATCCATGCACACTTCCATGACCTTCTCACCAAATTTAGAAAAAATGACCATCACTCAACATTGGAATGTAGCTAGTGCATTACATAAACCAAAGTACGTCCTATGAAATGCAAAAATACCATAATGACAAGTGAAAGTGCTTTTTTCTTAGTCCTTTAGCACTATAGAAATTTGGTTATGTCCCAAATACCCATCTGGAAAACAATAACATTCATAACTAAAAGTCTTTCAACATTTGATCAAGAAAAGGAAAAGGGAAATGATCCTTACAAGTAGCCTCATTATGTTTTCTACAATCTATACATATCCTCCACCCAGTCATTGTCCTAATGGGAATTAGTTCATTATGTTCATTATACACATTATGCACATTAATCATCTTACCCTTTTTAAGTACAACATGCATTAAACTAATCTAAGAACTATCATATATTTGTTAGATAATCCCTACATCTAACCACTAAAGGGTTTAGTCCTGACCACTTCTTTCATATTAGGATTTAATCATCTTTGATTTTCAACAGCAGGTTTATGGTTTTCCTCCATTAATATTCTATGGTTGCACAAAGAAGCATTAAGTCCTTTAAGGTCTAAAATAGTCCATCCTATGGCCTTTCTTCTCAATCTAAACACATATATCAATTTTTTAACTTGAACATTAGATAAAGAAGCACTTATAATTATAGGTAAAGTATTATTATAAACCAAAAAAGCATGCCTAAGATGTAGGGGTAATGGATTCAACTTCAAAACTACAGCTTGCACTTAAAAGGTAATGGAAGTGACTTAGCTTTTCCTAGATCCTCAAAATGAAAACTAGTGGCTTCTATGGAAAGCACAACTATTGTAGCCTCTAAATTATCATCCTTAGTTGTTCTTGCATTCACTAAAACAATTCCCAAGAGGTTTTTTAGATATTTATCCCTAAAAACTTCTTGAGTCAGCTCATCCACAAAATCAACTTGAAAAACATGATTAATGTAACATGGATATCTAGTAACCTTAGACAAATTGAATTCCACCTCTTCATCACCAACCTTTAATGTCAACCTACCATTTTTAACATCTATAACAACTCTAGCCATAGCCAAGAGAGGATAGTCCAATATAATTGCAATCTCCTTACCTTCTTCCATTTCCAACACAATGAAATCAACAAAAATGAAAAATTTCTTTACCTTGACTAACATATTTTCCAAAATACCCATGTAGTACTTCATTAATTTGTTAGGTAGCTACAAGGAAATGGCAGTAGATTTTAGCTCCCTTAATCCAAGTTTCCTTCATATAGATAAAGTCATTAGTGAAACACTAGCACCTAAATCACATAAAACTCTAGAAAAATCAACATCACCAATTGTGCAAGGGATTGAGAAACTCCTTGAATCCTTAAGCTTTGGTGGAAGCTTATTCTAGATAATTGCACTACACTTTTTAGTCAAAGCAATGGTCTTACAATCCTCTAATTTCCTCTTATTTGACATCATCTCCTAAAGAAACTTTGCACAAGCAAGAATTTAAGACAAGGCATCTGCAAAAAGAATGTCAATGTGCATTTACCTAAACTTTAAGAAATTACTCAAGCTATTTATCAATCTTATTTTGCTTAGGCCTATGAGGAAAAGGAATAGGAGGGACATAATGTTCTAGTCTAGTGGTGGTTTGGATAGTGTCTCAGTGTGCTCAACTTCTTTTTGACCTACCTCTTCATGGCTTTCATCAACACCATCCTCCATTATAGCCTCATCATTTACCTAACCATGTTGCTTACTACTTCTTGAGGTGACTGCCTTGCATTGCTCCTTTGGATTGACCTTTGTTTTACTAGGTAGGCTTCCTTCACCATGAGGATGGATCACACATGCTATCTAACCCATTTGAACTTCTAAATTATAGTTGGAAGTAACCAACAAATCAAATTTAGATTCTAGCTGCTTAAAACTCTTTGACAAGGCATTGGCTAGTTTTTCAATAGCTAACTCCCATGTTGGTTTGCTCTCTGGTTGTTGCATCATTCCTTGGGGTCTTAGTTGAAAACTAGAAGGTTTGGAAGGCCTTAAGCTACTGCCTTGATTTCCTTAATCTCTTTAGGATAAATTAGGATGATTTCTCCAACCTAGGTTGTAAGTTTGGGGATAAGAATTATTTTGCTACTATCCATTAAAATTTGACACAAATTTTGCTTGTTCAACTTGCACAATATTAAAACTAAGGTGTGCTCTTCCACACCAATCACAATTCATAGCATTAAGGTTATAAATAGCATTAACATTGTTCAACTTACCAAACATTTTAACCAAGTTATCAACCTTGGCATTAAGCATATTTATTTCATCAACCTAATATATATCTGAAGGTCTTTGTGCATGCCTCTTATGTTTGACCACTAATAATTATTGGAAGTCATATCTTCCAATAGCTTATATGCCTCTTCTATTGACTTGTCCATCATGGCACTTCTTACAACTACATCTATAGTAATTTTGACTAAATGTGTCAAACTATTACAAAATATTTGCAGTAGCAACCAATCAAGTAAACCACGATGGGGACATCATCTTTACAATTCCTTAAGCCTCTCCCAAGCTTTATACAAAGACTCACTTTCAAACTGAACACAACTTATAATATCATTCCTATGTTTTGTAGTCTTACTTGGGGAAAAATACTTACTCAAAATGCTTATGATAAGGCATTCAAAGTTGTAAAAGAATCAAGAGCCTTGGACTTCAGCTAGATCTTTGCCTTATCCTCAAGAGAAAATGGAAAAAGTCTCAAATGAATGACATTATTACTAAATCCATTAATCTTGATAGTATCACAAATTTCCAATAAGTTAGCAAGATGTGCATTTGGATCTTATGGCTATCCACCAAATTAATTATTTAACCATTTGAATAAGGTCTAGTTTGATCTCAAAAGTATTGGCATTCACTATTGGCCTTGCAATAATAGATTGGGCACCATTGACACTAGGCATGGCATAATCACACAATGCTCTTGGATTCTAATTTTGATTGATCAATTTTTCTTTTATTATTGCTCGATCTTGCTCCAATCATCACTCTTTATTTAGTGTATGCAAAGTTCATTCTATCTTAGGATCATATAAGATAATCTACCCATATGTATGTGACATACATTAAACAACCCTGTAATGTCAAGAACAAATATTTCAATAATATTAAACAAAGAATCACTTAAAGTAGTAAATATGAATCAAAATTTATCAAAAATGGCTTTGAAAAGAAACCCTAGAAAAGAACACAAAGATGACTGGAAACCCTAGTAAATGATGTTTTTTCACAATAGCCATTAACCCTAATTAGAATGTCATTTCCTTTAAAATGAATATAAGCATGACCCCTAATTCAACATTTAATTTTTATTTTTACTAATACTTATGTCAATTTTAGCTAAAAACACCTATAACAAGAACACTATGCAAACTTAAAACTAAATGATCAAAATATCAACTAAACTTAGTCTAGCCCTTATTAGGAATAAAAGCACATGAAAACAGAAAATCAATAACACCTTAAACAAAAACAAATGAATCTAAAGAGGAAGAGTTACAAAAATTGAATTAAAAAAAAACTAATTAAGAAGAAATCCAAAATCATACACTAAAATTAGCAAAAAAAAAAACTTATTAAATGAAATTAAAATAGAATAAGAGTATAAATAATAATACAAAATAAAAAATATAGTCAAAATTAATAAAGAAAATTCATTATTTTGATATTGAAAACTCTTATTCTCAACAATGGCACCAAAAACTTTATTGCCCAAATATCCACCATAAGTGTATGGGACATTCAAGTAGTAAAATAGATTTGAGTCCAAGTATTGATCTCATGAAGCAGAATTCAAGTACCAAATTATGCAAATTTCTTATGTTATCTAAATCAATTGAATGAAGAAAATATTATCTAACTATGAAATTAAAAGCCAATTTTAAATATAAATAGAAAATCATTAAACATGAGTGTTATCACTTGAATTTTATGAACTAAACATCATCAACAAACTTAACATTTAGTTGTTAGAATTAAAACTTGTTAACAAAAATGGTTGAATTTTTCAAGGTATATGATAAATACTTTTAAAGTTCAACAACTATACTCATATTAATCTTATATCTACTTTTGTAATTATAAAAACTAACAAAAGTTCATTAAGTTTTTTGAAACTTTTAGCAATGATCATAAAGGTGTGCATTTATTTATAACTACACAACTTAAGTTTAATGTTTTTATGAACTAGTATTACACTCTCACTTTCACTCTATCATTTAATACCTTAAAAATGTAAATAATGACCAGTTATTAACACAAATAAAAATTTATAGTATCAAATTTAGTTAAAAAAGAACAAGCAAAAGAATTGGAATATTAGTTTGTTAATAGAATTTAGTGACTACATTCTCACTATAGAATAAAAGATCAATTCACTTATATTCATTATAACACATGAATAAATAATTAAATGTTCATGAAAAATCTTAAAATAAATCAGTAACTAATGATAAAAAATGGGAAGAAAGTAAGACTACCAGCAACCTCCAAGTTTTGCACTTTCATCTCTTGTTTTTGTTGCTTTTCCATCCTTTATCTCCTTAAACTTATTTGAAGCCCAATTTTTCACTTAAATATATAAATTAGCAAACTAATAAAAACAAGATAAATGCAATCTAACCCCACAATATTAAGATTAATTACCCAACAAATTAGGAAAAATACTCAAATTGTCATATAAATGTGCGAAAAAATTTCACACATCAAGTATTTGATTTGAGTAACTGAAATAAATTATATTGTTATTCAAATTTTAGTCTTTTTATGTAATTTATATAATTTAAATAATAAGTTATTTAAAATTTAAGAAAAAAAGTCATATTTAAAAAAAAAAACTCAATTTAAATAAGTACTTAAAAGAAAAGAGTTACTTTATTTCAAGGAGAATTAAATTAGAAATTTCCCAACTTTTTTCTTCTTTAATTTTCACAAGATCATATACCACTAGGTACAACTCATTCATTATTTATTATCAAAAAGCATGGACTCAACCAAAATTAATTGTTAGTTTATTATTCAAGTTCATTAAAAACCATGACTATTTTATGAACAAAATTAATATAAATAATTATAAATAATAAATTTTTAAATTTTTAATACATAATTTTAATCAATAATGTGATCACAAACATGTATTTATGGTCCAAATTGTTAACTTTGCCATATCTATTACATGAAAGTGATTGAAGAAAAAGAAAATTAAGAAAAAAAAAAGGGGTGAGTGTTAGACATAGCCAACTTGTGAATATCTCATTAAAATGACTTACTTTTGAACCATAATATAATTCCACCTTAAAAGGAACGAGTGATTGGAGATGATTTGCTTGCCCTAGCCACCTTTTTTTAGCTTTGAAAATTAGTATACTTATTTTTTTTCTTTAACTATATTTTATTTTTTTAAGTTTGCATGACATTAAAAGTCCATGGTTTTAAAATTTTCATTATTTTACTATACAAAAATTTGTGAAAATTTTTTATAAATTATGTTTCATAGTCTTACATATTTTTTCACAATCTTGAGTTTGTTTCAATGAAAAAAAAATGATAAGATTTTGGAATAAAACCTATAATTAACTGCACCTGCGCAAAAAATGGTAAAGTTCTAATTATTAATGTGAATACAATAATTAAAAGAAACTTCAAAAATATACCTTGCATTGTGTGGTTTAATAATTTAAAAAAATTGTTTATATTATCAGGCCATAGATTTAAATTCTTATCATAACAAATAAATTGTCCTAAAATTTCACACATACATATTATTTATGTGTAATAATAATATAACATAGTACTCATAGCTCCCTTTTCACCACAAAGTATCTGTTGTACTCACAACTTCTGCTTCACCAAAAAGTACTAGTGGCATAATCGTAGTCACATTAACTATCAGCTTTTGGCATCCAATACCAAGCATTTTTGAGTTGTCCCATTTTTTGGTAAGGGCAATGGGTGATCCTTATGCCAAAATGATAGAAAAAAACAAACAAAAAGAGAGGATTTAGTGTAGGATTTACTAACATATATCATAACTTATGTATGTATATAAAAAAGGGAGAGTCTTTAGCTTATTTTTTCACTGATATTGATCACTATGTATAAATAAAAAGGTAAGTCCTAGTCAATGAAAAATCATAAATGAACATTTTTAACTAACGATTTAGTGATTGTGACAAATAAATATATAAGCTATCCAACACACAATGGTACCAAGCTAAATTTCATGTTCATTTAAAAGGATTGATAGTTGCAACCAAAGATCTACAAGAATAATTACAAATATCTCAACAATCAATAATAAATATATTCTCAATAAAAACACAACAAATTGACATTTCAATTGCTTTAGATTATATTTTGTCATTAGAAATTTATTCTTGTTTGACAAATGCCTTATTGTCGCAACTTATGTCCCACTAATATATTATTCAATGAAATAAAATATCACTTTTAAAATTTATAGTAGCTTGAATTCATTATTTGTTGCCAAAATATGTTTTTGTCACTAAGATTCATAATAATAATTTATAGGTAGATGACATATGCAGGGGAATGTGATACTTGTAAGGGAGGTAGCGCATTGAGATTACAAGGCAAAAATAGTTTGCTTCTAAGAACTATAAAGTCTTAGAGATGTTGATAAAGGGTTATGTATACTCTAAATTTATAGAATTGGGAGACTTTCAATTTTAGGACACTCACATTTTCATTAATATTGGTAGCTGTCCTTAAGACTATAAGAAATATTAGTTACCTTATTCTTGATCATGCAACTATAGATAGTGTGAATAACATTCAATTTCATGGGTAGCATTATCAACTCAATGTCATATAATTGAACTTGAATATACTAATATAAATGAGAGGTAACATAGAATTCTAACTTTATAATAATTAAAGTAAATTATTTGATTAAACAAAAAAAACATATTGAAATATTAATTAATAAAATTTCAATTTTAGGGTCATTCACACCTATAATATTTGAAACTTTCAATTATGCATAATGTTAACTCAATTCTATTGAAATTATTAATCCTATGTAATAACAAGCATCGTTACTCAAATTCTCCCTTAGATTTTCACTAAATAGAACAAGCTCTCTATTTAAACCTTAACTACCATATCCTAAAAATAAGCTCACTACAATTATATACTAAAAAACTTAAGAATTAGGAAAATAGGTTAATCCAAGTAACAATCACACAAGTTTGGATTGTTTTACTTGTGTTAAGTTATTCATAACAATAAGAAGTAAACTTATCCATGATTTTCCATTGTTAATAGCTACTCTCAATCATTAGGAATAGGATAAATATGGGCAGTACCATATAAATGGGCTATGGTAGCCATTCAAAATGGTTGCATAAAGTCTAATGTAGTAATACATTGGTTTTGTGTCCACTAAATTTGAGAGCACTACAATAGATCTATCACAACAATTTTCTTTGCTTATAGCAACACATACGAAACCAATGACTAAAGGCAATTTAGGTAGTAGTTTTAAATGATTATCACAATGGTTTTTTATAATCTCTACATAGCAATTTTTTAGTAAAATATATAGCAATTTGTTTTTGTAGAATACACAGTGGTTTTTTTGATAAAATACACAATTGTTTTTTAAGAGAATATATAGTGTTTTTAAGTGAATATGTAGTATTTTTTTTTTAGAATATGCATTAGTATTTTAATAGAATATGCAATGGCTTTTTAGTAAAAGATGCAACAATTTTTGGGTGAACTACGTAGTAGTTTTTTTTCTAGAAGAAATAATGATTTTTTCAATAGAATATGCAATACATTTTTAAGAGAATATGTAGCAATTTTTTAAAGATAATATGCAGCAATTTTGTTATAAAATACCCCAGGGTTTTTTATTAGAATATGCAATGGATTTTGTGTAGGATACACATCAATTTTTTCAATAAAATATGTAGTGGCTTTTAATTACAATTGGCAACATTTTTTTAGTGGAATATGCAATGATTTTTTAGTATCATATGTAGTCATTTCTAAAATGATGAGAACAATTCCATTCAAAATATGCATCACATAAATTTATAAACATTGTTGCTAATGTAATTAAACTAAATAGTGTAAGGAACAACTAATATATTTATTAAATCTCATTTAATGTCAATGCACAACCAGAAGTTCTAGATGGTTGTGTTCACAAATTGTGAAATCTTTAGCATTGAGGGGGAGCATCATCTTAAAAACAATAATCATAGCTTTTGATCTAAACTTAGAAACATGTAAAATAAAGTAACAAACCAAAAATAAGTAGAAAGGAGAAATAAATTTCACACTAACAAAGATTAAGATTGAGAAATATTAAGATTAAGAAGAAAAAAGGAGGAATACCTAAATGCATGTATTATATGTGCCTCCTGAGGATAAATGTGCCCTTTGCTTAAATCTTGATTGGGACCACTAAAAGCATCATTTGGTGAAGGAACTAATGCTCTATTTTGGAGGAGGCATGTCAAAATTAATGTTTAGCCTTAGATTTTATTACCACAATTTTTGGATCATTGCATAAAAATGGTGGCCTATTGCTATAGTTTATTGTTCCATCCCCTTTTATAACTCTTGTGTCCATGCTTCAAATTTCCTTTGCATCTCAACTTCCACATTGTCTCTAATAGACAATAAAAAATCTTTTGAAACTTTCACAGAATCTCCAACAATTAATTTGTCTTTCAAACAAGTGCACTTCACACCTTTACCATATAACCTCACCCTCCTAGAATGCTCTTCCCTTATAATTGTAGTGAGAAGGCATCTGATGACTTTAGCTATTTGTTCCTTCCCCTTGAGTTTAAAGCTACTCAATCTAATTCGGGAACCAAAGCATGTCAAGTTAGAAGTGAACAAATATAATAGAATCTTTGGTCATGTACCAAAAAAAAAAGGTGTAAAAAAGAAGGAATTGCTTATAATTTCCTCAAATATTTGATTTGCCTTATATTCTCAGTTAACTCCTCTATTGTGAGTAGCCTTAAATATTTTGAGTTGGGATGGGGAGCTTTTATTGGGATCTTCAGCTTTTTCATGCAAATGCAAATAATGAAATGCAACAAAAGAAATTTACATTAAATGCTGGCACCACATTGTAAAAATGTACCAAAGCATGGTTAGATATGGACCATAAGATTAATGCAACACACATAAAACCTAAATATATTAATGGTGTTTTTGTGATTTACGTACCAATTGTTCTCTAGCAAAACTCTTTTTGCCTATAGTGTGCATTCTTGTTTGCTTTTGTTGATTGTTAATGTTGGTTCTTGCAACTACTTGTAATCATTATTAAGGAATAACAAGAAGGAAAAATATATTAACATAAACCCAAAGATAATATTTGACATATAAGGAAGAAAATGATAATATTAAACCATTGATTCTTTAGAATTTCAATATTACAATAGTTGTCTAAATTGATCCTAAGGTATATGAGGTGGACAATTTCTCCATCTCTCTCCATTAGTCTTATACTACTTATAGTGTTATTTCTTTAACATGCACTTATAAGCCCTCTAACCTGCTCTAGTTGTAGTAATCACCCACTTTCAACCTTTATCAAGAATCATATACTAATCTTATAATCATTTAAAATGTCAAAAAAATTGATTGTAACGAATACATTTCCATAAAGATAAGGAAGAAAATTTCTAATATACATTACTTACATGAGCTTCCATAAAACATTCTCTATCTCAAGATCCAACACATGTCAAGTCTTTACATATAATGGCACCAATTTGACATTCCTAACTAATGTCCTAAGAAAATTGCTAAACTCACATAAAGTTTGATCATCTAGGCCTATATGTTGATTTTTGACATTTAGGAAAATGAGCATTTTCTTGTCTTCATCTCTTGCATGTACTTCTCTCATTGTTGTTGGTCCTCTTCTTTTTTTATGCACTAAAACAATATTAGTTAAGACATTTAAATGTTCAATCTAATAATTAAGATTTTAGTGAATCACATAACTAAGAGATACATTTTTAATTATCTTGGATAGCTCCTTCTTATTGTGGTTGTTGTCTCAATCTTTCCTTTATGGAAGGTTGTGTTCTCATTTGATCAAAAGTTGTCCCTTTTGATTGTTGATTATCATTCAAACTCATCGAATATCAATTAGTATACATAAATAACAAAAAAGTCCATTTATCTAGAGATTCTTAAAGATGATATAAGTATCTAAATAGCTTAAAGATAATTTTCAAATAAATCACAAAGATCAAAGAGATCTTAGTATATTTATAGAGATCATTAATCCTAGAGATTAAATATCATAGATTAACTAAAAAATTGTCTATTGCAATGTAAGATTAATTATCAAAGATTGGAAATTTCAACATATGCTCATTAAAGCATGAAGATCATGAATGTCAAACTTACATAGGAGATTCAAAGATCATCAACTTCGACAAATTCTTTGTCCTAAGATAATGATTTGCCTTGTTGTTCTTATAATGAGTGCCATTAATTCTGATTATGACTTATTTTCCACAAAAACTATATTAAAAGGCACCAAAAATGTGGTTAGAGAATAAATATAAGACAAATAATAAAATCATGATTGAAAATAAAATCAATTAGCATACAATTAACTAATTTCACAAAATTACCTCTTAAAGAGCAATGAGTAAATCTGAATGAATAGGACATTCCTTAGCTTATGACTAACCCAACTAAAATGTCTCTTCAGTTTTGATCTTGTAATATAAAAGGAAAAGCAAACTTTTTTATCTCATAGCTTGACTCAATGCATGGTTTGTTATAGGAATGTAAAAGAAAAAGAAAAGAAAAAATTGAAAAAAAAAAAGGTCAAATCAAGGAAAAGGACAAAATAAGAAAAACGAAAAAAAAAAAGCTAAATAAAGATAAAAAAACAAGAGAGAGAGAGAGAGAGAGAGAGAGAGTGAGTGAGTGAGTGAGAGTGGGAGAAGAAAGAAGGGTACAAAATTCTAGATGGCAGCACCATGCTAAGACACTCCAAGTGAGTTAACAAATATAAATCTATTTGTTACTATATAAATGAGTGTATATTTTGATTGACAACCATAAAAACAAAGAGAGGAAAGAATCTTATACTAATGGTGGACACAAAATTAATATGACATATTGCAAAAAATTATAGGAAAACCTAAAATCCATTGGAGACTCCAATTTGTTGACTTAAGGAAACACATAAAATCATGATACACACATAATCTTTAATTGTAATCAACACAATTGAAGAACCATGTTCTAAAACCAATTGAAAGAATATAAAGAATTGAAAGTCATGGTGATTTAACATAAACTATACCTCCTACTATGTCAATCAACAATTCTTTGTAACAATTCCCTTTAATCATAAAAGAAAGATCTAAATTAGTCATATAGCATATTATCTTATACTTTTTATAAAGTATAATGTTGAAAGTTTATAAGC
Organism: Rhizophora apiculata; assembly: GCA_037832385.1. Taxonomy (NCBI): domain Eukaryota; kingdom Viridiplantae; phylum Streptophyta; class Magnoliopsida; order Malpighiales; family Rhizophoraceae; genus Rhizophora; species Rhizophora apiculata. The sequence goes on along the minus strand of CM075439.1, from coordinate 8,390,431 downwards.
TTATATATATAGGTTAGGCTAAGGACCCTTTTGTTACTACCTTATGGTTTTCTCCTATCAAGATAAGCACTTTGATATTCCTCATATGAAATAGTTAATTAGTTCAAATTAATTTTCATTAAGAATGACTTAATTGTCATTAATAATGGCTTAATAATATTAATAAGATAGTAACAACTTAATTATCACCTTAAATAATATTTATTCCTTTTTCTATGTAGACGATTTAAGAGATATCATAATCATTATATAATACTCTCAAGTTACCTTAGAAGGGAAGAAAAGAAAAAGAACTACTTTCAAATCTCTTACAATTAATTTCATTGAACTAACTACTTTTTCTTAAATAATCTAAATTAACAATAAAGGAAAAACTAGTTTAACTAGATCTTAGAATTTTTTTTATTTTAATACTTTTCATGAAATATTCAAACACTCACATAGTTAGTCTAAGATGCCAACAAATAACACTTTAAGTTAGCCTACATCTCCTTTAAGGCAGTTCTTTCATTTTGCATTTTTTTTTTTGCAAATGCATATATTTAGAAAATTGGTAAGTAACTTGTTACAACATATAATAATAAAAAGAGGAAGTGGCCTAGCCAAGTTGGTAACGGCAATGTGTCCCTTATTACTTCCCTTACACCTCCCATTTCCCTTATAATAGTTTACCATCTTCTCTACATACCAAAAAAAAAAACAAAACAATAGAGAGAAATTGTATCTTGTTGTATGATAGAAAGAAATGTGGAATAATACTCAAAATTATAATTGGAGTATTTTAAAGGTCAAACTTTTTATTTTAATTTAAATAAACTATAAAAGTAAACTACTTAGCATAAAAAATATCTTAGATTTTTTTTATTTTAATAATTTTATTAAATATTTAAAAATTCATATAACTTTTAAGTTGAAACCTAGTAATAAGCATTAAAGACAAAACTCCATAATCACTTTCCTATAAGTTTGTGGTGTTTTCCTTATGCTTCTTGGCATCCAAAATTTCAACAAATAATACTTTAAGTCAATTTCCATCTCCTTTAAGGTACTTCCTTCATTTTGCTATTTGCTTGTATTTTTCACAGATACATATTTAGAAACTTGCCAAGTGACTTGTTACAACAAATAACACTAAAAGGAGGAAGTAGCCTATCCATGTTAGTGGAAGTAGTTTGCCCTTACTCCTTCTCTCACTCCTCCTATTTCTCCTAAGATGGTTTGTCATCTCCTTTACAGACCAACAAAATAAATAAATAAATAAATAAACAAAACAAAATCAATAAAGAGAAATTATATCTTCTTGTATGACACTAAAATATGTGGAGTAACATTCTTAATTATAATTAGGCTATTTTAAAAGTCAAACATGATAAATAATAGTTACAAAATGCTTTTTACTTAATAAATCATTTTTATACATACATAAAACTTTCAAAACTAATGAAATGAAGAAAAATAATTCATTTTTTTATTTTTTTAGTTTAAATTAACTATAAAAGCAAACTTAAATTACATCTTAGATTTTTATTTTTTAATATTTTTATTAAATATTAAAAAATTAATTTAATATCTTGGCATCTAAAATATTAACAAATAATATTTTAAGTTAGTCTCTATCTCCTTTGAGGCAGTTCTCTCATTTTTCTATTTGTTTTTATTTTTACAGATGTATTATTAAGAAAATTATTGAATAACTTGTTACATCGAATAATAAATAAAAAAAATGGAAGAGGTCTAGCCGTATTGGTGGAGGGAGTGTGCCCCCTACTCCTTTCCTAATCCCTCTCATTTCCCTTATGATGGTTTACCATATCCTATGCAAATCAAAAAAAAAAAAACAAAGAAATTGTATCTTGTTGTTTGACACTAAGAAATGTGGAGCAATACTTTTAATTATAATAGAACTATTTTAAAAGTCAAATGTGAGAAATAATAGTTGCAAAATGCATTATATACCACAAATCACACATATACACATACTCAAAACTTTCAAAACTAGTGAAATAAAGAAGAAAAAAGTTCATTAACTATTTTTTAAAATTTAAATTTACTGAAAAAGCAAACTTAACTTAAATTATACCTTAGAATTTTTTTTATCTTAACACTTTTTCTTAAATATTTAAAAGTTTACTCAAATTATTGATCAAAATCTAGTAATAAGTATAAAATTCAAGACTCCATAATCACTTTCTCATTAGTTTGTGGCACTTTCCTTATGTTTCTTGGCATCCAAAATACCAACAAATAATACTTTAAGTTAATCTCCATCTCTTTTGAGTCAATTCTCTCATTTAGCTATTTGTTTTTGTTTTTTGGCAAATGTATATATATAGAAAATTAGTAACTTGTTACAACAAATAACAACAAAAAGAGTAATTGACCTAAGTGAATTGGTGGAGACTGTGTGCCCCCTGCCCCTTCCCTCACCCTTCCATTTCTCCTATAATGGTTTACCATCACCTCTGTAAACCCTAAAAAGAGGAAAAAAATAAAACAAAGAAGAGGTTATTTTTTATTGTATGACACTAGAAATGTGGAGCAATACTCTTAATTATAATAAGGGAATTGTAAAAGACAAACATGGAAAATAATAGTTATAAAATTCTTTATACACAATAAATCACACAAATACAAATGCACAAAACATTCAAAACGAGTGAAATGAGGAAAGAAAAGTTTATTTATCTCTTTTTACAAAAAATTAAATTAACTATAAAGGCTAACTTAACCTAAACTATATTTTAGATTTTTTTTAATATGTTTTATTAAATATTCAAAAATTCACACAACTTGTAGGTTGAAACCTAGTAATAAGTTTAAAAGAGATGACTTCATAATCACTTTCTTGTAAGATTTTGGTGTCCTTGTGTTTCCTAGCATTCAAAATGCAATCAAATAATATTTTAAGTCAGTCTCTATCCATAAGCCAAACCTCAAAGTCCCTATGAGCAGAGTTCTCACCAGCCATGAAATGTTTTCTACAACTTCTTTTGTATCAACATTGACCACTTTCTCCATCTCCACCACCTAAATTTTTTAGAGAAAAGTTGCTTCTGGTGTACTACTCTCAATTTCTTTGGTTGAGTGCATTTACCAACTCTCCCAAGGTTACTTGGTTTGGACTCTATAATCCTCTAAAGAGGATATCTTAAACTCAAACCTTTCTGGCATACTTATGAGCACTTGTTGTACAATGCTTGTGTCTTAACCAATTTCATCATGCTATCATCGTACTCCATAACCTTCCTAGAGTCCTTCATCTTCAATAACTCAAACTCCCATTTCAAGATTAGCAACTGCATGGTTTTGGTTTTTTTCACTTCCTACATACTCCTCTCTTAGCTTGGTCCATTTCTCCTTAGCTATCTCATATGTTACAATTTTGTTCAATATGTCCTCTATGACTGTAGAATGGACGTGGCTCAAGGCTTCAAATTATTTGGATGTTTGCTCATTATGGTTCATAAGTTAAGTTATTGTGGGATTTTTTGGAAGTGGTGGTATATCTCCTCCATTTTTAGTGACCATCCATAGATTAAAGGCCTTGAGATAGGCCTCCATTATAATAGTTCATTAGAGATAATTTTCTTCAAAGAATTTAGGTGGTAAAGGTGGAGAAAGGTTTAATGAGGCCATTTACAGAAGCTAAAAGTATGGTTCACTCTTTCTTTTATTAACCTCATAGGTTGTCTATTTCAGGCAAGTTTTTCTCGTTTACAAATCCCTTAAGAACAAACAAGAAAGCTCTAACACCAAATCTATGTGTTTCTTTCTTTTCTTAGTCTTTAAGTTACTTTTTTAGTAATATGAATCAAGCAATTCTTCTTGGAGAATATGAGAGAGAAGTGTATGAGATTGTATGACATCATCATCTTTCTTTCATTGATAATTAGATTCTTATATATGAAGCTTTTGAACTTTATAGATTCAAACATCTGATTTGAATCTCATTAAGTTTAAAATCTGATTAGCTTGATGAGAAAGACAAACTAGACTTCCAAGCTAACTTTAATAACTAACTTAACTAATTTTTGAACTTCAAGAAAGAGCATGACCTAGAAAACTGATCTTTGTTTCCTTACAATGGTAAGGCAGTAACATTAACCTTGCATCAGACTTTAGAGATTTCAAACCTATGATAGACACACTTGTTAGAGAGTTTATAGGTGTGCGAACTTGTCTTATGATCATTGTTGGAGTTCATGAGGTTAAGGTCCAATCAAGGAGCAATCTAGATGTAGGGTTGCCAAAAATAGATGATGAAGCGCAAAAGGCCAAATTGTTGGAATCAAGTAAGTTCAACTAGAATTCAACAATTTATCTTGTTTGTTTTAATTTGAGTTTGCTTTGTAAATGGGTAGTTAATTTGTCATAACTGAAACGTAGGGAAAATGGCCCCATAAATGTCGTACCATCCTATGGCTTTCCATATTTTATTTATTTTCATTGCCCCTAGGCCCAATGAGGGATGATGGCAAGAGAAACATTAGTAGGGAGTGACTTGACTTTGCAAAATTTAATGACCTATGAAAGGGAAAGAGTAAAGAAGAGGAAGAGATGGCTGAGCAAGCCTAGCATTAAAGTTTCCTCAAGTGAGTTTGAAGTGAAAATCATTTTCCTAACTTGACATTTCAATAGAAAGGAACTCTAGCTTTACAATTGGTGTATGTAGAAGAAGAATCAACAAGCTGATGACAAGTGAGCTTGCTATATAAACCCCCAACTTCATTACATTACTATTTATTCTAGCTTTACAATTGGTGTATGTAGAAGAAGAATCAACAAGCTGATGACAAGTGAGCTTGCTATATAAACCCCCAACTTCATTATATTACTATTTATTGTTGCTGCAAAGTGTTAAATATGTTTAGTATGAATAGAATAGTGGTAGAGTTTACGGTGGAAGTGATGTCTTTGTATAGGATGAAGATTGGGTTAATTGGTTGTCTGACAACATCGTATCAAACTTTGTGAGACACAAAGCAACCATTCACCTTTTATTTTTGGTTAACCATTCCTTAAAATGGCATGAACTAAAATTGATGTTCACTCTGGGGTGTTATCAATGGCAATTGGTGACTCAATTGTTCAATTTAACATTTTTGAAGCCATGAAACACCCATCAGAGGATCATTCTTTATTCTGTATCGAGCTCATTGAGGATTTGGCAAAGGAAGAGCAACTCAAGCCTGAAAAGGAATTCCCAAAGATAGCTCATTTTGATGACTCTCTAACTTGTGACATAACCCTTTTTTGGGGATAAAGAGTCCAAGAAGGTGCTGAATTTGAATAGAAGAAAGAAGTGCCACTTAGCCCATAACAACTTGAAAGAAGTGGTAGAAACAGAGTTGATCAAAATAGCTGGGAAAGTGCACTCTCCCCCTTTCTTCCAATTCCTTGTCATAGTGCACAGCTTGGGAATGATATATGTAGCATCTCTAATTCATGCACACTTAGAGGAGTCCCTAAAAGGACAAAACAAGTGGTGCAATTGGGAGAATAGCAAGGAATGGATAGATTAGAACCAAAATTAACAGAGAAGGCTCAATTAGAAACAACTGAGAACAAGTCGATCAGACTTCTTCCATCCATTGTACAACCCCCTAAGCTCGATTTAAAGCCTCTTCTAGAACATCTAAGGTATGCAAACCTAGTTAAGAATAGCAAACTTCCAGTGATTATTGCTATGAGCCTTGATGAGTTACAGGATCCTCAGTTGCTTGAAGTTTTATGGGAGCACAAGAAAGCTATTGGCTAGACACTTGGGGACATCACAGGGATTAGTCCAACAATTTGCATGCATAGGCAACCACAATGAAGACTCAACCCACTTATTCTTGATGATGTGAAGAAAAAAGTTTCCAAATTGCTCTAAGTTAGAATTATTTATCCAATCTCAGACAGCGATTGGGTGAGTCTAGTCCAAGTGGTACTGAAGAAATCTGGAGTTACAATAGTCAAGACTAAGAATAATGAATTGTTGCCAACTTGTGTGCAAAATTCTTGGTGAGTGTGTATAGACTACTGGTGGCTTAACCAAGCAATGTGGAAGGATTACTATCCTTTACCTTTTATTGATCAAATTCTTGAAAGATTGTATGGGAAATCTCACTTCTATTTTTTGGATGGTGTTATGGAATACTTTCAGATTCACATCACCTCTGAGGATAAAGAGAAGACTACTTTCACATCCCCTCTTGGCACTTATGCCTACTGGAGGATACCATTTGGGTTATGCAATGCTTTGGGCACTTTTCAACATTGTATGGTAAGTATTTTCTCTGATTTCTTAGAGGATGGCATGGAAGTTTTTATGGATGATTTCATCGTCAATGGCTCCTCTTTTAATGATTGTTTAGAAAGATTATTTTGAGTTCTTAAGAGGTACACAGAAACTAACTTGGTCCTTAATTATGAAAAGTGTCACTTCATGGTTGAGCAAGGAATTGTGTTAGGACATGTAGTTTCCAAGGATGGTATTAAAGTTTATCGGGCAAAAGTTAAAGTTATTTCTCATTTATCTTACCCCGCATATGTGCAAGAAGTTCAATCTTTTCTAGGTCATGCAGGGTTTTATCAGAGATTTTTAAGGAATTTCAGCAAGATAGCCCTCCCATTGACCAACCTTCTGAAGTGGATGTGGAGTTCAAGTTTCATAAGGATTGTCGTGAAGCTTTTGACCAACTCAAGCATGGCTTGCACCACGCCAATTGTGCAACCCTTGGATTAGTCTCAACCATTTGACCTAATGTGTGATGCATCCAACAATGCAGTGGGAGTTGTTTTGGCACAAAGATTTGATAGGCAGCCACGAGTCTTCCATTACGCATCCTACACACTTAATGCCACTCAATCCAACTATACCACAATAGAGAAGGAGTTTTTGGCTATTTTTTTGCTCTTGACAAGTTTAGATCTTATTTACTTGATTCTAAAGTTGTAGTTTTCTCTGATCATGTAGTGCTTAAATATCTCTTGAAAAAGACCAACATGAAGCCACAACTAATCCAATGGATGTTATTACTCAAAAAGTTCAATGTTGAGATTAAGGATAGAAGTGGAGCTAAGAATTTGGTGGCTAATCATCTTAGCTGGATTGAAAGGAGTTTAGAACCCCTTCCCATTCAAGATGACTTCCTGGATGAGCACCTTTTGCAAATCCATGGTATGTCCCAACATTAACACACTCCTTGATATGCCAACTTAGTTTATTTCCTAATTATTAGGATGATTCCCGCTAATTTTTCTAAGCATCAAGTAGACAAGCTTTGAAGTGAGTCCAAATATTATGTTTGGGATGATCCTTACCTTTGGAAATTTTGTAGTGATAACATCATTAGGAGATGTGTGCCTAAGCATGAGCACGAGTCTATCATGAGTTTTTGTCATTCTAAAGGACGTGGTGGCCATTTTAGATTTTTTAGAATAGCTAGGAAAGTGCTAGATTCAAGTCTTTATTGGCCAACTCTAGTTCGCAATGCCCATGTTTTTTATAAAACATGTGACCAATGGCAACAAACTGGGAATTTATCATGTAGGCAAGAGATGACCTAACAACCATTGTTATTTTGTGAAGTTTGTAATGTTTAAGGTATAGACTTTATAGGACTATTCCTAATTTCATTTGGTTATATTTACATTCTTTTGGCGGTTGATTATGTTTCTAAATGGGTAGAGGCTAAGGCTACCCGAACTAATGATGCCAAAGTAGTGGCAAGCTTTGTCCATTTGCAGATTATTTGCAGGTCCACAAGCTATCATCTTATATCAGGGATCTCGCTTTTGTAATTGACAAGTAAAAGCTTTGTTGAAAAAATATGGTGTAATCTATAAGATCTCCACCCCGTATCACCCATAGACAAATGGTAAAGCTAAGGTCTCTAATCGAGAGCATACAAAAAGAAAATGGTTCAACCGAACTAGAAGGATTGGAGTGCATGGCTAGAGGAAGCATTATGGGCATACTGCACTACCTACAAAACCCCAATTGATATGTCCCCAAATAGAATAGTTTATGAAAAGGTGTGTCACTTGCCATTGGAAATCAAACATAAAGCATATTGGGTGGTTAAGCGTTGTAACCTGGATCTAGTCCGAGCAAGAGCTAAAAGGAAGCTACAACTTCAAGAGCTTGAGGAGATTCGAATGGAGGCTTACAAAAATGCTTAGATTTACAAGGAGAGGACAAAGCGGCTGCATGACCAAATGATTCACCATAGGACATTTAAGCTTAGGCAATGAGTTCTTCTCTACAATTCAAGGCTCAAGTTCATGCCAGGTAAGTTATGTTCTCATTGGGAAGGACCTTTTCTGGCTACTCATGTGTATCCTTATGGTACCATACAAGTGGAAGAACCAGCATCGAAGAGAAGGTTCATAGTGAATGGCCAGAGGCTTAAGCACTTCCATGAAGCATTTAGCCATGAAGAATCACCAATAAAGGAATTACGCTTGTTGGATGCACACTACCCAGCACCTTGATAAGCTTTTTAATCCCATCATTTTCTTTCAGTTGTAGGTGTTTGCTTGCATTAAATATGGATAGTTGCTTGGTAGTTTTATTTATGTTCATGAATAGATTTTCTCAGATAGTTGCCATGACAGTGATGACTTAGGCTGATGAAAAACTATTAAACAACAAATGACATATTTATATTCCATGGCATTGATTGGTTTGAGTGAGTCCCATAATGGAATGAGCATGCTAGGAGCTAGATTTTGGGTTACTTCGCCACATTGATAGATGGAAATTGGGTGAGGATATTTGAACCTAATTGAATGGATTACATCACATGCCATTCTCATCATTCTTTCATAAGTGTCCACTCCAAGGAACTTTACACACTAGAACTTGCTCTTGTTCTTTATCATAATCACATGACATTTGTATGCATGAAAATGATAGAGGCATCTTTTTCTTCCTGAGTTTGGGCCAAATAAGCTACCCCTTATAAATTATGACCATTACTAGCCCTATTAAGCCTTAAGCATATTTGTTCTTAACCATTATACATTCATGATTGACACCCCTAGAAATTGTAGAAAGAGCTTTTGATTTAAATGTGGGGGAGTCCCTTTCATATGCTTGAGGACAAGCATGATTTAAGTGTGGGGAAGGGATTGCAATTGTGTTGGGCACATAAAATGTAAAAAAAAAAAAATTATTCATCTAAAAAAAAATCAAAAATCATGAGAACCTAACTAAGAATCATCATTTGGGTATGTTTTCAGTAGGAAAGGAAAAGGAAAATCAAAATGATTGGAAGAGTTGAGTGGGTATTAAAAGAAAGGTAGAACAATGGGAAGAGTGTTTTGTTTAATATTATTTGCATTGTGGGAAAACTTCACCTTTAGGTTAAGAGCTCTTCCTTGAATGATCTTTTATCCCTTTGCTCTATTTTCCCTGCTTTGGAATGACATTGTAGCCCATTCATCCCTCATTTTTACCCACACAATGCATTACAACCCATGGCCCTGTTACAACTTATGAAAGTCTTCTTGATTTTTGTATTACACTTGTATTAAGTGGTGGAAATTTAGAATGATTGCAACCATATGGTTGTGTGGGTTGTCTATGGAGTGTGTTTTGAGTGCAAACTAGTCCCTCAACCCTTGACAAAATTGAGAGAATCCATGAGGACCTATCACTTGGTCAAAGTTTCTTATATGATGGTAACTTGTATGTGATTTCATGGTGTGGATGAATGAGAACCATGATGTGTGGTGTTGTTCAAGTTTGGTTGTTTGTTTTTTGATGAGTTATTCTTAGACCTAAGAAGTCATCTGAAGTTGGAAATGTCTGGGAAAGGGTTGCATCTTGCATAGACATAGCATTTATAGGATAGGAAGTTTGAGGAACCCTTTGGAGTTATTTTTATTTTTTCTTTGTCTAGGACATGCAAACATTTAAGTGTAGGGGAGTGATAACAACTAATTTTTGCATAATATTTTGCCTCATACTTAATATTTTATGCATGTTTGATAGTCTATATGATATAATTTGATTGGCTTCTCATTTAGTTGTCCATATGCCTAATTATCAGAAAAATCTGACAAAATTCAATTTTTGTGTAGTTTACATACTTTGGCTATTTCTTAATGAAACCAATTTCTATGAATAGCTAAGAGACTAAGTTATGACTTCCACTAAGAAACCACGTGCAAATTCTGAACCAATTAAACAAGGAAAAATATTGAACTTTGATCACTAAAAGGGCACTAGACAAAGCAGATCAGCCATGCTAAACGGGATAGATTTTAGCTACCAAATTTGAGTCCTTAGAAAGCAAACTCGAAGAGCTACAACTCTTATGAAGGAAATAGAAGAAGATAAGGGCATCTCGATAGAGTTATGCATGAGTGAAGTTCAGAAAGCCTCTATGGAGCAGGAAACTGGGCTAATTTGTATGTTTTGGGCCATGATACTCCACCATCTAGATTAAAGCCTGGAATCATGTCCAAACCACTTGGGATTAATGTCCAAGTTGAGAAATAATCCATTCTAGAAGTTAGGAAAATGAAGTGGCAGGCATGAAAGGCCAACAGAGTATTGAGTGCAAGGAAGATAAAGAGGCAAGCATGAATGGCCAAAGGAGCATAATGTGCAAGGAAGATAAAGAGGTGGTGAATGAACATTGAAAATGGATGGTCATAGTTGAAAAAAGGGAGGGGGAGGACAGACGGAAACAACTCATTCTTCTCATTTTGCATTTCTCTTTCCTTTGTTTGATGATTATGTAAATCATTTTAACTCTAGGGTTCTTGAACTCATGTACTTGGAGATCATGTTTTATCATTGAATGAATGCACTATAATTTTCTCATTCTAGTCTTATTCTTATTTGGTCACTTAACGGGATTCCTGAGGTGATAATACCGATTGGTTTTGGGTGAGCTGTGTTTGAAGAGCTATTAATTGGTAACTTGAGTCACACTTAGGATGAGATTGAGGGGGTAGATTTGCTATTTAGGTTAATAAACTCCAGTGCTTAGGCTAGTTAGATTGCATGATAATTGCATGATAGTGGGTTTTTCACAAGTCATAGTTACTTGAATCTAGGCAATTGTCTATAGATTTTAGGGAGTGTGGAGTCATCTAGTGCGAGATCTCGACTAGGACTGGGGCTAACCAACTAGACATACATTCCTATATCCTTAGGAATCAAGAATAGGTCATCGAGGTTCAAGAATTATTGGAGTTAGTCTCATGTCATATAGTCTAAAAAAATACATTGGTTCATTTGGAGACGACTAGGGTCATACCAATAACTACAAGCCTTCAGGCCACCCTAAGAATTAATTTGGCCAATGTGATAGTTGAATTTGTCAAGTTTTAAAGACTTAGAGCTACCCTTAAACACTTATATAAGGATAATCATTTAGACTTCATCTCAAAATACACAAATATTGCATGTAACCATAGTCACCACAAAAATAGCATCTAACATTATATTTAGCATGATATTTATATGCATAAGTATCATATCTATTATGATCATGCCATTTATCATGAGCATGTACATGTTTACAAAATGATCTAGGCTTACATGTCTCATGTACAAATATACATACTTGTGTGATGTTTTTTTTTCCCATTTTATGATGCACAAGCATGCTTATATAGTGCACTATTAAATGCTTGTGCATATGTATAAGCATGAGTTATTTTTCCCTAAGAAGTTTTGGGTTGATATGCATGAGACTCAAAGCTCAAACCACTCTTCTCACTTTGAGGCCTTTAAGGCCTTTAAGTGTTAAGTAGTATATCTAGCTTTTCTTCACTTTTAGCAAACTTAAAGAATGATCTTAAAGTTTAGAATTTTATTTCTTAAGATGAATATTATCATCCAACAATTTCAAGAGTCTTTATTCATTGTATACATTGTCTAACTTACTATTTTTCTTAGTAAGTGACCTAATCTCATCTTTTAGAGTTGCATTCTCAACTTTTAAAGACACAATCTCATCACATTCTCAACATGGAGACCCTTGCTTCTAATTATCATGTCTTTGAGTTTTATATCCATGCAATCTAAAGTATCATATGATTTATAAATTAAAGACTCATTATCATTAGAGGTATAATAGTCAAAGTTTGCCTCCTTTTCTATAGCCATGAATGCCAAGTTGACTCTAACATTGTAAAAATCACTTTCTAAGTCACTTAGGTCATTATAAGTACCTTTAAGAGCTTTCATTGTTGACAATTTGTCCTTTTTCTTGTTTATAGGATAATATTAAGCAAAGTAACCAAGTTTGAAGTGCTTAAATTCATGCTTAAGTAAGTTTATTGTTGTGTCCTTTAATTGTGTGGAACTCTCATACATGACATTAAGTTGTCCCATCTCTCCTTTGTCATCTTACATGAAGAAACCTTATTATATTAATTGATATTTAAACCATGATAAAACATGTAAATAGTTTTGGAGTTTAGGATTTGTGATCTTTCAACCTCTATAATGGCGCACTCTTTTCCTACTAATGCTTGCTTTTGGGGCATTTTAAGGTCATTTTCAATTATTTCCCAAAATTGATCGTCATGAGACTAGATATACATGGTCATCTTATCTCTTTAGTAATTGTAGTTAGAACCATCAAAGATAGGGAGGGGGTCTAATGATGTTCCCAACTTCAAAATGACATGGATTAAAGATATGACATGGATCAACTTTAAAAGGTTAGGCCTATGAAATAGACACCAAGCTTTGACACTACTTGTTGGTCATTATGGTAACCCAAGAGGGGAGAAGAATTGGGTTTATTTAGTTTGATTTCTCAATCCCAACTTTAAGAAGTAATAATAAGATAATAAATAATAAATAATTAAGTAATATATATAAATAAAAAGTAAATGAGATTAAAAAAAATAGAGAGAAAGAAAGTGTAGACAATAATTTATAGTGAGTCAATGTAAACTGGGAACTTACATCTACTCCGTAAGATTTGTCTCTTAAGAGTTCAACTCTACCAACTCTTTCTTCTTTTGCTGATTGCAGACAATGCTTTACATTATGTCACTTTGACATTAATCACAACAAAACTTTTGTAAAACTTTCACAAAAACTAATAGTTCTTTATAATTTAGAGACTCATGCTCTATCATTTTTCTTTAAAGCACTCTTTTCTTTTTTTTCCTCATTCTAAACTTGAGCACTTTTACTCTTTCACAATCTCAATTTTTCTTTCTTAGATCTTGATCTCTCTTTCTCTTTTCCGTTCCATAATTTTTAACACTAAGAACAATACAATTTCTCAAGGCCCTTTTTTGTTTGTTTGCCTATACTCTACAATAGAGTTCTATAACCCTCTCATAAACAAAAACAACAAACTAACCGTTAGACATTGATTCATTTCCATAAAGAGAATCAATTTTCAAAACAAGAAATTTTATCTCTAAGGCATTAGTTAACCATAACACTTAGATTAGTTGATTAGCCCAAAACCTTTGTAACTCTTTTAGCTTTTTGCACATTTAATTGTTTAATCCTATCAATTAATTGTAGCTATTGGTTAGGTCAACCAATCTGAATTCTCAATAACTTTTTTGTGATAATAAAGTTTCAACTCTTCAATTACCTTCAATCAACCATGACTATTGGTTAAGTCAACTAATCTAAAATCTCTATACCTTTCTCTTTGTAGCTTGAAACCTTCTTCAATATCTAGTTGATTGCAAGTACTGGTTTAGTTAACTAACCCAAATTCTCAATTTTTTTTTTCTTTGCAACTTCTCTAGTGTTTGATTGACTACAACTATAAGTCCAATTGGTCAACCAAAATTCACTATTTCTTTTATGCTTCACTTTTCATTTATGCTATATGAATGGTAAATACCATAGGTTGATCGATCCTAGATTTTTGCTTCTTATGAATCCTCACGATTCTTTCCATCTTTCTTCAAGATTACTCATGATCTCACTTAATACATTTTAATAAATAAAGATTTGATAGAAAAATAAGACTTTTGCATAATTGTTGGCTCAATTCAAATTTAAAATTCAAAAATCATTTCATAGTAACCAAAATCAAATAAAGACTATTCAAATAGAGATGATGCTTGTCTAATAAGTAATCACATCAATTAAGTATAGGGGACACATCAAAACATAGTGAAATAAAGTATTGCAAATGATCCCACTAGTCTCAGTAATTTCCCTATTAATCACAACAATCTCAACAATTTTTCTTTTAGTCTTAATAAGTTTCATGATGATTATATTACACAAATGTCAACATATTATGTTAGTAACAAGAATGATATCAATAATGCAATTGCATTGTTGAGTCATTAATGGCTACACATGAATGTAATTTAGTAACTAAATGGAGTATAGAATAGGTCATGTGGCAAATGGACAAACCATTATGAAATGTGCCTTGGTCTTGCATTTCCTTCAATACATCTTAAATTTTGCTTGATTAAGTACTTTTTTGCTATAAGTGTGCCCTATAAACTATTGTAATGCATAATCAATTGTTTTGCCTTCCCTATACATATAAATTAAAACGACAGACATCAAACGTCTTGCAAAATATGTTAAATGTGCATTACCAAAGAATATACTAACAAGTATCACATGACTATACATATTGGTAATAAATAGGCTTCCTTAACTAAAACATGTGTTTAGAGCATTTTCTTGTCCCCATTCCAACAAAGAATTTAGGGAAAGTTGGTCTAATTGATCTATCATGAATATACACCTGTTGTGATAGTTAAACCATATGACAATTTTGCATCTTAATTGTGTTGGACTTATGTGGTATTGGCATGAGGCAATCAAGGACTAAAGTGAGCATCACAATTGTTAAAAGTTGGAATATTGACCTTATACTATAAAATGTGAGTAATGATGAAAATTTTCATGCAAAAAAGCATATTCCAGTTAATTGTTGTGATGTTAGCCTTCACACAAAATTATGGACTTCCAAAAACACTTGCTACTTCTTTTGGGTGTTCAAAATTGGTAATTGTACATACTATGAGTGTAATCACTAGTTAGTGATTATCGGCACAAGTCTACAAATAGTTATTAAAAATCATTGTCCTTTGAACATACCAGCAATATTAAGTGAATATACTTTCTGCCACCTTTTCATGTGGTAACTTAGATAATGCCTCCAGTTGTACAAATCATGCCAAGATGCTAGTTACTATCAACAATAAGTTACTATGGTATTGCATTTAATGCATGTAATTACTATCCCCTTCCAAAATAAACGTCGATGGCTTGCATAATAACTATCGACTTCATAGTTTAAACCTTAATGTCCTTCATTGGAGTAATGGGTCTATGTCTTGATGGAGTGTATAGAAATTTTGAGATGTGCATCCCTAGTAGACCCCTTATATATTGTTGATAAAAAAAATAAGTATATTTTAAAAGACTTGTATCACATATCAAAAAACTAGCCATTTTTGTCTATTGGAAAAAATAGCCATTTTTTGTTCATTGAAAAACTAACTATTTTTTGTCTATTAGAAAACTAGCTATTTTTGACTATTGCAAAACTGGTTATTACAACAATAAAAGGAAAATAGGTTCTAAGACCTCTGATTGCATGTTTTTAAGTTATACAGATCAAGGTGCTACTTACCATTTTCTTGTGATGAAAAGTGATGTACTTCATGCCAATACTATCACTGAGATGAAAAAAAATGTAGAATTCTTTAAGCATATATATGTCACAACCTAAAGGTTGTGTAGCCCCAAATAAAAAAAAAAGGTTGGTAAACTTGTTAAATTTTTATATGGGTTGAAACAAGCACCAAAATAATGACATGAGAAGTTTGATAATATTTTGATTTTTGATGCTTTTTTGATTGCTGATGTTGATAAATGTGTTTATAAAAAAACTAGAAATGATACTTGTGTGATCATATGTTTTCATGTTGATGTCATGCTCATATTTAATTCTAGTATGGAATTGATAGTTAATATAAAGTTATTACTTGCATCACATTTTGACATGAAGGATTTGGAAAAAACAAATGTTGTTTTAGGAGTGAAGATTAGTAAGACTCCTAATGGTATATTTCTATCACAAAAGCATTATGTAGATAAACTTCTTAAGAAATATAATTGTTTTGATGTGAAACTAGTTTCAACTCCTTTGGGCGCAAATGTGCATTTGTTATATAGATAAACTTCTAAAGAAATATAAATGTTTTGATGTAAAACCAATTTTAACTCCTTTTGATACAAATGTGCATTTGTTAAAACACATTGGTGCTTTTGTATTTTAGTCTAAACATGCTTAAATCATTGGTAGTTTGATGCATCTAATGAATTTTACACATCCTAATATTGTGTATAACGTGTGTAGATTGAGTAGAAAGGTTTGTGGAAAGGTTTGTTGTATCCAAAGAGGATAGCCACTGTAACCTACTGTACTAAGACATTGTCTATAAGAACAAAAATTATCCTTAAGGACAGTGTTGAGTATGCGTCAGACTTTAAATTTTTCTATTTAGTTTGATTTTTGTTGCATTTATATTTTTCATATTCTCTTTTTTTTTCAACTTAAATAATAGGGAAATTGTATAAAAAAGGTACAACTTTGTGTGCATGAGATAATCACGTTGCAAATATAATAAAAAGTAGCTTAGTTTCATTTACCCAATCCCGTATAATTCATAGCATGGCAAGCGACAACCGTGACACTTCTGAAGGTTACTATTCAATTTAAGGGTGCTACATGGTATCAATAAGGTCTCACCTTAACATTTGTTCTCCAATATCCAATACCACTACAGCCAACACTTAACGTAGATGTTCTTAGTCATTACATTTGCATTCTACATGCAATTTTAATATCATAGTATACATTTACATTGTGTTTGCACTTTTAGATTTACTTGAATGATTGAGATTGGATGGGATAGATTCTCTTAAGCCAATCGAAACTGTGCCTTGTATGATGTACTATGTGACGGTTGAAGATTTTTTGCTTTTGCTGAATGAGATCCGTAATGTCATTGATGGACTCATTTGGTAGACAAAGCCGAAAAAGCCAAACTACATATAAATTAGAGACTAATTGTCCCATTCGCATTTGTAGTAAGCACCAATTTTACATTAAACATCACTCTAAATTACAAGGATAACAAATGACTGGCTGCTCTAGTCTAAAGATCAACTCCACTATAATTAATAAGTGAATATAATAGAGGTATCCAACCTTAATTACATCAAGCAAATTGAAAAATTCAATTTGGACCCAATGAGAGGCTAATGAGTTGACCAAAACTAACCAGTCACATTCTGTCAGCTACAACTCAACAAGCAGACCTCAAAACAATAATCCAACCATTCAAAATAAAGATACAGATGCCCCTACCAGCAGACCAAAATTCACAACTCAGTTGGACTACAGATCAATGTTTGTCGATACAGTTTACTGAAACTATCACAGATGAGAAATTAGAAAGTTACCTTAATTCAGGGGTCTCAATTATGAAGCAAAACCTGCCCTTGCAGATCACCAAACCACAATCCAATTGTCCACAATGAAGATATATGTGCCTTCCAACTACTAACCAAAAATAAGCTTGATCAGACCACAAGCAACTTTCCAATTATGCGATTGATCAAAACTGCATGCAAAAAACCACCCAAAATGCAGACCTACAAAACTGACAAAAACCTGGACTTACAGTGCTCAAAACTCAATTTGCACCATTCAAAATCAAGATCATGACATCCTCTAACAGCTTTCTAAGTTTCAGCTCGATCAGACATGGTTTGCCCTTCCAGCCACAAGATTTATGAATAATGTCTCAAGCTGAAAATTCCAGCAGTTATCTTTCTTTTTCTCTCCTTCTGCAGCCTCTTTATCTTTCTTAATTAGTTTTTTAGTAATCAAAGAGGGGTATTTACATCCTTTTAAATTGTTTTTGGGCTGTGGGCCAAAAAGAAATACATTTGGGCTCTATCTCCACAACAATTGAATTCCTATGCCACATAAGGGACCAATGAGTCCAACAATTCTCCCCTTCCCAACTATGTGGAGGTATTGGCCATCTTGACCAATGGACAACATAACTCAAAGTCCCCTCTTGGCAATGTCCTTGTAAATACATCAACAACATTATTATCTATTTGAATCTTTTCAAGTATCAGCTATTTAGAATCAAGAATATCGTGTATCCAATAATACCATACATCAATATATTTTGACCTTACATTAAAAGTTAGATTCTTACCAAAATGGATTGCACTCTGACTGTCATAATATAAAACATACTTTGATTGTTCAAAACCAAGCTCCTTCATAAATCCTTTTATCCAAAGCAACTTTTTGGACCATCAGTTATGATAATGAACTTTACTTCTATAGTGGACAATGCAACATACTTTTGCAACCAAGATTGTTAATTGATTGCTCCCTCTGTAAGAGTAATCAAATAACCCATGGTAGATTTTCTAGAGTCAATGTTAGCTATTATATATGAATTTGTAAATCTAACAAAAGTAGGCTCATCACACCCAAAACAAATTAGTAAAGTCTTATAAATATATCAATATTCACTTTAATTCATTTCAATGCGCCTTACCAAGATTTGAAAGGAACTAACTAACTATCCCAACTAAATGAGTTATATCGGGCTTCACTCACCATTGCATGCATCAAACTACCCATAGTTGATGCATAGAGAACTCTCTGCATCTCTTCCTTCTCTTTCTCTATGGAAGGACAATGGTTAACAAATAATCTAAAATGTATAACATGAGGAGTACTTACCACTTTGGCCTTATTCTTGTTAAATATCTAAAGCACCTTTTCAATGTTTTATTTCTAAGACAAAAAAAATTCTTATCTTTCCTATCTTGAGTAATTGACAAGCTAAGGATCTTCTTTTCTGGTCCTAAGTCCTTCATAGCAAAGGACTTACTCAACTCTTACTCCAACTTGTCAATTCTAGAAGCATTGTGACCAACAATAAGCATAACATCAATTAAAGTAGAAAAATGATGAAACCATCATTGGTGAATCTCTAAACAAAAACATAATGATCAAAAGTAGTCTTCTGGTATCCTTGCTCCTCTATTATATATGCAAACTTCTTGTACCATTGCCTTGAATCTTGTTTCGAGCCATAAAAGCTCTTCTTCAACATATACACATGATCCTCTTTTCCTTTCACCTTAAATCCCTATGGTCACTCCATATAAATTTTTTAAGTCACTATGGAGAAAAGCCATTTTCACATCCATCTGCTAAATCTCTCAGTACTAATGTGCAACCAAACTCAACACAATTGAGATGAAAGACATTTTCACCACCAATAAGAAGATCTCTTCCAAGTTGATGCCCTATTTCTAACTAAATATCTTGACAACCAATTTAGCTTTATATCATGGATGTAAAGTGTTCTCTTCTTATTTCATCTTTGAAACCTACTAATTTTTCCAAGCCCTCTTACCCTTAGGTAACTTTACTAACTTATAAGCAGAGTTATTATGCAAAGATTTCATTTCATTTGTCCTAGCATATATCTAGTATTGTCTATGCTCATTTTCAATTACTTCTTCATCGCACTTGGGTTCTCCCCCATTAGTTAACATCACAAACTCATTAGGAGAGTATCAAGTAGAACACAGTAGAATTCTATTAAACTTTCATGGCTAAAATGGAGGTGAAGATATGGGTGGATGATCATTCTATGGGAGCATCAGCATCACCTGCAACCTACATATTACAATTTTGTCGAACATTCTCATCATGTTCTTAAACATCATTATGAATATCAATTGGATCACCTTAAGGTGTCTAAGGAATTAGATCAATATCAACAAAACTATCATTAACCTAAGTAGTTGTCTTCTCAATGTCTTCAATGTTTAGATCATCAAAGAACATAACATCTCTACTTTTGACAAACTTCTTCTCAATTGAATCATATAATTGGCACCCAACATCATCTTTGGCATAACCAAGAAAAACACATTGTCAAGTCTTTGCATCTAACTTCCCTCTTTCATCTTTTGAGACACGAATAAAAGCCTTATAGCCAAAGACCTAAAAATGATCATTAGAGACTTCCTTACCAAACCAAACTCTATTTAGAAAATAACCCTGTAGAGGAACACTAGGAGACAAATAAATCACATGTGTAATTATATTCAAGGCTTCACCACAAAAGGATCTAGGAAACTTTGCCTCTAAAAGTAGACATCTAACCCTATAAATTAGTGTGTTGTCCATTCTTTCAACTAAGTCACTTTTTTATGGTATCTTAGAAGGTGTCCTTTGGTGTCTTATCCCATGTACTTTACAATACTCATCAAATAGGCCATTGTACTCACCACCATTATCAATACAAACACATTTCAACTTCTTCATTATCTATCTTTCAATTAAGAAATGAAATTATTTAAACACATCAAAAACCTAATTTTTAGTCTTCGAAGCATAAATCTAAAGCTTGCTTAAGTGATTATCAATAAAAGTCACAAAATAAAGAGCATCACCAAGTGAGTGTGCCTTCAAAGGACCACATATATTAGAATGCACCAACTCAAGCAGCTTTGATTTCCTTAAAGGTTGGTAACTCTTCAATGTCACTCTATTTTGTTTTCTAGGTAAATAGTGAGGACACTTCTTCAAAATTTCACTCTTTATGTTTGGAAGCTAGTTTTTCCTTGCTAAACAATTTATCCCCTTTTCACTTATGTGACTAGGCTACTTGTGCCACAATTTAGCAAAATTTTCATTCTCCACTACATTCATAACATCTTTAAAGATGGGAGCTTGCATGAAATTTAAAGTGGAGAATTTCTTACCTCATGGCACAACTAAGGAGCCTCTTGTAACTTTTATTAGCCATCATTGAAGCTACTATAAAAGACCCCATCATCAAGCTTCCTCCTCAAAAATAAATTTAAATAGATATTTGAAACATGTCTAACATCCCTCAATGTTAGTTGTGCTCCATTACTAGTCTTTAAAGTAACAATCACCATTACCAATGACTTTTTTAAAGTCATTCTTAACCATCTTTAACACCCCACATATATTAGAATTCTTCCTTTCATGAACTAACATGGAGGAAGACACCATTATTTATTATCTTATCAATCTTATAATATGTTAGATTGATGATATTCTCATCATAAGTAATATTAAGGTCACCGATACTGGAGATTGATGCAATAGCAACATGATCATTATTACCATTCTTTGTCTCATGCTTATCATTACCATCATTGTTTCCTCTCTTCCACTTGTAGCAATACTTCTAAATATGACCCATTTGCCCACAATAATGATGCTAGACATTCTTGTACTTTGACCTTGACTTGCCTTGGCTTTTACTTTTGCTCTTTTTACCATTTCCCTTTTCTTTGCTTCTCCTTATTTTCACTAACCAAAAGCTCTAATTTGATTGATGATGAACCTTAGGATTCTTTTCCCTTATTTAATACCCTAGCCTTTACAAGTTCTAGTGATAAAACAATATTAGATGTAAACTTAGCAAGTGAAATTTGGAAAGTCTCTCTAGAATTAGGTAATGTAGCAAGTAACCAAAGCTTAAGAACCATGTCATCAAACTTAATGCCCATGCCTGACAACTTATTAATGAGACCTTAAAACTCATTCAAGTAGTTAGCAACTAAACTCCCTTCTCTATATCTCAATTACTTCATTTTTTTTTCCTAACAAGACTAACTTTTTATTACTAGAATATGAAGCATATAATGTCTCGAGCTTTCTCCATAAAGTTCATGTGTGTGTCTCATTGCAAATGTGATGGTAAACATTACCATCGACAAATTGTCATATAAAACCACTAACCTATTCATGCTCAAAATCCCATTCTTCATGAGTTTTAGGTCAAGGTTTAACAATGGCAAATACTAACAAATGCCATTCAAACAAACCATTTTATTCACATTATACTCCATCATTCAAACAAGTTAAATACACTAATTGGTAGCTTTGATACCACTTTGATGGGCAAAGGGGCAGTAGAGTACAAATAGCCCAAGAGACTTCTCTCACTTACTTGAACTTGTAAGGAGATGATTGTATAACAAATATGACAATTAAAGCAATGAGAACACACTAATTTTATGTGGAAATCTCCTCCAAATTAAAAGGGGTAAAAACCATGGGATGCTTTGGTCCAAAAATTGACTCCACAATAATCAACAAGTGATTACAATAGAGGCATACAACCTCAATTACATCAATCAAATTGAACAAATCAATTCGGACCTAATGGAAGGCTAATCAGTTGACCAAAACAAGCTAGCCACGTTCTTTCAAGCATAACTTAATGAGAAGACCTTGAAATAATAATCCAACCATCCAAAATAAACTTTTAGATGTCCTTTATCATCTGACCAAAATTCAGGTCAATCAAACCGTAGATCAATATTCATCCACATGGTTTACCAAAACTATCATTGATGAGAGAACAAAAAGTTACAAGAATTTAGAGGTCTTAGTTCTGAAGTAAAAACTTGTTCTTGTAGATCACTAAAATATGATCCAACTATCCATAATGAAGATATATATGTCCTCTAACTACTAGCCAAAAATCAGCTTGATTGGACCACAAACAACCTTCCAATTGTGTGATTAATCAAAAGTACATGCAGATAACCCCCAAGATGCAAACCTAAACACACAATCTTCACTACTTACAATCAAGAACAGGACATCCTCCATTAGCTATCCATGTCTCAGCTTGATTAGACACCATTTGCCTTTCTTACCACAAGATATAAGGACATAGTCTCAAATTGAAAATTCTAACAGCCACTTAACTCTTTTTTTTCTCTCCTTTTGTAGCCTCTTTAACTTTCTTAATTGGGATTTCAGCAGCCAAAGAGGGGTGTTTATACCACTATTAAGTGTTTTGGGGTTGTAGATTCAAAAAGTATATATTTAGGCTTCATCTTCACAACAATTGAATCCCTATGCCACATAGGAGGGATCAATGAACCCAACACTATATTGGATGGAATTGATAGTTTGTCAAATATTGAAGCTACAAATGAGGACAAAATAAGGATATGGATTACAAGGGTACAATATAAGGGTAAACATAAACTAGTTTTAAGTAATAAATTCCCACCCACCTTTAACTAATAAATTTTACATTGTATAAGCATACATAAAGAATGAGTATCTCACCATATAAGATGTCATTACATGGCAAATATGGCAATACTGTGTTAATGACTTTGAGCTACTTAGTTATGATTTAAGTTGAAGGGCTACCTAGTAGTGACAAGGCAATGGAGATGAAAAAACACCTTAGAAATGTGGGTACATTACTTTTAACAAGTACACTTTACGTATCTCAACCATAAATATAATAGGAATTATCATGTCACAAAAAATAAAAAAACTAAATTAATCACCATATCAGGTTTAACCAAATTAGATTGGTTGTTAGATCATTTTAATTAGCTTTGCACTCATTATCAAGTGGGCAACCAATGGGTTTTGATGAATGAATGAACCTGTCTCACAATAACCATTATTGGTTTAAAATGTTATGGTGCTAAAGCATTCCAGGAGTAGCTGCATTACTCCACTAGTTCAAGTTTTCAAGTTTTTCCTCTCAGTTTTCAAGTTTTGGTGTGATTTGTTATTGTTTTAATAAGTCAAGTTATCTAGTTTTGTTATTTGAAATGTAGTAGAATTGTTTGCAATTCTCAAATTTGAAAGTTTGTTGGTTTCATTTGAATTTGTAGTTAGTTTTATCATGTTAGCTTCATATATAATAAAGCCAGTTGCATCAATAAAGAGTATGGAAGCAATTTTTTAGTTTCATCTAAATCTCTTTACCAATATTATCCACTCTTTGTTTTTTTAAAAAAGAAAATTATTTTTTTTATTTGTTAGACATCAAATTTGCATGCTCCTAATCTCAAAACATTACAATTTGGTATCAAAGTGGAGTGAGATCCTGTGTTCCCACAGCTTTGTATGGGTTGTAATTGTTGTCAACTAGGTTTAAGTGTGCAAGAAAGTAAAGCCACATGGAAGGGTAAGAAGGTAAAAGCCACATGGAGGGGCAAGAACGTAAAAGCCACATGAAAGGGCAAGACAATAAATTTGCAACAAGTAAGCCCTATTAGGGTTTCATGGAGGAGTATATAAAGGCCATTGGAAGACAACAAAAAAGGATAAGTTGGCAATTGAACAAAACAGACAGAAAACCTAGACAACCAGTCGACCAAAGAGAGAAGCCATTGGAAGAGAGAGAAAAATTATATACGGCAAAATTAGAGTGGACGGTGAAGGTGAGGAACGACACACCACCAGCAAGAGAGAGAAACCTGTGAGGAACGGCACACCACCGACAAGAGAGAGAAACCCGTGAGGAATAGCACACCACCGGCACACCAGCAGTCGGGGAGGAGACAACATGGCAAAGAGGTAGAGAGAGAAACGGACAACACAATCGGGTCGAAAGGGAGAAAATACAAAGACGGCTGAAGAGGAGAGTGGACGGCAAAGGAACGCATGGTGAAAAATACAAGAACTCTCGAAAAGAGGTGAATGGAAAAACCTAATTCGGCCAACCAAGAGGGGTACACGGTAGAATAGGGGCTGGACGAGAAAAACAAAAACCACCGATGGAGAGAAATCTAGCTAGACGGTGAGAGAGATCCGGCTGGATGGTGAGAGAAATCTGGTTGGACAGTGAGAGAGATCCGGCTGAACGGTGAGAGAAATCTGGCTAGACGATGAGAGAGATCTGACTGGACGGTGGCTGAATGGTAAGAGATTCGGCTAGACAGCGTGAGACCAAAACGTGTGACGGCTTGAGACCTAAACGTGTGACAGCGTGAGACCAGAATGTGCGTCGGCGTGAGACCAGAAATATGTGTGAGGCATGAGACCAGCAAAGGGTGCAAACCAGAAATGTGCGTGAGACGTGGAATGGTAAACCAGAAATGTGAGGCGAGCCGTGAGACAAGGAGACGAGTGAGACCGTGAGACAGTGAAAGCAGGAACTATGTGAGACAACCTAAAGAAGGAATTTGGTGAAGCATCAGAAAGAACTCAACGTATTTCTAGATTTCTTCAAGAGAGGTTAGAGAGCATTGTGGTGAACTTCTAAGCGGTAGTGGAGCAGCCTTTCAATTCAACAGAGGCAAGACAAACTAGAAGAAGAGTAGACACAATAAGTGAGACTCTTTATATTATACTTATTTAGTATTTGTAATAGTGAAAGGAGTAGAGGATTAATACATCCATTGTAATTGGAATTCTTAAGTATAATGGATAGTCTCAGTAAGGGAGAGTCCCTACCACCGTGGATGTACGTCACGTTGATGGAACCACGTAAATCTCGTGTGTCCTTAATTTGCTTTACGTTCTGTGTTTTGAATTGAGTTATGAACGCAGCTAAAGTATCAGCCAACCCATAACCTAACGAAAGCCTAAACAAGAACATCCAAATTGTCTATTAGGCAAGGTGTCTGAAAGGTGACTTTGGGGACTATTGTGATTAGTAGGTAGCAATAGATCTACCTTAGTCGAGTTTGAGAAAGAGTTCACTTTTAAGAAGAGGTTGAAGTTGTTCACTTCCCTGCGAATTGCGAATTGTGGTGATACTGATTCACCCCCCTCTCAGTATCACAAACTAGTAGATCCTAGGGAGAGTTGGGAACTTCAATTGGTATCAGAGCACAGATTCACCAGTTTGAAGCTTAACAGCTTGGTGTACTAGTTTGAAGGGATCTAGAAGTTTGACTTATTCAGCATACTAAGAGATGGAAGCCAGTACCAACACTAGCACCACTTACAACAAGAAGGTTCCAATCTTCAACGGAACCAACTATTATATGTGAAGAGCAAGAATGCAAGTGGTATTTGAACGTCGTGAAATGTGTACAGGAGGGTTTTGTGGCTCCGAAAGAAGGTAAAGACCTAACCCTAGAGGAGTTAAGGCAGTTTGAGATAAATGGGAAGGCCTCAAATGTCATCATTTCAGCATTAACAAATACTGAGTACGTTAAAGTTATGGACTACAAATCTGCCAAGGAGATATGGGACAGATTGCAGAAAGTCTATGAAGGTGATGGCAGAATGAAGGAGGCTAAGCTTCAAGTGTTCAAGGAGAGATATGAATCTTTCAGAATGCAGAAGAATGAGACAGTTCAAGAGTTCTTCACTAAGGTTATTGACGCTGTAAACAACCTGAGAAGTCATGGGAAGAACAAGAAGGACTCATCGATTGTGAAGAAAATTCTAAAAATTCTGCCTGAGAGGTTTGCCTCAAAGGTGGCAGCCACAGAGGAGAGTAAAGATCTCAATTCTATGTCTCTGCATGATCTTCAGTGCAATCTCATTGCATATGAGATGAGAATAAAGTCAACTGAGAGCTCCTCAACGTCAAAGGTATCAAAGGAGGCAGCTTTCAAAGCTATGAAACACTTGAAGATAAAAGAAAAGGAAGAATCATCCAGTGAGGATGATGATGATGATGAGGAAGAAAGTGAAGGTGAAGTATTGGCTTACTTCACAAGAAAATTCAAAAAGGGGTCTAAGAAGGGAAAAGGACAGTTATCCTTGAGATGTTATCGTTGTGGGCAGACTGGACACTTTGCTTCTCAGTGCAAAGTGAAACTTGATGATGAAGATGAGGATGGTGATGATGAGTAGAATTCAAGATGGAGAAGATCATCATTCAAATCAAAGAAGTCTAGTAAGAAGATTGCCAACCCACAGAGGAAGACGAGAGGCTCATTCAAGAGTTATGTGAGTCAGAAAAAAGAAGCAAATGAGGAGGAAGATGAAGACTCATCAGATGAGTATGTCTTTATGGCATCAGCACAAGGTGGTAGCTCAACCTCTGAAGAGGAAGAGGAAGTTGATGAAGAAGAGCCAGATCTTGAAGTTGAGCTGGAAGTAGCTTCAAAGGAGATAATTAGAAGGGGCAGAACCATAAGAAGGTTGGAGGCCCATATAAAACAAGTTGAAGCAAAGTTTGAGGAAGCTGAAAGTCAAAAGGATGAAATAAGGGCTGAGCATATTGACTTGAAGAGAAGATTTGAGGAACAGATCAAAATATGTGAAGACCTTACAGTAGAGCTTGGCTCAAGGGCTTCAAAAATTAAAGAAATGGAGAAAGAGTTGCTGAGACTTCAGCAACAACTCAAAAGTAGCAAAGAGAACTTGTAGAAGCTTGAAATGATAGGAGAAACAAGTTCTGAAAAAGGAGAGAAGAATGTAGAGAAAGTGCAACAATCTGAGGCTGCATTGGCTAAAGAAAATAAGAATGTGCCATAGAAGTTGAAACAGAAGGTTGTGACTTAGAAGAAGATAGCTGAGAATAAAGAAGATCTGAAGAAGCAATCTAGGGTGGCAAACAAGAAGGAAGAATAGAAAGTCAGCCAGCAGAGGGCTACGGCTGAACAGAAGAAGGAGAAGAAGGTGATTGAAATGAAAGTCACACAAGCAAAGAAGCCAGCTACTTTGCCTACATAGCAAGTGATGAACAGAAGAAGACAAGCTGTGATCAGACTCAAGAAGAGGCAGTTTCAAGGTCATTGCCTTTATTGTGGAGTTTGGGGTCATAAGGCGAGTAACTGTTGGTGGAGGAGGCCAGTATATGTCTCCAACTTGAGAAGATACGATGCTACATACAGGGGGAGACAATACAGAATTTGGAAGAGAACACTTGTCATGAGTTCTTGTACATACTATAAAAGGCAAGGACACGCTGACAAGGATTGTTGGTGGAAGCCCAAACCAGTGGTTTCTAAGAACAAGTTTGCTATATTGGCAGACTTGGAATAGTGTGAAAGGTGCAGGCAGGATGGCCATAATGCCAAGAGATGCATGACACTTCTCCCTGAGCAAGAGAAGGCACTTAATGGCACAGTGAAAACAAGTGGTGCAGTCAAAGCTGAGAAAAAGGAGAAAACTATCTTCCAGTCAGTTCAAAAGAAGGAATATAAAGCTAAAAGGGAGATGGCTAATATAGCTAAAATTGTACTCAAAGCTGATTGCAAGGATAAGTAGTGGATCCTTGATAGTGGATGCACTTCACACATGACAGGAGATAAAAGTAAATTATCAAAGCTAAATAAATTAAGAGAAGGCAGAGTCAAGTTTGGCAATAATGATTCACTCAACATCAATGGTCAGGGATCAATAAAGATTGGAAGAGGAAAGCTGAAAGATGTTCTGCACGTTGAAGGACTCAAATATAATTTAGCATCTGTCAGTCTGCTATGCAACGAAGACCATAAGGTAATATTCACAAAAATAGGTTGCCAGGTAAAGAGTGAAGAAGGCAATATTGTTGTAGTCAGGAAGAGAACAGCTGGAAATTTATATGTGATTGATGAGGACAAGACAAGCAGCTGTTTACTCACCAAAGAAGAAGAAAATCAACTCTGGCATAGGAGGCTGGGACACTTCTCACAGAAGAACATGAGGAAGTTGACCACTACTCATGCAATCAGAGATATTCCCGACCTTAGCAGAGAGAAAGAGTATGTTTGCTCAACATGCTCTAAAGGAAAACATGTTAGAAAGCAGTATAAGACCAAAGAGTTCAGTTCTGAAGCAGTGCTTGACATTGTGCATACTGATTTGTGTGGGCTAATAAGAACAAAAGTGTTGAATAGTGAGAGGTACTTCGTTTTGTTTGTTGATGACTATTCCAGAAGGACCTATATCATGCACCTCAAACACAAGTTAGAAGTTCTGAATTACTTTAAGAGATACAGAAAATTGGCTGAAAATGAAAGTGGAAGGAAGATCAAAGTATTGAGGTCAGATCAAGGCACTGAATTTACAAATAAAGGTTTTGAAGATTACCTTGAGAAGCATGGTATTCACCATCAGATGGCAGTAGCGAGAACAACTCAATAGAACGGGGTGGTAGAGAGGAAAAATAGAGTTGTGGTTGAAATGGCAAGAACTTTACTGCTGGAATCCAAGTTTCACACAAGATTTTGGACAGAAGCAACATTTATAGCTGTGCACCTACTGAACAGAGTTCTACTAAGGCCCAATACTGATAAGACTCCATATGAGCTACGAAGTGAGAAGAAGACAACAACCAAGTATCTTAGAGTCTTTGGCAACCCATGTTTTGTGAAGAACAAGGAGCAAAACTTGGGAAAATTCAATGCTAGATTTGATGAAGGCATCTTTGTGGGATACTCAGCAAAGACAAAAGGTTATAGACTTTTCCTACATAAGTTAGGAAAAGTGATCACTTCCAGTGATGTGAGAATAGATAAGAACTGGAAAACAATACAGAATGGAGAAGCTGAGGACAATAAAGAAGATGACTTCAATGTAGATGAAGAATCAAAGCAACCTGAAGAAAAGGAATAAGAAGTAAGTTCAGACTCAGAGAAGAGTGAGTCTAAAGATGAAGAAAGAGATCCTCTTGCAACTAAGACGATGCAAAGAAGAAGGACAAAGAAAACATAGACCAGTGCTCATTAAGGAGATTAGATCATAGGTGACTCATCAGCAGGAGTTACAACAAGAAGAAGAATTGTGGGAGCTACTGCTCTACTCTCACAAGTTGAATCTAAATCTGTTAAAGAGGCTATTCAAGACAAAGCCTGGGTCAGAGCTATCAATGAGGAGCTGGATCAAATTGTGAAGAATGATACATGGGAGCTAGTTCTAAAACCCACTAATAAGAATGTCATAGGAACAAAGTGGGTGTTTGGGAATAAACACAATGAAGATGGCAAGGTGGTGAGGAACAAGGCCAGGCTGGTTTGCAAAGGTTACACTCAGATAGAAGGGGTAGATGTTGATGAAACTTTTGCACCAGTAACAAGGTTATAAACTATCAGAATGTTCTTAGCTTTGGCAGCATACAAGAGGTATAAAGTCTATTAGATGGATGTGAAATCTACCTTTCTGAATGGGCTCCTGAAATAAGAAGTGTATATTGAACAACCCGATGGAGTATAAATCAGTGAGGATGAGACACATGTGTGCAAGCTGAAGAAAGCCTTGTATGATCTTAAGCAAGCTCCAAGAGCATGGTACAATATGCTGGATGTATACTTGAGAAGGTTGAACTTCAGAAGAGGAACGGTTGATAATAACCTGTATGTGTTCAACTCAGAGAAAGGCCAGCTGATAACCATAGTATATGTAGATGACATCATCTTTGGAGGGGATCACTTTGAGCTATGCCAAGATTTTGCATAGAAGATGAGTGAGGAATTTGAGATGTCATTGATTGGAGAAATGACGTACTTTCTTGGATTACAGATGAAGCAGTGTGAAGAAGGTATCTTTATTTCTCAGACGAAATATGCCAAAGAGATGCTGAAAAGGTTTGGCATGGAGGATAGCAGATCTATCAGTACCCCTATGATAGTGGGCTGCAAGTTAACAAAAGATTAGGAGGGAAGAAGTACAAGCCCTACAGAGTATAGGAAGATGATAGGGAGCCTTCTATACCTTACGGCATCAAGGCCTGATCTTATGCAAGCTATGTGCACTGCCAGCAAATTCCAAGCTGATCTTAAGAAGTCTCATGTGTTGGCAGTGAAAAGAATCTTAAGGTTCCTCAAAGGAACACTAGAAATGGGCTTGTGGTATCCAGCCATGGATTCTATTAAACTACAAGCATACACTTATGCAAACTGGGCAGGAAGTATAGATGATAGAAAATCAACCAGCGGCTGCAGCTTCTACTTGGGTTTAAAGTGTGTTGCATGGTTAAGTAGAAAGCAAAACAGTGTTGCTTTGAGCACAGCTGAGGTTGAGTATATGGCTGCTCGTGCAGCATGTACACAGGTGATATGGATGCTAAGACAATTGGCAGACTTGGGTGTTAAAGTGAAGTTACCAGTGAGTGTACTTTGTGATAATCAAAGTGCTATTGATCTCAGCAAGAATCCAGTTCAACATTCGAGGAGCAAGCATATTGACATCCGGTATCACTTCATCAAAGATCAAGTGGAATAGGGTACAATTCAGTTGGAGTATGTTGGCACTAAAGATCAAATTTCAGATATTCTAACTAAACCTCTGTCCATAGAGCTGTTTGAAAAGCACAGATTGAGTCTATCTGTGCAAATGCCTCCTCAAGCCAAAAGTTCAAGTGAATCCTCCATCTCCACTTTGTGAGTTTTTTAGATTTGTAATTGGTTGGCAAAGGGGGAGAGAAGCAACAGTGCAGGGGGAGCTGTTAAGAAAGGGGAAGTGCATATTTAAGGGGAGTTGAAACTGCTGCATAGTGGCTTTTGTTATGAGTGTTGCCAACAATTACAAAGGGGGAGATTATTGTTCCCACAGCCTTGTATGGGTTGTAATTGTTGTCAACTAGGTTTAAGTGTGCAAGAAAGTAAAGCCATATGGAAGGGCAAGAAGGTAAAATCCATATGGAGGGGTAAGAACGTAAAAGCCACATAGAAGGGCAAGACAATAAATTTGCCACAAGTAAGCCCTATTAGGGTTTCATGGAGGAGTATATAAAGGCCATTGGAAGACAACAAAAAAAGATAAGTCGGCAATTGAGTAAAACGGACAGAAAACCTAGACAACCAGCTGACCAAAGAGAGAAGCCGTTGGAAGAGAGAGAAAAATTATATACGGCAAAATCAGAGTGGACGGCGAAGGTGAGGAATGGCACACCACCGGCAAGAGAGAGAAACCCGTGAGGAACGGCACACCACCAGTCGGCGAGGAGACAACACGGCAAAGAGGTAGAGAGAGAAACGGACAACACAATCGGGTCAAAAGGAAGAAAATACAGAGACGGTCGAAGAGGAGAGTGGACGGCAAAGGAACGCACGGTGAAAAGTACAAGAACTCTCGAAAAGAGGTGAACGGAAAAACTCGATTCGGCCAACCAAGAGGGATACACGGCAGAACAGGCGCTGGACGGGAAAAACAGAAACCACTAGTAGAGAGAAATATGGCTAGATGGTGAGAGAGATCCGGCTGGACGGTGAGAGAGATCCGACTGGACGGTGAGAGAGATCCGGCTGAACGATGAGAGATCTGGCTAGACGGTGTGAGACCAGAACGTGCGACGGCTTGAGACCTAAATGTGCGATGGCGTGAGACCAGAACGTGTATCGGCGTGAGACCAGAAATGTGCGTGAGGCATGAGACCAGCAAAGGGTGCAAACTAGAAATGTGCATGAGACGTGGAACGGCAAACCAGAAACGTGAGGCGAGCCGTAAGACAAGGAGATGGGTGAGACCGTGAGACAGTGAAAGCAGGAGTTGTGTGAGACAAACTAGAGAAGGAATTTGGTGAAGCATCGGAAAGAACTCAACGTATTTTCATATTTCTTCAAGAGAGGTTAGAGAGCATTGCGGTGAACTTCTAAGCGGCAGTGGAGCAGCCTTTTAATTCAACAGAGGCAAGACAAGCTAGAAGAAGGGTAGACATAGTAAGTGACACTCTTTGTATTGTACTTGCTTAGTATTTGCAATAGTGAAAGGAGTAGAGAATTAAGACATCCATTGTAACTGGAATTCTCAAGTATAATGGATAATCTCGGTAAGAGATAGTACCACCGTGGATGTACGTCATGTTGACGGAACCACGTAAATCTTATGTGTCCTTAATTTGCTTTACGTTCTGTGTTTTGAATTGAGTTGTGAACATAACTAAAGTATCAGCCAACCCATAACCTAACGAAGGTCTAAACAAGAACATCTGAATTGTCTATTAGGTAAGGTGTCTGAAAGGTGACTTTGGGGACTATTATGATTAGTAGGTAGCAATAGATCTACCTTAGTCGAGTCTAAGAAAGAGTTCGCTTTTAAAAAGAGGTTAAAGTTGTTCACTTACCTGCGAATTGTTAATTGTGATGATATTAATTCACCTACCCTCTCAGTATCACAAACTAGTAGATCTTAGGGAGAAGTCGGGAACTTCAGATCCTAATAAATGTTTGAGAGTGAGCAAGGGTGAGAGATTGATCGAAACACCCATGAGTTTTAGTGAAAAGAATCAAAACAGTTTCTGCACAAAAGTCTTTGTTTGTTTTACACCACTCCTACCTTCAAATTTCAATGGAGAGAACTATACACAATGGGTAGTGATGATGAAGACATACTTGAAAGCTTTTGATTTGTGGGATGTCACTAAAATTGGTGCATGACCCATTCCACTGCTAACTAATTTAACTCTTACATAACTGAGCAATCATAGTGAGTTGAATTCCAAGTAATTTAAAGCCTTAACATGCATTCACACTTCAATTTTAGAGGCCATATTTAATAGAATAATGGCTTGTGAAATAGCCTAGGAAGCATGAGATATGTTGAAAGAAGAATTTACAAGTAATGAAAAAGTTAGGTGTATACATTTCCTTCATCTTTAAAGGGAGTTTGATCTTTTAAGGATGAAAGATTTAGAAACAATTAATGACTATAGTGATAGATTGCTCAAATAGTGATAGATTACTCAAAGTAATCAACAAAATAAGAATCCTAAAAGAATATTTTATTAAGAGTATAATTGTGTAAAAGGTTTAGTTAGTATTCTAGTGAGATTTGAGGCAAAAATTTTATCTTTGGAAGACTTTAAAGACCTCAGTAAAATCACTTTGGATGAGGTTGTAATTGCATTGCAAGCTCAAGAGTAACAAGGACTCATGAGACAAGTTGATGTAGTAGAAGAGGCTTTTCAAGCAAACAGTGAAACAAGAGAAATGCAAATGAGTTAAGCAAACTTAAGGGGAAAAGGCAATTTCCAAACTGTGAGCATTACAAGAGAACCAATCATTAATCAAATTTTCATCGAAGAATGCAAGACTTAGTATGCAAAGTTTGTAACAAAAAGGGTGTTTTAGAGAAAATCTATAGATAACGAGCAAATCAGTAGCAACTAAATCAAGTGAAGTAGTAGGAGGCCTAAGTTGTAGACGATGGTGAGAAAATTATTGAGGGGCAACTATTTGTTGCTACTTGCAACTCAAAAAGAAAAATCCAAGGAACTTGACTTGTTGATAGGTGGTGCACAAACCTTATGTCACCAAACTTAAAAGTGTTCAAGTCACCTGATGAGTTCATCAAATCTAGAGTGAGAATTGGAAATGGAGAATGCATTTAGGTCAAAGGAATAGGTACAACAACAATTTAAGCTAAAACAAGTACCAAATTGATCTTAATCATTTTATATATTCCTAAAATAACTTAAAACCTTTTAAGTGTTGGTTAGTTAATTGAAAAGAACTGCTCTCTACTATTTAAGAACAATGTATGCATCATCACTAACTTTGCTAGAAACAAGGTCATATCAATTCCTATTAAAGGAAAGATTTTTTGTTTAAATGTGGAGTAAGTTCTAAATGAAGCTTTACCTATTATGCATGATGAATTAGTGCTTTAGTGCAAAAGATTACAGCATTTTCATTATCATGGATTGCATGCTTTATAAAAGAAGAAGCTTGTTCTAGATTTGCTTGAAATTCTAGAAATCAATGAAGTTTGCAAAGTCTATCAACTTGGAAACAAAGCAAAAGACCATTTAGCTTTAATTAGTCTTAGAGAGTCGAGGAGAATTTGCAACTCCTTCATACTAATCTAAATGTCCCAATAAACATTGAATCACATAGTGGCAATAGCTATTCCATTTGTTTTGATCAATGATTACATTAGATATTGCTAGGTTTTCTATCTTAAATTGAAATTAAAAGTTTCTACAATCTTTCTTAAGTTTAAATCTTGGATTGAGAATTAATTTAAGAGTGGGATCAAGGCCATGAGTTCAAATAATGGAAAGGAAAATGTGTTTGATTCATTCAAAAAGTTTTATGATGCTATAGGTATTCAACACCAATTGACTGCACCTTATACCCCTTAATAGAATGGGGTAAGTGAGAGAAAGTGCAAAACCTTGCTTAAAATGTCAAGGTGTTTGATGATTGAAAAATCTCTATCAAAGAGAATTTAGGCTAAAGCTATTAATACATCAATCTAAGTATTAAACAGATTACCAACCAAGACTTCAATGGAGATGACTTCTTTTGAAGCATGCTATGGACTAGACTTGCTCTCACTAATCTTAATGTTTTTGGTGCATTTGCTATAATCACATTCTAAAATGGAAAAGAGATAAGCTTAATAACAAAGTAAAAGCCTTTGTATTTATTGGCTACACATACACCCTTCTCAACTACAAAGTTTTCAATCCAAGGTTTGGCAAAGTCTCTATCATTAAAGACTTAAAGTTTAATAAAATTGAATAGTGGAATTGGGAACACTTTAAAATAAAGCAATCCAAAGCTCAAGCTTAATTTTGTTAAAATGCTGAATCTACATCTTTAAAAGATGAGAATGATAGATGTAAGAAAGCTATTATGGAGCCTACATGCTTTGAAGAAGCCTCTTATGACTTAAGTTAGAGAAAAGCTATGAAGGAGGAGATTAAAGCTATAAAAAGAAATGGAACTTGAAGGTTGGTTTCTAGGCTCCAAAATAAATCTATCATTGGTGTCAAATGGATTTTCAAAATGAAACTTGCAATAGATGGATCTATTAGTAAACTTAAGGCTAGAGTGGAGACAAAAGGGTATTCATAGCAGCATGGTGTGGACTATTATGAAACCTTTTCTTTAATAGCTAGACTAGACACTATGAAACTACCAATTGCTATTATAGCTCAACAAAATTAGACAATTCATTAGCTTGATATTAAATCAATCTTCCCAAATGGTGTGCTTTAGGAGGAGATTTACATTGAGCAATGAGAAGGATTTATGAAACAAAGAGATAAAGAAAAGGTGTATCTAATTAAAAGGGCCCTTTGTTGTTTAAAATGGGCTTCTAAGGCCTAGTATAGTAGGATAAATGATCATTTATTACAACATGGTTTTAGTAGAAGTAAGAGTGAAGCTACTTTTTATGTAAAATTTGAACCTTGTCACAATGGTCAAGGCTTTCTACCAATTTTAATCAATTTTTTTTCTAAAGATTTTTTTTCTCATCATGCTTAACCCTAAGTATGCGTTTCAAGGTCTACTCTATGCTTTATTTTCTTTTGTTTCACATTCTTCATTTCCTTTATTTCTTGCTATAATGTTTAGTTGGTGAGAAAACTTGGGGAAATTTGGTTTTCTAGGCTATTTTTGAAGTTCATTTATTTAAAGGTGTAACATTGTTATGTTTTATTGCTATTATTAGGTAACTAAACTATAAATTAAGGTTGTAAACATGATAAGATGAAGCAGTTGACTATGAATGTTCTAAACCAATTGTCATTTCTTGCAATTTTAATCAAGTAATGCACAAGTATTAAAATCTCAAATTCAAAAGGACAAAATAAAAATTTACAATATGATTCAAATTAAATCAATACCAAATTAAGCCATGGTTATTGGATTTAGGGACATTGAATCAATACTTGATACGATCTTTTACTAAAAAATTATTGATCTTATAAGAGGCCTAGAGAAAGGGGTGCTTAGCAATCATGGGCCTCAGACTATGTAAATAACCTAGTTACCTTCAATGGCCCAAATAAATTGAAAAAGTCCAAACATTCAAACTTACACTTAAGATCTCTAACAATAATAATGCATTATTAGTAGGTTAGTAAAATACTAAACATAGCCTCGAGTGTTTAAATCATTAAAAAACATTGGTAACCTATGAAAATGTTTTGACAATGTTCTAATAAGTAATTTTTCAAGGATTTTCGTATAGTTAGCCAATTCTCCATTTTGTTTGGTTTTAGTTTGATTATCTATGGAAACTTATTCAATTTAAAACCATAAAAATTTTAGTGTTCAAATAAAAACTAAACCAAAACCCTAATCAATAATTTTTTAACTGATTTGATCAGTTTGGTTTTATTTGGAGCTCAATGGATTTGGTCTAATTGGTCATTCTAATAGTTCTCACTATTATTTTCTCTCATGCTTATGGTTATCTAGTAACATGAAAAGTGCAACCAAGTGAAATATCACTCTATGAATAGTTAAGGATGGCAAATTTTGTCGTACTTGTAGGGGCTCATCCATCCCTGCTTTAATGGGTATAGGGTCAACTAGTATATATTACTTTATTTATGTGCTTTTCTTAAAACATAAAAGAATAAATTTGAAATATTAGGTACATGGTTGTATTGTAATAATTTTTTAAGTGAACTTCTAAACATAAGCCAAGTTCTAATTACAAATTTATAAGCATCCATTTTAAAAATTCATACTTTTATAGCAATATTTATTAATCAATTATATTTGTATACAGTAAGTCATAAAACTATAATATATCATATTATTTATACACTTTAGTTTGGCTCAATTTTCCCACTTTTACAAAAATAATATTTATATATCCTAAGTTCATGTTTACTAGATCCATTCTGGTTGATACATTTATCTTAGTTGCCCTTGATAGTAAGATGTTATGGCACCATTTCCTAAAAAATGATAGAACCCAACACTATGTTATTAAAACACTATATTAGGTTTCTCTGTGTTCCATAACATAAAAGAATATATTTAAAATATTAAATACATCATTGTATTGTAAAATTGTTTTGAATGGAATTCTAAACATAAACTAAGCTTCAATTACAAATTTATGAGCATCTATTTTAAAAATTAATACTTAGTTATTTTTCTATACAGTATGTGATACACCTAATATTTATCATATTATTTATAGACTATAGATCGGCTCAATTTTCAACTCACATGTAAGAGAGTAATATTTATATATCATAAGTTCATGTTTACCTAATTCAATTGATATAATAACCAATGTTATGTGTGGTAAATGATGTCCATATGCATATCATGACATTCCACTTAAGCATGCATACTTAAGGCTTTGTAATTAAACTTGTTTACTTTAGATGGAATGTAGTAGCATAGTTGACAATGGGCAGGTGCCTATAGGAAGTTTCTTTAAAGGAGTGGTAATTGCCAATCACATTTATGGTGAATTGTACTTCAACTACATGGTTAAAAACATGTCATTCTTCTGAATGAAAAGACTAGATTACCACTAGAAATGGCATAAAATAAAATCACACACAACCTTTGGATGCCTAAGGTTTTGGTAGTTCTTGAAAGGAAAGATAATAACAAGAGAAGTTATCCTAACCCTAGTTTAATTCCAAGCAATGCATCTTGACATCCAACCATATGAAGTGGACAAACTCTTACTCTTATACTATGAAGCTACAATGAGCCCTTCTTATCCACTTATGGTCTTCCAAAGCTCAAAAGTTTAGGTCTAACTTTGAAAAAGAGACAAATAATCCTTCCTAATCATTCCAAATAATGTCAACATCAATCAAAGTTGCTCTTTTCCTAATCTTATTGATTTCCTATCAATATCCATGGTATAGTAATTTCTGAGGACACATTCTAGATGTATGAGACCTTTATGGTGAACAAGTTGCTGAGACTCTTACTTAACTGCTATAAAATTGCTAAATTGACCCTTAAGTTTATTGAGCATGAACTATTTTTTCATTTCTCCAAAACACTTTAGCAACTTCTCAAAAAAAGGTCATTATTTTCTCATGTACCTCACCAAAAAGCACACTATAGGCTTCATGATATATCAAGTATGGGTTAGTGCCCTTATGAGAAACTAGGAACAATATTCTTGGGCTTAATCCTTACTATACAAATGGTTTAGACTCTTTAGTTCCCTCTTAGAATGGACGGACATCATTAGTAGCCCTATAGACTCTCACCATATCTTTTGCATTTTCCATCTTCACCTAGATGTGTAGGCCTAAGACAAAAAATTAAGATGTGTGTCAACTTGTTCATCTAGAAAATCATCAATTATCCTCTTAATGTCTTAATTGATCCATATCCTAATCCAATCTCTTAGTGAGATGTCAAAATCATCCTTTATGAGCGTAATGGAATCAATCTAAACACCCCTCCTTAGGTCCTTTTTTAAGTTGACTTTTATTATGGGTGCATTGATCTAAATACCAAGGCACTTCCTTTCCACTATATTTAATATTTTTGTCATTAGTGACTCTACTATCATGCATAGACAAACCTGAACTCGAAAGATTTGGAAGCTATCACTAATGAATATAATATAAGTAGTAATAAGGAATATTCTGATTAAGGATAGTGAACTATGTCTATAATAAAGTCCAAAATGAATAGAGCATATACTCTTAGACTTTGTTATCATCCACTAAAATTATTTAGTTATAAAGCTTTTTATGTGTGTGTTTAAGCATTTTATGCATATAGCATATCATCTATAAATATTATAAATACAATCTTTTTTGACAAGACATAATAACCAAGTCTAGACATTAGCTATTCATATAAGAAGAATAGAGGACAAAGTCAAAGAATTAGCTATTCATATGGACAAAATTTAGACCTTATTTAAAGAATAGAAAAGGCAAATGCAATAGATAGTCTAGACATTCACCTAAGGAATGATAGTAGTAGTAGACAATATTCCTAAGGAAAGCTTTCTTATGCCAACCAACGGGCTTTTTTAGACAACCCTAGTATTAGGCACTTCTCCAACACCATTCATCTAGTCTTAGATAGCTATGTATCCTACTTTAGGACTACTGGCAATCACACAATCATCAAAAACTAAGGCATATAAACTAGATGTCACTCAAACTAAGACCATCTAGAACAAACATAAAGTCACTCCTAAATCAAAAAATGAAGTTGTAGGAAATGCAAAGCACTCCATAAAGTGTAAAATTGATCTTTTATAAGAAGATGTCAGAGACATCAATGTAGATAACTTTCATACTCTCTTAATTATGTCAGATCTTAGTCTAGTTCAAGACATTGTCCTACCTTTAAAATTCAAAATTTTAGAATTTGAAAAATATGATGGCACAAGACTCCAGTAGACCATCTCACTATGTATATTTGAAAAATGGTAGTGTACACTCATGACAAAATTCTCTTGATGCATTGATTCCAAGACAATTTGATAAGTATGATTTCCCATTGGTATATCAAGCATGACTAGAAAAACATCATAACCTTGCAAGAAGCAACTTTTAAGGCCAAATTCAAATATATCTCTAAGCCATAACCAACTTGAACAGATTTATTGGCCATGGAAAAGAAACTTGAAAAGACATTCAAGTAATACATATAATGATAACCCAACTTAATATTTCAAGTTAAGCCTTCATTGCTTGAAAAGGAGTTAGTCTACACTTTCTTTAGTACCTTAAAAGCCCCTTACTATGATAGAATGGTGGGAAGCGCATTAGGAAGCTTTACTAATTTGACAATCACTAGAGAAAATATCAAAGAGGGAATTTGGATGGGCAAAATTGTTGATGTTGCTATTAATGTTGCAACCTTTAAGAAAATTGTGGTAACCAAGAAGAAAAAATGTGAGGTTCAAGTGATTGAATATGAGAGTCGACTTGGATCCTAACCCATGTATTAGTCATTTGGCAATCCACAAGGATAATTTACTCCTAAACAATCATACCAATCATATGATCTGATGACTCCATTCTTATTTCAATGCTTTCAACCATGACTCTTGCAATCAAATGTATGCATGCCAACATCTTTAGGCAATCAAGTTGACCCTAGAAAATAGGAAAGGAGGAGGATTGACCCTATAGTGCCTTGGCTTATTCAAAATGAAATTGTCACTATTTTGGCCAAAAAATAGTTAAAACCACTCTACCCTAAGGTTTTCAAACCAAACTAGTCATTAAACTAAAAAGCTAATTGGTTCACAGTTCAACCGATTTAATCAAAATTAAACCAATAAAATTAGTATTTAATATTAAATATATAAAAAAATTTAATAATATGATTTTTATTTTTAAAAAAATAAAATATTTAAAAATTTATTTTTTAAAAAATATATTTATAAATTTTTTAAACAAATTAAACTTAAAAACTATGACTGGTTCATTAGTTTATGGTCCAACTGACCAATTTATCGGTTTGGTCATTGGATTTCAAAATTAATAGTTTTTAGAGTGAACCAAACCAAATCATAGTTCCATTCCCATTTTGCCTGTTTGATTGGCTTATCTAGTCTAGTTTTCAAAACCTTGCTCTACCCTCCCTAGTACAGTGCCAATGTCAAAAGTGAATACCATGGCAGGCAAATTGGGCATTTTATAGACAATTTTTGGACTCTCAAGTGTAAAGTCCAAGAGCAAAGGAATGAGGAATGGATTGATTTCTCAAAAGCTAAAAAGAAGCATAACATCAATATGAATGCACTTCCTAATCACAAAATAGTAAATCAAATAGAAGAATGCCTAGATAATGATTACCCAAGCTCAAACCCCAATTTCTTGGAGATTATCTTGATTAAAAGGCCAACTTAGTGAAACCCACCTTTTTGTTGTTAGAGAAACTTGGTCTCACTAAAAGGAGGAAGTAGCCTATCCATGTTAAAAGTAGTTTAACCCTACTCCTTCTCTCACTCCTCTCATTTCCCCTAAGATGGTTTACCATCTCCTCTATAGACCAAAAATAAAAAAATAAATAAAATAAAAATAAATAAAACAAACAAAAATAATAAATAGATATTGTATCTTGTTCTATGACACTTAAATATGTGAAGCAAGACTCTTAATTATAATAAGGGTATTTTAAAAGTCAAACGTGGTAAATAATAGCTACAAAATGCTTTATACTTAATAAATCATTTTTATACACATATACAAAATTTTGAAAATTGATGAAATGAAGAAAAATTAATTCATTTAACTATTTATTTAAGTTTAAATTAATTATAAAAGAAAACTTAACTTAAATTATATCTTATATTTTTTCATTTTAATATTTTTATTAAATATTAAAAATTTCATGAAGCTTGTGGGCTACAACCTTGTAATAAGTATAAAATATAAGACTCCACAGTCACATTCTCATAAGTTTGTGGTGTTTTCCTTATGTTTCTTGGCATCTAAAATACTAACAAATAATACTTTAAGTTAGTTTTTATCTCTTTTGAGGCAATTCTCTCATTTTTTTTTAATTTGTTTTTATTTTTCACAAATGTATATATTTAGAAAAATAGTGAATAACTTGTTATAACAAATTATAAAAAAAAAAAGGAAGGGGTCTAGTAGCATTGGTGGAGGGAGTGTGCCCCCTACTTCTTTCCTTATCTCTCTTATTTCTCCTAAGATGGTTTGCCATGTCCTATGCAAATTGAAAAAAAAAAAAAGAACAAAGAGAAATTGTATCTTGTTGTTTGATACTAAGAAGTATGGAGCAATACTTTTAATTATATTAAGGCTATTTTAAAAGTTAAACATGAGAAGTAATAGTTACAAAATGCATTATATGCAACAAATTACATGTATACACATACTCAAAACTTTCAAAATAATTAATAAACTATTTTTCAAAAATTTAAATTTACTAAAAAATTAAACTTAACTTAAACTATACCTTAGATTTTTTTTTTTATCTTACTACTTTTTCTTAAATATTCAAAAGTTTACTTAACTTGTTAATTGAAACCTAATAATAAGTATAAAAATGAAGACTCCATAATCACTTTCTCATTAGTTTGTGGCACTTTCCTTGTGTTTCTTAGCATCTATAATGTCAACAAATAATACTTTAAGTCAATCTCCATCTCCTTTGAGTCAATTCTCTCATTTTAGCTATTTTTTTTTTTGTTTTTTTGCAAATGTATATATTTTGAAAATTAGTAAGTAACTTGTTACAACAAATAACAACACAAAGAGGTATCAACCTCAATGTGTTGGTGGAGGCAGTATGCCCCTTACCCCTTCCCTCACCCCTCCCATTTCTCCTACAATGGTTTGCCATCTCCTCTATAAACCATCAAAAAAAGGAAAAAAATGAAAACAACAAAACGAATTTGTTTCTTATTGTATGACACTAGGAAATATGGAGCAATACTCTTAAATATAATAGGGGTATTGCAAAAGATGAACGTGGGAAATAATAGTTACAAAATTCTTTATACACAACAAATCACACAAATACACATGCATAAAACATTCAAAATAAGTGAAATGAGGAAAGAAAAGTTCTTTTATCTAACCTTTTTTTATAAAATTTAAATTAACTATAAAGGCTAACTTAACTTAAACTATATCTTAAACTTTTTTTTTTTTAATAATTTTTATTAAATATTCAAGAATTCATGCAACTTGTGGGTAGAAACCTAGTAATAAGTTTAAAAGAGAGAACTTCATAATCACTTTCTTGTAAGATTGTGATGTTTTCCTTGTGTTTCCTAACATCCAAAATGCAATTAAATAATATTTTAAGTTAGTCTCCGTCTCCTTTGAGGTAGGTCTCTCATTTTGCTATTTGTTTGTGATTTTCATGGGTGTATATATTTAGAAAATAAGAGAACTACTTGTTACAAAAAATAATAGCAAAAAGAGGAAGTGGCCTAGATGTGTTGGTCGAGGTAGTATGCCCCCTACCCTTTTCCTCACCCCTCTCATTTTTCTTATGATGGTTTGTCATCTCCTCTATAGACTAAAAAAATAAAAATAAAAAATAAACAACAAAGAGAAATTGTATCTTGTTGTATGACACCAAGAAATGTTGAGCAATACCCTTAATTATAATAGGGGTATTTTAAAAGTTGAATGTAAGAAATAATAGTTATAAGATATTTTATACACAACAAATCACACAAATACACATATACAAAACATTAAAAAGTGGTGAAATGAAGAAAAATGATTCTTTTATCTAAATTTTTTTTAAAAAAATAAATTAACTATAAAAAAAACTTAACTTAAATTATATCTTAAATTTTTTTTTAATAATTTTTATTAAATATTCAAAATTTCACATAGCTTGTGGGTTGAATCCTAGTAATAAGTATAAAAGATAGGATCCACTATCACTTTCTTATAAGTTTGTGGTTTTTTTTTCTTGTATTTCTTGGCATCCAAAATACAAACAGATAATACTTTAAGTGAATCTTTAACTCCTTTGAGGTAGTTCTCTCTCTTTACTATTTATATTTCTTTTGATAGGTATATATATTTAGAAAATTAGAGAATAACTTGTCATAAGAAATAACATTAAAAAAAAGGAAGTGGCCTAGCTGCATTGATGGTGGCAATGTGCCTCTTGCCCCTTCCCTTACTCCTCTTATTTCCCCTACAATGGTTTGCCATCTCCTCTAGGGGTATTTTAAAAGTCAAAAGTGGGAAATAATAGTTATAAAAAGCCTTATAGACCACAAATCACACATATACACATACACAACTTTTAAAACTAGTGAAAAGAAGAAAGAAAAGTTCATTTAATTAACTATTTTTAATTTAAGCTAACTAAAAAAAAAAAACTTAGTTTAAATTATTTCTTAAATTTTTTATTTTAATGCTTTTTTATTAAA
The DNA here is from genome assembly GCA_037832385.1 of Rhizophora apiculata. NCBI lineage: Eukaryota > Viridiplantae > Streptophyta > Magnoliopsida > Malpighiales > Rhizophoraceae > Rhizophora > Rhizophora apiculata. The sequence goes on along the minus strand of CM075439.1, from coordinate 8,346,158 downwards.
TATTTAAAAAATCATATAACTTGTAGGTGAAACCTAGTAATAAGTATAAAAGGTAGAACTCCATAGGCAATTTCTCATATGATAATGGTGTTTTCCTTACATTTCCTTGCATCCAAAATACCAACAAATAATATCTTAGGATAGTCTCCATCTCCCTTGAGGGAGTTCTCTCATTTTGCTCTTTGTTTTTGTTATCACATATGTATATAGTTTGAAAATTGGTGTTTAATTTGTTACAACAAATATCAACAAAAAGAGAAAATGGCCTAGCCACATTTGTGGAGGTAGTGAGACCCTTGCTCCTTCCCTCACCCCTCCTATTTCCCTTATGATGGTTTGCATCTCCTTTATAGAACAAAAAATTAAAAAAATAAAAATAAACAGCAAAGAGAAATTGTATCTTATTGTCTGACACTAAGAAATGTGGAACAATAATTACATAAACATATATACATATACACATATAATAGGAGTATTTTAAAAGTCAAATATGGGAAATAATAGTTACAAAATACTTTATTATTAACAAATGACACATATACATAAACACAAAACTTTCAAACTAGTGAATCATTTGACTAATTATTGTTTTTAATTTAAATTAACTAAAAAAACAAACTTAGCATAAACTATACCTTAGATTTTTTTTATTTTAATAATTTTTATTAAATATTCAAAAATTTGCACATCTTGTGAATTGAAATCTAGTAATAAGTATAACAGATATGACTTTAAAGTCACTTTCTTGTATATTTATGGTGTTTTCCTTGTGTTTCTCAACTTCAAAAGTATCAAAAAAAAAAAACTTTATGTTGGTTCCCATCTCTTATAAGGCTATTCTCTCATTTTACTATTTTTTTTTTATATTCACATATATATATGTTTTAAGAATACCTAAGTAACTTGTTACAACAAATAACAACAAAAAGAGAAACTAGCCTAGCCACATTAGTAGAGGAAGTGTGTCCCTTACCCACTCCTTCACCCCTTCTGTTTCCCTTATGATGGTTTGTCATCTCATTTACATACTAAAAATAAAAAATAAAATAAACAACAAAGAGAAATTATATTTTTTGTTATGAAACTAAAAAATATGGAGTAATACTCTTAATTATAATAAGGGTATTTCAAAAGTCAAATGTGGGAAATAATAGTTGCAAAATGCTTTATTCCTAGCAAATCACACTTACACACAGAAATAAGACTTTCAAAATTGGAGAAATGAAGAAAAAAAGTTCATTAAACTAACTATTATTTTTAATTTAAATTAAGTAAAAAAATCAAACCTAGCTTAAACTATAATTTATATTTTTTTTAATTTTAATATATGTTATTAAATATTCAAAAATTCATATAATTTGTGGGTTGAAACTCATTTATAAGTATAAAAGATAAAACTCTACAATTACTTTCTCATAAGTTTGAGGTGTTTTACTTATGTTTCCTCCCATCTAGAATACTAATAAATAATACTTTAAGTCAAAGTCCATCTCCTTTGAGGCAGTTCTCTAATTTTGCTATTTGTTTTCTGTTTTTCACTTATGTATATATTTAGAAAATTGCTAAATAACTTGTTACAAGGAAAAACAACGAAAAGGGGAAGCATCCTAGCAACATTGGTAGAGGCAGTGTGCCCCTTGCCACTTCCCTCACTCATCCCATTTCTTTTATGATGGTTTGCCATCTCCTCTATAGACCCATAAAGAAAAAAAGGTGAAAACAAGAAAAAGAAGTTGTTTGTTGTGTTGTATGGCACTAAAAAATGTGGAGCAATTCTCATAAATATAATAAGGACATTTTAAAATTTGAACATGGGAAATAATAGTTATAAAATGTTTTATACTTAACAAATCACACATATACACATACACAAAACATACAAAACTACTGAAATGAAGAAAAATAGACAATATAACAAACTATTTTTTCAATTAACTATATAAAAGTAAACTTAGTTCAAATTATATCTTAAATTTTTTTATTTTAATGCCTTTTATTAAATATTCAAAAATTCACGTAACTTGTGGGCTAAAACCTAATAATAAGTATAAAAGATAGGATTGCATAGTCACTTTCTTAAAAGTTTGTGGTGTTTTCCTAGTGTTTCTTAGCATCCAAAATACCAACAAATAATACTTTAACTTGGTCTCCATCTCCTTTAAGGTAGTTCTCTCATTTTGCTATTTGTTTTTGTTTTTGCTTTTCATAGATGTATATATTTAGAAAATTGATGCATAACTTGTTACAACAAAATGAAGAAGTGGCCTAACCATGTTGGTGGAGGTATTGTGCCCCCACCCCTTCCCTCATCCCTCCTATTTCACCTACAATGGTTTGTCATCTCCTTTATAGTCCAAAAAATAATAAAAATAAAAATTAAATAACAAAGAGAAATTGTATTTTATTGTATAACACTAAGAAATGTGAAGCAATATTCTTAATTATAATAGGGGATTTTTGAAAGTTAAATGTGCGAAATAATAGTTTCAAAATACTTTATTCTTAACAAATCACACATATACATATACACAAAATTTTCAAAACTAGGGAAATGAAGAAAAAAAAGTTCTTTTAACAAACTATTTTTTTAATTTAAATTGACTTAAAAAGAAAAATTTGTTAAACTTATGTTAATTTTTTTTTTATATTTTAATATCTTTTATTAAATATTCAAAAATTCACATAGCTTATGCATTGGAACCCCATAATAAGTATGAAAGATAAGGCTCCACAATTTCTCTTATAAGATTGAGGTTTTTTCATTGTGTATCTTAGCATTCAAAATACCAACAATAAATACTTTAAGTTAGCCTCCTTCTCCTTTGAGGTAGTTCTTGGATTCTACAATTTGTTTTTGTTTTTCATAAATATATATATCTAGAAAATTGTTGAGTGACTTATTACAACAAAAGACAACAAAAAGAGGAATCAACCTAGCCATGTTGGTGGAAGCATTATGCCCCTTGCCCCTTCCCTCACCACTCTTATTTCTCCTACAATAATTTGCCATCACTTCTATAGCCCCCCCCCCAAAAAAAAAACTTAAACAACAAAGAGAAATTGTATCTTGTTATATAACTATAAGAAATGTGATGGAATACTCTTAATTATAATAAAGCTAGTTTAAAAGTTGAATGTGGAAAATATAGCTGCAAAATGCTTTATACTTAACAAATCACACATATGCACATATGTAAAACTTACAAAATTTGTTATAACAAATAACAACAAAAAGAGGAAGCAACCAAGCTTTGTTAGTGGAGGTAGTGTGCCCCCCAGTCCTTCCTTAACCCTTTCCATTTTCCCTTTGATGGTTTGTCATCTCCTCTACAAACCAAAAAAAAAAAAAAAAACAATGAATTGGAATTATGTCTTATAGTATGATACTAGGAAATGTGGAGCAATACTCTTAATAATACTAAGGGCATTTTAAAAGTCAAATGTGGGAAATAATAATTTCAAAATTCTTTATTCATAACAAATCACACATATATACATAAACAAAACTTTCAAAATCAGTGAAATGAAGAAAAAAGTTCATTTTACTAACTAGTTGGTTTTAATTTAAATTAACTAAAGAAGCAAACTTAGCTTAAGTTATAGCTTGGATTTTTTAATACTTTTTATTAAATTTTCAAAAATTCACATAGCTTGTTCGTTAAAAAGTAGTAATAGGTATAAAAGACATGACACCACAACTAGTTTTTTGTAAGTTTGTGGTGTTTTTCATGTGTTTCCTGGCACCCAAAACAACAACAAATAATACTTCCAATCAGTCTCTATCACCTTTAAGGTAGTTCTCTTTTTTCATAGGTGTATATATTTAGAAAATTGCTATCTAACTTGTTACAACAAAAAAACAATAAAAAGAGGAAGCAGCCTAGCAACATTGGTGGAGGCAATGTGCCTCCTGCCCCTTCCCTCATCCCTCCTATTTTTTCCTATGATGGTTTGCCATCTCCTTTACAAACCAAAAACAAAAAATAACACAAACAACAAAGATAAATTGTATCTTGTTGTATGACACTAAGAAATGTAGAGGAATACTCATTATTATAATATGGGTATTAAAAAGTTGAACATGACAAATAATAGATATAAAATGCTGTATATTTAACAAATGACACATATAAATACACTCAGAACATTTAAATTTGTTGAAACAAAGAAAAAAAATTCATTTTACAAATTACTTTTAAATTTAATTTAATTATAAGAAAATTTTAGCTTAAATTGTATCTTAGATTTTTTTTTATTTTAATATTTTTTATTAGATATTCAAAAATTCACATAACTTATGGATTGAAATCTAGCAAAAAGTATAAAAAATAAGACTCTACAATTACTTTCTCCTAAGTTTTTGGTGTTATATTTCTTGGCATCCAAAATACCAACAAATAATACTTTTAAGTTAGTCTCCATCTCCTTAATGGTAATTCTTTCATTTTGCTATTTGTTTTTATTTTCTATAAATGTATATATTTAAAAAATCAATAAGTAACTTATTACAACAAATAATAACAAAAAGAAGAAGTGGCCTAGCCACATTGGTGGAGGCAATGTGCCCCTTATCCCTTCCTTGAACCCTCCCTTTTCCCCTTTAATGGTTTGCCATCTCCTCTACAAACCAAAAACAAAAAAAAAGAAAAAAAAGCAACAAAGAGAAATTGTTTGCTATTGTATGACATTAATAAATGTGGAGCAATACTTCAAAATATAATAAGGTCATTTTGAAAGTCAAAGATGGGAAATAGTAGTTACTTTGTTGTTCCCACAACTTTGTATGGGTTGTAATTGTTGTCAACTAGGTTTAAGTGTGCAAGAAAGTAAAGTCACATGGAAGGGTAAGAAGGTAAATCCACGCGTAAGGGCAAGAACATAAATCTGCCACGTAAGCCATATTAGGGTTTCATGGAAGAGATATATAAAGACCTTGGAAGACAAAAATAGGAAGGGCCAACACAATTGCATACACGGCAAGAAGAGAGTGAGTCGGCAATATTGGGTATTCAGCAAAACCTAAACAACTGACCAATCAAAGAGAACACCAAACCCTACACAGGAGAACACCACCGGTAAGGACGAAGAGAGTGAACAGTGACGTCAAGAGAATAGTAACCACACAGTGAAGCCGTTGGATGAAGAGAGAGAAAATGCTTGGAAGAGAGAGAAAGGCCGTCGTCGGAGATAGGAGAGAAACGGACATAATGGCGAGACGGTCGGTGAGGAGACAGCACGGCACACGGCAACCCTACACCATCAGTAGAAAAGAGAGACGATCGAAATGGCTGGTGAAGGGGGGCAACGGCAGAATGATACGGAAGAGAGAGAGAACCATCGGCAAAAACAAAACCGTCAAGAGAGAGAAAGAGTTGACGGGAAGGAGAGAAAAAGAAACCTGATAGCCAGAACAGAGGAGTCGACGAGAAGGAGAGAAAGAAAACCCGGTTCGGCCAACCAAGTGAGCCAACGGCAGAATAAGGGAAGAGAGAGAAAAGAAGGAGAAAAATCATACACAGCCAAATCGAAGACCGTCGACAGGAAGAAGAGTGACGGCTAGACAGGGCTGGACGGCAGGACAAAGAAAAGCAGACCATCGGCAGAAAAGGAAGGAAATCCAACCAAGTGGGTGAACGGAAAAGGGAAATCCGGTGAAGAGAGAGAAATTCGGCGAGAAGAGAGAGAAATTCGGCGGTAGGAGAGAGAAATTCGGCTGGACGGTGAGAGAGAAACGGACAAGCGAGCCGTGAGACAGTAAGATTGTGAGACAAGGAGACGGGTGAGACTGTAAAACGGTGAAAGCAGGAATTGTGTGAGACAACGTAAAGAAGGAATTTGGCAAAGCATTGAACTCAACGTATTTCCAGACTTCTTCAAGAGAGGTTAGAGAGCGTTGCGGTGAACTTCTAAGTAGCAGTGGAGCAGCCTTTCAATTCAACAAAGGCAAGACAAGTTAGAAGAAGGGTAGACACAGTAAGTGACACTCTTTGTATTGTGCTTGCTTAGTAATTGCAATAGTGAAAGGAGTAGAGAATTAAAGACATCCATTGTAACCTGAATTCTCAAGTATAGTGGATAGTCTCAGTAAGGGAGAGTCCCTACCACCGTGGATGTACGTCACGTTGACGGAACCACGTAAATCTCGTGTGTCCTTAATTTGCTTTACGTTCTGTGCTTTGAATTGAGTTGTGAACGTAGCTAAAGTATTAGCCAACCCATAACCTAACGAAGACCTAAACAAGAACATCCGTATTGTCTACTAGGCAAGGTGTCTGAAAGGTGACTTTGGGGACTATTGTGATTAGTAGGTAGCAATAGATCTACCTTAGTCGAGTCTGAGAAAGAGTTGGCTTTTAAGAAGAGGTTGAAGTTGTTCACTTACCTGCAAATTGCGAATTGTGGTGATACTGATTCACCCCCCTCTCAGTATCACAAACTAGTAGATCTTAGGGAGAAGTCGGGAACTTCAATTGGTATCAGAGCACAGGTTCACCAGTTTGAAGCTTAACAGCTTGGTGTACTAGTTTGAAGGGATCTAGAAGTTTGACTTGTTCAGCATACTGAGAAATGGAAACCGGTACCAGCACTAGCACCATTTACAGCAAGAAGGTTCCAATCTTCAACGAAACCAGCTATCATATGTGGAGAGCAAGAATGCAAGTGGTATTTGCAACCATAGGCATGAACGTGGTGAAATGCGTACAGGAGGGTTTTGTGGCTCCGGAAGAAGGTAAAGACCCAACCCCAGAGGAGTTAAGGCAATTCGAGATAAATGGGAAGGCCTCAAATGTCATCATTTCAGCATTGACCGATGCTAAGTATGCTAAAGTTATGGACTGCAAATCTGCCAAGGAGATATGGGACAGATTGTAGAAAATCTATGAAGGTGATGGTAGAATGAAGGAGGCTAAGCTTCAAGTGTTCAAGGAGAGATATGAATCTCTTAAAATGCAAAAGAATGAGACAGTCTAAGAGTTCTTCACCAGGGTTATTGACGCTGTAAACGACCTTAGAAGTCATGGGAAGAACAAGAAGGACTCATCGATTGTGAAGAAAATTCTGAGAATTCTACTTGAGAGGTTTGCCTCAAAGGTAGCAGCCATAGAGGAGAGCAGAAATCTCAATTCTATGTCTTTGCATGATCTCCAGTCCAATCTCATTGCATATGAGATGAGGATAAAGTCAGCTTAAAACTCTGCAACAACGAAGGTATCAAAGGAGGCAGCTTTCAAAGCTATGAGACACTTGAAGATAAACAAAGAGGAAGAATCATCCAGTGAGGATGATGATGGTGATAAGGAAGAAAGTGAAGGTGAAGTATTGGCTTACTTCACAAGGAAATTTAAGAAGGGATCTAAGAAAGGAAAAGGACAACTGACCTTGAGATGTTATCGTTGTGGGCAGACTGGACACTTTGCTTCTCAGTGCAAAGTGAAACTTGATGATGAAGATGAGGATGGTGACGATGAGCAGAATTCAAGATGGAGAAGATCATCATTCAAATCAAAGAAGTCTAATAAGAAGATTGCCAACCCACAAAGAAAGACGAGAGGCTCATTCAAGAGTTATGTGAGTCAGACAAAAGAAGCTGATGAGGAGGAAGATGAAGACTCATCAGATGAGTATGTCTTTATGGCATCAGTACAAGGTGGCAGCTTAACCTTTGAAGAGGAAGTGGAAGTTGATGAAGAAGAGCCAGATCTTGAAGCTGAGCTGGAAGCAGCTTCCAAGGAGATAATCAGAAAGGGCAGAACCATAAGAAGGTTGGAGGCCCATATAAAACAAGTTGAAGCAAAGTCTGAGGAAGCTGAAAGTCAAAACGGTGAAATAAGGACTGAGCATATTGATTTGAAGAGAAGATTTGAGGAACATATCAAAATATGTGAAGACTTTACAGTAGAGCTTGGCTCAAGGGCTTCAAAAATTGAAGAAATGGAGAAAGAGTTGCTGAAACTTCAGCAACAACTCAAAAGCAACAAAGAGAACTTACAGAAACTTGAAATGATAGGAGAAACAAGTTCTGGAAAAGGAGAGAAGAATGTAGAGAAAGTGCAGCAATCTGAGGCTGCATTGGCTAAAGAAAATGAGAATGTGCCATAGAAGTTGAAAGAGAAGGTTGTGACTCAGAAGAAGATAGCTGAGAATAAAGAAGATCTGAAGAAGCAACCTAGGGTGGCAAACAAGAAGGTGACTGAAATGAAAGTCACACAAGCAAAGAAGCCAGCTACTTTGCGTACATAGCAAGTGATGAACAAAAGAAGACAAGCTGTGGTCAGACCCAAGAAGAGGCAATTTCAAGGTCATTGCCTTTATTGTGGAGTTTGGGGTCATAAGGCGAGTAAATGTTGGTGGAAAAGGCCAGTATATGTCTCTAACTTGAGAAGATACGATGCTGCATACAGGGGGAGACAATACAGAATTCAGAAGAGAACACCTGTCGTGAGTTCTTGCACATACTGTAAAAGGCAAGGACACACTAACAAGGAGTGTTGGTGGAAGCCCAAACTAGTGGTTTCAGAGAACAAGTTTGCTGTATTAGCAGACTTGGAGCAGTGTGAAAGGTGTGGGCAGGATGGCCATAATGCCAAGAGATGCATGACACTTCTCCCTGAGCAAGAGAAGGCACTCAATGGCACAGTGAAAACAAGCGGTGCAGTCAAAGCTGAGAAAAAAGAGAAAGCTATCTTCCAACCAGTTCAAAAGAAGGAATATAAAGCTAAAAGGGAGGTGGCTAATATAGCTGAAATTGCACTTAAAGCTAACTACAAGGATAAGCAGTGGATCCTTGACAGTGGATGCACTTCACATATAACGGGAGACAAGAGTAAATTGTCAAAGCTAAACAAGTCAAGAGAAGGCAGAGTTAAGTTTGGCAATGATGATTCACTCAACATTAGTGGTCAGGGGTCAGTAAACATTGGAAGAGGAAAGCTGAAAGATGTTCTGCATGTTGAAGGACTCATATATAATCTAGCATCTGTCAGCAAACTATGCAATGAAGACCATAAGGTAATATTCACAAAAACAGGTTGCCAGGTAAAGAGTAAAAAACGCAATACTGTTGCAGTTGGGAAGAGAATAGCTGGAAATTTGTATGTGATTGATGAAGAAAGAGATCCTATTGCAACTAAGATTATGCAAGAAAGAAAGCCAAAGAAAATGTGGACCAGCGCTCATCAAGAAAATCATATCACAGGTGACCCATCAGCAGGAGTTATAACAAGAAGAAGAATGGTGGGAGCTACTGCTCTACTCTCACAAGTTGAACCTAAATCTGTTGAAGAGGCTATTCAAGACCAAGCCTGGGTCAAAGCTATCAATGAGGAGCTGGATCAAATTGAGAAGAATGGTACATGGGAGCTAGTTGCAAGACCCACTAATAAGAAGTTGTTTGAAAAGCACAGATTGAGTCTATCTGTGCAAATGCCTCCTCAAGCCTGAAGTTCAGGTAAATCCTCCATCTCTACTTTGCAAGTTTTTCAAATTTGTAATTGGTTGGCAAAGGGGGAGAGAAGCAACAGTGCAGGGGGAGCTGTTAAGAAAGGGGGAGTGCATATTTAGGGGGAGTTGAAACTGTTGCATAGTGGCTTTTGTTATGAGTGTTGCCAACAATTACAAAGGGGGAGATTGTTGTTCCCACACCCTTGTATGAGTTGTAATTGTTGTCAACTAGGTTTAAGTGTGCAAGAAAGTAAAGCCACATGGAAGGGTAAGAAGGTAAATCCACGCGTAAGGGCAAGAACGTAAATCCGCCACGTAAGCCATATTAGGGTTTCATGGAAGAGATATATAAAGACCTTGGAAGACAAAAATAGGAAGGGCCAACACAATTGCATACACGGCAAGAAGAGAGTGAGTCGGCAATATTGGGTATTCAGCAAAACCTAAACAACCGACCAATCAAAGTGAACACCAAACCCTACACAGGAGAACACCACCGGTAAGGACGAAGAGAGTGAACAGTGTCGTCGAGTGAACAGTAACCACACAATGAAGCCGTTGGATGAAGAGAGAGAAAATGCTTGGAAGAGAGAGAAAGGTCGTCGTCGGAGATAGGAGAGAAACAAACATAACAGCGAGACAGTCGGCGAGGAGACAGCACGGCACACGGCAACCCTACACCATCAGTAGAAAAGAGAGACGATCAAAACGGCTGGTGAAGGGGGGCGACGATAGAACGATATGGAAGAGAGAGAGAACCATTGGCAAAAACAGAACCGTCAAGAGAGAGAAAGAGTTGACGGGAAGGAGAGAAAAAGAAACCTGACGGCCAGAACAGAGGAGTCGGCGGGAAGGAGAGAAAGAAAACCCAGTTCGGCCAACCAAGTGAGCCGACGGCAGAACAAGGGAAGAGAGAGAAAAGAAGGAGAAAAATCATACACGGCCAAATCAGAGGCCATCGGCAGGAAGAAGAGTGACGGCTAGATAGGGCTGGATGGCAGGACGAAGAAAAGCAGACCATCGGCAAAAAAGGAAGGAAATCCGGCCAAGTGGGTGAACGGAAAAGAGAAATCAGGTGAAGAGAGAGAAATCCGGTGAAGAGAGAGAAATCCGACGAGAAGAGAGAGAAATCCGGCGGTAGGAGAGAGAAATTCGGCTGGACGGTGAGAGAGAAATGGACAGGTGAGCCGTGAGATAGTAAGATTGTGAGACAAGGAGACGGGTGAGATCGTAAAATGGTGAAAGCAGGAATTGTGTGAGACAACGTAGAGAAGGAATTCGGCGAAGCATTGAACTCAACATATTTCCAGACTTCTTCAAAAGAGATTAGAGAGTGTTGCGGTGAACTTCTAAGTGGTAGTGGAGCAGCCTTCAATTTAACAGAGGCAAGACAAGTTAAAAGAAGGGTAGACACAGTAAGTGACACTCTTTGTATTGTGCTTACTTAGTAATTGCAATAGTGAGAGGAGTAGAGAATTAAAGACATCCATTGTAACCTAAATTCTCAAGTATAGTGGATAATCTCGATAAGGGAGAGTCCCTACCACCGTGGATGTACGTCACGTTGACGGAACCATGTAAATCTCGTGTGTCCTTAATTTGCTTTACGTTCTGTGCTTTGAATTGAGTTGTGAACGCAGCTAAAGTATCAGCCAACCCATAACCTAACGAAGACCTAAACGAGAACATCCGTATTGTCTGCTAGGCAAGGTGTCTGAAAGGTGACTTTGGGGACTATTGTGATTAGTAGGTAGCAATAGATCTACCTTAGTCGAGTCTGAGAAAGAGTTGGCTTTTAAGAAGAGGTTGAAGTTGTTCACTTACCTGCGAATTGCAAATTGTGGTGATACTGATTCACCCCCCTCTCAGTATCACAAACTAGTAAATCTTAGGGAAAAGTCGGGAACTTCATACTTAAATGCTTTATACACAATAAATCACACTTATACATACACAAGACTTTCAAAATTGGTGAAACGAAGAAACAAAGTTCATTTTACTAACTATTTTTTTTAATTTAAATTAACTAAAAAGCAAACTTAGCTTAAACTATATTATAAATTATTTTTTATTTTAATGCTTTTTTAATTAATATTCAAAAATTCATGCAACTTATGGGTTGACAACTATTAATAATTAAAAAAGTGAGGACTCCACTATCACTTTCTCATAAGTTTACAATTTTTACTTGTGTTTCTTAGCATCTAAAAATCCAACAAATAATACTTTAAGTAAGTCTTCATTTACTTTAAGGTAGTTCTCTCATTTTTCTATTTGTTATTGATTTTCATAAATGTCTATATTTACAAAATTGCTTAGTAACTTATTACAACAAATAACAATAAAAAGAGGAAGTGGCCTAGCCGTGTTAGAGGTGGCAATGTGCCTCCTACCCCTCCCTCACCCCTCCTATTTTCCTTAGGATTGTTTGCCATCTCCTTTACAAATACAAAAAAAAAAAGAGTAAATACAATAAAAAAAATTATATCTTATTGTATGACTATAAGAAATGTGGTTGAATACTCTTAATTATAATATGGATAATTTAAAAGTCAAATGTAGGAAATAATAGTTACAAAATGCTTTATACACAACAAATCACACATATAAACATGTGTAAAACTTTTAAAACTAGTGAAATGGAGAAAAAAAAAAAAGGTTCATTCAACAAATTATTTTTTAATTTAAATTAACTATAAAAGTAAACTTAGCTTAAACTATATCTTAGATTTTTTTTTTCTCATTTTAATACTTTTTATTAAATATTCAAAAATTCATATAGCTTGTCCTAGTAGCAAGTATAAAGGAAAGGACTCAACAATCACTTTTTGGTAAATTTATGGTGTATTCCTTGTGTTTCTTGACATAACAAATTTTAAGAAATATTACTTTAAGTCAATCTGTATCTCCTTTCAAGTAGTTCTCTCATTTTGCTATTTGATTTTATTTTTCACAAATATATACATTCAAAAAATTACTATGTGACTTGTTACAACAAGTTAACAAGTTATATAGAAAAGAGGAAGTAGCCTAACCACATTGGTGGAAGCAATGTGCCCCCTACCACTTCCCTCATCCCTCTCATTTCCCCTACAATGGTTTGCCATCTCCCTTATAGACCAAACAAAAACAAAAAACCATAAACAACAAACAGAAATTGTATCTTGTTGTATGACATAAGGAAATGTGGGGCAATACTCTTAATTATAACATGGGTATTTTAAAAGTTGTAGGAAATAATAGTGACAAAATGTTATATACTTAACAAATTAAACATATACACATAAACAAAAGTTTCAAAACTTGTAAAATGAAGAAAAAAAAAGTTTATTTAACAAACTATTTTTAAAAAAATTTAAATTAACTATAAAAGCAAATTTAGCTTAAATATATCGTAGATTTTTTTTATTTTAATACCTTTCATTAAATATTCAAAAATTCATTTAGCTTGTGGATTGAAAGCTAGTAATATTATAAAAGACAAGACTCCACATTCACTTTCTCATAAGTTTATGGTGTTTTTCTTATTTTTTTGGCATTTAAAATACCAACAAATAATACTTTAAGTTAGTCTTCATCTCCTTTTAGGTAGTTCTTTCATTTTGCTTTTTCTTTTTTCTTGTCTTTAACATATGTATATATTTAGAAAGTCTGTAAGTAACTTGTTACAATAAATAACAAAAAAGGAAGCGATTCGGCCATTTTAGTGGAGGCAGTGTGCTTGTTGGTCATTCCTTCACCCCTCCTATTTCCCTTGTGATGGTTTGTTTGTCATCTCCTTTATAGATTAAAAAAAGAAAAACAAGAAAAAGAAAAAAAGAAATTGTTTCTTCTTATATGACACTAAGAAATGTAGAGCAATACTTTCAATTATAGTAAGGGTATTTTAAAAGTCAAATGTGGGAAATAGTAGTTACAAAATGGTTTATACTTAACAAATCACACATATGCATATACACAAAACTTTCAAAACTAGTGAAATGAAGAAAATAAAAAGTTCATTTAACTAACTTTTCTTTTTAATTTAAATTTACCATATAAGCTAACTAAGCTTAAACTAAGTCTTAGATTATTTATTTTAATACTTTTTATTAAATATTTAGAAATTGATGTAGCTTGTAAGTTGAAACCTAGTAATAAGTATAAAAGACAAGACCCCATAGTTACTTTCTCTTATATTTGTGGTGTTTTTGTTGTGTTTCTTGTCTTCCAAAATACCAACAAATAATATTTTAAGTCAATCTCCATCTTGTTTAAGGTTGTTCTCTCATTTTGCTATTTGTTTTTGTGTTTCATAAATGTCTATATTTAGAAAATTGGTAAGTAACTTTTTACAACAACTAGCAACAAAAAGAGGAAGTAGCCTAGCCATGTTAGTGGAGGCAATGTGCTCCTTGCCCCTTTCCTCACCCATCTCATTTCAGTTGTGATGGTTTGTCATCTCCTTTATAGACCAAAAAAGGAAGAAAAAAAACTCAAAAACAACAAAAAGAAATTGTTTCACGTTGTATGACACTAAGAAATGTGGAGCAATACTCTTAATTATAATACAGGCATTTTAAAAGTTGAACATGGGAAGTAAGAGTATCAAAATGCTTTATACTTCATAAATCACACATATACACATAGACACATGCACAAAACCCTTAAAACTAGTGAAATGAAAAAATAAAGTTCATTTAACTAACAATTTTTTTAATTGAAATTAATGATAAAGGCAAATTTAGCTTAAACTATGTCTTAGATTATTTTTTTAATACTTTTTTATCAATTATACAAAAATTCACACAACTTATGGGTTGAAACCAAGTAATAAGTATAAAAGACAAGACTCCACAGTCACTTTCTTGTAAGTTTATGGTTTTTTCTTGGTGTTTCTTGGCATCTAAAATACTAACAAATAATTCCTTAAGTTGGTTTTCATCTCCTTTAAGGTATTTCTCTCCTACTTTATTTTTTTTTTACAAATATATATATTTTCAAATTTGATGAGTAATTTGTTACAACAAATAACAACAAAGAGAGGAAGTGGCCAAGTTGTGTAGGTGGAAGCAATGTTTCTTTACTTAAGGAGTTGAGGCTTGAACCCTTACCCCCTTCCTCACTCCCCCCCTTTCTCCTACGATGGTTTGCCATCTCCTTTACAAACCATAAAAATAAGAAAATCAAAAGAGAGAAATTGTATCTAGTTGTATGACACTAAGAAATGTGGCATAACAATCTTAATTATAATAGGCATATTTTAAAAGCTGAATGCTGGAAATAATGGTTATGAAATGCTTTATGCACAATAAATCATACAAAACTTTCGAGGCTAATGGGACAAATAAAAAGTTTATCATATAGGAGAAAGTTCTATAGATATATTTAGGGAATACAATTTGATTATTCCTAAATAAGCAATAATATGATAATTTGATTAATCATAAACATTTATTAAAAAAAGAGTTACATTAGTAAGAATTCTTACCTATTTTAAGATATATACTAATAATAATTACATGAAATGTAAGGTTCATTATGAATTTATGACTATCTTTATCACTTTCTTTTTCTTCTTCTTAATCTTGTTTAACTACATGTTTTTCTTTGGTGACTTAAGATTCCCCTATATTGTAAATCTAAGAAATTCAATTTTATGATAAATTACAATAGAATAAAATGAAAGGGAGAGAGAGACCTCCAAGCAATAACCAAGGATTGATCATTGACAACAGCATGTGCATCAATATCACGATTCAGATGATACCATAATATCAAGCATCACCCAATTTCCATAGCCTATGAGCCCTTAGCCTTAAGAATCAATGATGAACCTTTCTATTTGATAGCTTAGAGAAGAAAATTCCTTCTCCATTTTTCTATTCTTGAGTATATTTTTTTTGTCTTCATTACATTTATTTCCTTTATACAAACTTTAAGGATTAAGTTAATCTTTGTTTTTAGAGGTTAGAATGAGTTATTACTCCTCTCAATTACTCCCTTTTCTTTTTAATTTATTTTTCTTATTAGGTTAGGTCAGATTGAAAGGATGAAGCCATCATGGGCAGCTTAATTAGACCCATAAACTAACATCTCACTTGCACATAATAGGTTGAAACAAACACAATCAATGCTTAAAGATTCTCAATACTTGATATCTCTTTGGCTAAGTTAGACCCACTTATCATTATATATATTCTTAATAATGATTTATTCATTTTGAATAAAAATAACTAGTATACTAATGAATACATATGGTAAATGTTAAACAACAATAGTCTTTCTTTTACACTTATGTTCCTTAACTACAATCTAACCACTTTTATAGATATAATTAGAAAGGTTAAATCAATCATGACTGTAACAAATACACTAAAGTAGTAGCCATTGAATTATATCCTTAAAATAAGTTCAAAAGTTACATAAGGCAACATTTGAGGTATATAATACCTTAAGAGACTTATACAATGAAGAAGGGGTTAATTCTTCCATTTCTCATATTCATCACTCAACACGCATGGTATGAAACTCATGTTATGATGATCATTCTCATCTAGAGTATATGTCATTTTATTTCTTTTTTTCATAACTTCATTATAAAGATTTTAATTTAATCACTATTAAGTGTCTAAATTGAGTTCTCTGTGCAACCCCTCAGTCTTAAGTGTCCAATTGAGATCTCATGTCTAGTTTTCAATAGGTTACATAGAGAGTAAGATTTTATATCAACTTTTACCCAACAAGCCTCATATTGATCTTCTTAAGCAACCATTTTCATATTATAAACTCTCATACATCACAAAAATTTCTTAAAACCAAGCTATTACTTGTATTGCAATAAAGCAAGTCATAAAGTTTGTCTTCATGATCAAATAAGCTCCATAGTATTACTTCTTGCTACCATATGAGATAGTGACACACATAATAAGAACAAATATTTCAATATTGATTTACATTTATCAATAGATCTCAATCTAGTGACATTGACAATAGCCAACCATCCATATTATTGCAATTCAATTACTTCACTAGACCATTCAATTGGTAAGAGCAATGAGTGATGTGTAAAAAGGGCAAAAATGTAGTTAACATGAGTTGATGACTTGTGCAATGTGACTTAACCCATGCTACAAGCCCTTGCCTTGGTTGCTAGACCATTATTAGACTCAAATAGTGATAGCCCAAGCCCAATGCCTATGTGCCAATAACCCATTGATCTCATAGCTAATTCACATAGCATCCATTAACCACAAGTCCCTATAGCATCATCTTGAACTTAAGTTCATGTGTTGATGTTGGTTAACATTAGTGATAGACACATATTACCCCTTAAAGACCATTAGAGAATTTAGTCATTTAGTAAGAGAAGACATTAATGTGCCTGAGCCATCACTCAACTACCAATAGCATGCTAGCATGTTGTCATCACCCATAGTCATGTTGCTAGTGCACACTTTTGCAAACTAGTTGTACACTTCTATTTTAGGTCATTTTTTTAGTCCATCCCCTTATACTTTTTCATTTTATTTCCTTAATAAGCCTCTTTTAATCCCTAAAATAGTTGAGCAATCTCAACTGCTGATCTCTTTGAATAAATCATGACCAATGATGTCACTAAAATTACATTTAAATCTTGTAATTCTAGCATATTCAACTTACAATGCAATTTTCACCTTGAAATGACTAAATTAGATTGAGCTATAAACACAAAAATTGTTGTCTTATGTCTGATCTTTTCATAGGTTCAAGAATCACATCAATCTGACTTCAAATCCTATTTTTTTCTAAGCAATTCAAATGGTTAACTATTGGAACTTGATTGAGATGTCTTGTAAATTAATTTCCTTTGGCTCCTTACCCTTTTTGTTCTCTAATTCATGTTTTACTCTTTGAGAGTCACTTTTAAAAACAATTACCTAGAAAACACTCACTAAACATATCATTTAACCAATTTAATAGATAACAAAGCATAAATTGTAGGAAATAAAACATAAATAATGTCATAAATATGATGTTATCATGATTTCAAGGTTTTATAGGTTAATTGCTTAGGAAAGTGTCCCCACTTGTTAATTTTGTTCTCCATGTTCACATGCTTTTGAACATTTGACTTATCCCCATACTTTCCCACTTGGATGGCACAATTAGCCTAGTCCAAGATGCCTACATGTGTCATATGTTCTTGACTAGCAACACCTCCCTCTTTTGCCATCTTTAAGGAGTCTCTAGAGACCTTATTAGCACATTTGTTACCAACACAATACATGCCTAAATTAGTAGGAATAACCACCCATGATCTCCCTATTTTTGTGGGGCTTGAGGTCATTAATAGATTAATGCCAACTTCCAGTTAATTACCCTATGATGCATGCCCACCTCATGTGTGGAAGTGGGTTTGTACATCATTGGCCCAAGTTTGTATTGGTTATTGATTTAATTAGTTGTAATAGTGTTATTAGGTATATTTATCAAGTAGGTTACTTAAAGGCATCCTAATTGCATAAATAACATTTATATTTGCAAATTTAAATAACAACTCCCCATTTGAATGTTTTTCATGATCTATTCCATTAGATTATAGTAACAAGTGTCATTTTAGAGTAACCTAGACCCCATATTTAGTAAGCCATATTTTACTAATTTAACCATTTGAAAATTGCAAAATCTAGACAATAATTCTAGATGTTATGTAATCAGATGCAATTGAGTGAAAAACCAAATTGCATGACATATTTGGTAACTCATTGAATGTTGGTTACTCTATTTAATTGCATAACCATATTTGGTTGTAATTTACGCATTTGCGTGCTAGATGAATTAAGTTCTCAAGCTTTTATGCCAAATTTAATTTTAGCCCATTAAAATAGGATCTATTTTCCAAACAAGTTAAGAATTTGAAACTTTATGTTGACTACATTAATCAAATCTTGAATGTTAAGTGGTTTATCTGGACAATCATTCTCAATAAAAGTACTTAGTCAAAATTTGAATAGTTACCTATTGTTGTTTTTAATTCTAATTTTTATTTAAATTTACGGATCACTTTTTATATGTTGTATGACAATATTTAAATTGCAATTTTCTTGAGGTTGCATAATGGTTTCTATTGCATAAATTATGTGGTTAATCCAAATTTGCTACTTAATAAACTTAAATTGAATGAGTTTTTGCAATGACATTTTTGAAATTACTTTAAAACATTTGTTTTGACATGTTATTTCATGAAAATTGTGTGAATATCATTCTAAAACATCCATGCTATAACTAGTAAAATTTCAAAGAATTATTTGAAATAAGGTTACTCTAACCCTATAAATATGTAATTTTTTCACAGGCAAATGATGTTTGAGATTGTAATTTACTATTTGCAATTTTTTACTATCAATGGTTGCTTTAAAGATGAATACATTTAACTATGGAGCTTGTGAATTCAGTATCCTTTTTACATGCATCTTGATTGAGCATTAGTAATTAAAGTAGAATAAGTAATGATTGATTAAATTCACCAAAAGTAACTTGTGGAAGATGACTATTTGAATTGATTAAATCTAATTTACAATCTTTTCATTTGGTTAAAGTTGAATCTACATTGGATCTCACCTAAATTGCTCCATCTATCCTCCTAAGGAGAAGTTTGGTTTCAAACCTTAGTTTGAATAGGAGAACTATGCTATGCTAATGGGCATTTAAATATGATCTAACTCTAAATTTATAAAACAAGTGTATTTGGATACTTAAACAAACGTCATTATTCAAATTAAAAAATGTTAAGTCATTTTATTGATATAGTTATGCAAACTATTTTATTAAATCTAAAATAACCATGGTGTAACCACATTAAATTGGGGGTGACGTTTACAGAGTAGTTAGGTCAAACTATATTACTTTGTTTCATGGATAGAAATTACCCTTGATTGTTTTTATTCAATAATCACTAATATGTTGTTTACAATCATAACATTGGAGATTGAAATCAATTACTTGTTTTGAAAATAATCAAAAGTATCTTTAGTGTTCTACTATCACATTAAGTTTTCGCATCCATATTCAAATAAGACCTTACATTCATGTTTAAGTAATAGCTACCAAAATTGTCATTTTTTATTTTAAATTTGAATAACATTTAGTCATGTTGTCATTTGGTAACTAAATATGGCAAAAACCTATTTTACAAAAATTGAAAAAATTGCATATTGCATTATTCAAATTCACTAATATGTAAGGGATTTTAATACAAAAACTTATATTTTAGTAGTTACTTAAGTCAAACTTATTGTAATTCAAATTTACAATCTTTTATTATAATTTTTGTGATTTCAATAAAAGGCTTGTAGGGTCTTTAATACAACTAATAGTAATAGGTTTGTTGGTTCCAAAGCCTTGACTTCACCAACCTAATATCATGGCAATTCAACTTACAAATATTGGTAATGCACTCAACATTTGCATCTAGAGGGTTAGTAAAAGATGAAGTTAATGTAATAATGTTTGAGTAATTAGCTTGGAATGAGGTTAGTTTAATTGCATGTATTCATCATTACAATCAAGAAAATGCATTCCTTGGTTGGTAATTGGTACACAATATGGAATCTCATTAGGCAATTGCTTTTGGAGTAATCAACATCAATATTACTTCAAAGTAAAATAAGTCACATTTCAATAAGAACCAATAGGTTTAAGTAATTGAAATTTAAATAAAAGATTTTTGAATACAAAAAGTAAATTTGGTAACCTAGGTCACTAGTA
Source organism: Rhizophora apiculata (assembly GCA_037832385.1). NCBI lineage: Eukaryota > Viridiplantae > Streptophyta > Magnoliopsida > Malpighiales > Rhizophoraceae > Rhizophora > Rhizophora apiculata. Next base: position 8,325,989 of record CM075439.1, on the reverse strand, counting down.
ACCTTTAGAATTCAACCTAATTCCATGTGATTAGGCCAAAGTTTATAAAAGATATAAATAACATTAAGATACTCAACATTTACAATTCAAAAATGTCCTTTTATTGAAAATGAAATTACTACAATCATTCCCCCTAAAGGTTAAATGTTATCAACAAATTAACTTAACAAGTTAATCTAGATTTATCCAAATGCTTACTTAAAATATGTGTTCAACATTTGAGGTTTTTATGTTAGCATTTGATGATATCCTTTTGCTTAATAGTCTAAAGACTTCATTTGTATTTTCTATTGTAAATTTGGTTTATAATTGAGATTTAGTATAATTGTTAACTCTCTAAATGAATTATGATAACCAAACATATAAACCAAATTAGTCATATAAATTACTAATTTTGTTGAAATAGGTTGACATTTGGATTCTAATCACAAAAGCTGAATCTTGGCTTGTAATTGGGATGCATAAACAACATACTAGTTTTCTAAAAATTTTAGTAGTCCATTATTTGTTAATTGACCTACAATGCATGAAGAATAGACTATCAAATTTTATAACTATTTTATTTTTTAGTGAATTTGAATAACCTTCTACTAAAATTGTAAAAATTATAGTAAAAGATTTTATATTTGAATAACATTTAAATTGATTTATATAATTACTAAAATTTAGGGTTTTGTATTAAAAAATGTCATTAATGTTGAATAACCTAATATTTAAATTACGTAAAAAAATATTAAATTTAAATAACAATTATATTAGATAATACAATTACTCAATTTGGTCATTTTTTTATTCAAATGGAGTCTATTTTACCTTTTTGGTAAATATAGAGTAATTTTTTACAAAAAATTGTAGAAGTTACAATAAAAGACTATAAATTTAAACAACATTTGATTTGATTTAAGTAGCTACTAAAATTTAGAGTTTTATATTACAAAATGTCACTTTTTACTTTTCATGAATATTAACTAACCTATTACTTAAATTGTATAAATAATATAAAAATAATTTAATCAAAGAATGAATACCAATATTGGTTACTAATGTCTTATTCTCAACCAATTAATTAGATTACTCAAATTAAGAAGTTAAATTTGCCACTAACAATACCCCATTACATACCTAAGTCATCTATTAAGGATTCTGCCCATCACTCAGTAAAAATTATAATTCAGTGTGGCAACTTCAACTTGTCTACTACATATATTGAGACCTACCTTGATGATTGAAAAATTAGAGATGTCTAAAATCAATCCATTTATCAAGCAAGATTCCAAATTACATCCTAAATAGATAACCAATGTAATCGGCAAAGATAATAACATAGTGACCTAGATTTGTATGCTAGGATGTCCTTGGGTTACAAATGGAAATGAGGGCATCCAATTTAAGTATCTTGTGCAAATGGTGTATAACCTTATTGAAATTGCATTCCAAAAAGTAGTTCTTGTTCTAAATTTATTTTAATAAACCAACTATTCAAACCTAGGGTTATTCAAATTAGTAACTAATGATTGTGTAGGTTGAAAATTTGGTCCATTAAATTTGGAACAAATTTTAAAAATTATAGTAAATAGGCCAAAAAATAAATTTTAAACTGGAGTAAATGAGTAACGAGTTAGATTAAGTAGTAGCCAATCAACTCAAGTAGGTTTTCTTTGATTTTTGCATAGATATTTAAAATTAACCTTTCAAATAAAATAGATTGTATTAATAAGTAATGACTTAGTTTGGCCATGCAAATAGGGTCATTGAATTACAATGGGTCAATCTAGGTTGGTAATGTTTTCATTGCAATATGGGGTTAATGAATTTGAATAACCCTATCATTTAAATTCACAATTTAAATCAAACAACCAAGTGATTCTAAACTTTTTAATTCAAATTGTAATTCAAGAAAAGATTACAATTTTTTTTTTTAACTCTATGTCTACATTATAGTAATAAAATGTCATTTTTTATTCAAGACATTCCAAACTCCAAATTCTCTAATACCATATTCAAGACATTTTTTAACTTTATGTTTAGATTTTAGTAGCTACAATGGTATACAATTGTTAATTTGAATGTTGTTATTCAACATTGAACCCAGGGTCAAATTCAAGTTTGTTTGGGTATTGAAATCAGATCGAATGATCAACATTTTAGGCTCAATGAATAACATTTAGAGTAATGGTGATTTATCAATGTTGTCTATATTAAATAATGTTATTAAATTTAAAATTATTATTAACATATTACCATTAAAAACCATGTAAAATATATTACCATGGTTGCATTATGCTTAAATTCCTTAAACGACATTGGATAAAATCATGTAGCAAATTTGTTATATTTATTGAGTAGATAATTATTTTAATAAAATAATCAATTATTAATTTTTAATATTAAATTCATGTGGCATTATGTTAATAGCACTCTTTGTAAAATCAACTCTTATTCACATTATATCTTGTTAGATGATCAAGAATAAGGTATTTATTATTTTTATAGCCTTGACAACAATTACCAAAAATTTGGCACTGTGAAAGTGTTTTCTATCTATTTTATGCATTACAATTTTATTCATAGTTTTATTAAATTGATTGTGGTGATCATATTCCCTTTTATGTTTGATGTACTTAACCTAACATATTCAAAACATTATTAAACCTTTTATTGAATCCACATTTATAAAGTTAATAATAAAAATAGTTTGCAAAAAGTGCATTATCTCAATGTGCATTATTCTATAAACATCAATTTATAGAATATTATTTTAAATCAATGGTTACATCAAATATTAGTATGTTGGTTATACTATTATGTTGACTTTTTTGTTGAATTAATTAACAAAATATTTAATATGTTAAATATTAGGTTAATGTTAATGTTTATTATGTTAATGAATATTTACTTTTAATTATTTTTATTACCAAAAATGTCCTTTGATTATATCATTAGCTTTGAATGAATGACTCATAACAAAAAGGTCCAAATTCGTACTTACTTGATTTAAAAATAATCAAAAGCACTTATGGTGTTCTTACCATTGCAATATGTTTTTGTGTTTGTATTCAAATATGGTCTTACATTCATGTTTAAGTAACAACTACCAAAAATGTCATTTATAGATTAACCAAATGATTTCTAAATCTTAATCATGGTAAGATGGTATAATTCAAAATGGTCACATGTACTAGCTTGATGATGTAACAGGTAAATGCTTTTAGTATCTTAAATCACATAAGTATTTCAATTGAACCAATTAAACCCTCTATTACTAAAATTAAGAGTAGAACACCAACATTGGATTGAATACTTGAATAACCCAAGAACATTTCAAATAATTTGAAATGTATTTATTCAAACTTATATAATGATTAACCTATGTGAAAAAAATGAATATCCATTCAATCCCAATCAAAAAATACTTATTTTATACCTTTTACTTAATTAAGTAGTTTTTAATGACTACATTTGTTTACCAATTAAGAGGGTTTTCATGAATGTTGAAGTCTTTATGGACATTTGATCATTTACCATTACTTTGGTCTAGCAATTAATTTTATGTAGTTCATGGGCTATACTTGAATTTAAGGTCAGGGTTATTGAAAATCAATAGATACTTTATTCATATCCAATTTGAATAAAGTCCATCAATATATTAGGTAAGATGTCCTTTCTTAAAATTACATTTGGTCCTTACTACATTGAGCTATTATCAAATGCCATTTTATACTGATAGTTAACTGTTATTCAAATATTTAGGTTACCTAATCGATAATATCATAACATACACACTCAACTTGCAATATTAGATGGGACTCAATGAAACACTAATGGAATCAATCAACATTAATTTTAGTTTAAATATACGATCATCCAAGCTGCATAAATTAAACTAAATGTTGACTTTATCATTTTATCAAACCAAGGTTCTAGAGTTTCAGTGGTCCTTAAATCAACATTCAAGTTAAATCTACAATTCTAATATAATAATGGTAGTCAAACATGAATGTTATTGTAAATTAGTATAAAGAATAACATTCGACTAGTTTCAATGAATATTACTTAGAGTAAAATGTCTTTTATTGGTCAGATGGTAGACCTTATCAAATTTGATATAGCATGTCTGAATTACTGTTAATGAATTATGTTATTAAGGTAGTATCATGTTATTAACATCTATCTACATGGTTTGGTTGGTGTAACCAATTTACATTTTAGTAGCTAACCCATGTTCATTCTAGTACCAATTGATGGATAGATCATCAATAAAGAATGCCAATTTAAGTGGGGCATTTTTGCTAAGCAGAAAAAAAAATTATGGGTAACTAAAATTACCTTAAATAAAAATCTTTCATGAATGTTTATATTAACTAACTTATGCAATTACTTAAATTAAGTAAATAACACATCTTGGTTGTTTTGCATAAATTGAACAAGAAAATGTTATTTCTTTAATCTGGCCATTGAAAAAGATTTACGGTAACCAAAATATCAATAATAGGTTGATTATCATTCCCCACCACTCATTAGGTCCCTCTAAATTACAATCTTAAATCAGTTACATGCCAAACTCAACCATTTGAACATCCTAATTACATGTTGTACCTAAATGGGGTATTCAATTGATGCTAGCTTTAGAAAATTATAATTGATTAGGTTATTTAAATTATAATCTTTTATAGGTTAGTAGCCTACAATCTATAGATCAGGCTACATAATTTACTAGATTCTCACATATGAATTTAATTACATATTTGTAGGGATAAATAACATATTGATCATTTTTTGTTCAAGTAAGATCAACATGCCCATCTAAAGGTCATTTTACCAATGGTCCTTGCATATGTCATCTAATTCAAATCAAGATAACCCATTATGAATATAATTGATTATAATAGGTTAAAATGTTTGGTTGAATAACTTTATGTTGTTAGGCCTAAATCCCTAGATCTTTGGTGAGTTTAAAGTCTCCATATAGGTTACTTTATGTAGCTACTTAATTTATGACCTAAACTAGTTACTAAAATGTTGGTTATTTACAATTATTGGTAGAAGAATTTAAATTTGAATAAATTTGGGAATTCAAATTGCTATCAAATGGTTTGATTTAGTACATTAATTATTTAACCCAAGTTTGGTTTACAAAACATATTGAAATAACAATTAATCTATTCCAAATTTTAACTAACTCCAGGTTAGTTATTATAAGTAACACATAAATAGGTTCAAACTCAATCTAGTAAGTGATTGCATTTACTACTTAAATGTCTTAAATATCATTGTTATTTCAATACTGCCAAAATGACATTTAAATAGATCATATTCATTTAGAGCTAGAAATCCTAGGATTTAAGTAACTATCCAATTTAAAAAATGCTTTTTACTTAATAGATTAGAAAATGCAATTATTTAAATCAACCATTTAACATAAATATTGTTTATAGTAAAAAAAAAATGCAATTCTCAAATTTAATGTCTTTTTACGTAATTTCCTTAAGTAGATCATTTTTTATTCTAATAAAATCTATCTTAATTTTTGGTGAATTTAGAATAATTTTTTACTAAAATTATAAAATTATGATAAAACATTGTAAATTTTAATAATATTTGGTTTGATTTAAATAACTATTAAAATCAAGGGCTTGAATAGTAGTTAGAATGGAAATGACTTGAATAAGAGTAGTAAATTAAAATTAATTTGGATTGTTTAATCCACTTGTACCTTATTAGGTTGATGCCTTATGCAATTACTCAAATTGATTCTTGCACATTAGTTAAATTGCCTTATTTTTAGGCATGTAGTAACCTAGGGTTGAAAGAAATTTGGCTTGAGATTTAAATGTCTATGCAAGAATCAATTAAGATGATAGCAAAAAAAATGGTAAATATTGCATTTTACTCAAATGTATGAATGTTTTTGGTTTTTTAATTGGCCTTTATTCTAATATTGGTGTATTTATGTAATTAACATTTACATTTGGAAAGATAGTAACCTTTCTTGCAATTAAATTATGACTTTTTACATAAAGGTTTAATTTAAGTAGTACCAAAATTTAGAGTTTTATATTTAAAAATATCATTTAATGACCTTTTGGTGTAAATGAGTTCTTGCAAGTAAGGAGAAAGTTGGTTAAGAAGAAATTAAAGGACAGTTTCATTCTTTTAAAATTCAACCATTCAATACTTGTAAGAAAGCACAATCAAGTTTGACAAACTTCTTTGTTTCATGGAATTTAACAAATTCAATGGACAATCTAAATGGTCAAACAAAGCATCATATTCTTATACTATTACATTATATGATGATGTTTGTGACTGCTATTAAAACAAAGGGAAATTCTGATGCTGAGATTACAAAAATAATTACAAGTGGATTTATAGGACAACATAAAGGTTGGTGGGATTTTTATTTTCCTAATGAGACAAAACAACAAACTTTTTGTATAGCTAGGACTAAATTTGGAATATTGCTTTCTAATTGTGTTAATACACTTATTTATACTATTACCAATCATTTTATTGGTATTGCCACTTCATTGGTTGATAAAACTTATGAGCAACTCAATAATTTGAGATGCCTAGACTTATCGTATTGCTGATGATATAAAGATGTGTTCTTTTCCAAGGTTTTTACTAGAGAAAATTGCTAGAATATTTTTCAGAGAGAAAAGTTTCTTTCAAGGTTACCTACCTTATTTGTTAAAAGAGTTAAAACTCAATTAAAATCTAATTATGCAAGAACTCTTAATTATAATCAATAGACATATGAAGAATTAGCTATTGAAGTAGTAGCTGAAGGAGTTAAACTCTATAATGAAATGAAATTGCATAAGTAATTGTAGGATGAAAAAGCTCAAGGTATGAAAGCTTTAGGAAGCTTTTGTGAGCAAATGCGTTATCCACCCATTAGAAATCCTACAAAATAAAAGAAAAGGCTTTTGTAAGGTTTAGGAAGCCAAAAATGAAAGAAAAGAATAAAAGGCCTCCATGTAAAAAGACTATTGTTTGCTATAAATGTGGAAAAATAGAGTAATATTCTAATAAGTACAAAATAAAGCAAAAGCTTCAAGAATTAGCTATAAGCAAAGATTTTAAAAGATCATTGATGCATATTTTCTTATTAGGAAATGAATTTCAATCAAATTTTGAAAAAGAAGATATTTCTTCTTCCACTTATGACTCAATGTGACCATGACAAGGCTTATGTAAGCAAAATGACTTATTAGTCTTGGCAAAAAAAGATAATATGATTTTAGATCTTATTGGCAAAATTTCAAATCCTAAAGAAAAATGTGAACAATTAGAAAAATATTTACATATGACAAAATGTCAAAATAAAGAGTAGTACAATGGTTATGCAACCTCAAGAAATTTACAATTTAAGTATTGTTATACAATGTGTAAAAAATGGTACACTAAAGTTAACAACCAGAGAAAATCCATTTGTTAAAACATAAAGCTGAAATTCATACTTTGAAACTAGAAATGAAAGAGTTAAAAGAATGAGTTTTAATTTTGGAAACTCCACTTGATAATAGGAAAGACAACTCTTTAATTCTTCAAGAAACTTCCTTAAAGGAAGATGCAAATATTGAAAGTCTTCAATATGTTAACCTTATTGACAAGGTTATTACCCATAAATGACATACAAAGTTTACAGTTGTCAACAATGAATACTTTTTTTTCTGCCATCATCTTAATTAATTCAAGTAGTAATATGAATTGTATTAATGAAGGTATAATACCTTTAAAATACTTTGAAAAATAATAGAAGCATTAAACACTGCTAATAAAAATAAACTTGTTATTAGTTACAAGTTATTTGAAGCAACTATTTGTAATGAAGGAATTTATCTTAAAATTTTTTTTTTTGTAGGTTAAGAATTTATCCCAGTATGTTACTTTGGTAAATCCTTTTCTATTTATGCTTTACCCTAATAAAGAAATTAAAAACTAAAGTATTTGTGCAGAAATTAATGGAAAGCATTTTAGCTTTGAATTTACATTTGTCCCTTAATATCAAGAGATAGATTTGTTTTAGAAAATTATTAAGAGGAAAGAAAAATTTATTTCTTCACTTCAAGATGAGATTGCGTATAAACATTTACAACAAAGACTTTCTTCTCTTGTTATTACAACAAAGATACAAGAAATAAAAGACATTATAAAATCAATGATAAGTTTAAAAATTCCTACTACTTTCTAGGAAAAGAATAAACATATTTTTGAATTACCTTATGAGCCCAACTTTAATGAAAGTTAGATTCCCATTGAAGCTAGACCCATTGCTATCTAAGGGTCATGTTATGCCCATTTACATACTTAGTGCTTGGGCAAGAATCCTACTCCAATTAGGGTTTAGGCTCTAGTTTTTTTCCTTGTTTTTGGAGCAAAGTCTTAATACCCAAACAATCTTAGATTTGGACTCATGACCCCAATCTACAAAATTTGAAATGACTACTACAACTCTAACTAAAGACTACTTTTCCAATTGAAACTTTTAAGTCAACAAAAAACCTAAATTAAGCAACGAAGGTCAAAATGATGAAATGTAGGAATTTTTTTGACTAAAACACCAAATTCTCAAAACTTTCTCAAAACATACCTAAGTCATACAAGGCTTCAGACAAGTATTTTTGGCCAAGGGTCTTTACAAAGGATACAATCCTAGTACCTTACACTCATGTGTCTCTTCTCCTTATTGTGAGCCTTTGGCTACATACACCTATTTATAGAATTTGTAGTCAACACCCTCACTTACATAAGTTTTCATGACTTGGCTACCTAGCTAATCATGCCTTGGTGGATTACATGTTTTTGTGGGTTAGTGGCTGAGGAAAGTGCTGTAACTTTCCTATTTTGTATCCCATGCTCCAAGGATTCTAGAACATCCCACTTTTTCTTACTTGGTTTAAGACCTCACAATTTCAATTTTATTACTAAGAAACTCTTCATCTTCCTTTGATATTGAGAAATTCTTTGAAATTTAAAATTAAAAGTGGTGTGAACCTTTTTAACACTTTGAGCATTCCCACATTAATCCCCTGCTCTCTCACTATCTCACTATGAGCTACAAAAGTTTCTAATTTCTTACATTCCTTCCATATAGTCTTTATTTGCTTTTCTCTCTAACCTATCAAGACAACAAAACCACCATCACCACCCGCCATATTTCTATTTATGGATGACAAACAATTATCAAGACCTCAAAATTTCCAAATTATCTCCCTTTCCTATTTTCAATTTTATTTTTCCTTTGGTATTAGTTTATTTACAATTCTTGTGATTGCCTCTCCAGAAGACAAATCTAATTACTTGGTAACTTCAATAACAAAGTAGAATTAATATTTTCTTTTTAAGAAAAAACCCTCATTTACTAAAACTTAAGTTTAAGGCTAGCTTAAAAAGAACAATTTTCAAGACAAATTGAACTACTCAATCATGCTTCATTACAAAACATACATAACTTATCAAGAAGCATTGTTTCAATCGAGTATTAAAAACTTATGCACACTAGCCACTTTTTCATAAAACATTGCTAACATTTTAAGCCCAGAAATATATCATAACATGGCTTATAAATATTTCAATCTATTCACTATTGAAGTCCATTGTCAAGGTACCCTTATGCACATCAATCCTCATTTTAGCTATCTTCAAGATGGCTCCAAAATCTAACATAGCTTTTTCAAATAAGGTATTACCCATTTTGCACAAGATGGTGAACATACCTAGATTTTTGCTCTTAAGGGTATGCATTGGTACAAAGTGTCACCAAATACTTACATTTCCTTGTCAAGGGACTTAAAGGGCTAACCTAACACTAACTTAATGCAAGAATTCATGCAAAGTACTACCAATTTGCTTGCATTCTCAAGAAAATGGGTTTAATAGACTAATAACAAGTTTTAACCCCTTGAGTCTTTTTAACATAGACTTGTAAGCATTTAGTGGCACCTTGCACCAATGCTTAGTCTAGAATTGGTGTGAGATGGGCATATCAAGGGAAATAATGTGAATGTGGAAATAAATGTGCATGGTAGCATGCTGAGGGAGGCTAGATGTAAACCATAGCATTAGTGTCTAGTGAGAAAAGAGTTTGACTTAGGAAAATGAGTGGCATTACTACCACATTGTGGAGGCATTGTTAGCATGGCTTAGTCAACACCAAGGTTGAAATAGTTGGATCGGATTGGCTAGTCTAACTGATAAAATCAGGAACCAAATGATGATTCAATTTGGTTCTTTCCTAAAACTAGTTAAAATATAAACCGGTCAAAAAATCAATAAACTAGCTAGTTCAACCAAGAATTGGTAAGCCAAACCTAGTTTTCCCGAGTTGACTAGTTTAGTTTAAAAAATAAAAAAAATCATTAGGTTAATTTTTTTGTGGATTTTCATTATGATAATTTCTTCGTCCTTGCCTTAGGCTACCCCACACCTCTATTCTTTAAATTGCCGCCACACTTGCGACTACTTCCACCACTCAAAATCTCCATTCCTTTCACTACCTTACACCACCTCAAGTCTCTACTCCTCTAAATTGTCATTATGCCTGCTACTACTTCCACCACTCCAAATCTCCATGCCTCTCATTGCCCTACACTACCCTAATGAAGATTATCTGTATCTTAGCTCCAATGTTGTTAATTACGAAAAGAACAAAAATGATGAATTTGTTGATTCATATATGGTTGATGTTGATTCATTTGATGTTAGTTGTCGATTTGGTGCTATACACAGTATTGGAAATGAGAATGATCTTATGGTTAAGATGACGAACAATGATGAAATTTAACTACATTCATGTTATTATTTTAAAATTTTGAAATATGTAAATTTTAAAAAATATTTGTATTTTATTTGTTTTAATCATATTTTACTAATTAAACCTTGAACCATTAAATTTTTCGGCTTAATGACTAACAGGTTCTTAAAACCTTGGCCTTAGATGATTTGGAGATATTGTTTGAACCTCTTTAGAAGTCAAAGTGCTTTAACAGAGTGGTTTTTGATCTCAATCTTGCAAAGGGACTTTATCATTACACTTGGGTGACATTTGAAGCATTTTTCAAAGGGACTATGCAAGTATGTTCAATTTGTGCTGATGGACATTGTGACGACCTTATAGGAAAGTTTGGCTCAAAGTAGATTCCAGTTGTTGGAGTCTATCTTGGGCAGAAGGTTTTGAAAATCAAACCGGACCATGGTCTAGTTCAGTTTACTTTAAAAACTATTAGTTTTAAAAATTAACAATTAAATCGATAAATCAATTTGTTGGACCATAAAGTAATGAATTAGTCATAGTTTTTCAGTTAGGTTAGTTTAAAAAATTTATAATAAAAATTTTAAAAATGATTTTATAATATTTTGATTTTTTAAAAAATAAAAATTAGATTATTAATTTTTTATATATTTAATATTAAATATCGATTTTACTAATTTAATTCTAGTTAAATTGGTTGAATAGGGAACCAGTCAGCTTTCCAATTCAATGACTAGTCTAGTTTTGAAAACTTGGGTCAACACTAGCATGGCTAGTATAGAAGTAGAGTGGTTGAGGAATTTTTTAATAGATATTTCATTATGGGTGAAACTTACACCATCAGTGTTGATGCATTGTAATAGCCAAACCATTATTGCTCATGCAAAGAGCAAGTCATATAATGGGAAAAGTAAACATATTCATCTAAAACATGAATTGGTTAAACAATTGTTGAACAAATAATATCAATTGATTTTGTAAAATAAGAGATGAATCTTGTGGATCCTCTAACTAAGCCAATAGGAAGAAAGCTAATGGAAATTATATCAAAGGGAATGGGACTAAAGCCTATGAAGCATAGTCAAGAATGATGAGAACCTGACCTTTTTGATACAAGATCCCTTGAAATAGGTTCATATGCGTAATAATAAGTTACTAATTAACTTTGTATGCACTATTTAAATTATAAAGTCCTTTTTTATGATATAAATAGTTCAATAATTTCAATGTTGAAAGTTAAGTTATACTCTTAATGAATTTTATAGCCCTTATGAGCAGTGTATAATTAGAATATATACTTGATAAATTTAACTATATGAGAGTGAAGTAGGGCTACACCTATGAGATCCTAAGAAAAATCTCTAGAGCTCTCATGAAAATAAATCAAGCAAGCATAACACCTTACAACACTAAACTACATCAAACAATATAATCTCAAAGAATATAACATGAAGACAAACTCACTATTATTCATAAAGAAGTCATGGTTCATAGAAACCTTTAATTTCACCATCTTTCTAAATATCAAAACTTATACATTCTAGTTTTTAGTTCATAACCCAAAAAGCACTAAAGGCAATGCACTATATGCTCATTGGTTAATCTAATAAAGTTCTGTCTTTTAAAATATATGGGCTAATGTTGGAAAAAATAAGTATATTTTAAAAAGTTTGTATCCCATATCAAAAAATTAGTCATTTTTATCTATTAAAATTCTAATTATTCTATGTCTATTGAAAAACTAGCCATTTTTTGTCCATTAGAAAACTAGTCATCTTTATTCATTGAAAAACTATCTGTTATAGCAATAAAACCACTATAACCACTTGTCATTACCTTCATCCTTAATACCCATCTTTATAAAAAATAAAACTAGAAATAATATAAAAGGAGCCTTCACTTTAAAATTTGTTGGATTAAGCAACTTAAAACTATTTATTTCTATTGCCTGACTATTTAAAGTGCATATTAATGAAAAGGTCTATTGTATCCTAAGAGGATAATCACTGTAACCTACTGTACTGAGACATTATTTATAAGAGCAAAAATTATCCCTAAGGACAGTATGGAGTATGCATCAGACATCAAATTTTTTTATTTAACTTATTTTTTGTTGCATTTACATTTTGCATGTTCTTTTCTTTACTCAACATATATAACAGGGAAATTGTATAAAAAAAGGTACAACTTTGTGTGCATGAGATAATCACGTTGCAAATATAACAAAAAGTAGCTTAGTTTCCATTTACCCAATCCCATATGATTTGCAGCATAGCAAGCGAAAACCGCAACACTTCTTAAGGTTACTATTCATTTTAAGGGTTCTACATGGTATCTATAATGTCTCACCCTAACGTTTGTTCTCCATTATCCAATACCACTGCAGCCAACACTTAATGTAGATGTTCTTAGTCGTAACATTTGCATTCTACATGCAGTTTTAATATCACAGTATACATTTACATTGTGGTGTTTGCACTTTTAGATTTGCTTGAATGATTGAGATTGGATGGGATAGATTCTCTTAAGCCAATTGAAACTGTGCCTTGTATGATGTACTGTGTGACGTTTAAAGATTCATTGCTTATGCTGAACGAGATCCGTAATGTTATTGATGGACTCATTTTGGAGTTTGGTGCGCAATGAATTCGCTGCTTCCTGTTCACGAGACCAAGAGGATGCAGACTATGCGCACATTCCTCTTCAAGACACTCCGTAACCACCTATGACATGTGCGCCGACCAATTGCCAATCATTTAGGAAGCAATGCGGATAGGCCCATTATCAACTCGTCCGATTCTCAATAGCTGCCAGTAAATGTCCACCACAAATCCTTTTGTCTATCATTTTGATCGTAGGCAGCATTTACATTGATTTTCTGAGCTGTGTATGTGCCAACCAAATATGTATTAGAAGGTGGCAGCTTGCAGGTTATGTGTGGGTTGGGTGGATAGCCATTATAACATATGACCAATAACATTGGGTGTAGCGCTATGTTAATGTAATGTCAATGGAAAGCAAGTTTAGTGGTGCAACAAACTTTTATCCAAGAAATGCAACACATTAAACCACAAAATATTGTTGAGCCCAGTGACACTATTGCTTTCACTTAGTGCACGACATACAAGATACAGTCCAAAGCTAACCACATTTTATTTGTGCAAATGGGTCAAATATCTCAAGAACCCTTCGTGTATTTTATGAAGAGGGACTAAATCCAAGTAAAATTGGAGCTACCGTAATATGCTGAACAAAAACCCATGTTCTGAAGATTGCCAAATGTATAAATTACCTCAATTAAATGTTGTACTTTTGTTGAGACATTGATCAATTTACTTATTCTCGTTGTTCAGTGTACAAGTGATGTGTTGTAATATCGCACAATAAGGTGAAGTTTAGTGCAACAATACATTTAATTTGTTACGTACTATTTTTGTTGTAACAACCCTCTCACATTGGAAAGGACGGCAGCAAGATAATAGTTTAAAGTTATAGACAATGTACCAATTAGATCTTTTCTAGGCTAAGGATGCCTAACTTAGTGTGAAGACCTCTTGTTCGTCTCATTATAAGGTGATAACGAGTAGGTCCGTCCATCTGAGAGTTGCTACTCTATACTTTTACTTTCGCTAAGTGTCATGCAAGACAAGTTGCTACTCTGTACTTTTCCTTTCGCCAGAGACCCTGCTAATATTATGTTTTACTTTACTTTTTTTTTTTCTTTTTCATTTTTCACATGTAAAATATCGAGTTGCACTCTTAAGGTCAGTTAGCTAGCTGAACCCAGACTTAAGTTCATAATTGGATTGTAATGCTTTGTACTTGAACTGCTAGTGTGCATTCAATTCAATTTATGTTTAGACTAACTATTATGTCTCTCGATTTCTTTCTGTCCTTAGGCTTGCAGGTACCCTGAAAATGGGTCCTCTATCTGGGATAGTTGCGTTGATCATAGTCTTTGATGGGGATTTAACTTTTAACATAGGCCACTGATTAAATTTATAAGTTGCCTACCAATTGTCTGAAATGGGGCATTATTTAAAGGTCAAGTAACCAATAATTTTCAATTGATTTCTATTTTTTATCAACAATCCACATGAACTGTACGTGCAAAGCTCTGCATAGTTGGAGCAATGAATGCCAATTGTTATTTCCCAAAATCAAATGGTCTCGATTACACAAACCTGGTATATGTAATTGAAAACTTGAGAAACTTAGCCACACGTCCCCCAATATAGTGAACATAATTAATTGCAACTAATAATGAAAGATACTAAGATTTCAAATCGGTTCATTGCATCCCAGTAATTGGCTTAAGCTAATTGGGTGCTTTTTAATTTAATGACGTAACTTATAATGGACCTCCACTATGACCAATGACCTGAAAGACTCCCTATCTTAGTAAACTACAAACACAAATGATGCTGACCGGTTCTCTCCCAAATGTTTTGTGAAGCTGATACGGTCTCGTATAGCGGTAATAAGCCTTCAAAAAATTCCTCTTTCTCTGTCGTGAATGCAAAACAACTAATACCTGTACAACTAGCGATTATTCAATTACTGTTCATCTTCCATTATTGTTACACGGTGTGATTGTAGACGAAGCCGAAAAAGCCAAACTACATAGAAATTAGAGACTAATTGTCCCATTCGCATTTGTAGTAAGCATGAAAATTTTCCCTACCGCTGATAACTACAAATACGACTACAATGCTGGGTTTTTAGTCATGCTTTTGATGCTAAAGGTAGCTGGCTCAAACTTCCCAATGTCATTTAAGCATTTAAGGTAGATGGCACCACGTCAAATAAATGCAATTTACTACACCCTACGTACATAATGGGAAACAGCGGCATACACAAGGGAAAACACCAAAGTAGTCGATCCTTAACGTTGTATTAGTCTCAAGAGCACTGAATTTTCCCTCACCAACCCCTGCATGTTCCAACTATATAACAAAAGGGAAAGAGGCTCCGTGGTTCACAGTTTTTGCTTCCAAATAACTAGTTTGGACGTTAAACTAATTACCATATTACCTCTTCCCTAACCCTACTTCTATTTCCATGGCTAGCGACAATTGTGTCTCCCCTTAAGTTAAGAGAAGATGTCAATTGCTGTTTTGTAAGTCTCAGTTTAATGTTTTATTTATCATTATATCTTTTTAAAATACACATCTTCTGCGTTCTATGAAAGCCATATGTTGACATTAATTAGAACTTTCTAACTGTTGTTAGGCATGTGCTAACAATTTCCTTTACCTTAACCATTATGCAGGTAGAAGTTAGCAGTAGTTCTTGGTGGGATGGAAAGGATTATGTTGTGCCCATCCTGCCCCAAAACAGTTCCATCCCATACATAGTCTATTGTCCGATGGTCGAAGAAGTCCAGGTTCTCACGAATGTGATATGTCTTGCACTTGACAGCCTCATTGAAGAATTTGGCGAACACTGGGTGTGTTGCTTCCTGCTGGGGATGCTAACAACACTGCAACGTCTGTGAGAATGCCTTATCGATGTCTTCCGTAATAGGGTTATCTTTGGGTTCCCAAGAGCGAACCCAACTTCAACGCCATGGGAGAGACGCCCAACTACCTTCCCTCGGGGTGCCAATGTGTAGGTCGTCAGCATCTTATCTGCTTGGGAGTGGCTTTCATGAATCTTTGTAATATACATCAATGTCCACCTTTCTCTTGCTCATACCAGAGTCCTGTGTTGTGTTTACCGCTATTATGGCAACGTATGGTGAAGGATCATTTCAGGGCTCTGTACTAGCGTATTGCCTGGTAGCTATGGCGTAGGACCTATAATGTTGATATCCAATGGCAGTCTAGATGGGCCGAGCTTTTGTATTTGTAGTAGTAAAGGGCCCAGCTTTTGCATTTGTTATGCATTCTTAAGCGTTAATGAAAGCCTATTGAATTGGTACTTGTGTCTTATTTAAGGGCCCATGAGCCTTTTTCCAAGGTGTAGGTGTAATGAACGAACCATACCAATGCCATGAAGTTGACGACAAAATGAAAACTGGTTATCAAAATTTGTGGCCCATTTTTTTCTACACTCCCTTGCTTTCCAAAAATTGAGATGCGTACAATGGCTGGGAAAGCCCAATCAATTTGGGCCGGAAGTAAATGGCACGGAGATGTAGTGTATTGTGGAAAGGATGGTCTGGCGTCCATTAAAAAAATGTAGCCATACATTCTTCGTATCTGCAAGATCCATTCCTCATCTATTAAGTTTGACTGCTGTAAGTGTCCCAAGGAACCTGCACAGTATTACATTAGCATGCCCCCCTATTCATTCCCTCAAAATTGGCGTACATTTACGAACAAGCATTCGATTGTGAGAAAAAATTTGGGAATTTTATACATTCTGATATAATAGTCTAATGCCCTTTCGCAACAACATTAAATACAGATTGCAAAGGAAATTAATCATTTACAGCCGATGCACCAATTGAGTCCTCGCCTAGCACATGGACAAAGACCACATGTGTCATAACCTTTACCAATCGTGTAAGGAAAGCAACCTCATTTATTGAATTGACATCTTAGATATCATTTCCTGTAAGTTGTTACGAAGAGGTTTGAAATGATTTTGGAAGAAATATCAACTTGGTTGGCCTACAATACAAATGTTATCTATCTAGAGAAGACATTGGTGCATGAGAATAGCTTCTTCAATAACATGGATGAGTGGATTTCTAGGCATCCACTAAAAGTAGCATAATGGCAGTTGACTTTTTATTTCATACATCAATCGGAGAATGAAATGACACCGACAAATTAAACTCACGGTGTTAAGTTGGTAACTAAAGTTTCACGTTAAGAAATTGAGTGAAATTAGTTGATTTTGTTTTTTAGAAATAAGGAGCAAATATTGTTTGTTGTATAAATATTTATTAAGAAAATTGAAATTTTATGAATCTCTAATCTATTATTTAAACTTTTTGTCAATTAGAGTCTAGAAGATTTTTTTAATTATTTTTTATTTTAATAATATTTGTTCTTACTCTCGCTTGTAGACAAATGTTAAATTAACTAAAATCACATAAATTTGGTATATCTTATTTTCAATTATTTTTCTTTATTTTCGTTATTGTCTTTAAAAGATATAACTTAGAATTTATCTTCTAATAAACTAGTATTAAAGCTAGGTTCACACAAAAGATAGTAATTATGATAATTACTAAGTATTATTTTGAAAAATTTGAATGGAGTGTTAATTTTGGAATACGATAGGTGAAGATGAAGGCTATGTTGGTTCAAAAACATAGCATTATTAGGAAAACAAAAAAAGTTAGAGAAGATGTCAAATGAAGAGTTTGCTAATCTTGACAAAAAAGGCCATATCAGGTATGATCTTAAATTTTTTAGATGAGATTTTCAAAAAAGCAACTACTAAGCTAGCTGCTAAGGATTTGTGGGAGAAATTAAAAATTTTGTATATAAAAAAAATAATGGAGAATATGTTTTATTTAAAATAGACTTTGTATAAATTTTGCATACTTGAAGGATCATCTATATTATTGTATTTTGAGAAATTTGATTCTTTACTTATGGATATAAGTAATATAGATATTCATATTGAGGATAAGGATAAAACCCTATTATTATTATGTTCTTTTGCCCACTTATTTAAGTATTTTAGAGAAATAGTACTTTGTAATAAAAAAACTATCTCTTATAAAGAAATTAAGACTATTTTAAAGTCAAAAGACTAGATCGATAAGGATATAACCAGGGAGAGTAGTAATAATCAATCTAATAGCTTGATGGTTTAGGGCAAATCAAGTAAGAAAGATGCAGATAGTCAGCGATCCAAATCTAGATCTAAATCCAAATATAGAAATTTGGTGTGTAATTATTGTAAAAAAAAAGGGCACATCAAAGATAATTGCTTTAAGCTAAAAGCCAAGGATAAGGATAAACACAAAAATAATAAGTCCTTTTAAGTTAGTGTTATTGACGATGAAAGTAAGGGAGTTATTTTTTTCGCTAATGATAAATTAAAGTCTACTAATAAATGGATCTTGGATTTTAATTGTATATACTATATGTTTCCTAATAGAAATTGGTTTTTTACCTATGAATATGTTGAAGGTGAAGTTGTTATAATGGATAATGATGCAGTTTGCAAAATTGTTGGGATTGGTATGGTTAGAATCAAGAATCATGATGGTACTATGAGAACATTTACACAAGTTAGACATGTTCCAAAATTGAAAAAGAATCTCATCTCTTTGGGAATACTTAGAGCTCTTAGCTATAGGTACATTAGTAAAGGCGGAGTTCTAAAAGTCAAGCTCTTGTTGTCATGAATGCTTACAGGTCTAGAAATTGGTACATTCTATAGGGATCTACAGTTATGGGTACTCTTGTAATCTTTACATAATCTAATTCAAAGACATATATTATGAAGCTATGGCTTATGTGATTAGGGCACATGAGTGAGAATGATCTATTTATGTTGAGCAAAGGAGGCCTTTTGTGTGGATAATATATTGGGAAGTTAGACTTCTATAAATATTGCATCTTTAGGACATAAAAGTGTGTCAATTTCAAGTTTTTAACAATTCATAAAACAAAAGGCACTTTAAATTATATTCACTTACATCTGTAGGGGCTATCTCACATTTTGTCAAAATAGGGTGTTAGGTACATATTGACTTTCATTGATAATTATTTAAAGAAAGTTTGGGTTTTCTTTCTAAAGCATAATAATGATGTTTTCCAAACATTCAAGAAGTGGAATGTAATAATTGAGAAGCAAATAAGGAAGCAAATTAAGTGACTTAAGACAAATAATGACTTAGAATTTTGTAAAGGTGAATTTATTGAATTTTATGAAAATGAAGACATTATTCATCACTGTACAGTTAAGATCACTCCTTAGCAAAATGGTGTTACTAAATGCATGAATATAACACTTTTGGAGAGAACTCTTTGTATAATTTTTAATGTTAGTTTGTTAAAAGATTTTTGGGCAAAGGTAATTTTTACAACTTATTATATCATTAATCGTACACCTTCAACAGCTATAGAGTTCAAGACTTTAAGGAAATTTTGATTAGGTATTCCTATTAATTATTTTGATTTGAAGATATTTGGATATTCTGCATATATGCATGTTAATGATGGGAAATTGGAACATAGAGTTAAAAAGTACATTTTCCTTGGGCATGCATTTGGAGTGAAGGGATATTGTTTACATTGTCTTGATCCACCAAAATTTATGATTACTAATGATGTTACATTTGATGAATGCTCTATGTTACATCCAATAAAAGAGTCTTTTAGTCCTTATGATACAAGTAAAGGTGATAATGCACACAAGTAGGTCGAGTTTGAAGTGGTGAATCAAGATGTCACATAATAGAGTTCTCACACTCAATTAGATTCACTAGATATTGTAAATTCCTCTGAAGATAAAGAGGAGGATCATTCCGTAGCCAAAGACAGACCAATAAAAGAGATTTGACTACCACAAAGATATAATGATTATGTTGCTTATACTCTTTTAGTTGTATAAGAAACTAGTGAAAATAGTGAATCATTTATATATTTAGAAGCATTTTTAGGTGTTGATTCATCTAGGTGGTTGGCTATGATGAATGAAGAAATATAATCTCTCGACAAGAATGGCACATAGGTTTTTATGAAGCTGCCTTCAAAAAATAGAATCATTAGTTGCAAATAGGTCTTAAAAAAAAAAAAGGAAGGTATACTAGGGGTCAAAGATGCAAGGTATAAGGCATATTTGGTTGTGAAATGTTTTAATCAGGTACAAGGTGTTAACTTTAATGATGTTTTCTAACCTATTGTTAACCATTGTTTGATATGTGTCTTACTTGCTTTGGTGGCCATGTATGATTTAGAGTTAGAGCAACTTGATGTTAAGATAGCTTTCTTACATGGTAAGCTTAAGGAGCAATATATATAAGACAACCCTAGGATTTTGAAATTAAAGGTAATGAAGACCACATTTGTTTATTAAGGAAATTTTTGTATGGGTTAAAGTAATATCTAAGATAATGGTATAAGAGATTCAATTCTTTTATGTTATGTTACAATTATTCCAAGAGCATGCATTATAGTTGTGTTTACTTTTGAAAGTTAAATGAAGGTAAGAGGTATATCGAAGGAGTTCTGTATTTGAGTGTAGTTAATAGTCTTATGTATGTGATGGTTTGTACATGTCCAGATATTTCACAAATAGTTAGTGTGGTTAAGAGGTATATGTCTACTTTAAGCAAATCTTATTTATAGGTTATGAAATGGATTCTCAGATACTTGTGAGGTACTTCATATATATGTTTGGAGTTTGGTAGAAATTTAGACACATTGGTTAGTTTTGATGATTTTGATTATATTGTTGATCTTGATAAAAGAATATCTCAAACAAGATATGTATTTTATGTTGATGGTTTTATTGTTGGTTGGAAAGCTACATTGCAACATGTTGTTCCTTTGTCTACTATTAAAGTAGAATACATAGCAGTGATTAAGGCTATCAAAGAAGTTTTATGGTTGAAAGGTTTGTATAGTGAGCTTAGTTTACATCAAGACGTTGTTACCACCCGTTGTGACAATCAAAGTGCTATACACTTGACTAAGGATCATATATATCATGAGAGGATGAACCATATTGATGTGTGATACCACTTCATTCGAGAGATGATTGTCAAGAGAAAGGTTTTAGTTCAAAAAATTAATACCAGAAACAACCTGACAAACATGTTTATAAAGCCTTTTCTAATTGCTAAGTTCAAGAAGTGCTTGAACTTAATTAGCATTCTATGATGATTTGGGAGCTTATGAAGAAGGTGGATTATTATTATTATGTTTACATGTTAGACATGAGCTAAGGTGAAGATTTGTTAAGTTGGTGGCTAAAATCTCACATTGAGAAATTAAGTAGAGTTGGTTGATTTTATTCCTTATAAATAAGGAGTTACGTAGTTTGTTGTATTAATAATTATTAAGAGTTAAAAATCTAGGAGCCTCTAGTCCATTATTTGGGCTTTTGTTAATTAGGCTTTAGAAGAGTTTTTTCTTTCTTTATTTGTTTTCTCTATTTTAGTAATATTTGCTTCCACTTTCACTTGTGGATATAAGTCAAATTAACTAAACCACTTAAATTTGGTGTCCCTTGTCTTCCATTATTTTTCTTTATTTTCATTATTGTCTTTAAGGGTTATAACATAAAGTTTATATTCTAATACATTGTATAGAATATATGTACAAACAATCGTATTTAAATAGATTTGAATACTGTCTCCAAATAAATGGAAGCATGCAAAGTGAATACTAAGATGTTATTTCACATACTTTACTCTTCAACTCACTTAGTTGCATGTGACTCAATGTATGAAATAATTGCTTCACATGTGTAAACTGCCTCCTCCACATTTGAAACAAAATGATAGTTGTTTATCATGTTGGGTTGCACATTTTAAGCATTCTTGTCTCACTTGTTAAAAGACATGATTGCTTATCTTATGATATATGGTTGGAAGCCCACTACTTTGCTTCATCAACACCTCATTATAATTTGGTTAAAAAAGGAAAGTTAATTTACACATGCATAGCAAGAACACACTATGCATACCCTTTGACATGTTTATTTGTTTTAAAACAAGCACAAAAAAATTTAAAAACATATTTTATAGCCTTATAACTAATCTCCTATTAGGACACTATCCTTCTATATATTAATCAAGCTAATCAAGTTGGCTTAACTAAACGATGTAAGGGACTTTTTGTTTGTAAAATAAAAATTTTGTAATCAAACATATATGCACTCATTAGTTACATATAATGAATATTACATGAAGCAGTTTTGACGAAGGGTAACAACAATATTAGTTATACAAATAAAGATTTATAGCTAACATAAGTATTTAATACTATGGAAACCTAATGTAAGTATAGTGCATTGTCTAAGAATTGGTAACTATTACATTGATCATTGTTAAACATACTAAACACTAATTCTTAGATTATGCATTTCAATGTATATCTAGAAGCTTCAACTTCCTAACACTATTTATGCATATTATAAACTTTACCACATTTAGGTAGAGAATGTCCCATTGTAAATTATCTATGCCTAACAAATAAGCATGAAATGCACTATGCATAATAAATCATGCAACTATATCACTTAATTGTGTAAATGATGCATTAATATTTGGTTGTACATAATACTTATTACTCATGAATTGGCTAAGGATGTGAATTCCACAAGTGGCATTATATAACTTGAAAAGCTAACATTAGGAAAAGACTTTTATTCTACAATCACTTCCACATTACTTGTATATATTTTGGACATGGGTTGAAGTACAATAATGGCCTATTCAATTCATCCTAAGGAAGTCATGTGTGACAATTTGCATATTAGACATAAAATTGTACATTTTGACATTTTGTCTGAATTCAACCCCTTAGCATTTTAATGAGATTTCAAGGACAGTATGAAGGAATATCCAAAATCTTGCAATGCCATCTCAACTATGATATGCTAGCCACAATTTACTACGTTACACAAATTGGAAGCAATGCCAACATTATCTGAGCTATTAACAATTTAGTTGCCATTGACTCGTGTAACTATAGTACATATTGCATAAGAACTTTTATTACTTGGCAATAGTAAGTTTTGTCCCACTTTATGAGAACAAAATTAATTGTGATGATATTATTCAATTCACAATAGTTTATGCCAGAAGAATCACTAGATTAAGCACCATTATGTGACAAAATTCTAACCTACTAGAATTATTGATTGAAATATGAATGTATTGATGTTATAGTGATTATTTTGCTTCATCATGCCTTTTCTCTTAACATATAAAAATCTACCGATTTGGCAAATAAATTTGTCATTTTATCATGCTTCTTACACTACTTCACCTCAATGCAATTAAGCACTTGTTTATCATAATGCAATATATATGTTAGTTTTTAGTGTTGCAAACATGTCACTCAATATGAATTACCTTGCAAACCAACATAAATTATAGCCACAAAATTATAACGGCAAATTAGTGCTACTATTATGTTATACCTCATCAGACCATTACTTAAATACTGTTTCCTTTCAATTTTTCACTACATGTTTACTAGAGCGCAACATCTACATACTAGACTTCATTAGTACAACATGCTTCTTCCACTATCACAACATATGTTATTCCCCTACCTCTGCTATGTTTGTTAAGTCAAAAAGAACATTAGCCATGAGCTGCACTCTTTGTCTTCATAATTGTGTGATAGAAGAAGGGGTAACAAAGTACACATAGCTTAGGAGAGTTCTCTTGTTTGCTTTAACTTGTGAGGAAATGATTGAATATCAAATATGACAATCAAAGTAATCACACAAGAGAAAACACCAATTTTACATTGAAAATCCCTCCAAATTAAAAGGAGAATAGACCATTAGATGCTTTAGTCCAAAGATCAACTCCACTATAATCACTAAGTGTATATAATAGAGGTATACAACCTTAAATACATCAACAAATTGAAAATTTTAATTTGGACCTAATAAGGGGCTAATGAGTTGGCCAAAACAGACAATAGTTCAAAGTAATAAATTCCCACCCATATTCAACTAATAAATTTTACATTGTATAGGCATATATAAAGAATGAGTATCTTACCATATAAGATGTCATTACATGGCAAATATGGCAATATTGTGTTGATGACACTGACATACTTAGTTATGATTCATGTTGAAGGGCTACCAAGTAGTAACAAGGCAGTGGAGATGAAGAAACACCTTAGAAATATGGGTACATTACTTGCAACAAGCACACTTTATGTGTTTCAACCAAAAATATATTAGGAATTACCATGTCATAAAAAAAAACTAAATTAATCATCATATTAGGTTTATCCATAATTAGATTGGTTGTTAGAACATTTTAATTAGCTTTGTACTCATTATCAGGTTGGTAGCCAATGGGTTTTGATGAGTTAATGAACCTGTCTCATAATAACCATTATTAAAATTTGAATATAGGACAAACAAACTTTACAGTTTACATCAATGAACCAATTGAAAGTAGAAGCCAAATTGAAAAGCACTTCTTGATTGGTTTAAAACCTTATGGTGCTAAAGCATTCTAGGAGCAATTGCATTACTCCATCAGTTCAAGTTTTGAAGTTTTCCCTCTTAGTTTTCAAGTTCTAGTTTCATTTGTTAATGTTTTAATTAGTCAAGTTAGCTTATCCTAGATTTATCTAGTTTTGTTATTTGAATTGTTGTAGATGATTGCAATTCTCAAATTTGAATGTTTGTTTGTTGCATTTGAATTTGTAATTAGTTTTATCATGTAAGCTTTATATATAATGAAGCTAGTTGCATCAATAAAGAGCATGGAAACTATTTTTTAGTTTCATCTTAATCTTTCCACCAATATTTGCTACTCTTTGTTTTTTTTAAAAAAATTTTTTAAAATTTTTTTATTTGTTAGACTTCAAATTTACATGCTACCAATCTTGAAACCTTACAATATAGTATCAAAGTGGAGTGAGATCTTAATAAACATTTGAGAGTGAGCAAGGGTGAGAGATTGAGCAAAACACCTATGAGTTTTAGTGAAAAAGATCAAAGCAGTTTTTGTAGTATTTATTAGTTTTAATGGCCTTAACAAGTTTTACACCACTTTTACCTCCAAAATTCAATGGAGAGAACTATACACAATGGGTAGTGATGATGAAGACTTACTTGAAAGCTTTTGATTTATGGGAAGTCATTGAAATTGGTGCATAATCCATTCCATTGCTAGCAAATTTAACTCTTACATAGTTGAGGAATCATAGTGAGTTGAATTCCACATAATTTAAAGCCTTAACATGCATTCACACTTCAATTTTAGAGGCCATATTTGATAGAATAATGACTTATGAAATGGCCTAGGAAGCATGAGATATGTTGAAAGAAGAATTTGCAAGCAATGAAAAAGCTAAGTGCATGCATTTCCTTCATCTTTGAAGGGGGTTTGACCTTCTAAGGATGAAAAATTTAAAATAATTAAAGACTATAGTGACAAATTGCTCAGAGTAATCAACAAAATAAAAATACTAAAAGAGAATTTTACTAATAGCATAATTATGTAAAAGGTTTTAGTTAGTATTCCAAAGAGATTTGAGGCAAAAATTCTCTCCTTGGAAGACTCTAAAGACCTCAATAAAATCACTTTAGATGAAGTTGTAATTGCATTGCAAGCTCATGAGTAACAAGTACTCATGAGACAAGTTGATGCAGTAGAAGAGCCTTTTCAAGCAAATAGGGAAACAAGACAAAAGTGAATGAGTTAAGCAAACTTAAAGGAAGAAGGAAATTTCCACATTGTGAGCATTATAAGAGAACCAATCAATAATCAAATTTTTGTTGAAGAAGATAAGACTTAGTATGCAAAGTTTGTAACAAAAAGGGTCACTTGGAGAAAATCTATAGAAATAGAGCAAATGAGTAGCAACCAAGTCAAGTAAAGTAGTAGGAGGCCTAAGTTGCAGATGATGGTGAGTAAATTATTGAAGAGTAACTATTTGTTGCTGCTTGTAACTCAAAAAGAAAAATCCAAGGAACTTGACTTGTTCATAAGGGGTGCACAAACCCTGTGTCACCAAACTTAAAAGTGTTTAAGTCACTTGATGAGTTCATAAAATCTAAAGTGAGTATTGGAAATGGATGGTGACAACATAAAAGTGCTCAAGTCACTTGATGAGTTCATCAAATCTAGAGTGAGAATTGGGAATGGAGAACGCATTCAGGTCAAAGGAAGAGGTATAATAGCTCTTTACTCTCTATATATCCCTGAAATAACTCAAAATCTTTTGAGTGTTGGCTAGTTAATTAAAGATGACTACACTACTACTTAATACCAATGCATGCATTATCACTAACTTTGCTAGAAACAAGGTCATATCAATTCCTATTAGAGGAAAAATTTTTCATTTAAATGTGGAGTACGTTCAAAATGAAGCTCTACCTAGTATGCATGATGAATTAGTGCTTTGGCCCAAAAAATTAGGATATTTTCATCATTATGGATTGCATGCTTTATAAAAGAAGAAGCTTGTTCTAGATTTGCTCAAAATTCAAGAAATTAATAGAGTTTGTAAAGTCCATCAACTTAGGAAACAAAGCAAAAAACCATTTAGCTCTAATCAGTTTTAGGGAGTCAAGGAGAATTTACAACTCCATCATACTAATCTATATATCCCAGTGAACATTAAATTACTCAATGGTAATAGGTATTTCATTTGTTTCATTGATGATTATACTAGATATTGTTAGGTTTTCTTTCTTATATTGAAATTAGAATTTTTTACAATCTTTCTCAAGTTTGAATCTTGGATTGAGAAGTAATTTGAGAGTAAGATCAGGGCCATGAGTTCAAATAATGGAAAGCAATATATTTTTGATTCATTAAAAAAGTTTTATAATGCTACAGGTATTTAACACCAATTGACTATACCCTACACCCTTTAATAGAAAGGGGTAAGTGAGAGAAAAAGTAGAACCCTACTTGAAATGTTAAGGTGCTTGATGATTGAAAATTTTCTATCAAAGAGATTTTGGGCTAGAGCTATTAGTACATCAATTTAATTATTTAATAGATTACCAACCATGGCTTGGATGGAGATGACTCCTTTTGAAGCATGTTATGGCACTAAACCCTCTTTCACTAATCTTAATGTTTTTGGGTGTATTTGCTATATTCATATTCTAGAAAGGAAAAGAGACAAGCTTAACAACACAGTAAAAGCCTTTATATTTATTGGCTACACATATACACTTCTTAACTACAAAGTTTTCAATCCAAGGTTTGGCAAACTCTCAATCATTAAGGACTTAAAGTTTAGTAAAATTGAACAGTGGAATTGGAAACACTTTAAAATAGAGCAGTACAATGCTCAAGCTCAATTTCCTTAAAATGTTGAATATGAATCTTTCAAAGATAAGGATGTTGATTATATGTTTCTTAGAGGCATCAAATCTCTTGCAAACATCAATGACATGTGTAATAAAGCTATTAAGAAGCCTGCATGCTATGAAGAAGCCTCTTATGACTCAAGTTAAAGAAAAGCTATAAAAGAGGAGATTGAAGTTATAGAAAGAAATGGAACTTGGAGGTTGATTTCTAGGCTCCAAAATAAATCTATCATTGGTGTCAAATGGATTTTCAAAATGAAACTTGTAATAGATGGATCTATCATAAACTTAAGGCTAGTCTAGAGGTAAAAGGGTATTTATAGCACTATGGTGTGGATTATTATGAAACCTTTGGTCTAATAGCCATACTCGACATAATTGCTATTGTAGCTCAACAAAATTAGACAATTCATTAGTTTGATATTAAATCAAACTTCCTAATTGGTGTGCTTTAGCAAGAGATTTATAATGAGTAATGAGAAGGATTTATGGAACAAGGAGTGTGTCTACTCAAGAAGGTCCTTTGTTGTTTAAAATAGGCCCCTAAGGCCTAGAGTATGGCAAGATAAATGATCATTCTTTATGACATGGTTTTAGTAGAAGCAAGAATAAAGCCACTCTTTATGTAGAATTTGAATAGGATCACTTTTTCTATGTATCTCTATATGTGGATGACCTGATGGTCATTCTTTATGTTTTATGGAGTATAGTTTCATGTCCTAGAAACTTGGTATCATGTTTTAATAGCACAATGCCAAGTTCAAGGATTCTATGGGAAACAACCCCATAACATCTTACTAACCAAACAAAGTATATGATAAGTTAAGGAGATAAATGTATAAACCATAAAGGATTATAAATATTACTTTTAAGTGAAAGTGGGTTGAAAATTGAGTGAAACCAAAGTTCATATATAATATGATATATACTAGTTTTATGACTTACTATATACAAATATAACTAAAAAATAAATATTGTTGTAAAAGTATTAATTTTTAAAATGGATGCTTATAAATTTGTAATCAAGTCATATCTTACTATAAATTATTAAAATTGTTAAAATTGTAACTAAGAAATATAGGTTGTTGAAATTATTAATTGCTATAACTCTAAAAACTATGGGCATCCATTTTACTCATGTCCTATTATAAGTGCTTATGTTTTTTTTGATCAAGTCATTTGCTAGTGAATGAGTAGTATGCTTTGAATTGAAATAAAAAATTGTATTGCATGATTAAGTCTCTTCCTATTTTTGTTTGGTTTCTTAGTGCTTTATCATGAAAAACTTATGTGGTTAAATCTTTCCTCTTGAAGCACAAATTTTATGATTGGAAAAATGAAGAGAAGACGTGCCAATGTAATTGGGGTCCAAGTCAAGTAACGACTATGAAAAAGGGTCATTATGTGGGCAACCAATTGTATTCTTGCCCAATGAACATAAAACTATATTGTATTCTTTATTTTTTCAACTTATAAAATGTGTAATCATCACCTTTCTGAACTTAGGATTTTTAAAGATATGTTAAGTCTCTTACAAATAGAGATTATATTTCTAATGATTGTATTGTTGTGATTCTTGTGGATATGTCAAGTCTTTTACACATGGAGATTCCATTTTTGATGTTGTTGCTACTAACTCATCTTCAAAAGATGATGGTGCTAGTATGGATGCCAATTACAAAGAGCATAGAAAGATACTAGATAAAGTTGAATGATAAAAGAAATGTTGCTATTAAGTTATGCAAAATTTATAAAGAGGTGTTGCCTATAATGAAAGCTTTAGATTTCAAGCTTGCTTAGCATTTACAGTCATTATATCTTGTATCATTTGTAGTTTTTGTCCATTAGAAACTTGGTAGAACCATACCATTGGTTGCCAAGGTTCTTAGACCAAAGTGAATATTTTTTCTCTATACTTGTTAGAACATGGGCAAAACCTTGTCATAGTGGTCAAGGTTCTCTACCAATTTTAATCAATTTTTTTTCTAAAGATTTTTCTTTCTCATCATGCCTAACCTTGCGTATGCTTTTCAAGGTCTAGTTGTTGCTTTATTTTCTTTTGGTTTACATTCTTTATTTCCTTTATTTTTTGCTTTAACATTTGGTTGGTGAGAAAACATGGGGAAATTTGGTTTTCTAGGCCATTTTTGAAGTTTATTTATTTGAAGGTGTAACATTGTTATGTTTTATTGCTATTATTGGGTAACTAAACTATAAATTAAGGTTGTAAACATGATAAGATGAAGTAATTGACTATGAATGTTCTAAACCAATTGTCATTTCTTGCAATTTTAATCAAGTAATGTGCAAGTATCAAAATCTAGGATTCAAAAGGCCAAAATCAAGATTTACGATATGAGTCAAATTAAATCAATACTAGATTAAGCCATGGTTGTTTGATTTAAAGAAGTTGAATCAATACTTGATATGATCTTCTGCTAAAAAATTATTGATCTTATATAAGAGGCCCAGAGAAAGGGGTGCTTAGGAATCATAGGCCTTAAACTATAACCTAGTTGCTTACAATGACCTAAACATATCAGAAAAGTCTAAACATTCAAACTTACACTTAAGATCTCTAGCAATAATAATGCATTATTAGAAAGTTAGTCATAAACTAAACATGGCCTCGAGTGTTTAAATCATTAAAAAAACCTTGGCAACCTATGAAAAGGTTTTGACAATGTTCTAATAAGCAATTTTCCAAGGATTTCCATACAGTTAGCCAATTCCCCAATTTTGTTTAGTTTTAGTTTGATTATGTATGGAAATTGAAGTTCCCGACTTCTCCCTAAGATCTACTACTCTCCTGATACTGAGAGGGGGGGTGAATCAGTATCACCACAATTCGCAATTCGCAGGTAAGTGAACAACTTCAACCTCTTCTTAAAAGCAAACTCTTTCTCAGACTCGACTAAGGTAGATCTATTGCTACCTACTAATCACAATAGTCCCCAAAGTCACCTTTCAGACACCTTGCCTAGCAGACAATACGGATGTTCTTATTTAGGTCTTCGTTAGGTTATGAGTTGGCTGATACTTCAGCTGCATTCACAAGTCAATTCAAAACACAGAATGTAAAGCAAATTAAGGACACACGAGATTTACGTGGTTCCGTCAACGTGACGTACATCCACGGTGGTAGGGACTCTCCCTTACCGAGACTATCCACTATACTTGAGAATTCAGGTTACAATGGATGTCTTTGATTCTCTGCTCCTTTCACTATTGCAATTACTAAGCAAGTACAATACAAAGAGTGTCACTTACTGTGTCTACCCTTCTTCTAACTTGTCTTGCCTCTGTTGAATTGAAAGGCTGCTCCACTGCTGCTTAAAAGTTCACCACAACGCTTTTTAACCTCTCTTGAAGAAGTCTGGAAATACGTTGAGTTCAATGCTTCGCCGAATTCCTTCTCTACGTTGTATCACACAACTCCTGCTTTTACCATCTCACGGTCTCACCCGTCTCCTTGCCCCACAATCTCACTGTCTCACGGCTCGCCTGTCCGTTTCTCTCTCTTGCTGTCTAGTCGGATTTCTCTCTCTTCTCGACGGATTTCTCTCTCTTCTCGCCGGACTTCTCTCTCTTCCTGCCGGATTTGTCTCACCGTCTGCCGGATTTGTCACCGTCGACCGGATCCCAGTTCTGCTGTCGCCGGATCTCCTCTGTCCCTGCCAGATTTCCTTCTGCTGTCGCCGGATCTGCTGTCGCCGGATCTCCTCTGTCCCAGCCGGATCTCCTTCTGCTGTCGCCGGATCTGCTGTCGCCGGATCTCCTCTGTCCCAGCCGAATCTCTCTCACGCCGTCGCCGGATCTCCTCTGTTCTGGCCGTCAGGTTTCTTTTTCTCTCCTTCCCGTCAACTCTTTCTCTCTCTCGGCGGTTCTGTTTTTGCCGATGGTTCTCTCTCTCTTCTGTATCGTTCTGCCGTCGCCCCCTTCACCAGCCGCTTTGATCGTCTCTCTTTTCTACCGATGGTGTAGGGTTGCCGTGTGCCTTGCTGTCTCCTCGCCGACGACGTCCTTTCTCTCTCTTCCAGGCATTTTCTCTCTCTTCGTCCAACGGCTTCACTGTGCGGTTACTGGTCACTCGACGGCACTGTTCACTCTCTTCGTCCTTACCGGTGGTGTTCTTCCGTGTAGGGTTTGGTGTTCTCTTTGGTTGGTTGGTTGTCTAAGTTTTGCTGAATGCTCAATATTGCCGACACACTCTCTTCTTGCCGTGTATGCAATTGTGTTGGCCCTTACCCTATTTTTGTCTTCCAAGGTCTTTATATATCTCTTCCATGAAACCCTAATAGGGCTTACGTGGCGGATTTACGTTCTTACCCTTACGCGTGGATTTACCTTCTTACCCTTCCACGTAGCTTTACTTTCTTGCACACTTGAATCTAGTTGACAACAATTACAACCCACACAAGACTGTGGGAACAACAATCTCCCCCTTTGTAATTGTTGGCAACACTCATAACAAAAGCCACTATGCAGCAGTTTCAACTCCCCCTAAATATGAACTCCCCCTTTCTTAACAGCTCCCCCTGCACTGTTGCTTCTCTCCCCCTTTGCCAACTAATTACAAATTTGAAAAACTTGCAAAGTAGAGATGGAGGATTTACCTGAACTTCAGGCTTAAGGAGGCATTTGCATAGATAGACTTAATTTGTGCTTTTCAAACAGCTTCTTATTAATGGGTCTTGCAACCAGCTCCCATGTACCATTCTTCTCAATTTGATCCAGCTCCTCATTGGTAGCTTTGACCCAAGCTTGGTCTTGAATAGCTTCTTTAACAGATTTAGGCTCAACTTGTGGGAGTAGAGCAGTAGCTCCCACCATTCTTCTTCTTGTTGTAACTCCTGCTGATGGGTCACCTATGATCTGATCTCCTCGATGAGCACTGGTCCATGTTTTCTTTGTCCTTCTTCCTTACACCGTCTTAGTTGTAAGAGGATCTCTTTCTTCCTGTTCAGACTCACTTTTCTCCGAGTCTAAACTTACTTCTTGTTCCTTTTCTTCAGGTTGGTCTGATTCTTCATCTACATTGAAGTCATCTTCTTCATTGTCCTCAGCTTCTCCATTCTGCATTGTTTTCTAGTTCTCATCTATTCTCACATCACTGGTAGTGATTACTTTTCCTAGCTTATGTAGGAAAACTCTGTAACCTTTTGTCTTTGCTGAGTATCCCACAAAGATGCCTTCATCAGACCTAGCGTTGAATTTTCCCAAGTTTTGCTCCTTGTTCTTCACAAAACATGGGCTGCCAAAGACTCTGAGATACTTGGCTGTTGTCTTCTTCCCACTCCATAGCTCATATGGAGTCTTATCAGTATTGGGCTTTAGTAGAACTCTGTTCAGTAGGTGCACTGCAGTAAATGTTGCTTCTGTCCAAAATCTTGTGTGAAGCTTGGATTCTAGCAGTAGAGTTCTTGCCATTTCAACCACAGCTCTATTCTTCCTCTCTACCACCCCGTTCTGTTGAGGTGTTCTTGCTACTGCCATCTGATGGTGAATTCCATGCTTCTCAAGGTAATCTTCAAAAGCTCCATTTGTGAATTCAGTTCCTTGATCTGACCTCAATACTTTGATCTTCTTTCCACTCTCATTTTCAGCCAATCTTCTGTATCTCTTGAAGCATTTCAGAACTTTTGACTTGTGTTTGAGGTGCATGATGCAGGTCCTTCTGGAATAATCATCGACAAATAGGACGAAGTACCTCTTATTATTCAACCTTTTTGTTCTCATCGGCCCACACAAATCAGTATGCACAATGTCAAGCACTGCTTCAGAACTGAACTCTTTGGTCTTATACTGCTTTCTAACATGTTTTCCTTTAGAGCATGCTGAGCAAACATACTCTCTCTCTCTCTCCTGAGGTCGGGAATATCTCTGATTGCATGAGTAGTGGTCAGCTTCCTCATGTTCTTTTGTGATAAGTGTCCCAGCCTCCTATGCCAGAGTTGATTTTCTTCTTCTTTGGTGAGTAGACAGCTGCTTGTCTTGTCCTCGTCAATCACATATAAATTTCCAGCTGTTCTCTTCCCGGCTGCAATAGTATTGCCTTCTTTACTCTTTACCTGACAATCTGTTTTTGTGAATATTACCTTATGATCTTCGTTGCATAACTGACTGACAGATGCTAAATTGTATTTGAGTCCTTCAACGTGCAGAACATCTTTCAGCTTTCCTCTTCCAATTTTTATTGACCCCTGACCATTGATGTTGAGTGAATCATCATTGCCAAACTTGACTCTGCCTTCTCTTGATTTGCTCAGCTTTGATAATTTACTCTTATCTCCCGTCATGTGCGAAGTGCATCCACTATCAAGGATCCACTGCTTATCCTTGCAGTCAGATTTGAGTGCAATTTCAGCTATATTAGCCACCTCCCTTTTAGCTTTATATTCCTTCTTTTGAACTGGTCGGAAGATAGCTTTCTCCTTTTTCTCACCTTTGACTGCACTGCTTGTTTTCACTGTGCCATTAAGTGCCTTCTCTTGCTCAGGGAGAAGTGTCATGCATCTCTTGGCATTATGGCCATCCTGCCCGCACCTTTCACACTGTTCCAAGTCTGCCAATATAGCAAACTTGTTCTTTGAAACCACTGGTTTGGGCTTCCACCAACAATCCTTGTCAGCGTGTCCTTACCTTTTACAGTATGTGCAAGAACTCACGACAGGTGTTCTCTTCTGAATTCTGTATTGTCTCCCCCTGTATGCAGCATCGTATCTTCTCAAGTTGGAGACATATACTGGCCTTCTCCACCAACAGTTACTCGCCTTATGACCCCAAACTCCACAATAAAGGCAATAACCTTGAAACTGTCTCTTCTTGGGTCTGATCACAGCTTGTCTTCTTCTGTTCATCACTTGCTGTGTAGGCAAAGTAGCTGGCTTCTTTACTTGTGTGACTTTCATTTCAGTCACCTTCTTCTGTTCAACCGTAGCCCTCTGCTGGCTGACTTTCTTTTCGTCCTTCTTGTTTGCCACCCTAGGTTGCTTCTTCAGATCTTCTTTAGTCTCAGCTATCTTCTTCTGAGTCACAACCTTCTCTTTTAACTTCTGCGGCACATTCTCATTTTCTTTAACCAATGCAGTCTCAGATTGCTGCACTTTCTCTACATTTTTCTCTCCTTTTCCAGAACTTGTTTCTCCTATCATTTTAAGCTTCTGTAAGTTCTCTTTGCTGCTTTTGAGTTGTTGCTGAAGTCTCAGCAACTCTTTCTCCATTTCTTCAATTTTTGAGGCCCTTGAGCTAAGCTCTACTGTAAGGTCTTCACATATTTTGATCTGTTCCTCAAATCTTCTCTTCAAATCAATATGCTCAGCCCTTATTTCACCGTTTTGACTTTCAGCTTCCTCAGACTTTGCTTCAACTTGTTTTATATGGGCCTCCAACCTTCTTATGGTTCTGCCCCTTCTGATTATCTCCTTTGAAGCTGCTTCCAGTTCAGCTTCAAGATCTGGCTCTTCTTCATCAACTTCCTCTTCCTCTTCAGAGGTTGAGCTACCACTTTGTGCTGATGCCATAAAGACATACTCATCTGATGAGTCTTCATCTTCCTCCTCATCAGCTTCTTTTGTCTAACTCACATAACTCTTGAATAAGCCTCTCATCTTCCTCTGTGGGTTGACAATCTTCTTATTGGACTTCTTTGATTTGAATGATGATCTTCTCCATCTTGAATTCTGCTCATCGTCACCATCCTCATCTTCATCATCAAGTTTCACTTTGCACCGAGAAGCAAAGTGTCCAGTTTTCCCACATCGATAACATCTCAAGGACAACTGTCCTTTTCCCTTCTTAGACCCCCTTTTGAGTTTCCTTGTGAAGTAAGCCAATACTTCACCTTCACTTTCTCCCTCATCATCATCATTATCCTCACTGGATGATTCTTCTTTTTCTTTTATCTTCAAGTGTTTCATAGATTTGAAAGCTGCCTCCTTTGATATGCTTGACGTTGAGGAGCTCTCAGTCGACTTTATTCTCATCTCATATGCAATGAGATTGCACTGAAGATCATGCAGAGACATAGAGTTGAGATCTCTACTCTCCTCTATGGCTGCCACCTTTGAAGCAAACCTCTCAGGCAAAATTCTCAGAATTTTCTTCACAATCGATGAGTCCTTCTTGTTCTTTCCATGACTTCTCAAGTCATTTACAGCGTCAATAACCCTGATGAAGAACTCTTGAACTGTCTCATTTTTCTGCATTCTGAGAGATTCATATCTCTCCTTGAACACTTGAAGCTTAGCCTCCTTCATTCTGCCATCACCTTCATAGACTTTCTGCAATCTGTCCCATATCTCCTTGGCAGATTTGCAGTCCATAACTTTAGCATACTCAGCATCTGTTAATGCTGAAATGATGACATTTGAGGCCTTCCCATTTATCTCAAATTGCTTTAACTCTTCTAGGGTTAGGTCTTTACCTTCTTCCGGAGCCACAAAACCCTCCTGTACGCATTTCACCATGTTCATGCCCATGGTTGCAAATACCACTTGCATTCTTGCTCTCCACATATGATAGTTGGTTCCGTTGAAGATTGGAACCTTCTTGCTATAAGTGGTGCTAGTGCTGGTACCGGCTTCCATTTCTCAGTATGCTGAACAAGTCAAACTTTTAGATCCCTTCAAAGTAGTACACCAAGCTGTTAAGCTTCAAACTGGTGAACCTGTGCTCTGATACCAATTGAAGTTCCCGACTTCTCCCTAAGATCTACTACTCTCCTGATACTGAGAGGGGGGGTGAATCAGTATCACCACAATTCGCAATTCGCAGGTAAGTGAACAACTTCAACCTCTTCTTAAAAGCAAACTCTTTCTCAGACTCGACTAAGGTAGATCTATTGCTACCTACTAATCACAATAGTCCCCAAAGTCACCTTTCAGACACCTTGCCTAGCAGACAATACGGATGTTCTTATTTAGGTCTTCGTTAGGTTATGAGTTGGCTGATACTTCAGCTGCATTCACAAGTCAATTCAAAACACAAAATGTAAAGCAAATTAAGGACACACGAGATTTACGTGGTTCCGTCAACGTGACGTACATCCACGGTGGTAGGGACTCTCCCTTACCGAGACTATCCACTATACTTGAGAATTTAGGTTACAATGGATGTCTTTGATTTTCTGCTCCTTTCACTATTGCAATTACTAAGCAAGTACAATACAAAGAGTGTCACTTACTGTGTCTACCTTTCTTCTAACTTGTCTTGCCTCTGTTGAATTGAAA
The DNA here is from genome assembly GCA_037832385.1 of Rhizophora apiculata. Classification (NCBI taxonomy): domain Eukaryota; kingdom Viridiplantae; phylum Streptophyta; class Magnoliopsida; order Malpighiales; family Rhizophoraceae; genus Rhizophora; species Rhizophora apiculata. Next base: position 8,289,056 of record CM075439.1, on the reverse strand, counting down.
GGCTGCTCCACTGCTGCTTAAAAGTTCACCACAACGCTTTTTAACCTCTCTTGAAGAAGTCTGGAAATACGTTGAGTTCAATGCTTCGCCGAATTCCTTCTCTACGTTGTATCACACAACTCCTGCTTTTACCATCTCACGGTCTCACCCGTCTCCTTGCCCCACAATCTCACTGTCTCACGGCTCGCCTGTCCGTTTCTCTCTCTTGCTGTCTAGTCGGATTTCTCTCTCTTCTCGACGGATTTCTCTCTCTTCTCGCCGGACTTCTCTCTCTTCCTGCAGGATTTGTCTCACCGTCTGCCGGATTTGTCACCGTCGACCGGATCCCAGTTCTGCTGTCGCCAGATCTCCTCTGTCCCTGCCGGATTTCCTTCTGCTGTCGCCGGATCTGCTGTCGCCGGATCTCCTCTGTCCCAGCCGGATCTCCTTCTGCTGTCGCCGGATCTGCTGTCACCGGATCTCCTCTGTCCCAGCCGGATCTCCTCTGTTCTGGCCGTCAGGTTTCTTTTTCTCTCCTTCCCGTCAACTCTTTCTCTCTCTCGGTGGTTCTGTTTTTGCCGATGGTTCTCTCTCTCTTCTGTATCGTTCTGCCGTCGCCCCCTTCACCAGCCGCTTTGATCGTCTCTCTTTTCTACCGATGGTGTAGGGTTGCCGTGTGCCTTGCTGTCTCCTCGCCGACGACGTCCTTTCTCTCTCTTCCAGGCGTTTTCTCTCTCTTCGTCCAACGGCTTCACTGTGCGGTTACTGTTCACTCGATGGCACTGTTCACTCTCTTCGTCCTTACCGGTGGTGTTCTTCCGTGTAGGGTTTGGTGTTCTCTTTGGTTGGTCGGTTGTCTAAGTTTTGCTGAATGCTCAATATTGCCGACACATTCTCTTCTTGCCGTGTATGCAATTGTGTTGGCCCTTACCTTATTTTTGTCTTCCAAGGTCTTTATATATCTCTTCCATGAAACCCTAATAGGGCTTACGTGGCGGATTTACGTTCTTACCCTTACGCGTGGATTTACCTTCTTACCCTTCCACGTAGCTTTACTTTCTTGCACACTTAAATCTAGTTGACAACAATTACAACTCACACAAGACTGTGGGAACAACAGAAACTTTAATTAATTTAAAAGCATAGTATTTTTAGTGTTTAGATAAAAACTAAACCAAAAACTAATCAATAATTTTTTAACCAATTTGAATGGTTTGGTTTTATTTGGAACTCAATGGTTTTGGTTTAATTGGTCATTCCAATAGTTCTCATTATTATTTTCCCTCAAGCTATTTATTTATTGAAATGAAAAGTGCAACTAAGTGAACTATCACCATATGAATAGTTAGGGATGGCAATTTTTGTTGTACTTGTAGGGGCTCATCCATCCTTACTCTAATGTGTATAGGGTCAACAAGTATATATTACTTTATTTATCCACTTTTCTTGAAACATAAAAGAATATATTTGAAATATTAGGTACATGGTTGTATTCTAACAATTTCTTAAGTGAACTTCTAAACAATGAGCCAAGTTCTAATTATAAATTTATGTGCATGGTGCAATATTTATTACTTAGTTATATTTGTATATAGTTAGTCATAAAACTATAATATATCATATTATTTATACACATTAGTTTGGTTCAATTTTCAACCCACTTTTACGAAAGTAATATTTATATATCATAAGTTCATGTTTATTAGATCCATTTTAGTTGATACATTTATTTTAGTTGCCCATCAAATGCTTAGTTTGATAGTAAGATGTTATGGCACCATTTCCTAAAGAATGATAGAACCCAACACTATGTTATTAAAACACTATATTGGGTTTCTCCATGTTCCACAACACAAAAGAATATATTTAAAATATTAAGTACATCATTGTATTATAAAATTTTTTCAAATAGAATTCTAGACATAAGCCAAGCTTTAATTACAAATTTATAAGCAACTGTTTTAAAAATTAATACTTAGTTATATTTTTATATAGTATGTCATACACCTAATATATATTATATTATTTATGGACTTTAGGTTGGTTTAATTTTCAACTCACTTGTAACAGAGTAATACTTATATATCCTAAGTTCATGTCTACTGAATTCGGTTGATATAATAACCAATGCTATACAAGGTAAATGATGTCCACATGCATATCATGACATTCCACTTAGGCATGCATATTCAAGGCTTTGTAATTAAACTTGTTTACTTTAAATGGATGGTAACAGCATAGTTAACAATGGGGCAAGTGGGGCAAGTGCCTATGGGAAGTTTCTGTAAAGGAGTAGTAGTTGCCAATCACATTTACAATGAATTGTACTTTAGCTATATGGTTGAAAACATGTCATTCTTCCTAATGGAAGGACTAGATTAATATTATAGATGGCATAAGATAGAGTCACACACAACTTTTGGATGCCTAAAGTTTTAGTAGTTCTTGAAAGGAAAGATAATGATAAGAGAAGTCATCTTAACCCTAGTTTAATTCAAAGTAATACATCTTGACATCCAAACATATGAAGTGAAGGGACTCTCACTCTTATACTATGAAGCTACGATAAGCCCTCCTATCCACCTGTAGTCTTCCAAAACTCAAAGGTTATGGTTTGACATTAAAAAAGAGACAAATAATCCTTCTAAATCATTCCAAATAATGTCAACATCAAACAAAGTTCCTCATTTCCTAATCTTATTGATTTCCTATCAATACCCTTCATATAGGTGATTTCTAAGGAGATATTCTACATGTATGAGACCTTTATGGTGAACAAGTTACTAAGACTCTTGCTTAATTGCTATAAAATTGCTAATGCTACCCTTGAGTTTATTGATTGGCATCCATAATATCCTTACATGAACTATTTTTTCATTTCTCCAATGCACTTTAGCAATTTCTCAAAAAAAGGTCTTTATTTTCTCATGAACCTTACCAGAAAGCATGTTATAGGCTCGATGATATATTAATTATGGATTAATGCCCTTATGAGAAACTAGGAACAATATTCTTAGGCTTAATCCTTACTATATAAATGGTTTAAACTCTTTAGTTCCCTCTTAGAATGGAGGGACATCATTAGTAGCCATAGAGACTCTCTCCACATCTTTTGCAATTTCCATCTTTACCAAGATGTGTGGGCCTAAGATAAAGAAATCAAGATGTGTGTCAACATGTTCATCTAGAAAATCATCAATTATCCTCTCAATGTTCTAATTGATCCAACCCTAATCTAATCTCTTGGTGAGATGTTAGAACCATCCCCTGCGAGTGTAATGGAATCAATCCAAACACCCCTCCTTAAGTCCTTTTTTTAATTAACTTTTATCATTATGATGGGTGCATTGATCTAAATATTGTGGCACTTCCTTTCCACTATACTCAATATTTTTCTCATTAACAACTCTAATATCATGCATAGACACACTTGAACTCGAAAGATTTGGAAGCTATCACTAATGAATATAATATGAGTAGTAATGAGAGATATTTTGCTCAAGGATAAAACAGTGAAATATGTCTATAACAAAGTCCAAAATGAATAGCACATCTAATCTTATTCTTTGTCTTCATCCACTAAAATTGTTTAGTCACAAAACCTTTTATGTGTGTGTTTAAGCATTTCATGCATCTAACATATCATCCATAAATATTATAAATACAATCTTTTTTAATAAGACATAATAACCAAAGTATAATCCAACAAACAATAAGGATATCCTAATTAGCAAAAAGTGCAATCCTAACTCAATATTATATAAGAAGAATAGAGGACAAAGTCAAAGAATCAGCCAATCACATGGATGAAATTTAAACCTTAATTGAGGAATTGAAAGAGTAAATGCAACAAATAGTCTAGACATTCACCAAAGGAAAGATAGTTGTAGTAGACATTGTTCCTTAGGAAAGTTCTTATGCCCTAGCCAGTGGGCTTTTTTAGATTACCCTAGTTTCAAGCACTTCTTCAATACCATTCATTTAGTCTTAGATAGCCATGTATCCTACTCTAGGACTACTGATAATCACATAATCATTAGGCACTAAGGCACATAAACCAAATGTCACACAAACTAAGACCATCTATAGCAAACATAAAGTTAGTCCTAAATCAAAAAATGAAGTTGTAGGAAGCACAGAGCACTCCATGAAGTGGAAAATTGATCTTTTATAAGAATATGTCAAAGCCATCAAAGGAGATAACTTTCATACTCTCCTAATTATGTTAGATATGTATCTAGTTCAAGACATTTTCCTACCTTCAAAATTCAAAATTTTAGAATTTGAAAAATAGGATGGCATAGGATCGCCAATAGACCATTTAACTATATGTATTTGAAAAATGGTAGCATACGCTTATGACCAAAAACTTTTGATGCATTGATTCTAAGATAATCTGATGAGTATGGCTTCCCATTGGTATATCAAGCAAGATTGGAAAAACATCATGACTTAGGAAGAAGCCACTTTTAAGGTAAGATTCAAATATATCTCTAAGTTAAAACCAACTTGAATGGATTTATTGGCCATGGAAAAGAAACTTGAAGAGACATCCAAGTAATACAAATAATGATAACCCAATAGTATAGTTTAGGTTAAGTCTTTATTGCTTGAAAATGAGTTAGTCTACACTTTCCTTAGTACCTTGAAAACTCCTTACTACAATAAAATGGTGGGAAGCACATTAAGGAGATTTGCTAATTTGATAATCACTAGAGAAAATATCAAAGAGGGAATTTGGAATGGCAAAATTGTTAATGTTGCTATTAATGTTTCAACCTTTAAGAAAATTGAGGTAACCAAGAAGAAAAAATGTGAGGTTCAAGTGATTGAATATGAGAGTCAACTGGGATCTTGACCCATGTATTAGTCATTTTGCAATCGATAGGGATAGTTTACTCTTAAACAATCATACCAATCATATGATATGATGACTCCATTCTCATTCCAATTCTCTCAACTATGACTCTCGTAGTCAAATGTATACATGCCAACATCTTTGGGCAATCAAGCTAACCCTAAAAAATAGGAAATGAGGAGGATTGACCCCAACTAGTGTCTTATTTAAAGTTACTACTTTGGCCTATCTATAATGAAATTGTCATTATTTTGGCCAAATAATAGTTAAAACCCTCTACCTTCCTTAGTGTAGTGCCAATGTCAAATGTGAATACCAGGGCAAGTAAATTGAGCATTTTATAAACAATAATTGGACTCTTACATGTAAAGTTCAAGAGCAAGGGAACAAGGGATGGATTAATTTCTCAAAAGCTAAAAAATAGAACAACATGAATCTACTTCTTGATCACAAAATAGTAAAACAAATAGAAGAATGCCTAGATAATGACTGCTTGGGCTCAAACCCCAATATCTTGGAGATTGGCTTGATTAAATGGCTAGCCTAGTGAAACCCACCTTCTTGCCATCAAAGAAACTTGGTGTTGCCAAAAATATCACTTAACTACCTAGGCCTTACCTCCTCTAATGCTTTTGGACCCTTTACAAAATAATAAATCAATCCATTAGGATTATAGCCATAAGGTAGACTCCCAAGATGAGACATCAACACCAAACTCAGTGTTTGCAACAACAAATGATATTACAAAATTTAAAGGCATCACCTAAAGTCGAAGGTGGTATATCCCAAAGTATGAAGGTAACCTTTTGCAAAAAAGGGAAAGATGTTGCAATCTTAAATGAGGTCAACGAGGAGGTCAAGGAGATCTCCCCTTAAAATTTTGGAGCAAGGTCATCCAATAGCCAAAACTTAAGTCCAAGGAAAATGCCATTAATAAGGACAAAGGAATATTTCTTAAATACACTAAGAAAAATGAGTATAATATAGTTGAGTAGCTCAGTCAAACTCTAATGAAAATCTCAATCCACACTTTGCTAATGAATCCTAAATCTCATTAAAAGTCCTTGCCACACATTCTTAATTAAGCAAATATTTCTCCTGTCATTTCCTTGGCCAACTTTGACCACATTGCTCATAACATCTTAACAAGCAGATGCATCTCATTTTTGGATGAAGAAATTCCAATCGAGGGACATAAACACATCAAGGCACTATACATTTCAGCCATATGTTATGGCTACAACATGTCACATGTCCTCATCAACAATAAATCATCCTTAAACATTATGCCCAAATAACACCTTGGTGTAGTTGCCATTTGACATTGCCATTATAACACTTAACCATATGATTATTGAAGCATTTAATGGCACTAAATGCAAAGTTGTAGGGACAATTGAGCTCCTAATATAGGCGGGACTATGAACTTTCAATGTACCCTTCCAAATCATGGATTCATATAGCAAAAGCCATTCCTTTTGCCTTGCACCAAAAGGTAAAGCCCATTACAAGTGTTTAATTGATAAAATTCTAAGCAAAATATGATTTGCTTGTCTCTAAACCTCTAATAATGCCTTAGATTGATAAGGCTAAAGAAGCACTGGAATGTGCATTTTAGTCCTTCAAAATTACAAATGTGACTCTTTAGTTAGAGGAGTCATTCCTCGAGATATTGCTTTTACGTCTAAATCCCTATTGAATGAAGCCAAAAAAATAATGAGAAATGGCTAATATTCAGGCAGAGGACTTAGAATGCATCTCCACTCCTACATAACTCAATGGATAATAAAACCATGCTAGGATTAGATATTAGACTAAATAAGACAATGTCATTCAAGGGTACTTGAAAGATGAGGTAACTAGCCTTGCATTGCCTCTCACTCACCACTTCAAGAGTGTAAGGTTCATCAATCAAACACATGGCACAATAGCAAAAGTCATTGTTGAGCACAACACATTAAAAATCCATATAAAATCTAAAGAGGAGAAAGAAGGGATACTCCAAACCCTATTCATCTAGCCATATAGTCTAGACACTCTTGTAAATAACTAGTAAGCTCAGGAGATTCCTCAATCACTTGAGTCTCTTGTAAAGTAATGCAATCTACCCTTTTTGCTTGTTGATGTTTATAGCATTCAGGAGAACCTATATAATAATATAGGCAACCTTTTGTCATATGTCAACCAATAACATATGTTTAAGTTTCTTGCACTTATCATGCTAGTCTTATTATCATCTCAACATCTTTTCTCACATCCATATGAACTATCATAATAATACCTATTTATTTTTTATGACCTTTTGTCTATCATTCAAGGTGTCTACAAATAAGATTGATAGTTTAGCTAGTGCTAATCTTGAGACAAAATTTAAAAATGTCCTCAATGTGCTAACCAAAGATGACTTAGATAGTAAAGAAATCCTAATAGATCTCTAGCAATTGATCAAATAGGAAGAGAAACAATCCATAGTTGAGAAAGAACCAATCGAGATAGTTAACATAAGCATCATAAACGAATTGTGGGAAATCAAAATTGGCACCAAACTTCCAACAAATAGCCAACATGGTATGACTTAACTACTTAAAGAATACATGGATGTGTTTGCCTAGTCATATTAAGACATACCAAGTCTGAACATTAATATAGTTATGCATAGACTCCCTTTGAGACTAAAATGCAAACCTATATGGCTAAAGCTCATGAGAATAAAACTTGATATAATCCTAAAGATTAAGGAGGAAGTCAAGAAATAACTAGATGCCAACTTTCTCCAAATGGTAGCTTGCCTAAAATGGGTTGCTAACATTATGCTAATACTAAAGAAAGATGGAAAGGTCCAAGTATGCATGGACTATAGAGATTTGAATAAAGCAAGCCTTAAAGATAACTTCCCTTTACCACACATTGACATCCTCATATTCAATGTTCTCCTTCATGGACAACTTCTTGGGCTATAATCAAATTAAGATGGTGCTTGAAGACATTAAGAAAACTACATTTGTTACAATATAGGGTATCTTCTACTACAAAGTCATGCCATTTGGCCTAAAAAATGTAGGCCTTACCTATCAAAGGGCCACGAGCACCTATTTCATGACATGATACATAATGAGATTAAGGTTTAGGTTGATGGCATATTTGTCAAATCTTAAGCAAACAAAGATCACTCAGTGGCCCTTAAAAAGTTGTTTAACCAGCTAAAGAGGTTAAGCTCAATCTAGCCGAATGCACCTTTAGAGCAACTTTAGGCAAGCTGTTAGGTTTCAAAGTGAGCCACATAAGCTTCAAAATTGATCTTGATAAACTTAAAGTCATATAAGGGATGCCTACACCTTTTACACCAAAAGAGGTACAAGGATTCTTTGGAAGGATCAATTATGTTACTTGATTTATGTTTTTGTTAACTACAACATGTGAGCCTATATTTGAAATGCTCTAAAAAAGTAATCTAAGATAATGGGATCATCAGTTGTAACAAAGCCTTCAACTAGATCAAGAATTACCTCTCTAACCCTTTTGTTTAGTACCATTAACTCTACATAACCCACTCATATTGTGTCTCACTATATGGAAGTAGTGTGTAGGTTGTAGGCTGTGTCTTAAGGCAACATTATGAAACAAGCAAAAAAAAAAAAAGGCTATCTATTGCCTTAGTAAGAAGTTTACTGATCATGAGGATCGATATTTGCATTTGGAAAAGATCTATTGCTATTTGGCATATACAAATTGCTGACTCCAACAATACATGATGTATTATATAACTTGGCTCATTGCCAAGGATAACCTGCTCAAATACGTCTTTGAAATGCCAACATTGTTAGGATGAGTTGTCCATTGGTAAGTCCTCTTGTTAGAATACAACATTCAATATGTCAATTTCAAAGCTAGCAAAGGCAACACAATAACAAACTTCTTGGTAGATCAAGCTATTCATGAATATGAGCCCATGTAGTTTGATATTCCAAATGAAGTAATTCTAACCATAAATCAAACTCAAAAGGATGGCAAGGGGGCAATAAAAAAATGGCATATGTGGTTTGATGGAGCATCCAATGCATTAAGGCATGGAATAGGGGCAATACTTATCACTCTTAAAGGTAGACAATATCCAATCGTAGTAAAACTACAATTTGAATGCACCAACACATAGAAGGGATACAAATCAAGCATAATGGGTCTACTATATGCTCTAAAAATGAAAGTGAAAAATCCCTAGGTATATGGTGACTCAGCACTAATCATCTAATAATTGCTAGGTGAATGGGAAATTTGAAATAACATACTTGTTCCTTATCTCCAGTACATTAAGAAATTGGTAATATAATTCAATCATATCAATTTCAATCATATTCCTTGATAAAACAATTAGATTTTTTATGCTCTAGCAACTTTGGCAGTAATGTAAAAAGTCTAAAGCAAATGCCTAGGTGATCCATGTCAATGTCTACCACACTCTAACTTATTACATGTACATAACAAAAGAGGTAAAAGGAAAGCCATGGTATCATGACATCAAGTAGTACCTCAAAACCCATGAATATCTTAAAGGCACAAATGAAAATAGTAAAAGAACTCTAAAAAGGTTGGCAATGAATTTCTTCCCTAGTGGAGACAACCTTTACAAATGTAACTATGACTTAGTCCTATTAGGATGCATAGACATAGTTAAGGCAAAAGTTATTATAAAAGAAGTGCATGAAGGCCTAAGTGGGTTGCATGCTAGTGGCTTCTCATTGGTCAAAATGATCTTGAGAATAGGATAATACTAGTCGACCATGGAATCATATTGTTTTTAGCTTGCTTAGAAATGCCACAAATGTTAGATATATGTAAATATACTTGCAAAACCTACTCCATTACATACTATGACATCCCTAAGGCCTTTCTTTGTGTGACCAATTCAAGATCAAACATCACAACTTTATACCATATCAGCCATAAATGAATGGGGTAGTTGAAGTAGCTAACAAAAATCTTAAGCAAATCATTGAAAAAATGATAGTTACCTATAGCAATTGACATAAGATGCTACCTTTAGCACTGCACACATACTGTACCACCATGCAAACTTCCATAAGGGTGATCCTATTTGCCTTAGTCTATGTAACTAAGGTCATCTTATCATTAAAGGTTAAAATTCCTTCCTTAAGAGTTCTAATGGAAGCAGAACTTGAAGAGGCTAAATGGGTTAAGGTTTGATATGAACAATTGAATCTTATTGGAGAAAAGTAGCTATGTGCAATCTATTACAGACAACTATACCAAAGTTGTAAGAGGCAAGCCCACAAAAAGAAAATGTGCCCTTGTCATTTTAAGGAAGGGGACTTGGTTGTGAAAAGAGTTATAGCAAATCAAAGTGATCTACAAGGCAAATGGGCACCAAACTATAAAGGCCCCTATGTGGGGAAAAAGGCATTCTCTATTAGAGCACTAATTCTAGTAGATATGGATGACAAAGATATGCCAAATCTTATAAACTTAAACATAGTTAAAAAGTACTTTGCTTAAGGCTTAGTAAAGAGTAAAGTTGGTTGACAATGGTGCAAGATAAAAGCAAAAGAAAGAAGATCAAAAAGGATGTAAGAATGACAAGACAGACAAGGTTTGCACACAAAGGGCATTTAGACCAAGCTTAAGCTAAGTTACTAGCTATACTATTAGCCATGAATCCCTACAATCATCCAATCACCTTGTAGTGACTTTATCCCTAAATGCATTATCACCCTTAACTCAAGACAATCATTTTTTACAAACTAATAACCTCATGAATGATAACTGTCTCTTAAACCTTGGCATGAATGCAATTTGATATAATCATATTTACTTGGTTGACATGTGCCAATGGACATTTTGAAATAATAAAAGCATATATAACACTTTTTTTTTAAGATTCTTGGGGATACAAGGAATTCCCTGAAGGCCACACTAAAAGCTACAAGCAGCACTAGATGACAAAAATGTGATTGAATCAACAAGTGAGTGTAGCATACATGCTACTCATCAAATCATAAAAGAAACTCTACCTACACAACATGTTACAAACCATAAAGGCTTTAGGCAACACACAGAAGGCGAAGCAAAAACAAAAGGCATGGCGAAGTGAAAGACTCCAAAATAAGAAATAACATCAACTTTGATAAGCTAGAAAAGATATCCTCTACAAAGATTCCTAGAGAGTTACTTGGGTTGGATGAAGAAGACAATGTAAATGTACAAGATATATTTTAAAGATAACCAAATGTAACAACTTCAAAGGTGGGAGCCATTAGTAGTTTTGAGCAATTTAGTTTGATAAGAGAAGACATGCCTAGTACCTTAATTGACCAAACAATGGTGATTTTGTGTTGGAATGGTGATTGCACAATAGGTGAGCAACAACTAGCAAGAAACTTTGGAACACTGATTATTGGATTCTTGTAAGCTTTTTTGCCCATGGATCCTACCAAAGGTAAATTGGGTTGTGATGAGTCAAAAGATGGCTTCCCTTTATTTTTCAATTATTTTTTGACAATTGGTGGCAACCATTAACAATAGTCCTGTGACCTCCTCAAGATAATATGAACCTCCCCTCTTACTTTCTTACCTCCTTTTGTTATTTTTTTTTTGTGTTTATTTTGATTTTTTTCCTTTTTACAATATATATATACACTTGAAAAAATAAATGAAAATAAACCAAAATACTTACTAATTCTTTCTTTTCTTAATGGCAGGAGATGAATCAAGTTGAGTTCAAGAAATGATGTTGGTTAGATATGTGAAAATTAAAAGTGTTAGTATATGTTATGAATTATTTTCCCTTTGCCAAAAATATGCACATTGATCACGATTATAGGTTTATTATGACTTGTTTATTCTAATGAATATCCTAAAAAATGTCATAAAAATAGAAGGAAAAGGATATAAAAAGATTGTACAATCTTGTTGTGGGTATTTTGTTTCTCATTGTAATTGACTAAATGGTGTAATGTCTCTTTTTAAGTAGCAACTCAAGCATGGTCTTGGGCAATTTGTGTGATGACACTCTATATTGTTGTCTTTGCCCTTTTCTAGTGACTTTAGGGGAAGCTCTAGACATATAAGAGGGTTAAGTTTCTTGGTGCCAAATTAATTGGCACCTTAAACTCACTATTAACTCTCTTGCTTATTCTCTCTCATGTGTTTGTTGCCTTTAGGACCTTTTATTGAATTTTTTGGCCCCTTATGCCCTATTAATGAGGCTGGTTTTTATAGGCAAATTGGCCTAATGTCAATTGTTGATCTTTGATTACTTTTTCTAGCTTGATATTGGTTGTTGATCTCTAATTACTTTTGCTAGCCTTATGTTTAGCTTTAAATGCTTTTGCTAGCCTAATATTGGGCTTTGATTACTATTGCTAGACGATGCAAATTGACTTGCTTTTCTAATAAGTGGCTAAGATTGCTTTAGTCAAATGGTTGAAATTACCTTTATATTTAATGTCATATGGGCTTTTGACCTACAAGATTTTCACTTAAGTTGAGCCATTAGGCCTTACAAAGAGGGTTGATGGACTAATATCATTGCAATTGAATTCTTGGCCTTAGATTTTGAGAAGGGGAGGGTCCCTCTTGCGGTTTGATGATGTGACCTATACCCATAAGCAATTTTTAGCTTTAGGTTTAGTTTGAGAACCAAAAGGGTTATTAGCTTTTTAGTTTTTTTCGTTATGGGTGCATATTGTAATTGTACATTGGATTGTATAAACTAATTTGTAATAATACAATTATTTCTCATTTCTATTTTTTTTCATTGAGCATTTCATTTTTATTGCTTTTTTTTTCCTACATCCAAATGCACAACTCACAATTTAAATACAATTTGCAAATAAGCATCATATGCACCAAATTGTAAGAGTAAATATAAGACACTTTCTTGATTAGGGCAAAAAAAATAATGGTACAACAACTACCTATTTTTATGAGTTGTTTTGGCACAAAGGAACAAATGAAGACTTCCTTAAAACCTTATTTTATTGGCCTTCAAAATGCCAGTGTCGTAATTCCTACATGCCTATGGTTAACATGTGAAGTTCTTGACTTCTCCTTAGGATCTACTAGTTTGTGATACTAAGAGGGGGGTGAATCAGTATCACCACAATTCGCAATTCGCAGGTAAGTGAACAACTTCAACCTCTTCTTAAAAGTGAACTCTTTCTCAAACTTGACTAAAGTAAATCTATTGCTACCTACTAATCATAATAGTCCCCAAAGTCACCTTTCAAACACCTTGCCCAATATACAATTTGGATGTTCTTGTTAAGGCCTTCGTTAGGTTATGGGTTGGCTGATACTTTAGCTGCGTTCACAACTCAATTCAAAACACAGAACGTAAAGCAAATTAAGGACACACGAGATTTACGTGGTTCCATCAACGTGACGTACATCCACGGTGGTAGGGACTCTCCCTTACCGAGACTATCCACTATACTTGAGAATTCCAGTTACAATGGATGTCTTAATCCTCTGCTCCTTTCACTATTGCAAATACTAAGTAAGTACAATACAAAGAGTGTCACTTACTGTGTCTACCTTTCTTCTAGCTTGTCTTGCCTCTGTTAAATTGAAAGGCTACTCCACTGCCGCTTAGAAGTTCACCGCAATGCTCTCTAACCTTTCTTGAAGAAATCTGGAAATACATTGAGTTCTTTCCGATGCTTCACCGAGTTCCTTCTTTAGGTTGTCTCACACAGCTCCTACTTTCACCATCTCACGGTCTCACCCGTCTCCTTGTCTCACGGCTCACCTCACGTTTCTGGTTTGCCGTTCCGCATCTCACGCATGTATTGCACCCTTTGCTGGTCTTACACCTCACGCACGTTTTTGGTCTCACGCCGATGCACGTTCTGGTCTCACGCCGTCCAGCCGGATCTCTCACCATTCAGCCAAATCTCTCTCACCGTCCAGCCACACGTTTTGGTCTCACGCCGTCCAGCCGGATCTCTCACCGTTCAGCCAGATCTCTCTCATTGACCAGCCAGGTTTCTCTCACCGTCCAGCCACACATTCTGGTCTCACACCGTCCAGCCGGATCTCTCACCATTCAGCCAGGTTTCTCTCACCGTCTAGCCACACGTTCTAGTCTCACACCATCCAGCCAGATCTCTCATTGTTCAGCCAGGTTTCTCTCACCGTCCAGCCACACGTTCTGGTCTCACGCTGTCGCTGGTGTGCTGGTGGTGTGCCGTTCCTCACGAGTTTCTCTCTCTTGCCGGTGGTGTCTATTTTTCCCGTCCAACCCCTGTTCTGCCGTGTTGTCTCCTCTCTGTTCCAATGGCTTCTCTCTTTGGTCGGCTGATTGTCTAGGTTTTCTGTCCGTTTTGATCAATTGCCCCACTGTTTTTGTTGTCTTCCAATGGCCTTTATATACTCCTCTATGACACCCTAATAGGGCTTACTTGCGGCAAATTTACTGTCTTACCCTTCCGTGTGGCTTTTACGTTCTTACCCCTCTATGTGGCTTTTACCTTCTTGCCCTTCCATGTGGCTCTACTTTCTTGTGCACTTAAACCTAGTTGACAACAATTACAACCCATACAAGGCTGTGGGAACAACAATCTCCTCCTTTGTAATTATTGGCAACACTCATAACAAAAGCCACTATGTAGCAGTTTCAACTCTCCCTAAATATGCACTCCCCCTTTCTTAATAGCTCCCTTTGCACTGTTACTTCTCTCCCCCTTTGCCAACCAATTACAAATCTGAAAAACTCGCAAAGTGGAGATGGAGGATTCACCTGAACTTCAGGCTTGAGGAGGCATTTGCACAGATAAACTCAATCTGTGCTTTTCAAATAGCTCTGTGGATAAAGGTTTAGTTAGAATATTTGAAATTTGATCTTTAGTGCCAACATACTCGAACTGAATTGTACCTTGTTCCACTTGATCTTTGATGAAGTGATACCGGATGTCAATATGCTTGCTCCTTGAATGTTGAACTGGATTCTTGCTGAGATCAATAGTACTTTGATTATCACAAAGTATACTCACTGGTGACTTCACTTCGACACCCAAGTCTGCCAATTGTCTTAGCATCCATATCACCTGTGTACATGCTGCACAAGCAGCCATATACTCAACCTCAACTGTGCTCCAAGCAACACTGTTTTGCTTTCTACTTAACCATGCAACACACTTTGAACCCAAGTAGAAGCTGCAGCCGCTAGTTGATTTTCTATCATTTATACTTCCTACCCAGTTTGCATCAGTGTATGCTTATAGTTTAATAGAATCCATGACTGGATACCACAAGCCCATTTCCAGTGTTCCTTTGAGGTACCTTAGGATTCTTTTCACTGCCAACACATGAGACTCCTTAGGATCAGCTTGGAATCTGTTGGCAGCACACACAGCTTGCATAAGATTAGGCCTTGATGTCGTAAGGTACAGAAGACTCCCTATCATCTTCCTGTACTCTGTAGGGCTTGTACTCCTTCCCTCCTAATCTTTTGTTAACTTGCAGCCCACTATCATAGGAGTACTGACAGATCTGCTATCCTTCATGCCAAACCTTTTCAGCATCTCTTTGGCATACTTTGTCTGAGAAATAAAGATACCTTCTTCACACTGCTTTATCTATAATCTAAGAAAGTACATCATTTCTCCAATCAATGACATCTCAAATTACTCACTCATCTTCTGTGCAAAATCTTGGCATAGCTCAGAGTGATCCCTTCCAAAGATGATGTCATCTACATATACTATGGTTATCAGCTGGCTTTTCTCTGAGTTGAACATATACAGGTTATTATCAACCGTTCCTCTTCTAAAGTTCAACCTTCTCAAGTACGCATCTAGCCTACTGTACCATGCTCTTGGAGCTTGCTTAAGACCATACAAGGCTTTCTTTAACTTGCACACATGTGTCTCATCCTCATTGATTTGTACTCCATCGGGTTGTTCAATATACACTTCTTCTTTTAGGAGCCCATTCAGAAAAGTAGATTTCATATCCATTTGATAGACTTTATACCTCTTGTGTGCTGCCAAAGCTAAGAACATTCTGATAATTTCTAACCTTGCTACTGGTGCAAAAGTTTTATCAACATCTACCCCTTCTATTTGAGTGTAGCCTTTGCAAACCAGCCTAACCTTGTTCCTCACCACCTTGCCATCTTTATTGTGTTTATTCCTAAACACCCACTTTGTTCCTATGACATTCTTATTAGTGGGTCTTGAAACCAACTCCCATGTATCATTCTTCTCAATTTGATCCAGCTCCTCATTGATAGCTTTGACCCAGGCTGTATCTTGAATAGCCTCTTCAACAGATTTAGGTTCAACTTGTGAGAGTAAAGCAGTAGCTCTCACAATTCTTCTTCTTGTTATAACTCCTGCTGATGGATCACCTATGATCTGATCTCCTTGATGAGCACTGGTCCATGTTTTCTTTGTCCTTCTTCCTTGCACCGTCTTAGTTGCAAGAGAATCTCTTTCTTCATCTTTAGACTCACTCTTCTCCAAGTCTGAACTTACTTCTTGTTCCTTTTCTTCAAGTTGGTCTGATTCTTCGTCTACATTGAAGTCATCTTCTTCGTTGTCCTCAGCTTTTCCATTCTGCATTGTTTTTCAGTTCTCATCTATTCTCACATCACTGGAAGTGATCACTTTTCCTAGCTTATGCAGGAAAACTTTATAACCTTTTGTCTTTGCTGAGTATCCCATAAAGATGCCTTCATTAGACCTAGCATTGAATTTTCCCAAGTTTTACTCCTTGTTCTTCATAAAACATGGGCTGCTAAAGACTCTGAGATACTTGGCTATTGTCTTCTTCCCACTCCATAGCTCATATGGAGTCTTATCAGTATTGGGCCTTAGTAGAACTCTGTTCAGTAGGTACACGTCTGTAAATGTTGCTTTTGTCTAAAATCTTGTGTGAAGTTTGGATTCCAGCAGTAGAGTTCTTGTCATTTCAACCACAACTCTATTCTTCCTCTCTACCACCCCATTCTATTGAGGTGTTCTCGCTGCTGCCATCTAATGGTGAATACCATGTTTCTCAAGGTAATCTTCAAAAGCTTTATTTGTAAATTCAGTGCCTTGATCTGACCTCAATACTTTGATCTTCCTTCCACTCTCATTTTTAGCCAATTTTCTGTATCTCTTGAAGTAATTCAAAACTTTTGACTTGTGTTTGAGGTGTATGATGTAGGTCCTTCTAGAATAATCATCAATAAACAAGACGAAGTACCTCTCACCATTCAACCCTTTTGTTCTCATTGGCCCATACAAATTAGTATGCATAATGTCAAGCACTGCTTCAGAACTGAAATCTTTGGTCTTATACTACTTTCTGACATGTTTTCTTTTAGAGCATGTTGAGCAAACATACTCTCTCTCTCTCTCCTGAGGTCAAGAATATCTCTGATTGCATGAGTAGTGGTCAGCTTCCTCATGTTCTTCTGTGATAAGTGTCCCAGCCTCCTATGCCAGAGTTGATTTTCTTCTTCCTTGGTGAGTAAACAGCTACTTGTCTTGTTCTCATCAATCACATATAAATTTCCAGCTGTTCTCTTCCTGGCTGTAACAATATTGCCTTCTTTACTCTTTACCTAGCAACCTGTTTTTATGAATATTACCTTATGGTCTTCGTTGCATAGTTGATTGATAGATGCTAAATTATATCTGAGTCCTTCAACGTGTAGAACATCTTTCAGCTATGCCAGAGTTGATTTTCTTCTTCCTTGGTGAGTAAACAGCTGCTTGTCTTGTCCTCATTAATCACATATAAATTTCCAGCTGTTCTCTTCCTGGCTGTAACAATATTGCCTTCTTTACTCTTCACCTAGCAACCTGTTTTTGTGAATATTACCTTATGGTCTTCGTTGCATAGTTGATTGATAGATGCTAAATTATATCTGAGTCCTTCAATGTGCAGAACATCTTTTAGCTTTCCTCTTCCAATCTTTACTAACCCCTGACCATTGATGTTGAGTGAATCATCATTACCAAACTTGACTCTACCTTCTCTTGATTTGTTTAGCTTTGATAATTTACTCTTGTCTCCCGTCATATGTGAAGTGCATCCACTATCAAGGATCTACTGCTTATCCTTGCAGTCAGTTTTGAGTGCAATTTTAGCTATATTAGCCACCTCCCTTTTAACTTTATATTCCTTTTTTTGAACTGGCTGGAAGATAGCTTTCTCCTTTTTCTCAGCTTTGACTACACCGCTTGTTTCCATTGTGCCATTGAGTGCCTTTTCTTGCTTAGGGAGAAGTGTCATGCATCTCTTGGCATTATGGTCATCCTACTCGCACCTTTCACACTGTTCCAAGTCTGCCAATATAGTAAACTTGTTCTTTGAAACCACTGGTTTGGGCTTCCACTAACAATCCTTGTCAGCGTGTCCTTGCCTTTTACAGTATGTGTAAGAACTCAGGACAGGTGTTCTCTTCTGAATTCTGTATTGTCTCCCCCTGTATGCAACATCGTATCTTCTCAAGTTGGAGACATATACTGGCCTTCTCCACCAATAGTTACTCACCTTAGGACCCCAAACTCCACAATAAAGGCAATGACCTTGAAACTGCCTCTTCTTGGATCTGATCATAGCTTGTCTTCTTTTGTTCATCACTTACTGTGTAGGCAAAGTAGCTGGCTTCTTTGCTTGTGTGACTTTCATTTCAGTCACCTTTTTCTCCTTCTTCTATTCAGCCGTAGCCCTCTGCTGGCTGACTTTCTTTTCTTCCTTCTTGTTTGCCACCCTAGGTTGCTTATTCAGATCTTCTTTATTCTCAGCTATCTTCTTCTGAGTCATAACCTTCTCTTTCAACTTCTATGGCACATTCTTATTTTCTTTAGCCAATGTAGTCTCAGATTACTGCACTTTCTCTACATTCTTCTCTCCTTTTTCAGAACTTGTTTCTCTTATCATTTCATGCTTCTGCAAGTTCTCTTTGCTACTTTTAAGTTGTTGCTGAAGTCTTAGCAACTCTTTCTCCATTTCTTCAATTTTTGAAGCCCTTGAGCCAAGCTCTACTGTAAGGTCTTCACATATTTTGATCTGTTCCTTAAATCTTCTCTTCAAGTCAATATGCTCAGCCTTTATTTCATCCTTTTGACTTTCAACTTATTTTATATGGGCCTCTAACCTTTTTATGGTTCTGCCCCTTCTGATTATCTCCTTTGAAGCTGCTTCTAGCTCAGCTTCAAGATCTGTCTCTTCTTCATCAACTTCCTCTTCCTCTTCAGAGGTTGAGCTACCACCTTGTGCTGATGCTATAAAGACATACTTATCTAATGAGTCTTCATCTTCCTCCTCATCAGCTTCTTTTGTCTAACTCACATAACTCTTGAATGAGCTTCTTGTCTTCCTCTGTGGGTTGGCAATCTTCTTACTAGACTTCTTTGATTTGAATGATGATCTTCTCCATCTTGAATTCTGCTCATCATCACCATCCTCTTCTTCATCATCAAGTTTCACTTTACACTGAGAAGTAAAGTGTCCAGTCTGCCTACAACGATAATATCTCAAGGACAACTGTCATTTTCCCTTCTTAGACCCCTTTTTGAATTTCCTTGTGAAGTAAGCCAATACTTCACCTTCACTTTCTTCCTCATCATCATCATCATCCTCATTGGATGATTCTTCCTCTTCTTTTATTTTCAAGTGTTTCATAGCTTTGAAAGCTGCCTCCTTTGATACCTTTGACGTTGCGGAGCTCTTAGTTGACTTTATTCTCATCTCATATGCAATGAGATTGCACTGAAGATCATGTAGAGATATAGAATTGAGATCTCTACTCTCCTCTATGGCTGCCACCTTTGAGGCAAACCTCTTAGGCAGAATTCTCAGAATTTTCTTCACAATCGATGAGTCCTTCTTGTTCTTCCCATGACTTCTCAGGTCATTTACAACATCAATAATCCTGATAAAGAACTCTTGAACTGTCTCATTCTTTTGCATTCTGAGAGATTCATATCTCTCTTTGAACACTTGAAGCTTAGCCTCCTTCATTCTGCTATCACCTTCATAGACTTTCTGCAATCTGTCCCATATCTCCTTGGCAAATTTGCAGTCCATAACTTTAGCATACTCAGCATCTGTCAATGCTGAAATGATGACATTTGAGGCCTTCCCATTTATCTCAAACTGCCTTAACTCCTCTGGGGTTGGGTCTTTACCCTCTTTCGGAGCCACAAAACCCTCCTGTACGCATTTCACCATGTTTATGCCCATGGTTGCAAATATCACTTGCATTCTTGCTCTCCACATATGATAGTTGGTTCCGTTGAAGATTGGAACCTTCTTGCTGTAAGTGGTGCTAATGCTGGTACTGGCTTCCATTTCTTAGTATGTTGAACAAGTCAAACTTTTAGATCCCTTTAAACTAGTACACCAAGCTATTAAACTTCAAACTAGTGAACCTGTGCTCTGATACCAATTGAAGTTCCTGACTTCTCCCTAGAATCTACTAGTTTGTGATACTGAGAGGGGGGTGAATCAATATCACCACAATTCACAATTCGTAGGTAAGTGAACAACTTTAACCTCTTCTTAAAAGCAAACTCTTTCTCAGACTTGACTAAGGTAGATCTATTGCTAGCTACTAATCACAATAGTCCCCAAAGTCACCTTTCAGACACCTTACCTAATAGACAATTCAGATGTTCTTGTTTAGACCTTTATTAGGTTATGGGTTGGCTGATACTGTAATTGTGTTCATAACTCAATTCAAAACACAGAACGTAAAGCAAATTAAGGATACACGAGATTTACATGGTTTCGTCAATGTTGATGTACATCCACGGTGGTAGGGACTCTCCCTTACCGAGACTATCCACTAAACTTGAGAATTCCAGTTATAATTGATGTCTTAATCCTCTACTCCTTTCACTATTGCAAATACTAAGCAAGTACAATACAAAGAGTGTCACTTACTGTGTCTACCCTTCTTTTAGCTTGTCTTGCCTCTATTGAATTGAAAGGTTGCTCCACTGCCACTTAGAAGTTCACTACAATGCTCTCTAACCTTTCTTGAAGAAATCTGGAAATACGTTGAGTTCTTTCCAATGCTTCGCCAAATTCTTTCTCTAGGTTGTCTCACACAGCTCCTGCTTTCATCATCTCACGGTCTCACCCGTTTCCTTGTCTCACAGCTTGCCTCACGTTTCTGGTTTGCCGTTCCACGTCTCACGCACGTTTCTGGTTTGCACCCTTTGCTGGTCTCATGCCTCACGCACGTTTCTGGTCTCACGCTGATGCACGTTCTGGTCTTACGCCATCGAGCCGGATCTCTCACCATTCAGCCGGATCTCTCTCACTGTCCAGCCACACGTTCTGGTCTCACACCATCCAGCCGGATCTCTCACTGTTCAGCCTGATCTCACTCACCGTCTAGCCAGGTTTCTCTCATCGTCCAGCCACACGTTCTGGTCTCACGCCGTCCAGCCGGATCTCTCATCGTTCAGCCAGGTTTCTCTCACAGTCCAACTATACGTTCTGGTCTCACGCCATCCAGCCGGATCTCTCACCGTTCAGCCAGGTTTCTCTCACCGTCCAGCCACATGTTCTGGTCTCACGCCGTCGCTGGTGTGCCAGTGGTGTGCTGCTCCTCACGGGTTTCTCTCTCTTGCCGGTGGTGTCTATTTTTCCTGTCCAGCCCCTGTTCTACCATGTTGTCTCCTCTCTCTTCCAATGGCTTCTCTCTTTGGTCGGCTGGTTGTCTAGGTTTTTTGTCCATTTTGCTCAATTGCCCCACTGTTTTTGTTGTCTTCCAATGGCTTTTATATACTCTTCCATGACACCGTAATAGGGTTTACTTGCGGCGAATTTACTGTCTTGCCCTTCCATGTGGTTTTTACGTTCTTGCCCCTTTATGTGGCTTTTACCTTCTTGCCCTTCCATGTGGCTTTACTTTCTTGCACACTTAAAGCTAGTTGACAACAATTACAACTCATACAAGGCTGTGGGAACAACAACATGTGTTGAGTTGACTTAAAGTAATTGATTGTTGTTTATATGCTAGAGCAATTTTGTTGATATTGATAAAGTGAAAGTACTATTAAGGGACTTATGTTGCTGGAATCACTTTATTGTCCAACGGGGATGTTTTATGATAGGTAGTTTAACTAATAGCTCCACAGGGGGATTTTTTAGTGCATAATGAACAATTCCATTAGAGTATTAGTCTACATGGTATGTGAGGATTTGATGGTGTGCATTGACCATTACAAACAAAGTTTTCAACATTGTGTGGGAGATGTGTTGACTTGTCATTTGAGCTTACTAAGGTGGTTGCATAACCCTTTGGCTTAAGTCACCAATGTAGGCCATAACCTTATGAGGAGTTGTCTTTTACTATGGGAATTGTAAAGTAAGCTAACATGTTACTTGTACTTGTTTGAAATGGCTACATTCCCTTTTCACTTAGGTCATAAATGTAGGACACATTCAAACCCTATACAAAATTACTTTCAACTACCATTTATTATTGGAATTCCTAAAGTATGCTGACATGTAGCTTATACGTACTTAAGATGGTTGCATTACCCTTTTGCTTTGGTCTTTAATGCAGAGCTTATTCAAACTCCATACAAAATTGTTGACTCAGAGATAGGTGATTTATACTTGCTTGAGATGATTGCACTACCCTTTTCCTTATGTGATAATAAGACCTTGCAATTAAAGAAGAAAACTTGATAGCAACATTTGAAGTGATAGTTTATTCCTTTAAAATTGAACCATTTAATAACTGCAAAAAAGGATAATCATGATCAATGACTCCTTTGTTTGATGGAATTCAATGAATTAATAGTGCCAAAATCATAAGGTCATTATTTGTTTAATGAATCTATTGTTAATGTCATGATCGATTTATGTGAATGAGAAGCAAGAAATGAAGTGATGATTTCATTTTTTTTAAATTTAACTATTCAATAGCTACTAGAAAGGACAATCATGATCAAATATTTCTTGTTAATAAAAATGAAGCAATAATTTCATTCTTCTAGAATTTAACTATTCAATAGTTGCAAGAAAGGACAATCATGATTAATTACTCCTTTGTTTGATGGAAATCAATGGATTGAGGCTGTTAACATCATAAGGTCACCTATTGTAGTAGTTAATATAATATTTGGTGCATACACCAATGTTAATTTTATGATTAATTTACATGAATGAAGCCTTACAAGTAAAGAAGAAAATATGTTAACAAAAAATGAAGTAATGCTTTCATTCCTTCATAATTAAACCTTTCAATACGTACAAAAAAAGATAATCATAATCAATGACTCCTTTGTTTGATGTAATTCAATAAATTAAAAGTGCAAAGTCATGAGGTTATTATAGTCACATTTAATATAAAGTTTAGTGTAAATACCAATGTTAATTTCCATTAAACAATAACAATGTTATGCGATTTGACACTTTAAATCTATTAAATTCCATTAAATAAAGGAGTTACTGACCATGATTGTCCTTTCTCACAAGTATTAAATGGATCAATTATAGAAGAACGAAACCATCACTTCACTTCTTGCTAAGAAGTATTCTTCTTTCCTTGTAAGTACTCATTCACAAAAATTGATAAAGAAATTAACATTGGTGTATGCACTAAACTACATAGATCATGACAATAATGAACTATTGAGTTTTTTTTTGGTTCTTTGCAAGGACTTATTCATATAAATTGATCATGAAATTAACATTCAAGTATGCACCAAACCATATACTAAACGCAACAATAACAACCTTATGAGTTTGACACTTTAAATCCATTGAATTCCATCAATGAAAGGAGTCAATAATCATAATTGTCCTATGTTGCAGTTATTATATGGTTCAATTATGGATGAATGAAACTGTCACTTCATTTCTTACAAACAAAATTTCTCCTTCAATTGTAAGGTCTCACAAATTAACATTATAAGTGTATGCACCAATCCTTACACTAATCATGACAATGGCTACCTTATAAATTTTTTTCTATAAATCCATTGAGCCCCATCAAATACAGGACCAGTTGATTATAATTGTCCATTCTTAAAGTATTAAATGGTTCAATTAAAGAAGAACGAAATTTTCCCTTCTTTTATTGCTAAAAAGTTTTCTTCTTGAATAACAAGGGCTCATTCAACTAATTGATCATGAAATTAACACAATAATATGTGCCAATAGTTACACTAACTATGTCAATAACAACCCTATCCGTTTGGCACATAAAATCCATTGAATTCCATCAAATAAAGGAATTATTGATCATCATTATCTTTTCCTATAGATATCAAACGGTTTAATTATACAAGAATGAATATATTGCTTCATTCACACAAATTGATCATAAAATTAACATTAGTGTATGCACCAAACCTTATATTATACTATTTGTGACAATAATGACATTATGAGTTTGACACTTTGAATTTATTGAATTCCATCAAAGAAAGGAGTCATTAATTAGGATTGTCCTTTCTTGCCAACAAGTTTTCTTCGTTCCTTACAAGGACTCATTCACATAAATTAATATGAAATTAACATTAATGCAAGCATGAAACCTTATACTAATTGGGACAATAATGACCTTATGAGTTTGACACTCTAAATCCATTGAATCCCATCTAAGAAAGGAGTTATTAATCATGATTATCCATGCTTGTATTAAATGATTCAATTGTGGAAGAATGAAATTGTTGCTTCTTTTGTTGCTAATAAGTTTTTTGCTTAACTTGTAAGGGCTAATTCGAACAAATTGATCATGAAATTAACCTTGCATACCCCAACCATTACACTAATCATGACAATAATGACCTTATGAGTACTTGCACTCTAAATCCATTGAATTCCATTAAATAAAGGAGTCATTGATCATTATTGTCCTTTCATGTAGGTATTTAATGGATTAATTATTAAAGAATGAAATTGTCACTTTTGTTCTTGCTAACATGTATTCTCCTTTCCTTGCAAGCACTCATTCACACAAATTGATAATGAAATTAACATTGGTGTATGCAGTAAACTTTATACTAATTGTCACAATAACAACCTTATGAGATTAGCACACTAAATCCATTGAATTCCATTATAGAAAGGAGTTACTGATCATGAGTCTTTTCTTGCAAGTATCAAATGGTTTAATTCTATAAGAATGAAAGGATCACTTCATTTCTTTCTAACAAATTTTATTTTTTCCTTACAAGGACAGGTTCACACAAATTGATGATGAAATTAACATTGATGAATGTACCAAGCCTTATACTAATTGTGACAATAATGACCTTATGAGTTTGACACACTTGATCCATTGAATTCCATCTAAGAAAGGAGTCATTGATCATGATTGTCCTTTCTTGTAGGTATTGAATGGTTCAATTGTAGAAGAATGAAACTGTTGCTTCTTTTGTTGCTAACAAGTTTTTCCCTTAACTTACAAGGGCTAGTTCACACAAATTGATAATGAAATTGACACTACAGTAAGCCTTAACTGTTACACTAATCGTGATAATAACTACCTTATGAGTTTTAGCACTTTAATCCAATGAATTCTATAAAAAAAATGAGTCATTGATCATAATTGTCTTTTCTTGCAAGTATTGAATGGATCAATTATAGAAGAATGAAATTTTCATTTCATTTCTTGCTAACATGTATTTTTCTTTCCTTGCAAGCACTCATTTACGTATTAACATTAGTGTATGCACCAAACTTTATACTAATCATGACAAAAATGACCTTATGAGATTACCACACTGAATTCATTGAATTCCATCTAAGAATGGAGTTATTGAGCACAATTGTCCTTTTTGTAGGTATAAAATAGTTCAATTTTATAAGAATGAAAGTATCACTTCATTTCTTGCTAAAACGTTTTCTTCTTTCCTTAGAAGGACTCATTCATACAAATTAAACATGAAATTAACATTAGTATATGCACCAAACCTTAGATTGATCATGATAATAATGACCTTATGAGTTTAACACTCCAAATCCATTTAACTCCATCAAAGAAAGGAGTCATTGATTGTGATTGTCCTTTCTTGTAGGTATTTAATAGTTTAATTTTGGTTGGCTTCAATTCTTACTAATAAGACTTTTCCTTTAGTTGTAAGGTTTCATTCACATAAATTGTTCATGGAATTAACTTTAGTGTATGCACAAAACCTTACATTAATTGTGATAATAATGGCCATATGAGTTTTGCACTCTGAATCCATTAAGCTCCATCAAAGAAAGGAGTGATTGATTAAGTTTGCACTTTCTTGCAAGTATTGAATGGTTCAATTAAAGAAAAATGAGCCTATTTGTTCTTTTGTTGCAAGAATCCATTCAATACTTGCAAGAAAGGACAATCACAATGAATGACTTCTTTGTTTAATGGAATTCAATGGATTTAGTGTCAAACTCATAAGTTCATTTTTGTCATGATTAGTGTAATGGTTGGTGCATAAAACAATGTATAATTTCATGATCAAATTATGTGAATAACCCTTGCAAGTCAAGGTGAAACCTTGTTAGCAATAAAAGAACTGACAATCTAATCTTTCTTTTATTGAACCATTCAATACTTGCAAGAAAGGACTAAGATGGCTAGTCACTCCATTCCTTGATGGAGCTCAATGGATTTAGAGCACACATGCATAAGCATCATCATGAAGTTTATCAACTTCATAATTTTTGGATACATTTTTTTTTGGTGAAATAATTGACTTTGTTAGGGACTATGGTGCTTGTAGAAGCAGATGTTTACTCATACAACATTCCCTACAAAAATTCATGAGTTAGGAAATCATAAAGAGAATTGAAATTTCCTTTTATAAACTCAATATCAAAGTTAAAAGTAAACAATATTTCTTGCCATGTAGCAAAGATTTGTTTTGATGTTATGTTCTTGATATCCTCAGTAAGAACATTTTTTATAGCTTTGTAACCAATTCTTAAAGAAATTTCTAATTTAATAAATCAATTTAAAACTTTTGAATGCATAATACTATAGAAAGAATATCTTTTTTAATTGTAGAGTAATTAACTCTAGTGCCTTTGCATACTCTAGAGGTAAAGTAAAGTAGTTGTTCTTCGGAGTGTAGGCATTGCTTAAGGATACCACCTTAACTTTTGTTGGAGGCATTTATCTTAACGATTATAAAGGCATTCAAGATGGGGCTCATTTGATGATAAAGGAAGATTTTTTTTCAATCTTTCATATAGAGGTTTAACATCATAAGCTAAATCCTTAAAATAGTCTGAAACATCACTTAGAGTTCCTAAAAATCTTTGTAATTGTTGTTTGTCATTTATTTCTTTAGGAAATTTTGAGGCAAAGTCAATTGATCTATCAATGGGAATAATAGAACCATTCTCTATAAAGTGACCAAGGAAACAAATCATGGTTTAAAATAATTTCATTTTTCTTACCAATGCAACCAATCTTACTTGTTTGACAGTATTATAAAAAAACTAACACATAA
Organism: Rhizophora apiculata; assembly: GCA_037832385.1. Taxonomy (NCBI): domain Eukaryota; kingdom Viridiplantae; phylum Streptophyta; class Magnoliopsida; order Malpighiales; family Rhizophoraceae; genus Rhizophora; species Rhizophora apiculata. The sequence goes on along the minus strand of CM075439.1, from coordinate 8,261,795 downwards.
TCATAAATACAGAATAAGCATTAATTATCTCATTCATTATCTTCTAAAATTTAGATGGAGCATATTTTAAACCAAAAGGATGACATTCCATTCATAATGCCCAAAAGATGTTGTAAATGCTATTTTATATTTATCATTCCCATTGATATAGATTTGCAAATAACTAGATTTCATATAAAAATTTAAAAATATCTTGGCTTCATAAAGCCAATTAAGCAAATCTCTTTTATTAGGTATAAGACACCTAATCCATTATAATGCCTTATTTAAAGGCTTATAGTTAATAACTAATCTAAGACTGCCTTGTTCCAATTTTGCATTAATTTCTACATAAAATGCAAGACAACTCTAAGGATTGTACTTTCCCTAATAAGTCCTTCTTTAAGGAGTTCTTATATCTTTATATTATTGATTTCTAAATGTTGAGGGTCTACAATAATGGGTATGGCCTTTGTTGGAATTTAATTTCCATGAAAGTCCAGCTCCTATGGCAATTTAATGATATGTTTATTGCTATTCTAGAAGGCAATAAGAATTTTTGAACATATCAATGATTTTATTGTATTCTTTATTTCTTGTACCTTAGTTGTCATAATAGGAGAAGAAATTTTCTTTTGTAAATGCTTGTAAGCAATCTCATTTTGAAGAGATAAAATAAAATTTTCTTTTCTCTTAATATTTTTTAAAGTAAATTTATCTCTCTATATCGATGGACAAATATAAATTCAAAGCTAATAAGCTTTTCATTAATTTTAGCATAAATACTTTTATCATTAATTTCTTTAATAGGGTAGAGCATATTTAAAAAAGGATTTCCCAAAATGACATGTTGGGATAAATTCTTTACCAATATAAAAGAATTTAAAGACAAATTCTATCATTATAAATAGCAGCATGACATAACTTGTAACTAACAACAAGATTATTTTTATCAAGTGTTTAACAATTTTGTTGTTTCTGAAAAGTATTTTGAAGGTACTATGCACTCATTAATACAATTAAAATCTATACCTACATCAATTAAAGTGATAGTAGAGAAAATTCTTTTATTAACCATAATTATAATCTTTGCATGTCATTTATGGGTAGTAACTCTATCAATAAGGTTAATATATTGAAGACTTTCAATATTCACATCTTCCTTTAAAGAAGTCTTTGAAAGTAATAAAGATTTTTCTTCCTTATCTTGAGGTAGAGTTTTTAAAATTAAAACTCTTTCTTTTAACTCTTTCATCTCTAACTTAAGAGTACAAATTTCAACATTATGCTCTTGAATAGATGGTTCTTCCATAATTAGCTTAGGAGGATCACTTTTTATATGTTGTATAACAATATTTAAATTATAACTTTCTTGAGGTTGCATAACCTTAGAACTAGATCCTTCATTATGACTTTTAATCAAATGTAAATATTTTTCTAATTGCTCCTATTTATCCTTAGGATCTAAAATTTTATCAATAAGATTCAATATCATATTATCTTCTTTTGTTAAGACTAATATCCCATTTTGATTATTGCTCTGTAATGATTACATTGACCATCATAACTTTTCTTCATTATCAAGTTAAAAGTGGAAGAAGAAGGATCTTTTTCAATAACTTCTATTTTAAAATCTGATTCTTCATAATCACTTTCTAACAAGAAAATATGCATTATTGGTCTTTTAATATCTTCACTTATAGCTAACACTTGAAGCTTGTGCTTCATTTTAAACTTATTAGAATAATACCCTATTTTTCCACACTTGTAGCAACTATAGTCTTTTTGGACCAAGGCTTGTTTCTTTTTTCTTTTATTTTTGGCTTCCTAAACCTTATGGGGGACTTGTCTACTTGACTATATTGCTTTTGTTGATTATTATAAGAGTGATAACTCCTACTCTCTTGTTTTTTTGGATATCAAATGGGTGGATAAGTCATTTGTTCACAAAAGCTTTCGAAGGCTCTTTTGCCTTTAGCTTTTTTGTTTTGTAATTGCCTAAGCAATTTCATTTCTTTACATAGTTTAACTCCTTTAGCTACTACTTCAGCAACTAATCATGAAATTAAGATTAATGTATGCACAAAACTTTATACTAATCATGACTATAATGACCTTATGATTTTGGCACACTAAATCCATTGAATTTCATCAAAGAAAGGAGTCAAATTGTTTAACGGTTGGAGAATGAAAATTGTTGCTTCAATTCTTGCTAACAACTTTTCTCCTTTGCTTGCAACAACTCATTCACACAAATTGATTATGAAATTAACATTTGTGTATGCACCAAACTTTATATTATTTGTGACAATATCAAACTTATGACTTTGGCACTTTAAATCCATTGAATTCAATCAAGGAAAGTAGTCATTGATTATGATTGTCCTTTCTTGCAAGTATCGTACTATTTAATTCTAAATGAATGAAGCTATCACTTCATTTCATGCTCATCAATTCTCTCTTTAGTTGCAAGGACTCATTCATACAATTAATGATGAAATTAACATTTGTGTATGCTTCATGTTTAATTCACATAATTAATGATGAAATTAACATTTTTGTATGCACCATGCTTTATACTAATTGCAAAAATAGCAACCTTATGACTTTGGCACTTTGAATCCATTGAATTCAATCAAAGAAAGTAGTAATTGATTGTAATTGTCCTTTCTTGCAAGTATTGGATTGTTCAATTGCAAAAGAATGAAACAGTTGCTTCATTTCATGCCCATTAGTTTTCTCTTTTGGTTGTAAGGACTCATTTACACAAATTAATGATGAAATTAACCTTAGTGTATGCATAAAATTTTAAATTAATAGCAATAATAATAGTCTTTTGACTTTGACACTTTGAATCCATCAAATTCCATCAAAAGAAAGGAGTTATTAATCATGATTCTCCTTTCATGTAGGTATTGATTGGTTTAATTTTAGAAGAATAAAATCTTTATTTCTTTTCTTTGTCATAAGTTTTCTCCTTTAGATGCAAGAACTCATGCACACAAATTAATGGTGAAATTAACATTAGGCTATGCACCAAATTTTATATTAATCATGACAATAAGGAGCTTATGATTTTGGCATTATAAATCCATTGAATTCTAGCAAATATAGGGGTCATTGATCATGATAGAATGGTGCAATCATAATAGATTGAAACTATGACTTCATTTCTTGTTGACAAGTTTTCTCCTTTTGTTCTAAGGTCTCATTCACACTAATTGATCTTGCAATAAGCATGATGTATGGACCAAACATTATATTGATTGCTACAATAGCAACTTTATGACATTGACACTTCAAATTTATTGATTTCCATCAAACAAAGGAGTCATTGCTCATGATTGTTCATTCCTATAGCTATTGAATAGTTTAATTCTAGAAGAATGAAACTATTAGTTCAATTCTTGCTCATAAGTTTTCTCCTTTGGCTACAAGGTCACATTCACATAAATTAATCATGAAATTAACCTTAGTGTTTGTTCTAAGTAGCATATTAATTATGATAGTAATGGCCTTTTGACTTTGGCACTTTAAATCCATTGAATTCTAAGAAAGGAGTCAGTGATTATGATTGTCATTTCTTGCAAGTATTAAATGATTTAATTTTATAAAAATGAAAATGTTGCCTTATTTCTTGTTTATAACTTTTCTCCTTTAGTTGCATGGACTAATTCACACAAAGTGATCATAAAATTAACATTGGTGTATGAACAAAACCTTGTATTAATTGCAATTATAATGGCATTTTGACTTTGACATTCTGAATCCATTGAATTTCATCGAAGAAAAGCATTGAATGATTCAACTCTAAAGGAATGAAACCACTAGTTTCTTTCTCGCACATAAGTTTTCTCCCTTTGTTTTCTTTTTTGACACTCTGAATACATTAATTTTTAGTAAACAAATGAGTCATTAATTTTGATTGTTCATCCTTAAAGCTATTGGATAGTTTGATTCTAAAATAATGAAACTATCACTTTGATTACGGTTATAAGTTTTCTTCTTTGGTTGCAAGGACTTATTCACATAAATTGATCATGAAATTAAGATCAAAATATGCACCAAACTTTATATGAATCACAAGAATAAGGACCTTATGACTTCGGCACCTTGGATCTTTTGAGTCCATCAAACGATGGACTCATTAATTATGATTATCCTTTTGTCTAGGTATTGAATGGTTCAATTATAGAAAATGTATCTATCACATCATTTCTTGGTAACAAGTTTTCTCCTTTTGTCGTAAGGTCTCATCCATAAAAATTGATTATGAATTTAGCATTGCTATATGCACCAAATATTATATTAATCACTATAATAGCAACCTTATGAGGTTGACACCCTGAATTCTTTAATTTCCATCAAACAAATGAATTGTTGATCATGATTGTTCATTCTTGAAGCTATTGAATAGTTTAATTCTAGAAGAATGAAATTTTCACTTTGGTTCTTGTTCATAAGTTTTCTCCTTTTTTCTACAAGGACTTATTTACTTGACCATGAAGTAAATAATGACAATAATGACTTTTTGACTTTGGCACTTTGAATCCATTGAATTTCATCAAAGAATAGAGTTATCAATCATGATTGCCCTTTTTTACAGGTATTAAATGGTTCAATTCTAGAAGAATGAAATCATCACTTCATAAGTTTTCCCCATTGGTGGCAAGGACTCATTCACATAAATTGATCATGAAATTAACATTGGTGAATGAACAAAACTTTATATTAGTCATGACAATAATGACCTTTTGACTTTCACACTTTGAATCCATTTAATTCCATTAAAGAAAGGGGTCAGTGATTATGATTGTCTTTTCTTGTAGGTATTGAATGGTTTAATTGTAAAAGAATGAAATCATCACTTCATTTTTTGCTAAAAAGTTTTCTCTTTTTGTTGTAAGGTCTTATTTACACAAATTGATCATGAAATTAACATTGTTGTATGCACAAATCTTTATATTAATTGCAATGATAATGACCTTTTGACTTTGGCTCTCTAAATCCATTGAATTCCAATAAAGGAGACAACGATCATGATTGTCTATTCTTGTAGGTATTAGACGGATCAATTATAGATGAATGAAACTATTGCTTTTATTTCTTACTTATAAGTTTTCACCTTTATTTTTAAGGTCTTATTCACACAAATAGATCACTAAATAACATTGGTGTACACACTAAACTTTATATTAATTGTGACAACAATAACCTTATGACTTTGACACTTCGAGTCTATTCAGTTCCATCAAATGAAGGAGTCATTGATTATGATTGCCTTGTTCAATTATAGAAGAATGAAATCATTTATTTAATTCTTTTTAACATGTTTCCATCTTCAGATGTGAGATATCATTCACATAATTTGATCAAGAAATTAATATTATCTCATGTACAAAACCTTATATTAATAATGACAATAATGACCTTTTCACTTTGATACTCTAAATCCATTAAGTTGCATAAAAGAAAGGAGTCATTGATCATGAATATCCTTTCTTATAGTTCTTAAATGGTTCAATTCTTGAAGATTGAAATTGTTGCTTTATATCTTGCAAACAAGTTTTCTCTTATAGTTGTAATGTCTCATTCACATAAACTAATCATCATACTTTATACTAATTGTGACAATAATGACCTTATGATTTAGGCACTTTGAATCCATTTAATTCAATCAAAGAAAGGAGTTAATGATCTTGATTGTCCTTTCTTATAGGTATTAAATGGTCCAATTCTAAAAGAATAAAAAAGTTGCTTCATTTCTTACTAACAAGTTTTCTCATTTAGTTGTGAGGTCTCATTCATACAAATTGGTCATGAAATTAACATTGGTGTATCCACTAAATTTATACTAATCACGATAATAATGAAATTATGAGTTAGGCACTCTTAATCTATTAAATTTCATCAAAGAAATGAGTGTCACCAAAAAGTCAACATAGGTTACTATTGGTCACTGAAAAATGATCAAAAAATAAAGGGAAGCTATCACTTGACTTAGCACAGCTTGATTTACCCATTGATAAGTTCCATGCACCAAAATGCTTGCCAAAAAGTGGTGGTTGGTGTTCCGAAGTTCCTTGCCAATCATTGCTCACTCATCATTTAGTCACCATTCCAGCCTAAAATTGCCACCAGTTGATGTGCTAGGCTATGACCATTTCAATGACACATGCCAATTCGAGTCCTCATCGACAATGAATAGAGCTCCAAAATCCATAGGCTTACTAACTTTCACCCTTCTATATGTTGTATCTTGCAATTAGCAGTGCATAAAACCAATGTTGATTAACATAAGAGACTCCTAGCTACACATCAGTGTCCCCCACACCTCAATCAAAGGTCATTGGCATTCTGATGCTAGTAACAATAAACCTCTTGTATAAATCATCCAAATAAAAATCAAGAAAAAACTTATTTGGGACTTTAATCACATTAACTAAACTTAAAAAACTAATTTAGTAGGTGAAATTTTGATAAATATCAGCTCAAAAAGTCCTAGAATGAGGCAACTTAAGGATAAAGAAGATGAATGGTGCCAAGCAATTAAAATGGCCAAAGGAAATGAGAAAGTAGGGCATTTGAATGTTGTATGAAGGAAATGAAATAAAATGAAAATGAAAAAAAATAAGAATAAGAAAAGAAAAGAAAAAATTGAAAAAAAAAAGATAAAAAACAAAAAGAGAGAGAGTGTGTGTGTGAGAGAGAGAGAGAAGAAAAAAGGGTACAAAATTCTAGATGGTGGCACCATGCCGAGACATCCAAGTGAGTTAACAAATACAAATCTCTTTGTTGTTATATAAATGAGTATATATTTTGATTGATAGTAATAAAAAAAAAAAGGGAAAATAAAGTATCTATAATAAAGAGTGCAGAAAAGAAGATGAGTGAACAGCAATACTGTCACTTGCAATAGGTTTTTGGGTTGGTCACAGCCTTCACCAAATGTAACTGATCCTCCGAATCTTGGTGAATCTTAGTAAAGTAGACCAAGTCACTATAGTGTTAAAATGACACCAAAAATGATTAGTGGTGACTTTGAAGTCAAATAATATGCCTTACAACACCCCTCTTGCCCTAACACACTTTCCTCATAAACATAGGAAAATACTTAAGGTGCCAAACATCATGCCTCACTTTAACGTCCATTGACCTTCCCTCAGAGCAATCCTTCATGACAACTTGGTGACTCCATTGGGGAATTAATTAAGAGATAAGGTTCTCTAACTTATTTTATTTATAAACTTTCATTTATTTCTTATTTAGTACTTTATTTACTCCCCTCATATTTATGACTATCATTTTCATTATAGCCTTAACTACACACAAGCACTAAAGCTTGAAACCCAACCTCTAACCCTTATAGCTTAGACGTAAAAAAGTATGGATCCTTTGTGGAAACTATGGCTTTTGTACAAGATAGTCTTGAAATCTTTCACTCAGACTGATGATTCCTACTTGAACCATGAACCATGAACGATGAGGGGGGGAATGGTTTAGCTACCTTTGGCCTAGTTTATATCCATTCAGCCACACGTTTATTGTTGAACTAATAAAGTCATCTATTTGTTAGATCTATAATGGGTTAAAGGGGTAGTAGGTAGAGCTAAAGCCATGGCAAATGAAGTGAAAGAATTGCATGCTAATATTCCTCCACTTGATCCATTTGAAAAATGCCTCTAAATTTTCTTTGAAGAATCCTTCAAACACTATGAATTCATATGTCACTTTGTGTTAAAATTTAAGTTACAATCATTGTTAAGTCCTCCTTCACTTTTAAATTGTAAATATGAATAAGTGGGACATTCCATAGCCTATGACTAACTTGACTAAAATGTCTCTTCACTTTTAATCTTATAATAAAAAAGGAATAACAAACACTTTTATCTCATAGTTTGACTCAATGCATGGTTTGTTATAGGAATGAAAAAGAAAAAGAAAAAGAAAAAGAAAAGAAAAAAAACTAGAAAAAAAAAAGAGTCAAAACATTGAAGAGGACAAAATAAGAAAAATGAAAAGAAAAGAAAAACTAAAAAAAGATAAAAAAGAGAGAGAGAAGAAAGAAGGGTACAAAATTCTATATGGTGGCACAATGCTAAGACACTCCAAGTGAGTTAATAAATATAAATCTCATTGTTGTTATATAAATGAATGTATATTCTAATTAACAGTCATAAAAACAAAGAGAGGAAAGAATCTTATATTGATGGTGGCCACAAAATTAATATAACATATTGCAAAAATTGTAGGAAAACCTGAAATCCTTTAAAGACTCCAATTTCTCAACTTAAGGAAACACTTAAAATCATGATACACACATAATCTTTAATTGTAATCAAGACAATTGAAGAACCATGCTCTAAAATTAAATAAAAGAATATAAAAAATTAAAAGTCATGGTGATTTAGCATAAACTATACCTGCTACAATGTTGATCAGCATTCCTTGTAACAATTCCCTTTAACCACAAAAGAAAGATTTGAATTAGTCATATAGCCTATTATCTTCTTATAAAGTATAATGTTTATAGTTCATAAGCTTACATATATAGGTTAGGCTAGGGACCGTTTTGTTGCTACCTTATGGTTTTCTTCCATCAAGATAAGCACTTTGATATTTTCCATATTAAATGGTTAATTAGTTCAATTTAATTTTCTTTAAGAATGACTTAATTGTTATTAACAATGGCTTAATTATATTAATAAGATAGTAACAACTTAATTATCACCTTAAATAATATTTATTCCTTTTTCCAACTTAATTATCACCTTACAATTAATTTCATTGAACTAACAATTTTTTTAAAATCTAAATTAATAATAAAGGAAAAACTAGCTTAACTAGATCTTAGATTTTTTTATTTTAATACTTTTCATTAAATATTGAAAAACTTGCATAGTTAGTCTAAGAAGCCAACAAATAAAACTTTTCCTTACATTTTTTAGCATCTACAATGCCAATAAATAACACTTTAAGTTAGCCTACATCTCCTTTAAGGTAGTTCTCTCATTTTGCTTTTTTTTTTTTTTTGTTTTTCACAAATGCATATATTTAGAAAATCAGTGAGTAACTTGTTACAACAAATAACAACAAAAAGAGAGAGTGGTCTAGCCATGTTAGTGGAGGTATTATGCCCCATGTCACTTCAAATAACCCTCCCATTTCCCTTATAATAGCTTTCCATCTTCTATGTAGATCAAAAAAATAAAAAAGCAATAAAGAGAAATTGTATCTTGTTGTATGATACAAAGAAATGTGAACTAATACTCAAAATTATAAGAGAAGTATTTTAAAGGCCAAATGTGGGAAATAATTATTACAAAATGCTTTATACACAATAAATCACACATATACACATACATAAAACTTTCAAAACTAGTGAAACAAATAAAACTGTTCATTTAGGTAACCTTTTATTTTAATTTAAATAAACTACAAAAGTAAATTATTTAGTATAAAATATATTTTAGATTTTTTTATTTTAATACTTTTATTAAATATTAAAAAATTCACACAATTTTTAGGTTGAAACCTAGTAATAAGCATTAAAAACAAGACTCCATAATCACTTTCTTTTAAGTTTGTGGTGTTTTCTGTGTCTTTCTTAGCATGCAAAATTCCAACAAATAATAGTTTAAGTCAATCTCCATCTAGTTCCCTTAATTTGCTATTTGCTTTTACTTTTCACAGATGTATATATTTTACTCTTTGTTTTTAATTTTCATGATTATATATATTTAGAAAATAAGAGAATAACTTGTTATAATAAATAACAACAAAAAGAGGAAGTGGCCTAGATGTGTTGGTCAAAGTTGGATGCCCCCTACCCTTTCCCTCATCCCTTTCATTTCTCTTATGATGATTTGCCATCCCCTTTATAGACTAAAAAAATAAAAATAAAAGATAAACAACAAAAAAAAAATTGTATCTTGTTGTATGACATTAAGAAATGTTGATCAATACTCTTAATTATAATAGGGGTATTTAAAAAGTTAAATGTGGAAATAATAAATACAAGATACTTTATACATAACAAATTACACAAATACACATACACAAAATATTTAAAATTGGTGAAATGAAGTTAAAATGTTCTTTTATCTAACTTTTTTCAAAAAAAAAAAAAAAAAACTATAGAAGCAAACTTAGATTAAACTATATCTTATATTTTTTTAATAATTTTATTAAATATTCAAAATTTCACATAGCTTACTAGTTGAATCTTAGTACTAAGTATAAAAGATAGGACTCCACTTGCTTTCTTGTAAGTTTGTGGTTCTTTTTTTTTTTTTTTCTGTATTTATTGGCATCTAACATACAAACAAATAATACTTTAAGTCAATTTCCATCTCCTTTGAAGTAGTTCTTTCACTTTGCTATTTGTATTTGTTTTTGATAGGTGTATATATTTTGAAAATCAAAGAATAACTTGTTACAAAAAATAACATTAAAATGAGGAACTAACATAGCCGCATTGGTGGAGGCAATGTGCCCCCTACCCCTTCCCTCACCCTTCTCATTTCCCCTACAATGGTTTGCCATCTCCTTTAGGGGTATTTTAAAAATCAAATATGGGAAATAATAGTTACAAAATGCATAATATACCACAAATCACACATATACACATACACAATTTTTAAAATTGATGAAAAGAAGAAAGTAAAGTTTATTTAATTAATTATTTTTTATTTAAAATAACTCAAAAAACAAATTTAACATAAATTATTTCTTAGATTAGTGTATTTTAATACTTTTTTTTTAAATATTCAAAAAGACACATAGCTTGTGGGTTGAAATCTAATAATAAGTATAAAAGATATGAATCCATGTGCAATTTCTCATACGTTTATGGTGTTTTCCTTACATTTTCTAACATCCAAAATACCAATAAATAATACTTTAGGATAGTCTCCATCTTCCTTAAGGAAGTTCTCTCATTTTGCTATTTGTTTTTTATTTTCACATATGTATAAATTTTGAAAATTGGTGAGTAACTTGTTATAATAAATAACAACAAAAAGGAGAAAGTAGCTAAGCCATGTTCGTGGAAGTCGTGCGACCCCCACCCCTTCCCTCACCTCTTCTATTTCCCTTATGATGGTTTGCCATTTCCTCTATAGAAAAAAAAAATAAAAAAATAGCAAAGAAAAATTGTATCTTATTGTATGACACTAAAAAATGTGGAGTAATACTTTTAATTATAATAAGAGTATTTTAAAAGTCGAACATAGAAAATAATAGTTACAAAATACTTTATTATTTATAGATGACACGTATACACAAATACAAAACTTTCAAAACTAGTGAATCATTTAACTAACTATTGTTTTTAATTTAAATTAACTAAAAAAAGCAAACTTAGCATAAACTATACCTTAAATTTTTTATTTTATTTTAATATTTTTTATTAAATATTTAAAAATTCATATATCTTGTGGATTGAAACCTAATAATAAGTATAAAAGATAGGACTTCAAAGTCACTTTCTCATATGTTTATGGTGTTTTCCTTGTATTTCTTAACTTCAAAAATGTCAACAAATAATATTTTAAGTTGGTCTCCATCTCCTTTAAGTCTATTTGTTATTGATATTCATACATGTATATGTGTAGAACATACCTAAGTAACTTGTTACAACAAATAACAATAAAAAGAGGATGTGACCTAGCCATGTTAGTGGACGAAGTGTGTCCCCTACCCATTCCTTCTTCTCTTCTGTTTCCCTTATGATGGTTAGTCATCTCCTTTACATACCAAAAATAAAAAATAATATAAACAACAAAGAGAAATTATATTTTGTTGTATGACATTAAAAAATGTGGAGTAATACTCTTAACTATAATAAGGGTATTTTAAAAGTTGAATGTAGGAAATAATAGTTGCAAAATGCTTTATTCCTAACAAATCACACATAAACACATAAACAAAACTTTCAAAATTGGAGAAATGAAGGAAAAAAAAGTTCATTTATATAACAACTATATTTAATTTAAATTAACAAAAAAAGCAAACCTAGTATAAATTATAATTTATATTTTTTTATTTTAATATATTTTATTAAATATCCAAAAATTCACACTACTTGTGAGTTGAAACTTATTAATAATTATAAAAGATAAGACTCCACAATCACTTTCTCATAAGTTTAGGGTGTTTTTCTTGTGTTTCTTGTCATCCATAATACCAACAAATTATACTTTAAGTCAAAGTCCATCTCCTTTGAGGTAGTTCTCTAATTTTGCTATTTGTTTTTGTTTTTCACTTATGCATATATTTAGAAAATTACTAGGTAACTTGTTACAAGAAAAAACAACACAAAGAGATAGCATCCTAGCGGCATTGGTAGAGGTAGTGTGCCCCTTGCCCCTTCCCTTACCCATCCCATTTCCCCCATGATGGTTTTCCATCTCTATAGACCAAAAAAGAAAAAAAAAATTGAAAACAAGAAAGAATAATTGTTTGTTGCGTTGTATGACATTAAGAAATGTGGAGCAATGCTCACTAATATAATAGCGACATTTTGAAAGTTGAACGTGGGAAATAATAGTTATAAATTACTTTATACATGACAAATAATGCTTATACACATACAAAAAACTTTCAAAACTAGTGAAATGAAGGAAAAAATCTTATATTATTTATATTTTAATACTTTTTATTAAATATTAAAAAATTTTAATAGCTTATGAGTTAACACCAAGTACTAAGTATAAAAGTTAGGATTCCACAGTCACTTTCTTATAAGTTTGTGGTTTTTCCCTTATGATTCTTGGCATCCAAAATACCAATAAATAATACTTTAAGTTAGTTCCATCCAAAAGTGGAATTGGCCTAGTTGCGTTGGTGGAGGTAGTTTGCCTCTTTTCCCTTCCTTCACCGCTCCCATTTCCCCTTTAATGCTTTGCCATTTACTCTATAAAACAAAAGCACCAAAAAAAAAAAAAAAGATAAAGAGAAATTGTATCTTATTGTATGACGTTAAGAAATGTTGGGTGGTACTCTTAATTATAATGAATGTATTTTAAAAGTTGAACATTGGAAATAATAGTTATAAAATGCTTTATACTTAACAAATCACACACATACAAATACACAAAACATACAAAATTACAGAAATAAAGAAAAATAGACCATTTAACAAACTATTTTTTTAATTTCAATTAATTATATAAACGTAAAATTAACTTAAATTATATTTTAGAATTTTTTATTTTAATACTTTTATTAAAAATTCAAAAAATCATGTAGCTTGTAAGTTGAAACCTAGTAATAAGTATAAAAGATAGGACTCCATAGTCACTTTCTCATAAGTTCATGGTGTTTTCCTAGTCTTTCTTAGCATCCAAAATACCAACAAATAATACTTTAACTCAATCACCATCTCCTTTGAGGTAGTTCTTTCATTTTGCTATTTGTTTTTGTTTTTCATAGATGTATATATTTAAAAAATTGATGAGTAACTTGTTACATCAAATAACAAAAAAAAGAAGAAGCAACTTAGCCACATTGGTGGAGGTAGTGTGCCCCCACCCCTTCCCTTATCCTTCTTATTTTCCCTACAATGGTTTGTCATCTCCTTTATAGACCAAAAAAATAATAAAAATAAAAATTAAACAACAAAGAGAAATTGTATCTTGTTGTATGATTATAAGAAAAGTGGTGGAATACTCTTAATTATAATAGAGGTAGTTTAAAAGTTGAATGTGGAAAATAATAATTATAAAATACTTTATACTTAACAAATCACACATATGCACATGTAGAAAACTTTCTAAATTGAAAATCAAAGGAAAAAAGTTCATTAAACTAACTTCTTTTTTTTAATTTAAATTAAATTTAAAAGTAAACTTAGTTTAAATTATATTTTAGATTTTTTTTATTTTAATACTTTTTTAATAAATATTTAAAAATTCAGTAGTTTGTAAGTTGAAACCTAATAATAAATATAAAAGACAAGGCTCCATAATTACTTTCTTTTAAGTTTGTGGTGTTTTCTTTGTGTTTCTCAATACCTAAAATATAAACAAATAGTACTTTAAATTGGTCTCTATCTCCTTCGAGGGAGTTAGTGCTTTATACTTAATAAATCACGTATATACACATACGAAAAAGCTTTCAAAACTAGTGAAATGAAAAAGAGTTCATTTAACCAACTATTTTACTTTTTAATTTAAATTAACAATAAAAGCACACTCAACTTAAACCACATCTTAGATTTTTTTTTTTTTTAATACCTTTCATTAAATATTCAAAAATTCTTGCAACTTGTGGGTTGAAACCTAATAATAATTATAAAAGACAAGAATTCACAGTCACTTTCTTATAAGTTTGTAGTGTTTTCCTTGTATTTATTAGAATCCAAAATGCTAACAAATAATACTTTTAGTCAATCTCCATGTCTTTTTAGGTAGTTTTTGCATTTTGCTTTTTGTTTTTGTCTTTCACAAATTTATATATTTAAAAATCGTTGAATAACTTGTTACAACAAATAATAATAAAAAGAGGATGTAGCCAAACTATTTTTGTGGAGGCAATGTGCCCTCTACCCCTTACCTAACCCTTTCTATTTCCCCTTTGATGGTTTGCTATCTCCTCTACAAACCAAAAAAGAAAAGGCTAAAAAGAAAACAATGAAGTAAAATTGTATCTTATGATATGATACCAAGAAATATAGTGCAATACTCTTAATAATATTAAGGATATTTTAAAAGTCAAATGTATAAAATAATAGTAACAAAATTTTTTATTCATAACAAATCACACACATATACACAAACAAAACTTTCAAAATTGGTGAAATGAAGAAAAACGTTCATTTTATTAACTAATTTGTTTTAATTTAAATTAGTTAAAAAAAACCAACTTAGCCTATAGCATAAATTTTTTTAATACTTTTTATTAAATATTTAAAAATTCATATAGCTTGTTGGTTGAAATGCAGTAATAGGTATAAAATATAGGACTCCACAGTCATTTATTTGTAAGTTTGTAGTGTTTTCATGTGTTCCTTGGCATCCAAAATACCAATAAATAATACTTTTAGTTGGTCTTTATCCCCTTTTAGGTAGTTCTCTTTTTTCATGTGTATATATTTAGAAAATTGTTGTCTAACTTGTTACAACAAAAAACAACAAAAAACAACAAAAAACAACAAAAAGAGGAAGCTACCTAACTACATTGATAGAGGCAACGTGCCTCTTACTCATTCCCTCATCCCTCCATTTTCCCCTAAAATGATTTGCCATCTCCTTTACAAACCAAAAATAGAAAATAAAATAAACAACAGAGATAAATTGTATCTTGTTGTATGAGACTAAGAACTGTGAAGGGATACTCATTAATAAAATATGGGTATTAAAAAGTTCAACATAACAAAAAATAGTTATAAAATATTTTATACACAACATATAACACATATAAACACACACAAACTATTCAAAAATGTTAAAACTAAGAAAAAGAAATTCATTTTACAAATTATTTTTTTAATTTAAATTAACTATAATAAAAACTTGACTTAAACTATATCTTAAATTTTTTTTATTCTAAAACTTTTTATTAGATATTTAAAATTTTATACAACTTGTGGGTTGAAATCTAGTAAAAAGTATAAAAAATAGGACTTTACAGTCACTTTCTCCTAAGTTTTTTGTGTTGTGTTTCTTGGCATCCAAAATACTAACAAATAATACTTTTAAGTTAGTCTCCATCTCCTTAAAGGTAGTTCTCTCATTTTGCTATTTGTTTTTGTTTTTCATAAATGTATATAATTAAAAAATCAATGAGTAACTTGTTACAACAAATAATAACAAAAAGAGTAAGTGGCCTAGCCATGTTGGTGGAGGCAATGTGCCCCTTACCCCTTCCCTGATCCCTACCATTTCCCTTATGATAGTTTGCCATCTCCTTTAAAAGTCAAAAAAGAGAAAAAAAAAAGATAAAAGCAATAAAGAAAAATTGTTTGTTGTTGTATGATATAAATAAATGTGGAGTAATACTTTTAAATATAATATGGTCATTTTAAAAGTTGAAGATGGGAAATAGTAGTTACCAAATGCTTTATACACATATACACATATAAAACTTTCAAAACTAGTGAAACAACAAAACAAAATTCATTTAACTATTTTTTTTAATTTAAATTAACTAAAAGCAAACTTAGCTTAAACTATATTCTAGATTATTTTTTATTTTAATGATTTTTAATTAATATTCAAAAACTTATGCAATTTGTGGGTTGACACCTATTAATAATTAAGAAAGTTAGGACTCCATTATCACTTTCTCATAAGTTTGTGGTGTTTTACTTATATTTCTTGGTATCTAAAAATCCAACAAATAATACTTTAAGTTAATCTTTAATTACTTTAAGGTAGTTCTCTCATTTTGCTATCTATTGTTAATTTTCACAAATGTCTATATTTACAAAATTGCTCAGGAACTTGTTACAGCAAATAACAGCAAATAGCCATGCTAGTGGTGGCAATGTGCCCCCTACCCCTTCTCTCACCCTTCCTATTTCCCTTATGATTATTTGTCATCTCATCCATAAAAAAAAAAAAAAAAAGATACAACACAAAGAAATTATATCTTGTAGTATGACATGGAATACTCTTAATTATAATAGGGGTAGTTTAAAAGTTAAATGTGGGAAATAATAGTTACAAAATGCTTTATACATAATAAATCACATATATAAACATGCACAAAACTTTCAAAACTAATGAAATGGATAAAAAAATTAATTATTTTTTTAACTTAAAAAAACTATAAAAATAAACCTAGCTTAAACTATATCTTAGACTTTTTTATTTTAATACTTGTTATTAAATATTTAAAAAATTCATGTAGCTTGTCTTAGTAGTAAGTGGAAAGGAAAGGACTCAATAATCACTTTCTCGTAAATTTATGATGTATTCCTTGTCTTTTATGGCATCCAAAATCTTAATAAATATTAGTTTAAATCAATCTCTATCTCCTTTGAGGTAGTTCTCTCATTTTGCTATTTGTTTTTGTTTTTCACAAATATATATATTTAAAAAATTACTATGTAACTTGTTACAACAAATAACAATGAAAAGAGGAAGCAATTAGCTGCATTGGTGAAGGTAGTGTGCTCCCTACCACTTCCCTCATCCCTCCCATTTCCCTTACAATGGTTTACCATCTTGTCTACAGACCAAACAAAAACTAAAAACCATAAACTACAAAAAGAAATTGTATCTTATTGTATGACACTAAGAAATGTGGGGCAATCTAATATAGGTATTTTAAAAGTTGAACGTGGGAAATAATAGTGATAAAATGCTTTATACTTGACAATTCAAATATGTATTCATAGACAAAAGTTTCAAAACTAGAGAAATGAAAAAAAAAAAGTTCATTTAACATACTATTTTTTAAAAAAATTAAATTAATAATAAAAGCAAATTTAACTTAAATTATATTTTAGATTTTTTTTATTTTAATATTTTTCATTAAATATTTAAAAATTCATGTAACTTGTGGATTGAAAGCTAGTAATATTATAAAAGGCAGCACTCCATATTCATTTTTTCATAAGTTATGGTGTTTTCCTTATATTTCTTAGCATCCAAAATGCAAACAAATAACACTTTAAATCTATCTTCATCTCCCTTTAGGTAGTTCTCTCATTTTTCTTTTTCCTTTTTCTTGTTTTTCATAGATGTATATATTTAAAAAATCAATAACTTGTTACAACAAATAACAAAAAAAGAAGCAGCCTAGCCATGTTGGTGGAGGCAATGTGCGCATTGACCATTGCCTCACCTCTCTTATTTCCCTTATGATGGTTTGTTATCTCCTTTATAGGTCAAAAAAAGAGAAAAACAATAAAAAGAAAATAAAAGAAATTGTTTCTTCTTGTATGACACTAAGAAATGTAGAGTAATACTCTTAATTATAGTATGGACATTTTAAAAGTGAAATGTAGGAAATAATAGTAATAAAATGTCTTATACTTAACAAATCACACATATATATACTAAAAACTTTCAAAACTGGTGAATCAAAGAAAATAAATGTTCATTTTACTAATTATTTTTTTAAAATTTAAATTTACTATACAAGCTAACTTAGCTTAAACTATATTTAAAATTTTTTTATTTTAATACTTTTTATTAAATATTTAAAAATTTACATAGCTTGTAGGTTGAAACCCACTTTTAAGTATAAAAGACAAGACTCCACAATCACTTTCTCATATGTTTGTGGTGTTTTTGTTGTGCTTCTTATCCTCCAAAATACCAACAAATAATATTTTAAGTTAGTTTTGATCTCCTTTTAGGTAGTTCTCTCATTTTGCTATTTGATTTTATGTTTCATAAATGCATATATTTAGAAAATTGGTAAGTAACTTTTTACAACAAATAACAACAAAAAGAGGAAGTAGCCTAGCCATGTTGGTGGAGGCGATGTGCCCCTTGCCCCTTCACCCACCCCTTTCATTTCCCCTATGATGGTTTGTCACCTCCTCTAAAGACCAAACAAGAAAGAAACAAACAAACAAAATCAACAAAGAGAAATTGTTTCTTGTTGTATGACATTAAGAAATGGGAGCAATACTCTTAATTATAATATAGGTATTTTAAAAGTTGAACATGGGCAATAATAGTTTCAAAATGCTTTATACTTCATAAATCACACATATACACATACACAAAACCCTTAAAACTAGTGAAATGAAGAAATAAAGTTCATTTAACTAACGATTTTTTTAATTTAAATTAACTATAAAGGCAAATTTAGTTTAAACTATATCTTAGATTATTTTTCTAATACATTTTATTAAATATTCAAAAATTCACATAACTTGTGGGTTGAAACCAAGTAATAAGTTTGAAAAAGAGAGATTTTACAATTCTGGCCAAGTATCATATTTCGCTATGTTCTTCATCAATGCAAGAGTCAAGATATTTGCAGTTGAGATTCATATAGATTCTCATCATGGAGATGTAATGCCTCCCTTTCACAATGTCCTTGGGTGATTGGGCATTGCCTTCCACTTTTTGATTTCATTCATGTAACTTGTGCTAAGGTTTGGTTGTTTGCACCATGAGAAGACCAAGGGGTGATCTTCCCCACAATAGATGAGGTGAGGGGGTTTTGTAGATTGCTAATTGCCAAGTGATAGATGGTAAAATGTGTTCATGAATTATTTCACTAGAAAGAGCTTTTAACAATGATCCTTCCATAGGTTCACCTATTGTAAGCTCATTACAACTCCTTCTTCTAAGTGATAAGGTTTAGTGGACTTCTTGCTATATCATCAACAGCAAACTACCCACATTGTCACGATTTGAATCTTTTGTTGGACCATTCAATCACTAAGAGCAATGCAAGGTGTGTACAAAGTTCATGGATGAAGTCAACATCAGCTAAGGACTTGTGCAATCTAACTTGATCCGCATGACAAGCCTAGGCCTTGCCTGCTAGACCACTATCAAATTCAAATGATGTTAGCCTAAGCCTAACAACCATATGACAACAACCCTCTTGATGTCATAGGCAATCCTCGTAGCATTTGTTAACCATAAGCCACCATAAAATTAGTCTAAACCTAAGTTCATGCTTTAAGAATCCAAGTTGTATGCTTGTCCATGGTTGAAATGATGAAGCATTACCTATTGTTTGATCCTATGCAAAATGTAAGGAACATAATGAAATGGACATTGGATCATTTTGAAAAATGGAGCACCTGTTATTGGAAACACCATGGCAATGACAAAGGAGTGGGGGGGTAATTATGTTAAGGTGGCTCAAAAGATTTAGGGGGGCATTAAAAGGGAGTGAATCAAAGCTTGGGAAAGTGCACCTCAACCCTAATGACTCATTCTCATCTTTGAGCTCATTAACATTGCCATTAACTGTCACATCCTAATTTTAGGATCACTTTAAGAGCTCATGCATAGATGCATGGTCAAACAAGCTTCCCCATCTTTCAAGATCAATGAACCCATGTGTAAGTGACATTCACGTCAAACCTTTCCCCTCTTCAACCTTTAAAGTTATTATTTGATTATTTACCACCAAGATCTATACTAATGACCACTTACCATGGACTTATGCCCAAGTTTTTGCATTAATAGTTGTGCCCTCCTACTCATCTAGGCCTAGCCTTTTCCTAGATGGTTGGGTATGGGTCATGCACTTTAGTTCATTTGACTCAATGAGTGAGTTGTTACACACTCCTTAATGGATTTTAACTTCCATGACCATTGTCTTATTGTCTTAATTAACCAAAATGCTTTGTGGGATATTGGTTACTACGTAGTTAGGCATTGTAACCTATCTTTAGTTCATCTTGTATTCCCAATTATACTTACCAAAAATGGTTCAATTAGAGCTTTTGATTCCTTAGCACAGCTTAACTAAATAGCTACACCATCATACCTACTTACAATTTTAGAATAGGTTAAAGGTGTTACACACCTAATGCCACTAATCAATAGCTTTACTTAATAAAACTCATACTAAGCTTTAGCTATTTTAAGGAAAACTTTGAA
Organism: Rhizophora apiculata; assembly: GCA_037832385.1. NCBI lineage: Eukaryota > Viridiplantae > Streptophyta > Magnoliopsida > Malpighiales > Rhizophoraceae > Rhizophora > Rhizophora apiculata. The sequence continues at coordinate 8,241,288 of CM075439.1, read as the reverse complement.
GGGATCTATCTACTAAATGGTTTGATTAGTCTTACACCTATATTTAAGTCAAATGAATGATTTGCACATCAAAACCATTAATTACAAGGTCAATTATTTACACATTAAACCCCTTCCCACTCCCTCTCTCTCACTCTTGCTACAAAACTTTCTAATTTTTACATTATTTCCATAAAATCTTTATTTCCTATTCCCACTCACCCATTAAGAGAGCAAAACTATCATCATCACCACAATTTCACCACTTACCATCTTTTCTATTTCTAGACTACAAACAGTTATCATGACCTTATAATTTCAAATTCTTCGTTGAGAAGCTCTTTATCTTCCTTTGACATTGAGAAATTCTTTGAAATTTAATCTTAAAAGTGGTATGAACCCTTTTGACACTCTGAGCATTCCCCCATTAATCCCTTGCTTTGTCACATTCTAATTATATGCTACAAAAGTTTCTAATTTCTTGCATTCCTTGCCCATATAGTCCTTATTTGCTTTTATCTCTCACACATTGGGACAGCAGAATCACTATCACCACCTACAATTTTTCTATTTTTGGATTACAAGTAGTTATCAAGGCCTTACAATATTAGTTTGCTTACAATTCTTGTGATTTCCTCTATAGAAGATAAATCCAAAAATGGTTAGACCTTTAAAGAGAGAAAGATTAGTAATCCCTTGTTCATTTATTAGTTTTATATCAAATGTTTCTATGTAGTTTTTGTATTATTAATAGTTATTAAGACCTCACATTGTCAAACTATTTGCTAAGAAATTCTTTGAAATTTAAAATTGAAAGTGGTGTGAACCTCTTTGACAACACATTAAATGCTCGATCTCTCACACTCTCACTACATACTACAAAGTTTCTAGTTTCTTACATTCCTTCCATATAGTCCATATTTGCTCCTCTAACTCACTCTTAAGGACAACAAAACCACCATCACCACCCACCACCTTCCTATTTCTAGATTACAAACAATTATTGAGACCCTACAATTAATGAAAGCTAATAAGCGTCAGGTTGTAAAATGTGTTCATAAGTTATTTTGTTGGTTAAAGCTTTTGACAATCATCCTTCCACGAGTTCACTGATGATAACCTTGTTATGATATCTTCCTCCTCTAAATGATAAGGTTTGATGGACTTGCCATGACATCTTTGGTAACAAACCACCCACTTTGTTGTGATTTAAAACATTTCATTAGACCATTCAATTGATAGGAGAAATGAGTGGTATAAACAAAGGAAAGGAAGGTAGCCAATGCTAGTTGATGAATCGCACAATCTAACTTGGTCTACACCATATGCCCTTATCTTGATTGCTAGACTATTATCAAATTTGTACAACATTGAGCTAAGCCCAACACTTTTTTGCCAACAACTTGTAGATAGCATAGGTAATCCTCACAACATTTGTTAGAAATAAGGCCCCATAGCATTAGCCTAAACCTAAGTCCATGTACTGATATTGGCCAACTTTTATGGGAGAGATGCATTATTCCCTAAAAAGGATTAGTGAATGTGGCCATTTGGTAAGAGGAGACATTGATATGCTTAAGCTATCACTTAGTTGCCAACACTATGCTAGCACATCATCAACACTCCCAGTCATGTCACTAGTGCTTTCTTCCCACTTGTTGCCAATGCTTTAGGCTCTCAATTATGCTACTCTAAATGTGTTCTTGCCACACCTTCCTTGCTTAGGTGTTGATATCCTAACCACATTCAATAATTGGTGCAAGGTGCCACCAATTTGCTCACATTCTCTAGCCAATAAGCTTAAGGGACTAATAAATGAATCCTATTCATTCAAGCTAATGTCCACATTAGTAAGGTTGATAAGTAGTCCTAGACTAACTTCTTAAATTGCCATTGAGTGACATTTTTTCCCAACTACCCTTATTATTTGGATTAGTTTTCCATTTCATGTGGCACTCAATCTGGTAGTTCTCTCTTTGTCTTTACATTTGGTGGTTTGGAATGTTTTCCATTTCATACTAGATCTCTGTTATGATTATTAAGGGAGCACATCTTGCTTGTCTCATTGAAGGATCGACACCACCTTCCTTATGGAATGGTTTCAAGAAACTCACATGGAATGTTAGGTGTACTTTTAACCTCTTTGGTAGTAGCAGCTAATAAATAATGTTTGTAGCTTTCTTTTCCATAACAAAGGGACCATCATACTTAGGAATGAATCCATAATACCCTATGTTGCTACTAATCTTCTTCCAAATTTAAGAAGTCAATTTTAGCAACACTTTGTTCCTAACTTAAAACTTTACAACTCTTTTCCCCTTGTCAATGTACTTCTTCATGTGACTAGTTGCCTTGTTCAAGCAATGTTAGGCTTTATCAAATAGCTCTTGCTTTGAACTGGCATACTAATAGGTAGCTAAAAAATTCCCTCTAGAACCTATCCTTACAATCTTGTTAGGAGTAAGGGCTTGATGCTCCATAGCAAGCTCAAAGGGACCTAAATCTATAAAGGAGGATCAATGATGACTTTAGCAAAATTAGGTTGAATCCAACAACTCTAGCTAATTTTGTGAGCTAGCAATCATGTATTATCAAACATACTCCTCTAATAAGCCATTTGATTTGCATGTTTGGTTGTTAATTTAAGGTTGGTTGGTAATGGAAAATTTCAATTCAAAACCTATCATGTTGAATAAAGTTGTCCAAAATCTACCTGTAAAGTAAGAATCTCAATTGTTCATAATATCTTTAGGTAACCTAATCGACCACTCTTTTGTAAAATAATTCCATGGCCATCTTTACTTGACATGAAAACTGATTACCCACTACCATCAAAGAACCTATTACATCAACTTTTGTGAATCTGCTAATGCAATCTATTGAAATTGACACCTATGGTTTTGTTGGAATAAGCAATGGTTGTGGTAGTCCCACTTCCTTATGCCTCTTAACTTTGTCTTGTTGATAGATAATATGCATCTTAGTACATGCTTTAACATCATCTTTTATCTTTTGCCAATGATAGCTATGGGAAATCAAGGCTATCATGCTTTCATACCTAGAGTTATGGCCTTCCTATAAATTTTCCTTTCTATGGCCTACACCTCTTAAAACATATATAAATGGTTACCCTTAGTATGCAATAACACATCATCAAGTTCATATAATCATACCATTCCCTCATTCACTTGTTGCACATGTTTTTGATAGTTCAGATCATATGGGGCTATGCCTCAATTTTATAGTGCAAGTCCTTAGACATGGTTAGGGTATTAGCTATCATGCCTAAGCTACTACTCAAGTCCCCTAATGGGTAGTTGGGGAGTGTTGGATGCCATACGTAATGGTGTCCCCTTATGTCATTGACTCATCAGGGGCAACACGTGTGGCACAATGCAAGTTCCCTAAACACAGTTGAAGGGAGTTGGCTACCCTAACCAGGTTTGTCCATAACCATCACACATGTGCTAGCAGCAACACTTAATTGTGTGTGCTTGCTATGTGGGATCCTCCCTAATATATGGTAGAGATGGTTTGCTGTATTTTAGGAAACAAATGATTGGCCCCCCAACACTCAAGACCATTCTTAGTGTATAAATGAATGACTTTATACATTATGACACTAGCCTTTATACATGTAACCATCTATATGCATGTGCTGGTGGCAAGCATTGTGTGATGTGCATGCTTTGGAAAAAGCCTCTCTAATGCTTCGTGGAAATGGTTTGTGATTTGTTTGGAGATGAAGGATTGTCCTTCATCACTTAAACATTTTATAGTGCCTGAACAAATGGCATTCCATATGAATAAGCTAGCCTCCTTTTCATTCCTAGAAGAGATGGAAGGTGTTTTGAGGGATGGACTAATAGATGTGACAAAGGGATGAATTTGAGTAGATAGTGGTAGCAAGGCCACTCTGCCACTTACAATACTCCATTGTTTATTTAAGTCATTTGCATAAGATTTTACTCATCACTTGGTAAAAATTGTAATTTAAGGCAACAATTGCAATGTGTCCATTGTAGGTGCATGGCCCATGACACATGCCTTTTAGGGCCATAAGACCTTTACTATGGGTTGATGATTAGGTGACAAGCATGCATGTCACTTCTATCTTGGATTTTGACTTAGTGGCATTTAGTCATAACCCAACATATGATAGCTTTGTGCAACTAGCATTTCGACCAAGCACAATGACCAATTATGCAAATCAATAGTTCCTCATATATTAGGATGTATCACTATTGTGACACCATCATTAGTAGGATTAAACTAACTTGCTTGATGGTAGTTGAAACCTTGCTCACGTTCCCTATTGGTGGGTGAGTAATCCAACACTTGGTGAATTTTTCTTCACAATGATAGTAAGAGTTAACATCAAAGGATGAAAAAGCAATGTCACTATAAACACTTGATTGCCACAAGCTAATTATCATTGTAGTAACTTTTCTAACACCTCTAACTTAAAATTGTGAAGCTTTAAAAGATTAATAGTCCATGCTTTCATAATTCATGTTCATACTAGAAATCAAAATCGAATGAGCTTTTTCCCTTTTGTTCCACAAGAGATTTTTGTTCTCATAATGCTTATCTTAGGACACCTGCATTATCTTTTAACAAATGTGCCACCCCTACTAAACTCCTTGCCCAACAATGTCTTCCATCTAGATTGGTTCACTAAATAACCACTGTTCCAAAGGTAGGGGTAGTCAGCCTCTAATTCATGTAACAAGTAAAATAACATTGAAACTAGTGGTATTTCATTTTCTTTAAGTGACCATCTCCTACTAATCTTACACCTTTCAAGTCATTTCTCAAAGTTGGACTAGAGTCAAGCTCAACAAACTCTTCTTTCCTAGCTAATTTGCCATGCATATTCCCTCAATTAGATGACAAGGCATTTTGTTACATAAAGAGAGTAATAGTTAATAACATCATACTAGTTTTCCAAAATATTTAGCAATCATTGTCTTTTTTCTTTACCTTTAAACCTATAAGATATTGAAAGCCTATTTGTTTTATTCTTTAATGATTTCTTCATATAGTTTTCATTAGCTAATCATAGTCATATGTGTGAGTGACTTATTTGCAAGAAATTTAGAAAAAATAATACCCATAACATGAAAATCAGCATTATAGGGAAACCAATAGCCATAGATTATGAGAAAATTAATAAGACTTTTCAAAAAATAAAAAAAGAAAAGAACATAATTGCAATAAAATAAACAGGGGATTTTAGTAAAGAATGTGTGGTTTTAATCCTTTTAGCTATATCATTATGTGGACTCCATTTGCTAAATAAAACTATAGGGGTAGAAGAACAAAACTACAAGGGAGATTTTAACTAACATGGCTTAAACACATATAGAAGTATCATTAATGAAAATTCTAACAATATTGGGGGGTTTAAATAAGAATAAATGAATAGGGGATTTTACCAAGAAATTTGTAAAGAACTTTTGATATAAAACTAATAAATCAACAAGGGATTACCAATCTTTCTTTCTTTAAAGGTTTAACCAATTTAGGATTTGTTTTTTGTAGAGGCAATCACAAAAATTGTAAGTAAACTAATTTGACAAGAAAAAATAAAACAGAAAAAATAGAAAAAGGGAGATAATGCTTTTAACAATTTCTGCCAAGGCATGCAAGGGTCTCTCAACCATCATTGTTGATGTGAATGTCTTGTTAATGACTTGATTTTAAGGTGAATCATGAGGTCGTGCTCACAAGAGGCCATCTTTGCCACACATTTTTGTTGCTATCACACACTTTGCACTAACCAATGACCCAAATGCCTTTCCTACTTGACACCAATGCTTTTGCTTCCTATATTGTGCTGCTATACACATGTTCTTACCACGCCTTACTTGCTTGGGTGCCCATACACTAAACTCATTCAAGAATAGGAGTAAGATGCCACCAATTTGCTTGCATTCTTTATCCAATTGGCTTAAGGGTCTAATAAATCACCCCTACTAGTTGAAGGCAATGTCCTTATTTATACAATTAATAAGTAGTCCATGATTTACTTGCCAAATTGCCATAGAGTCACATCTCTTTCCTAACTAGCATTTTTATTTGGAGCATTTTTCCATTTTATCAAGTACTTAACCTTGTTATTCTTCATGCTTTGCCATTGTGTTAGGTGGTTTGGAATCTTTTCCACTTCATGCTAGAACTTTGTTCTAGTTATTGGGGGAGCACATTGACAAATTTGACTATCACATCGGTAAATTAATTATTAGGGTGGCCTAAAGGCTTGTAATTAGTGGCATGACCCTAGTCATCTCCCAATGAACTAATGTATTTTTTAGACTATATGATATGAGACTAGTTCCAATAATTCTTGAACCTTGATGACCTATCCTTGATTCCTAAGGATATAGGAATGTATGTCTACTTGGTTAGCCCTAGTCCTAGCCAAGAACTCGCACTAGACAGCACTACACTCCCTAAAATCTCTAGATGATCACCTAGATTCGACTAACTATGACTCACAAAAAACCCACTATTGCACAATTATCATGCAATCTAACTAACCTAAGCACCAAAGTTCAGTAACCTAAGTAGCAAATCTGCCCCTTAATCTCATCCTAAGCATGACTCAAGTTACCAATCGGTAGCTCTCAAGACACTCCTTAACTCACCAAAACCAATTAGTATTATCACCTAAGGAATCCCGTTAAGTGACCAAATGAGAATAAGGCTAGAATGAGAAAACCAGAATGCATTCATTCAATGATAAAATGTGATACTAGGTACATAAGTTCAAGAACCCTAGGGTTAAAATGATTTACACAGTCATGGAATGAAGGAAAAGAGAAATGTAAAATGAGAAGAATGAGGCTATTTCTGTCTGACCTCCTCTTTTTTTTTTTTTTTTTCAGCCCGTGACTATCCTTTTTCTATGTCCATTCACTACCTCTTCATCTACCTTGCAATTGAAATCTCTCTTGGCCATTCATGATCCAAAGGTTGCAGCATGTCACGAGGTTATTCTCTCCTTCCCAATGTAGTCCACACTTGCCTCTTACCAATGCTTGTACTTAATGCTCCTTTGACTAGTTCTTGCTTGCCTTGAAACTCTTCCAACCTTTTACAATGGATAGGACCTCAACATGGACAATAATTCCAAGTGGTTTGGACATGATTCCAGGCCCTGAATTCGGATGGTGCAGTATCATGGCCCAAAACATACAAATCAGCCCAGTTTCATGCTTCTTGGAGGCTTTCTGAACTTCACCCATACAGAACTCCATTGAGATGACCCTATCTTCTTCTGTTGCCTTCAAGAGAGTTGTAGCTCTTCGAGTTAGCTTTCCAATGACTCAAATTCCGCAGCTAAACTCCTTCCCGTTTATGAGATATGACCGAAAAACTATGCAGTGCGCAGTTGATCTGCTCTGTCTAGCGCCCCTCTTGTGATTAGAGTTCAATATTTTGCACGTTGCTTCTTTGAGGAAGTCATAGCTCAGTGTCATGGGCATAAGGAATTTTTATCGCATCCTACCCGTGCAGCCTTGAGAATGCTTCCCAAGCAGCCTTCTCACACTCAACTCATAAGAACCTTTTTGGAGATTAACTTTAAAAGTATATTTCACTTGAAAAGTAAGTGTGTGTACAAATGAGGGGTAGGAGGTCTCCTTTTATACAAGTTTTGGACAAACTACAACCGTTAGATCCCTCCTTGATCTAATGGTGGATATTACATCCCTTCAACTTCCTACCTACCTGCATTTATTACATTGCCTACTTCCAATGTATTTCCCTTTCCTAGGTAGTGTCTACATTCAATGTATTGTCCTTCTTTAGGAGGTGTCTAGATTCAACGTATTGTCCATCCCTAGGTAAGGACCAAGACATTCTCCCCCACCTAATCAGGCGACACCCTCGTCACTTCTTCAGCGTGGTAGGTGTTAATCTCCTTCTTGAACTGCCAAAGAGCTTCAGCAGGTTCCCAACTTGTTTCGCTTTTTGGAAGACCCTTCCATTGGATAAAATATTCATGCCTCGGCATACAATACTGCTTTCGTATGACCCGATCTACCACTATGGATTCGACTTCTTGATCATATGAAGTTTTTGCTCCAAGGGGTGCTCACTGTGACTTCCCTCGATCTAGATCTTCCTTGTCTTCATGGTAAGGTTTAAGCATACTCACATGGAAAACATGATGTACCTTTAATTTTGGTGGCAGCTCTAACTTGTATGCGACCTTCCTGACCCATTGTATCACTTGAAATGGCCTTTCATAACGATGAATTAGACCCTTGTGCACATCCTTGTACCGAAGAATGACGTGTAGTTTGGCTAACACCAAGTCCCTGACTTGGAACTCCACGTGTCGTCACTTTTTGTCAGCCCACTTTTTCATGCATTTAGAGGCTTTACGAAGACATGCCCTTGCTAAGTCTACTTGTTCCTACCAATTCTTGACAAACTTATATGTAGGTGGGCTATTCCCCTAATAGCCTGATGCAACTGCACTTGGAGTTTGTGGTTGTTGGCCATTTACGATCTCAAATGGACTCTAGACGGTAGACTCACTTCGCTGCAAGTTGTAGAAGAATTAGGCTACATTGATCAACTTTGCCCAATTTGTTTGCGTTGTGCTCACGTAGTGCCAAAGATAAATCTCTAAAAGTGCATTGACCCGCTTAGTTTGACCATCAGTTTAGGGGTGTAAGCTTGTAGAGAGATTTAATTCCAACCCTAGCAGCTTGAACAATTCAAACCAGAAACGCCCTGTGAATCGAGGGTTGCGATCACTCACAATCGTTCATGGGACTCCCCAGTACTTTACCACATGCTTCATGAATAACTTGGCTACCTCTTCAGCTAGGCAATCCTTGGTTGTTGGCACAAATGTTGCATACTTGGAGAATCTATCCACCACGACCATAAGAGTCCGATCTCCTTCGGACTTGGGTAGTTTTACTATAAAGTCCATGGAAACACTCTCCCATGGATGAGTTGGGATGGGAAGTGGCTCCAGTAGTCCTGGCGATGAACATTGTTCAAGTTTGTCTTGTTGGCAAACAAGACAGGTCTTTACATAGGCTTCGACATCATCCCGCATTTGAGGCCAGTAGTATTGATCTTCGACAAGGGCTAAGGTGCGGTGGATCCCTAGATGACCCGCCCACTTCGAATCATGGCACTTACACAACACTTCTTTCCTTAACTTTCCATGGAGTGGCATATATAGTCATCGCCCTTTTGTGTATAAAAGATCGTCTTTGCACCAAAATCATCGGGTCTTGCCCTCTTGTGCATATCCAATGAGGGCTTGAGCCTTTTGATCATGTTTGAGCCCTTCCTTGATGTGGTCGATCCATGGACAGCTAGGTCGACTCACTGTGTTTGCCAGCCCCATCTTTCAGCTAAGAGCATCAGCTACGAAGTTAGCCTTCCCTGGCTTGTACTCCATCATATAGTCAAACTTTGTGAGGAAATCTTGCCATCGAGCTTGCTTCAGACTCAGTTTCTTCTGGGTCTGAAAATAACTCGTGGCCACATTGTCCGTCCTTACAACGAACTTTGTCCCCAGGAGATAATGCCTCCACGTCCTTAGGCAATAGACCACTACAGTAATCTCCTTCTCTTAAACGGTATACGGTCACTCGATATCATTTAACTTCCACGACTCATATGCCACTAGATGTCCTTTCTGCATAAGAACACCACTAATAGCAAAATATGATGCGTCAGTCTTTAATTCAAAAGGCTTGGTGTGATCGGGCAACACTAGCACCGGCTCCTTGGTCATGGCTTGCTTCAACCGATCAAATGCTTTTTGGCATTGATCCATCCATTCCCACTATTTTTCCTTCTTCAGCATGTCCGTGAGTGGCACGGTGATGTTTGAGTAGTTTTGAATGAAATGCCGGTAGTAGTTGGTTAGACCAAGGAATGATCTTAACTCCGTCACTTTCGTCGGTGGCTCCCATTCAATGATGGCTCAGATCTTTGCTATCTCCATTTGTACTTCTTCTCCCCCAACAATGTGCCCCAAAAATGGCACTTCCTTTTGGGCAAAGGCACACTTCTCGTGCTTGACATACAAGTCATTCTCACGCAGGACTTGGAAAACCTATCTAAGGTGCTCGATGTGCTCCTTGAGCGTCCGGTTGTACACCACAATATCATCAAGGTAAACCACTACAAACTGATCTAGGAACGAGTGTAGTACCTTGTTCATAAGAGTGCAGAATGTGGCTGGAGCATTGGTTAGGCTAAATGGCATGATGAGGAACTCATACGAACCATAACGAGTCACACAAGTTGTCTTCGGCTCATCCCCTTCAGCAATCTGAACTTGATAGTAACCTGAACAGAGATCAAGTGAAGTGAACCAATGTGCACCTCCAAGCTGATCGAATAGAACTGTAATGAGGGGGATCGGGTACTTGTTCTTGATGGTTAACTTGTTCAACGCCTGGTAATCTATACACATTCAGAGTGACCCATCATGCTTCTTTTGGAATAGGACAAGCGCACTGAACAAAGCCTTAAACGGTCGAATGTACCCCGCATTGAGTGGCTCCTTCAGCTGTTTCCTCAATTCTTCCAATTCAGGGGGTGCCATGCGATATGGTGCCATGGCAGGTGGTCGAGCATCAGGCACCAGCTCGATCTGATGATCCACTTCTCTACGAGGTAGAAGCTTCTTGGGCAACTTAGGAGGCATCACGTTCTTGAACAAATCGAGGACTTGACTCACTTTTGTTGGGATTTTGCTCCCTTCGCTCTTGCTGTCCTCGATTTTCAAGGTTGCTAGGATGGTCACCTCACCCTTCTTTGCTCCCTTGTTGAGTTGCATTATCGAAATCATCTTCCGATCACTGTCTGACTTCTGATGAACCGGAATCACGCACTAGCACTGTTTGTTCAGCACACAGAGACACTCGGCAAAGGGCAATATTACCGCATGGATCTTATCTAGAAATTTCAACCCAATGACAAAGTCATAATCATCAAGAGGAATTACCTCAAGGGTCTCCTAGCTTTTCCATTGCCCAATCTGAAGCTCCACATCCCTAGCAACCCCAACAGTAGGGACTTCCTGGGAGTTGACAGTCTTAAGCCACCCAGCTCCTTTCTCAACTCGAAGGTTAAGTTTCTTGGCAGCTTCTTTCGATATGAAGAGATTAGATGCCCCAGTATCCACGAGCGCACTAATCGTGGTTTCCCTGATCTTCACATCTGCAAATATAAGTCCCTTTGGCTCCTTCACCTTCTTGGACTTGATTGAACTGAGGATCCGCAGCAAACCTAATCGTGCCTCCTCTTTTGGCTCATCTTCTTTGCAGAGGGCAGCCAACTTGGCCTTGTTTGGGCAATCGCGTGCCATATGTGGACCATCACAAAAGTAACACTTGTAAATACGTACCTTCCTGTGACCTCTACTGCTGGATTCTGCATGAGTCTTTGAAGGACCAGCCTATGTTCTACCTCCATTCAGGCAATTGAATCTGCCCCGATCTCCCCCACCATTGGTCTTATCCTTTGGATGGGAGTCTAACTAGGAGGTGGAAGGTGTCCTGTACTCTATAAGAGATTCGGCCACCGTAATTACCGTTGTAAGGTCTCCCACTTGGAACCGCTTCAGTTCCTGTTTGGTCCACGGCTTGAGACCACTCACGAACTGGTGAAACACCTCTGTCTCATTCATTGAAGGGATTTAGAGCAGCAACTCTGAAAATTGCTTCACATAGTCGTGTACTGCACCCTTCTGCCTAAGGCACTTTAGCTTGTCGTGAGCTTCTTCCTCTACATATGTAGGATAATAGCTCCGTCGGAACTCCTCAACAAACCTATCCCAGGTTGTGATAGGATCTCCACACCTATTGTCTGACCAACAACACCACCACAATAAAGCATTATCAGCTAAGTATATAGATGCAGTATTTACCTGTAATTGGCTATTGTTGATCCCCATGGCTTGGAAGTATCATTCCATGTACCATAGGAAGTTGTCCACATCCTTGGCCACCCGAGCACCCCTGAACTCCCTTGGCTTGGGTGCGTCTGTACGTGGTCCTTGCACGGTGATCACCCCATTCACGCGTGCTACTTCTGATTCTGCGAGCCTTCCCTTGAGCTTCACAATCTCCGCGCGCATGGCCACCATCATGGTCTCCAAGGACTCATCCTGCTGATGGAGTTCTGCCCTTAAGGTGCCCAGCAACTCTCCTCAAAGTTCTCCTATGCCGACTTTAAGCTCCTGCATCTTGACCACGAGCTCCTCCCCTTCGGCATCTACACCTTCAATGGACTGGGTTAGGTCATCAACCGAACCTTGGACATCAGTGACAAACGATTCAATCTTCGTTATATGATGTGTCAGGTCCCCTACTGGATCCCTCAAACTCGAAACAGCACGATTCTTTTTTCCCTTGGTAGCACCTTTATCGGCCTTCCTCCTACGATCATCATGGTCATCACCCATGATGAGCGCCTCCTCGGAATGTGGGTCTGCCATAGCGCTTGGAATGAACCTGGCTCTGATACCAACTATCACAGGCGTAAGGAATTTTTATCACGTTCTACCTGTGCGGCCTTGAGAATGCTTCCTAAGTAGCCTTCTTACACTCAACTCACAAGAACCCTTTTGGAGATTAACTTTAGAAGTATATTTCACTTGAAAAGTGAGTGTGTGTACAAATGAGGGGTAGGAGGTCTCCTTTTATACAAGTTTTGGACAAACTACAACCATTAGATCCCTCCTTGATCTAATAGTGGATATTACATCCCTTCAACTTCCTACCTACCTGCATTTATTACATTGCCTACTTCCAATGTATTTCCCTTTCCTAGGTAATGTCTACATTCAACGTATTGTCCTTCTCGAGGAGGTGTCTAGATTCAACATATTGTCCATCCCTAGGTAAGGACCATGACATCAGCCTCTTAGCTATCCATAGAAATTGGTTTCATTGAAAGAAATCTCCTGCAACCCAAGAAAAAGCCAAAGTACATAAACTGCACAAAAACCAAATTTAACTGGACTTTCCAATAATTAGGCATTTGGACAACTAAGTGAGAAATCAGTCAAATTACATCATCTAGACTATCAAACATGCATAAGATATTAAGTATGAGGCAAAATATTATGCAAAACTTGGTTGTTATCACTCCCCTACACTTAAATGTTTGCACTTCCTTGATCAAAGCAAAAGAAAATAGCACTAAAGGGTTCCTTAAACTTCATATTCTATAAATGTTATGTCTCTACAAGATGCGACCCTTTCCCAGACATTTCCCACTTCAAATGACTTCCTAGGTCTAAGAATAACTCATTAGAAAACAAACAGCTAAACTTGAACAACACCACATATCATGGTTCTCATTCATCCACACCATGAAAATCATATACAAATTACCACTATATGATAAACTTCAGCCAAGTTATATGTCCTCATAGATTCTCTCAATTCTCTCAAGGATTTAGGGGCCTATTTGCACTCAAAACACACTCCACGAACAACCCACACAACCATATGCTTGCAATCATTCTAAATTTCCACCACTTAAAATGGGTGTAATTAAAAAATCAAGAGTACTTTCATAGGTTGTAACGGGGCCATGGGTTATAATGCATTGGGTAGGTAAAAATGAGGGATGAATGGGTTGCATTGTCATTCCCAAGTAGGGAAAATAGAGGAGAGGAATAAAAGATCATTAAAGGAAGAGCTCTTAACCTAAAGGTGAAAGTTTCCCATAATGCAAATAATATCAAACAAAACACTCTTCCCACTATTCTACCTTTCTTTTAATACCCACTCAACTCCTCTAATTATTCTGATTTTCCTTTTCCTTTCCTAGCTAGAATACACCCAAGTGATGATTCTTAGTTGGGTTCTCATGATTTTTTTTTTTGGATTAATGCTTTTTCTTTTTTACGTTTTACATGTCTGGCCAAATACTCCACACAATTGCAATCCCTCCCCTATACTTAAATCATGCTTGTCCTCAATCATATGAAAGGGACTCCTCCACACTTAAATCAAAAGCTCTTTCTACAATGTCTATGGGTGTCAATTGTGAACATATAATGGTTAAGAACAAACAAGCTTAAGGCTCAATGGGGCTAGCAAGGGTCATAATTTATAAGGGTTGGCTTATTTGGCCCAAACTCAAGAAGAAAAAGATGCCTTTATCATTTTCATGCATATAAATGTCGTGTGATTTTGATAAAGAGTGAGAGTAAGTTCTAGTGTGCAAAGTTCCTAGGAGTGGACACTCATGAAAGAATGATGAGAATGGCATGTGATGTAATCCATTCAATTAGGCTCAAATATCCTTACCTGGTTTCCATCTATCAATGTGGCAAAACAATCCAAAATCTAGCTCTTAGCATGCTTAATCCATGATGGGACTCACTTAAACCAATCAATGCCATGGAATATAAGTATGTCATTTGCTGTTTAATAATTTTTCATCAGCCTAAGTCATTAACTATCATGACAACTTTTCAAGAAATTTTATTCATGAACATAAATGAAACTATCATGCAACTATCCTTATTTAATGCAAGCAAACACTCACAACTAAAAGTAAAGTTAAAAAGGATGGGATTAAAAAGCTTATCAAGGTGTTGGGTAGTGTGCATCCAGCAAATGCAATACCTCTCCTAGTGGATCTTCATGGCTGAGTGCTTCATGGAAGTGCTTAAGCCTATGGCCATTCACTGTGAACCTTTTCTTTAATGCCGGTTCTTCCACTTGCACAGTACCATAAGGATACACATGAGTAACCAGAAAAGGTCCTTTCCAATAAGAATATAACTTACCTAGCATGAGCATAAGCCTTGAATTATAGAGAAGAACTCATTGCCCTGACTTAAATGTCCTACGGTGAATCATTTGGTCATGCAGCCACTTTGTCCTCTCCTTGTTAATCAAAGCATTTTCATAAGCCTCTATTCGGATCTCCTTAAGCTCTTGAAGTTATAGCTTCCTTTCAGCTCCTACTCAGATTAGATTCAAGTTGCTATGCTTAATCCCCTAATATACTTTATGTTCAATTTCCATCAGTAAGTGACATGCCTTCCTATAAACTATTTGGTACATATCGATTGGGATTTTGTAGGTAGTGTGGTATGCCCATAATGCTTCCTCTAGCCATGCACTCTAATCCTTTTGGTTCAGTTGAACCATTTTTTCAAGTACGCACTTGATTTCTTGATTGGAGACCTCAACTTGGCCATTTGCTTGTGGGTGATATAGGGAGGAGATCTTATGAACCATACCATATTTTTTCAACAAAGCTTCTACTTGTCGATTACAAAAATGGGATCCTTAATCCAAGATGATAACTCATGGAACTTTGAACCTGTAAATAATCTATAAATGGACAAAGCTTGCCACTACTTTGGCATCATCAATTTGGGTAGCCTTAGCCTCTACCCACTTAGAAATATAATCAACCACCAAAAGAATGTAAATATAACCAAATGAAATTAGGAATGGTCCCATAAAGTCTATACCTAAAACATCAAAAATTTCACAGAACAACAATGTTGTTAGGTCATCTCTTACCTACTTGATAAATTCCTAGTTCGTTGACATCAGTTGCATGTTTTACAAAAAACATGGGCATCATGAAATAGAGTTAACCAACAGAAACCTAAATCTAGCACTTTCCTAACTGTTCTAAAAGAACCAAAATGGCTACCATATGCTCTAGAATGATAGAACCTCAAGATAAACTCATGCTCATGCTTAGGCACACATCTCCTAATGATGTTATCACTACAAAATTTCCAAAGATAACAATCATCCCAAACATAATATTTGGACTCACTTCAAAGCTAGTCCACTTGATGCTTAGAAAAATCAGAGGGAATCACCCCAATAACTAGGAAGTTAACTAAGTCAGCATATCAAGGATTGTGTTGATGTTAAGACATACCATGGATTTGCAAGAGGTGCTCATCTGAGAAGTCATCTTGAATGGGAAGGGGTTCTGGACTCCCTCCAATTTGATTGAGATGATTAGCTACCAAATTATTAACTCCACTTCTGTCCTCAATCTCAACATTGAACTCTTGGAGTAATAACATCCATCGGATCAGTCATGGCTTTGCATTAGGCATTTCCAAGAAATATTTAAGCATTGCATGATTAAAGAAAACTACAACTTTAGAATCAAGTAAATAAAATCTAAACTTGTTAAGAGTAAAAGCAACAGCCAAAAGCTCCTTCTTTATTATGGTATAATTGGATTAAGCAGCATTAAGTGTGCGGGATGCATAATGGATGACTCATGGCTGCCCATTAGATCTCTACGCCAAAATAGCTCCCATTGCATTGTTGGATGCATCACATATTAACTTGAATAGTTGATACCAATTTAGGGCTTGCATAATCAGCCTAGTGGTCAAGGCATGCTTGAGTTGGTCAAAGGATAATGATCCTTCCGCATCACTTGGTTGAGCCATCGGTAGTCTATACACACTCACCAAGAATTTTGCACATGAGTTGGCAACAATTCATTATTCTCAGTCTTGACTATTGTAACTTTAGATTTCTTCGACAGCACTTGGATTGGACTCACCCAATCACTGTCCAAGATTGGATAAATAATTCCAGCTTGGAGCAATTTGGACACTTTTTTCTTCATGACATCAAGAATAAGTGGATTGAGTCTTCAATTTTGGTTGCCTCATGGGTTTGGCTCCTTCTTCAAGGAAGACTCTATGCATGCAAATTGCTAGACTAATCCCTGTAATGCCTCCAAGTGTCTAGCCAATAGCCTTCATGTGCTCCCATAAAATTCAAGCAACTAAGCTTCCTGCAGCTCATTAAGGCTCCTAGCAATAATCACTTGAAGTTTGCTATTCTCAGCTAGGAATGCATACCTTAGATGCTCTAGAAGAGAGGCTTTAAATTGAGCTTAAGAGGTTGTACAATGGATGGAAGAAGTCTGATTGATTTGCTCTTAGTTATTTCTAATTGAGTTCCCCACTATTCTACCAATTATGCCACTCATTCTGGCCTCTTAGGGACTCCTTTAAGTGTGCATAAATCAGAGATGCTGCACACATCATTCCCAAGCTATGCATTGTGACAAGGAACTAGACAAAAGGGACAAAGTGCACTTTCCAAGCTATTTAGATCAACTCTATCTATGCCACTTCTTTCAAGTTGTTTTGGGTAGAGCAGCACTTCTTTCTTTTGTTCAAATTCAACACCTTCTTAGACTTGTTGTCCCCCAAAAAGGGTCATGCCACAAGTTAGAGAGTCATCAAAATGAGCAATCTCCAAGAATTCCTTCTCAAGCTTGAGTTGCACTTCCTCTGCCAAATCCTTGATGAGCTCAATATGGAATAAAGAATGATCTTTTGAGGGGTGTTTTATCGCATCAAGAATGTTTAATTGAACAATTGAGTCACCAAATTCCATTGACAACACCCCAGAGTGCACATCAATTTTAGTTTGTGCTATTTTAAGGAACAGTTGACCAAAAATAAGAGGTGAATGGCTGCTTTGTGTCTCACCTTCCATTTCCAAAATGTAAAAGTCAGTGGGGAAGATCAACTTACTGACTTGCACTAAAACATCCTCAACTATTTTGAGTGGATAAGCGTTACTTTTGTTGGCCAATTAGATAACCAGTTTTGTTCCCTTCAATGGTCCAAGATCTAGCTTGATAAACACAAAAAGAGGCGTAATGATGATCGAAGCTCCAAGATCCTACAAGGCCTTGTCAAACTTTCGGTTACTAATAATGTAGGGAATTGTGAAAGTACTAGGATCCTTGCATTTTTTTGATAAAGGTTGTATAAGAGCAAATACATTCTGTCCCATGCTAACCTTCTCCCTTCCTTAGAACCTCTGCTTATTTGTGCACAACTCTTTCAAAAACTTAGCACACCTTGGCACTTGCTTGATTACATTAAGAAGTAGAATGTTGACTTCCACCTTGGGGAACATCTCCAGAATTTCCTTATCCTTGTTTGGTATTTCATCCTTTTTCTTACATTTTATCCTCTAAGGAAATGGGTGTGGCTCAATGGATTAGTCAGCTATCTCCTTTCCCTTGGTGGCTTGATCTTCTTAGCTTGTTTGGGTCTTAGTTGGGTTCACAGTAAATGATTGTTTTTCCTCCTTCTCCTTCTTTAGCCTTGGCTGCTCATCTAACACCTTTTTAGACCTTAATTTGATGGCATTTACACCCCCTTTTGGATTGGGGATGGATTGGCTTAGCAATTACCTAGAGACTTTCTGTTAAAGGGCATTCATCAAAGTGGCTAACTGAGTCATCTATGTTCATAGATCTTGGATGGCTAAGTTGGTTTTCTACTGGAATTGAATATTTTAATTAACTAGTTGTGTGATGTGAGTCATTAGCTACTTCATCAGATCCTCTAAAAATGACTCAAACCTAGGTAGAGGTGGTTGATGTGTCTGGCAATGTGGTTGTTATTGGTGTTGACCTTAGGCAAGTCTCCAAGGTGGCTATCTTGGTTGCTCTTGTGATGTCAATCTTGAGTTCCCATACTAAAGGTTGTGATGATCAAGCTACCCTGAGTTGTATCTAACTAAGTATAGGTCGTATTAAAGTCAATCTTCCTATAGATATGGCCTTCCTTGATATCCTCTAGCTGTAAGGACTTGATCTTGTGACTCCTCTACCAACGTTGGCGTGAGGTGGTAGGATGCCCTGGACTTGCACAAATACCACAAACTTAGCTCCTTGGGGCAAGTCGAGAACCCCCTTGGCTTGGTTGTTGTTGATCTAGAGCCAATCTCCTTACAAGTGAGTTAAGTTTGTCAAGATAGTTCTCCACTTTTTGATGATCTTGACATGTGGCCAATACCTCATGTACTCCTTGAGATGGAACTATTGCCCTCATGCTGAATTAATGGGAATTCATTGCCATGTTTTCAATCAATGCTTGAGCGACTTGGGGTATCTTATCCACCAGTGTGCCACCACTTGCTGCATCGATCATGCTATGATTTATCAGGAGTAGACCTTTATAAAAGCACTAGATTAAAAGATATTTGGTGAAATGGATAGCTCACACACAACTTATTAAATTGATCCCAATATTCATAAAGGGTCTCACCATTAAGTTGTTGGATCCCATAAATCTCTTTTCGAATGGCGGCAGTATAGGAGGCAGGAAAGAACAATTCGATCAAGGCCTTTTTCATGTCATTCTAACTCCTGATGGCTTCAGGATGGAGATAATAAAGCCAATCTTTTGTAGCTCCCTCCAAAGAAAATGGAAATGCTTGGATCTTCACATGATCCTCGGAGATCCCTTGTGATCTCATTGTTGAACAGACAATATGAAATTCCTTGAGATATTTATGAGGATCTTCTCCTGCAAGACCACGATATTTAGGCAACAAATGAATGAGTCCATATTTAAGTTTAAAGTTAGCTTCAACATCTGGATACTAAATACATAGAGGTTGGTAATTGATATTGGGTGCCACTAGCTCTTTCAAAGTTTGATTGTTGTTTCCATTATTCCCAGCCATGTTGTTAGCCCTAGCTAGCTCCGATTCTTGTTATTCTTCCTTAATGAATTTAGATGAAGATAAAGTGGGTGGAACTAATGATGATTGTGTAGTCCTACAACATCTACTCAACATTCATTCTATTTTTGAGTCAAAATCAAATAATAAAGTGCTAGATAACTTAGTCATACACTTTGCAAACCATGCAAAATAAAGCTGAAACAAAGATAAAATAGAGTTGAATAGAACAAGAGCAAACAACTAAGAAATGCAATTGACTAGAACAACCTTAAATAGTAATGAGCACAAAGCCAATCCAAAAATGGAATAGACAACAGCTAAAAAGAATGGAATAGTGCAAAGCTAGAATGAATGGCAGCAAAACTAATAAAATATAAACAAGATTGATTAGACACTTAAAGAAATAGACAAATTGAAGCTAAATCGATAGAATAATTAGAGAATAAACTGAAGCAAACATAAATCAAATAACATCAATGAGTATAAAGAGAAAAGGAGAGTCAAAAGAAAGCTTATGCTGGTTGAACATTGGTAGAAGGCCATGCGAGGTAGCTAAAGAAGAAAAAGAAGTAGCCGAGATGAATTATCCTATCTTAAAATTGATGTTCTTCCCCTCCTTTCTTTAGTCATGACCAGTAGTAAGACACCTACAACAGTGGTTAATTATTTTCAAATAAACAAGAAAAGGTCATAAACATACCTTGGTTCCCCAGCAACGATGCCAAAATTTGACAAATTCAATTCTCGCATCGGGCAAATTATTTATTAGGGTGGCCCAAAGGCTTGTAGTTAATGGCATGACCCTAGTTGTCTCCTAATGAACCAATGTATTTTTTAGACCATATGATATGAGACTAATTCCAGTAATTCTTGAACCTTAATGACCTATCCTTGATTCCTAAGGATATAAGAATGTATGTCTAATTGGTTAGCCCTAGTCCTACCCAAGATCTCACACTAGATGACACTGCACTCCCTAAAATCTTTAGAATATCACCCAGATTCGAATAACTATGACTCACAAAAAACCCACTATCATGCAATTATTATGCAATCTAACTAGCTTAAGCATTGAAGTTCACTAACTTAAGTAGCAAATTTGCCCCTTAATCTTATCCTAAAAATGACTCAAGTTACTGATTGGTGGCTCTCAACACTCCTTAACTCACCCAAAACCAATCGGTATTATCACCTAAGGAATCCCGTTAAGTGATTGAATGAGAATAAGGCTAGAATGAAAAACTTGAATGCATTCATTCATTGATAAAACATGATCTCCAGGTACATGAGTTCAAGAACCCTAGAGTTTAAACAATTTACACCGTCATGGAACGAAGGAAAAGAGAAATGCAAAATGAGAGGAATAAGGCTATTTCCATCTATCCTCCACCTTTTTTTTCTTCAGCCCGTGACCATCCTTTTTCTATGTTTATTCACCACCTCTTCATCCTCCTTGCAATTGAAATTTCTCTTGGCCATTCATGATCCCAAGGTTACAGCATGTCACGAGGTTATTCTCTCCTTCTCAATGCAATCCACACTTGCCTCTTACCAATGCTTGTACTTATTGCTCCTTTGATCGGTTATTGCTTGCCATGAAACTCTTCTAACCTTCTAGAATGGATTGGGCCTCGACTTGGGCAATAATCCCAAGTGGTTTGGACATAATTCCAGGCCCTGAATTCGGATGGTGGAGTATCATGGCCCAAAACATACAAATCAGCCCAGTTTCCTGCTCCATGGAGGCTTACTGAACTTCACCCATGCATAACTCCATTGAACTGGCCTTATCATCTTCTATTGTCTTCACAAGAGTTGTAGCTCTTTGAGTTAGCTTTCCAACGACTTAAATTTTGTAGCTAAAATCCTTCCCGTTTATGAGATATGGCTGAAAAACTAAGCAGTGCATGGCTGATCTGCTTTGTCCAGCACCTCTCTCATGATCAGAGTTCAATATTTCGCCTTGTCCAATTAGTTCAGAATTTGCATATGGTTTCTTTGTGGAAGTCATAGCTCAGCCTCTTAGCTACCTACAGAAATTGGTTTCGTTGAAAGAAACCTCCTGTAACCCAAGAAATAGTCAAAGTACGTAAACTATGCAAAAACCGAATTTAATTGGACTTTCTGATAATTAGGCATATGGACAACTAAATGAGAAATTAGTCAAATTACATCATCTAGACTATCAAACATGCATAAGATATTAACTATGAGGCAAAATATTATGTAAAACTTGGTTGTTATCACACATCTCACTTGTCTCCTTGGAGACTCTTCACCATCTTCCTCGTGGAATGGTTTCAAGAAGCTCACACGAGAGGTTAAGTGTACCTTCAATCTTTTAGGTGTACCAACCTTCTTTACCACAATAAAGGGATCATTATACTTGGCAATCAGCTCATGATGCCCCATTTTGCTACTAATCTTCTTTCATATTTTCACATCTCTTCCCCTCTTGTCAATAGACTTCTTTACATGCCTAGTCACCTCATTCAAGCAATTTTGGGCTTCATCAAATAACTCTTAATTTGAATGGGTGTATCAATAAGTAGTTGGACAATTCTATCCATAACTTGTCCTCAATCTTACTAGGAGTAAGGAATTGATGCCCTATAGCTAACTCAATCAAAGTTATACCTATAAAGGAGGATCAATGAAGATTATAGCAAAATTAGGTTGAATCCAACAATTTTAGCAAATTTTCTTAACAAATTTTTAAGGCAAGTCCTTCACACCTTGCCACCTTAACATGATTTGTGCCCAAGGTTGGTGCCCTAATATTAAATTTAAGGGCCTATTATCATGAAATATAATGCAAATGTTCAGCATCAAAAAGTTGAACTCAACATAGTCACACATAGTGCCATTATACTTTAACCTCTTTAGTGACTCCATTGCAACCTATGATGTATTACAAGGTAGGAATTAATCTTTAATTCCTTTTTTAGCATGTCCCAACACTTAATCTAAGGTCAGCATGCACTTGCATCATCTTCAAGCCTAGTTCACCACCATAACTTGGCATCATTGGCAAGATACATACTAGTGAGACTCACCTTTATTATATTAGGCACATTGATAGCTTTAAAGTATTGCTTTATATCCTACAAGAAGTTTTTGATGGCTTTTGTATCATGTTGCCCTTAAAAGCCTTAAGTTTGGACACTTTCATCATCCATAAACCCTCAAACCCTCCTTTAGATAGGCTATTGATTGCCTTCTTGATGACAATAGTATCTTGCTCCACCCTCGCTAAAATTGGGGTTTTGGATTCAAAAATGTCATTTTTTATTTTTCATGAATGTTAAATATCATATTACTTAAATTGCATAAATAATATAAAAATAATTTAAATTTGTATAACGGTTAAAAGAAAAAATGCAATTATTTAAATTGGTTATTTTTGGATCTTTTGCATTTAGGGGGAAGCTTTCATTGGAGAACTATGAATACATTTCCCACACTTTAATCTTCTAATTAGTAGTCTTCACTTACAAACTAGCACTACTAACCTCCCTTATGGGTTAATGTGTGCTACTAGCCATCCATGTAGGCTAAAGGCTGGCTTGCTCACTATGTAGGGTTAACCTTCCCAGATGAGTTTTGTATTGCTAAGCTCCCATCAAGGTTGTGCAAAGCTAACCTCCCTTGTAAGTTTTTGGGTACAAAGCTCCTTCACTTGTTACATCTATCGTGTTCCTCTCTAGAAGAAGTAAACACTCATAAAAGCAGGTAAGCATTTATATGATCAACCAATTGTGTAATAACACTAGTATTTTTTAGATGTCTTAGGTTTAGAGAAGCATAAATGAATCATGGCATGACATTAATAGAGGCCCTTAAATCTAATATAACTCTTTCATATTTGGTAATTTTTATTTTGCATGAGATTGTGAACATATCTAGATCTTTGCATTTTGGGGGAAGCTTCATTTGGAGAATCATAAAAACATTCCTCCCCATTCTACTCTCCTCATCAGTAGTCTATGCTTACAAATTAGCACTGCTAACCTCTCTTATGGGCTAAAGACTATGCATTATTAGCCTTCAATGCAAGCCAAAGGCAAGCTTGCACACTATGTAAAGTTAACCTTCCTAAACAAGTTTTGCATTGCTAGGCTGCCTTATTCCTTTAAGGCTATTCAAAGCTAATTTCTCTCATAGGCCATAGGGTACATAAGGCTAAAGACACCGTAGGGCTACCAAAATAATGGTACCATATCATTAGGGTAGAATGCAGGTTGTTAATTAAGTAAGGGACAGTGTGGGGGCTAGTACACAAGTCCTCTGGCATGCAGTTGAGATTGTGTGTATGGCATAGTGCAAGTGCCCCGCATATGGTGAGGTGTGTTGGCAGTCACAATTAGGTTGTTCGTCCACATCCATCCAACACATTAGAGTAGCAACACTTGTTGTGCTCAAGTTTCCCTAATACACAGTGGAGATGGTTTGTCATATTTTACACTTTGAATGGTTGGCCCCTGAGCACCTAAGACCATTCATTATGTCCAAACAAATAATTTCTTGCACCAAGACATTAGCCTCCTAGCTTACAACCATTTATATGCATATGCTTGATAGCAGCAAGCACATTAGAACGTGCTTTGTGGAAATGCTTTGCTGTCTCTTAGGAGACCAAGGATTACCCACCATCACTTGGACAATTCATGGTGTCTGAACTAATAGCACTACACACAAACACAATTGTTAGCCTTCATTTTATTGCCAAAAAAGATGAAAGGTGTTTTGGAAGGAGACAAATTGAAATGATAAAGGAGTAATCTTAATGGATTATGGTAGCTAGGCCACTTTGCCACCAACTATTCCCCATCGTACATTTCAATCATCTACTAAAGATATTACCATCACTCAATAAAAATTGTAATTCAACATAGCAACTTCAACTTGTCTACTGTGGGTGCTTGTTGAACATATGCCACATGCCTTAGCTTATTGTACATATAAATTTTTTTCGCTGAAGAGTCAATTTATTTACCTCATGCACTTTTCTAATTGGGGCATCTTGTCCTGTCCCAAATTATTGGTAGTATTCTGCCATATTGTAAATCAAATTCCTTGCAGCATACAACATCTTGTCCACCAAAGCTCCTTCACTTGTTGCATCTATCATGTTTCTCTTCATAAGAAGTAAACCCTTATAAAAATATTAAATCAATAACTGATCATTGCCACCTTTGTGCATTATTCCCAAGGCAGTCGAACATTGCCTTCTACTTTTGGATTTGCTTTGTGTGAATTGTGCTAAGGTTTAGTTGTTTGCACTATTAGGGGGCCAACAAGTGATTGCCTACACAATAGATGTAGTCTATGGACTACCAATCTCTTGGCATTAAGTGGTAAATTATGTTCATGGGTTGTTCTGCTTGGCAGAGCTTTTGACAATGATCCTTTCACAAGTCCACCCACGATAACCTTGTTTTGATTTCTTGTGATATTGCTGGTAGGAAACCACCCACGTTGTTGCAATTCAATCACTTCACTGGACCAATCAATTAGTAAGAACCATGGGCAGTGAGTACAAAGGGCAGGGAGGGAGTCAATGCAAGCTGATGACATGTAATCTAACTTGGTCTACACTACAAGTCCTTTTCTTTCTTACCTTGCTTACTTCTTAAGAAGGATAGTTTCAATTGAGTATTAAAAAGTTAATCACACTTATCGCTATTTTACAAAACATTACTAACATCCTAAGCTAAGCTTGGATTGTTTGATTTATGATGAGTTATTGATAACAATATGATGAAAGCTTGTCCATAATCCCTTATTAATTTCTACTTAAAGATTAGGGATAAGATAAATAAGGGTCACAATCCCTAACTCTAGCAATCAAGCATCATTTAATCAATTCAAGAGGGCTAACTAAATGAATTAAACAACAATCATTCAACAATTTAATTGAAATAACTCAAATAATTCCAATTAAAAAGAAAACTACATAACAAATTAATCTATTCAATCAAAATACCAAACATTTTGAATTCTCCTATAGCTATTGGGAAGTTCTAGATACTCCTACTTAAAAGAAACTAAATTCTTACTAAAGCTATGTTTGCTGCTCTTTTTGTGTGTCTTTCTCCTCCTCTCTCCTTCCTAGATTTTTAGTAGCTAAAAGGGTCCTTTCTATAATCTAGAAAATGTGTATAGTAGACATAATAAAACCCTAAGACACTCCAAAAAAATCTCCTAACTTTTTGAGATTACAATAAACTCATTTCCTTAATTATAACAAAATTCCTCTAATGAGTTCCAAGTTGATTCTTGATTAGTCTAGTTTAAATTAGGGTTTGCCTTCTTTAATGAAGCAGTAGTCCTTTTCTTTTGCTTTCCAATGCATCCAATCTTTCCTTGAAACATTCCCAAAAATTAGGAAACATACATAAAGGTGTTTTGCATACTTATGTTAAAGTCATCATTCGACGTGAGTGTCAACACTTTTGGTGAAGTATCCCTAGTTACTAGACAACTTCAATAACAAAGTAGAATTAATTTTTTTTAGAAAAGAAACATATTTACTTAAATATAAGTTTAGGATTAGCTTAAGAAGAACAATTTTCAAGATAAACCATAAATTGCGTAATCATGCTTTGTTACATAACATACATAACTTGTCATGAAGCATTGTTTCAATTGAGTTTTAAAAAGTTATGCACACTTGCCACTATTTTACAAAATATTACTAACATTTTAAGCCAAGTAGTATATCATAACATAACTCATAAATATTGAACTGAATTTGTTCACCATTAAACTACATTGTCAAAGTACCTTACACTTATGTACATTAATCTTTGTCCTGGCTATCTTTAAGATGGCTCCAAAATCTAACATAGTTCTTTCAAATATGGTATTACCTATTTTGCATAAGATGGTAAACATACCTAGATCTTTACACTTAGGGGGAAGCATTGATACAAGGTGTTAGTAAATGCTTGCATTTGTGTATCAAGGGGCTTAAGGGGCTAACACTAACCTTATGCAAGAATTTGTGCAAAGTACCACCAATTTGCTTGCATTCTCTAGTAAATGGGATAAATAGACTAACAGTAGGTGTTAGCCCTCTAAGTTCCTTTGACATGGAAATGCAAGCATTTGGTGGCACCATGCACCAATTCTTGGCATAGCATTAGTGTGAGATGGGCATGTCAAAGTGAATGTGGAAATTAACATGCATGGCAACATGTTGAGGGTTGCAAGATGCAAGCTATGGCATTGGTGTCCAACAAGAAGAGAGTTTGACTAGGGAAAATGGGTGGCATTATTGTGGCGATGTGGAGGCATTGCTAGCATGGCTTTGTTAGTCAACATTATGGTTGCCTAGCACTTGCTGCTCTCTTCCCCATAATACCTAATTGTGAAAAGTTAGCTTAAGGTTTGTGACATGTTTCTTTGAAGGAAATTTGAATAGCACACAATGACTTACCCTACTCTTCATAGCACCTTTGTTAGTCAACACTATCATTGCCTCAAGCCAAAAGTTTCTTATCTCTTTCTTCTAGCCCTTACTGCACCTATAAGATAGGTAACACAACACAACACAACACAATTTTTTCCACCATTATTGATAGGAAAAATGTTTCTCATCAGCAATTAAGCATGTTCAATTCTCATTAATGATAATCTAGCCACCTAAATGAGGCATCAACACAATTTTTGCTTGTGCAAATGCATACAATCCTAAGAACATATCAAAATCTTCCAATGGCATTATAGAGAAATCAAGTTTTTCAATTCATTGACTAAGTGTTACCTCAACACTTTTAGTTGCTTTAAGGATGTCACTTGCCATTAAGTTGGCTACTTTCACTCAATTATCACTTTTGCTCACATTTAGCCTAAGTAAACCACCCACTCACTTGACCATGAAGATGTGAATTACACAAAAATCCACATCACCAACAAATCCTACTTACCTTCCCTGATTTTGACTTAAATAAGGCTAGGTGTTGGGGCACATTTTGCATGCATAACATGGAACAATTGTATTAAATTGACTCGTGAGGATTGCCATCATACAAACTAACATCACTATGACCCTCTTTAGTCACCAAGGCACTTAATTTCTCCCTTTTTCAACACTCCTTTGCATTGTATGGACCATTGCAAATAAAACTAATACAATTTGTTTGAATTTTAGCTTGGTCTAAAGCAAAAACTTTACCACTTGGCTTTTGTTCTAGGACATTTGACATATCCTCACTCTTTCCTACTTGGAAGGCACAATCAACCTACTCCACATTGCCTGCATGTGTCCCATATTTTTGGCCAACAACACCTCCCTCTCTTATTATTTTTAAGGAGTCACTACAAGCCTTGTTACCACACTTATTACCAACACAACACATGCCCACATTAATAGGAATAATTACCCATGATCATTGTATTTTTATGGGACTTAAGGTCATGCATAGATCACTACCAACTCCTTGCTTACCCTATGATGCATGCCCAATCTTGTGCATGTAGGTGGGTTGCACATCATTGGTTTAGACCTTAGTCCATATGCCAACATCTTGTAAAGCTGTAGCTGATTTTTATTAAATGAAAAATGATTGATTTGGGTAATTTATATTTTATTCTAATTGATATTCAAATTTAATGTCTTATTGTATAAATTATATAAAATAGATTAGAAAATGTTAACCTGTTACTTAAATTACTTAGTAACTGTTATGCGTTGGAATAAAAAATGACTACGAAATGACTAGCAATGATTTATTTGATTTAAAATGTAATGGGGATTATAATTTAAATTTATACTTAAGGTTACTTTTTCATGGAACCTAATATTTTTGGGTCAATCATATTCATAAATACCCATTATTGTAACCTAAATTGTAAAATATTTAGGTTACTTTTGCAACCTAGAATAAAATACTTAAATTTAAGCAATTTAAAGTCTAAAATAAACCCTACCATTGACTGAACAACAATAAAAGACTTTAAGTACATAGCAATTTCAAATTGTAATTGCAAAGTTAATCCAAATTTATTAAAAAGTAAAATAAATCATATTTGAATAAAAAATAACTAATTTAAGTAGTTGTATTTTTTACACTTACTGTTATTCATATTTAAATTCTTTTTAATTTATTTAGGCAAACCACACAACTAGACAAAGTAAAAGAATTTAAAGGGGATTGTAGTTAACATTCCAATTGATAAATTGCATAAATTACATAAAAGAATTTAAATTTGATTAACAATCAGAATAAAAAATATAATTATTTGAATCAATCATTTTTTTATTCAAATATGGTCTATTTTACATTTTGAATATTTGGAGTAATCTTTTACTAAAATTGCAAATATTATATTAAATGATTTTAAATGTGAATAATATTTTAATTGATTTAAATAGCTACAAAAATCTAAAGTTTTATACTCAAAAATGTTATTTTTTAATTTTCATGAATGTTATTCAAATTACTTTAATAATAGGGAATAATTATTGTAATTTCCCTAGATTATAGTATTTAAACATGAATACAATTAGTAGACAATTTAGTAGCCTATTGGGTTTACTAATGTGATTAGGTCATTAAAATGCCAGTCATTGTAAATTTCATAAAATAGATGTTAAATCAATCATTTTTTACATAACTTGTTATGTAGAAAGAAATAGGAAAAGTACTTAATAACTGTCAGAATGGATAAAAAGTAAATGACGCTAATTCATGTTTGCAAACTATTCATATTTCGACCAAGTAATAGGTCATTGTACTTGCAAACTAATATAAAATTTAAGTAAAGGGTTATCCATCCATCTTTCTACATAATTTATGCAACTAAAGGACCCCATGGCTCCAACATTTGAAACTTAGGAGCACATTTATTTGGTAAGTAAGGGTGGGCTTATTATCTGTTTGAATCTATCTAATTGCTTAAATTGACCCTCCAAACCTAGGGTTTTGGTGAATTTAATCAATATTACATAGGGACTCTCTAGGTTACGTAATGTGGTTACCAAAAAGACTAGTAAACCCCAAATGAAAAGTAGAAATGTCCCAAACTTCACTACAATTAAACAACATAAATTGACATTTGGCAA
This sequence comes from Rhizophora apiculata, assembly GCA_037832385.1. Classification (NCBI taxonomy): domain Eukaryota; kingdom Viridiplantae; phylum Streptophyta; class Magnoliopsida; order Malpighiales; family Rhizophoraceae; genus Rhizophora; species Rhizophora apiculata. Next base: position 8,211,738 of record CM075439.1, on the reverse strand, counting down.
AACAAAATGATTTACATAAATTTAATTAAGTTAAAGGTTAAAATTGTTTAAAATGTCAATTTGGTCAATTGATATTTTGGTTACCGTAGGGGCATAAAGTAAAGTCTAATTTGGAGGTTACAATAAAAGTAAAATAGATTACCAAAAAGTCATTTTGCCAAATGTCAATTTGGGTTAAATATGGGTGTAAAGCAAAAGTCCAACTCTAATGATTTTGTAAATTTCACCAATGATGGTCATTTCTTGTGTAATATGGAAGGTTGACTAACCATTTGGTTATAGAATTTATGGTTTGAAATTGTTGTAATTTATGGTCTTAGAAATATTATTCAAATTTACAATCTAAACAAATGCAATTTTAGTAACCACTTTACTAAATAGCCTTTTCTAACCATTTCACCAAATTACTTACAAGATTATGTTTACTCCAATTTACTCAACATTCTCATGGAAAATTTCATATTGAAATCTCCCAAGTAGGATAGGTTACATTATAGGTTAGTGCAATTTAGTTAATTTGAATATAGGTTGGGTGTAACAAGATGTTAAATTTGAATATTGATTAGAATAGATCTCGAGTTTCTCCAATTCGTTGTTTTTCATTTTAATAAGGTTTATTTTACTTTTGGTGAATTTAACGTAACTGTTTACTAAAATTGCATAAATTACAATGATTGGTATTTTAAATTTATACCACAAGTGGTAGGTGGTAATGCCACCCTATCTTGGATTTAGATTAACTATTACTGAAATCTAGACTTTTTTGATTGAATTAGATTGTAAAAAACCATATTTTAAATTGGTTTATTGGTTTATGCAAATGTAATGTCTAACCCTATTGGGTTATAATGGATTAAATAGCATTAGGAAGATTGTAAATTTAAATAATATTTGGTTTAATTTATATGATTATTAACATTTAGATTACTCAAGATAACATTACAATTTTTATTTATTATTGATCTAATTGATTATATTGAAAAAAACTAATTAGGATAGATTATATCCATGTGGTTATGTTATTTCATCCTAATCAATAAAATTTGAATTTGATTTAAATTGGTTAGAATACTATGCAAATGTTAATACTCAACTTGACAAGCCTAGGGTTGTTAAAGGAATTAGTAACCCCATTCAATTATTATCTATATCGAATGTTTGTATGACCCAATATGCCTAATTACTTAATAATCTGACCATGGAGTAGTTACTAGTCTATTACTTAATGCATCTTACTAATTGATAGTTTACTAATAGTCGGGTTGAATTGCATAACTAATGGACCTAAATGCAAACTAATTTTTCTCAAAATTGGTCATTTGCCTAACTTGAGGTTTTTATTGATCATGGCCTGAAAGTAATTGGGATTAATAACCTAGCTCAGGGATCAAAGCCATATTTGGGTAATTGATATGGTGAATTTAACAAATTGGTGTCCAATTTATGCAATCTACTACCAATTTAGGTTACTCCATTTTACATTGGTTTATTAATTCATGTAAATGTAATGTCTAACCCTATTGGGTTATAATGGATTGAATTTCATCAGGAAGATTGTAAATTTGAATCACATTTGGTTCAATTTATATAGTTACTAACATTTAGATTACTCAAGACGACAATGTAATTTATATTCATTATTGATCTAATCGATTATATTGAAAAACACTAGTTAGGATAGATTAAATCCATGTTGTTATGTTATTTCATCCTAGTCAATAAAATCTAAATTTGATTTAAATTGGTTGGAATACTATGCTAATGTTAATACTCAACCTAACGAGCCTAAGGTTGTTAGAGGAATTAGTTACCACATTCAATTATGACTTATATCAAATATTTGCATGACCCAATATGCCCAATTACTTAATAACTTGATCCATGGAGTAGTTACTAGTCTATTACTTAATGCATCTTGTTAATTGATAGTTTGATTACCTCTAGGTTGAATTATGTAACTAATGGACCCAAATGCAAACTGATTTTTCTCAAAATTGGTCATATCGACTAACTTAAGGTCTTTTACTAATTATGGCCTTAAAGTAATTGGGATTAATAACCTAGCTCAAGGATCAAACCTATATTTGGGTAATTGATATGATGAATGTAACAAACTAGTATCTAATTTATGCAATCTACTACCAATTCAACTTACTCCATTTAGGATGTTACAAATGTTGTTAATAGGACTTTAAATATGTATTTTAAGTGGGGTTTAATGTAGGCATACATTTGGGTCATTTAATAACATTTTGGTTGAATATGTGGGAATCCTTTTTGGTATGGCATGATCTTATTAAATTGTAATGTGTAATCTATCATTTTTACACAACCCTAATTAAGTAATTGAAACTACCTATTAGGCTATTATACCAAATATTGACTAACTTGTTACTCCTAACCTTTTAATTGAATAAATTGAGGCATTGCCCCCTTAGAAACTTTTGTAGTCAACCTTTAAGATTGTAACATCTTACAATCCTTGTTGGTTATAGTCTTACATGTTGCTTGTAAAAGATAAATTACTTAATTCAAATAGACCCATCACATTTTAATGGGCCTCCAATACATAAAATGTCAATTTTACTATATTACCCAAGTTAAACCATCCTTAAAATATGATCAATTACTTAAATGCCTAATTTGGTGACTAACTAGATTAAGTAATAGGGTAGGTTTTGTATTTAGATACAATAATTTTTCTTTCTAATTGTATTTTGGATTAACCTTTGAAAACTATTATAGTAAAAGACTACAAAATGGTTACACTCACACTGATGGGTAGGTTACTTTAATTAGTCAATCAAAAATAACTATTAGGTTGTAAACTTGAATAAACTCTATTAGCCCGATCAAGCCTCTTCAATCAAGCCAAATCCAAAATGCCCCCCATAGAATAGATTTTATGTAATTTAAAGTGATTTTAAATTATAACCAAATAAGGAGTAGCTAAATTGGTAAACCTATCCCTTACTAATTTGGCTAAATTATGATTACCCATATGTGTAGGAATTTAATGGAATTTGCAATTCTTACAAGGGGCATCCTTGAATAGCTAATGTAAATTTAAATAGATATGATATTAGTATTGGTAGATTCCTATTACTCAAATTGATATTCTAGCATAAATTGGTTAATATGTTATTCAAAAATTTCCTAATATGGATTACACCCATAACCATTGACAATTTAAGTAGTTGTCTTTTTATCCATTTGGGTAGATCTATTTTAGGCAAATTTAAAGGTTACATAATATGGGTCTATAAAATTATAATAAATGGTTACAATTTATTAAACCTTATTCTTAACCAAATGTTACCAAATTTTAATAATACAATTACTAATCAACATTTAAATGTGTATATTCACTAAATTTTTTTTTTTTTGTGAATTTAGAGTAACTTTTTATATAAGGTAAAAGATTATAAATTTGAATAAGAATTGGTTGATTTAAGTAGCTACTTATTCATGGCTCAAAATTTACCATCTCATTCAGCAAGATGGATCATCTTATGTGGACTGCATATAGTACCCAATGCAAATGGTTGGGGCCCATATTTAAATTAGCATAGTGGTTTGAATAGTAATTTTCAATTAGCTACTATTCCAGTGTTCATGTAGGGTAATCAACTAACCTTACTAATATCCAAATTAAGAGGTCAGATTATTTAACCCATAGATTGCTAATGGTGTACTACAATAGGTAGGAACCTTGTCTATTTTTTAAGTAGACTAATAGATTCTCTAACAATCTACCTTAGTTTGAAACATTCAATAAAGGTTACTTTAACTTGAGATATTCATTACCTAAAAGAATAAACTATCAAATTCAATGACTCATTAGTTTGATATAATTCAATGGATTCAAATTACTAAAGTCACTAGGTCATTATTGTCATGTTAATATGTTATTTGGTGCACACACCAATTCCAATTTGATTTAGTAAAATTAGATCATATTACCGATATTAGTCAGAGTAACAGGTTTTATGTCTATTCTCCACCATGTTAAATGAGGTTTTGGTTACCCTAAATAAGGTAGGTTACAAAAACCTATGTAATAGGTACTTAAATCCAACAATTTTGGCAATTCTTGTTTAAATAGGAAAATGTCAAAATTATGTTCTTTTTATATGTTATTCTAATTAGCTAAAACTCATTTATTTAAACTAATTGATTAGTTATTCACTTTGAATTCTCAGTCAACATTCATAAAAAATCTAGATGGATAACTACAATAATTTGGGGTCTATTTAAATAGACCCTATAATGAATCAATAACCCCAATTTTGAATAATGGTTAAAATTATGCAATTATTGAAATTGGTATTCCATATTGTAAATTTGGATAATGTTTATTTTGATTTAAATAAGTACTAAAATTTGAGTGTTGAATGTGGGTGTTTAGAATATGGAGTACCAAACTCATGCATTTAAGATTTGGTATTTTTGGTAATACCAATGATTATGGTCATTCTAAATTAAGTAATTAATATTTTTATTCAAACTGCTATTCTAATTTAACCTCTTTTAAATGTGTGGACTTAAATGCATTTTAAGTGGATTAAATGTTGGTCACTTTGAACCTTATAGAACCCCACATTATTGGAATAGATTTAATCAAACCTAATATTTAAATTGTATAAATTATATAAAAATAGGTTAAATTAGAATAACAGTTCAAATAAAATGTTAATTACTTAAATTACTTTTTTATTAAAATATAATATATTTTACTTTTTAGTGAAATTACATATATTACAATAAAATATTGTAAATTTGAATAATATTTGGTTTGATTTAAATAGCTAGTAAAATGGGGGATTTTGTACTAAAAATGTCATTTTTACTTTTCATAAATGTTGACTAACCAGTTTCAATTAAAAATGCAATTTGGAAAGAATCAAATAGAGTCTAGGTTTACTTGGACCAATTTAACATTACTTAAGGTTTATATAGGAATCCATTTGATTTGAACATACTAAATTCAAGTTTAAATTCCAAAAGGTGTAAAAATGACCATCATGACTTTAGATTACATGCAATGTTAATATGGACTGCAATTATGATGCAAATAAGTTTTAAATCTAGAATTTTTTAATCTCTAGTAATTTGCAAAAATTGTTTATTAATTTAAAAATGCAATAGGAAGGTTACTTCAAAAGCTTTAAATTCCACATAAGTGTGGCTGAAATTTTTGTTTCTTAATTTGAGTTTGGATTATTCGTAAAAAGACTTTTTGCTAGGCAATCTGGTTACTTCTTAAGAACCCCAATTATGTAAATTATGCCCAAATATAATGAGGTTGTTAATGAATAATGATTTGCACTATGTCATTTTTTTACTTTTCATATTTAAAAATGTTTTTCACTCCATATGACATTTATGGCTTATTAGTCTAGTCAATAATAGACCTTAAATTTGAATAACATTTAGATTAATTTATGTAAATTTATAAACTAACATTTTGATTAGATTGTAGCTATTTAAATGCCATTTGATTAACAGGAGCTATAAAAGATTGTTTAGTATTGAACCCCGTCTAATGGTTTTTCTTACTTTACCTTTGCATTGGGTTGCCTAGAATCTTTTTCACTTCATGCTAGAACTTTGTTGTGATTATTGGGGGAGCATATCTTGCTTGTCTCCTTAAAGGCTCATCACCATCTTATGGAATGGTTTCAAGAAGCTTACAAGGAAAGACAAGTGTAACTTCAACCTTTTAGGTAGTAATAACTAATAAACAATGTTACTAACCTTCTTTATCACAAAAAAGGGCCCATCATACTTGGGAATCAACCCAAATTTTGAATAATTTTGTTTTAGGAATCATAATCTATTGTGAATGCAAAACCAAATTTAATAGGCATTTTAAGTTGTTTTTTAATTTCACCCAAATTGCCTTTGATGGGGAACCCAACATTCAATCTAATTCAAAATTGGGGTTTTGAATTAATAACTCACAAATGTGATTTAACTATAGGGTCAATTTTAGTATACTTCAAATTTGGAGTTTTGTATTCAAAGTAACCAATTTTACTTCGAATACCTGATTTAGGGATATGTGGAATTTAAAGTCTTTGAAATTACATTTGGAGTAACTCAACCATATTCAATTAAAGGTTCTATAATCACTAATTCAAATAAATTCTCAAGAGGCTTTCCATTCAAGTCTAAAATTGCAATTACTATTCAAATGTTATTCAAATTTCATTTCATACAGGGTAACTCCAAACTCAGATTGAGAAAGTTATTGATAGACATACCTTAATTTAATGTCCCTTTATGTCTTTTCATGAAAATGATTTTATTCATCTACTTGTTGTAACATTTAAAATAAAAAGTGGATTATGGTGGATTGTATCCAATTGAGCTAGTAATTTGGAGAACATACCCCATAGTAGATTTAGAATATATTTTTTGAGTAATATGTTAGACTATTAGAGTAAAATGTTATTCTAAAGATGTAACCTATTACTTTTTATTGAGTAAAATGACATTTTAGTATCTTATTCCATCGAACGATCCAATCAACATGATATTTGAATAACCTAATATTCAAATTTTAAAAGTAAAAAAATTAAAATTTTTTTTATGTAATATGGGGTTTTATATAAATTAAGGTCAATTTATGCCAACATCTATTGTTGTTTTTTTCATTTGGTTAGTACTTATTTATTCATTTGTTGACTAACATGTCTTTCAAATAGGGTTTATTTTACTTTTTAATAAATTTAGAATAATTTTTTATTGAAATTATAAAAATTAAAACAGAAGATTGTAAATTTAAATAATAACTACTAAAATATAGGGTTTTACATTCAAAAATATTAATTTTACTTTTCTTGAATGTTAACTAACCTATTATTTAAATTGTAGAAATAACATAAAATTAAATTTAAATAATAGTTAGAAAAAAAAATGTAATTACTCAAAAACAATATTTTGGAAATGATACAAAGTAGTTAAATTCATGACACTATAGAGAATTGATTACTTTGAATAAAATGCTTGTTAGCTTATTTGGTTCCCAAGCAACAGATTGGATTACAATTACTCAATCCAAATGGAGCTATAAATTTAAATAATATTCAGTTTGACTTATATAATTATTAAAATTTGAGATTTTGTATTGAAAAATGTCACTTTTATTTTTTATGAATATTGATTAACCTACTACTTAAATTGCATAAATAACATCAAAAGAATTTAAATTTGAAAAATGTTTACAATAAAAAAGGCATTTACTTGAATTAGATGATTTTTAATTCAAATATGGTCTATTTTATATTTTGATGAATTTAGAGTAACTTTTTATTTAAATTGCAAATATTACAATTAAAGACTTTAAATATAACATTTCAATTAATTTATATAGTTATTAAAATTTGGAGTTTTATATTCAATTACAATTTTATGCATTAATTGTAATTAGTTGATTACAAAATAACAAGGTCTAAAATAAAACAATTTAGACTAAAAATGGCTCTATTTGAGTAACTCCTGGTTAATACCATTTGGCAACTCCAAATTCCACTCATGAATGTAGCCCAAATTTGGGTCTAGTAACATTTATGATTATAATTCTAATGACATTAAGGATTCATTTTCAATTTGTTTTTACTTTTCATAAAGATCTTCTATTATAAAATTGGTCATTAAAAAATAAAAAAATTATTGATTTAGAGGGTCTAGTAAAAAGTCTTTTTAATTAATATTTTATTCTAACAATTATTCATGAAAACAACATTTGGCAAACCAAAAGAATACTTTTAAATAATAGTTAAAATAAAAAACACAATTACAAAAGTTTTTAAAGTCCTTTTTTAATTACACCCATATTTGTGAAAATACCAATGATTGCCCTACAAATAGCCTTTTTGGTTTGATTGAGTACTTTTATTTTTGGACCTATAGAAATAATTTGACAATGATCCTTGTAAATCAATTTTCTTTTATTCAAATAGGGTTTATATTTATCCCACCCTCATCTTTTATTATAATTTATGCAATTTTAGTAAAAGGTCATTCTAAATTCACAAAAAAAAAAAAAAATATGTACTACTTAAATAAAAAGGAAAAAAAACTAATTTGATTAATTAAAGATTTATTCTAATCAATATTCAAATTTAATATCTTATTATGTAAATTACATAAATAAATTAGAAAAATGCTAACTTGTTACTTAAATTGTTTAAATAATATAAAAAAATAAATTTGAATAATAATTAGAATAGAAATGCAATTACTCAAATTAGCTATTTTTTTATTCAAATAGAATCTATTTTACTTTTTAGTGAATTTAAAGTAACTTTTTATTGAAATTGTAGAAATTACAATAAAAAATTGTGAATTTGAATAACATTTATTTTAATTTAAATAGATACTAAATAAGAGTTTTTTTTTTTTGGTTGAAAATGTCATTTTTTACTTTTTATTAATATTAACTAACATATTAATTAAATTGTTTAAATAATATAAAAAAATTTAAATTTGAATAATGGTTATAATAAAAAATACAATTATTTAAATTGATCATTTTTTATTCAAATATGATCTATTTTATTTTTTGGTGTGTTTGGAGTAACCTTTTACTAAAATTACAACAAAATATAATAAATTTGAATAATATTTGATTTGATTTAAATAATTATTAAAATTTGACATTTTTTTAATTAAAAAATGTCATTAACCTATAATAAAATGTTAGGTTACTCAATATTTATAAAAGAGAGAATGTTGATTACCACTAGATTGTCATGAAAAGTAACATTTCCTATCAATTTGCAATGTATTAAAGTAATTTAAGAAATTTAAGTAAAAGATTTTAATACAAATGGATCATATTAGGTTAAATCAACATGATTTTAAAATCATAATGCACTAACACAATACGTAAAAACCAATTACTAGCTTATTGTGATTTGATGTGAAATTTGGATCATTGCTTATTCAACATGTTAAAATCCCCAAATTTGTAGATTACTCAATAGTCAACTAATTAAAAGGTGAGATTGATTTGAATAAATTTGGAGACCGCCCATCAAACCAAATCAAATTTAAATGAATTGTCAACTTGTAAATTTTATTCCTTAAATTGCACTTTCTTTAATTTCAATAAATCAATCTAATTAGTCTATTGTATTACTCTTTATTCAATTTAAGGAACCTAATTGTGGGGTCTAGGGTTACTTCATCAAAACCTATTGATTATTTTTAATGTCGGGTATGCAGTAATTGGTTATTAATGAACCCTTATAAAAAATACAATCTTATTACTTAATGTGAGGGGTTAACATAATGACTATGATCTAACACCATATTACATTTGAACAAAACAACGTTGTTTAATCACTACAATCAACTCAATAAAACTATGAACAAAAATGAAATGCACAAAATCATAGAAAACACTCCCCAAATTTTAGTAAAACTTGAATTTAACAACTTGAATCAATCTAATTTAGCCTCTTAATATCTAAAATTGCCCTCAATTACCAAACGTCACACTAATATAAGGGGAACCAACTCAATTAGGTAACCTAGTTTGGATTCAAACTATTACTCAGTTGATTTAACATAATACTTAAATTCTAAGGTTACCTTAATTTGGAGTTGATTTTACTATTTGAATACCCTTAAATGGGTAATTGCCTAGATTTTAATTACATTTTCATTACATTTAACTATAAACCAAATATGCCTACATTATTTTAGAATTGTAATTGCAACAAAAAGTAATCATTTACTGAAATTTGAGCATAAATCTCATGTCTCATTTAAGTTGACTAATTTAAGAAATGACTAATTGCCCTTGTTGCCTTTTACTTTTCAAACACATATAAAATGTCATATTGTTATTAGTTTTATTCAATCATTAAGGTAATTTAATACCATCACCTGATATTCATGAAAAGAGATTAAATTAGAATAGTAGTTCAAATAGAAATGTTAATTGCTCAAATCATTCAAAAATGACCTATTTTACTTTTTACTAAATTTGGAGTAAATTTTTATACAAATTGCAAAAATTATAATAAAATATTGTAATTTTGAGTAACATTACCAATTACTTAACCAGTTGCATTATAAATTTAAATCTACAACTAATAAGTTAATTAATATTCATGAGTAGCCTTTTGATTTAGAAAATACTTAATTTATATAATTTACATATTAAGTTACTCAATATTTATGAAAAAGTAAAAAATAATATTTTTGAATACAAAATTTCAAATTTTAGTAAGTATATAAATTAATCCAAATAAAATTTAAATTTAAAGTTTTTTACTGTAATTTCTACAATTTTGGTGAAACATTACACCAAATAGACCAAAAAACAAAACAAATCTTATTTAAACAAAAAATGACCGATTTATGTAATTATATTTTTTACTTTAATTATTATTTAAATTTAAATTCTTTTTATATTATTTATACAATTTAAATAATAAGTTAGTCAGCATTCAAAAAAAATAAAAAATAACATTTTTAAATGTAAAATACAATTAATAACATTATACTACCTATTGAACAAATGACCCTAGTGAGTTTACTCCATTAAGCAAGTAGCCACTTAATTATGTACTAATTGGTTGTACTTTGTCCATCAGTTTACTTTTTATCCAAGTTAATGACTAATTGCATAGCATTTTATTCAAAAATGACCAATTTAAATAACTTGGTAGAAAGATGATTAGAAATCAATTCAAATTTTAATTTAATTTAGATCAAAATCAATAAAATCTAATTATGCGGGAACTATTTATTATAATCAATATACATGCAAAGAATAGAATATTAGGTGAACCTTGTCTTAATATATCCTAATACTTAGTAATTGATTTATAATAATTTTAAAAATTAGTCACCAATAACATCAATCAATCCATTGGGTTATGCAAATGATAATAAGGTTAGTATGTTCAAACCAAATGAATTTTGATATTGAAATTGCAAGTTACAATCATGTTAATGTAACCTAATATGATCCATTTGTATAAAAATCTTCTACCTAAATTTCATTATCCACATTAACTTTTTGGACCTATGTTTTTTATGGTGTAACACACCAATGTGAAGCTAAAATTCAACAAGGATTGAATGTTAATACCAATGATAGTGCAAATAGACCCAATAATTGCAAAGTTTGTTGGTAAGCAAAAATAAGTTTGATTTAAGATGGGCAGGCCAATTGGTTCCAAATGGTATACGTGTCAAATTCAATCTTTATACACTAGAAGTGTTATAGCTTTTCATTTGAGTAATTAGGTCCAAAATGGCATAAGTTAAATGTATGTTATCCATTAGAGGAATGTGCACTATCATTAAATATAAGCTATTCCCTAGCTACTAAAATATGGGTTGATAAAAACGATGGATTATTGTAATTATTAATTCTGTAACATGTTCGATCATGAATAGGTTATGCACATTAAATTTGGGATAACCTTTTGAGCATTTAACCAATTTATGTTTACTACCAATTAACAAATCTATTCAACATGAACTACTCGAGGTGATTTTGGGGACATAAATGGTGTTTGAATAATCCTATCTTTTAAATGTTAGCTATATTCCCGATATTTAATCAAATTGGACTTTATTTCTCCTAAAACAAAGGTTACTTAAAGTCCATTTGGTAATCAAAATATGGGACCAAATGTTGATTTGTATATAGTGGACCAAATGTTAAACTCATTTAAGTTAATAATGACCACCATTGATATTGTCATGTGTTTAATCTAGACTTTAAATAAATAGTTGTTGACTACTCAAATTCATCTATTACAAACTCATGTAATTGGTTGGATGATGGTTATTTGACTGATAACTACATATATTAATTAGATTCATTTATCTATCAACATTTGCATTATTGGTGACCCATCTTTGAATATGCAAGCAAACCAATGTTAGTAGTAGATTTATTTTGTTAGTAACCTTAAGACCTTACAATTAACAAATTACATCAGCTTAAATAGTCAAATTAATAGGTTACCATATTCCTTTTTTTTAGCAAACAACAAATTACTTAAATTCCTAATTTGGTGGAGAAGACTTATTCAAATATTGGATACTATGTTGAGGAATTGAGTAATTCACTAAATAGATATTACAATGTCATTACTTTAAATTCATAAAATTTGACCCTATAATGTTGTTTGAATTATCTTTAATTATTTTGACAACATTTTTTAATTGTAAGAATTTACAATGTTGAAATTATTACATCTGATATGGTATCCATTTCAACCATTTTGGTTAAATATAAGGTGGAGCAATTGTTAGCCTGGAATGCATGTCCACCTCGATTTACTTGAATCTTTTATTAAATTTAATGATCCACCCATTTCATTAATTTGACCCAATAGTATGTAACCTAAAAACAACATTTTTGAACTCAATTATGGCCATTTGATGTTAAATGTAAGGTCTTTGTATTGTAATTTTGGTTATTGATAGACTACTTGAGTAATCCCACTTAAATTAATAAGGGATGAAAAATTTAAATTTGATTGAATTTGAATAAAAAATGACCTAAGTAATAGTAATTTTTAATTTAATTATTATTTAAATTTAAATTCTTTTTTACATTATTTATACAATTTAAGTAGCAAATTAAATAACTATTTAGAGTTGTAAAACCCTAAAGGTTACTTAAATAACCTTTCAAGTAATAGACAAGGATCAAGTTGACTTTCATGTTAAATTCATTTGAATTGATGGATATTTAACCATTATTGCATCTGTCAAATACAGGGGTTGTTTAACCAATCAAGTCATATTTTGCAATTTTGGTTGAACCCTGAGTTACTTGCAATCTCCTAAATCAACAACATTGCTTGGTAAAAGACTTCTAAAAGTAATTGTATTGTTGAGTAACCCATATTGAATTTACCTAGTAGAAACTATATTGAGAACAATCCTCTACTTTGCTTCAATGATCAATATCAATTTTTAGTAAATGACAAGTTATGTTAATCTATCTGAATTACTTTATTCAATCATTGGTACCTATATGGATCTTATTCAAGTAATTGCATTTTGAAATAACCTATTATTTAAACAAATGAGCAATTACTTAAATCTTAATTGGAGTGGGAATCCTATTATCTACTTTTGGGTTAAAGAAATTGCAAAGGATGTTAACAAACCTTCTATTGATTGGAGTTATGCAATTATGACTTTGAATAGTCTTTTATGTAATTGGTTATCTAATTAAGTTGTAATCAATTTAAGTAATAACATTGTTATGGACAAGATAGTTGTAATAATGTAGTTACAAAAATGTGGGGCAATCAATCCTTGCTTAAAGGGGTGAATGGGGCAATCCATTCATGAATTTGGAGTAACCTTTGAATAACATTCCTAATGTTATATAAATTATGTAAAAGATTATTAAATTTAATTGCCTAATACTTGCACTAGGAAGAACTCCATGAAAGATTGCTCCATACTTAAGATGATTCGTTTTGGAGTTCATTAAAGTTAAAATTTGAATTTTAAATTGTAAAATACTTGAATTATGCATGATTGTTAAATTTGAATGAATGTGACCTTTAGTATTCTTATGAAAACATCTATTTTTTTAATCTATTACTCAAAAAGTAATATGTGGAGTTGAAAATTGGATTTGAATAGACTAACCTACTCTAAAAAGTATATCAAATCAAATATTATTCAAATTTATAATCATTTATCATACTTTTATATATGTAAGTAGCTATTGTATATTGACACTCATAAATTCATTTGTAAATACCTCACCATATTACTTTCTATATGCATATTGATTATACTTAATAAAATAGAAAATAAATTATTAAAATCAGTCATTTTTAATTCAATAGGATCTTTTTTTTTTTTTGGTAAATTTAGAATAATGTTTTACTAAAATTGTAGAAATTATAATTAAAGAATATATATTTGAATAATATTTGATTTAATTTAAGTAACTACTAAAATTTAAAATTTTATATTTAAAAATGTCATTTTTTACATTTTATGAATGATAAGTAATCTATTACTTAAATTGTATAAATAATATAAAAAAAATTTAAATTTGAATAATAATTAGACTAAAAAATGCAACTATATAAATTAATTGTCTTTTATTCAAATATGATTTATTTTATTTTTTGATGAACTTAAAGTAACTTTTTATTAAAATTGTAAAAATTACAATGAAAGATTTTAAATTTGAATAATATTTAGATTGATTTAAGTAATTTCTAAAACCTTGAGTTTTGTATTCAAAATTGTAGTTTTTTTTTTTTTCATAAATATTGAATAACCTAATACTTAAATTACGTAAATTATATAAAAAGACATTACTATTTCTACAATAAAAGATTGTAAAATAAATGTTATTTAAATTTGAATAAATGTCTTTTACTATAACCTATTATGACAATTTTTTAATACAAAAATCTAAGAAATCAATCTTCAGATTGGTTCATTAATACTTTTACCATACTTTTATTTTACTTTTTGAATATTTGGAATAACTTTTTATTGAAATTAAAAAATTACAACAAAAAATTTTAAATTTGAATAACATTTTGATTGATTTAAATAGTTACAAAAATTTGAGTTTTTGTACTTAAAAATATCATTTTTTTACTTTTCATGAATATTAACTATCTTATTATTAAAATTGGATAATCAATATAAAAAGAATATAAATTCAAAAAATGATTAAAATAAAACATGCAATTACTTAAATTGTTTTTTTTTATATATATATAACCTATTTTACTTTTTGGTAAATTTAAAGTAACCTTTTTCTAAAATTACAATAATTTGAATTTAAATTTAAATTCTTTTTATATTATTTATATAATTTAAATAATAAGTTATTCAGCATTCATTAAAAGTAAAAACACAACCTTTATTTTAATAAAAAACTCATATTCTAATAGCTATTTAAATTAAACCCAATTTTAGATTTTTGAAAGTAAAAGAAATTTCTTTTACTAGACAATGGAGTTGCTTAATGCAAGAACTAACTAGCTACAATTTCAAAAATGCCAGATTTAGGTTACTCCAAATTCATATTTGCAAACTGTTCGTATTTGGACCAAGTAATTATTGTCCCAACATTCATAATGGATTGTAAATAGACCAATCAATGTCTATTTTATGCAAATTTACAATGATTTGTATTTTAACAATTTGATCATATTAGTAACCCTTCACTTGGACATATTGTAATTTTTGCAATTTATAAGGAGTTACTAAAATTTTAGTAAAATATGACATGGGCCAAATAAAAGATTAGAGTAATCTTTGAAAACAACTAACCTTTTATGCATGGCAACAATAATCTAAGATCATTCAAATTTAGATTATTTGAGTAATTTCAATAAAATTTTGTATTTTAAATTTTTTTACCCTAGTTATCAGTTATGCAATTTAAGTAATAGGTTAATTACAATAATTTTATGCATAAATTGCACCATTTATTGTTAGCATGTAAATTTAAGTGTAAATTTTTTGGTTGACATTCCAAATGCAATTTAAGTAACCATTAACCTATTGGATCAGATATTTACAATCCAAATTATTGATTAAAGTAAACCATTTGGTTACTTTTTCATCAATATGTCTATTACTAATCCATAACGGTAAACATTGGTCATTAGTAATTTAGTGTATTGGGTGGCAGGGTCATCCATAACCTTTTACACAAATGTTGGGATAACTAACAATTCATGAAGAGTAAATTGGCTTATTAGTGACCCAAAATAATTAGTCGAAGGAATAAAATTTGTAAAGATGGTGAGTAATTTTATTAAAGATTGTTATGGACATTACATTAGGGGATCATATTCATAATGAATTTTTCAAATTTCAATAAAAGGTTACTTTAAACTAATTATTTTCATTGATGTTTGAGTACATGGTATAAATGGGTTAGAACCAAGGATTGTTATGAAAAGCTAAGTTGCAATTTATGCTATCCATAAAGGGATAGTTGGTTTAATACCAACTTTTTGATTAGGCAAACTGATTTTCATACACCATTACGAATTAAGATATATAAATGACTAATTTATATAATTACATTTTTACATAAAATTACTTGATCATTTGATTAAGACAACAAGTTGAATAATTCTGTAAAAATTAAAAATTTTAGTAATTATATAAATTAATTCAAATGTAACCAATTTTGATTTGTCTTCATAGATTACATGTTAATGACATGACCCTATAATCGTTGATTACCTTAGAATAAAAACTCTAAATTTGAATGTCCTTTTTGATTATGGGTTACATAAATTGCCCACATAGCTCAATTGCAAATGGATCAAATAGGGTTACACTAACCTCACTATGGGTAAACAACAGTCCCTCAAAATGTTGCTATCCCTAGATATAGTAAACTTTGATAAAAAAAAAAACAAAAAAGCAATAGTGACTAGGGATTTTACAATTATTGTCAATCTCAACCAAATTTGAATAACTTAGTTTCAATTTTACATTTTAATAGCTAACTTGCCCCATTAGCTACACAAGATGGGTTGGCTAATGTACCTTAGGTTCCCCCAATATTGTACTTACACCAATTTGATTATCATATGGGGTTATTTTTAATAAATTAACATTAACAATTTTGCATTTTTTATTGGATATATTATATTATTGAAAAATTTTTACGTGGTATTGGCTAATCTATAATTCCCATGTTTGTCTCCATCTAAAATGGATGTTAAATTTGATTATGGTTTGAATGACTAGTAAAAGCTTGTAAATTTTAAATTTAAACAATCAACCATATGCAAGATAACCATATTCAAATTTAAATCAAATTAAATTATTAAGAATGTTATTTAATCTCAATCGAAAAGAAAACAATATAACAAAATAATCTATTTCATAACTGTTAAACATGCTAGAATTACAATATGTTTATGTGATCTATTTAAAAATGTGTGGAGTTAGGTAACCTATTTGAATAAAAAGTAAAATAGATCTTAACACTTAGTCATAAATTTTAATTCAAATTTTGGCAGTTAAATGAATATACTACAAAAGCCATAAAATAAATTGCAAACAATTACATAAATTTTACATTTGCTATTCCCAAAAACATTTCAGTCATTCCCTTACAATTACTTGATCTAGTATTTGTCGATTACTATGTAATTTCATATTGTAATTATTGGAGCATTTTTCCATTTCACTAGACCATATTAGAATGTGTGGAGTTGTGTAACAAAGCAACTACATAATTAATCTATTCTCCAATTATTTTATTCTAATTGTTACTAAAACTAAATACAATAAATGATTGTAAATTTCTTGAATAATGGTTTGAATAAAAAAATATAATTACTCAAAATAGTCATTTTTTATTCAAATATGATTTATTTTACTTTTTGAGAATTTGGGGTAACCTTTTATTGAAATTTCAAAAATTATAGTAAAAAGTTTTAATTTTTAATAAAATTTAAATTGATTTATATAGTTATTAAAATCTAGATTTTTGTATTCAAAAATGTCATTATTTAAACCATCCATGATGTCACAATTCAATCATTTTGCTAAACTAGTCAATCAGCAATGTGTACAAAGGACAAGGAGGTAGTCAACACAAGCTGATGACATGCAATCTAACATGGTCCACACTATTAGCCCTTGCCTTGCTTACTTCTCAAGAAGCATTGTTTCAATTAAGTATTACGATGTCAAGCACACTTGCCACTATATTACAAAATGTTGCTAACATCCTAAGCTAATCTTGGATTGTTTAACTCATGTTGAGTTATTGACAACAATAAAATGAAAACTTGTACATAATACCTTATTAATTTCTACTCAGAGATTAGGAATAGAATAAATATAGGTCATAATCCCTAACTTTAGCAATCAAGTATCATTTAATCAATTTAGGAGGACTAACCAAATGAATTAAAACAACAATTATTCAATAATTTAATTGAAATAACTCAAATAATCCTAATCAAAAGGAAAACATTGTAAAAAAATAAATTATTTTATCAAAACACCAAATGTTTTGAAATCTCCTATAATTGTTGGAAAATTCTAGACACACTTACTTAAAAGAAACTAAATTCTTACTAAAGCTATGTTTGTCACTTTCTTTGTGTGTCTTTCTCCTCCTCTCTTCTTCCTAAATTTTTAGTAGCTAAAAAGGTCCTTTTTATAACATAGAAAATGTACATAGCAGATAGAAGAAAACCTTAAGATACTTAAAAAATGATCTCCTAAATTCTCAAGATCACAATAAATTCATTTCCTTAATTATGATAAAATTCCTCTAATGAGTTCCAAGCTAATTCTTGAATAAATAGAGTACAAATTAGGGTTTGCTTTCTTCAATGAAGTGGTAGTCCTCTTCTTTTGCTTTCCAATGCATCCAATCTTTCCTTAAAACATTCCTAAAAATTTGAACAACATTTCATTGATATAATTTAATTATTATGTTATTCAATCAGTTGCATTTGGTTACTCTAATAAGGTCTAACAGATTGATTACATAAATCTATCTTGGGTTACCTAAATCCAATTCTCTAGAATGATTACTTTTTAGTGTTGTTGGGTTTGACTGTTATTTAGTGTAATCATTTATTTTGTATTCAAAAACGTCAATTTTTACTTTTTCATGAATATTAAGTAACTCAATACTTAAATTGTGTAAATTATGTTAACAAGTTGGTTAACATTCATGGACCACTACCTACCTACCTTTCACTTTTGGATTTACTTTGCACAACTTGTGTTAAGGTTTAGTTGTTTGCACCATTAAGGGGCCAACAAATGAGCTATTACTCAAATTAATGAGTTACATAAAAAAGAATATGACAAATTTGGCTCTTAAAATTTGATTGATTAGATCTTAATGGTTATAGTTCCCAATTCTTAGAATTTTAATGTTCAAAGGTTACTTGAATTATGACTATTACTTATGATTTATGGGGTAAAGTCATTAAACAATCTTTAGTAGCCATTTGGTGCTTGATGTTTTTTTAATCTTTCATAAAAACAAAAAGAAACAATTACATTGACTGATTTTAGTAATTCATATTCTATTATAATTGATATATAAATTTAATATTTTTTTTATATAATTTACACAATTTTAAGAAAGTTACTTTTAAAACACCACTTAAAACATAGCCAAGGGAGTGCTAGAGGTAACTAAATGGAATTATAGCAAAATATGGGTTTGTAACCATTAGTAATGGCAAATGTTACTTTGAAATTACAATTGAGATTTCAAATCAACCCATGAATGTTTAAGTAATTAATAAAGTATTCAAATTTAAATCAAATCAAATGTTATTTAAATTTACAAACTTTTAAAATAGTAATTGCAATTCACACAAAATTACTTTTGGTGACCAATTTAAATATCCATTTTTGAATAACATGTGATGGTTAATTGTGTCCTGGAGTAACCTATTCTAATTGATTAAATTTATAATCTTTTCGATCATAATTACCAAAATCTAGAGTTTAAATTTGCAAATGTCATTTGGTGAATAACATGGAGGCAAGGCATTTAAATATCTTTTACTTAAATTCAAAAAAAACACCATAAAAAGATGTTAAACTTAAATATTGACTAGAATTTAACATGAATTATTCAAATTAGTTATTTTTTATTTAAATAGAACAAAATTTACTTTTGGTGAATTTAGAGTAAATTTTTACTAAAATTGCACAAATTACAATAAAAGATTATAAATTTAAATAAAATTTAGTTTGATTTAAATAGCTACTAAAATATGGGTTTTTGTATTAAAAAATATCCTTTTTAAATATTTCATGAATATTGATTAATTTGTTATTTAAATTACATAAATAATATAGAAAGAATTTGAATTTGAATAATAGTTACAAACAAATTGCTTAAATTGGTGATTGCAATCTTCATGAAAAGTTTTTTACTATAATTTTAGCTTTTTAGTAAAAAATTTAATCCAAATTCTAATCGTTATTCAAATTTACTTAAATTGCTAAAATGTAAAAATATGGTGAATTTCAATAACATTATGAGTGCCTTTTCTTCAGTTAGTATGTAGTAAAAAATAGCTACTCCAAGTAACATATTTGCATAGGTTATTTATGAAAATTATCATTCAAATTTAATGTCTTTTTAAGTAATTTATGCAATTTAAATATTAAATTACACAATATTCATGAAAAAGTAAAAGGTTGATTAGTGAAATGTTACAAATGTGAGCACATAGAGGCATTATTGAAATGTTATTCAAAAAGTAAAATAAATTAAATATGGTCTATTTTACTTTTTGGATATTTAGAGTTATCCGATATAGTCAAAAACTTTAAATTTGAATAATATTTCAATTGTTTTAAATAGTTATTAAAATTTAAAATTTTGTATTCAAAAATGTTATTTTTTACTTTCATGAATATTGAGTATTTTAATACTTAAATTATATAAATTATGTAAGGGTGTTAAATTTGAATAATAAAGAAGAATAAAACATGAAATGCTCAAATTAATCATTTTTTTATTCAAATAAGATCTATTTTAATATTTAGTGAATTTAGAATAAATTTTTATTGAAATTACAAAAATTTTAATAAAAGATTATAAATTTGAATGAAATTTGGTTTGATTTAAGTAATTATTAAAATTTTGGGTTTTATGCTAAAAAAATGTTGCTTTTTACATTTTATGAATGTTGACTGATTTATTATTTAAATTGTATAAATATTATAAAAAGAATTTAAATTTAAATAATGGTTAAAATAAAAAATATAATTATTTAAATTAGTATTTTTTATTTAAATATAATTTATTTTATTTTTTGGTAAATTTAAAATAACATTTTACTTGAATTTAATAAACATTATTTGAAGGAAAAATTACCAATTTAAATAATTATATTTTTTATTAGATTAATTGCAAGATAGTTGAATTTGGATTGATTATAAAAACTCCTCTAATCAATCTTTTTTTGTCAATATTACTCAAAAAAAGACATTAGTCAATTGTATTTATGACATTTTTTCTACTTAAATTATAGTAAATTTTATGACAATGCCAAACTTTTTGAATTTCAATAAATTTGGAGGAATTGGGTAAATCAATGCTTTCCATGTGGACCACCAAAAACAACATTTTTGATTAGTGAACATTAATCAAGAGTAACTATCCTGATTATTTGTCCAAATAATTAAGTGTTTTTATCATTGGTATTTTCCATTATACAACCTCTAAATGGATAAATTTCAATTGGTTTTAAATCTCAAGACAGGGCTACTTTAAAATAAAAAATCAAATCTACATGATGCTTTATAAATCACTAATGATGCTACAATTACTCCCAAAATTGTAGGATAAACTGCAAGTACAATTGATTGGTCAATCTAGTCCCAACATTAGAACATATGATGAGAAAATCATATGAATGTGAGTAACCTTTTACTAACATTTTTATTGATTTTATGCTCCATAAGAATTGACAAGTGACAATAAACTTGAATAAATTCCCCAAGTTTATGCAATTCCATTAAGTAATCTAGGAAGCCAATTTTAGTCTATAATTTCTACAATGTGAGTTTGTAATCATAAACTGGGGTAACAACAATTTATTTAAATCAAGCAATTCATTATTGATCTAGGTTGAAATTTTAGCACTTGAACTTAAATTGAATAGCATTTGGTTTTATAACTAACAAATTCAATTTACTTTAATTATGAGTACATTACTCAAAATAAATAAGTCATTCAAAAACAACCTATTAGATCAAATGTTAAATTTAATTTACATAATTTATGTAATTTAAATATTAAATTACTTAACATTTATGAAAAAATAACTACACATCTTAATCTAGATATGAAAAGGTAACTGCACATCCTAATCCAAATAGTCTTTTGATGAATGACCTACAATAAACTGATACATTGGTCTAAATTGGTTATGATTGACTAATTGGACAATAATGTATGCCACTTTTCCTAACTTTAATTCTTTTTATTTTATTTTTGCAGTTTAAGTAAATGAGACATTAGGTGTAAATTTAATGACTAATTTGAGTAATTTATGTTATATTCTAATTTTTATTCAAATTTGACTTTTTAAATAATATTAAAAAGTAAAATAAATTTTATTTGAATAAAAAAATAATTGATTTGAATAATTTATTTTCTATTCTATCTACTATTCAAATTGTAGTCATTTGCATTATTGGCCAACACAATTTAAGTATTAGTTTATGCAATATGAATGGAAAAGGTCACTCGGTCGATTTACTAAGTAAAAGATTACTCCAAAGCAACCAGAAATTGGTTGTTTTTATGTAATCCATGTTCCAACTTTGGAGAATGATTAGTACATTAGGCCTAATTTGAATCTCATTAATTCATTTATGCACATCACTAAACGACTAATCCAACCAATCTTTATACATATTTTTATGTAATTTGGGCTCATAACTTGGATTATCTAAAATTATTCTTGATTACCAAATTTCACGTCGACAATAGAGTTATTTAAATCAAACTAAATTATATTTAAATTTGTAATCTTTTAACTATAATTTGAATGCAAAACTATATTTGAATAGGAATGTTACTCCTAGATGGGCAATGGACTATACCAATTGAAATATAAGGGCAGGAGCATCTATTTATGCCTTTGGAATGTAGGTTACCGATCGAGTGAGTCGAGGACAACAAAATCATTCCATAGGGTCACATTTTGAACAATCTCGTTAAAAAATAGTTGGTTGAACTTCTGATTTGAATTCATTCGGAGGTAAATGTCCTATCGTTGAGTGACATAAAAACGGTTACAATATGTCTAGGGTAATTGATCGTTTACGGCATTGTGTAATGACTAAATAATTTGTGCAGAAAGGTCGGTTTCATTTCAATTTGATTCATATCTGTCTATTTTACATGAGTATCCATTACTCCTGGTACTTAACCTGGGTAAATTTTAAGGTCCCATTAATTTGCTAGATGTTGATTTTTTCACTCATTTGTGCGATTAGTGATTTACCATACAATATTAACCCCTACTCTAATGAATTACATGCATTAAGTAACCCAACCTACTGTTAAGATTGCGTAACAAGGGACATTAGGATATGAATAATTGGGTTTATGATTTGGTTACCCGTCAATCTGTTCAGAAATCAACTAACCTATTGAAATTCAATATGAATAAAGCATTGATGGAGCCAAAAGTAATTCGGTAATCAACATTGAATAAAACCTATAGTAAGCCTCATGGTTGATACAAGGTTACTTTGCTAACATTCAAATTCGTAATGTTCAATAACATAAATAAGATCTAGGAATTTAACATATTGGTTTTGATCAATTTGAACCATCTTAAATCATATAAATAAATGAATCAACAAATACTTTAATATAACATTGATTTTTTTACCACGAATATGATTTAAGATATAATTGCAAAAACATAACAATAAAAATTTGGTTAACTACAATTTTTTATTTAAATTAATATTAAAATATAAACTAAATATTATATAATCATAAATTTAAAAATAACTTATAAAATTTTTTAATATGTAATAAAATTAAGAATAAATTATTAATTTAAATTAAATAAGATTAATAAATTTAAAATAATATTTGAAATAATCTAAATAATAAAAAATATTATAACTAATAGCATAAAAATGTTAAGATCATTTATCTAAATTCATATTTAATAATTTTTATATTAACTTAACACTAAATTTAAATTATTCAATTCAAATATCATTTTATTAAAAATAAAAATTAATTAAAATGTCAAATAACAAATGGAGTAATAAATAATATTACTAATATTATTGATGAATAATAGGTCAAATTTTAATTTTTAATATATTCAAATTTAGATAAAAGTTAAACATATCCACCTTTGTTAGAAATGAATTGATAAAATAAAATTAATGACTGAAACATTAAGTGCCAGATGTAAATTTGAATAACTCTAAATGTGGAGTTACTAGTTATTATTCATAACCATCTATGTAACTTGCAATATGATAAATTTACATTTGGTTATTAACAAATAACGCTGATAAATTCCAACAGTTACAAGAAAAATTATAAAATAAAAATGCATTAATTAAAATGATTGGGTCAACGTTAATTGATGCCCTAATGACTATAATCAATGAACCGGTCCTTAATTAATTTGATGCGACATTATGTAGTAAACTTGAATTGCGGCCAACCCTATTCAAAGGTTTTCAAATGTTTACTTATCCAAATTTCTACATTTCATATTCATGAATTAATATGGTTGACTAATTTACTTATTAGCTTGTTGTCAATTTTTACTTTTTTGAGTTAAATTAAGCTAGTAATTTAAATTTGGGTTATTCTACTAAACTAAATACTTTGTGCCATAATATTAGTTAGTATTCATATTACTTTGGTATTGGAGTAATTAAATGGTCTTTAATGGGAACCCCAATCACTACTAAATACAAAACGTAGGTTGTAAATTTAAATTACTAAACCAATTTTTAGAGTAACCGTTTAGCTATCCAGACCCCTCGCGTTTGCTAATATAAATCTTAAGCCTAATTAGTCAACAATGTGATAAAAAGGTTGTCGTTTTTAACATTTCATTAATTAACCTTTTCAAATGGTACCTCACTCGTTTACCAATGTGATGTAACTACTATATGATATCGTTTCAAATTTACTAAATAAATTTGGTGTATTTGGGGTGTCTCTACTATAAATTGATTAAACCAAATATCAATCATAAAGTTATTTTTGACTAACCGATCGACTACTAGTTATTTGTTAATAAATTATTAATTAATTTATTATTTAAATTATATAAATAATATAAAAATTTTTTTTGTACGGCTTAATATTGTAGACATAAAAATTAGTTATTAAAATATGAGTTTTTGTATTAAAAAATATTTAGCTAATAAATATGGGTTTTTTTTGTATTAAAAATATTTTTTATTTTTCATAAATATTAACTAATATATTATTTAAATTGTATAAATAATATAAAAATAATTTAAATTTAAATTATAGTTATAATAAAAAAAATATAATTATTTAAATTGATTATTTTTTTATTTAAATATAATTTATTTTAATTTTTGATAAATTTAAAATAATATTTTACTAAAATTACAGAAATTATATTAAAAAAATTTAAATTTAAACAATATTTTGATTAATTTTTTTAATTACTAAAATCTGATATTTTTATTAAAAAAATGTCGTTTTCCACTTTTTCATAAATGTTGAGTAATATAATATTTAAATTTCGTAAATTATGTAAAAAGATATTAAATTAGAATAATGATTCAAATTGAAATGTTAATTACTTAAATTAGTTCTTTTTTTATTTAAATAAAATGTATTTTATTTTGTAGTAAATTTAAAATAATATTTTGTTGAAATTGTAGAAATTACAATTTATGGTCATTGTCTAAAGGTTAATGGTGAGGTTGAAATTACATCATGAAATTGGTAACATTTTAATCATTATAAAGATTGGTATAATATCAATTTGACCCATATACCCAATTGATTAAATGTACCTAATTGACAATTACTCAAATGGTAACATTTTTAGTATTATGGTTAATAAGGGTACTCTTAAGTTAGGTTGTATTATGGATATTTACTCATAATAAGGAACTCATCAATGCTTAGTAATTGGGTAGTCCAACCATTTCACAAATTTGATTACACAAATTTGATTACCAAGTGAGTTAGTGGTGAATATCCTTAAAAGTAGATTGAGTCTATGAATGATAGGTCAAATTAATCAATGGTTTCTAAATAAATGTAAACATACTTTAACATTAGTTGATTAAGATAAATAACCAAGAGTAATTGCAAGCCTAAATGGTTAAGAAGATGGTTAGAATTTGAGTACATGATCAATTTATGATTAACATAATGGTAATTAACAGTCAATCTTACTTTATGAAATAGTTAATGTGGTCATTGGTTATGTTGATAAACCTTTACATTTGCCTAGATTGGATGACCTTATCCAACCATATTAATTAATAATTTAGTGTTACTCAATCCCTCATCGAGTAATGTAATTGAGGGTACCAATTAAATGATCAATATAAAACTTAATTTTTAACATCATCATTAAAATGTTGAATAGGTTATTCAATATGACCAATAACCATATACATTAATGGGTCAAATGTTATATACATTTGTTAATATGATCAAACATTGTGGTAATGAATGGTAGATTGTTAAAGCCATGGTTCAATAAGTAACAATGGTAGACTATAAAATATTAATGACAAATCTGTATTATATTAAACACCAAATTTAGTATTATATGGACTATATGAATCATAAAGATTGAATGTAGACTAACCAACGATATTATGTATTATCCTATTAATACAATGATAGTCTACATAATTCCAATCCAAATGTTCTTGAATAATAAAGTATTGAATATTAACTGATGAATAACCATTACTCAGGATGGAAATGGTTAACAAAAAGAATAGTGTTATCATAATCTATAGAAACAATGGGTCATGAAGAGGAGAATATCAACAATGAGGGTATTTAATATAAAGTACCTTAAATTCTATTGTTCCATCAATGGGTAATGGTTAATAATTCACCATGAGTATCATATTACTCAAAAGGGATAGGTACATCAATTTACATGATTGAATTAGTCAAGTGGGTAACTATGATTAGTAAATGAATTGGTTACCAAAAATTATTTAACCATATGGGTTTATATTAACTCAATTAAGTTACCTATCCATATCCCCATGACTAGTGAATCTAAACATTAGTATGGTTAACAAATTGACCAAATAACCAATTATTCAATTGGTAATATGCTATGGTTACTTTCAATAGATTAAGAATTTGAATTGGTCTTAATCAATTTACATCTTAACCATGATTAGTTGCTGACTCTTTAGCTTCGTGCATATTACCTAGTAACCTCACCAATTGCATTACTTATGTTGTGGGTTAGATTAGCCCTTGGTATCCTTTTGCGGATTGGTTAACTCCATTGTGACCATTAGTATCATGTATATGTTAATTTAGTAGTTGTACAATTTGATGTACCCATGTCAATGTTAACCAATCAAGATCTTTAAGTATTCACTTCATTATACAATGGTCAAATAAAGATTAACATTGGGATAATCTTGATTTTATGTACCAATGCTCATAGATTAACCTTCATAACCAAACCTCATTGGTTAATGATTTACCCCTTAATTGGTTACTAAATTATAGGTAATTTATCTAATGCCTCAAAGATTACATCAATACCAAGGTTAGCCAATAAACTTTGACCTAGTTAAATGTTGAATGTTCTAATCTTCATTGATTACTCATGGTTAAAAATGTTATCAATCGGATAAATTCTAATTAATCTATATGGTATTATCAATGTTAGTAAAATATTACTTCAAATTAGGTAAAAGTAAAATATATTATATTTCAATAAAAATAATTAATTAAGTAATTATATTTTTATCACAACTATTATTTGAATTTATTTTTTATATTAATTATGTAATTTAAATAAAATATTATTTAACATTCATAAAAAATTAAAAAAGAAATTCAAAAATTGGTTCATAATATAAAT
The DNA here is from genome assembly GCA_037832385.1 of Rhizophora apiculata. Classification (NCBI taxonomy): domain Eukaryota; kingdom Viridiplantae; phylum Streptophyta; class Magnoliopsida; order Malpighiales; family Rhizophoraceae; genus Rhizophora; species Rhizophora apiculata. The sequence continues at coordinate 8,184,127 of CM075439.1, read as the reverse complement.
GTATTAAATGGCTACTAAAAAATATAAACATCTGCACTTTATCTACGTAAGTGTTAGTCAAAAAATTAAATTCAAGGTTATCAAGTAATCTTTCCCATTGGTTAAGTAACCTAGATTAAAGCTTGAAGGACCATGTGAGAATATGGTAAATTGCAATACTTTGAATAATTTCCTCCAATAATATAAGATTATAAATGAATAAGTAAGCAAACGATCATGATCAGTTGGATAATGTAACATCAGGTTAGAATAATAATCAATTACTAATTTAGTAGAGAGATCACATTTGAAAAACAAACATGTAATGTTTCTGATGGTAACCTATAATGGGTCTCTTTAATGGAGCAAAGGATATGAAGATGGAGTTTAATCAATGTTATTGATGAAAGTAAAAATGTTATTTATTGTGATTAAATTTAGTAATATAAATTTTAAAAGTTAAAAATGATATTTTTGGAGGGTTATTCATGTACTTGTTACCTTTATAATAAACATTGGATACCAAATTTTATGTTAATCTAACATTTTTACTATACAAAATAATTTGCATTGGATAACTATTCCAGTTGTTCATATTTAAATATTTGGAGCTGAATAACATTAGATTGCAAATGTTGAATTGCGATTACAAATAGGGTACTTTGCAACGAACTCGCCAATAACATTTTGTTCATGTAAATAATAGTTAACTAATTACTCAAAACAATATGAAATTTAATAATTGTAACTACAGACCCTATTTTAAAAAATGAATGATTCAAATGAAATAACCTTAATAAAATTGAACTCACAAATTTGAGTAATCAAGAATGTTTATGGTACATAATGAGTAGCAAGTTAATATGTCACCATTCTATTGGTTACTACTACTTAATTGTACTCAATCCTTTTCCAAGTAATTGTTCTCCAAAATTACAACTTGTATTCACAAATTCTAGAAGTAACCTATTGGGGTTCGAGGCAATCCAGAAGGGACAATTAAATTGGTCTGCAACGACCAATTGATCAATATTATGGTTCCAAAGATTCACCAGGTAATGGTTTACTTATTTGGTCTAAAAGATTGGAGAAATTCATAATGGTTATTCAAATTTGGTGTACTAATATGAAGGTAAATATTTATAGAATTTGTTTTCGTGATTATTGCTTGACTACTGTGACCGAATAAATCTTAAAAAGTATCTACTTTTTGGTAAAAAATGTGTGTCTACCTCAATGTTTGATTAGACGTTGACATTCAAAGGGCTGTCGTTTAAGTAATTGAGAAAACGATTAGTTATTAGCAATCAGGTTACCCTGAAACATGGGTAACCATAATATTGATCACTACCAAGGATAATAAATGTAACCATTTGTAAAGAATGGTCCGAAAATCATGTGGATTTTCCTTAAGAATTGCATGAATAAAATCACCCGCAGTCAATAACAATCAATTACTAACAGATAACCTGTTTTAGAATAGCTGAATCTATTTTCGAATAACCATTAATGTAATCTTCTGACAACCGATTACTTGGATTCATATGGTATTCCAAGTAGAGAGATCAGGTTGAGTACATCTTTCATGAATGTCGAGTCAATCTAAATTGATTTGACTAACCCATTTGGATTTATCAAATCCGTCTTTTTACTGAAAATAGACTAACGACTGCGACTAATCATGTGAGAAATTTTCATTTTTTCAGAATACTCAAGGGTTAACTAAATTATTTAGAATAACCTTTTGGAATACTATGATTCATGAATTCTCATATGGTGTCAATAATTTGGGTCCATTTCAATAAAAAGACAATCATTTTAATAGGTTATCAATATTAAAAGATTTAAAGTCAATACCAAGTTCAATTAGGGTCAATCAAGGCATACATTTAAATCAATTGGAGTAATCCTTACTAACAACATTTTTTAACCTTTTGGAATGGTAAAAATTTATGTTCTTAAGACTCCAAAAACAACCTAACCCAAGACATTAAATAGTTTAAATGTCTTTGCCATTGGTAACTACCATAACCAACGGTTTACGGATTATAAAGATGTTACTAACCAATCATTTACTAACTAATTTGAATTAACCAAATTACTCATTTTTGTAACCCCAAATTTGAGTAACCCCTTCTCAATAAGTAAACCATAAGGACATATTAACGAACATTCATTTACCCTTAATAAACTAGGTATTCAGTAATGGTTATCTCACAAGGTATGACCGATCATTCCCTGTTACCGAAAATTACACGGAGTAATCAAACGAAGAGAAAAATCAACACCAGAACAATACTAGAATTTTACGTGGTTCGGTCGATGTGACCTACATCTACGGGAAAGACAGAGGGAATACTTTTATTAACAGAAAGAGTGTGTTACTGGATACAAAGAGTGCGGCTCTCCTCTCTACCTCGTCTCAACTCACATAACCCTAGTATGCCTATATATATATAGAAATATAAAATAAGGGTCAAAAGAGTAATTCTAACTCAACTAGAATATAAGGCATATTCCAACAAATCTCCACTTTGCATTGTATTCTCAAAACACACAACAAAATAGAATCCTTCTGTCTCTCCTCCAAATGGCCCCTTAGGGACAGTCAATCAGAATGAACACCAATCAAGTCCAAGCAATGCTTGAACTTGCTAATTAAAACTGGTTTCGTCAACATGTCAGCTGGATTATCTACAGTAGCGACCTTTTTCACTGAAATCAAACCTTGAGATATAACATCTCGCAAGAAATGGTATCTGACATCAATGTGTTTGGTCCTCTCATGATACACTTGATTTTTGGTCAAGTGTATAGCACTCTGACTATCACAGAATACGGTGGTAGTTTCCTGTGGTAAACCCAAATTAGTGACCAAACCTTTCAACCAAATAGCTTCCTTGACTGCTTCTGCTATTGCCATGTACTCAGCTTCAGTGGTGGAAAGAGCAACTGTTGATTGCAATGTTGCCTTCCAACAAATGGCACTGACTGAAAGGGTAAAAATATAACCCGTTGTTGATCTTCTTCTGTCAAGGTCACCTGCATAGTCAGAGTCCACAAAACCAGTAAACAACCTACTGCCTCTGCTGAACATCAGTCCTACACTGTAGTGCCTCTAAGATACCGAAATATCCATTTAACTACTTGCCAATGTGCTTTCCCAGGGTTAGCCATATATCTACTGACCACACTGACTGCCTGTGAAATATCTGGACGAGTGCAAACCATAGCATACATAACACTGCCCACTACACTAGAGTATGGAACACGTGACATATATTCCTCCTCCTCTAGGCTATTGGGTGACAAAGAGGCTGAAAGTCTGAAGTGTGATGCCAAAGGAGTACTTACCGGTTTGCAACTCATCATCCCAAAACGATCAAGAACCTTCTCGATGTACCTTTTCTGTAAAAGGCGCAACTCTCCTGCTTTCCTGTCTCTGATGATCTCCATACCCAAAATCCTCTTTGCAGCTCCCAAATCTTTCATCTCGAAATCTTTACCAAGTAGCTTCTTCAAACTATTGATCTCAGATATGCTTGTAGAGGCAACAAGAATATCATCGACATATAGTAGCAGATAGACAAATGATCCATCACGGAGCTTCCTATGGTAGACACAACTGTCATACCCACTCCTTAAGTAACCATGGCCAACCATAAAGCTATCAAACTTCTTATACCATTGTCTAGGTGACTGCTTTAGACCATATAGAGATTTCTTCAACCTGCAAACTTGATCCTCCTTGCCTTTAATCTAGAAACCCTCGGGTTGATCCATATAGATGACTTCCTCAAGATCGCCATGTAGAAAAGCAGTTTTGACATCAAATTGCTCTAGTTCCATATCATACATAGCAACCATAGCTAGAAGCACACGAATGGAAGTATGCTTCACAACTGGAGAAAACACCTCATTGAAGTCAATCCCTTCTTTCTAGCTATAGCCCTTTGCAACCAGACGTGCCTTATACCTTGCATCTTCAACTCCTGGGATTCCCTCCTTCTTCTTGAAGATCCATTTGCAGCCAACAGTTTTCTTATCTTTGGGAAGTTTCACTAAATCCCAAGTCTGATTCTTATGCAGGGACTCAATTTCCTCGGTCATAGCAATACTCCACTGGGAAGATTCGGCACAAGTGACAACCTCTGAATAGTTTCTAGGTTTATTGTAGTCCACCTCTTCTACTACTGCCAAACAATAAGCAAAATCTGAGTATGAGAACCTGGCTGGTGGCTTGATAGTCCTTCTAGGTCTGTCTTTGGTGATACTGTACGGCTATGCCTGTTGAGTATCTAGAGTATCCTCGTCTGTTTCTGAAGTGCCAACCCGAATCTGTTGATCTGACTTAGAAGGAATATTGCTTTCAAACTCCACCTGCTGTCTGGAACTCCCACTATCTTCATTGTTTGGCCTTAAGACTTTCTCTTTTGGATGCAGCATAGCGGATTCATCAAATGTCACGTCTCTGCTGATGAGGAATTTTGGAGACTTAGGGTCTGGACACCACAACCTATAACCTTTCACACCAGAAGCATAGCCAAGGAAAATGCATTTCTTAGCCCTCGGTTTAAGCTTTCCATCATTAACATGAGCATAAACAGGACAGCCAAATATCTTCAAATCAGAATAATCTGCAGGTTTGCCTGACCGCACCTCTTCAGGTGTCTTACACTCAATGGAAGTAGAAGGAGATCGATTTACCAACCAACAAGCTGTATTAACTGCTTCTGCCCAAAACTCCTTGCCTAAACCTGCATTGGATAACAGACATCTAGCTTTCTCTATCAAAGTCCTATTCATGCGTTATGCAACTCCATTCTGCTGTGGAGTTTTTACAACTGTGCGGTGTCTAACAATGCCTTCGATTTTGCAAAACTCATTGAATTCGTTATTGCAAAATTCAAGGTCATTATCTGTTCTCAGCCTCTTAATCTGCTTCCCAGTCTGCTTTTCAAGTAAAGTTTTCCATTGTCTGAAGATTCCAAACACTTGGCTTTTCTGTTTCAAGAAATAGACCCAAACTTTGCGAGAAAAATCATCAATGAAAGTGAGCATATAAGCAGCACCCATACCTTTAGAGAGAACCTGAGAAGGACCCCAAAGATCTGAATGGATGTAGTCCAATGTTCCCTTTATTTTATGGATGGCTGTACTGAAGCTCAACCTCTTCTGCTTCCCAAAAACACAATGCTCACAAAATTTCATTTTTCCAGTGTTCTAACCACACAAAAGACCTCTCTTACTCAAAGCAGCCATATCTCTATCACTCATGTGTCCCAGCCACATGTGCCACAACTTTGTCACGTCTGAATCTGAAACTGAAGTAGAAACTGCAGTTGAGTCTGTGACTGTCGAACCATGCAAGAAATACAATGTGCCAATTCTAGCAGCTTTCATCAATACAAGAACACCTCTAGAAACCTTCAGAACTCCACCTTCACACCCAATCTTGCAGCCATTCTTCTCAAGAGTGCCCAAGGAGATAAGATTCTTCGTCAAATCTGGAATGTGTTTGACCTCAGACAAGGTCCTAATGACACCGTCATGCATCTTGATCTGCACTGTACCAATCCCAGCAACATTACATACGTGATCATTACCTAACAGAACACCACCATTGATTGGCTTGTAGGTGGTAAACCATTCCCTATTAGGAGTCATATGTTGCGAGGCTCCAGTGTCCATAATCCAGGTATCCTGAAATCTGCCTTGGCCTTGAGTGACACAAAGCATATCATCACTCTCATTTGCTGCCACATGAGCTTCTCCTGGTGGATGGTTCTTCTGATTACTGTCACTTACTTTCTGCTTGTTTTTCAATTTGTAACAATCAGACTTGATGTGCCCTTTCTTCTTGCAATAATGTCAAATTCTTGTGTCTTGATTTCGATCTTGATTTTCCTGAATTTCGACCTCTCTCCTTTGATCTGCCTCGATCAATGATCAAACCAACACTCTGATCTGATGTCTCAGAAACTGTCAAATTACTATCAATTTTCTCCTTGGCTTGCAAATTGGTCTTGACATTCTCAAGGGAAATATCTTCTCTGCTATAAATCATAGTATCTCGAAAGTGCTTGTATGAAGGAGGCAAAGAACACAAGAGCAATAAAGCTTGATCCTCATCGTTAATATGCACGTCAATCTTGCTCAAATCAGTAACAATTGAACTAAACTCTCCAATATGTGATTTCAAAGAAGTACCTTCTAACATACGTAGAGTGTAAAGGCGTTGCTTTAATCGAAGCCTGTTAGTCAAAGATTTTGTCATGTACAGACTTTCCAATTTTAGCCACACACCAGCTGCTGTTCTTTCACCAAGGATTTCTCTCAAAACGTCATTTCCCAAACTGAGTTGAATTGAGGATAGAGCTTTATCATCCAAGTCATCCCAATCTGCATCGGACATTGACTCCGGTTTTTTCTCCTTGCCAAGTAGGGCCCTTTTTGTACCTTTTCGCGATAGAATTGTCATCATCCTAACTTGCCACAGTGCAAAACTGGTGTTTCCATCAAACTTCTCAATCTCAGACTTCATTGTTGATGAAGATGAAGAAGTCATTGCAACAAAACACCCAAAACAAAAATTGATGAATTCAAATTGATGGCCCAAATTACTAAAATTTCCCAAGATCCGATCGGTAGGGGGATCCGAATTGGATCCGGTGGATACTGCAGAACGTCGGCCACTGGGCTGTTCGACGGGGCTGCCGGTGTGGGCCGTGAGTCGGGTGGGCTGCGTCGGGCGCTTGGCTGGGTCAAGCGCTGGGCTGCGCGACGGGGTCGCCGGTGACGCAGGGCTGCGTCGTGCGCTGGGCTGCGCGATGGGGTCGCCGGTGACGCAGGGCTGCGTCGGGCGCTGGGCTGCGTCGGGGTTGCCGGTGACACAGGGCTGCAGCGGGCGCTGGGCTGCGTTGGGGTTGCCGGTGACGCAGGACTGCGGCGGGTGGTCTCGGCAGAGGGCTGTGCGTCGGGTGTCTCGGCAGATTCTTGGATTTTTTTTTTTCTCGGGCTCTGATACCAGTTTGTTACCAAAAATTACACGGAGTAATCAAACGAAGAGAAAAATCAACACCAGAATAACACCAGAATTTTACGTGATTCGGTCGATATGACTTACATCCACGGGAAAGACAGAGGGAATACTTTTATTAACAGAGAGAGTGTGTTACTGGATACAAAGAGTGCGGCTCTCCTCTCTACCTCGTCGCAATTCACATAATCCTAGTATGCCTATATATACAGAGGGATATAAAATAAGGGTTAAAAGAGTAATTCTAACTCAACTAGATTATAAGACATATTCCAACATTCCCCGTAGATCATTGAATTCGTTTGTGCTATTTTAGTGCACCAATTTTGAATAAATATTATGAATTTCTCCGGTCTTTTAGGCCAAATACATAAATCGTTACCTGGAGTTTACCAAACGTTATTGGTGAATGGTTGGTTACGTCTGAATTGAAATTATCCAAACAGACAATTTGATAACGTCCTTTTACATTACCAATTTGATTTTACTTAAATACCCTTTTGGTAATGTCGTAATAACCTTATTAGTAATCTAATTAAATTTATGTTTAATAATTCACTGATTAGTAATTGATAAACGACATATTTAGATTATGGGTAACCGAATTGGTATTGACCGTCAAAGATTGATGTAACCCCATCATATTTCTAAAAATCATCACTACATGGCTAACCATATTCATTAGTTGGTAAATATAAATACCATCAAATTGTTAGTCTAAACTCCTTATTTAACCTTGTTTGTGTGTTACTCGGTTGACCATAATCGCATTATAATGGTGACCGTTTAGAATCATGAATAATTAATTGCAACTAAATTTGACCAACAGTAACAACAATTATGTACAGTAACCTCTTAATGTTAAAATAAAATTTGTGAATAACGCCGATCTTTTTTTTCAAAGATTGATTTTAGTTCATTTTATGTTAATATGATGTAAATGTTAGCATGTAAGTAACCTTTGTCCTTATTTAATTTTGACTGATTTCCTTAATTAAGTAAAAGGTTACTCTTATATTGGTTAAGATTGCAAACCAATTAATTGGTTAACTAATACGGATTTGAACGTTTGATTATAAAGGTTAGGTGGTAATAATAACTTGCGATTTGGAGTAACCATGTGTATTATAATTATTGTTATTGCAATACACGGACGTTTTTTCATGAATGGTTAGAGTAAATGTTTACTCTATTTTGGGTCATAACCATCGTAGGTCCTATGGTTACCTATCAAGTACGGTTACCAATCTATTATGGGTTGTTCAATTGCAATTGGGTTAACGGTTACCAAATTTTGGATGATAACCTTGATAATGGTCGTGAGGGTAAATGAATGGTCTATGTTGTTAAATGATTGGAACCATTATGGGGTAGGTTAAAAATCTGTAACCATGCTAAATAATTAATCGAAGAATTGCTGGGTAAACCTTAGACAGAACAAATACATTGTACTCAGGATTGGTAAATTGGTTTGATATGATTAAAGGGTACTCATTGGGCTGTAATTCACGGGTGATAATGGGTTACGCAATTTAAGACAAATCTATCAATCGACTAACCTAATGAAAAATGTTATAATGATTGGTCCATTCATGAAAAATGTAATTTAGGGTAATCAATACAAACCATAAGTCTACCAAAGTAAAAATTGATTGGTAACTACAAACCAGTAGATTATTAATAGTGTGCCCATTGGTTATTTACCATAGGATTAAATTATGTGCAATTAAAGTTAAACTAACCATAAAAAAATGTTATGGCTATAATTGCAGTAGTAATATCATTAGTAATCCTCGAATGTGACCAAATAAGGTTACCAAAATGTTATAATTGGCCGATTATTGCTCAAGTCAAAATATTCATATGGATAGCAATCAAGATTTTAGTAACTATAATCAAAAACTAGAATGTTACCCTCCATGGACATTGGTTATGGGTAAAAATTATCAGTTTATGTTATTACAATAGAGAATTATCCTTAATTTATTATTTAAATCATATAAATAATATAAAAGAATTTAAATTTGAAAAATAATTAAAATAAAAAATAAAATTTCTTAAATTGATCATTGTTTATTTAAATAGAGTATATTTTATTTTATGTTAAATTTAAAATAATTTTTTACTAAAATTACAAAAATTAAAATAAAAGATTGTAAATTTGAATAATATTTGATTTGATTTAAGTAATTATTAAAATATGAGGTTTTATATTAAAAAAATGTCATTTTTAACTTTCTTATGAATGTTAAGAAATTCATTACTTAAACTATATAAATTATATAAAAAAGACTTTAGATTTAAATAATAGTTTGAATAAAAAATGATTTTACTAAAATTAGTCATTTTTAATTCATGGTTGTAACATTTGGGATTACTAAATAACTGATATGGTATGAAGTAAATCTACATTTTGATTGCATTCTAGCTGATATGAATAGGTTATCAAGTTTAGTATGGACCAAAACCTAGGTTCTCGAAACCTAGGTCTAAGAGTATATTTGATTATCGAGTGACTACAAATGTGATGACTTGTTTGTCTGGAAGTTTGGATGAGTCCTTTTAGCCTAGCTCAGGAGAGTCGTACCATGATGTGGTGGTGGGAAGAACAAGGGATGGGCTCCATCATTTGAATGACATGTTAGGTTTCAATCCACATTAAATGAGAGGAAGTGGTTGTTCAGACACGCAATAGGGATGGTTTAGAACCCCAAAACAATGGATTCTCTCTACAAGTGGTTGGTAAAACTTGAGGAACCACTAATAAGGGTTAGGGTCATAAGTAAAACCAAGTGTTTGTTAATGTTTGCAACCATGATAGAGATGATGGAGGTGCTTAAGGGGAGGGTTAAGGGGCTCTGGGGTTAATTGATAACATTAGCTCAAATCAAAGGGTTTGGGTTTAACTTGAGGGACTACCACTATAGGCATGGTGTGATGATTTCTTAACTTAGTTAAGGGAGACATGGGGAATCTATCTAAGGATAGATTTAATGTTAGAGCAGAAGGAGGCTTAGAATGGTGCTAATTTATGGTTTTGGTGGACAATGAGGTGGTCATTCCATAGTCATTGGTAGTTAAGATAGATGGGCATAAATGTGTTCTTCACATTAGTGTAGGGTTAGTCATAGATTTCAAGGGAGAGGAGGAAGGTGTAGGAACAGTAACCCTACTAACTTTAGTAAGCATTACTAGAAAACTTCATGACAAGAAGCTAATATAGGGGAAGGTTGATTTAAGGGAGATGTTTGATCTTGGTCTAGGCACGATTGTTGAGGAGGATGCTAGGGTAGTATGTGGAGGTGGTGGTGCATAATAGGGGGGAGAGAGACATTTATTAGGCCTAGTACAAGGGCAAGCCCAACAAACAAAGTGGGGCCACCTTCTGAGGTAAGCCCATGAGCTAAAACTCGAGCAAGCCCATTAGTGATAAAATAATTGGTGGACATCCTAAGGGGCATAGTTGATTAGAGCTGATTGGGCAAGGTAAGACCTGATAACATTCCCTCATGTAGCCTAAATGCAAAAGAAATAATGGGTTGCTCTAAAAGATTATATTTTAATGATCTTCATTGCCTAATAGTACCATGGACCAAGATTGAGGTACTAAGGTTGGGCCACATACTCCTTTCCCATTAGTGTAGCTACCATTAGGGGCTCTGGAATGTAACAAGGCAATAACGACAAATCAAAGGGACACCCTAGCAGAATCAAAGGATGTAGGTTCTCCATTGGTAAGCCAGTGTGGTGGTGCTAACAAAAGGGGAGTAGTTGTAGGTGATAAGAAGGGAGTAGTTGAGATACTAGAGCAAATAGGAAATAGGACAAGAGTAATGATGGCTCCAATATATGAGAACAATGATAGAGACAATGCTTCCCTAGTCAATGATGAAGATGTTAAGGATATGCTAGGATAATGTGAAGGAGAAGTGTCTACCATCATTTAGGTGAGGAGACAGGGTAGACTGGCAAGGAGGAATAGGCTAGGAAGCAAAGGGCGAGGGGTTGACATGAATCAACACCAACTAAGTAATAGGCCTGGCATGGTGATTTATCTATGAAGGAAATTTTCTTTGGGACAAGGGAGTTGTTAGACGACCATATTAGGTGTCACAATGAAGTTATTAGTAAGAGTCACAAAAGGTGCTTGAGCTAGGAAAGATAAGGGGCCTAATAACATCTGGGGATAAAGCAATGATTATCCATAGGCTCTCTTTGTTTAAAGATGACGAGGGGATGTGATAATCTTATAAGCTTGTTAGGGGTAGGTTAGGTTTTCAAATTTCATCATGATTATTTGCTTATTAAATGTTAGAGGTTTAGAGAGGTCCATGAAACATAAAGCAATCTAACAATGGATGCATTAGGTAAATCCTAATATTTTGTTTGTATAAGCAAATAAATTGAGTGGCCAAGATATTTAAGTTATGGTCATTATCTCTAAGGGGTAGTAGTGGTTTAATAGTTTTGGAGTGAATATGTGTTTAGGTTGTAATATGAATTTTTGGCAATTAGGTGTATGGTAATGGTAAGGGAGATTATGCCTTTAGGCAAACCAATTATGTTGGTTAACATTTATGCCCCAAATAATCACTTAGACTAATAAGAATTTTGGGGAGAATTGAGAGGCCTAAGGAATTTGGTTAATAGTTAATACAGTAATGGTAGAGGACTAATAGATACAAGTTACAAACAATGGTTGGGTTATTCAATGGTTTAATTATTTTGCATATGACATAAGGCTTGTTGATTTGCATATGTAGAGAAGGCAATTCACTTAGTGTAACTTTTGTGAGAATCCCTCCATGAGTCAAGTTGATAGATTTTTTATCGAGGTTGATTGGTTGATGGCAATACTAAACTTAAAGTAATAGGGGGTTTCTAATTATTTCAGTAATCATTTTGGGGTATGCATCAGGAGTGATGATAAACAATGGGGTCCTAAACCTTTTAGGTATTTCAATCATTGGGAAGATAATCATGAGTTAGGTCAATGAGTTTAAGAGTTATGGTCCAAGTAATAAGGCAAGGGCCACCCAAGATATATGTTATGTGATAGAACGAGATCAATTAAAACTTTTCTGAAGGCCTAGAGCCAAAGGGAAAGAGAGTAAAGACAAAGGGGTCTACAGGAAGCAAAGTTAAAAGTGGGGAAATTATGCAAATGATTAACTACATCATAGCCTCTAACATATGCTAAAAGAACATGATTAACTGCATTAAGCAAGGGGGTAAAACTATACTAATCTATGGAGAATTGGTAGGCTATAGTGTTTCATTTCAAGGAGCAATTGTGCATGTTAATGCTGCCATGCCTAAAATTAGATGGAAGCCTTTTTTTTTTTTGGGAAACTAAAAGGTGCTGATAATATGATCCTAAAAGGCCCATTCATAGTTTAGGAAGTTTGGGAGGCAATGAAGGATTGTGACAACAACAAGGTGTTAAGATTAGATGGATTCAATCTTAATTTCATTAAGCAACATTAGAAGATGGTGGAACAATTGATGATGGATTTCATGTAGGATTTTTATGTGAATAGTCAATTGTATCAATCTCTTACCTCTACCATTCTGGTCCTTATTCCAAGGGTGGTAGGTGTAGCATCACTTGGTAAGTTCTACTCGATCTCTTTAGTTGGATCCATTTATAAGATACTAGCTAAAGTTCTTTCTAGAATACTCAAGTTGTTGAATGGAAGGTTGGAGAGGGAATCATAATTTGTATTTTTGGGGGGTCATAATATTCTGGATAGCATCTTAATTACTAATGAGATGATAGGCAAGATGCAGAGAGGAAGCAAATGAGGGGTTATGATCAAAATTGATTTCAAAAAGGCTTATGACTCAATGGAATGGAGATACTTCAAAAACATTTTAAAACATATAGGTTTTGGTATAAGATTAAGATAATGGATATAAGAGTGTATAACGACACCACACCTTTCCATCTTAGTTAATGGTCACCTACGCATTAATTCAAAATGGCAAGGGGTTCATAGCAAGGTGATCCACTCTCTACCTTTTTGTTTCTTCTTATTGTTGAGGTCTTAAACTCCTTGATTAGAAAAGAGTTAGCAATGGGTCTCATAAAAGGTATTCCTATTGGGGATGACATCTAATTGACACATTTGTAATTTATGGATGATGTTATTTTTAACATGGCAAATGATAAGTTGATCGAGAATTACAAAAGGATTCTTAAATGCTTCCAATATTGTGTAAGGTTGAAACAAGATAGTCATCAAGTTTCCTCTTTAGGTCAATTCAAGAGCAAAAGGATTATAGGACCTCATTATCCATAGGATGGAAGGTCAACTGATGAAGTGGAAAGCCATATTCCTATCTTAAGGCAATTCAGCTAGTCCTATTAAAGCCATGTCTTTAGTCCTCCTCTCCGATTAACTTCATGTACATGTTTAATATGCCAAAATAGGTGGAACAATAACTGGAGAAGATTCAATGGTCCATCTTTTTTGGGGTACAAGAGGGTAACAAGTGCATGCATCAAGTGGGATGAGGTCTTATGTCTAGGAAAAAGGTACAAGGACGATTAGTATCAGGAGATTGTAGGATAGTAATTTAGGGTTACTAATAAAGTGGTTATGAAGGGTGGAAAAGGAAGATGGAGCACTTTGGTAAGAGTTCTCAAAGCAAGATACGAAGAAACACAAGCTTTGACATGGGAATGGTTAATGAGGTGCTAGCAGATGACACCAATAGGGAGATGGGTGTGTGTTGAATGGCAAAGGGGAATCACTTAGACAAGTGCTACAAAATCCAATTTTGGATACCTAATAGGTGATGGCAAGAAGGTGAATTTTTGGCATTAGGCATGGGTTAGAGGCTTGAATTTGGCCAATGGTTTTCCTATCTTTTTGCTTTAGTAAGGCTAAAAGAAGGTCTAGTACAAAGTTTTGGACAATGGATAAACAACAAGTGGGAATGGTACATCCCATAGCATCAAAGGCTACTTAATTGGGAGGAAGGGCTACTCCAAGAGTTCGTGTAAGTGTTGAATAGAAATTGTCTCTCAAGCAATGAGAAGGATAGGTTAGTTTAGTGAGTGGAAAGGATGGTGCATTCATGGTGAAGTCATTTTGTGATGTAATGGATCATCAGAGGAGGTCGTCTAACATAACATCATCCTATGTGAGGTAATAGCTAGCTTTGCCAAAGGTGGAGATTTTTGTTTGGCAGTTAATAAGGGGGAGGTTACCAGTCAAGGGATGCCTTCGACTAGCCAAAAGGGAGGATAGCCCAAACATGAGTTCTACGATTTGTAGGATGGCACAAGAATTGGTTAACCATCTATTTCTTCATTGTTCCCTTGTCTAGGCTATGTGGTGCAAATGTTTAGATTGGTGGGGCATCTCATAGGTGGTCTTGGGATCATTGGAGCAAGCATGGCATTCATGGTTTAATTTAGGGCACGACCATAAGTTGAAAGAGATCTAGTTGATGGGATTTTATACAATTACATGGTCTATTTGGCTAGCAAGAAATGAACATTGTTTTGCTGGTAAATCTTGCTAGGTGGAGAAAATATTTCACTTGGTGCATATAAAGATGTGGTAGTGAGTGAAGGCTATATGGCCAATGAGCACCTTTTCATGTTATGATTTTTTGTTAAGTCTTAGTGATGTTCAACCATTAGGGAAACATAGGATTCATCCTCTTAGTCTTACATGGGAAGCACCACCAAAGGGCTCCTTCAAATTCGATACTAATGTAGCTATGACAAGATTGTTAAGGGTACTAGTATAAGAAGAGTATTATGAGATGATGCAGGGATGGTGATTTGTTTATTCTCCAAAGCATTAGTAACAGAGAGTATTAACAAAGTGGAGTTGTTGGTGATCTTAAAGGCATTTATATTATAGGGTCAATGGTGAGATGTAGGTAATGGTCCTTTAGCCATTGAAAGTGTCTTAAGTATGATGATTAGTTGGATTAATACCAAGGGAGGAAGACCTTGGAATCTTACATTAGTGTTTAGAGATATTAAAGACAAAACCACATACCAAGTTTCCTTTGTCTTCTATCCAAGGGAATGTAACTTCTTTATGGATACAATAGTGAAGCAGGGATTACTCAAGAGTACTAACTTCATTGCATGGAAGTAAAAATTGATTCACCTATGGTCAATGGATTTACTTAGTATCATGCTCCTAAGTGTTAACTTAGAAATTTTTTTTGGTTTAGGTGTCATGAAGGGCTAGGGGTACCATTTTCTATCCTTGAATGCATGAGGCTATAATATCATTGTACCTCACTTTAAAAAAAAAAGGATGGACCAAAAATTGAAAATTGTCTATAGTTATTGGTAATTTCGTAACCTTTACATGAATTATGGGTAGATTGAATAACCATTAAATTGCATGGGATAATTATTGGTCTAGTATATTACTTGTTATCAAAAAATAAAATATACTATATTTGACATAAAGGTTATGGTAACTCAGATGACATTAATTGGTCCACTTGATTGTTCAATGACATGGTGATGTCAAATATTTGACCTTTTATGGTTAACAAATTGACCCTAATGACTCCATAACTCAATTTAACTTTGAATATGACACTTAAATATATGATAAATTTGAATTTGGATTCATTTTTTATTCTTAAACAATGCAATCATCTTTGGTTAAATGTATTAGACATTTAGAGTGACTCATCTAAATCATTGGAATAGTGTCTAATATGACCAAATGTTTTAAGTAAAATTAACCTCTAATGTATAATACCAAAAGGTTAAATAATGGTTATCTTTGTAGTAAGTTAAGCTAACAATTAATATGGATAAGGGACCCAAATTTGTTTATCAAACCATTCACCATTGAATAAATTACAAGTCCAAATGTTAATGTTGAATCTGTACTTAAATTATGAAATGAGTAATCCTCTTAACCAATATGTTAATGTTAAACATAATGGTTTAATGATTATTATTAAAGGTTAATATGTATAAACTATTCTTAATGGTCATTTTAATAGTTATCTAGCCAATAAGGTACTTGGAGGACAATCTGGGTAACATGCATTTCAATCTATTAGTCTAATTTGATTGCTAATCATTTTGGGAGTAATTGACCAAATTAAAATGACCTCAATAACATAAACACTCAATTTAGATTTTTATGATGATAACATTCCAATTGAGTAAAAGGAATCTAAACATTAGAGTACACTCCAAATGAATGGTTAATAACCTTATTAATGATTGTTAATGAATGAATCATGCTCTATTGAATCTACCTAATTTATTCAAAAGAGTATTATTGACATTTTGGTCATGATATGTGAAACTTGAATAATGGTTTAGGTCCCACATTCGAAAATATTTAGCATTAACTTTATACCATAATATGTTACAGGTTGATTTACCATAAGGGATTGAATAGTATAATCATTTTGTTCAACCATCAACATTAACCATATGGTAGTTAATCGAAGTTGTTTAACTAAGTACCCTCAATAGACTACCATATGTTAATAAAGACCAATTACTTAATCTCAGGGCCTACTTTTTATGTAATTTACACAAAGTACCTAGAGTAGATGAAATCAATAGGTTACAAAGACCTTGAATGTTTGGGTAAGGATATAAATGACCATATGGATAAAGTAAACAAATGGGGATACATTAGTTCAAGGGAAGAATGGAGTAAAACTTATTGATTTGAAGTCAACCTGAATAGGTAACCAATAGGTAAGGTTACTAATGCTCTTGGTTAGAGTATCATTAATATCAATCCATTAACCTAATGAAAACCCTTATTAAGTTTCAACCAAAATTGATTTTGATGATTATATACTATATAACCCAATGTATGGTTACTTTGAATAACTAATCACCAAATTATAAGTTAGATTGGGGCCAATAATTGATATAAGTAATTAACATGATGTGAGTGTCCACCCTTTCATGGTTGATCAATTCACCAAGTGATGATCAATGTTATTCATGAATGTTGACTAACCTACTTGGTTTATATTAGTGAGTTTACCAATGGCAATATAGATTAACCGTTCAAGGATCATTAACATAACACTCATGTTTAGTAACATTTGTCTATTGTATTGATTCATTGGTACCAATGAATATTGACTAGTTTGTTATTTCAATTGCATAAATAATATAAGCTAACTTACATTAGCTTGGTTACTTAACTCTAGATTAGGTCACCATTTGATCCTATCATTTTAACCGATTGACCCCTAAATGATTTAATCATCTTCTATTTTTCCATGGTTGGTCATGTTAAGGTTTACCTTGGTTACCTTTTACAATAATGGTTAATCTTGGGTCTATTTGGAATTGGTTTGGGTACTTGGTTCAAATTATTTGCCCTTCAAGCTAACCTAAGGTACTCTTTCTACAATCTTTAAACAAATTAAATAGTTTATACTCTATCATGACCAACATGGTTGTTATCCAACCCTCACAGTAAATGGTAAAGCATTACTTACAATGATTAAACATGTTAGCTCAGATGGATGATTCAAATGAAATTACAATAGTTGACCTAATTAATAAGTCTAGTTGATTATGGATCATCCATTGAACCCCAAAATGTTAACCATTCATTTAAGGTCAATTGAATAATTTGATACTCACATTTGATTACAAAACTCCAAATTAGTAGCTAAAAGGTTAAAGTAACCCTATTTGGAAATTAGTCTATTGTAACCATTGGTACTAGTTTGGACCAATACTAAATAGGGATTGGGTAACCCTTTTACTCTTATGACTCTAGACACTCTAAATTAATTGGTCTTTGTTGGGCAGCTTTGATTGGACCCTATTTGAATAGACCCTAATTACGCAAAAGGTTTTGGGCATAAACAATTAACCCACTTACACAATTGAATGCATTACTATGTCGCTTCAAAATTATCTCTGCAGTAACCCTTTTACTATTGGTGATTATTATATTACTATTTGTTATGAGAACCTAACAAATGGATTTACATTTTTCAATAACCAGATCATGCCTCATCAAAATTGGTTAACCATATTGGAAATCGTTAGAGTGGCCCTTGATACTGGTTTTTATCCCAGCGGTGTTTATAAACCATATGTACCCATATCAATCGCCCATCAAGTCCACATTGGGTTATTAAGATGGGTGATAACCTAAGGTAAACCAAATGCCCGTTATCATGTTGAGTAATATTAGTTAGTAATAGATAGGTTTGAATCTTGGATAAGTACAGATGCATACATTATCCATTGACAATCGTTAGTAGACAATATCTAACCATCTAATAGAATATGTATCAAATTTAGAATAGAAGGTGGTTAACTAACATTCAATTGAGTATTATGTAAGGTTGATTACTAAATGTCATTACCCAGTGATTTCATTCAATAGTAATGTATCAGGTAACCAAGATTACGCTTCTAACCATGTTAACACCATTTCATCATGTAAGACAAATTCCCATAGTTATCCATGTATCGAAGAATATTAACACCTTTAACTCAATGGGTATCAATGACCTTAATGTCTCCCATTCACGGTGACCCATGTTTGTGGTTAATATTATTAAACCTTTATAACCACCTAAATAAGATGGTCAAGAAACCCTTGGGTAACCGTTTACCTTAAATCCATTGCATTTGGTTGATATTGTTAGGTATTAATAAGTAATACTGACCAATGTTATACAATCATGCATATTACCAATTTGTTAGTCGTTTGGTATACAACCCATTTGGTAATTCGTTCATTTTAACTAATTAATTGTTACTCATTTAACAAGTTATTAAGATCATTGTACATTTTGTTAACCTATAATGTGGAAAATTGGGCTGTTTAAGTAATGGGTTAAATCAGTAATCAAATAGATTGGTTAACTGTCACCAACCGATGATAAAATGTTACCATTATTCTCCAGTTTAACCGTTATCAATTAACTTGGTTGTCATTCAATCATTGCAATCCCCACGGTGACCATGGATAACCTTCATTGGTTATTCTAACTTGGGTACAATATCTGATTCAATGTTCCTTGTACAAACTCAACCGATTGAATCGCAGTTAGTATATTGGTTAAACCATTCCTGGAGACCAAATGGAATGATTAGATAACATGTCTAATGTTTACTGGACCAATAAACTCTCCAACCATAATATCCATACCTATGCAGATGACCTCAGTCAAACCATTTCATATTTCCCTCATCTTGGTAGGGAAATTAAGAATTTCTATGATTATCAACCCAGTAACCAATATTGGGTACTCAATTAAGGATATCCACGATTGAAATTATTACATAGATTATCTGATTAATAGTCAATCTCACTAAAAAAAGATTTGTTAATAATCGTTAATATGGTGATCACCTCTTGTAAATGGAATAAGGTTACCAAAAATATTAACCATGGTGAGGTTACTCCTGAAATTTAGGTTACATATTTTGGTTAATGAAGGGCCAATACATATTAATTTACTAATACGTGTAATGACATGTGACCGTTACTAGAATGTTGAATACAATCCAATAAATGGTGAAAAACCATTTTAAATTCAGATGGTTACTTTTAGAGTAATTTGGATATTAAATTGAAATCTTCTGATTCCTTTAGATAATTGAATTACCACTATAGATTATATTTTGGATTACGGTCAGAATGTGATGAGGAATGATCTTTTAGGGTATGATTACCAAATAACTTAAAATCAACCTAAAGATGTTACTACAAATGTATAATGTAAATAATAACCCATGCATTGACTAAATAGGTTATTTGGTATCCATTACATTCCAAGGTCATTGTATCAAATTGAACTATTACTAATGGTTACTAATATCAATCTTAGTGAAGGTACTCATCTTACTCTTTGGTTACTCAATCCAAGATAATTACCATTTGGTTAGACTTTTAACCGTTAATAAAGTAATGATCTAGGGGTTAACCTTTAATCTAGTAATAGGTACTAGATAATCTAGTAATGAACCATATTAAATCGATTATTTGGAAGGTGATTCAATTTCAAGAGTCATAGTAATCAAGATCAATCTCATATTATGTTTGGTTACTAAACATTCAAACCAAATGATCTATTGGTCATAACCAATCCAAGAATCAATTTAATGGTTACCAATAATACATAATTTGTTATTGACATTGTCATTCATGGATAAAGTGAACTCAATCCATAATATTTGTGAATTTGGTGACCATTTGAATAACCTTTATGTTAATGTTAGTAACTATAAATATGACCGTCTAACATGGACGGTAACTTAAAAGTAACCCAACTGGACACATAATTTAAATTGCATTCACCAAATTAGTGATTCATTCACATTAAGTAGTTTATTACCAATATTTTAAAGGTTAACCAATTAATTGGTTACGTAAAGGTTATAAAATGATTCATAATTAACATGTATTGAAATCAATTAATCTACGGTTCATTATAAGTAACCTCGAGTAAATACATGAGTGGTATTAACAAATGGTAACTCATGTTTAATTCATATAGATTGCGAACCTCTGAAATGTACGGATCTGGTGATGTTACTATTAGATTGTAAAGGTTTAAACAAGCTAGTAACCATTTACCATGTATACCAATCTGTCAATTCACATTATTCAAATGGTTTAATTTGAATGGAATATGTTCTATTGGAACCATATTAAATCATTATGGGTGCAAACCATGAGCTACTAACTTTGTAAATGGGTTAAATTATTAAGAATGACCAATTTATACATTAATAGGCTAACCATAATCGGTTAGATTACCCAATAACATATAATGGGTAAGTATCTAATTGAGTACCCATTACCAAATATTTGCCTAGCTCATGGTGATATGGAACAATAATGAGTCTAATGAGTTGATAGTTACTAAGATTGATATGGTTTAGGATATTCATTGGTTTGGAATCCCTTAACAGAACATTACATTGCATAACTATATTAAACCATTGTTGAGTGAATTTAGAATAACTTTCTATTGAAATTATAAAAATTATAGTAATAAAATTTAAATTTGAGTAACATTTAGATTAAGTATATAAGGTCAAAAGATTAAAACCACCAATACATAAATAACCGTTTACCCACTCAAAATCATTGATTACTAATGTGTTACCATATGGATAGTTGACAATCTATTCAGTAATCTTTAATTAGATGTTATTTAACTTTATTAACCAGACGTTTGTTATTTTCAAATGAATTGAGTAACCTGTTTACCAAATACAAAATCCAATTTTACATTATTCTTCAACCAATTCAATCAATGGTTAAAAATATTTAATCTTGATATAACCAATTAGATTACTATATTGACCAATAATGTAATCTATTGGTAAATATTTGATTATATTGATCTATTCAAATTATCCTTAGTTACTCATTCAAAATAACATGATTTACAAAGGTTCAAATTATAATAACTGTTGGTAATCACAATGGAATTTAGACCATTTAATCATGTTATTAATGGGCAAGATATGTTATTCAAGATTACTCCAACTAATAAGTGCATTAGTTATCCTAATGTAGATGGGTCCATTGAACTATATACTTATCAATCATTTTATACAATAATCAAATTATATTGATCATTACTCAAAACATTCATGGTAAAATCTAACTAATATGGTTCTAATATTGGACAAATTACCCATGATACCAATAGGGGACTGGTACCATTAAAGGTTACTCAATTAGATAATATGAGTAACCATGGTTAAACCAAGGTAATCAAATATTAGTGGGGAAATGGTAATAACCAATGGGTAATCAAACCATACAAATGGTGGTAATTTGGATAATTATCTAGTAATTCATCACCAAAATAGTTATTCAAATTTGATGATGATCACTATCCACTTGGTAAATGGTCAGTCATTTCGAGTTATGGCATTGTTCCCATCATAAGTTATTCTAGTAACAATTGTTCATAACCATTACGGACCTTTTAACCAATGAATAGATGTTATGGTAAATACAAAGGTTATCATAAATTAGCCATTCACAATAGTCTTATTTACATAATCCATGAATTATAAAGTGTAGTCTTTTGAATGTTTTTATTCACTTATGTTATCTGATCGGGAATACTATCAAGAATTCAATTGTAATACCATATGAGATTATAACCAATACTTTAATGGTTAATATCCATAAACAAACCATTGAATATGGTCAGTTAATTTGAATAAGTCCATTGTATTCAAGAATTGGATACTCACTAGATTACTAACTATGGTAATCATGGTTATCTCTCTATGTAGTTATGATTTATTCTAAAACAACAAATGTAGTCAAGGGTTACTCATTAAAGGGTAATATCATAATCAATGTATCAGAATGGTTGGTTAATTTAACCTATCCTTATTGATGGCTGAATAATATTTGGCAAGTAATAATATCACCATCCTTAATAATTGCAAAATAGTAAACTAATTAACCAACCTATGTTGGTTACTTGATCACCTTGGGGAATAATGTGACCAAATTGGTAACCCCAATTGATACTCACCATTGATTACCATGTTCACCAAGGAACACAAGATTGATACTAACTATGTATAAATGACTTAGATATTACTCAATTGATGGTTTCACTACTAATTTCAATCTTATGGTAGGTTATTCATTTGTTTGATAACCCTAGTTTGTAACCATGGTTTGCTAGTAATTGGTATCCTTTATGATTAACCTTGGTAACATCTTGGGGTGAGATTACTATAACAATTTCTAATGTTATTAAAATACATGGCAATGGTGATATTTAAAATTTGGTGAATAATAACCATTAGTATCTAATTGATGTTTGTAAGAACAAAATGCAATCAAATGAACATTTTGAATACAATTTGAGAACCTTTTCATAGTATGGCTACTAATTAGTCAGTTGTTATTGACTAATGTTTTAAAGGTTACTGTTACTAAAGGTCACTCTAGTGGACAACCTCTCTTAGGTAATATTTTTCTTATATCTAATAGTACTTAGGTTAGTCCTATTTAAGTATTACCTAAGAAAAGTCAAATAGCAATAGTAATTGTTCATAACCATTTTACATTTGAGTAAAAGTATGTTGCAATAGTTTATTTGATTTGGTAACATCTAACATTCAACTTAAAGGAATATATGTTAATTGCAACTTAATGACATGGATAATAGGTTATCCATTGTTGGATAATTAGTGATAAAATTTTCAATAATTTTGTAATGAATTATTGGTTTAACTATGATCAATAATGGATTAAATGTATAGATAACATATATGGTCATTAATTGGTTACCTTACATCATTTATAGTATGGTTACAATACATTAGTAAACATATAAATGAATAGCATTGAATATTAGTTTGTGTGATCAAACTCATCTTGTGAAATACAATCAATAATTATTGTAAATAATAAGATAGGAGTAACAAAAGAAGATATGCTTTACATATCTCAATGTTGTAATTAAACCATTTGATATTGCTCATATTGGTTAAATGTGACATTGTTCAAGATTATTGAATAAAATTATCAATTTAATTTTATGTCATAAATTTAACTAGTTTAGTTAACAATTAACTAATTATACTATTATCATGCTCAATCAAATAAGGTTACTAGGTAATATTTTTGTTGGTTGGTTAATTGGTCACATTAGCCTAGATTGGGCCATGAATGGTTAATTTTAATTTGGCTACAATCTAATAGGTTACAATCATAATCCTACTTGAATTAGTGCACATTCACTATAATCACTTACCATATCATTAGCCCATGGTTAATCCAATCATTTGTTACATTACCAATGTAATTCTATTTCACATTTGATTTCAACATGTATGGTAACAATTTACAATTGTTTAAAATATTTTGACTAACTAATGTTATTCATTACAAAATGACTAGAAACAATTTACAATTTACAGTAATGCAAAATAATGAGATAATAGTTCAAGTTACTTCAATCAACAATACCAAACTTGATATTATAAGTATAATAACTCATAGTACATAAATAGGGATGATAACCAATTGTCATGGATTCAAGTGTATGACAATTGGAATTCAAAATACATTAATATCCTGGTAAACATAATGAAGTAACTTGAACCTAATGTTGGTATTATTCCATATACATTAGGTCATTTAGCTATCAAAATAATGGTAAATAGACTAACAATCATGCATGTAATACTATTATCCATATCATTAAATTGCAAATAACACATATTCCTCTAATTTGAATGTTAGATGTTAACAAATCAAATAAACTATTGCAACATACTATAACACATATGGTTAATGTTACTTAATGGTAATTAAGTAAGACACACCAAATTAATATTGGGCCATATGCATTTGCAATGTTACGCTTAAATTTCTCAATTTGAATTTGGTGACTCTCCTGGGGTTATCCTCAAATAGGCCCATCATAACTTGTCAATCATAAGGTATGCATATGTCTATTCTTAACCAATCTTAGTATACATAATTCAAATCCAAATTTGGCTAACCATGTAATCTCATTAGGTAACCAATAATTTGTTTAATAGGTACATCAATAATCTTAAGAAAGTAATTAAGTTATTCAATTCTAATTTAACCTAAGTTGAATTAACCAATCGTTTAACCAAGGTAAATCCTTAGTTATTTACAACCCCCTATTGGTTTAAACTAATCTTTCAAATTAATTATTGTTTACTCATTCAACCTTTGGTAACCTTTTTTGGTTATCCAATAATGTATTCTATTAACTCATAAAAAGAATACAATCTATCCATTATTGTCATTAACCTATAATGTTAATCAAAGCTTAAATGATAATAGATTAGTTTGTATTTTGCACTAACGTCTTTGTAATCAATAGCCATCTAGAATAGCAATTTGACATTTTTTAACTTGTTATTGCATAACATTGGACATTTTTTCATTTACTATGTTAATCGATACTAATTGGTAAATTACTTTTTATTTAAACCTTATAATAACCAAAAAGTACTAACCACAAATCCTTAGCAAAAGATTTTCAAATCAATCTTTAGACTAAAAATGTCAAAAGGGTAGTAGAGTTTATGTGGAAACTCATGATTTTAAAGGAGAAATTTGGATTTAATCCTATTAATAGTTTTTACATGAATAACCAATTAATCTTCTACAATGTGATAATGGTCTATATTTAAAAAGTTTCATTGGTCCTTCAATTTGATTCCATTTACCTTTTTTATAAAGTAAGATGTTACTTTAAGATGGTTTACTTAAAAGGAAGGATTTAACCAAGAAGATGTTATTTAAAATGAAAAAAATGTTACAATGTTAGGATATAAAAATTTATTATTAGCTATTTTGAGTAAGTACACAAATCAATTTAAGTGTTAAAATTGATTTACATTACGATTAGTCTATTTAAAGCAATCATTAACCAATTTACATGATGGTTACCAAACTATTTACAAATTAACCTTATTTATTCAAAAAACGAAATTACAACTATTAGAAAGGTATTAATCAACTAATAACCTAACTTGATTGGTCTAATAAAGGTACTCTATTACCAAAATTACGTAAGCATGTTGAACCTATATTGATTTAAATTTAGTTATTAAAATGCTGAATTTACACTTAAATTATGGAATGAGTATTAGTTAATATTGTATTTGTTATTTTACATTTCACCAACCCATGTTGAAGAAAAGTAAAATAAAATTACTACAACATGACTAGAAATAAATTTGTTCTTTTAAATAATGCAAAATAGTGCAATAATGATTCAGGTTACTCTAATTAACAATACCAAAACCTTTACTTAATCGAATGTATAACTACATAAAATATGTATTGGATACCAATAGAGCCAAATTATCCAAATACCAAACATGTTAGTACCATGGATAACAAAATAATTAATGTCTATCATTTGATATAATTAAGATAGATAATTTCAAGGTTACTCACACAATATTGAACAATAAGATTACATTAAAAATCACCAAATCATTACATTTAATTTCTATTTGACTCTGTAATAAGCATAGGGTTAAATGTTATCATCTTACCAATAGGCATTCAAAGCAATGTAATGAGGTAATGGATGGTGACCCATTTGGTGAATACCATGATTACCATTTAATATATTCAATGATGGCAATATCTATATAGTGTCTTTTGAATAGTCAATAATAAAAGGTTAGACCAATTTAAATATGATAACCATGGTTAATGATGGATTACAAATCTTGTAAAATTAATAAACATTCATGAATTCGTAACCAATCGTTATGATAGAATAGATTAAGTATTGCTAGTTTGACCATAATAATCTTTTACAATGATCTCATGGTTAATTTAACTAGCACCTATTGATTCATTGGTCATGATTATGCAATTGGTATTCCATGAATGGCCACATCTTCATTAGTTACCACCTTGCTTCATCTCAAATAATTTAGATTAATGGCAAGGGTGATGTCACCATTGAATCAATTATGGTCAAACTCAATGTTTATTCATAATCTTAGGATATTACATTTGGATAAAAACCATAATATTATGAATTCGTACAAATCATGTACTAACCAACCATTACTAAGATAACCAAATTCAAATACAAATGGTTATTGATTGGGTTAACCATTGGAACAAATGATTAATATTTACCAACTATCATCTGCATGCGCATTGGGTTACAATATAGGAGTGACATGGTTGGTTAATAGCCAATATTTGTTAATAGAATAGATATGGTTATAACCTAAAGATTGTAATTTACCCAATATTAACCTTAGGAAAAATTTAGGCAAATATGTTAATTAATATGTAATAAATGTTCGTTACCTAATGATGATCATGCATAAACAAGGGTTAAAATACCCATATCTAGATCATAAAATGCATTAATAGTTAGTATGGTTACCATTAATCTTGGTACTATTAATTGTATACTTTGCTAACCATTTATATTTAGGTTAACCATTATGTTAGAAGATCTAAATTAACTTACCATCTAAATTGAATTATTTGAAATACAAAACTTTGAACTAAATGCCATTTGGTAACATGGCATAAAAATCATTTGGTTACCCTCAAAGGTCAATCAATGGATATTAACCTTGGTTTGGAATAACCATAAACCCAAGGGACTATTTGAGTAAGATACTAACATGTAATACAAATGGTTAGTAAAGTGTATATTAGTTAAAAATAAATGAATTATAGGGTAAATCATCCTAACAATGATGGTTACCTAACCCAATAACATCTAATTGGTAAGTATCTAATTAAGTAACCATTACCAAATAAACTATGGTAACTGGGTAATTATTGGTTAATCAAACTTTGCACGTAATCTGATTTAAGTAATAGTTAGATGTTAGAGTGACTTAAATGAAGGATTGATGGTAATTGTCAATTTAAATTGATAGGATGGGTAACTCCTAAATTAGAGGAAGTCATTCCATAACTAATTTATACCTAATCAATTATGGAATATAAAATGAGTAGAGTATTGTTTCCACAAAAACTATTCTATTTTACCAAGAAAATTCTAATTTAACCTAAGTTAAATTATTGAGTGAAATTTTTTAATAACCCTAGGTTGACTATAATGTTAACCAAATTGAATACAAGGTTGGTCCCTAGATAACACAAGTTAATAATCAATTGACCTTTGAAGATTGTTAATAATATTGGTGATCATTTCTAGTAATTACTCAATAATCACCAAATTAGTAACCCAAAATGACTAAACATTCTTGGTTAATGGGGTATATGGTTATTGGTTAGTCTGAAAATGTACCATAATAACCTTATGGTAATACAAAGGAAGGTTCATTAACCAAATATGGGTATAGATTATGGGTATTCTAAGGTTACCTAGAGTTTAAATGGTTAGAGTAACCATTATAGTAATTTAAGTAAACGATTGCAAAGATGAATTATTGTTACATGTTGACTAGTTATTACTTAAATAAATTATCTTGAATCATTCAAGTAATATTCAACATAGAATAAGTAAAATATGTGATTGATAAGTGATTAATTCAATATGTAACCTCTTAGCTTACATTTGATTCAAATGCAATTTACTCATTTGATTAAATCTAGTATTATCTTTATTGGTTATCTTTGTAATCAATAACCATCTAGAGTAGCAAAATCTTTGATTGATACATCAATATTTGGTCACTACCATCTATGTTGACAATAGAATAATGGTTAGATTATAATTTCAATTTTTGGTTCAATAATGAGTGAGTTACTCTTTGAAGATTGGGTTACAAATGCATGAATTCGTTACCAAATGACCATTTGAATAAACATTTAAGTAACTAATTTATCACATTTAATTGGTACCCTTAATAACATTACTCAATGAGGGATTGAGTAACACTAAATTATTAATCAATATGGTTGGATAAGGTAATCCAATTTAGATGAATGTAAAGGTTCATCAACCTAACCAATGGCCATATTAACTATTTTATAAGGTAAGATTGATTGTTAATTACCATTATGGTAATCATAGATTGATCATGTACTCAAATTCTAACCATCTTCTTAACCATTTAGGCCTGTAATTAGTCTTGGTTATTTACCCTAATCAACTAATGTTAGAGTATGCTTATATTCATTTATAAACCATTGATTAATTTGACCTATCATTTGTAGACTCAATCTAATTTAAGGATATTCACCACTTACTCACCTAGTAATCAAAATTGTGAATACAATTAGATGACCCCATTTGATTACTAAGCATTGATGAGTACCTTATTATGAGTAAATATCCTTAATACAATCTGATTTAGAGTACTTGTATTAACCATAAAACTAAAAATGTTAACATGTGAGATATGGACCATTATGTAGATTCAATAGACATTTTTATTAAATTGCATTGCAAAAGCAAAACTTCTAGTCTTTTTATATAAAAAAAAAAAACTAACCAAATGTTATTGGTGAATCTAATGTGGTTAGTGCATTTTATTATTCATGAAATTTGGGGTCCATTGAGACTAGACTAGAAGTTCATCTTGGGGCCTGCCTTTTGAGTAACCAAAAGTACCCCTAGTAACAAATGTTAGATGATTACTAGTGCCATCTCAATTCCCAGGACGTTCACACTTGTTTACCCGGTTATTTTCAATTCATAATCTTTGTCCATCAAGGTTAATTACATGGTTAGTATGTCTTAAATTTACTGTATTGATTAATTGGACTATTCAAACTCAATTTGACTATCTCCATTCCATTAATGGTTACATTTTTTCCAACCAATTTGCATGTCCCCTACACACAATTGCAAATAATACCATCTATTTGTATCCTTTAACCCTTTGTGATATGTATGATTTAAAGGATTTTGGGTTCATTAACACTGTTATATCGACCTAGTATGGGTGAGAGTACACTATTTATGTTGATGACCACTGGTATGAAAAGTAACCTTGATTTGCCAATATGAAATTAATCAAAAGACATTTATGAGTAACATCTAATAAAGCAATTGTCTAATTAGTAGTTACAAAGAATTGTCTCTTTACCCAATGACATTTAGTAAATGTGGCTCACTAAAGGGTTATTTGAATTCAAACATTGTTAATATCAAATACATTAACATTTGAATAACATTCAATTTGATTATCATCTAATCTTTTATCCAATCATTAAATGATTTTTGGTCATTTGACATAACCATTACTAATCTTTTATTAGTTGACTATCAACTAGACCCTAAATGGTTAAATCGTTACCATGATTGAAGGCCCAGTTATCCATGTTCACTTCAATGTTAGCATGTCAGTGATTTACTCAATAATTTTTACCAATGATTTGTCGAAATATCTCCCATTAATGTTGTGTCAACCATGGATAATTGGGCCTTCAATTACTCTAATTTTGCCACCCATGATAATTGGTTAACTAATTGTCTTTCAACTCTTCCTATTAAGATGTTAATGTTATTCAAATAGTGTCTTTTGTACAAATGGAGTTAAACTTTTACTTAAGTCACATTTCTTTTATGTTAACATCTTTTGAATTCTTTCAAGAGATAACCATTTGTTCATTCTGAATTACCATGGTCACTAACCTCAACTTAAGGGTACCATTTGTAAACCAATCAATTCTACACATAAGCAACATTAGATTGAGTTTAATAACCAGTATTTAACATTCAAGCTAATGACTAACCCTCGTTAAATTATGGGAAATATTTTAGTGCAATAACCAAAATTCATTGAAATGACCATTTTATTCTACCAACATAAAGATAATACTATTCAATTTGAATTATTACATAACTAACTAGTATGAAACATTTTGAGTTTTGCATAGATTCAAATAACATTCACTAGTTAATTTGGTAACTATTGTAAGAAATGGAGTGATTCAAATGACCATTTTATTCTACCAACATAAAGATAATGCTATTTAATTTGAATTATTGAATAACTAACTAGTATGAACATTTTGAGTTTTGTATAGATTCAAATAACATTCACTAGTTAATTTGTTAACTATTTTAAAAAATGGTGACTTAAATTAACTGATAACCAAACTCAATCCAAATTCATTTTTCCAAATTAACCGTCTATGGTGACTCAAATAAAATGCAATTGGTACCTCCTTTTATTCTAATCATTGAGTTAGAATAATAATCAATTACTAATTTAGTTGAGACTATTCAAATCCATCATCAATTAAGTAATCGGTCATACTTTACAATCTCTGCAATTAATCACTTGTTAACATGTAATAATATGGTACATTTGGAATTGCAATTTGAGGTAGTTTAATTCATTATTACCATGCTGTAACCCCCTGTCTACATCTTGGTAATTCATTAACCTAGTCTATTCAAATAATCATGAATCATTGGATATGAAGGTCACAATAGATGTTTTTTAAATAGTATTACAATCTTTTTAGACCCATAACTATAGCTAGTAATTGTAATACCTCAATCAACAACACTTAATTTGGTTATTCTATGGGGTTTAACGGATCTGCAATTATTCAAGTCACCATGATTGCCTTAAATGACCGATTTACTCTACAAATTTAATGTCCTTTTTCCAAATATCGATTATTATTCTAGTCTGACTATTTATTCAAATAGTCTAAGAGACCAAATTTCAAATGAGACCAAATTTCAAATCTGACCATTCATTCAAAACTTCAATGTTATTAAGTAAATCTCCTATTTAAATAACCATTTGATAATCTAAGAGACCAAATTTATTGGTCCACATTACTGTAATTTGGATTAATAGTAACCCTGACCCCAATTACATATTTGGTTTGAATTTGGTAAAGTATAATCTTTAATAGATTGGTCCAATCGTCGACATTATTCAAATATATATAATAGTTGCATAACACTCTTCACAACATTATAGCTACTTTTTCATGATAAATGAAAGGTTACTAATCCAATTTAAGACTGTACGACATTTTGCTCCCTCGAACAAATTTACGTAAATCTTTGGAGCTTACTTTATGTAAACCAAATGTTATTAAAAAATGTCGATAATTGGACCAATATATTACTCCAATTTGAATTAAAGCGCCAATTTATTTACATTTAAATAAAATAACAAATCCATTTCATAATCATTTTCATAACCGTTTTACATTTGAGTGGAAGTATGTTGTAATAAACTAACCAAAGCCACATTTTGATTAGAATCAAATTACCTAAATGGTAATAATGGACCATTTCAGTACAGTATTTAGTCTTTTTCATTGAATTAAAAAAGTACTCTCAAAATGTGACATTGAGTTGAATTATCTAAATGAATAGTAAATTGATCATTACTCATCATGCACCAAATTCACCAATTTTATTTTTTGATTACTCCAATTGATTTAAATGTATTTCAGCCATTTTTATTCTAACCTTTATTGTCCTTGACCAATTTACTTTTTCATGGTTGATAACTTAATAGCAAGATTACTTAAGTCAAGTTTTATCTACTAAATTAGTAAAGAGATTTAGGTATGTTGTTTATTCTAAAATTTGTGGTTAGAAAATTTTACATTCTCTAAATTTAGAGTATCATTTTACTCAAAATGTAAATTGTATTTACTCAATAGTAATTGAATTTTATTTAAAAAGTGTAAAATGGAGTTTGGTAAATTTCAAACATGTTTTGGAGTAAAATGCATTTTTGGTTTGATAACAAGGTTATTTAGAATACAAAACCCGATTTTATATATCCATTTGGGATTATTCAAATGCAATTGGTTTGATTAAAGTAATTATAGTTTTTACTCTAAATTGCAATTGTTATGGTTGAATAAAATGTCATTTGAGCAACATAAATTTCTTGCCGAAATTACCCCATATTCATAATGTTATTTTATTCAATTAAGGTTACTTTAAATTTAAATGACCTTTAAATTTATCAAAAAATAAAATTAAATAAAAAATAATTGATTTAAGTAATTATATTTTTTATTTTAATTATTATTTTAATTTAATTTTTTTATATTATTTATACAATTTAAATAATAAGTTATTCAACATTCATGAAAGTTAAAAAAATAACACTTTTGAATACAAAACTCTAAATTTTAGTACCTATTTAAATTAAATCAAATGGTCTTTAAATTTATAATCTTTTATTACAATTTCTATAATTTTAATAAAAAGTCACTCTTAATTTACCAAAAAGTAAAATTGACTTTATTTGAATAGAAAATTATCGATTTAAATAATTACACTTTTTATTCTAATCCTTATTTAAATTTAAATTTTTTTATATTATTTACATAATTTAAATAACAAGTTAGTTAATATTCAAGAAAAGTAAAAAATGACATTTTTGAATACAAAATCTCATATTTTAATAAATAATTATATTAAATCAAATGTTATTCAAATTCACAATTTTTTATTATAAATTTTATGATTTCAATAAAAGATTACTCTAAATTCACAAAAAAAAAAAAGATAAACTATATTTAAATAAAAAGGGAGCTAATTTGAACAATTTATTTTGTAATCTAACCATTATTCAAATTTAATATCTTCTTATATAATTTATAAAATTTAAATATTAGGTTACTCAAAATTCATAAAAAAGTAAAAAATTAATATTTTTGAATTAAAATTCAAGATTTTAGTAACTATATAAATAAATTTAAATGTTATTCAAATTTAAAATATTTTATTTTAATTTTTGCAATTTTAGTAAATTGTTACTCTAAATTCACCAAAAAGTAGGATGAATTATATTTAAATAAAAAACAACTAATTTAAATAGTTGTGTTTTTTATTCTAACAATTATTTAAATTTTAATTTTTTTTAATGTTATTTATATAATTTATATAATAGGTTAGTTAACATTGATGAAAAGTAAAAAATAACATTTTTTTTGAATACATAACCCTAGATCTTTGTAGCTAGTTAAATAAAAATAAAGGTTATTCAAATTTACAATATTTACTATAATTTTTGTAATTTTAATAAAAAATTATTCTAAATTCACCATAAAATAAATAGACTCTATTTGAATAAAATGAAAACTTATTTAAGTAATTCTATTTTAATTCTAATAGTTATTCAGATTTAAATTTTTTTATATTATTTATGTAATTTAAATAATAAGTTAGTTAACGTACATAAAAAGTAAAATGCGACACTTTTAAATATAAGATTCTAAATTTTAGTAATTATTTCATGTAAATCAAATATTATTTAAATTTATAATTTTTTATCATAAGTTTTATAATTTTAGTAAAGGTTGTTTTAAATTCACCAAAATAGAAAATAGTACCTATTTGAATTAAAAAAAAATCCAATTTGAGTAATTCATTCTCAAATATAACCATTATTCAAATTTAATATCTTCTATATAATTTATGTAAATTTAATTATTAGATTACTTAACATTCATGAAAAATTAAGAAAATAACATTTTTAAATACAAAAATTAAGATTTTAGTAATTAAATAAATGAATCCAAATGTTATTGATAATTATTATTTAAATTTAAATTTATTTTATATTATTTATACAATTTAAGTAATAAATTAATCAATATTTATGAAAGGGGAAAAAAAGACATTTTTAAATACAAAAATTTTAAATTTTAGTAACTACTCAAATAAAATAAAATATTATTCAAATTTTTAATATTTTATTATAATTTCTATAATATCAGTAAATAGTTATTATAAATTTATTAAAAAATAAAATAAATCATATTTAAATAAAAAAATAAATAATTTATGTAATTAATTTACAACTATAATTGTTACTTCAATTTAACATCTTTTTACATAATTTACACAATTTAATTATTACGTCACTTAATATTTATAAAAAAAATAAAAAATGATATTTTTGAATAGAAAATCCTAAGTTTTACTAATTATATAAATTAATCTAAATAATATTTAAATTTAAAGTCTTTTACTTTAACTTTTATAATTTAAGTAAAAAGTTACTCAAAATTAATGAAAAAGTAAAATAAATTATATTTTAATAAAAAAAGATCAATTTAAGTAATTATATTTTTTATTCTAATTGTCATTAAAATCTAATTTTTTTAATGTTATTTATTTAGTTTAAATAATAGATTTCTTAACATTCATGAAAAAGTTAAAAATAAAATTTTTGAATTAAAACCCCCAATTTTCGTAGCTACTTAAATCAAATTAAGTGTTATTCAAATTTACAATATTTTATTGTTAATTTTGCAATTTTAATAAACTATTATTCAAAATTCACCAAAATATAAAATATATCCTATTTGAATAAAAATAATTAATTTAAATAATTATATTTTCTAATCTAACCATTATTCAAATTTAATATTTATTTATATAATTTATAAAATTTAAGTGTTAGATAACTTAACATTCATAAAAAAAAAAAAAGGTAAAAAAATGATGGTTTTTAATACAAAACTCCATATTTTAGTAGTCACATAAATTGATTTAGATATTATTAAAATTTAAAAACTTCTATAATCTCATTTAAAGATTACTTTAAATTCATTAAAAAGTAAAATTAATCTTATGTAAAAAAAAAATTGATTTAAATAATTACATTTTTTATCTAACTATTTTTCAAATTTAAGTTTTTCTTTTTAATATTATTTGCACAATTTAAGTAACAAATTAGTCAACATTCATAAAAGTAAAAAATGACAATTTTTAATACAAAATCACAAATTTTAGTAGTTAGTTAAATCAAATCAAATTTTATTTAAATTTATAATTTTTTATTGTAATTTCTACAATTTTATTAAAAGGTTACTTTAAATTCACCGAAAAGTAAAATAAACTCTATTCAAATAAAAAAATGACCAATTTAAGTAATTTTGTTTTTCAATCTAACTATTCTTTAGGTTTAAATTCCTTTTATATTATTTATATAATTTAAATAATAAATCATATATAATCTGTTAGTAGTTAGTAGTTATTAAAATCAAATCATATATTATTCAAATTTATAATCTGTTATTGTAATTTCTAAAATTTTAATAAAATATTACTCTAAATTTAATAAAAAGTAAAATAGACCATATTTGAATAAATAATGACCAATTTGAGCAATTTCTTTTCTAATCTAGCCATTATTCAAATTTAACATTGTTTTATATAATTTATACAATTTAAGTATTAGGTTACTCAACATTCATAAAAAAGTAACAAATGATAATGTTGAATACAAAATTCAAGATTTTGATAATTATATAAATCAATTCAAATATTATTCAAATTTAAAATTTTTTACTATAATTTCTACAATTTTAAAAAAAAGTTACTCCAAATTTACCAAAAATTAAAATAGATCATATTTGAATAAAAAACAACCGATGTAAGTAGTTGTATTTTTTATTCTAATCATTATTCAAATTTAAATTCATTTTATTTTATTGACATAATTTAAGTAACAGGTTAGTCAATATTCATAAAGAGCAAAAAAAGGCATTTATGTATACAAAACCCTAAATTTTAATAATTACTTAAATCATATAAAATGTTATTCAAATCTATAATCTTTTATTATAATTACTCTAATTTTAGTTAAAATGCTATTCTAAATTTGCCAAAAAATGAAATAAATTTTATTTGAAAAAAAAAAAAAAACTACCAATTTGAGTGATTAATTGTTAATTCTAATCATTATTCAACTTCAATGTCATTTTACATAATTTACTAAATTTAACTATTAGGTTACTCAACATTCATCAAAAAGTAAAAAAATAATATTCTTAAATACAAAACCATAGATTTTAGTACCTATGTAAAGTCATTCAAATGTTATTTAAATTTAAAGTTTTTCACTATAATTTTTATAATTTTTGTAAAACATTACTTCAAATTCACCAAAAAGTAAAATAAATTATATTTAAATAAAAATTAGTTGATTTAGGTAATTGTATTTTTATTCTAATTATTATTCAAATCTAATTTTTTTGTTATTCATATAATTTAAGTAACAAGTCATTCAATATTAATGAAAAGTAAAAAACAACATTTTTGAATATAAAATTCTAGATTTTAGTAGTCACTTAAATCTAATCAAATATTATTTAAATTTATAATGTTTTATTATAATTTATATAATTTTGATAAAAAGTTACTTAAAGTTCACCAAATGGTAAAATATATGCTATTTAAGTAAAAAATAATCAATTTGAATAATTTATTTTTTAATATAACTTTTATTTAAATTTAATAACTTTTTACATAATTTATACAATTTAAACATTATGTTACTCAATATTCATGAAAAGGTAAACAACAATATATTTTTAATATAAAACTGAAAATTTTAGTAATTATATAAATCAATTCAAATGTTATTCAAATTTAAAATCTTTTATTGTAATATTTGTAATTTCAATAAAAGGTTACTTCAAGTTCATCAAAAAATAAAATATATTATATTTGAATAAAAAATCAATTTAAATAATTATATTTTTTATTCTAATTATTATTCAAATTTAAATATATTTTATATTATTTATATACTTTTAGTAACAAATTAGTCAACTTTCGTGAAAAGTAAAAAAGGACAGTTTTATTACAAAATCACATATTTTAGTTGTTAAATTAAATAAATTGTTATAAAAATTTATAATTTTTTATTGTAATTTTCATAATTTTAATAAAAAATTATTTTAAATTCATTAAAAAGTAAATTAAATCCTATTTGAATAATAAAAACTACAAATTTGAGTAATTAAATTTCAATTATAATTGCTATCCAAATTTAACATTTTTACGTAATTGACATAATTTAACAATTAAGTTACTCAATATTTATGAAATGTAAAAAATGATATTTTTGAATACAAAATTATAGATTTTAGTAATTATATTAATTAATTCAAATGTTATTCAAATTTACAATTTGCTATCATAATTTTTACAATTTTGTAAAAGGTTACTCCAAATTTAACAAAATATAAAATAGATCATATTTGGATAAAAAATGGCTAATTTAAGTAATTACATTTTTAATTCTAACTATTATTCAAATATAATTTTTTTTAATATTATTTACACAATTTAAATAATAGTTTAGTTAAAATTCATAAAAAGTAAAAATACAACATTTTTTTAATATAAAACCCCAAATTTTAGTAGTAATTTAAATCAAATCAAATATTATTCAAATTTGTAATTTTTTATTATAATTTTTAAAATTTTAGTAAAAAGTTATTCTAAATTTAGCAAAAAATAAAATAGACTCTATTGGAAAAAAAGAAAAGACCAATTTGAGTAATTCATTTTCTAATCTAACTATTATTCAAATTTAATGTTATTTTATATCATTTACATAATTTAAATACTTAGTTACTTAACATTTATAAAAATAGGAAGAAAACGACATTTTTTTAAAACAAAATTTAAAATTTAGTAATTACATAAATTAATTTAATTATTATTCAAATTCAAAATCTTTTACTATAATTTCTACAAATTCACCAAAAAGTAAAATCATTCATATTTGAATAAAAAAATTATTGATTTAAGTAATTGTATTTTGTTTTCTACTTGTTATTCAATATTTATACAATTGAAGTAACAAGTTAGTTAATATTCATGAAAAATAAAAATGAATATTTTTAATACAAAAATCCAAATTTTACTAGCTACTTAAATTAAATAAAATGTTATTGAAATTTATAATATTTTATTATAATTACTACAATTTTAGAAAAATATTACTCTATATTCACTACAAAGTAAAATTTACCCTATAAGAATAAAATATGACCAATTTGAGTAATTAATTTTCAATTCTAACAACTATTCAATTGCAACGTCTTTTTACATAATTTACACAATTTAATTTTTAAATTACTCAACATTTATAAAAATTAAAAAATGACATTTTTGATACAAAATCTTAGATTTTAGTATCTACTTAAATCAAATTAAATGTTATTCAAATTTACAATTTTTATTGTAATTTCTACAATTTCAATAAAAGTCACTTTAAATTCACAAAAAAAGTAAAATTAACCTTATTTGAATAAAAAATGATTTATTTAAGTAATTACATTTTTTATTCTAATTGTTATTTAAATTTAAATTCTTTTTTATATTATTTACACAATTTAAGTAATAAGTTAGTCAACATTTATAAAAATTAAAAAATGTCATTTTGGATACAAAACCCTATATTTTATTAACTACTTAAATTAAACTAAATGTTATTTAACTTTAGAATTTTTTTATTGTAATTTATATAATTTCATTAAAAGGTTATTTTAAATTAAAAAAAAAAGTAAAAATGAGTGAAAAACAACTTATTTGACTAATTGCCTTTTTTTATTCTAAGTATTATTCAAATTTAAATTCTTTTTATATTATTTACACAATTTAAATAATAGACTAGCCAACATTCAAAAAAAAATTAAAAAAATGATATTTTTAAATACAAAAGCCTAAAATTCTGTAGTTATATAAAGTAAATCAAATATTATTTAAATTTACAATCTTTTACAGCAATATTTACAATTGTAAATTACTAAAGCCTACAATTCATGATCATAATACAATTTACACAAATTTGAATAACATTTGAATTAATAAATATAAATTTCTTGGTGACTGATTTGAATTGGTTGTTTTTGAGTAACATAAATAACACAATTTGTATAACAAATAGATTGATTTATGGACTTTGCTTAAAATCAGTAATTGTTTATTCAAAACAACATTTACTTATATTAGTCAATTTAGAGTAAATAATTATGGATTACATTTAAGTCCAAATTCTCCAATTTTATATATTTTAAGGTTATGAACTTCATCCAATTTAAATTGGTCACCATATAACTTCATCCAAATGAATAGGTTACTTAAAGAAAATTTGGTCAATTACTTAAAAATGTTACTTAATCATTTTAAATTGTAATATTGTCTAATAATTGATTGAAATTGACTCAATCATGATTTAATGATATTTTGGTACCTATCAATTTAAGAACAATTTTTTTGAAATTTTTGTAATTTCAGTAAAAGGTTATTCCGAAAAGATTGAAAATGTAGACCACTTAAAAATTTCACATTCAATTAAAACATTTACAATAATGATTATTTACAAATTTTAAATATAAAAATGGTAATACACATTTAGAGTAATTAATACATAAATTAATAAAAAACCTTAAACTCAAAATGAAATTACTCTATTTGAATACAAATCTATTTGATCAAATATGTTATTCCATTTTTTGAGGAATTTATATTCCATGTTTATTGCCTATTTAAGACTATTACTGTAACTATTAGTCAATTTATTGTAAGGAAATGACGTTAATTTGACTAACTTGTATTTATTCAATAGCATAATAGAAAAACATAACCCCTAACATTTTTGTAATAGGGTTATTACTCTAAAATGTATAAAATTGGTGAATATTTGAACAAATTGGAAAACAACTGATTTAAATAATTTAATTTTATTTGATATAAGTAGTTATCAAAATCAAGGGTTTTGTATTCAAAAATATTATTTTTTTATACTTTTTATTAATATTGATTAACTTGTTAGTTAAATTATGTTAATAATATAAGAATTTAAATTTGAATAATAACTAAAATAAAAAATATATTTACTTAAATCAGTTATTTTTTATTTAAATATGATATATTTTGCTTTTTGGTGAATTTAAAATAACTTTTTTATTGAATTGCAAAAATTACAATAAAATATTTTAAATTTGAATAACATTTAGATTGATTTATTTACTTATTAAAATTTGGAATTTTATATTAAAAAATATCATTTTTTTTCCTTTTCATAAATATTGAGTAATTTAATACTCAAATTGCATAAATTATATAAAAAAATATTAATTTTGAATAATGGTTTGAATA
Organism: Rhizophora apiculata; assembly: GCA_037832385.1. Lineage (NCBI taxonomy): Eukaryota > Viridiplantae > Streptophyta > Magnoliopsida > Malpighiales > Rhizophoraceae > Rhizophora > Rhizophora apiculata. Next base: position 8,143,770 of record CM075439.1, on the reverse strand, counting down.
GAAAATAAATTACTTAAATCAATATTTTTTATTTAAATAACATTTATTTTATATTTTAGTGAATTTAAAATAATATTTTATTAAAATTGAAAAAATTATAATAAAAATTGTAAATTTGAATAATATTTGATTTGATTTAATGAATGTTAGTAAATTAGATTGGTAAATATAGCATAGACAATATTTAAATTAGTAACCCATTTTAGGTTATTGTGAGTAATAAAGAATCTACAAAACTGTTATTCAAATTGACCTTTAAAATGACAATCAAGAGTTACTCCATTTGGTTAGTGACTTAAATTAGTTACATCTATGTCTAATGGTTCAAGTGATTTAAGTATCTACATTTTGGTCAATTTAAATAGACCAATTCCATGGTTATTCTTGGACCTTAGAATATAGCATGTTAGTAATTCAAATAAGGGTCAATATTCCACTTTATTCTCCATTTTAAATAGTCATTGGATTTTTCTATTATTTAATCAAACCTTTGACCAACTAACATAAATTTGTGTAATTTTTTTTTAAAATTTTTTACTAAGACCAATTTAAGTAAATCTCTTGAACCAAATCAATCATTTAGAATGTTATCCATTTTTTTAAATAATATAACTATTATCCAACTAAAGTATTATGTTGGGTAAATTTAGAATTGATTTAAGTAAACCTTAGAGTAACCCTTGGTTACTCTAAATTTACAAAAAAAATAAAATAAATTGGCCTTTAATCAATTTTAATTAATCTAATCTATTATCCATAACCATGGGTGTAATTTACTTAAATAAAGGTTATTCAAGTTTAATTTAACTAGTAATGTAAAAGACCAAATTTGAATAAATAAAACAATTTGATAGGGAATGTCACCCCGTTTTTTATATTTAAATTCAAAATGACATTTGGATTTTAATTTATGTTGAACATTTAAGTAAAATTTGGTGAATGCAAATTAAAAATTTTGAATGTTGAGTAATGGTTAATTTATAAGTGAGATTTAAATTGGTCATTCATGGCTAACCATTATCACTCATATGAATTTTATGTTAATATGAATAACCTCTTAAGTTAATGTGAGAGGTTTACTCTACTAGAAACTTTGAGTACTTTTAAGAAATTTGGATAATTGAATAAAATGTTTACTAATTCAATCTAATTGGTTACATTACCAATTTATCAAATGTTTTAGTAACATCTTCTTGTGTGTTTAGGGTCCCGAAGACATCAAACCATCATTTATTCTAGGTAAAATAGATCATATTTGAATAAAAAAAATGATTGATTTAAGTCATTTCATTTGATTGTAATTCTTTTAAATTACTTAATTCAAATATTAGTTAAATGTTCATTCTAATGTAAAATAATCAAATATGGTAACTTAATTTGATCTTTGTCATGTATTTGGGTTAGATAATTTGGTTAGTGTGATATACATTAGCACTAATTCAATTTGTATTCCAATTTGATTGAATTAGTAAACATTTTATTCAATTACAAAGAATGGAACAAATGTTTGTAACCACTATCCTAATGAATTGGTCCTAACGTATGACATAATCACTAGTTTGTAAAGTAACATCTATTTTCTAACATTAGTTTAAGTTAAGTAATTTCATACCATAACTAATGATCTCTAATAATTTAATGAAAGGTTCTCAATCAAATTACATGAAGAAAGGTTATTATGCAAATAATAGGGCCAATGATGATTTGAGTGATAATTGTACTCTATCAACAAGTTAGAGATTATTGTTATTAAGTAATAAAATTGTTTGGTTATATGATTACCATATTTCTTACATTTGATTATGATAAAATTTCATAAATTTTAAATTCAAACATGAGGTTAGTCATTGTAAAAGGTAAATTGACACCAAAGATTGGGTTAATAAGATTAGACTAATCATGACATATAAATGGTTAATCAATTCATGTCATTAACATTTAGAATTCAATCATAATTTAGATCCTATAAATAGGTCATTTACAATAAATTTCAATTGTTACACCAAAGGTTTGTGACTTTTCTCTTTAGTTTGGAGTACTCCAATAATTTAATACAATTAAACATTTTCATGTATTGATATTAGTCAAACCTATTGATTTAAAGTCTATCCTAAAATATCTAAGTTACATTACCAATCGTTACCATATAACATTCCTCATATTGCAAATGTGACATACTTGAGTAATTAATTGGTTATATTTTCATTTGAATTGTCAAATAATTGAATAACATAAGTGAATAAAACCATTCAAAAGAGTACTCTTTGTAATTCATGGATTATGTCATATTATTTACCAAAATGGTTATGTAGGAGTCTTTTAACCATTACTATGTCATATTCATACATTGACTGATTTACAATTTGTGAATTTAGTAAAGATAGGTACTAAAATTTGAGATTTTGTATTCCAAAATGTCATAGACATCACCTATAGTAATCATCTAGGTCATAGTACCATTTTCTCATAAATTACCTACTTGAAAAAGTGACAAATTTAATAAGAATAATTAAGGGGAATAATGATATTTTTGGACAATATAAGTGAACCTATAGAACATTTGGAGTGACCTATCCATCTATTCCAAATAACATTGTACTCAATTATTATAACTAATTAATGGTCTAATACCAAACATTACTTAATGATGAACATTAAAATTAATGACCAATGCATAATTTGTAGTAGCTAACCATTTGGTCTAACTAATCATTTACTAACATTAATGGTTCTAATAACCTAATATAGGTAACTCATATAAATAAGGTTATAGTATTGCTTAATGATTATTCACCAAAGTCAAAAGTAAAAGGGACTTTAAGATAGTTTGAAATGAATAAAAACTCAATTGATGGTTTAGATTACAATCTATTGACCATTTGATGACTAGGTTGAATAAGTATTCTCCATCATAAAGACAATACCCTAGATAGACCATTTAATAAGATTGGTTAACTAATCTTATATGGTAATATTGAGTTACCTAAAATAGTAGGAGGAGTTAATAGGAATAAACATTTAAATAATTGGAATAAGGTGAATAACCATAGATAACCATATTAATAGTAATCAGTTAGTACATATAGTTATACTTAAATCTAATGGTTAATCCAAACTCATTTGGCTATGATATCAAATGATAGACATTAACATTAAAAAGTAAGGGTGATCCATTGTTCCTTGGTATCCATATTATCAGTTGACAATAATGCCTATTATTAATTGCATTTTTATTTGTTTTATTAGTTATTTACACTAATAAACCTAAACAATTATGATGGTTACCAATAACCATGTTTATTATATTAGGGTACTTAGACAATCTTAAGATTAAACCATTACCCTTCTACCTCCATTTAATTTGTAATCTAATGAACAAATGGTCGAATAATAAATATAAAGGTTTGGCATTGTTGATTGGATACTCTAAATGGTGATCAGTGAATTAACTATTCTAATGGTTATTATGACTAGTAATGGTTTTACCTTTGATCATTTTTACCATTAGGACAAGTTTACCATCATCCCCATTACCAAGATGTAATGATCAACCTAGGTCATACCATTTGCTTCTTAACCTGATTGGGTGTAATGGGTTACTATGATTGTAACCAAATTCATGTTCAAATTGGTAATGCTTAAATGAGTCTAGACCTAACATATAGTTTAATGAAGGTAACCAATTTGATCTTAGTAATACTAGATGTTGATTTATTACAAATAAGTTATTTTATCCAAAAAATGCAATGAGATAATTACCTAAATTACCACCATTTATATAGTTATTCATTTAATTTACATGTAATTATGTTCAACATTCATGGTAAAAATTAACTAAATAGATTATGATTGATTGGGTTGACCATTTATCAAAGGAACAACAAATGAGATTGGTTAGAGTAACCATTAGAGGTTAGCCATACATAATATTGACATTGGATATTACTCCAAATAAAATATAGACCATTTTGATGAATAAAGGTAAAAGGGTCCCAATTTGAATGCCATACACTATTTAGACAATCTACCAATGGGAATAAATTGCATTTTAATAAATTTGAATATTAGTCACCAGATGCATAATAAGAGTGTAATATTACATAACCTTTGAAAATGGACTAAACCTTTAATTTTGAGGGATTATTGTTGTAACTATTATAACATTGCTGGTTTCATATGGTGATCGATTACAAAAAAATGTCATTTGTTACCTATAATTGGTGTTAATTGCATCATTAATTTGTAGGAATAATTCCTTGAAAATGAAAGAAAAACCTTATTAAGTTTCAAGCAAAATTGATTTTGATGGGTATATGTTATTCAGGAATTAACCTTAGAGCAATATAATATTTAATAATGAATCAATCACAGTTGGTCACATTAATATTATATATACTAAGGTTCAGTGTCAATGAAAGCATCAACCTTAACCTCAAGAGTAAGTCTTCTTACTCTTAAGTATTCAAGCATCGAGCACTCAAGCTTTTGTAAAATATTTATGTAAGTTTGCTTTAAGTTTTCAATAAAATTTTTTGTTCCTATTATTAATCCTACACTTAATCTTTCCATTTGTGTGTAGGGGGGATAGTATAATATCAAGTGTGGGATCAATAATAGTAATAGAAATTTTATTGAAAACTAAAGCAAATTAACATAAATATCTTACAAAAGCTTGAATGCTTGATGCTTGATGCTTGAATACTTAAAAGTAAAAAGATTTACTCTTAAGTAAGAATCCTTTTATAATTCTTTATGCACTCATCATCTATTATACTGAAAATAATAGTATCATTTGCAAACTGCAAATGTGTCAATTGGATGTCATCCCTAATAGGGATACCTTTTCTATGACCATTGCTGACCCTTATCTAAATAAGGAGTTTAGGTCTTTAATAGTAAGAAGAAACAAAAAGGGAGAGAGTGGATCGCACTCCTATAAAACCTATTACCATTTTGAATTGTTGTATAGAATGACCATCAACTAGGATGGAAAGGTACAATATTGATATACACTCTTATATCCACTGTCTCCACTTTACATAAAAAACCCATATGTTTTAAATTGTCTATCAAGTATTCCCATTCCACTGAGTCAAAGAAATCAATCTTTATCATATCCCTCTTTCCCTTCCTCTCTTCATCTCACCTATCATCTCATTAGCAATTAATATGTTATCTAGAATATTGCACCCCTTAAAAACACAAATTGCGATTTCCCCACCAACCTCCCAATCACTAACTTGAATCTTTTTGAAAGTACTTTAACTAGTATCTTATAAATGGATCCAACCAAAGAGATTGAGCATAACTGACTATATGTCACTACACCTACCACCTTTGGAATAAGGACCAAGAAGGTAAAGGTAAGAGACTAGCACAATCAACCATTCATATAAAAATCCTACATGAAAGCCATCACCAATTATTCCACTATCTTCCAATGTTGCTTAATGAAATTAAGATTGAATCCATCCAAACTTAGTGCCTTGTTGTTGTCATAATCCTTGATTGCCTCCCAAATTTCCCCCATCATGAATAGGCCTTCTAAGAACACATTATTAGCACCTTTCAAATTTGGAAAAAAGCTTCCACCCAATTTTAAGCATGGCAGCATTGACGTGCCCAATTGCTTCTTGAAATGAGCATTGTAGCTTGTTAGATCTCGATAGGATTAGTATAATTTTGCAACTTACTCAATCTAGTCAATCATGTCCTTCTTAGCATCTATTAGAGGCTATGATACAGAAAATTGCCAAATTCTTGTTGCCTTCCACTAGCCACTTCAGTTACAATTTCTACATCTATTCTTTCTCATTTTTCTTGAGGCATATCCAACACTCAGCCCTTGCCCACATCAGCTCCTCTCTTTCCATGTTAGATAGCTCCTTTATTTCCTACTTCAAGGATAAGTAGCCCACTTTTAACTCTGCTTCCTTTATAACTCTTTGTCTTTGCTCTTTTTCCTTTAGGCACCAAGCCTTTAGAAAAGTTTTAACCAATCTCATTCTATCATACAACACATATCCCAGCTGGTCTTTGCCTCATCATTGCCTCATAAATTTCTTGACCTAACTCATGATTATCTCCTTAATGATAGAAATACCTAAAAGGTTTATGACCCCATTATCTATCATCATTCCTAATGCAAACCCCAAAATGATCACTAAAACAATTAGGAACTCCCCATTACTTTTTAAGTTTGGTATCACCATTAACCAATCAACCTTGATAAAAAATCTATCAACCTGACTTGTAGAGCGATTCTCACGAAAGTTACACTAAGTGAATCACCTTCCTTATATAGATAAATCAACAAGCCCCATATCATATGTAAAATCATTAAACTATTGAATAGCTTGACTATTGTCTGTAACCTATATCCATTAGTCCTTCACCATTACCATATTAAATTCACCCCTTACATATGATCCACCTTCAACCTTGTTCCTTAAGCCTCTTAATTCCCCCTATAATTCCTTTTGGTTTGAGTGATTATTTAGAGCATTAACATTAACCAACATAATTGTTTTTCCTAAAGGCACTATCACCCCCACCAATACCATACACTTAATTACCAAAAATTCATATTGAAACCTAAACACAAATTCACTCCAAAATACTACCAATCTCTTATTGCCCCCTCAAAGGCAGTGGCCATAACTTGAATATCCTAGCCACTCCAAACCTGTCTCAAAATTGGCTTTAACACCATGCTCAATTTAGTTTCTTATACACTCAAAATATCAAGATTTACCTAATGCACCCATCATTGGACTACTTTACATTTTGTGGACCTCCCTAAACCTCTAACATTTTTTGAACAAATAATCATGATGAAATTTGAAAACCTAACCTACCCGCAATAAGCTTATAGGATTATCATGTCTCCTCCTCACCTTCTAGCAAAGAGAGCTTATGGATAATCATTTATTCATCTATGGATGTTGTTAGACCCATCATCTTTCCCAACTCAAACAACTTATGTGGCTTCCACCTAATAACCCAAATAATTATAAATTTAATCAATGTTGATTACTAAAATTTATCATAGTCACATTCACAAGTGTACTAAAGTGAACTATTATGCAAATAATGGTTACCAATGATACGATAACCATTCAAAGATGGTCACTTATTAACCTTGAGTAATGGTTTGAGTCTTTTGCCATTACTTTACAATCAACCATGTACCAATCATTAGGTACCATAGATAGAGTGACATTGGGTCATAATTCAAAAGATGACCTAGAATTACTTGTCAACCAATAGATGATTGAATTAACTTATGAGTACCCTTTGGACATTTGGTCTAAATGTTTAAATTTGGTTAAATTTACTCATGGCTAATGTGATAACATAATTCATTTTCTTAGGTAACATTACCAAAAATGTTTACATTGAAATTCTTAATAGAATTTAATTTTTGTTTTATTTAATCATTTGTTGCCTATTATCCCTATTTTGTATAACCAATCCCCTTAAACAATAGTCAAAGGATGGCAATAAGGTTGATAAAAAGTAACCTTTCATTAATACAATTGAATTGGTTATATTAATTGGACAAATTGAACATCACCATGTCCGTAACATTGAATTACTGAATGGTCTATTAATTCACTACCAATATTAAATAACCTTAAAAGATGACTGGGTAATGATGTTACCATAATGGTTACTCATTTGATGTACAAGTGAATCATGTATACGATCTTAAAGTTTATAGTCTTATCTAAACATGATTGTATCAATGGTAGATTGGTTACTTAGATGGGTTACGAGTAACCATTAGTTAATGAATGGACACTATTATGCATTAAATTATGTAAATAGATGGTCATCAATCATAACTTATCTTGAATTGGTTAATCACCATTTATGTGAGGACCCATTCCTATATCATTAAAATGAATCAATTATGTAACCAAAGTTTGACCCATGGTGACAACTCGTAACAAATTGCACTCATTTTGATTGATCCATATGTTACTATTGGGTTTCTATAGTAAACTTAACCCAATTACTCAATGTTTATTCCAACAATTATATTGAGTAGAAAATCTTTTAAGTGATTACTCTTTGGTAGGTTACATAAACATTGATCATTTGAATTCATAGCCTTTTGAAATTAACCTTGGTAATAAATGTTAGCTTGAATGTAAGTAACCAATAAATATCTCCAAACTCCAAACATTTCTTGACGAGATAATACTCAAATAGGGTACTTTAAGTTATGTGATATTTTACTCTAAGTTATATGATTGAATCCTAAGGTTAATAGTTTAGTCAATTACTCTTAATTTTAAATTTGTTATTCAACTAAGTAACGGAATTTGTTTATTAATTGGTGATGCCATTTAGATAATGGAGGTTAGATTATAAGTACCCAATTCATCAAATTCTTATGTGATCATTCACTTACAGTCAATGGTATTGCATTTCCAATGGATAATCTCGTAAATTGAGTTAACATACAAAGAGTCTTGGTTAACATATTGGTAATCTAATCTAAGTTTGGAGTCTTGAATGTTTGGGGTTAGTCCCGATTCACTCATTATATTGAATGTAACCAATATACGTGAGGTAATAATGTATTGATCTAAGTTTAATATAAATTTACAGACATTGAGTAAACGATTACGTGATAAAATCATATTCGTCGATGGTTATCATTAGTGAGTGAACTGAAATTACATATATACAATTGAGTATGTTAATAATTGATCACCATGTAAAAGATTGCATGGTAAAACCCATGGATTAGCCCTTAACCTTGGTGACTCCAACGGTGAATATGGGAACCAATCTAGGGTTCAGAAATTCATAATAGTTGTTCCCAAATTTAACCATAACACTTATTAGTCTTTATTGTTCCATCATATGAGTTGCCTTACCATCTATATCCAAATTCAGATGTAACCAACAATTACTAACCTGTATTTATAACCGCCCATTATTCTTAGCTACTTAGATTTACACATTATGGGTGGAGATTACCATGGTAACATTCGATAACCCATTGTTGAAATAAGGTTTACTATAACTGTAATGAATAATTTGGTAACAAAATGGTTAGATCATATCACTCATTGATAACATTAATACATAGAGGTTAGTAGTTCCTGTCAAATAGGTTACCCTAATTTGGTAAACCATTGGTGGACATTAAATTGGATAATGTCACCAATGGTCACATGGTATAATGGTCACGAATGATTGATTAGTAATCCCGTTTCTGTTATACGTAAATTATTGAGCAGCATGCAGGACACCCATATGGAGTCTTGGTTGGTAGTGATCAGTTTTCCCATTGTTAAATAACTAATGAATAGATAATGTTGATAATTGGGGATATTACGAAAATGATGTTATTAATAATTTGTACAATCCACATTTGGTCATTTATGGTTAATGGGTACAATCCACATAAGTCATAGCTTAAGTAATGGGTTGATTTTGATTACTCAAATATAACGTTGTCCAATTAATATAAATTTGTATATCGGGGATTGTACCCGAATGAATGGGGAAGATCAACTAATTGGTAAATTATATTCAATGGTTAATTGTAAGGTTAGTGCAATAATAGAATGATTACTTCAATTAATCTAGAGTCAATTACCTATTCGAATCATTCAAATTGGAATTCAGTAACCAATTGGAATATTCAATAACAATCAATAGGAACATTGTAGTATGATATTCATTACCAAATAGTTAATTAGTACAGGTTAAATTGGGTAGTCATAATGATGCAGGCCAGATTGATAATGCCGCCCGCATCGAAGACGAGCTTACTCGACCAAGGAGATCAGCCCGCATCCGAGCTCGACAAGTCGCTCGACCAGTCGAGGAGATATTGAAGGGACACAATCCAAAGACCAAGAGTCTCATTCGCAAGTCCATGCCACAATAAAGTCCTTATCTTTCCCTATACATTGGAAGCCTAAAAGATACTTTGAGATGATCAAGAAGACGTTGAGCATTTACCTAGTTTCTAGTTTCTAAGTTCTTTAACGTTTTATACCTTCTAGGATCTTTAATACTCTTTAGCTTCTTTATTTGCTCGAGTCTTTTCATTTATTTTTCTTTGGCTACAAAAGACCATCTACTTTTGGTCACTCTATGCCCGTTACCAATTGGTTACTCTATTGGTCTCGATCATGAATTTCTAACCTTGGATTGGTCACCCTCATATACATTATTATCATCATTATGAATAATTTACCAATCGCATTTTCCATATTATGCTTATCCATGTTACCACTGTAAATGGTACCTTTAAACCCTATGGCCTTAGTATCAATCGATAGGTTACCATTTTAGGGATATTCATACACCTACGTTAATGTGGTTACTTATTAATTGGTACTTAGATATTCCATTGACTACCATAATGCTGTCCTTACTCGCACCATCGTATTAACTTACAGCTCTCTTGAATTACCTTTTAGTTATCAATGTTAGACATTGATGTTATCCAAATCTAATTTATGAATCAGCCTATTTTAAGGTCATTACTACAAAAGATTACTACCGATCATTCATGGGTACATACTAACGATCATTGTTATATGGTTAATCCATTGGCCTATAGTATAATGTATTTGGTGATGTAAGTTTAACCTCAATGATTAGGTTAACCAGTTTATGAATGTCTATATTGGGGTGGAGTTTACCATTACAATAACTTAATCCATGAAGGTGGGTAATTAATCATGGTTTATCCCTCTCAATTAGAATGATTGTAAACCATCCTCAGACGTTGACCATAACTTACCATTATGGGTAACATGTAATCTCTAACCAATCATTTATTGGTTCCTTGAATTTGTAATGTACGATTGGATATTAGTACCCATCATTTACTCTCATCCAATTTAACCAGATGGTGATTACCACTTAGTGTGAATCATTGGTTAATATCGACCATCAATGGAACGAGTAATTAATCAATAACATATTATGCATTGACCCCACTAATGGGTTTACCCTTGCATATGGTCATCTGTAAGTTACCCATCTTAAATAAGGTTACTCATGATTGTAGTAACTCAACATTCAATTCCAGACTACTTTACACCTGTAAATGGTTACTCATAATTTGAAATAACCCTATGATTAACCTACCAATACCCTTATTTGAATAATCTATGTTGTTGAAATTTTAATATAGACAACCCCCTGTAAGGGTAAATGACCAATAAAGGGTACCATGAGTAAATGATTGGTAATTAAGTCATGGTAATACTAGAATGTTACTCAATAACCGTCATAGATGTTAATTGCAATAATCACCCCGGAGATTTGCACAAATTACGGTGTAAACCCAATGATTTTGGTAATGATCAATATAAACTCCTTATTATTTGTATCTAATTCATGGTCATCTTATCAAAATTAACTAAGATGGTCTTCAGACAATGAAATATCACTAATGATATTCTAATAGACCATTTATTAATAAGATTAGAATAAAAATTGCTTATTTGAATGACCCAATTGTTGACCAGATGATAACCCAATTAATTACTCAACCATTTCATCCTTGAATACGGGAACCAATCGGTGAATACAATCAGGGTTCATTAATGGTCTAATCATCAAGGTTAACATATTGGTTAAGACAATTACTCATGTATTAAGGTTAACTTTTAATTGGTTAGAGTATAATGCTATTGGAAATATGGTCGAATAACCATACCCTTTAGTCTAGACCCTTTTACAATCAATCACGAATTGGTCAAGTAACCTGAATTGTAATTTAGATCGTTAACAATCTAATCATATTCCATAACAATCAATCCAGTCCGATTCATAGCTTAGTATCACCATAGTCCATCCATATGGAATAGCCATTGGTTAGACCAAGATGATGGAGGTAACTCTTTACCAATTATTGGTTCAAGACGATGCAATCTTAGCCTGTAACCCATTGTTCCACTAACCCAAAACTCTAACCTAAAAGGATTCTATTATGGCCTCTCAATAACCAATGGTTGTAATAACCATTTAGTGTAACCTTAACCATTGGTTATTGAGTGTCTCTAAATGGTTACCATTCGAGGTAACGTTGCAAATAATTGGAGTAAAGATAATTTAAAGTGAAATTGGTCTGTTTAGATTATAGTCATATACTGATCCCTAATCATTATTTTCCAAATATTTCAATCAAGATTCAAACTTAATGGGTAAACCTTATTATCATCTTTGTAACCATACTCGTCAATCATTACTCAGTAACATTTGGACTTGCACGGATGAATATGGTAACCATAAGGTTACCTAGTCAACCAAATAACATATTGATTATTGGTAATAAAGTAATTTTTCTCACAATGAACTAATCTAACTAGAGTAATTGGTCAAATAACATTTAAGTGATTACCAATGTTACTAATGTGGTCATTAAAATGTAAATTATTACTATTGACCTATAATGTTTAACTAAGGTTACTCAATTTCATAGAAATTTTCATTATTCAAATAATTTGGTTATTAAACTTGATTACACCCATTATAATCTTTTGGAATTGGTCCTTCTAACTTGTATTTAAGTATGTTGAGTAACCTTAGTTGAACATTTTTTTCTTTATTTGATTGGTCACCATAAATTAACTTGGGATTATTTACCTCAAATAATAGGTAGCATTCAGATTTTTATTTGAAATGGTTACACAATTTAAGAAATGTTATTGACCAAATGTTTATTTTAAACAATTTGACTAAATTGGTAAATTTACTCAATAGTAATATCAAGCTAGTAAATTTTTCATCTAACAATTGTGTTATTCTAAAGCAACGACCATCCCAATTCACTTTTAACCTCAAGCCAATCACAAACATATGGTCATGTTATTGCAAACCCTCAAATTCATTAACAATACCCTTTAATTAATATGTTATTCAAATTTAAAAGTTAATAACTTCAGATTTTAATAACCAAATTAATTAAGATTACTTTATATGAGTGAACTTTTATAGACCTACTTTTTATATAATTTACGTAAAATAACTAGAGTAAATTTTAGTAAAAAGTTATTCCAAATTGAGAAAAAACTACACCATTTACTATTTTAGTTTGTTAGACTACTATAATGCAATGAATTTACATTTCAATTTGGACATTTGAGGTAATGACCAATGAATGGACTCATCATTAGTAAAATGACATATTTTGAATCATTACTAATTTATAATTTGAGTAACCCTAGATTTTTTATCCTAGAGTAAAGGTTACTTTAAGTTCCTTCTTTTTATGTAATCACTTTAGATGATGAACATTTTAATCTATTTCAAATTCAAATACTCTAAGCTAACTAAGAACATATGAACATTTTAGACTGTTTTAATTTCAATTTAAATTAGTTACTAAAAAGTTAAAAAAAATATTTTTAACCTTTTGGAATACTAACATTGAAGAGTAACTACTGTCACTTTATCTATTAAATAATGTTAACCAATTGGTCCATCATTATGTAATTAGGGATTGACTAAGTTATTGAATTGTATTGTTAAATAGCTGGAGTAATATTACATTGATTGGTTCATTAGTAATTTAGAAATTGATTAACCTTTTACCACTCAAAAGTTAAAAAATACTCAATCATGGAAACAAAATATAACATATTTAAAAGCTACTAAATAAAAACACTTGAATGTAACTGGAGTTATAAATCAATCATAACATTATATTCAAAATATATGGTAACGATTAGTCATCAATTTTGTGACTGATTAACATTTAATGACCATTGCATCAACTATTCCATTATCAAAATGAAAATAGTTAAAGTAATCGTTTGGTAATCAATTGGTTTGGATTCTTGATAGTAACTCCAAGTCATCTTTCTCAAATGTTGTAATAATGTTATTAGGTTTGCATGTTTATTGAGTGTTGGTAAGGTTACTCTAACCAAATTATGGTTACTTAATTTATAGTAACCATTGTCTTTTTTCCTTATAGTAACCCATATTCTTTATGACCTCAATAACTAAAGATTAATTGGTAAAAAAATGACTTTATGACCATATAACTATACTTAAATCTTTTGACTACCATAAACCACAACGTAATGGTTACTCTAACCATTTAAACTCAAAGTAACCTCAAAATATCTTTTAAGTAACCCTAAATAGGTAACTTAGACCTTGCAAATATCCTAAAATTAGAAGAAATAGCCTTTACATAATGGTTATTAGGAAGCAAAGGATAATCAACTTGTAATCTACATTACAAATGCATTCACCAAGAAAAGTAAAATAAAATTACAATTCACATTCCAATATTAAATGTAATGATTTGGTGAATTTGATATAATCTTTTACTCAAAACTTGACCAAATTGCAATTGACCAACCCATAATAGATTATTAACCGCACTTGATTACTAAGTATGTTATGGGTTGAAACCTAATGGTGAATGTCCAATATTGTGTGCTAATTGATCCATGGTAAATCTGGTAATCAACATTATTGATCACAAAGAATGTAGATCAACTATTATCACATACTAAAATAGTTACTAAAGGCTAATGACAATATAATCATAAGTATTGCACAAGGGAAACTGGACTGACCATAGGTTATTCAAAGGTTACTAAATGTACCAAAAAGTGAATGCATTTGGTTACCAAATCTACTAGTGTTATTTTATTTTAAATTTAATTGCAATTTAAGTAGTTGAATCCAATCATTTGTTTGGTCACAACATTATGGATTTGATTTGAGTTAGAATATTACCTTTGGGGAATTTTTTAGCATTAACCATAATTATTTAAACAATTATAGGGTTAGAATATTACCTTGCAATTTTGGCAATGACCAAAAAGATTAAGAGATTACAAATTTAACGTCTTTTACTATAATACCATTTATTCAAATGGACCAATTGAATTGCATTTTAATATCATAAAATTATTATTCAAATTTACAATCTTTTACTCAAATTTAGTATCAAAAGTCCAAATTTATTTTTAGTCATTTTATAGTAATTTTATCTTATTTTTTATCAATATGGGTTGGAGAAATGTAAAATGACAAATACAATATTAACCAATACTCATTGCATAATTTAAGTGCATATTCAATATGGTAATCAACTTTGGAGTAACACTTCATTGGTCATTTGACATGAAGCAAATATGTTATTTATGCAATGATCAATCCATCAAACTATAATTTTTCATTTGGTTAGTAAAATGATTGGAGACCCATTACAGGTTAATAACATTACATATATTGGTAAACCCACTTAGAAATTTTATGAATGTAAGTAAACTCATTAGGTTAATAGTGATTTTTGAATTAATAATGTAATTTAAATGCAAACCAAATATTAGGTCAAATAGAAAATCAAACCATGTACATTAGTCCTTATTTGTTTTAATCATTCTTGAATGGTTATTTACTCTTATCGACTTATTAGTCCACCTTACTTAGAGTAATCAAGTATTTGATGAATAACCTTTTGTGTAAATAACATAAAAAGGTTACTCATAAATGCTAACAAATTTATTTATCATCAATAATGCAATTTGGATAATTCTCAAATGTTGTTCATTCTTATCATAAATTGAATTGCATAAAATGGTCACCAATATCCTAATATAAGACGAAAAATAATTTTGTATTAATGAATGGAATTTAAGTAATCTCTTTTCATTCTAAACAATAGCTTTTAATCAATCTATTGGTTATTCATGACCAAAGATTCAAATGAAATCTAACTATAAGAAAGTCAAATAATACTCATTTGAAATCCAAAGTAAAATTAGTCTAGTTATTGATTAGAATCATTCAAGATAGTGATATATTTGAATAACATGATGACATTTGGTAAATGTATAATACTTAAGTAGACTTTATTAATTAAGATAGTCAAGATTGGTTACCAAATTTGGTTAGTCCATTTAAATTGTGTATTCATACAGATTGATGTAACCATTTTATTGAGTACCTTTAATGTAAGTTTAAATTAACTAATTACTATTAATATGTTATATTCACTTGAATACATATTAGACCAATTATCTACTGGCCACCTAAGGTACTTAATAAAATGGTGACATTACTTGAACATTCAAAAAGGAAGACACTGATAATTTAGGGTTATCTAATTTGACCTCAATCAGTCATTACAATGTTTGATCCTTGAATTACTATTAGGTTGTCAAATAACTTGAGAAATGCTGTTACTAGATTGGTTAACATTATTTGAAGTGAATAAACAAAATGTTTATTGATTATGGTGATAAACCTTACTAGTTAATGATTTACCCCTAAATTGGTTATCCAAATGTTCAATCAAGTTATATGTTAGTAATTGACTAACTCAATGAAGGCCCAAGTTTGTATCCAATCATTTATTAAACAATGAAATCACCAAACTATTAGAATTAATCATGTTATTTATATGTCCTTTCTAACCAATATGATAGATTAACCAACATTAAAGATTCATCATTAAGGTCATCAAATGAAATCTAAGAAGTCATGAAATTTGCTTCCTAGTAACCATTATTGTTACAATCTTTTGGATTAGTAAATATTGTAGCCACTTTTTTGATTATTTTTTTGATTTAAGAAATAATCTTTTACCAAAAGGTTACATTAAATTATCATTACCTATTATGTTTAACATTGATTAAAAGGTTAACTAAAATACACACAATTACTACTTAAAAGGTTACTCAATGGTATAAATTAGTCCAACTGTTATTCAAATGATTCTAAGTTATTCCAAATTTGAAAATGACCATTTTATTTATGTAATGTTTCTACATTACTAAAAAATAATCTAATTGATTGCCATTAACTAATAGGTTAATATGTCATCCATTAATGAATAATCATAGAAATTCAACAAATGATAACCAATATGAATTTGGTCAAATAAAGTCTAAACCAATGTTAGCACCCATACATTTATTAGAATTAAATGTTATTATTTATCGTGATCAACCTCATTAGTTAATGATTTACCCTTAAATTGGTCAACCAAATGTTTAATTAGGTTATATGTTAGTAATTGACTAACTTAATGGAAGCCCAAGTTTGTACCCAATCATTTTAAGGTGTAATGATTAGTATGGTTGCAAATTAAATGGAGGTAAAAGGGTAATGGTTTAACCTTTGGCTTAAATCAATAAGAGATTGATTATAGATAAAAACATAGTCACATCCTGTCACATTAATTGGTCAATTAAACAATATTTACCCAAGTTGGATAACCTTCATTCCCAATGGTTACAATCCATTTACTAATGATTCACCTAATTACAATTTAGGTTATCTTATCATATATATCAAGATGATTTATTGAGTCCAATGAATAACTATTAGGATAAAAAATGAATTGATTAATTAATGAGACAAATACTATGAATATTAGTTATTGAAAATTAGATAATTATCCCAATGAGTGCCTTCAATTTATAACCTTGGAGATTGTAACCAAGACAACCACTTGTGTTAATACTCATCTTAGGAAATTAATTATATTTTTTTTACAGTGTTATGCAAATTGGGGTTCATTAATTCTCCATTCCATCCAATAACCTCAGTAAGTTTAACCCATCTTGTTTTCACCTTATGCGCATTACTTTAATCTATGTTCTTCATTTTCATGATCTTTGCAAGTATTCCATGTTTGCATGTAACCCTAGCCCCATATTGAATCATTAATTGGGTTAGACTAATTTAATGTTAAAATATCCATTCTAACAACCATTTAATGTGACCAATCTTGCATTTTTTTGGTAAATTTAAAGTAATATTTTATTTAAATTATAAAAATTATAGTAAAAGAATTTAAATTTAAATAATATTTGAATTGATTTATAGAGTTACTAAAATTAGTAATTAAACATTTAATTCATCAACTTCTAGTTTCAAAAAGTCATTTGACATTAATTGACCAAATTTGGGTCAAATTTAAGATAATACCATTAATAAGGTTTTCTTTTCATTTTCAAGGAATTATTCCCATAAATTAATGATGCAATTAACTTCTATGTATGCATCGAACAATAGTTTCATTCTGACATGTCGATCAATACCCAATTTTGACTAATTAATGACCCTATTTACGATTGTCTAATAATTGTATGGTGAATGTAGTGAATCTTTTATGGTTATCCTCAAGTAGGCTAGTAATGCAAATATCATAACCTGTCATACATTTGAAGGACTAATCAACCCATGATTGTAATTACTATATGTGAATTACATATAAAGATTGGTATAATTTATTCTAAGTAACCAAGGATAATTCAAAGAGTAAATGTTGATATATTAGATGAAAGTACCCTAATTGAATGGTCTTTAATGTTATTGGTCATTGGTTAACAAATTATACATGGTTATAACTTGAGTGTTATTTAATGGTCATGTAACCATCATGTGAAAATGATGGTAATAATGTTATTATTGGGAGTAAAAGTGGTAATGGACACTAACATTCAATAATAGAAAATTGGATTTCTATAAACCAACATGGATCAGTAAAGATAACAAAATTTAAATAAAGAGGGAAATTGTAATAACCTCAATATACCTATCAAGTTGCATACTCAATTACAGGGGCTAGTGTAGGATGGCAAATTCAAATGGGTAACTACAATTGCTGGTTAATTGATTATCAAATTACTGAAATATATATATTAGGTACCATATTGGGTGGGAACAACAATTAGCTGATTAATAGTTACAAACCAATCATTGAATGGTTACCTTTTGATGATGGCCATGATAAAATCAAATTCCAATCTTAATAGTGTCAAATGGTCCATTGTTAAAATTAATTGAACAATTATTGTTCAATACTCATTTGACCCATTTGATTAGCTATGGTTCTCTACATGAGTATCTTTTTGCAATCTACTAACAATGACACTTCAAAGGTTAGTCGATTCAATATTATGTTGAATTTCTTAAAAATTCATTTTTACCTTAAACCATTAACCTTTTTAGACCGACATTTGAATTAATAATACCAAATTCATATGGCCCATATACCTTAATGGTTGATAAGGGATGTGGTTAACATTGAATAACTACCAACCCTATAGTCTATCAACCTCCGTATCAATAGTCCAAAATAACAATTAAGGTATATGGGTACTAACATGTTACGAATGGTTATCCAATACTATTAATTGAAATGTACAATAATATGACCTTGGAATAACAATCATTTATAATGATTGTAAATGGTACCAATCTTGATTGGTCATAAATCTGGAGTCAATTAGATTAAGTTTACGAATACCCTAAGTACCTTACATTGCTTTATTTACCATGGAATGTATATTTACCAAACACTAAATTGTTACTTTACAATATCCTATAAATTACTAAGTTATATCAACCATTTCAAGTATTCAATTCTAATCATTTACCATTAAATTAAATGGGTGGGATTGATAGTCCAAACCAATAATTTGGGGTTACTAACCCATTATAATCTCTTGGAATTGGTCCTTTTAACCTATATTTAAGTATGTTGACTAACCTTAGCCAATCCTCATCCATTTTAGGTAACTCAATTTGTGAATAGTAATCAATTAGTTAATGTTAAAAGAAATTTAATAAGTTAATTGGTTACCTTTGAATTTATCCATTAACCCCATAAATTTAAATCAATTGTTATTGAACATTCATTAAAAAGTAAGAAATGATATTATAAATTACTTTTATGCAATAGTCACAATAATTGACAAACCATTGAATCTATATGACCATGTAAATTCTTTATGTTGAATTACCATCAAATTCACCAAATTGTTACATTCAATATTGGAAGTGAATTGTAATTTTATTTTACTTTTAATGGTGAATGTATTTGTAATGCAAATTACAAGTTGATTAATCAGTGACCATTATTTAATTTGTAAGTAAAATAAATGCTTTTCAAATTAATCCGTAAGGTGACATTACCAATTACCCTCAATGGTATGATTTAGGTAACCTTTAGTAACCCTAAATTAATCAATTAGAATTCACTTGATCTCTCATATGCATTAACTCTCAAGATTGGGTTAATTTGAAAATGAATACCTATTCGATATAACCTTACAACTTAGATGGATTGTTATAAAGTAACATGTTAGTACATTAAATGGGTTACCAATTCTTAGGTCTAGATGGACCAATATGTTGATATTGAGTTTACTTTATATTGTTAATTCAACAGACTAGTAGACATATACTTTTAACAATAAATTAGTCTCACCCAATTAATGATTCAATACGGCGCTAGGGTTATATGAAAATATGGAATTCTTGCAAGGATCATTATAAGAAACATTGGACTAAAATGACTAATTAAAAGGAATTTACTTCATAACATGATTAATTGATTAGTCTA
The DNA here is from genome assembly GCA_037832385.1 of Rhizophora apiculata. Classification (NCBI taxonomy): domain Eukaryota; kingdom Viridiplantae; phylum Streptophyta; class Magnoliopsida; order Malpighiales; family Rhizophoraceae; genus Rhizophora; species Rhizophora apiculata. Next base: position 8,123,405 of record CM075439.1, on the reverse strand, counting down.
TTTGGAGTACAATGGTCTTTGAATTAAATGGTAATTCATGGTCGTTAATATGATAATCTTCATACCCATTAACCATTGTGTTAAGTTGGTGGCTAAAGTCTCACACCAAGAAATTGAGCAGAGTTGGTTGATTTTATTCCTTATAAATAAGGAATAATATAGCATGTTGTAAATCAATACATTAAAAGGAAACTTAAAGGAGTTAAAACTCCATGAGCCTTTAATCCATTATTTGGATTTTTGTTAACTGGGCTCACAAAGAGTTCCTTTTGTATTCTCCACTTTAATAATATTTGCTCTCACTTTCACTTGTGGATGTAGGTCAAATTGACCAAACCACGTAAACTTTGGTGTCTCTTATTTTCAATTATTTTTCCTTACTTTTATTATTTTCTTTAAAGGATATAACTCGCAACTCATCCCCTAACAAATTGGTATCAAAGCTTAGTTTGGTTCACCGGGAAAATAACCATTATGACAATAACTAAATATTATTTCAAAAAGTTTAATTAGAAAATCAACTTTGGAATGTGGTAGCTAAAGATGGAGGCCATGTTGGTTTAAGGTGGCATCAACATAACGATACTAAGGAAGAAAAAAAAGTTAGAGAAGATGTCAATGAGTAGTGTGCTGGTCTTAACAAAAAAGTCAAATCAGATATCATCTTAAATCTTTTTGATAAGGTTTTAAAAGAAGTAGCTATTGAGGTAACTGCAAAGAAATTATGGGAAAAATTAAAAGCTTTGTATATGAAAAAAATAATGGAGAATATGCTTGATTTAAAGCAGAGTTTATATATGATTCGCATGCCTAAAGTATCATTTATATTATCGCATATTAATAAATTTGATTCATTGCTTATGGATTTGAGTAATATAGATGTTCATGTTAAGGATAAGGATCAAACCTTGTTATTATTGTATTCTCTTCCCTATTCATTTAAGCATTTTAAAGAAATAATACTTTATGGTAAAGAAACTTTTTCTTATAAAGAAATTAAATCTATTTTAAAGTTGAAAGATCAAATTGATAGGAATATAATTAGGGAGAGTAGTAATGGTCAAGTTGACATGTTGGTGGTTCAGGGTATATCAGATAAGAGGAATGCAAATAGTCAGAGATCTAATAGATCTAAATCTAATCATAAAAATTTGGTGTGCAATTATTGTAAAAGGAAAGGGCACATCAAAGCTAACTATTTGAAGCTAAAAGCTAAGGACAAGGATAAGTACAAAAGTAATGAGTCAATTTAAACTAGCATTGTAGAAGATGAGAGTGAAGCAAATATTTTCTTTGTTAATGATAAATTAAGGTCTACCCATGAAAGTATCTTGGATTCTAGTTGCATGTATCATATGTGTCCTAATAAGGATTGGTTCTCCACCTATGAATCTGTTGAAGGTGGATCTGATATGATGCGTAATGATGTAGTTTGCAAAATTGTTGGGATTGGTACGGTTAGAATCAAGACTCATGATGGTATTGTGAGAACACTTACATAAGTTAGACATGTTACAGAATTGAAAAAGAATCTCATCTCTTTGGGAACACTTAAGGCTCTTGGTTACAAGTACACTAGTGAAGGTGGAGTTCTGAAAGATAGTCAAGGTACTCTTATTGTCATGAAAGCTTGCATATCTAGAAATTTATATATTCTACAAGGAACTACAATTGTGGTTATTATTATGATCTTTACATTTTTTAATTTAGAGATAGACATTATGAAATTATGGCATATGTGGTTGGGGCACATGAACGAAAAGGGTCTATCTATGTTGAGTGAAAGAGGCCTTCTGTGTGGACAATGTATTGGAAAGTTAGACTTTTGTGAGCATTGCATCTTTGGAAAGAAGAAGCGGGTTAGTTTTAAGTCTCTAGCAATTCATATGACAAAAGGTACTTTAAATTATATTCACTTAGATCTTTGGGGGTTATCTCGCATTTTGTCAAACTCGTACACGTTGACTTTCATTGAAGATTATTCAAAGAAAGTTTAGGTTTTCTTTCTGAAGCACAAGAATGATGTTTTCCAAACATTCAAAAAGTGAAAAGCATTAATTAAGAAGCAAAAAGGGAAGCAAATTAAGCAACTTAGGACAAATAATGGCTTGAAATTTTGTGAAAGTGAATTTAATGAATTTTGTGAAAATGAAAGCATTGTTTGTCATCGTACAATCAAGATGACTCCTTAGCAAAATGGTGTTACTGAATGTATGAACAAAACACTTTTGGAGAGAGATCATTGTATGATTTCCAATATTGATTTGTCAAAAGACTTTTGGGTAGAGATAATCTCTACAGCTTGTCATATCATTAATCACGCACCTTTTGCATCTATAAAGTTTAAGACCCCAAAAGAAGTCTGGTCAAGTACTCCTGCTAATTACTCTGATTTGAAGATATTTGGATGTCCTACATATATGCATGTAAATGATGGGAAATTAGAACCTAAAGCTAAAAAGTGCATTTTCCTTAGAAATGCATTTGAAGTGAAGGGATATCATTTATGGTGCCTTAACCCACCAAAATTTGTGATTAAAAGAGATGTTACTTTCGATAAAACCTCTATGTTACATCCAAAAGGAAAGTCTTCTATGCCTTTTGATGTAGGTAAAGGTGATAGTGTACACAAGCAAGTGGAGTTTGAAGTTGTGAATCAAAATGTTCAACAGTGAAGTCCTTACATTTAGTTAGATTCATCATTTATTTTAGATTCCTTTGAAGACAAAAAGGAGGACTATTCCGTGGCCAATGACAGACCAAAAAGAGAGATTTGACTGCCACAGAAATATAAAGACTATATTGCTTATACACTTTCAGTTGCATAGGAGACTAGTGAAAATGATGAGTCATCTACATATTCAAAAGGGAGCATGCATGATGGTTGCGTTTACTCTCAAAAGTTAGATGATGGCTCATTTATTAACTTATTACTTTATGTCAACGACATGCTTATTGCTACCAAGAATTTGTTAGAAATTCACACTTTGAAAGCACTTTTGAATAGTGAATTTAAGATGAAAGACTTAGGAGCAATAAAGAAGATTCTTGGCATGGAAATTAGAAGGAATTGTAAAGGTAGTAAGTTATATTTGACTCAGAAAAATTATGTTGAGAAGGTCTTGGAATGATTTGGTATGAAAAATGTCAAACTTGTCAATACTCTCATTACTAGTCTTTTTAGATTATCAGCTACTTAGTCGCCAAAATCAGATGAAGAGAAGAGGTATATAGAAAGAATTCCATATTTGAGTGTTGTCAGTAGTCTTATGTATGTAATGATTTGCATGCATCAAGATATTTTACAAGCAATTAGTGTGGTTAATAGGTATATGTCTTCTCCAAACAAATCACATTGGCAAGTAGTGGAATGGATTCTTAGATACTTACAAGGTACTTCAAACACATGTTTGGAGTTTAGTAAAAATTCAAATGCATTGGTTGGTTTTATTGATTTTGACTATACTACTAATCTTAATAGAAGAAGATCTCTTACAAGTTATGTATTTTGTGTTGGTGGTTTTGCTGTTAGTTGGAAAACTACTTTACAACATGTTGTTGCTTTGTCTATTATTAAGGTAGAATACATGGCAATGACTAAGGCAATCAAAGAAGCCTTATGGTTGAAAGGCTTGTATGGTGACCTTAGTTTATATCAAGATATTGTTACCATCCATTATGATAGTCGAAGGGCAATACACTTAACTAAGGATCAAATGTATCATGAGAGAATGAAGTATATTGATGTGAGATATCACTTCATTCAAGAGACAATTGTTGAGAGGAAGGTTTCAATCTAGAAAATTACTACTAAAAACAATCTTACAGATATACTTATAAAGCCTCTTTCAGTTATTAAGTTTAAACAGTACTTAGACTTAATTGGCCTGCTATGATGATTTAAGAGTTTACAAAAAAGGTGGAACATTATTACTATAACTATATGTGAGACTTTAATCAAGGTAGAGATTTGTTAAATTGGTGGTTAAAGTCCTACACCAGGAAATTGAATAGAACTAATTAATTTTATTTCTTATAAATAAAGAGTAATATAATGTGTTATAAATCAATACAATAAAAAGAAAATTAAGAGAGTTAAAACTCTATGAACTTTTAATATATTATTTGACTTTTTGTTAACTGGACTCACAAAAAGTTCTTTTTATATTTTCCATTTTAATAATATTTACTCCCATTTTCACATGTAGATGTAGGTCAAATCAACCAAATCACGTAAAATTTGATATTTTTTATTTTTAATTATTTTTACTTACTTTTATTATTATTTTTAAGGGTTATAATCTGGAACTCATCCCCTGATACATTAATACTAATTGGTTATCATTTAATTGGCTTACCCCATGTGTGATTATAACCTATCAATCATGTACTAACTAAATAGAGATTGGGTCAAACCAATTATCTAATCAATGGTCATCAATAATATGCAAATTATTGATGGTTACATGGTGGTTAGAATAACCTTGGGTAACTAAGGTACATAGGTAAGACTAATCAGTCAGGGGTACACTCATTGAAAGGGCAATTTAAGTTTGGCTATTTGATCAATCATGGCCCGTGATTGGGTGACTAAATATATTGATTTGGTCATTACATTGGTAATCTTTATCCTAGACGGGTTATTCTTTTGCCTAGGAGGTAAAAGGTACCAGATGGTCAAATCCTCATTCAGGTTTATAATATGATTGAATTTATCTTTGTAGCAATCGACAGTACCAATCTGTATGGTGAATTTGGTGAATCTTTTGGGGTTATCCTCAATTGGGCCCCATAATGCAAATGTCATAACTTGTCAAAAATAGAGTAACAATCAATTGAGTAACTTACTCCAACCATGTACATTGGTATGATATTAAGTAACCAATTTGAGTACCACCATTTGATATGGTACACTTTCTTCTGATACGAATAGAGGATAACATAAATGGTGAAGATTACGGTAACCTGCGAACATGTTAAGGTACTCCAATGTACCGTATGAGATTATGACATTGAGATTATTAAGCAATGATCTGTAGTAATTTTTCATGTTAAATGACTACTGTAATATTAACTGTTCGTAATGAGTATCATACTAGGTTACCAATATTGCCAGGCCTCGATACCAAATGGTTAAATTAGATAACCATGGATGATGGGTAACCCAATGAGACTGGCCTAAATGATGGTAACTTTGGTATCCTTAAGGTAATCAGACCCTTGAGTAATTGATGGCTACCAATAGAATCTAGTTTCAATACGTGATAAATTTTTGTGTTCCATGACATTTACTATTGATCCATGCTAGGGTAATTACGTCACCAAAGTCTTTGTCATTCAATTTCTTGATAGTCTATTTTCATCATTGCATTTACCAAATTCAATCATGGATTGACTCCAAATTTGGAAGCAATGGTAACCAATCATTTACTCAAGATTTGTCATTGGTAGAATGTTAATATAGGACATCTCTGTCATACTTGAGTGACCAGATTACTTGGTAAGTAACATGGTTAGGCTAATTAATAGTCAGCAAAGAAGAAGAGGTTCTTCTCGGGACCACCCATGGAGGCAGAGACTCGCTTAGCAAACTCATTGTTGATTAAAATTAGAATGTTAGAGAGAAATATTTCTGTCTCTGCTGTTGAGATTGATTGAGTGATTTTAATAACAAAAGGGTCCTTTTCAATGACGATGTGAACCACATCTGCATAGAGGCTTGTTTCTTTTTGTTTTGGCCCTCTCCACTGGTTTGAGAGAACGAGCTTTGTTGCAACAGAAAGACCCATAACTACAGTCCCTTAACCACGAAAAAATAATGTGTAACAAAGCAACAAATTGCAGCTGCCCCTAATTAGATTATGATTCCTTAATTAGAAGATTTCTGTTTTTCTTCCTTCACAAGCATGCATTGCATTATTAGGCAGTAATGGCGGCTACTGGAATTGAAACAAAGAGATTCATGCCAGCATTTAACAATTGTACTTCTCATGGTATCCACAACTAAAACATAATTCACTGCATCAAAGAGATTGATGCTAGCGTTTGCTAATTGTGCTCCTCATTGTATCCACAACTACCGCCAAGAACAGAACTCAGTGCATCAAAGACTGCTTGCTCGCCTGCCACGAATTTGGAAGTCAGGAGGACCCATTCGCGTGTACTAATCCTTGCAATAATACGTGCCGATCTGCAGGTTCATTTTCTTTTCTTCATAAAATCGGTACATTATTGGTTGTTCTAAAAACTTTATTTTGATATCATTAAAGTTTAATTTTTGTTTAATGTATAATATCATAGATATTAGTACTATTTTTAAGTTGAAATTCTTTATTTAATATTATTTTTATCTATTTGAGGCAGATCCCAAGGAGCAATTGTCCCCTCACCTATTTGTTATTATATACACACAAATTTACATAAAATATCATATTTGATTTATGAATTAAAATTTTTAATATTTTGTATCTTTTGAGTATTATAACAAAAAAAAAAAAAGGGGGGGAGAAAAGATATAAATATATCTTAAAAGGGCTTTTATTTTTTTTTTCCTTTTCGCTATTGTTGCGAAGGGAATGAAGTGGAAGGTGCCAAGCAAGCAAGCAATAACCCTGAAAGATTAAACAGCGAAATAGATATGTCTGATGGTGGCAATCCAAGTTGCAACATCGTCTTTCTGTTATTCAGTATCTCTTTTTGGTTTATGCTTCTATCTATGAAATAAAAAGGACGGCTGTGTGGTTCTTTTGTCGCCCTCAATAATTGGCAATGTGCCAATTGATTGTTAACAATCTTCACATCTGCATGGACTTGAATGCAATATGTTTTTCAATGAAGAGTCTATTTCTAAGACGATAGTGCCAGAGATTGAAGTGAGGACCATAGTACATTTTGTCTCCAATGGGGGATATCACCACGAACATGGTATAGCACAACACGTAGAGCAAAACTGCAAATTCAAAGTCATTTATGCATTTGATTCATTCAGCAAGAGTGGGTAACAAAACCACGAATCCAAAAACACTTCCCTTGCGCAACAGCAAAACTCAGCAATCAGGTCATGAGCTCGAGTTTGTGTCAAGGTGTTCGGTGCGGTTAAACGTATACTCACAGAATTTACTCTTCCAATAATGTGCAATGTTAAGTTGCATCAGAAGATAGAAATATATGGTCCTGCTAGTGCAACCGTGTTCCCTATCGTCTGGGCTGGCTACGAGAGGACTAAAATTTCCTTCTTGCATCATTGCTGTTAGTGGGGTTGACCCACATCACAATATGAGTAATTATGCATCTTTGGTTGGAAAATATGATTTAAAGGGTGATGCTAGTAGGTACAACTTGTTCCAGTCCTTCAATGCAATTTCAGACCCAAAATTTTCCTCGCAAAATGATCTTGCGATGAGAGAGAGAACACATGCCAACCATTTTAGAAACATGCATGCTTGTAGGATAAAGGAAATCAAGAGGCCCCTTGTTTTTGTTTCTTTAAATTGAAACCATAACTTCAAGCTAAGTGTGAAGAGAATATTTCGTGAAGAAGTGACACATTACTTGCTAGAGCTATCAAGGGCCACCATATTGGCCAATGTAACCGCAAGAGACGCTAGAAAAGGTCGGCAGATCAGCATAGGAAACAATAAATTTTGAGTGAAATCAAGTTTTTGAGAGATTTGTGCATTATTTGAATCATTTTTTTTAGGAAACAATATTTTTCTTCTTAATTAAAAGAGAATTGTCATATGTATTGCAGTCCAAAAGTTATTTAACTAAGAAATATGTCTTCTAATACTAATAAACATGACACTTTTAGCATAAAAAGATATTTCCATAGCTACCAAACAAACTAAGAACTTGTTTAATTTTTATTTTAAAAATGTTCCAACATGTTCATTGGTTGGGGAATGCATAAATTGGCGTAGATGATTGGCAACAAAAGGTATATCGGCCTAAGCAAGGGTAGCATAACCTGTCTATAGGGTTCAGGGTCAAGGGTCACTAAACAACGCTCCAAATTCACAGATGAGAGCTGATGAGATTGCCATTGACGAGGCATATCCTTCGGCACTATCCACCTTTGTTGTCACCAATAAATCCTGAAGATATCTTTGTTAGGATAAAATCAAACCAGAAGAGTCATAACGTGCCTTGATGCGAAGAATGTAGTGAAGCTCACTCCCCATGTGCCGTCACTGCAAACTCTGATTAGAGATTGGCAATAATTTGTTGAATTGCTAATTTATCATTCCTTGTAACTATAATATCATCCACGTATATTAAGATGAGAATTTGAGTCTTACCAACATTATAGATAAAGAGAGAGCTATCAGCTTTGGAGGCCTTGAACTGATAACAAATAAGAAATTGACTCAATCTAAAAAATGTGCTATATATAATGTTTGTTTGAGACGATCCATATGGTGACATGCGAATGCAACAGATAAAATCACGACGTCTTTTGTCAATAAAACCAGCACGTTGCACCAATTGTCTTTCTTCATCCAAGTGGTCATGGAGGAAGGCCTTCAGGATGTCAAGTTGTTGCAATTCCTGATTGTGCAAAAATGGCCAAGCAAATTACGCGCACCGACTGTTGTGAGTTTGACCATAAGGCTGAATGTCTCTCTGTAGTCAATCCCTTTCCCGTTGGTTGTATCCTTCAATAATAAACGAGCTTTTCATCTATAGATTTAACCATCATCTTTGCTTTTAATTTGAAAGGCCTACTTGTTGCCAATCAAATTACAATTCTCTGGTTTGGACACCAGAGTCCAGGTGTTGTTAGTGGACAAAGCATGGATTTCTTCACAAATTGCCTTTCTGCAGAGTTCATGGCCTCGGGATTGTGAGAATGATTGAGGTTATGGGTTTTGAAGATCATGTTCTGGTGTGTTGAGATTTGCCTGACATTAAGCAACAGTGGAGGACAAGAGAGTCATAGGATGTTGACGGAAGGTTTGGAGAATTCTTTTAAATTCCTTTTCTTTTAAAAATAAGCTATTGCTTCAAAAGGAATTTTTTTGAAAAATATGTTCAAGGGTTCCTTGTGGATCGTTTTGTTCATTTAGAATTCAGGATTGAAATTACAAAGCTCGGATTTCCATCTTTTATTTGACTGTCAATTTAGGATTAGAGTTTTAACTCCAATTACAATTATTGTTTGATTGCTGAACGGTACTTGTAAAGTGTTGCTATTTTCTTGAAGAGATATTTAAACAATGGTAGATTTTAAATACATGCTCATATATGATAACAGGAGTAGCTATACACAACACTAAGAACACCCAAGACGGAACTGCTATACGACTGCAATCCTCAGGCAACAACCAATAGGAAATGTTGAATCACGAAATTCAGGCGGTGGGGTATGATGATTGCATGGCAATTCCACACAAGGTCCTTCCTTTGCATCAATGTCTCTTTGCATCCTCTCACAAATCCTTCTTTTACCCATTATGTCTCCCAGGAATTCTTCACCAGCCAATAGTTTCATTCCATCGCTTGCTCTGTATCCAACAGTAGCAACACCATGGTCTAGTTCAGTGTCACGATCTCCCCTGCAAACATGCCATTCTCGTAGAATTGGAATTGAAAACCTTCAACATCAATGGCAACTGCAACTGGTTGCTTTGCAACGACTTTCAATAGTGCTGCTTCGCTGTTGGCTGGCACATCTTCATATCCAGTTATTTTGGCGACGTGATTGGCTTCCTTGTTGGTGTTTCAAGTTCCTACACTGTTATTTAAAATGAATTTGCAGGCATGATCCATTGGACCACGTGCATCCATGTTTAAACAAGTTTATGTTTAAGTTTAACTCTTTTATCAAATGAGTTTTAGAATTGAGGTTAATAATAATTCAATTATTTTATCAAATATGTTTAAACGAGTTTTTGTTAAACTGAATTACCGAATTTTTATTGAGATGTTTATACCCCTAGTCAGCAGTCAACAAGAATATTTATCTATGTTTTTTTTTGTTAACCTTTTCCATTTGTTCCATGTCATGGACTCCATTCTACACATTTAGCCAACAGTAAATATAACGTGACACAAAAAAATATCCCATGGTCATTGGGTTTTTCTTTTTTAATTTTTTTTCCATGAACATGGTATTTGATTAGTTTGTGTGTTTATCTTCCTCCTGGATAATCCCAGGGAAAATCGGGTGAAAAAGTCAAGGCGATCAAGGGATCGCCGAACCCAAAGTAACCAAACAAAGTGCTTCTCTGACCATTGATTTGGGTCGCCTAGAAATGAATCAAATCTAACGGATTGTATTGTGATATTCGCTGGTTTTTATTTCCAGGGTATATCACAAGTGTAGCCCCCGGGAGAGGGCTACGGACGATCCGACAATGCCTGATCGTTACAGACGAAGGGGACCATCGTCATGCTCAACCTGCGATGCAGGAGAACATGGCCGCTGCGTAGACTTGGGATATATTAATTAATTAACCATTCCCGTCCCCCTCTGCCCTCTGACATCTTCCAAAGAACAGAAACTCTTATTAATTATAATTGACTCGATTTTAAATAAAAAGGGAAGAAAGAATGCATCGCAGTCTGTGTGTCGGCGGCTCCAAACTTCAACGGGTGAATTAGAAATCTTAATTGCAAAGCCCACGCGATCAAAGAAAATTAAAATTATAGTAACAACTTTTTTTAAAAGTTTTTTTATAACAAAAAATTATTTAAAATAAAATTATACATTTATCTTACAATAATTATATATTTAATATAATTAATTAGTAGTCAAATCAAATTATTAATAAATTATTAAAAATTTAATATAAAAATTTGCATTATTTTGTAATTTTATTAAAAATTAAATAATTAAATAAAAATAAAATTGAAGTTAAATAATTTTATTTTAAAAAATTAAAATTAAGTTATGAAACTAAAAAATAAAAGTAAATAATAAGTTTAACAAGGAAAAACATAATTTATACAAAGTAAACTATGTACTTAGGTAGATTCCAACTTCCGATCCACTTGTAACAGTCAGCAGCTTCAAACTTATAAAATGCATAAAATAACTAACCTTGCCTTACAGAGGAGACTTGGTCTTTCTTTACTAAAATAACCAAAAAGGCCACTTAGACCAAAATGATAAACCTTAGTCTGAGTTTTCCGTACCAGCAAGGAGAATTGCCTTGGTCTTCATTTGTTGAAAGGGTAAAAGTCTGTGTGCCGGGGGTGGACTCGGTTCATAGACCTAAAGATAAGAGGGGCAAGAATGGGTTTACAAATTAAGTCGGATGATAAATTTTAAATTTTTGATTATTTAAATTTTACATTATTTTTAATAAATATTATTTAAATTTTAAATCAAATTGAGCTAAAATTATTAATTTTTTAAATCAATTTAAATTAAATTTAATATAAATTAAATCAAATTTCTTTTACTCTAATCATCTTTTTTCATTTCTATTAATCACTTGCTTTTATATATATTATATAACTAATGAGTCCATGTAGAATCAACACAAAGACTTTTTCTTCTTTTCCACACTTTCCGTTCCTTGCCTTCCATCCCATGGCACAACCATTTGCCAATCCATTTCCAATCGTTGGCCCTCAGTACTGCACTCCTAGTAACCAGAAAATCGTCCTTGTCTTTTTAACCGTAGCAAATGGAGACTTTGCTTTTGCCGATGTTAATGGAAGCATCAAGTTCATCGCTAAGGAAGTCCGTCGAACCTTAGCCCCCAACCTTAGGATCATACATGATATTGCTGGAAATCCCATTGTCACCATGAAACCGAAGGTTTAAGCAAATATTGACTCATGCCTCTGATGATCATACTTTATTATGCTTCTACATGCAAGTTAATCGTATTTCTCTCTCCTCTTTCATTTTTGTCAATTGGTTTTTTAGTGCAGCTCGTACTCGAGCCCTCTTCTGTCTGAAAACCAACCCCGGTGCCACCAAGTCAAAAGAAGTGAAGAGTCATAAACAAAGTGTGTTTAATCATTTCTGACAATTGTGCAGGTATGGACAGCACATAGTAGATGGGAGGTTTTCAGGGGAGATAGCAAGGCCGTCCAGAATCTAATTTTCACAGCCAAAACACATTCAATGGTTAATCTGAAGACTACATTAGATGTGTTTTTAGCCAACAACAGGGCAGAGAGAGTGCCAGATTTCAAGGTTAAGTTAAGCTTTTTCAGGAAATCTTGTACGATCTATGCTGGCGATAAGCACCCCATCATCATTGCACAGGTACAATATAATATGGCTGCATTACAATAACCAAAGCACTTTTTGCCTTTATTAAATGTATTGAATGTCATAAATTGATTAAATTTTGGAATTCTTTATAAGTTAATACTAAACGTGGAAAAGAAAAAAAAATGAAGTTGAAAATTAAAAAAAAAAAATTAAATAAGTTCAGTAAAATATAAAATTCGTATCTCTTAAATTCAAAAGAAAAAAAAAAAAGTGAGTAAACTTAATAAACTTGGTGACATACCACTTTTGAATACATTTGGTGACATGCAAGCATCTAATGACCAATTACTTATGACAAATACAATAATATTTCTATCAAGAGCCCCGTTATACGAACAAAATTCTTGGAATGGGACTTTGAATGCAATGGAATGATAGTATGGATTTGTGCGAGCCCTGAATACCTTTCCCGTTTTCGAAAAACATATAATGTGCAACTTAACACATCTTAATAGTTGTTTGTATATCGTATTATACTTATTTGAACATTCTAACTTACTTTTCGTGTGCGTATTAGAAAAAAGGTGTGTGGAAGCGCGGGGCTCGCACTGCCACGTTATTGCATCTGAGGCCCGTCCATGAGGTCTCGTTTGTGTATAATTATTGTTTTATCAAACACAAAACCTAAGATAGAATATCGTCCATGGTTGGCGCATCCGTCACGAGGCCGTGTTTCATTTTCATTGTTTTCCTTTTGATGCACACACTTGCCCGTAAATTCAGTCCAGCACTAAGAATTGAAGGTAATTTTATTGCAGATGCAGAAAAAGAAGAGCAAGCAGAATATTGATAATATCTTGCTAGGGGGGGACAACTTCATGGTGACAGCTTACCCTAATGTTGATTATGCATTCATCGTTGCACTTATTGTGATCCTTGAAGAAATCAATCAAAAGTCCAAATCCACTGGTAACATGGTTGTGAATTCTGCGATTTCGACTATAAATGTTGCAACTAGTCTGCAATTTTAAAATCATGAAAAGCTGCTATGTAATAAGAAGGATTTGTTGTGTTAGTAATGCTTGTGAACATAATGTTTGTAGTTCTCTTCTCTTGTTTTAAATGTTACTTTGTTAAATGTCTTGGTTTGGTTTGATTGACATTTCAGTTGTGTAATTCTGTTGGATGTTGTACCGGTTTCTACTTTGTGAAAGGCCAAATAAAGAATTGTATCATTGTAATTCTATATATAATTCTACCAATGTTAAGAATAGAAAAAGAGTTTTTCCTCTAAATTATTAGAATTGGATCACTAAGTATGAGTACTAAGAATTTGATTGTTCTACCATTAGACTATTTTGATGGTAAATAAAAAAGAGAGTTGATAGAGTGAAAATTTTTGTTATATATATATATAAAAAAAAAATAATGGTAAGAAGTTTTCTTATAAAATAAAAGGATATTTTTTATTTTGTTTTTAATGCAGATAAGTTAATATTTTTAAATTAGATTAAATTAATAAGTTAAATTGATAAAATTAAAAATTTAATTTTAATTTAATTTAATTTATTTTTTTATTAATTTTAAAAATTAATAATCAGATAATAAATTAGTTAATTAACTTTTTAATTAATAAATTAGTTATAATTTTTTATATTTAAAAATATATCGTATTAATTAAATTTTTAATCTTATTATATATAAATTACACATAAACATATAATTAAATTGTTTATATATATATATATATATATATATATATATATATATATATATTATAATATTTATATTTTATATATAATTATATTTAATTTATTAATATTTTGTATAATATATATAAATATTAAAATTTTTTATATATTTAATATTAAATATAAATTTAATTTTGATTAAAATGATTAAACTAATTAAATTTTAAACTTTCTTAACTTTTTAAAATCTTGAAATAAAATTGAAATAATTAACAATTTTTAATAAATTAGTTGAAATTTATTAGGATGTAAGACAATACAAACCTGAATATGGGTTTGAAAATAATAACATTGGTGGTAACAACCATCTTCCATACAAGAGAAGGAAACTATTTCCAAATATGTAAAAAATGTAGGTAAGAAATTAACAATGTTAAAATTAGTGATATAGATAATTAATTGTACCTTATATTTATATTTATTAGATGTTTAGCAATTAAAAGTTTATAGTTTTACCTATGAGATTATCACTTTTAATTTTGAAAAGGTAATATGAAAGTATAGAAATCGAGAAAATTATACCTATTATATAATTTAATATCTAATAAATTTTTTAATAGATAAATTAAAAATAAATTTAAATATTATATTATTATAATTATTATTTATTTATTTTAAAATTTTAAATATATAGTTATAATTAATAATAAAAATTATTATAATACATGTAAGATATTGACAATGTTCTCGTAGCTAAACTCAAATGGAAAGTGCAACAATTTTCGCTTGTGATTTGGAAAGCGGGATGCACTCACAAACATAGTTATCAGATCTAGCCCGACCAAACCAATCGGATGAAAAACATAGTGACTTGGGCATAAAATTGAGCTGGGTTAGACTAATGAATTGGATCGTCGTTGATCCGGTCAAACTTGAGTCTATTTGATGAAACTTGGAGACCCATTTTTAACTGACCTTGGTAGATTGTTCCCATTCAACTCAAAAAAAAAAAAAAAAAAAGTAAAATAAAAACTAAACTTTAAAATGAGATCAAGATACAAATTATTATTTTAATTTTTATATTTTAAGATTAAAATTTTTTAATTATTTTAATTTATATATTAATATTTTATTATATCAATTTTATTATTATTTATATATTTTTAAAATATATACTATTAAAAAAATAAATTAAAGTAGTGATTTTGAATTGTTACCTTTAAATCAAAAATTGTTATTTAAAATCTAATATAGTGATTTTTTAAATCTTTACATTTATGAGTGCAGTAATAGATTTAAAATAATAATTTTCTCTACTGATAGCAGTATATATGAAATTGCTGCATAAAGGCATTTTAGGTAGTAGGTTTTTAGAAAATAGTTAATGATTTTTTAAGAAAATAAACAATAATTATTTTGAGAATAAATAATAATTTTTTAAAATAATAGGTAATAATTTTTTAAAAATAAGTTGTGATTTTTTAAATAGGTAGTGATTTTTTAAAAATTAGATAATAATTAAAAAAAAAAATAGGTAGTGATTTTTTAAGGGAATAAACAATGAATTTTAGAAAATAGCCAGCGATTTTTTAAGATAATATGCAATAATTTTTTTGACAATAAATAATTGTTTCTTAAGATAATAGGCAATAATTTTTTAAAAAAATGGGTAGTGATTTTTTTAGTGAATAAGTAGCAGCTTTTTGAGTGAATAAGCATGGGTTTTCTAAATTGTTTTGATGTTCTAAAATAATAACATTTGTGACAATTATTTAAATGAAATTACAAAAATTGATAAAACATGAAATTATCTCTGAAGAATGCATTTATTCACAATGAAAGCATTTTTAAAATGAAATTCAACGACAAGAGAAATATGTAGTTTTGGCTAATGCAATTACATCACTAAATATCCATAGGTATATAATATAAAGCAGCCAAACAATTTAATAATAATTTGACCTAGAGATCTATAAAGTCTTAACCTTTGACCAAGTTCTTTTCTAGGTTTTAGACATGGATCCTAGTGTTCTACTTTTAACATAAGAGCCATAAGAATCAAAGACCAGAATTTCAAGAGGCAATGTAAGAAAAACAGAGACTAGGTTTCACCCTTATCCATATAACAATTATGGTGACTACCATTCCTCGAGCAGTTGTTGCTACTTCTACTACTAAGAAGACACCTAATACAACCACAAGGCACCCACGTTTTCCAATAGAGAAAGACCAATGAAACAATGGCAGTGGCCACGTTGCAACCAGAAAGCCCAATGGAAAACAAGTCCTTTCTAGGTACCTATGTCCCTGCACATCTGCCTAAACCACAATAACAACTTGTACTACCAATTCTTCAGCTTCCTCTTTTAAGGGTCTTTCAAAGAGATTTCCCTCTCCTTTGCTATCTCATTCCACAAATTCCAGCCCACATAACTCCCAAGCAGCAAACTTTCCATCCTTTTTGAGACCAAAGAGATCCCAATCTGTGGATAGAAGGCATGTTGTCACTTTGTGAATTTCCTTCGCTTGAAGCTTTTGAGAAGAAAACCAACGTAAGTTACAACCCAAGTAGATATCTAAATGACTTGTCAGAACCACTTTGTGAATTTCCTATTTAGACCTTAATGGTATTTACATTATGTTCCATACCTAAAATGTTGGAGCTAAGCCTAGAATCGAGAAAAATTGGCCTTTAGATACTAAATGGACATCTTCAATTTCTTGCAGTTCCTTAATAAGTGATTCAACTTCTTCCCACTATTAGAATGACAGAAAAGAAGATTAGGAAAGGCAATAGTAGGATGTGTAGATACTGAGAATAAAGTATTAGTTAAGGAATTGAGTAAATTGCTCTCTATAAATTCACCACTTGTTCAGATAACAATATCCACACACCCTTCTAACTTCTTCAAGAATTTAATAATAAAACTGTATTTTTCCAAGTTCCTTTCTGGCTTAAAGATTATGGAGCTACCAATGTTAGGACATTGTGCATACACTTTCTTGGTAACTTGATGAAATCCATTCTTCTCATCAACATAAGTAACTAAAACCCTTTTACATTGCATGTTAAAATAACACCAAGACAGTGGTTGTATTGGTAGATAAAAACCAAGACCTTAGTATCTGCTTCTACTGCTTGTAATCTCTTATCCAAGGCATCATGGTCACCAACCACAGACTCAAAGGCCTTAATCGGTGGATCAAGCTATGATGTAAAAACTCAAGTTTCTTATTTAATGTACAAACTAACATTGGCTTAGCTTAGACATTGAATTAACTACTTAAGGATAAGTTACCATAATCTCCTTCAATGATAAGAAAATACATTCAAGTGAAAAATCAAATTGGTGAACTTTTGCCTCCACAATCTAAGACGAGAAAAATTACTTTGAAAATGCAAACAAGATGAAATAGATAGGCACTAAAGAAACAACTAGAAAAATGCCATGTATTTAGTCAAGTTTGGCCATGTTAAAGCACTGACACCAAATAAGAAAAAAAGGGTTAGTAATTGGACAAAATGATTCACAGATTTGGCAAGCCAAGTTTATGCGGGTTATTCAAATGTGTTTATGGAACAAGAATCAGACTTGGAGATTAATGAAAAAACATATGTATTTGCTCCAAGTTAATGACAAAAAGAACGGAAATACCTAATCAACTTTAAAATATGATGCAGGGTCCAAAGTGGCATCCCTTAATATCTTTATATTATGAATCAACACTGCCACACATTCAACCTACTTGACTACATTGAGTTAATACATTGCCAAATGGTCTGAACATGATTTGAAGGCTTTTTCAATTTCCATTCCATTACGAGTACTTGTTCTTGCAAAAATTGACATAGATTGTAATGCCCAAACACCTAAAAGTAGTCAACTAACTAATCTCTTCAAAGTATTCAAATCTCATAAAATTGTTATCTTGATATCCAACACATTCATTTCTTCCAAGCACAACCAATATGTTAACGTTGCCTAAAATGAAACCAAAATAATTGGTTTGTCTTAACAAAAACAACAAGACAAGTAATTTTCTTGATGCAGCATTTTACAACATCTCCAATTTGCAATTTAGCCTACAAGATATGAACGTAACTCAATAATCAAATGAATCAAATGTAGAAAACACTTTCTAACAATACAAGATCTGGAAACGCATTTCCCTTCCATGTCACAACCAAACCAAAAGGGGAAATTGAAGTTCCATTTAAAGAAAGCTTTAATCAGCTCCTAGTTTATTGAATTCATTTGAAGAACATACCTTTAACCACAATAGTGGCACTTGATATAAACTACAAAATAAAAAATTACATAGCAAAAAAAGCCAATAATTGTCATAATATGCTACTTGATGTTTTGAATAGGTAGTCTTAAGGTGGCAAACAAGAAGATATAGCACCAAAAGATATCACACTTGGATCGTAGCTACTTCCTATGAGATTTCCTTTTTTTTTTTTCTCGGCTAGATCTTCCTTCTCTTTTAGCCTTAAAGAAACTATAAGTTTTCTCAATTTTTGATCTGTTGTAAGTAGATTCACCTTTGTTTTTTATATTAAACATGGTTTATAAATATTCAACAAAGTAGAAGATAAGATTCAAGCATCAAGTCAACTTTTACTAATTTAACCAATAAATGAGGTTAAAAATCTCAATTTCTCTTGATCATAAATGCTAAGAAGATCTTCCAACTTCATATCTAAACTAACATTTCCATCAAGCTTTCAATCATTTTCCATATTTATTCTTGAATCACGAGAATGATTCTATCGTAAAACACCATAACTTTAGCAGTACTTACAACAAAACCTCTAGTACTAGAACTAATTAACTCCACTTCCACCCTATCTCTTGTCATAACTTGTTGTTCTACCTTAGTCCTATTAGCATCCTATAGGATTATAAAAAGCCAAAATCATTCACACAAAATGTTGATAACTGATAGAAAATAAAGATTTGAAGAATTAGAAAATAGACTAACTTCTACAGGTGATGTAGAAGAGAGACCCTTAAGAACATTAAAATTTCCAACACTCTTAAGGTTCACAAGAACTGCCACTCTTTCACCATCCCTTGGCATCTTTTTCATAGCCTAGTCTAATCGATAACAAAGCCACATGTCAACAAAACAAATGAAGAAAGAAAGCAAGTACACATGCAATATTTTTCAATAAGGAAAATTTGGAGTATGAAATAAAATACCTCTTTGGTTCCCTCCGCAGGGCACCTTCTACAAAAATCTTGGTAGTGGAATCGTCCATATTTAAATGTGATTGTTCATTTAAGGTAGCTTTTAGTTCATTAGACTTGATAATGCTTTTCTTGGATGGCTACATTACTTGGAAGCCATACATAATATCATTTTCTATAATTCCAATTGAAAAAACCATTAATATTTTCTTAGGACATAAAAGATATCCCTCCTTGCTTCTAGGGTAGAGAATTTAAATTGCATTAGTTTTATAAATCAGTATACCTCTTGCAGCTCTCACTGAACATTCTCAAGGTCTTTTTAATGTCCTTAACCTTAAGGGGGAGTATCATTCTACAAAAGATAAATATAATTATTAATCTAAACTTACAAACAATTAAAATAAAGTAATAAACTAAAAATAAGTAAAATGGAGAAAAAAAATTACACACTAGGAAAATTAAGATTAAGAAGAAAATATAAGGAATACCTGAATACGTGATTGTATGTGTCTTTTGGGGATAAATGCACCTTTTGCTATAACTCTTGCTTGGGAGCACTAAAAGCATCATTTAGTGAAAGAGCTATTGTCATAATTAATGGAGAAATGTCAAAATTAATGTTTAACATGAGATTTTATTGCTACAATTTTTGGACTATTGCATGAAAATTATGTGCTTTTTGTTGTAATTTGTTGTTCCATCCTCTTTTGCAGCTCTTGTGTCTATACTTCAAACTTCTTTTGTATCTCATCTTCCACATCCTCCCTAATAGGCTACATAAAGTTTGATGGAACTTTGACAGTATCTTCAACAATTGATTTGCCTTTCAAAGTACTATGGTTCTTACCTCTTCCATATAACTTCACCCTCTCAAAATGCTTGTCCCCCATAACTGTAGTGAAGGCATATGTAGGACTTTGGCTACTTGTTACTTCTCCTTAAGTTTAAAGCTCTTTAATCCAATTTTGGATTGAAAGTAAGTCAAGTTACAAGTGAAAGAATACAATAAAACCTCAAGTCATATACAAAAAAATGAAAAAAGGAAAACAAAAAGAAATACTTACAATTTGCTTAGATGTTTAATTTGATAACTTATATTCTTAGTCAAAGCATCTTTTGTGAGTAGCCTTAACTATGTTAAGTTGTGATGGGGAGATTTTCCTATGATCTTCAATTTTCTAATACAAATCCAAACAATGACATGAAACATGAAAAATTTAAACAAAGTAAATTAAAGGTATCAAAGCATGGATACATGTAATGTAATGTTGCCTTTGGTAATTTACATACCAATTGTTCTCAAATCCTAATATCACTCTTTACACCTATAATGCACATTCTTATTTTCTTTTGACAATTAATAATATTGGTTCTTCCCATTACCTATAAGTAATAGTAAGGAATAACAAAAATTCAAAATATATTAATATAAAACCCATAGAATAATATTTGACAAATAAGGAAAAATAAGATAATATTAAATCTTTACTTCTTTAGAATTCCAATATTGTAACAGCTGTCTAAATTGATTCAAAGGTATATAAGGTGGATAGTTTGTCCATTTCTCCCATTAGTCTTATACTTCTTATAGTGTTGTCTCTTCAACTTGCATTTATAAGCCCTCCTACTTGCTTCCATGGCACTCATCACTCACTTTTTTCCTTTCTTAAGAACCATATACTTATTCTATAATCAATTAAAATGTGAAAAAAGTTAATTGTAATGAATAAATTTCCATAGAGATAAAGAAGAAATTTTCCAACAAACATTACTTCCATAATCTTCCGCAAAACATTCTTTTGCTTACGATCCAACACAAGCCAAGTATTTGCATATAAAGGTAACGATCTGACATTCCTAGCCAATGCCCCAAAGATATTGCTAAACTCATAAAGAATTTTATCATCTTAGCCTATTGGTTGATTTTTGACATTTAAGAAAATAAGTTTTGTCTCGTCTTTATGCCTAGCATGTACTGCTCTCCTTATCATTGGTCCTCTTCTTTTCTTATACACTAAAACTATATTAGTAAAGACATGTAAATATTCGATCTAATAATTAAGATTTTAGTGAATTATATAACTAAGAGATACCTCTTTTAATTACCTTAGATTGCTCCTTCTTCTTGTTGTCAATGTCTCGATCCTACCTCCTTAAAAGGTTGTGCTCCCATTTCATCAAAAGTTGTCCCTCTCAATTGATGATTATCAAAATTTATGTGCTTTTTAAAAGGTTGCATTATTGGCTGTTCATTTCTTACTTCTAATGTCTCAATGGACTATGACCCACTACTTGAAACAGAAAAGCACAATTTTTGGAGGGGTTTGCATCTCTTCTTGTGTAAGAGCCTTTTTCATTGACATTTGCCATCTCAAAATACTTCAAAAGGAAGTTGCCACCTCTCTAGCAGTAGACATCGCCTTTTTTTTTTTCAAGCAATTTTCTTCTTTATGGCTAATGACTATTAAATAATTAGGAAAAATTAAAAATTAGATAAATAGCAAAATAATAACAACTATTATGTTTTTCACATACTATTCATATACTATACACATTATATTTTACAAAATCAATGAATGAATCATGGTTCAATAATGTAGTCACAACAAAAGCAAAACCTTAAAGTGACAACTCCCATTAAACATATTGAAGATCAAAACAAGAAAAAGAAATAAAAAACTTATTAACCTATTTTGTCTAATCATTTGCATCCATCCACTCCTAAAATGTTGCATCATTATCTACATTGTTATGCACTTACTTTAAGTCTAAAAGGTAGATCATTTATGTTTACACAACTATGGTACTGGGTATGTCTTATCTTATCAAACTATTTCAAAAGGTTGATCATTTGTTCCTCTTACATTAGAATCTGCTACATTTGGCTCCCCTTATAATATATCTTTCACATTTACATTTCTTTTTCATTTAGCCCAAATAATTTTTTAGGAAGCTGATGCATTGCATAATAAATGCCTTTCTTAGTCAGGTCTTTCACAAAAAAACTTGGTGAACTTGATATGCCAATATGAAAAGATCACTTTGATAACATAATTTGTTGAAGTTAACCTATGTAAGTCCATAGTCATCATTCTCCAATTCAAACCAATTACATTTAAATAAAACAACATCAAATTGACCTTAGTAGTCCAATTCATTAATTTTCACAATTGACCCATAATAACTCACTTCTCCTAAACTGATTATCAAACTTGGACAACTTTACTACAATTTCTAACCCTAACAAAAGTGTTGGAGCATCTTTTAACTCTATCTTACCATTGAAAGATTTTCTATCTCTTCTCTGAGGGTGTTTAGCATCTAAGAATCTGTGATGATCCATATGACATGTTTTCCTACTATGATACAAATATTTGGAAGAAGTATCATAATTGCATGTAGGACATGCTAGCTTTCTCTTTGTACTCCGCCCTGATAACATTGTATATGTTGGAAAATCACTGATGCTCCATAACAAGGCTATGTGCATTTGAAAAGACTATTTATTGCATGCATCATATGTTTACAAACCATACTCCCACAACTACTTCAATTCTTTAATCAATGGTTGCAAAAACACATCAATCTCTCTCTTGAGTTAATTAGGGCCAGGAATGATCATATTGAGTATCATATATTCTAGTTTTGTACAAAGCCATGGTGCGAGATTATAATTAATGAGCATAAATGTCAATGTGTTATGTGAAATGTCCATGGTTTGAAATGGATTAAATCTATTGCTAGCCAAACCTAATCTTACATTTTGAGATTCCTTTGCAAAATATGGATGCAACATATCAAAATGTTTCCAAACTTCACCATTAATAGGATATCTCATGTTACCATTTATAGGTCAAAGTTTTACATGCCAAACCATATCATTAGCCATTTTTAGGCATATGAAAAGTCTTTGAAATCTAGATGTCAAAGGGAAATATTTTAGAATTTTATGTAGCACATAATGGACCTTTAAGGATACATTAGAGATTTCATTCCCTTTAACTTTCTACATGGTTTTCCATGCCCCACATATTTGACAACTCTCTGCCTTAACTCACTTCTCCTAAAAAAGCATAAAATCATTGGAACATGCATAAATTTTTTTATTGTTAAGTCCTAGTTCTTTCATCATAGTTTTAGCTTCATGAAACAAACTAGGAATCTTAATATCAAGGAATACCTCCTTGATTAATTCCAACATATCTCCAAATGTTGCATTACTCAAAGCTTGGAGATACTTAAGAAGATATAATCTAATTGTAAATGAAAGCCTGAAAGTCTTATAACCAGGAACCTTAGCATCAAGGAATGCCTCCTTGATTAATTCTTACATATCCCCCCAACATTGCTAGAATTTGCTAGTTCTCTCACATCCTTAAAGATTTCATTTAAAAGCCTAAGAATGCTATCATTTTTATCAACTTCCATTTTAGCATCATTTATTGCCCTACTTGATTGTGGTCCTTTACCATTGAAAATCCATATCCTATAATCATGCATGAACTCCAAAATGACTAAGTGTTCATAAACCATAACTTTAGAATACTGATAACGACAACAACATTTTCTACACGAGCAAGATATCTCATTTCCTTTAGCAAACGTAGCGAAAGCCTTATTTAAGAAAACTTTAACCCTAATTAAGTATTCATTTCTTAATTTATCAAAATCCATCCATCTTCTATCTGCCATGTTTATCAAGCAATTGTCAATCAAACATTATAATAGAAGAAAGTGAAAGTAAGAAAAGGAAAAAAATAAAAAGAACAAGAAAACAATTTTATTACATGACAAAGAATGCAGATTTCATGAGTAGTGACAAGGAAAAAACTAAAAAAATTGTATTAGATGGATTTACAAACACTTTTTCTTTCTATCAAACCACAAGGGATTGATTCTTAAAGCTTAAAATAATTAATCCTTTCCTTATGAATGAATTATAGTAATAAAAGTATATCTTTCTAATATTTGATTATATGTTGTCAAATGAAACATTTGCATTTGTTTACTAGACAAAAAGAGTAATTCTCAATTCTTAGTATCTTTAATTTCTCTTGATATAGTTAATATTTTCTTTTAATGGTTCAGTAAAGGGTTTTGAACGGATTTTCATTACACTAAACTAAACTTTGCATTCAAATCTTAAAAGAGAAAATAAATACTCACAATTCACTATGATAAGAATATATATTCTTAATTTTTCTTTGCCTTATTCTCCTTCTTCTTCCAAGACAATGTTCAAATGAAGGACTAAAAGTAGCTGTTGCTACTTCTTCTTCTTCTTTTGCCAAATTGACCTTCATAATTAAACATGGTACAATCATTGACCAAGTAGCTAATTTCAGTTTTCAGCAGGGATTTAAGAAGCAAGAAGGGTCTACAAAGTTTGTCTAAGAAATGACAACAGGGCACATAAAAAGAGGGATTAAATTGATAACACTTTGGTACCCGATCATCAAATTGCCGCAAAAAAAAAATAAAATTTTTAATTTGAAAGCCGAATCCCAGCTCCAAGTACAATATGCCGCCACTACTTATGAATATTGTCCAATTGCAAATAAAAGAAGTCATACATGGGTGCACCTAGTATGGTAATTAATTCATGAATATTATCCACATTGAATGAGTTCATACAATGTTTAATGCTTGGGGTTGCAGAAAATTCTACAATTGCCTTGGCTAATAATATGAATGACTAGCTTAATTGAACCAAATCAGAAACAGAAAATTAGAAATATTATTTTAAAAAAAAATTAGAAAATGGCTAGCTTGTCTATAGATATAAGGTCAAGAAACACATACTTATACCAAACATTAAGCCAATTAAAACAAAGCATGATGGATAGTGTGATCAATAAGAGCCAAGCAGTCAAATGATTATGCCACTGACAAAACATGTATGCTGAAGTGCATAATGCAAACTGTCATAAGTTTCTAATTCTTTCTGAAGGCAATGATACAAGAAAAAAAAAAAAAAGCATTGAAAATGAAAAACTAAGCAAATTGAGTATCTTCAAGTTTCTGATAATACTTGTTACCAAATTTGCCACCCCCCGGGAATGTTGCCCCATTGTTATGGATTTTGGTTTACCTAAAATCAATCAAAATGAATTTTAGTATAAATAACATAATGAAAATACACAAGAAAAGGGAAAAAATAGCGGCAACAAGGATTCAAGCAAGGCACATATAATTGAGGATAAAGGAAGTGAAGCAAATTAAGAAACAATTTAGCTAAATACTGTAATAGATAAAAGGCCTGCTAAGATTTCAAATAGAGAACAAAAATAAGAAGTCAAGGAAAACATCTTCCTAATGAAAAATAAGTAGACAATAGAAAGTCCCTTCTCACAAACATTTGAAACAAGAGACTATGTAAAAGCTGATTAAAACTAAAATAAAAGCATTAAGAAATTGAAAAAAAAAAAATTTCAGGTGATAGATAGCAAATGTTGGGGATATGTCTTTCTAGTTGAAATGATCAAAACTATAGCACAATTGGCATATTAGGAATTTAAATATCAGAAATACTGTTTTAAAAATGAAATAGATATTTCTTGGTTAGGCTAATCACTAGGGCAAGAAACTCCAACTTTTATAGGATTTGTGAGAGAAATTGAAACAAAATAAACAATTTGAACTAATTGAAGAAGGAAAAGCAAGGGAACAAAATTTAAAAAAAAAAAAAAAAATAGAAAAGAAAAGGGTTGGATGGCAGGATAACCATCAAACATGATAAACCCACAATTATGAAGAAGCTCACCTAGGAGAAACTGAAATGCAACCTTGGAAACCAGAACTGTAATCCGTAACTTTTCCCAAAAGTTTCAAGAAATTTAAAAGGTATGCACTTGCTCCAAAACACCAATAAGTTTGCAACCCTCCAGTGGTCAACTCGAATCACTAAACTGAATTTTTAGTTAGTAGAGGGAACAAAAATATACAATTATAGAACCATAAGGTGCTGCAATTAGACATTCTTGGTTGATCAAACAAGAAATTAATTAGCATAGCAGTATGTTGTGTAAAGTAAAATGGTTGAAAAATGGCCAAAAGGTCAGGAAGCAACTAATTTGCACCTGTTCAAGAAACTCAACAAATGCAACTAGGAACACCCATAACGTTACTGAATATTCTTTTTTGCAGTATTTAGAAGACAAAATCCATGCTAGTCTAAGGTAATTTAGGATATCATATCCCTGCTATTAGTTCTGTTCCAATTTCCCTTCCTAGAATCCTCTCACATCTAGTTCCTGGTCAATGACGGGAGGGAAAGGGATGGTTTTAGGTAGAAAACTTCCAAAAAGGACATTTGTTATAGAAAAAATAGCCTCACTACTTAAACTAAACTTTTGGCCAAGCATATTGCCCAAAAAGGTTGTAGCTTTAGTCGTGTATAGATAATTTGCATACTTTGGGTCAAGAACCCACAATTATAACATCCTAATGTAGAAGACTCCCATAGAACCCGCCATTATAAAAAAGAACAAAAAAAAAGTGAAAATGTTGTTATTCAGGTCCATAAATAAACAATAGGCCTAATGATTAGCTAATCTACATTGCTACTCTTAATATAGTCAGAATATTATATGCAAACTTAGTAAAAATCGGCAATAATGATTTATAAATGGTGATCTCAATTCTTCAGGGCCTCTGTTCATGGTTAACAAAAGCGTAAAAAATAGGCGCAAAATATTGGCAGACCGAATGATATGGAAATACTTGAATGGTACATCGCATAGCAGTAGCCTCGATTCGCTTAGAGAGGTTGGCAGTGAATAAAAATCTTCGCTTTGGATTTTTCACCAGCCCACAAACCTCTCCTGGGCATTGCTCATACTAAAAGGACAATCCCTTTTGGAGTACACCTCATGTCTTTGAAGCTTCTTAACAATGTTTAAGAAACCATCAAGGTGAGGCCTTTTCTTATTAGCCAAAACCCTCCTAGAGCATGACCTTGAATTTGTCGATATTCCTTCCACGGCACACAACAACGTTTTTGTTAAAAATTAGGTAGCAAACTAGGGTGTCCTTTATTAAAGCAGAAAAATAAAACTAATATTTTTTCTTAAAACATTCCCAAAAATTAGGAAATGTATATCACGGTGCTTTGTATACTCATGTTTAAGTCACTGTTTGACATGAGTGTCAACACTTTTGGTCAAATACCCCTAGTTACCAGGAAGCCTTGATAGTGGAGTAGAATTAATTTTTTTTAAACGTAAGTTTAGGACTAGCTTAAGGAGACCAATTTTCAAGATAAACCACATACCTCTCAATTAGGATTCATCACAAAACACATATAATTGCTCAAGAAGCATTTTTTCAATTGAGTACTAAAAAGTCAAGCATACTTACCACTATTTTACAAAACATTGCCACCATCACAAGACAAGTAATATATCATAAAAATAGGAATGCTAGCTTAAATAATATCTTAGATTTTTTTTAATACTTTTTATTAAATATTTAAAAATTCACATAGTTTGTTGGTTGAAACCTAGTAATAAGTATAAAAGAGAGGACTCCATAATCACTTTCTCATAATTTTGTGTTGTTTTCCTTGGCATCCAAAAGACCAACAAATAATATTTTAAGTTGGTCTCCATCTCCTTTAAGGTATTTCTCTCATTCTGCTATTTGTTTTTGTCTCTTGCAAATATACATATTTTTCAAAATTTGTGAGTAACTTATTACAACAAATAACAATAGAAAGAGGAAGTTGCCTAACCACATTAATGGAGGTAGTGTACCCCCCTACCCTTTGCCTTACCCCTCCCATTTCCCCCAACGATGGTTTGCCATCTCCTCTATAGACCCAAAAAAATAAAAAAAGATAAATAATAAAAAGAAATTATATCTTATTGTATGATAATAGGAAATATAGAGCAATATTCTTAATTATAATAAGGATATTTTAAAACCTGAACATGAAAAATTACACATATACACATACATAAAATTTTTAAAACTAGTGAAATAAAGAAAAAAAGTTCATTTAATTAACTAATTTTTTTCTAATTTAAATAAACTAAAAAAGCAAACTTAGTTTAAATTATACCTTAGATTTTTTTTTATTTTAATACTTTTTAATTAAATATTCAAAAATTCACATCGTTGAAACCTAATAATAAATATAAAAATAAAGATTCCATAGTCACTTTCTCATTAGTTTGTCACACTTTCCTTGTTTTTCTTTGCATGCAAAATACCAACAAATAATACTTTAAGTTAATCTCCATCTCCTTTGAGGTAGTTCTCTTATTTTGCCATTTGTTTTTATTTTTTGCAAATGTATATTTTTAAAAAATCAATGAATAACTTGTTATAACAAATAACTACACAAAGAGGAATCAATGTAGGCATGTTGCTCCCATTTTTCCTACAATTGTTTGTCATCTCCTCTATAGACCAAAAAAAAGAAAAAAAAAAAACAAAAACAACAAAGAGAAATTGTTTCTTGTTGTATGACACTAGGAAATGTGGAGCAATATTCTTAATTATAATAAAGGTATTGTAAAAGTCAAATGTGGGAACTAATAGTTACAAAATTCCTTAAACACAACAAAATTTCACAAATACAAATACACAAAACATTTAAAATTGGTGAAATGAAGAAAAAAAGTTTTTTTATCTAACTTTTTTTTTTTAAATTTAAATTAACTATAAAAGTTAACTTAGTTTAAACTATATCTTATATTTTTTTAATGCTTTTTATTAAATATTCAAACATTTACTTAGCTTGTGGGTTGAAACCTAGTAATAAGTATAAAAAATATGACTCTACAATTAGTTTCTCGTAAATTTATGGTGATTTCCTTATATTTCTTGGAATTCAAAATACAAACAAAGAATACTTTAAGTTAGTCTCTATCTTCTTTGAGATAGTTCTCTTATTTTGCTATTTGTTTTTTTAATTTCACAAGTGTATATATTTAGAAAATTGAAGAATAACTTGTTACAACAAATAGCAACAAAAAAAGGAAGCAGGCTAACTACATTAGTGGAGGCAATGTGCCCGTTGCCCCTTCTCTTACCCCTCCCATTTTCCCCTATGATGGTTTGCCATCTCCTTTACAAGCCAAAAATAAAAAAATAAAATAAAAAATAAAGAGAAATTGTACCTTGTTATATGAAACTAAGAAATGTAGATGAATACTTTTTATTCTAATAAGGGTATTTAGAATGTTAAACATGACAAATAATAGTTATAAAATGTTTTGTACTTAATATATCACATGTATACGCATACACAAAACTTTCAAAACTGTGAAATGAAAAAAATAAGTTTATTTTACTAACTATTTTTAAAATTTTAAATTAACTATAAAAGCAAATTTAACTTAAACTATATCTTAGATTTTTAAAATTTTAATCTTTTTTATTAAATATTCAAAAATTCATATAGTTTATGAGTTGAATCCTAGTAAAAAGTATAAAAGATAAGATTTTATAGTCACTTTCTCCTAAGTTTGTAGTGTTGTGTTTCTTGACTTCCAAAATAACAACAAATAATATGTTAAGTCGATCTCTATTTGTTTTAAGGTAGTTCTCTCATTTTGCTATTTATTTTTGTCTTTCACACATGTATATATTTAGAAAATCGATGAGTACCTTATTACGATAAATAACAACAAAATGTGGAAGTGGCCTAATAACATTGGTGCAGGCAATGTGCCCCCTACCCCTTCCCTTACCCCTTCTATTTCCTTTACGATGGTTTGCCATCTCTTCTATAGACCTAAAGAGGAAAAAAAAAAAAAAACAGAAACAACAAAGAGAAATTGTTTGTCATTATATGACATTAAGAAATGTGCAACAATACTCTTAAATATAGTAAGGTCATTTTCAAAGTAAAATATTGGAAATAATAATTACAAAATACTTTATGCACAATAAATAACAGTTATATACATATACAAAATTTTCAAAACTAGTGAAATGAAGAAACAAAGTTCATTTGACTATGTTTTGAATATAAATTAACTATAAAGCAAACTTAGTTTAAACTATATTTTATATTATTTTTTATTTTAATACTTTTTAATTAATATTCAAAAATTCACGCAACTTGTGAGTTGACACTTTGTCATAAGTAAGAAAGTCAGGACTCCATTATCACTTTCTCATAAGTTTGTGGTGTTTTACTTGTATTTCTTGGCATCCAAAATACCAACAAATAATACTTTAAGTCAGTCTCCATCTACATTGAGGTACTTCTCTCATTTTGCTATTTGTTTTTGATTTTCACAAATGTATATATTTAGAAAATTGTTAAGTAACTTGTTATAACAAATAAAAACAAAATGAGGAAGTGTCTTAGCTGCATTGGTAGGGGCAATGTGTCCCTTGCCCCTTCCCTCACCCCTCTCGTCTCCCCTATGATGGTTGGCCATCTCCTCTACAAACACAAAAAGAAAAAAAAAAAAAAGAGAACATAGAGAAATTGTATCTTGTTGTATGACTATACGAAATGTGATAGAATGCACTTAATTATAATAAGGGTAGTTTAAAAGTTGAATGTGCAAAATAATAGTTACAAAATACTTTATGCACAACAAAATTAGGTTAAACTTTATCTTAGAATTTTTTTTAAAATTTAATACATTTTATTAAACATTCAAAAATTCATGCAACTTGTCCTAGTAGTAAGTATAATGTACAAGACTCAATAGTCACTTTCTCATAAGTTTATGGTTTTTCCTTGTGTTTCTTGACATCCAAAATTCCAACAACTTAACTTTAAGTTGTTTTTCATATCATTTGACATAGTTCTTTAGTTATATTATTTATTTTTGTTTTTCACAAACATAAGTATTTAGAAAATTACTGTGTAACTTTTTACAATAATTAACAATAAAAAGGGGAAGTGGCCTAACTACGTTGGCGGAGGCAATGTGCCCCTTGCCCCTTCCCTCACCCTTCCCATTTCCCCTACAATGGTTTGCCATCTCCTCTACAAAACAAACGAAAAAAAAAAAAAAACCTAAACAACAAGGAGAAATTGTATCTTGTTGTATGACACTAGGAAATGTGGAGCAATACTAATATATCTACTTACACAAGTTTTATACTCTTTTGTATCATTTCGCTATGTTTACTTTATCTTTCATATTTCATTAAATATCTACTGTCTCTCTCTTGTAAATTTATGAACTTTGGGTCGACTATTGGGGTATAGCATTAGCATATGAAGTGAGTCTATAAGGAGTGGACTCGAAGAAAAAGAAATAAATGAAAAATTTACACACATGGAAAAAATGAAATGACAAAGAATAAAGTTTTTTTTATTTGATCATCGTAGATTTACATGAAATTGATATTGAGCTAATTAAATCTCTTTTAATTGTTGTAAAATTGAGCTAATTAATAAATCCCGCTAGCCACACGTGCATGCATTTATTCTTTCCTATCATTTTGCTATATTTACTTTATCTTTCATATTTCATTAAACATCTATAATCTCTTTCTTTTGTAAATGGATGAACTTGATGCTGATTTTTGGGGTGTGGCATTAGCATATGAAGTGAGTCCATGTGGAGAGGACCTAGAAAAAACAAAAAACAAAAGAATGAAAAAAATGACCCACCGAAAGCACAATGACAAAACAAAATAACAAATAATAATTTTTTTTTATTTAGTCACCATAAAATTACTTAAAATTAATGTTAAGTTAATTGGGTCCTTTTATGTAGAGAAGCAAGCCACTTATTATGAAATTGATAATCCATTATATAGTGTGTTTGGCCCATTGATCACCATGTTGGTTGTTAGAATATAGCATTAGCATATGAAGTGAGTTGACTCGGAAAAAGCCAAAAACAAAAAACAAAGAGAAAAATTAAAACATAACAAATTAAACAATTCTTGCTTCACCATGCCAAGATATTTATAGGTAAATGTGACCTGAAATGCCACAGAGCAAATTCACTCAAAGATGAAAGACGTGTCATTCCATCAAAAGAAACTACAAAAGTTATTACATATCAAAGCATTTGAATTATCTATCCATAAGACGTAAAATCTATAAAATTATTTAAAAAGGAAAAAAGAAAAAAAGCATCTCGAAGATAGTAAAAGAATCATTCGGCAATATCCTTTCAATATCCAATTTGATTTAATTTAAAGGATTTCCTTGCAAATGCATGAATATTTCATAACATTAATCAATAGAAGGTTGAGGACCTTGAATGTGTCTCCATCTTAATTCTTCTAAAATTTGATCACAAAGGCTCAACTAAGTTGACGAAATGAATGCAATCCTTGCTGAATTCTTTCAATATATTTTCTTTTTTCTTTTTGTGCATGTGTGAAAGATGAGTTCACAAATGGGCTCACAATTGTTTATAAATCAATGGTGTTAAGTAGACCACTGTTGACTATAATGTGTAAAATGGAGTCCATGACATGAAACAAATAGAAAAGGTTAACAAAAAAAGAAATTTATTCTTGTTGGTTGCTCGCCAGGGGTGTAAACAAATATATACGCTTAATGATAATCAAGCTAACTTTAAACAACAAGTTGTTCAACTCGTTTATATTCATAAACAATTTGTAGATGTTTTTGTCTCCCTCTTTGTCATTCACTTTCTTAGCCAAACGTTGAGCCATTGGCACTGCTAGGTGAATAATCCAATAACAAAATTAACTACCCCTGTTATCTCTAAGTAGCAACAAATACTAGAATTCATTTTACATGGATGCATGTGGTCTAATGGATCATGCCCTCAAATTCATTTTAAATAATGGCTGACTAACAACTGAAGCCAACTATCCTTACAACGGAGCTGATGGCACTTGTAACACCAACAAGGAAGCCAATCACGCTGCCAAAATAACTGGGTACGAAGATGTGCCGGCCAACAACGAAATAGCACTATTGAAATAAACATAAAAAATCGTAAAAGAATTTTGAACTTAATTATAAAAATTTAAGATCAATTTTTTATATATCCTATTATGCTTTTGGTAAGGGAAATAAAAGATAGGATGCACAAGGAAATGAGAGTTTTTTATGCAAAGTAACTTATTTAAATATAATATACAATTAAAATTTTAATTGCATAAAAATAAAATTCTAAATATATAATTCAATACTATTTGATTTGTAATTTCAATTTTTTTTTTTTCTATCCGCCTAAATTTGAGTCTCTGCACTAATGCATGCAATGGTAAATTCAAGATTTTTGTCAATGCATGGTGTTGTGTTCTAGACTCAATAAAATCAAGACCAAGGATGAAGGAGATTCACTCGAGTCTAACAGTGTTTGAATGGTAAGTTTTCTCTATAAAAAAAAAATTAAATGAAAATGACAACAAGTGATCTTAGTTGTAACCTATGAGATAATAATCGATATAATTATAATATATATATTTTTAACTTTAAAAAAAATTTATAATAGAATCATTATAATTACATTTTCATGAAATCATGTCACTACAACGTAAAAAAAAAAAAAAAAAAAAAACTTAATTTCTTATTTATACCTATATTTTTTCTTGTTAGAAGTTTGCAACTTATTGAAGTTAAAGCTCATCCCGTACAAGTCTTTACAATTCAACTAACTATTGAAGTTCATTCATTTGAGATTGAGTCAACATCTTATGTTTCATCCCTTTGCATTTGAGCCTACAACATGGGATCAACAACCAAATATTCGAGGGATGTGAATGTTTCCTCTTAATTCACTTTTGAATCTTCAATCTAAAAGGGGTAGAGCTCCTCTCCCTTGCATCAGTGGACATTTGTGCACATAGTTGTCAAATTCAATCTAACCATCGACTTGATGAATATGATTACTAAGTGATTAATTTAATCGTTAGATCATTAATTAAATGTTGTATACAATTTAAAAATATATAAATGACAATAAAATTAACATAATAAAATATTGATACATAAATTGAAATGATTAAAAAATTTTAATCTCAAAATATAAAAGATGAAAATAATAATCAATATTTTCATCTCATTTTAAAGTTTAATTTTTATTTTTCTTTCTTTCTCCCTTCTTTTTGGGTTGACTGGGTCAATGACGATCCAATTCAAGAGTGTGACCCAGTCTGATTTTATGCCCACGTTGCTATGGTTTTGGTCCATTGGTTAGGTCGGACCAGATCTAATAACTATGTTTGTGAGTGCACCCCTCCCAAATCACAAGCCAAAATTGTTTCATTTTCCAATTGAGCTTAGTTGTGAGAATACTATCAATGTCTTAAATATATAGATTATTCTTTCATAATAATTTTTATTATTAATTATAATTATTTATTAAAAATTAAAAATAAATAAATAATTATTATAATAATATAATATTTAAATATATTTATTTATTAAAAATTTATTGAATCTTAAATATACAATAAGAATAATGTTCTTTATTTTTATACTCTTATATCATTTTTTCAAAATTAAAATTCATAATCTCGTAGGTAAAAATGTAAATTTTTATTTGCATCATTTAACTTCAACATTTCTAATTTTTTATCTACATTTTTGGCATAATTAGGAACGGTTTCCTTATCTTGCATGGAAGATGGTCATTACCACCAATATTGCCATTTTCCAAGCCCACATTCAAGTTTGTGTTGTCTTGCATCCTAATGAATTTCAACTTATTTATTATAAATTATTAATTACTTCAACTTTATTTCAAGATTTTAAAAATTAAATTGATTATTAAATTACAAAATTTAAAAATTCAAAATTTAATTAATTTAATTAAAATTAAATAGATAAATTGGTATTTATTATTATTATTATTATTATTATGTATATATATATATATATATATATATAAAATAAAAAACATTTATAAATAAAATATAATTGTATATAAAATATAAGTGTTATATATATATTTATATATACATACATATATATATATATATATTTGTATAATATATATATATATAATAAAACTAAAAAAATAATTAATGTCATTATTTTTAAATTTATATGACTTAAATTAAATAAATTTAATATAAAAGTGTATTATAATTTATATATTTTTAGTTTATTTTATAATTTTTTTTTGTTAAAAATTATTTTAATATGAATAAAATAATATTGATTAAACAAGGTTGATTTTCTGGTCACCAGGAGTGCAGTACTGAGGGCCAACGATTAGAAATGGATTGGCAAATGGTTGTGCCATCGGATGGAAAGTGCGAAAATGAAGAAAAAGTCTTTGCGTTGATCCCACGTGCACTCACTTATATAATATATATTTATAAAAGTAAATAATTATTAAAAATTTTAAAAAGTTGATTTACTTGATACATTAGTTTATTGTGTGTAAAATATGTTTTTCATCATTAAATTTATCATTTATTTTTAATTTTATAACTTAATTTTAATTTTTTAAAATTAAATTATTTAATTTATTATTTAATTTAATTTAATTATTCAATTTTGAGTGAAATTACAAAATAACACAAATTTTTATATTAAATTTTAATAATTTTTATTAATATAATAATTAATTATAATAAATATATAATTATAACAAGATAAATGAATAATTTTATATTAGATATTTTATTTTATAAAAAAATTTAAAAAAATTATTACTATCTTTATTTTCTTATGTATAATTTTAATTTCCTTCCATCGCGTCGACTTTGCAAGTAAGATTTCTAATTTACAAGTTGAAGTTTGGAACTGCCAGACCGCCGTACATTTTTTCTTACCTTTTTATTTAAAATAGAGTCAATTATAATTAATAAGAGTTTCTGGCAGAGGACAGTGATGGGGATGGCTAAGTAATTAATATATCCTAAGTCTACACAGCGGCCATGTTCTCCTGCATCGCAGGTTGAACATGACGATGGTCCCCTTCGTATGTAACGATCAGGCATTGTCGGATCGTCTGTAGCCCTCTCACGGGGGCTACACTTGTGATATGCCCTGGAAATAAAAACCAACAAATATTACAATACAATCCGTCAGATTTGATTCATTTCCATGCGGCCCAAATCAATGGTCAGAAAAGCACTTTGGTGGGTTACCTTGGGTACGGTGATCCCTGCATCGGCTTGACTTCACCCGATTTTTCTTGGATTATTAATTCAAACATGAAGGAATATACATCTTCGAGGGAAAGTCTATGGAGGCGCAGGCAAATCTAATAGGTACGGAGCCTAATCTTTTTTGGCATTACAGATTGGATTAGGGCATCTTAACTTCACTAAGCAGTTGAAGCTAAGTATGACTGATTTATCAACTGAATCAACGGCATAATCATCAGAGCCGACTGCAGCTTCATTGACTGAATGAATTGGTACCTTTATGGGCACCATCCTGGTGCTGGCAGTAGCCGGGGGAGGTGGGGGCTCTACCAAAAAGCATACAACGACACAATCAACAGGTGAGTCCTTACCCGCACTCCAAGCAGGTGGGTGTCTGGACGAACACAACGACTTAATCAACTGGATCCACCGAAGCTATTTCCTCTAGACAAGGAAAAAGGCAAACACATAGACAAAGGGTACCCTTGGGTACGGTGATCCCTTCACCTGACTCTGGCATCCTTCTCTTGGAAGTTTTCCCTTTTTCTTTTATTTATTTATTTATTTATTTTATTTATTTATTAGTTGTCCATAGATAAAAATAAAACTTAATTAACTTATCTAAAAAATTTTATAAAGTGATAAATTTATATACATCTACATTATTTACTAGGAATCTAGCGAAAATTAAACAACAAGATGAAAAAAGAGGCTTGTTGCTATTCTTAATTGTTGTCAAAATAAAAAAAAAAAAAGTCATAGCCAAAACCAACAAAATTTTAATATATAAAATGTAGAAATAAAATTAATATGGCATGGTAATTATCATCATTTCTCATCAAATATAAGTCAACAAATATGAAATACCATGAAATCTCACTCTTCCCTTGCATCAAGCTTATAGGATAAAAACAAATATAAAATAATAATTTCATTACTTTAAATAGTTGACAAGAAAAACAAGAGTTACCTTTGATATTACTTTTCATCACTAAAGCTTCACTTTGTATTTCCAGTACAAATGATTAATTAGAATATATTATGAAGAAAGAACAACTGAAGCTAGAACAAAATCATTGTCTGCCCTTGTCTCCACTAGTTGCATGGTTAAGTCCATACTACAAGATACAATGTTGCATGGTTAAGGCAATGCTTAGAAACAAAAAGATATAGACATAAGCCATAAATTAGACCTAAATTTGTTGATAGCATATAAAACATACCACATATATGATAAAAGTTAACATAGAGATTATTTTAGATAAAAATCATTATATGACCACATTGTAGAAACAATTCATATCATATTATCTGATAGATGAAACATCATAAAAGTCAAATAACAACATAGACCATAAAATGACAATATCAACTTAAATAGCTTTATTTCTTAAATTTATTTAAACAATTGTTTTAGATTTTTCCTTATTACTACTCATGAAGTCTATAATCTTTGCCATGTGATAAAATTTTTGTCATGTTCTTTTTTTTTTTTTTCACTATTTCCTACTTTCATTTTCTTTTATTATGATGATTAATTGAAAATTGCTTGATCAACATGGAAGATAGAAGATGGATGGATTTTGATAGACTAAACAATGAATACTTAATTGTGGTTGATGTTTTCTCAAATAAGGCTTTTGTTATGTCTATTGAAGGAAATAAGATATCTTGCCTTTGTAGAAAATGTTGTCATTATTAATAATCTAAAGTTATGGTTTATGAACATTTAGTCATTTAGGGGTTCATATGGATTAAGATATGGATTTTCCATGGTGAGGGGCCATAATCAAGTAGGGCAATAAATGATATTGAAATTGAAGATGATAAAAATGATGATATTCATGGGCTTTTAAATGATACCTTTAGGGATGTGAGAGAACAAGCAAATTTTGGCATTGTTAGAAAGAGTCCTAATGAACAAGCTAAAAAGTTTTACAAGTTAGTTGAGGAAGGATAACAAGAATTGTATCCAAGGTGTAAGACTTTCTTAAGGGTTTCATTTACAATTAGATTTTATCTTCTTAAGTGTCTCCATGGTTTGAGTAATGTAGCATTTGGAGATATGTTAGAATTAATCAAGCAGGCATTCCCCGATGTTAAGGTTCCTAGTTCATTTCATGAAGCTAAAACTATGGTGAAAGAACTAGGACTTAACTACGAAAAATTCATACATGTCCTAATAATTGTATGCTTTTTGGGGACAAGCATGAAAAGGTAAAAAGTTGTCATATATGGATGGTTGCTAGGTGGAAAAACATAAAGGAAGTTAAAGGGAATGAAATCTTTAATGTATCCTCAAAGGTCTATCATGTGTCAACTAAAATTTTAAGATATTTCTCTTTGGAATCCAAACTTTATAGACTTTTCATGTGCTTAAAAATAGCCAACAATATGGTTTGGCATGTAAAACATCAACTTACACAGATGGTAACATGAGGCATCCTACTGATGATGAAGCTTGGAAATATTTTGATATATTGCATCCATCTTTTGCAAAGGAACCTCGAACTGTGAGATTAGGTTTGGCTAGTGATGGATTTAATCCATTTAGGACCATGGGCATTACACATAGCACATGGCTAGTTGTGCTCATTAATTACAATCTTACACCAAGGCTTTGTATAAAACTAGAATATATGATGCTCAATATCATCATTCCTAGCCCTTAACCCTATTTCACCCGGGAGAGAGATTGATGAGTTTTTGCAGCCACTAATTGAATAACTAAAAGAGTTGTGAGAGTATAGTTTGCAAACATATGATGCATGTAATAAGCTATCTTTTCAAATGCACAGAGCCTTGTTATGGACTATTAGTGATTTTACAGCATATGCAATGTTATCAGGGTGGAGTATGAAGTGGAAGCTAGAATGCCCTACATGTAATTATGATCCTTCTTCCAAATATTTGTATCATCATCGAAAAACATATTATATGGACCATTATAGATTCTTAGATGCTAAACACCCTTAGAGAAGTGATAGATCTTTCAATGGCAAGATAGAGTTGAGAGATGCTCCAACACCTTTGTTAGGGTTAGAGATTGTAGTAAAGTTGTCCAACTTTGATAATTAGTTTGGGAAGAAGCAAAAGGTAATCCTTGATGGTCCATGGAAGAACAAGTCTATTTTTTTATTTGCCATGTTAGAAGAGTAATAAATGTTGGCACAATTTAGATGTGATGCATATAGAGAAGAACATTTGTGACAATATTCTTGAGATTATCCTTGACATTCTTAGTAAAATGAAGGATCATGCAAAAATCTCGTTTTGATTTATAGGACATAGGGATAAGAAAGAGCTTTAGCATATTCTTTCTAATGATGGTCAACACATTTATCTTTCTAAAACATGTTATTCAATGACTTTAGAGGAGAAAGCCATGTTTTGCACTATTATAAAAGATGCCAACTTTCTCAGGGTAATGCATCCAATATTTCTAGATGTGTGAATGAAAAAGAGAAGAAAATTACAGGGTATAATAGTCATGATGCACACTTATTGATGCATTACCTTTATCCAATTATAGTTAGGAAGACACTACTAAAGCATGTTAATGTGATCTTGACAAGATTAGGATTGTTTTCTAAATCACTATGCAGTAAAGTTGTGAAGTCAAAAGACTTGGGTCACTTACAAGGTGAAATTAGTGAAATATTGTGCCAACTAGAGATGATTTTTCCTCTAAGTTTCTTTGATATCATGATGCACTTGCCTATACACTTAGTTGATGAAATTCGACTTGGTGGGCCTATATATTGTCATTGGATGTTTGGGATTGAAAGATACTTGTGTAAATTGAAATTGCATGTTTGTTATAAAAGTCAACCTTAAGGTTCAATCATAAAAGGGTATTTAGCTAAAGAGTGTTTGGTGTTTTACTCAAGATATATGCATGATGGGGTGAAGACTCTTTTTATGAGATATTATTAACAATCTAATACAATAATGAAGGAGCAAATACCTTGATTTCCAAATAAAGGTCATGCAATTAGGGGTAAAGGGAAAAGGAAAGGTAAGGGCATTACTTTGGATGTTATTTCTCTTAAATAAGTACATAAATATGCATTGTTTAATTGCGAAGATGAAGAGGTCAAGAGATATATTGAGTAATCTAAACCAAACTTTAAATTGTTATTTAATATTGTATCCTTAAAGTATCATTCTTTTTATTTCTCATTGTTGGCCCTATTGTAGAGAGCATAGACAATTGTTGAGTGAATGACAAAGAAAGAGATAGGACAAAGCATAAAATCAAAGTCAATTTTTTTCTATTTGGTTTTAAGCCTAAGTTGCAACTAATAAGGTTTCTTCCTACATCTGGTGATTATCTATTGGTCCTTATACTATGA
This sequence comes from Rhizophora apiculata, assembly GCA_037832385.1. Classification (NCBI taxonomy): domain Eukaryota; kingdom Viridiplantae; phylum Streptophyta; class Magnoliopsida; order Malpighiales; family Rhizophoraceae; genus Rhizophora; species Rhizophora apiculata. The sequence continues at coordinate 8,082,979 of CM075439.1, read as the reverse complement.
CTAAGCATTATAGTGGTTATGTCATTAGTGGCTACAAATTCCACACAAGGGAATGAGATGTAAGGTGCAAGGTACAAAATTATAGTGTTACACTAACAACATTAACAAATAGTTTTACTAGTTCAAAAGAATAAAACCCAATGAAGGGAGAAGTGAGTTATTATGGGTCAATTGTAGAAATTATTGAATTAGACTTTTGTTTAAATGTGATTGGTTTGAATCAGAGAATGATGAATATGGACTTAAATGGGTTAACTCCAATAAATTGTGCTATCAAATTAATCCTTTCACATTAGCATTTTAAGTTCATGAAGTTTTCTTCATAGAGGACCCAACTGAGAAATGTATTTATTATGTAATGTGTCAACTTCCTAAAGAATTATTTGGGTTCGAAGAAGAAAAAAAAAATGTAAGTGTGCAAGATATATTTTAGGGGGAGCCAAATGTAACAAATTCAAATATAGGAGGCATTAGTATTATTGCACAATCTAGTTTGATAAGAGAAAACATGTCCAATACCATAGTTGATGTACACATAAATGATCTACCTTTTCAAATAGGTTTATAGCAATTGCATGATGATGTAACACTTTTGGAATGGATGGATGCAAATGATTAGACTAAATAGGTTAATAAGTTCTATTATTTCTTTTTCTTGTTCTTATCTTTAATATGTTTAATGGAAGTTGTCACTTTGAAATCTTACTTTTGTGTGGTTGAATTATTGACCTGTGATTTAGTCATTGATTTTGTAAAATATAATGTGCATAGTATATGAATAGTATGTCAAAAACACAATTGTTGTTATTATTTTGCTATTTATTTAATTTTTAATTTTTCCTAATCATTTGATAGCCATTAGACATAAAAAAGAGAATCACTTAGAAAAAGAAGGTTTTGTCTACCACTAGAGAGATGGAAACAACCTTTTCAATTATTTTGAGATGACAAACATTAGTGAAAGAGGCTCTTGCACAAAAAGAGATACAAACCCCTCAATTAAATATTGTCAAATTGTGTGTTTTTGTTTCAAGTGGTGGGTCACAGTTTATTAAGACATCAGAAGCAAGAGATGGATAGGAGGACATAGATTTTGATAATCAACAATTAAGAGGGATAACTTTTAATGAAATAGGAGTACAACCTTTCAAGAAGGTTAGATTAGGACAATGATAACAAGAGGAAGGAGTAATCCAAGGTAATTAAAGAGGTATTTTTTAGTTATGTGATTCACTAAAGTCTTAATTATTAGATTGAATATTTTCTTGCCTTCATTAATATTGTTTCAATGCATAAAAAAAAATAAGAGAACCAACAATGGTGAGAATAGTACATGCTAGACATGAAGATGAGAAAAAGCTCATTTTCTTAAATACCACAAATCAACCTATAGGCCCAGATGATAAAACTCTTTGTGAGTTTAGCAATTTCCTTAAGACATTAGTTAAGAATGTCAAATTAGTGTCTTTATATGTAAAGAGTTAGCATGTGTTGGATCTTGAGACAAAGAATGCATTATGGAAGATTGTATAGGTAATGTATATTTGAAATTTTCTTCCTTATCTCTACAAAAATGTATTCATTACAATTAACCTTTTTCACATTTTAAATGACTATAAGATAAGTATATGGTTCTTGAGGAAGGCAAAAAGTGGGTGATGAGTACCATTGGAGCAAGTTGGAGGGCTTATAAGTGCAGATTGAAGAGAAAGCACTATAAGAAGTACAAGACTGATGAAGAGAGATTGACAAACTATCCCCCTCATATACCATTAGATCAATTTAGACAGCTCTTGCAATATTAGAATTATGAAAAAGAAAAGGTTTGATATTATCTTATTCTTCCTTATTTATCAAATATTTTTCTATGAGTTTTATATTAATATATTTTGACTTTTTTTTTTTTCCTTACTAATACTTACAGGTAGTGGCAAGAACTAACATTACTAATTGCCAAAAGCAAATAGGAATGCACACTATAAGCAAAAAGAGTTTTGTTAGGATTCAAGAATGATTGGTACATAAATCACAAAAAGAACACTAATATATTTAAATATTATATGTGATCCTTTAATCTTGTGGTTCATATGTATCCATGATTTGGTACCTTTAATTTACTTTATCTAAATTTGTCTTATTGCATTTCATTATTCGGATTTCTAATAAAAAGTTGAAGATCTTAGTAAAATCTCCTCATATCAACTTGACATATTTAAGGCTACTTACAAAAGATGATTTGACTAAGAATACAAGCTATTAGATCAAACATTTGAGCAAATTGTAAGCATTTCCTTTTTTTTTTCCTTTTTTTTTTCTTGTGTATGACTTGAGGTTCTACTGTATACTTTCACTTGTAACTTGACTTGCTTTGGATTTAGAATTAGATTGAGGAGCTTTAAACTCAAGGGGAAGGAACAAGTAGCCAAAGTCCTGTAAATTCCTTCATTACAGTAATGGGGGATGAGCATTTTGAGAGGGTGAGGCTATTGGGAGAGGTATGAATTGTAGTACTTTGAAAGGTTAATCAATTGTTGGAGATGCTATTAAAGTTTTATTTAACACTATGTAGTCTTTTAGGGAGGATGTGGAAGTTGAGATGTGAACAAATTTTGAAGCACAAACACATGAGCTACAAAAAAGGATGGAACAACAAACTACAACAATAACACACCATTTTTATGTAACGTTACAAAAATTGTAGCAACAAAATCCCAGTCTAAACATTAATTTTGAGATGTCTCCCTTAAACATAGTAATAACTCCTTCACTAAATCATGCTTTCAGTGCTCCTGAGTAAGAGTTACAACAAAGATCCCATTTATCATCAAAAGGCACATACAGTCCAAGCATTTAGGTGTTCCTTCTATTTTCTTCTTAATCTTAATCTTTCCTAATATGTAATTCATTTCTTCTTTTTACTTATTTTTAGTGTTTTACTTTATTTGAAATGTTTATAAGTTTAAATCAAGCGTTATATTTATCTTTTGTAGAATGATGCTTTCCCTTAAGGTTGAGGACATTGAAAAGACCTTTAAAGATAACTTAAAGAGGAGAAATTCAAGGTTTATGAACTTCTTTAGGTGCTATTGTGGTTTGTTGATGCATATGATGTGGTTATATATAAATTTAGAACCTATTTAGTAATAAAATTAAAGACATTTGACATGATTATTTAGTAAATTGCCAAAGTATGCTTGATTGCTTTTATTGTAAAATAATATTCTCATTTGTGGAAAAGCTTTTTTTTTCTTATTAAAAAGCATCTAAACTCTAGTGGGGTGATTGCAATTGATATGTGTAATGATTATTTTAGATGAGTATACCCTTGCTGTTTGATGCCATATTTTTTAACAAATGTAGTCATTATATTAATGACTACATGTTACCCTTGAAATTGAATTTCATTTTGAAATTGTGCTCATTGTGAAAAAATGTGTTCTTTTGGGACAATTTCGTGCTTTATCAATCTTTACAATTTCATTTTAATAATTGTCACAAATGTAGTAGTTTTGGAACATTGAAACAATTAGAAAATTGACGCTTATTTACTCAAAAAACCATTGTATATTCACATAAAAATTTGCTACCTATTATTTAAAAAACCACTACATATTCTCTTTAAAGCTACTACCTATTTTTTAAAAAATTATACCTATTTTCTTAAAAAACCATTCCCTATTTTTAAAAAATCACTACCTATTCTTTTAAAAAAAAATTGCTACCTATTCTCGAGAAAATTGTTGCCTATTCACTTAAAAATTTGCTACCTATTCTCTAAAAAACCACTACCTGTTATTTTTAGAAACCATTGCCTATTCTTTAAAAAAATGTTGCCTACTTCCTTAAAAAAATTGCTACCTATTCTCAAAAAATTGCTGACTATTCTCTTACAAAAATCATTATCTATTCACGAAAAAAACTATTGTCTATCCTTTTAAAAAAACTACTACCTATTCTTTAAAAAAATGTTATCTAAAATTCCTTTAGATAGTGGTTTCCTATATGCAGCTATAGGTAGAAAAATCACCTACCTTAGATTTATTGTAACACTTGCAAATGTAGTGACCTGAAAAGTAGTGTATTAAACTTTAGGCAACAGTTTTTAGATCAAAGGCAACAGTTACGAACCACTACCTTAACCCATGTTTTTGGTAGTGGTTTAAATAAAATTTTTGAATAACCCTAATCTTTTATTCAAGGATTGATTTTAGTTCATATTTATGTTAATATGATGTAAATGTTACCATGTGAGTAACCTTTTTTAGTATTTAATTTTGATAGATTTCCTTAATTAATTAAAAGGTTACTCTTATATTGGTTAAGATTGTAAACCAATTAATTAGTTAACTAATATGGATTTGAACATTTGATTATAAAGGTTAGGTGATATAATAACTAGCGATTTGGAGTAACCATGTGTATTATAACTATTGATATTGCAATACTGCAACCTTTTTACACAAATGGTTAGAGTAAATGTTTACTCTATTTGGGTCATAACCATAGTAGGGCCTATGGTTACTTATCAAGTACAGTTACCAAATTTTGGATGATAACTTTGATAATGGTCATAAGGGTAAATGAATGATCTATGTTGTTAAATGATTAGAACCATTATGGGGTAGGTCAAAATTCATAATGATGGTGAATAATTGATCAAACAATTGTTGGGTAAACTTTAGATAGACCAAATACATTGTATTTACAATTGGTAAATTGGTTTGATATGATTAATGGTTACTTATTAAGCCATAATTCATGGGTGATAAAGGGTTATGCAATTTAAGATAAATGTGTCAATTAACTGACCAAATGAAAAATGTTATAATGATTAGTCCATTTATAAAAAATGGAATTTAGAATAATCAATGCAAACCATAAGTCTACCAATGTAAAAATTGATTGGTAATTGCAAACAAATAGATTATTAACTGTATGACTACTAGTTATTTACCATAGGATTTAATTATGAGCAATTAATGTAAAACTAACCATAAAAGAATGTTATGGTTATAATTACATTAGTAATATCATTAGTAACCATTAAATGTGACCAAATAAGGTTACTAACATGTTATAATTGGTCAATTATTGGTTTAGTCAAAATATTCATATGAATACCAATCAAGATTTTAGTAACAAAAATCAAAAACTAGAATGTTACCCTTAACGGACTTGGTTATGGGTAAAAATTATTGGTTTATGTTATTACCAATTAGAATAGAGAATGGCCTTTGACTTGTTATTTAAATTATGTAAATAACATAACATAATTTAAATTTGAAAAATAGTTAGAATAAAAAATAAAATTACTTAATTTAATTATTTTTTATTTAAATTGAGTCTATTTTACCCTATGGTGAATTTAAAATAACATTTTATAAAAATTTCAAAAATTATAATAAAAAATTGTAAATTTTAATAATATTTAGTTTTGATTTAAATAAGTATTAAAATATAAAGATTTGTGTAAAAAAATGTTGTTTTTAACTTTTTTCATGAACATTGAGAAATCTGTTACGTAACCTACTTATATTATGTAAAAAGACTTAAGATTTGAATAACCATTTAAATAAAAAATGCAATTACTCAAATTAGTCATTTTTTATTCATGATTGTAATAGTTGGTATTTGAAGTTCCCGACTTTTTCCTAAGATCTACTAGTTTGTGATACTGAGAGGGGGGTAAATCAGTATCATCACAATTTGCAATTCGCAGGTAAGTGAACAACTTCAACCTCTTCTTAAAAGCAAACTCTTTTTTAGACTCGACTAAGGTAGATCTATTGCTACCTACTAATCACAATAGTCTCTAAAGTCACCTTTCAAACACCTTACATAATAGACAACTTGGTTCAAACACCTTACCTAATAGACATTTCGGATGTTCTTGTTTAGGCCTTCATTAGGTTATGGGTTGGCTGATACTTTAGTTGTGTTTACAACTCAATTCAAAACACAAAACGTAAAGCAAATTAAGGACACACGAGATTTACGTGGTTCTGTCAACGTGACGTACATCCACGGTGGTAGGGACTCTCCCTTACCGAGACTATCCACTATACTTGAAAATTCCAGTTACAATAGATGTCTTAATCCTCTGCTCCTTTCACTATTGCAAGTATAATACAAAGTATGTCACTTACTGTGTCTACCCTTCTTTTAGCTTGTCTTGCCTCTATTGAATTGAAAGGCTGCTCCACTGCCACTTAGAAGTTCACCGCAATGCTCTCTAACCTCTCTTGAAGAAATTTGGAAATACGTTAAGTTCTTTCCGATGCTTCGCTGAATTCCTTCTCTAAGTTGTTTCACACAGCTCTTGCTTTTACCGTCTCACGGTCTCACCCGTCTCCTTGTCTCACGGCTCGCCTCACGCTTCTGGTTTGCTGTTTCACATCTCACACACGTTTCTGGTTTGCACCCTTTGCTGGTCTCACACCTCACGCATGTTTCTGGTCTCACGCCGACGCACGTTTTGGTCTCTCTCACCATCCAGCCGGATCTGTCTCACCGTCCAGCCGGATCTCTCTCACCGTCCAGCCGGATCTCTCACCGTCCAGCTAGATCAAGCCATCGCACGTTCTAGTCTCCTTACCGTCCAGCCGGATCTCTTCATCGTCCAGTCGGATCTCTTCATCGTCCAGTCGGATCTCTTCACTGTCCAATTGGATCTCTCTGGTCTCACGTCGTCCAGCCGGATCTCTTCACCGTCCAGTCGGATCTCTCTAGTCTCACGTCGCCCAGCTGGATCTCTTCACCATCAGTTTCTGTTTTTCCCGTCTAGCCCCTATTCTGCCGGATCTCTCACCGTCGACCGCTGGTGTGCCAGTGGTGTGCCTCTCCTCACAGGTTTCTCTCTCTTGCTGGTGGTGTCCCTTATTTGACTGTCGGGTTTTTCTTCTCTTGCCGGTGGTGCCTGTTTTTCTGTCCGTTTTGCTCAATTGCCCGACCATTTTTGTTGTCTTCCAATGGCCTTTATATGCTCCTCCATGACACCCTGATAGGGCTTACTTGTGGCAAATTTACTATCTTGCCCTTCCATGTGGCTTTTACGTTCTTGCACACTTAAACCTAGTTAACAACAATTACAACCCATATAAAGCTGTGGGAACAACAGTATTACTAAATAACTAATATGGTTATGAAGTAAATCTACATTTTGATTGCATTCTAACTGATATAAATAGGTTACCAGGTTAATTATGGATTAAAACCCAAGTCCTAAAACCTAGGTCCAAGAGTATATTTGATTATCAAGCAATTGCAACTACAATAACTTGTTGGTTTGGAAATTGGGAGGAGTCCTTTTGGCTTGGCTTGGGAGGGTTGTACCATGATGCAGTGGTGGGATGAATAGGGGGTGGGTTCCATCATCCAAACAATGTGTTGGGTTATTTGTTGGTGGATCAATTAATGATTGCTTTGACATATCAATCCACACCAATTGAGAGCAAGTGATTATCTAGAAGTGTGGTGGGCATGAAAGGTTAGCAACACTCAAGAAACCATTAATAAGGGTCAAGTTCATGTGTGGAACTGAGTGTTTATTAATGTTTACATTCATGATGGAGATGATAGATGTGCTTGAGGGGAGAGTTAAGGGGCTTCAAGGTTAGTTTTATAGTCTAGCACCTTGGTCAATTGGTAGCATCAACTCAAATTGAAGGTTCTAGATTTCACTTAAGAGACTACTGCTATAGGCATGGTGTGATGATTTCCTAACTCAATTATTGGAGACATGGGGAAGACACTTAGGAATGGATTTATTGTTGAAGCAAAAGGAACATTTAGATTGGTGCCGATTTATGGTTTTGATGAACTTTGAGGTGGTCCTCCCATAGTTGTTAGTATTCTAGATAGATGGGTAGAGATATGTCTTTCACATTAGTGTAAGATTAGACATGATTTTAGGGAAGAGGAGGAAGATGCAGGAATAATAACCCCACCAACTTCAATAAGTGTTACCTAATGTGCCAAAAAACATTGTGACAAGAAGCCAATCTAGGGGAAGGTCACTTGAGGGGAGATGTTTGATCTTAGTCTAGGCATAATCATTGGGGAGGATGTCAAGTAGGCATGTAGAGGTGGTGGTGCATAATGAGGGAGGGGGGAGGTAGAGACATTCATTAGGCCTAATGCATGGGCAAGCCCAATGAACAAAGTAAGGCCAAGCCCATAGGCTAAAACTTGGGTAAGCTAATTGGCGATAAAACATATAGTAGAGATCCTAAGGGGTTTTGTTCATTGGAGCCCATTGGGTGAGGCAAGACTTAATAACATTCACTTATGCAGCCCAAATGTTGAAGAAATAATAGGCTACTCTAAAAGATCATATCCATTAGTCTTCATGCCTAGCAGCTAGAAAGAAATTTGTGCACCATTGACAAAGGTTAGGCCACATACTCTCCTATCAATGTAGTTGCCATAGGGTGTTTTAGAATGGGACAAGGCAATGGTAATGGATTGGAGGGACACCCTGAAGAAATTATAGGACGTCAACTTACCATTGGTGACTAGTGTGGCGGCATCGATGAGGGGGAATGGTTGTAAGTGGTGAGGAGGGAGCAACTGAGATACTAGAGTGAATAGGAAACAAGGTAGATAATGTTGGCTCTAATATGTGGGAATGACAATGGGGAGTATGTTTCCTTAGTTGATGACTAGCACTAGGACGTTAAGGATCTGTTGAGAAGATGTGAAGGAGAAGTAGCTACCATCATCTGGGGGACGAGATGGGGAAAATCAATAGGGAGGAAAGGGTTGGGCAGCAAAGGGAAAGGAGCCAATGTGACTTAATGCCAACTAGTTAACAGGTCTAGTGCAGTAAGTCACTTGTGAAGGAAATTTCCTTTAGGGTGGGGGAGTTGTCAAATGACCATGTATGGTTTCATAATGAAGTTATTAGGTGAGAGTCATAAAAGCTGCTTAAGTAGGGAAAAATGATGGGCCTGACAACATCCGAGGATGATGTAACAATTATCCACAAGCTTTTTTTGCTAGGAGGTAAGGAGGGGACATAATAATCCTGTAAGCTTACTGAGGAAAGTTAGGTTTTCAAATTTCATCATGATTATTTGTTTAATAAATGTTAGAGGTTTAGGGAAGTCGATGAAATGTAAAGTAGTCTAATGATAGGTGCATTAGGTAAATCCTAATATTTTGTTTGTACAAGAAACTAAATTAAGCATGGTGTCAAATCAAGTTTTGTACCAAGTTTGGAGTGGTTAGGATATTTAAGTTATGGCTACTGCCTCTAAGGGGATTGCAAGGGGTTTAGTAGTATTTTGGGATGAATCTGTGTTTAGGTTACAAAATAAATTTTTGGCAACTAGGTGTATGGGATTGGTGGGGGAGATAATGCTTTTATGCAAAATAGTTGTGTTGGTTAATGTTTATGCCCCAAATAGTCACTTAGACCAACAAGAATTTTGGGATTAATTGAAAGGCCTAAGGAACTAGGATGAGGTTAGTGGTGTATAAGGGGTCACTTTAATACAATAATGGTGAAGGACCAACATATACGGGTTACAAACAATAGTTAGGCTATTTAATAGATTAATGATTTTGTGTATGACATGAGGTTTGTTGATTAGCCTATGTAAGGAAGGCAATTCACTTGGTATAACTTTTGTGAGAATCCCTCCATAAGTTAGGTTGATAGATTTTTGATTGAGGCTGATTGGTTGAAGGAAATATCTGACTTAAAGCAATGGGGGCTTCCTAATTGTTTCAATGATCATTCTAGGGTTTGCATCAGGAGTGATGATAGACAATGGGGACTTAAACCCTTTAGGTATTTCAATCATTGGGGTGATAATCATGAGTTAGGTCAACAAATTCAGGAGGTATGCTCCAAGAAATGAGGTAGAGGCCACCTAGGATATATGTTGTGTGATAGAATGAGATTGGTTAAAACTTTTCTAAAGGCTTAAAGCTTAAGGGAAAAAGAGCAAAGATAAGGGTTTAAAGGAAGTAAAGTTAAAAGTGGGGTAGTTAACCTTGAAGGAAACATAGGTGCTATCTAATATGGAAAGAAAGGAGCTGAAGCAGGCAAGGGCCAACTATTGGATGTGCCTTAAGAAAAATGAGAAAGAATGGATGTTGAAAAGCTGAAGTGGCTTATAGAGAGCGACAAAAATTCAGCATTTTTCCACATCACAACCTCTAATAGATGCTAGAAGGACATGATTGACCATATTGAGCAAGGGGGCAAAATTATATTGATCATATGGAGATCTAGCAGGCTATAGTGTCTCATTTTGAAGAGTAACTAGGCATGTCAATGCTACCATGCCCAAATTTGGATGGAAGCTTTTCTCCAAAAATATAAGGTGTTAATAATATGATCCTAGAAGGCCCATTCATGGCTAGGAAATTTTAGGAAACAATCAACAATTGTGACAACAATAAGGCATTAAGACTAAATGGATTCAATCTTAATTTCTTTAAGCAACATTGGAAGATAGCGGAATAACTAGTGATGGATTTCATGTAGGATTTTTTAGTGAGTGGTTGATTGTGTCAACGTTCACCTTTACCTTTTTGGTCCTTATTCCAAAGGTGGTAAGTGTAGCATCACTTAATGAGTTTCACTCAATCTCTTTAGTTAGATCTATTTATAAAATACTAGTTAAAGTACTTTCTAGAAGACTCACGTTTGTGATTGGGAGGTTGGTAGGGGAATTGCAATTTGTGTTTCTAAGGGATGCAATATTTTGGATAGTATCTTAATTGCTAATGAGATAAAGAGAAAAAGGTGGCAAGTGTAGCATCACTCAATTAATTCCACTTAATTTCTTTAGTTGGATCCATTTATAAGATACTAGCTAAAGTACTTGTCAGAAGACTCAGGTTTGTGATTGGTAGGTTAGGGAGGGAATCGCAATTTGTGTTTCTGGGGGGTACAATATTCTAGATGGCATCTTAATTGCCAATAAGATGATAAATGAGATGAAGAGAAGAAGTGAAGGAGGGGTTATGATTAAGATTGATTTCGAAAAGGCCTATAACTTAGTGGAATATAGATACTTGACAAATGTTTTAAAACATATGGGTTTTGGTGCAAGATGGAGATAATGGATATAAGAGTGTATATTGACACAACACCTTTCCATCCTAGTTAATGGTCACCTAACATAGTAATTCATAATGGCAAAGGGTTTACATCAGGTGACCTACTCTTTCCCTTTTTGTTTCTTCTTGCTACTAAGAGCCTAAATTCCTTGTTTAGAAAAGGATCAACAATGGGTCTTATAAAAGGTCTTCCTATTAGGGATGACATTTAGTTGACATGCTTGTAGTTTGCAGATGATACTATTATTTTTAATATGGTAAATGATGAGTCCATCAAGAATTACAAAAGGATTCTCAGATGCTTCCAATGCTATGTAGGGCTAAAACTTAATTTAGCCAAGACACTTGTCTATGGAGTGAAGGAATGTGATGTGAAGATTCAATGGTGGGTTAAGTATTAGAAATGTAATGTGAGCTCACTCTTTATAAAATACCTTATGCTTCCTCTTAAGGTTAATTTGAGATTGAAAGGATTATGGGACCTTGTCATCCATAAGATGAAAGGTCAGCTGGCGAAGTGGAAAGCTAGATTCGTATCTAAGGTATTTAAAGTCATATATTTAGTTCCTCTCAATTCACTTCATGTCTATGTTCAATATGTTGAATGACAACTAAAGAAGATTAAATGATCCTTCTTCTATAGGGATCAAGAGGATAGCAAACATAAGCATCAAGTGAGATGAAGTCTCATGAATAAGAAAAAGGTACAAGGGGCTTGGTATTAGGAGATTATGAGAGAGTAATTTAAAGCTACAGACAAAGTGGTTATGAAGGATGGAAAGGAATATGGAGCACTTTGGGTAAGAGTTCTCAAAGTAAGATATGAAGAAACATAAGCTTGCCCATGAGAATGGTTAGTGAGATGCTTATAGATGACATTAATATAAAGAGGGGGTGTGTTGAATGGTAGAGGAAAACCATTAGACAAGCGCTATAAAATCCAACTTTGAATACTTGATAGGAGATGACAAGAAGGTGAAATTTTACCATTAAGTATGGGTTAAAGGCATGACTTTAGCCTAATGATTTCCCCATCTTTTTGCTCTAGCAAGGCAAAAAGAAGGTCTAATACAAAGATTTTGACAATAGGTAGACAACAAGTGGGAATGGAACATTACATGGCATCAAAGGCTATTTGATTGAGATAAAGGGCTACTTTAGGAGTTTGAATAGGTGTTAAATAGCCAACATCTCTCACGCATAAAGGAGGACAAGTTGATTTGGTGACCAAAAAGAGACAGTGCATTCTTAGTGAAGTCATTTTGTGATGTAATGGATTATCAAAGGGGGTCATCTAACATATCATTATCCTATGTGTGGTAATAGGTGGCTTCCCCAAAGGTGGATATTTTTGCTTGGCAATTACTAAGGGGGAGGTTACCGGTCAAGGAATGCCTTTAACTAACTAAAGGCAAGGATAGCCCAAATGTGAGTTGCATAATTTGTAGGATGGTACAAGAATCAGTCAAAAATCTATTTCTTTATTGTCCTTTGTATAGGTTGTGTGGTGTAATTGTTTAGACTAATGGGGCATCTCATAGATGGACCTGACATTCATGGCATGATTTAGGGCATGACTATAAATCAAGAGATATTGTTGATGGGATTTTATGCGATTATATGGTTTATTTTGCTAGCAAGAATTGAGTGTTATTTTGTTGGTAAGTCCTCTCAATGGAGAAAACATACAACTTGGTATGCACTATGATGTACTGGTGGTAAAAGGCTAAGTGACCATAAGCACCTTTTCATGTGATGATTTCTTGATAAGTCTTAGTAATGTTTGACTGTTAGGGAAACATAGGATTTGTCTTCCTAGTTTCACATGGGAGTCACCACTGAAGGGCTTCTTAAATTCAATACTGACATGGCTATGACGAGATCATTAAGGGTGGTTGGTATAGGGGAAGTATTGTGAGGTGATGTAGAGATAATGATTTGTCAAATTGCTAAAGTAGTAGTAGCAGAAAGTATTAACAAAGCAGAGGTGTTAGTGATTTGGGAGGTAGTCATATTATGGGGTTAATGGTAGGATACAAGTAATGATCCTTAAGTACAACGATTAGTTGGATCAATACTAAGGAAGTAAGACCTCAGAATCTTACGTGGGTGTTTAAAGATTTTTGAGACAAAACCACAAACTAGGTTTCCTTCATCTTCTATCCATAGGAATGCAATTTCTTTGCAGATGCAATTAAAAAGCAAGGATTACTCAAGAGTATTGACTTCATTATATGGGTGTAAAAACTGATTTGCTTGTGGTTAATGGATTTGCTTAGTATCATGCTCCTAAGTTTTGACTCACGATAAAAATTTCGTTTGGTTTAGGGGTCATGAAAGGCTAGGGGTACCATTTTCTAACTTTAAATGCATAAGGCTATCCTTTTTATGTTCAGAGCCATTACATTTTTTGCATAATGGATTGAATTAATATCATCATACCTTACTCTTCTAGAAAAGAAAAAAAGATGAACTAAAATTTAAAAATGATAATTTTGTAACCTTTACATGAATTATAGGTAAATTGAATAACCATTAAAATGCATGGTATGATTATTAGTCAAGTATTTTAATTGTTATCAAAAAGTAAAATAGTCCATCTTTAACATGAGGGTTATGGTTACTCAAATGACATTAATTGGTCTACTTGATTGTTCATTGACATGGTGGTGTCAAATATTTGACCTTTTATGGTTAATAGATTGACCCAAATAACAATATAACTCAATTTAACTTTGAATGTGACACTCAAACATATGATCAATTTGAATTTGGATTCTTTTTTTATTCTTAAAAAATGCAATAATCTTTAGTTAAATGTATTATACATTTAGAGTGACCTAACTAAATCATTAGAATAGTGTCTAATATGACCAAATGTTTAAGTAAGATTAACCTCTAATGTATAATACCAAAAGGTTAAATAATGGTTATCTTTGAGGTAACTTGAGCCAATGATCAATATGGATGGTAGACCTAAATTTGTTTATTAGACCATTCACCATTGACTAAATTACAAGTCTAGATGTTAAATTTAGTTATTAAAATATTGAATTTGCACTTAAATTACAAAATCAATAATTGACTTAACTAATAGTTAACTTTTTAATCAATGTTAAATGTAATGGGTTAGTTATTATTATTAAAGGTTAATATGTATAAGATATTTTTAATGGTTGTTTTAATAATTATCTAACTAATAAGGTACTTGGAGGACCATCTAGGTAATTGTATTATAATTTGTTAGTCTAATTTGATGACTAATCATTCTCAGAGTAATTGACCAAATTAAAATGACCTTAATAACATAAACACTCAATTTAGATATTTATGATGGTAACATTTCAATTGAGTAAAGAGAATTTGGACATTAGAGTACACTCCAAGTGAATGGTTAATAACCTTGCTAATGATTGTTAATGAATGAATCTTGGTCTATTGAATTTACCTAATTTATTCAAATGAATATTGCTTGACATTTTGGTCATGATCTATCAAACCTAATTAATGGTCTAGGCCTTGCATTTGAAAATATTTAGCATTAACCTTTATACCATGTTACAGGTTGATATACCATAAGGGATTGACTGGTATCATTATCTTGTTCAACCATCAACATTAACCATATGGTAGTTAATTGAAGGTGATTAACTAAGTTATAGGCTAATGAGTACCCTTAATAGACTACCATATGTTAACAAAGATTAATTACTCAATCTTAGGTTCTGCTTTTTACATAATTTATAGAGTAAATGAAATTAACAAGTTATAAAAAACCTTGAATGTTTGGGCAAGGACATAGATGGCCATACGGATAAAGTAAACAAATAGGGATACATTAGCATTCAAGGGAAGAATGGAGTAGTATTTCTTGATTTGAAGTTTGCTTAAACAAGTTACCAATATGTAAGATTACTAATACTTTCACTTAGAGTATCATTAATATCAATCCATTAACCTTAAGAAAAACCTTTTTAAGTTTCAATTAAATTTGATTTTTGATGATTATATAATGTATAACCCAATATATGGTTACTTTGAATACCGATCACCAAATTATATGTCAAATTTGGGCCAATAACCAATATAAGTAATTAACATGATGTGGGTCTCCACCCCTTTATGGATGACCACCAATTCACCAAGTGATGGTCAATGTTATTCATGAATGTTGACTAAATTACTTGGTTTATATTATTGAGTTTACCAATGACAATACATATTAACCATTCATGAATCATTTACATAATAGTCATGTTTAGTAACATTTGTTTATCGTATTGATTCATTAGTACCAATGAATGTTGACTAGCTTGTTACTTAAATTGCACAAATAACATAAGTTGACTTATGTTAGCTTGGTTACATAACTCCATATTAGGTTACCATTTGACCCTATCATTTTAACTGATTGACCCCTAAATGATTCAATCATCTTCTATTTCTCCATGATTGGACATGTTAAGGTTTAACTTGGTTACCTTTCACAATAATGGTCAATCTTGAGTCTATTTGGAATTTGTTTGGGTACTTGGTTGAAATTATTGGCCCTTCAAGTTAATTTAAGGTACTCTTTATATAATCTCTAATCAAATTTAAATAGTTTATACTCTATTAGGACGAAGCATGGTTGTTATCCAACCATTATAGTAAATGGTAAAACATCACTTAGAATGATTAAATATGTTAATTTAGATGGTTGATTCGAATGAAATTACAGTAAGTGACCTAATTAATAAGTTTGATTGATTATGGGTCATCCATTGAATGCCAAAATGTTAACCATTCATTTAAGGCCAATTGAATAATTTGATACTTATACTTGATTACAAAACTTCAAATTAGTAGCTAAATAATAGGTTAAAGTAACCCCATTTGGAAACTAGTCTAATGTAACCATTGGTTATCAATTTGGAACAATGTAAATTGGGATTGAGTAACCCTTTTACTCTCATGACTATCTAAATTAATTGGTCTAATATTTACACAAATATAATTGGTTGAATTTCTGATAGACCCTTTCCATTCAACAAAAGATTGTATTACAATAATGGAGCATACTTTAATCTATTAATGGTACAATCGACATGTTAAAGTAATGGTTACAATAGACATTGACTAAGGTTACCAAGACTAAGAGCTTATTTGATAACTGTAGGCTAATTTACAAAATTACTTATGATTGTCTACATTAGCCATGTGTAGAATAATGGCATTATATTTAATAACTTTTGATTGACATGAGTATTATGTGTAAGGAATAGGTCCCTAAATACATTTCATGTTGAGTTAAAAAAATGACATTATAAATTGCATTTATGTAATAATTGACCAACCATTGAATCAATATAACCATGCAAATTCTTTATGTTGAATTTCTTTTAAATGTAAATAACAAATGGTAGTTTCATTTAAGGTTAATTGATTCTCTGATGTAACCTTTACCAATTAGTAATCTCCATCCTTATAACATTATTTGACTTTCTTATAATCATATTTCATTTGAATCTTTGGTCATCACTAACCAAACAATTGATTAATAGCTATTAATTAGAATCAAAAGATATTACTCAAATTCAATATAATAATACAAAATTCTTTATTATAACAATGGGTTGGTAAGGAACTGATCACAAAAATCTTAATCATTATCAATCAAAGTCGAGTTATTACAATTTATTCATCATTGCAATCATTTACATAAACCTTCATTGATAATGGTCTACCGAAATGTTATTCAAATGATTTATCAATGGGGGTTATACGAAATGTATACCATGATTGACCCAAATTAAACCTTATTTTTCCAAAGACAAATGAAATAAATATGACCATGTTATAGTCTATCATTTGTATGGTTATCCATGCAATTTCTTCTTATACCGATAAATAGTTAACAATTATACTATCTATTATTAGCCAATCTAATAAATGATGTAAAATATTACATTAACATTATCTGAGTCACCAAAGTAATAATGTCCCTAAAAGTGAATTCAATACGCTTATCCCAATAGAGTAACCAAGATCCCCATGGTCACATGAGATTATAACCAATACTTTAACTTTCATTTGGATATTCTATTTCAATTGATTCAAATGAATTCCTTAGAGTAAGGAATTATAGTTAAATCTTAGTTTCTTCCAATAAATAATAAAATTGTTAAGTACTTTATTAACCAAGTTTGTTTGGATTAATTAATATTAACTGTGAACTCATTCATATTTGTACATTAACAAAATAAATCATATTGGACTTGTAAGTGAACATAATCTTAAAATGTGGCAAAGTAACTAATTTATGGTAAAATTGCATGGATAACACATGAATGATAAGAGGTTACTTTCATGGCTAGAAGGATCGATTCCATTATGGTTAAATTTAGGGTGGAGACCCATTGTAGTTGTCCACTTGTGATGCTTGGTTGACCTTGACATTTAATTACACTTGGTTGAAAAGTTAGTTTATATACTTAATAGGATCCACATGTTCTACCTTTACTCAAATAACATGAACATTATTACTTTGGTGATTAATGGGTAAAAAATGGATAATTCGAATCATTACTGGTGATTTTAGTAACAATTGAAGATTTGGATTAATATCCTAAAAAGTAGACTAATTTGAATATGTAATACTATAAAAAAGTAATAACAACATTGGTATTGATGAATTATTAAAATTGCACTCAATAAGGTACTAAATTAGGTTATCTGAATGGATAAGTAATTTAAATCAATATTAATTGAATGCAACCAATGATTTTATTGATTATCATGCAATGATCAATAATTAGAAATATTACTAAAATTTAAAGTAAATTAATTGACTATTACAAAAAGTTTAAATTTGAGTAAAATCTATCGATATTTACCAATGGACATGGCAATTTTTGGTTAGAATGATTATCATTTATTGGGGTAAAAATGAAATTTGAAATCAAATGTTAGATTCAATTATGATCATGTTTATGACCCAATTAGTATTATCTTAGAACAAGAATTGCTTGAATTTAATTACTATGTAATTCTAATGTATTACCAAAGATTGTGTACTTGTTAGGTAAACTTACGATCTTTGTGATACCATTGGTAACCAATGTAATAAAAATTATAATCTAGATTTCAATCATTTTTTTGGATTGTCCATGGTTACATTAAATGAATGGTTGACTAAATTTGACTAGATCAATCATATGGAACATTTGTCTATGGTTTCACCTGTCGTTATTAAGGTCATTTGAATATTATTTTTCTAAACATTAAAATTCAAATAACCATTTGAGTAACATAAACAATTACTCAACCTGAGCCATTCTAATTAGGTTGACCTTTAATCGATATGGTAATTAGATATCCAATTCAATCATAAATAGGGTTGGTGGAACAATGTCATTAAAATCCATTTATGAGAATACAAATTTTAAATTATTAGGATTGGGTTAAATATGAGTTAATTAATTGTTACTTATTTAATAGGTTATTAAGATCATTGTACATTCTGCTAACCTGTAATGTAGAAAATTGGATTGTTTTAGTAATGGGTTAAATAAGTAATCAAATAGATTGGTTAACTATTACAAATTGACAATAAATGTTACCAATATTCTTTAGGTTAACTATTATCAATTAACCTAGTTGTCATTCAATCATTGCAATCCCCAAGGTGACCATGGTTAACCTTCATTGGTCATTCTAACTTGGGTACAATATCTAATTCAATGTTCCTTGTACAAACTTAATCAATTGAATTGGGGTTAGTATATTGGTTAACCATTCCTGGAGACCAAATGGAATGATTAGATAACATGTCTAATGTTTACTAGACCAATAAACTCTCCACCATAATATCCATACCTATGTAGATGACCTCAGTCAAACCATTTCATATTTCTCTGATCTTGGTAGGGAAATTAAAAATTTCTATGATTATCAACCTAGTAGCCAATATTGGGTAGTCAATTAAAGATATCCGTGATTGAAATTATTATGTACATTATTTGATTAATAGTATTTCATTAAATAAGGATTTGCTAATAATCATTAATATGGTGATCACCTCTTGTAAATGGAATAAGGTTACCAAATAGATTAACCATGGCGTGGTTACACCTGAAATCTAGGTTACAAATAATTAGTTACTAAAAGGCCAATACATATTAATTTACTAATAAGGGTAATGATATGTGATCATTACTGAAATGTTAAATACAATCCAATAAATGGTGAAAAACCATTTTAAATTCAAATGGTTACTTTTAGAGTGATTTGGATATTAAATTGAAATCTAGTGATTCCTTCGGATAATTGAATTACCCTAATATATTGTATTTTGGATCATGGTCAAAATGTGATGAGGAATGATATTTTGTGGTATGGTTACCAAATAACTTAAAATCAACCTAGAGATGTTATTACAAATGTATCATGTAAATAGTAACCCATATATTGACTAAATATGTTATTTGATACCTATTACATTCTAATGTCATTGTATCAAATTGAACTATTACAAATAGTTACTTATATCAATCTTTAGTGAAGGTACTCATCTTACTCTTTGGCTACTTAACCTATGATAATAAAAATTTGGTTAGAATTTTTACCATTAATGAAGTAATGATAATGATCTAGTGTTAACCTTAAATCTAGTAATAAGTACTAGATAATCCAATAATGAACCATATTAAATCAATTATTTGGAAGGTGATTTAATTTGAAAAGTCATTGTAATCAAGATCAATCTCATATTATGTTTGGTTACTAAAAACTCAAACCAAATAACCTATTGGTCATGACCAATCCATTAACCAATTGAATGGTTACCAATAATACATAATTTGTTATTATCATTGTTGTTCATGGATAAAGTAAACTCAATCCATATTATGCATGCATTTGGTGTCCATTTGAATAACCTTTACATTAATGTTAGTAACTATAAATATGACTGTCTAACATGGTTGGTAACTTTAAAAGTAACCAAACTGGTCACATAACATAAATTACATTCACCAAATTTGTGATTTATTTGCATTAAGTAGTTTATTACTAATGTTTTAAAAGTTAACCAATTAATTGGTTACGTAAAGGTTAGAAAATGATTCATAATTAACATGTATTCAAATCAATTAATCTATGGTTTATTGTGAGTAACCTTGAGTAAATACATGAATGGTATTAACAAATGGTAACTCATGTTTAATTCATATAAATTGTGAACCTTTCAAATGTATGGATTTGGTAAGGTTGCTATTAGATTGTAAAGGTTTTAAAAACTAGTAATCATTGACCATGTACATCAATCTGTCAGTTCACATTATTTAAATGGTTTAATTTGAATGGAATATGTTCTATTAAAACCATATTAAATCATTATGGGTGTAAACCATGAGCTACGAATTTAGTAAATGGGTCAAACCATGAGCTACTAACATGGTGAATGGGTTAAATTACTAAGAATGACCAATTTATACATTAACAGGCTAAACATAATCGATTAGATTGCCTAATAACATCTAATGGGTAAGCATCTAATTGAGTAACCATTACCAAATATTTACTTAGCTCATAGTGATATGGAACAATAATGTGTATAATGGGTTAATAGTTATTAAGATTGATACGGTTCAAGATATTCATTGGTTTGGCAATCAGTCGATAGAACATTATATTGCATAATTGTATTGAACTATTGTTGGTTAAATTTGGAGTAATTTTTTATTAAAATTACAAAAATTATAATAAAATAATTTAAATTTGGATAATATTTTGATTAAATATGTAGGGTCATAAGATGATGTAAATAACCCTTCACTCACTCAAAATCATTGATTACTAATGTGTTACTACGTGGATGATTAACAATTTATACAATAATTTTTAATTGGAAGTTATTCAATTTTAGTAACTAGACATTTGTAATTTTTAAATTAATTGAGTAACTAGTTTACCAAATATGGAAACCAATTTTACATTTCTTTGACCAATTCAATCAATGGTTTAAAATATTTAATCTTGATATGACTGATTTGGTTACTGTATTGACCAATAATGTAATCCATTGGTAAACAATTGATTATACCAGTTTGTTCAAATTATCCCTAATTACTCATTCAAAATAACATGATTTACAAAGATTCAAATTATAATAACTATTAGTAATCATAATGGAACTTAGACCATTCAATCATGTTATTAATGGGCTAGACATGTTATTCAAGATTACTCCAACTAATAAGTACATTAGTTATTCTAATGTAGATAAGTCCATTGAACTACAACTTATCAATCAGTTTATACAATGATTAAATTATATTGATTTTTACTCAACATTCATGGCAAAATCTAACTAATATGGTCCCAATATTGGACAAATTACCCAAGGTATCAATAAGGGAATGGGGTACCATTAATGATTACTTAAATAGATAATATGAATAACCATGGTTAAACCAAGGTAATAAAATATTAGTAAGGAAATGGTATTAACTAGTGGGTAATCAAACCATACAAATGGTGGTAATTTGGATAATTATCTAGTAATTCATCACCAAAATAGTTATTCAAATTGGATGGTGACCACTATCCACTTGGTAAGTGGTTGGCCATTTTAGGTTATGATGTTGTTTCCCATCATAGGTTATTTTAGTAACCATAGTTTGTAACCATTACAGACCTTCTAACCAATAAATAGTTGGTTTGGTAAATATAAAGGTTATCATAGATAAACCATTTACAATAGTCTTATTTATGCAATCCATGAATTACGAGGAGTACTCTTTTGAATGGCTTTATTCAGTTATGCTATCTAATTGGGAATACTATCAAGAATCCAATTGTAATGTCGTATGACATTATAACCAATACTTTGATGGTTAATATCCATGAACATACCATTGGATATGGTCAAATAATTTGAATAAGTTTATTGTAATCAAGAACTAGATACTCACTAAATTACTAACCATGGTAATGACCGTTATCTCTTCATTAAAGGGTATTATCATAATCAATGTATAAGAATGGTTGGTTAATTCAACCTATCCTTACTAATGATTGAATAACATTTGGTAAGTAATAATATCACCATCCTTAATAATGGCAAAATAATAAACTGATTAACCAGCCTATGGTGATTACTTGATCACCTTGGTGAATAATATGATAAAAATGGTAACCTTAATCAGTACTCACCATTAATTACCATTCTTACTAGGGAACATAAGATTGATACTAACCATGTATCGATGACTCAGATATTACTTATTTGATGGTTTCAATACTAATTTCAATCTTATGATAGGATATTCACCTATTTGATAACCTTGGTCTATAACTATGGTTTAGTGGTAATTGGTATCCTTTAGGATTAACCTTGGTAACATCTTGGGGTGAGATTATTGTAACATTCTCTAATGTTAGTTAAATACATGGCGATAGTAATAATTAAAATTTGGTATGCAATAACCATTAGTATTTAATTAATGTTTGTAGGAACATAATAAAATCAAATGAACATTTTGAATGTAATTTGAGAAGCTTTTCATAGAATGGGTAATAACCAATGAGTTATTAATGACTAATGTTTTAAAGGTTACTATTACTCAAGGTTACTTTATTGGATAACCTTTCTTAGGTATTATTTTTCTTATCTCTAATATTGCTTAGGTTAGTCCTATTTAAGTAGTACCTAAGAAAGGTTAGACAACAATAGTAAATTGTTCATAAGCATTTTACAATTGAGTAAAGTATGCTATAAAACTACCAAATAAATGGGCTACTGCAGTGGTTATAAAGCACTGCCTAAAGCCCCTAAGGCAACATTGATAACTATGACATAAATAAATTATGATAATAGTTGACTTTAGGCATATTAGTTTTGTGTAGATGGCTCCTGGTTATGGACTTTGAGACTTTGAATGCTCTTCCATTCAACCGTCTAATCTCAATCCTTTAGATGATTGGGGCATCAATCAGGACAAGGAGTTGATGAATTATTGTGATGCAGGCCAGATTGATAATGCCGCCCGCATCGAAGACGAGCTTACTCGACCAAGGAGATCAGCCCGCATCCGAGCTCGACAAGTCGCTCGACCAGTCGAGGAGATATCGAAGGGACATAATCCAAAGACCAAGAGTCTCATTCGCAAGTCCATGCCACAATAAAATCCTTGTCTTTCCCTATACATTGGAAGCCTAAAAGATACTTTAGGATGATCAAGAAGACGTTGAGCATTTACCTAGTTTTTAGTTTCTAAGTTCTTTAATATTTTGTGCCTTTTAGGTTCTTTAATGCTCTTTAGCCTCTTCATTTGCTCGAGTCTTTTCATTTGTTTTTTTCTTTGGCTACAAAAGACCATCTACTTTATGTATTCGACAGATGAATTTGATTAATGAAAATTTTGTATTAAGCAATTATCTTGAACCTTGAAGAGTTTATACCCCTGAAAACCTTGAAGAGTTTTCACTCCGTCCTTGAAGAGTCGGAGGTTTTCAAATCTGCATCCTTGAAGAGTTGCACTCATCGATTTAGAAGAATCGGTGCCCTATCAACTTCCTTGGAGGCCTGGAAGAGCAACCAATGAAGTTCTATCTTTTCCTCTGTTCTGTCCATTTACATCTGTCCATTTCCACCCCGATTTCGTCCTGCCTACAGTGCTTATTTGAGAAAACTCAAAACAGAGAAATTGTTAATTCAGAAGTCTTTGTTCATTTGGCTTTCGAATCAGTCATTCCGATCTGTATTGACGAAGTTACATCCATTTTCCCGAGCTTGCGCAGGACTGTAATTACTGTTCATCCTGTTCCGCGTGTGCAAGTCAATCTTGCGATCCTAACGTCCGTGTAGCCTACATCAGGCTGCATCATTTGGTATCAGAGCTTTGGAGGAGAGAACCATGCCACCAAGACAAGCTAGACATCGTGAAGGCAGAACCATCACACTGAATGAAGTGCATACGCTCGCTGACAATTTGCAGCAACATATACAACAACAAATTGATGAGTTGACGCGGGAAGTTGAGCGTCTGAGGGCAGAAAGAAACAATTCACCACCTCGTTCTAGGACTGAAGATTACAATGGTGACTCTTCATCTTCGGAGAATGTTCGACCATTTTGCAATCAGAGGAATGTTCGACGTCACGAGCAAAACATTCGTGAACCGGAGTGGGAAAAAGAAGTTAAAAAGGATATCCCAGAATTCTCAAGTAATGAATCTCCTGAAGAAATTGTTGACTGGCTAACACTTGTTAATGAAGTGTTTGAGCATCAAAATGTTCCTGAGGATCGTCGAGTCGGGATCATCGCTATGCAATTTAGAGGTAAAGCCATCGCTTGGTGGAGGTGTGAGAAGCAAACTCGCCAATCTGTTGGCAAAGCGCCAATTACCTCATGGAGGAAGATGGAAGACAAGATCCGAAAGTATTTCCTACCTAAGGGATACAAGAGAGAGCTCTATCAACGGTACCAAAATCTGAGACAAGGTACGCGAACGGTGGACCAATACACCAACGAATTCAATGAGTTGGTGATTCGCAACAACATTCAAGATCCGGAGGAAATGCTTGTGAGCAAGTACTTGAATGGCCTTCAACTTCATATTCAAGATGCCCTGGAAGTCCTTGACATTTGGGACTTAGGAGATGCACACCAACGAGCACTCAAGGTAGAGCGTTTTCACTCGAGGAGGCAACCATCCTCTATCATGACCAATCGACCCGCTAGGAGTACCCCGGCATCACCAAAGTTGCTGAGGTTACGACACAAACCACTAGCAAGTTTCCTAATCAGCCCAACATTTTGAAGCAACCAACTACGTCCAATATTCGTTGCTATGCTTGTGGTGAGTTGGGTCATCGTGCTAGCAATTGCCAAAAGAACAAAAATCGACAAGCCGGCAAAGCCTTCTTAGTGGATAACGATTCTGATGAGCATGTGGAGGATCCACTCGAAGAAAAGGTGAATGATATCGAAGAGTCCGCAGGTGACGAGCAAATAGTGCATGCTGATTCTGGTGAACTTTTGATGGTGAGAAAAATCTTTCTAGTTCCTCGTGATGAGACCGGAGATAGGTGGCTGTGCACCAACATTTTTCATTCCGCTTGCACAATTAAAGGGAAGGTATGTCAATTGATTATTGACTCTGGATGCTGTGAGAATATAATTTCTGAAATGGCAGCGAACAAACTACAGTTGGAGTTAAAGGCGCACCCCACACCTTACAAGATGTCGTGGCTGTCGAAAGTCTATAAATTGCATGGCATTCCGAAGACTATTACTTCTGATCGGGACACAAAGTTTCTCAATCATTTTTGGCGACAATTGTGGAAGAATGTCAGTACTAAACTGCAATATAGTACTGTATTCATTCCCAAACTGATGGATAAACTGAAGTCATCAATCGAACCTTAGGAAATCTATTGAGGACACTGATTGATGAAAATCCTCGCTCTTGGGAGATGCGATTGTCATAGGGTGAATTTGCATATAATTGTGTTGTAAACCGTATGACTGGGTATAGTCCTTTCATGATCATGTATGGACAACAACCGAACACTGCTCTTGATCTTGCACCCATTCCTTTTACTGAAAAGTCTAATGGCAATGTTGAAGATATTGTTTCTCAAATGAGAGCAATTCATGAAGATGTGCGCCATAGGTTAGAAAGCAAGACAGAATCCTATAAAAAGGATGTCGATAAGCGACGGCGTGAAGTTATCTTCAAACCAGGAGATTTTGTTTGGGCGTACTTACCACCAGAACGTCATCCTGTTGGAAGCTATAACAAGCTTAGTGATCGTAAGCTTGGTCCTCTTAAAGTCCTTGAGCGTATCAACCCCAATGCATATCGCTTAAGGCTTCCTTCTCATATAAAAAAAAAAAAAAAACATGATGTTTTCCACGTTCGGCATGTAACACCTTATGCTGGTGATTCCTCTGATGATGACATGAATTCAGGGACGAATTCTTTTAAAGAAGGGGAGGATGATGCAGGCCAGATTGATAATGCCGCCCGCATTGAAGACGAGCTTACTCGACCAAGGAGATCAGCCCGCATCCGAGCTCGACAAGTCGCTCGACCAGTCGAGGAGATATCGAAGGGACACAATCCAAAGACCAAGAGTCTCATTTGCAAGTCCATGCCACAATAAAGTCCTTGTCTTTCCCTATACATTGGAAGCCTAAAAAATACTTTGAGATGATCAAGAAGACATTGAGCATTTACCTAATTTCTAGTTTCTAAGTTCTTTAATGTTTTATGCCTTCTAGGTTCTTTAATGCTCTTTAGCCTCTTCATTTGCTCGAGTCTTTTCATTTGTTTTTTTTCTTTGGCTACAAAAGACCATCTACTTTATGTATTCGACAGACGAATTTGATTAATGAAAATTTTGCATTAAGCAATTATCTTGAACCTTGAAGAGTTCATACCCCTAAAAACCTTGAAGAGCTTTCACTCCGTCCTTGAAGAGTTGGAGGTTTTCAAATCTGCATCTTTGAAGAGTTGCAGTCATCGATCTAGAAGAATCGGTGCCCTATCAACTTCCTTGGAGGCCTGGAAGAGCAACCAACGAAGTTTTATCTTTTCCTCTGTTCTGTCCATTTACATCTGTCCATTTCCACCCCGATTTCGTCCTGCCTACAGTGCTTATTTGAGAAAACTCAAAACAGAGAAATTGTTAATTCAGAAGTCTTTGTTCATTTGGCTTTCAAATCAGGTCATTCCGATCTGTATCGACGAAGTTACATTCATTTTCCCGAGCTTGCGCGGGACTGTAATTACTGTTCATCCTGTTCCGCATGTGCAAGTCAATCTTCCGATACTAACGTCCGAGTAGCCTACATCAGGCTGCATCATATTGTTAGAGGAGGAGATTCGTATCCAGAGTAATAAGATGCTTAAAAATGAAGATATGCAACAATTGCTCCACTTCTTCAACATGGAAGGCCATGCCTCTTTAAATTTGCCTAAGGATGGGAATGTGTTCCCACCTTACATTTAGATAAGTATCACGCAAGCCCTAGTAAAGTTGTTGTAAGTTGGCTAAAGGTCAAAGCATCAATGAGGTAGGGATTATTTGTCAGGAAGAAGGTAGCTAAGAGGTGAGCACAACTTGTTGAACTAGATAATGAAGAATATAGGTCATGCATATAAGTCAAGGTATCATTATCCTGAAATATGTTACATTTCTTCACCTTGAACAACAAGATCTTGTAGTCTTAAGACAATAAGAAATTATTGGTTTTTGAAGTCAAGAAGAGCTCTACTGCTTGAGTTTACAAGCAAAGAATTGCTTTTTGTTCATCCTTTCTTTTTAGAACTTTTTTTTATATTAGAGGGATACTTTTACAAAATGATCACTTGTATTATTGGCTTGTGTAATGATAAATGGGTTTCAATTCCCACAGTTAAATGTGCCTTTCTATTAATGAACACCATTTCATTCTTATTGACTGATTAGGGGAATGTTAGTGGCATTTTGGTGTAACTATTAATGATGTATAATGTGATACTTGACCTCCATAACCACTATATGAAGGACTTATTTCATATCCACACAACATTTGGTTCAAATTGTTGGATGCTTTTTATTCATTGTCAATAAAATGCATTCTTTAGAGATAACTTTGTGTGTTATCAATATTTGTGTTTTGTTCAAATAATTGTCATAAATGTCATAGTTTTGGAACTTTAAAATAGTTTGAAAACCACTACCTATTTTCTTAAAAAATCACTACCTATGCTCTTACAAAGTTGTTGTCTATTCTCTTAAAAAATCATTGTATATTCTACAAAAAAATTCTTATGTATTCCACCAAAAAACCATTACATACTCTATAAAAAATTATTGTATATTCTACAAAAAAAATATTACATATTCTATAAAAAAACCATTGCCTATTTTATCAAAAACTACTGTGTATTTTACTCCAAAACTACTATGTATTCATTTCATAACTAGTGCATAAAGATTATAGAAACCATTTGGATAATCATTTAAAACCATTACCTAAACTGCCTTTAGGTAATGGTTTTATATGTGCTACTAAAGGTAAAGAAAACTGGTGTGTTAAATCTATTGTAGTGCTCTTAAATTTAGTTGACAAAAAGCCATTGCATTAGACTTTAGGTAGCAATTTTTAGCTTAAATGTAATGATTTTGAACCACTACCTTAATCTATTTATTTGGTAGTGTAATAGTTTATTTGATTTGGTAACCTTTAACATTCAAATTAGAAGAATATATGTTATTTTCAATTTAATTACATGGATAGTAGGTTATCTAATGTTGGATAATTGGTGATAAAATTGTCGATGATTTCATTATAAATTATTGGTTTAACTATGATCAATAATATATTAAATGTATAGATAACATATCTAATCATTGATTAGTTAACTTCCATCATTTATAGTAAAATTACAATACATTACTAGATACATAAATGAATGGCATTGAATATCAATTTATGTGATCAAATTTCTCTTGAAATACAATTGTTAATTACTATAAACAATAAGATAGGAGTAGCAAAAGAAGATATGCTTTACATATCTCATAAATAATGTTATAATCAAACCATTTGATATTGCTCATATTGGTTAAATGTGACATTGTTCAAGATTATTGAATAAAATTATCAATTTACCTTTATGTCATAAATGTAAACAGTTTGGTTAACAATTAACCAATTATACCTAATCATGGTTAATTCATCACACATTAGCCTTGATTAGGGCATGAATGGTTAATCTAAATTTAGTTATAAACTAATAGGTTATGATCGTAATCTTATTTTAATATCCCAACAATGTTATTCATTATCCTATTAATAATGTATCAACCCATCTTCATTTTAACCTAAGTAAAATTAGTGCACATTCACTATAATCACTTATCATATCATTAGCCTGTGGTTAATCCAATCATTGGTTACATTACCAATGTATTTCTATTTTACATTTGATTTCAACATGTACAATAACAATTTATAATTATTTAAAATATTTTAACTAATATTAACCATTACAAAATGATGAAAAATAATTTGGTCTTTTAAGTAATGCAAAATAGAGAGATAACAATTCAGGTTACTCCAATCAACAATATCAAACCTAATGTTACAAGTACAATAACTCACAGTACATAAATGGGGATGATAACCAATTGGCATGGATTCAAGTGTATGATTATTGGAATTTAAGATACATTACTATCCTAGTAAACATAATGGAGTAACTTAAACCCAATGTTGGTATTATGCCATATACATTTAGTGATTTGGTGATCAAAATAATGGTAAATACACTAACAATCATGCATGTATTATTATTATCCATATCATTAAGTTGCAAATTAAATATATTCCTCTAATTTGAATATTAGAGTTTACCAAATCAAATAAATTATTACAACATACTGTAATACATATGGTTAATGTTAATCAATGGTAATTAAGTAAGACACACCAAATTAATATTTGGGCCATATGAATTTGCAGTGTTGCCCTAAAATTTCTACATCAAAATTTGGTGAATCTTTTGGGGTTATCCTCGACTAGGCTTATAATGCAAATGTCATAAGTTGTCAAACATAGAGTAACAATCAATTTAGTAACTTAACCATATGTATTATATTCTCATCCAATCTTAGTATGCATAATTCCAATCCAAATTTGGGTAACCATGTAATCTCATCAAGTAACCAATAATTTTGTTAATAGGTACATCAATAATCTTAATAAAAGTAATTTAGGTTATTCAATTCTAATTTAACCGAAGTTGAATTAACCAATCATTTAACTAAGGTATATTCTTGGTTATTCATAACCCTCTATTAGTTTAAACTAATTTTTTAAATCAATTAGTGGTTACTCATTCAACCTTGAGTAAAGTTATTTGGTTATCCAATAATGTATTCTATAACTCATGAAATAAATACAATCTATCCATTAACCTGTAATGGTAATCAAAGCTTTAAGTGATACTAGATCTATTTGTTTCTTGCACTAACATCTCCATAATCAATAATCATCTAGAGTAGCAATTTGACATTTTTTAACCTATTATTGAATAAAATTTAACATTTTTCAATTAACTATGTTAGCTGATACTAATTGGTAAATACTTTAACGGTGATTATGGGCTTGTTATTCATTGTTTATACCTTACAATAACCAAAAGGTACTGACCATAAATCCTTAGCAAAAGATTTTCATATCAATCTTTAGACTAAAAATGTTAAAAGGCACTAGAGTTTATGTGCAAACTCATGATTCTAAAGTAAAAATTTGGATTTAATCCTATTTATAGTTTTTCCATGAATAGCTAATTAATCTTGTACAATATGACAATGGTCTATATTTAAAAATTTCATTGGTCATTTAATTTGATACTATTTACCGTATTTGTCAAGTAAGATGTTACTTTAAGAAGGTTTATTTAAATGGAAGGATTTGACCAAGAAGATGTTATTTAAAATAAAAGAACATTACAACGTCAAGATATAAAAATTTATTATTAGTTATTTTGAATAACTACATAAATCAATTTAAGTGTTGAAATTGATTTACATAATGATTAGTCTATTTAAAGTAGTCATTAACCAATTTACATAATGGTTATCAAAATATTTACAAATTAACCTTATTTATTCATAAAACAAAATTACACATATTGAAAAGGTATTAATTAACTAATAACCTAACCTGATTGGCCTAATAGAGGTACACTATCACCAACCCATATTGGTGAAAAGTGAAACAAAATTACCATCGAATGACTATAAATAAATTTGGTCCTTTAAAAAATGAAAAATAGTGAGATAACAATTCAGGTTAGTCCAATCAACAATACCAAACCTTTACTTAATCAAATATATAACTACATAAAATATGTATTAGATACCAATAGAGTCAAATTATCCAAATACCAAACATGTTACTACCATGGATAATAGAATAATTAATGTTTATCAATTGATATGGTTAAGATAGATAATTTCAAGGTTACTTACATAATATTAAATAATAAGATTACATCAAATTCACCAAATTGTTACATTCAATGTCTATTTGACTTGACAATAAGCATAAGGTTGAATGTTATCATCTTACCAACGGACATTCAAAGCAATGTAACGAGGTAATGGATGGTGACCCATTTGGTGAATACCATGGTTACCATTTAATATATTCAATGTTGCTAATATTTGTATAGTGTCTTTTGAACAACCAATAATAAAAGGTTAGGCCAATTTAAATATGATAACCATGTTTAATGATGGATTACAAATCTAGTAAAATTAATGATTATTCATGAATTTGTAACTAATCATTATGCTAGAATAGATTGAGTATTGTTAGTTTGACCATAACAATATTTTATGATGACCCCCTACTTAATTTTAACTAGCCCTTATTGATTAGTTGGTCATGATTATGTAATTGCTACTAGTCCATGAATGGTCACCTCTTCATTACTTACCATTTTGCTTCATCTCAAATAATTTAGATTAATGGCAAGGGTGATGTCACCATTGAACCAATTATGGTCAAACTCAATGGTTATTCATAAACTTAGGATATTTCATTTGGATAATAATTGTAATATTATACCAATCATGTACTAACCAACCATTACTAACATAACCAAATTCAAATACAAATGGTGAAGTTCCTGACTTCTCCCTAGGATCTACTAGTTTGTGATACTGAGAGGGGGGTGAATTAGTATCACCACAATTCACAATTCGCAGGTAAGTGAACAACTTCAACCTCTTCTTAAAAGCAAACTCTTTTTCAGACTCGACTAAGGTAGATCTATTGCTACCTACTAATCACAATAGTCCCCAAAGTCACCTTTCAGACACCTTACCTAATAGACAATTCGGATGTTCTTGTTTAGGCCTTCGTTAGGTTATGGGTTGGCTGATACTTTAGCTGCGTTCATAACTCAATTCAAAACACAAAATATAAAGCAAATTAAGGACACACGACATTTACGTGATTTCATTAATGTGACGTACATCCACGGTAGTAGGGACTCTCCCTTACCAAGATCATCCACTATACTTGAGAATTCCAGTTACAATGAATGTCTTAATTCTCTGCTCCTTTCACTATTGCAAATACTAAGCAAGCACAATACAAAGAGTGTCACTTACTGTGTCTACCCTTCTTCTAACTTGTCTTGCCTCTGTTGAATTGAAAGGCTACTTTACTACCGCTTAAAAATTCACCACAACGCTCTCTAACCTCTCTTGAAGAAATCTGGAAATACGTTGAGTTCTTTCCGATGCTTTGCCGAATTCTCTCTATGTTGTCTCACACAACTCCTGCTTTCATCGTCTCGGTCTCACCAGTCTCCTTGTCTCATGGCTCGCCTCACGTTTCCCTTTTTTTTTTTTTTTTTTGTCCAACCCCTGTTTTGCCAGATCTCTCATCGTCGACTGGATCTCTTTCTGCCGGATCTGTCTCACTGCCTGCCGGATCTGTCACCGTTGACCGGATCTGTCTTACCGTCTGCCAGATTTGTCACCGTCGACCGGATCCCTCTTCTGCCGGATCTCTCACTGTCGACGGGATCTCCTTCTGCCGGATCTCTCACCGTCGACCGGATCTCCTTCTGCCAGATCTCTCACCGGTCCAGCCGACTCTCTCTCACGCCGTCGCCGGATCTCCTCTGTCCCAGCCGGATCTGTGACCGTCCCAGCCGGATCTCCTTCTGCTGTTGCCGGATCTCCTCTGTCGTCACCGGATCTCCTCTGTCCCAGCCGG
The DNA here is from genome assembly GCA_037832385.1 of Rhizophora apiculata. NCBI lineage: Eukaryota > Viridiplantae > Streptophyta > Magnoliopsida > Malpighiales > Rhizophoraceae > Rhizophora > Rhizophora apiculata. Next base: position 8,050,128 of record CM075439.1, on the reverse strand, counting down.
ATCTCCTTCTGCTGTCGCCGGATCTCCTTCCTGTCTGCCGGATCTGTCTCGCCGTCTGCCGACTGCTGGTGTGCCGATCTGCTCAGCTGCCGAATGCTGGTGTGCCAGTGGTGTCCCGACCTGCTCAACTGCTGACTGCTAGTGTACCGGTGGTGTGCCGATCTGCTCAACTGCCGACTGCTGGTGTGCCGGTGGTGTGTCTTTCTCACGAGTTTCTCTCTCTTACCAGTGGTGTGCGTAAGTTTTCTGTCTGTTTTGCTCAATTGCCCGACCGTCTGTTTTTTTGTTATTTTTCGATGGCCTTTATATATTCCTCCATGAAACCCCAATAGGGCTTACTTGTGGCGAATTTACTGTCTTGCTCTATTCATGTGGCTTTTACGTTCTTGCCCCTCCACGTGGCTTTTACCTTCTTACACACTTAAACCTAATTGACAACAATTACAACCCATACAAGGTTATAAGAACAACAATCTCCCCTTTTGTAATTGTTGGTAACACTCATAACAAAAGCCACTATGCAGCAGTTTCAACTCCCCCTAAATATGCACTCACCCTTTCTTAACAGCTCCCCCTGCACTGTTGCTTCTCTCCCCCTTTGCCAACCAATTACAAATTTGAAAAACTCGCAAAGTGAAGATGGAGGATTTACCTGAACTTCAGGCTTGAGGAGGCATTTGCACAGATAGACTCCATCTGTGCTTTTCAAACAGCTCTATGGATAGAGGTTTAGTTAGAATATCTGAAATTTGATCTCTAGTGCCAACATACTCCAACTGAATTGTACCCTGTTCCACTTGATCTTTGATGAAGTGATACTGGATGTCAATATGCTTGCTTCTCGAATGTTGAACCAGATTCTTGCTGAGATCAATAGCACTTTGATTATCACAAAGTATACTCACTGGTAATTTCACTTCAACACCCAAGTCTGCCAATTGTCTTAGCATCCATATCACTTGTGTACATGCTGCACAAGCAGCCATATACTCAGCCTCAGCTGTGCTCAAAGCAACACTGTTTTGCTTTCTACTTAACCATGCAACACACTTTGAACCCAAGTAGAAGCTGTAGCCACTGGTTGATTTTCTATCATCTATACTTCCTGCCTAGTCTGCATCAGTGTATGCTTGTAATTTAACAGAATCCATGGCTAGATACCACAAGCCCATTTCCAATGTTCCTTTGAGGTACCTTAGGATTCCTTTCACTGCCAATACATGAGACTCTTTAGAATCAGCTTGGAATCTACTGGCAGTACACATAGCTTGCATAAGATCAGGCCTTGATGCCGTAAGGTACAGAAGGCTCCCTATCATCTTCCTGTACTCTGTAGGGCTTGTACTCCTTCCCTCCTAATCTTTTGTTAACTTGCAGCCCACCGTCATAGGGGTACTAACAGATCTGCTATCTTCCATGTCAAACCTTTTCAGCATCTCTTTGGCATATTTCGTCTGAGAAATAAAGATACCTTCTTCACACTACTTTATCTGTAATCCAAGAAAGTACGTCATTTCTCCAATCAATGACATCTCAAATTCCTCACTCATCTTCTGTACAAAATCTTGGCATAGTTCAGAGTGATCCCCTCCAAAGATGATGTCATCTACATATACTATGGTTATCAGCTGACCTTTCTCTGAGTTGAACACATATAGGTTATTATCAACTGTTCCTCTTCTGAAGTTCAACCTTCTCAAGTACACATCCAGCCTGCTGTACCATGCTCTTGGAGCTTGCTTAAGACCATACAAGGCTTTCTTCAGCTTGCACACTTGTGTCTAATCCTCACTGATTTGTACTCCATCGGGTTGTTCAATATACACTTCTTCTTTCAGGAGCCCATTCAAAAAGGTAGATTTCACATCCATCTGATAGACTTTATACCTCTTGTGTGCTGCTAAAGCTAAGAATATTCTGATAGTTTCTAACCTTGCTACTGGTGCAAAAGTTTCATCAACATCTACCCCTTCTATCTAAGTGTAACCTTTGCAAACCAGCCTGGCCTTGTTCCTCACCACCTTGCCATCTTCATTGTGTTTATTTCTAAACACCCACTTTGTTCCTATGACATTCTTATTAGTGGGTCTTGGAACCAGCTCCCATGTATCATTCTTCTCAATTTGATCCAGCTTCTTATTGATAGCTTTGACCCAGGTTTGGTCTTGAATAGCCTCTTCAACAGATTTAGGTTCAACTTGTGAGAGTAGAGCAGTAGCTCCCACCATTCTTCTTCTTGTTGTAACTCTTACTGATGGGTCACCTATGATCTGATCTCCTCGATGAGCACTGGTCCATGTTTTCTTTGTCCTTCTTCCTTGCATCATCTTAGTTGCAAGAGAATCTCTTTCTTCATCTTTAGACTCACTCTTCTCCGAGTCTAAACTTACTTCTTGTTCCTTTTCTTCAGGTTGGTCTGATTCTTCATCTACATTGAAGTCATCTTCTTCATTGTCCTCAGCTTCTCCATTCTGCATTGTTTTCCAGTTCTCATCTATTCTCACATCACTGGTAGTGATTACTTTTCCTAGTTTATGTAGGAAAACTCTGTAACCTTTTGTCTTTGCTGAGTATCCCACAAAGATGCCTTTATCAGACCTAGCGTTGAATTTTCCCAAGTTTTACTCCTTGTTCTTCACAAAACATGGGCTGCCAAAGACTCTGAGATACTTGGCTGTTGTCTTCTTCCCACTCCATAGCTCATATGGAGTCTTATCAGTATTGGGCTTTAGTAGAACTCTGTTCAGTAGGTGCACAGCTGTAAATGTTACTTCTGTCCAAAATCTTGTGTGAAGCTTGGATTCCAGCAGTAGAGTTCTTGCCATTTCAACCACAGCTCTATTCTTCCTCTCTACCACCCCATTCTGTTGGGGTGTTCTTGCTGCTGCCATCTGATGGTGAATTCTATGCTTCTCAAGGTAATCTTCAAAAGCTCCATTTGTGAATTTAGTGCCTTGATCTGACCTCAATACTTTGATCTTCTTTCCACTCTCATTTTCAGCCAATCATCTGTATCTCTTGAAGCATTTCAAAACTTCTGACTTGTGTTTGAGGTGCATGATGCAGGTCCTTCTGGAATAATCATCGACAAACAAGACGAAGTACCTCTCACCATTCAACCCTTTTGTTCTCATCGGCCCACACAAATCAGTATGCATAATGTCAAGCACTGCTTCAGAACTGAACTCTTTGGTCTTATACTGCTTTCTGACATGTTTTCCTTTAAAGCATGCTGAGCAAACATACTCTCTCTCTCTCCTGAGGTCGAGAATATCTCTGATTGCATGAGTAGTGGTCAGCTTCCTCATGTTCTTTTGTGATAAGTGTCCCAGCCTCCTATGTCAGAGTTGATTTTTTTCTTCTTTGGTGAGTAGACAGCTGCTTGTCTTGTCCTCATCAATCACATATAAATTTCCAGCTGTTCTCTTCCTGGCTGCAACAGTATTGCCTTCTTTACTCTTTTACCTGACAATCTGTTTTTGTGAATATTACCTTATGATCTTCGTTGCATGGCTGACTGACAGATGCTAAATTGTATCTGAGTCCTTCAACGTGCAGAACATCTTTCAGCTTTCCTCTTCCAATTTTTATTGACCCCTGACCATTGATGTTGAGTGAATCATCATTGTCAAACTTGACTTTGCCTTCTCTTGATTTGCTTAGCTTTGATAATTTACTCTTGTCTCCTGTCATGTGCAAAGTGCATCCACTATCAAGGATCCATTGCTTATCCTTGCAGTCAGTTTTGAGTGTAATTTCAGCTATATTAGCCACCTTCCTTTTAACTTTATGTTCCTTCTTTTGAACTGGTTGGAAGATAGCTTTCTCCTTTTTCTTAGCTTTGACTGCACTGCTTGTTTTCACTGTGTCATTGAATGCCTTCTCTTGCTCAGGGAGAAGTGTCATGCATCTCTTGGCATTATGGCCATCCTACCTGCACCTTTCACACTGTTCCAAGTCTGTCAATATAGCAAACTTGTTCTTTGAAACCACTGGTTTGGGCTTTCACCAACAATCCTTGTCAGCGTGTCCTTGCCTTTTACAGTATGTGCAAGAACTCATGATAGGTGTTCTCTTCTGAATTCTGTATTGTCTCCCCCTATATGTAGCATCATATCTTCTCAAGTTGGAGACATATACTGGCCTTCTCCACCAGCAGTTACTCGCTTTATGACCCCAAACTCTACAATAAAGGCAATGACCTTGAAACTGCCTCTTCTTGGGTCTGATCACTGCTTGTCTTCTTCTATTCATCGCTTGTTGTGTAGGCAAAGTAGCTGGTTTCTTTGCTTGTGTGACTTCTATTTTAATCACCTTCTTCTCCTTCTTCTGTTCAACTGTAGCCCTCTGCTGCCTGACTTTCTTTTCTTCCTTCTTGTTTGCCACCCTAGGTTGCTTCTGCAGATCTTCTTTATTCTCAGCTATCTTCTTCTGAGTCACAACCTTCTCTTTCAACTTCTGTGGCACATTCTCATTTTCTTTAGCTAATGCAGCCTCAGATTATTGCACTTTCTCTACATTCTTCTCTCCTTTTCCAAAACTTGTTTCTCCCACCATTTCAAGCTTCTGTAAGTTCTCTTTGCTACTTTTGAGTTGTTGCTGAAGTTTCAGCAACTCTTTCTCCATTTCTTCAATTTTTGAAGCCCTTGAGCCAAGCTCTATTGTAAGGTCTTGACATATTTTGATCTATTCCTCAAATCTTCTCTTCAAATCAATATGCTCAACCCTTATTTCATCGTTTTGACTTTCAGCTTCCTCAGACTTTGCTTCAACTTGTTTTATATGGGCCTTTAACCTTCTTATGGTTCTGCCCCTTCTGATTATCTCCTTTGAAGCTGCTTCCAGCTCAGCTTTAAGATTTGGCTCTTCTTCATCAACTTCCTCTTCCTCTTCAGAGGTTGAGCTACCACTTTGTGCTGATGCCATAAAGACATACTCATCTGATGAGTCTTCATCTTCCTCCTCATCAGCTTCTTTTGTCTAACTCACATAACTTTTGAATGAGCCTCTCGTCTTCCTCTGTGGGTTGGCAATCTTCTTATTGGACTTTTTGATTTGAATGATGATCTTCTCCATCTTGAATTCTGCTCATCATCACCATCCTCATCTTCATCATCAAGTTTCACTTTGCACTGAGAAGCAAAGTGTCCAGTCTGCCCACATCGATAACATCTCAAGGACAACTGTCCTTTTCCTTTCTTAGACCCCTTTTTGAATTTCCTTGTGAAGTAAGCCAATACTTCACCTTCACTTTCTTCCTTATCATCATCATTATCCTCACTGGATGATTCTTCTTTTTCTTTTATCTTCAAGTGTTTCATAGCTTTGAAAGCTGCCTCCTTTGATACCTTTGACGTTGAAGAGCTCTCAGTCGACTTTATTCTCATCTCATATGCAATGAGATTGCACTGAAGATCATGCAGAGACATAGAGTTGAGATCTCTACTCTCCTCTATGGCTGCCACCTTTGAAGCAAACCTCTCAGGCAGAATTCTCAGAATTTTCTTCACAATCGATGAGTCCTTCTTGTTCTTCCCATGACTTCTCAGGTCGTTTACAGCATCAATAACCCTGGTGAAGAACTCTTGAACTGTCTCATTCTTCTACATTCTGAGAGATTCATATCTCTCCTTGAACACTTGAAGCTTAACCTCCTTCATTCTGCCATCACCTTCATAGACTTTCTGCAATCTGTCCCATATCTCCTTGGCAGATTTGCAGTCCATAACTTTAGCATACTCAGCATCTGTCAATGCTGAAATGATGACATTTGAGGCCTTCCCATTTATCTCGAACTGCTTTAACTCCTCTGGGGTTGGGTCTTTACCTTCTTCCGGAGCCACAAAACCCTCCTGTACGCATTTCACCACTTTCATGCCCATGGTTGCAAATACCACTTGCATTCTTGCTCTCCACATATGATAGTTGGTTCCATTGAAGATTGGAACCTTCTTGCTGTAAGTGGTGCTAGTACTGGTATCGGCTTCCATTTCTCAATATGCTGAACAAGTCAAACTTCTAGATCCCTTCAAAGTAGTACACCAAGCTGTTAAGCTTCAAACTGGTGAACCTATGCTCTAATACCAATTGAAGTTCTTGACTTCTCCCTAGGATCTACTAGTTTGTGATACTGAGAGGGGGGTGAATCAGTATCACCACAATTCACAATTCACAGGTAAGTGAACAACTTCAACCTCTTTTTAAAAGTGAACTCTTTCTCAGACTCGACTAAGGTAGATCTATTGCTACCTACTAATCACAATGGTCCCCAAAGTCACCTTTCAGACACCTTGCCTAATAGACAATTCGGATGTTCTTGTTTAGGCCTTCGTTAGGTTATAGGTTGGCTGATACTTTAACTGCGTTCACAACTCAATTCAAAACACAGAATATAAAGCAAATTAAGGACACACGAGATTTACGTGGTTCCGTCAATGTGACGTACATCCACGGTGGTAGGGACTCTCCCTTACTGAGACCATCCACTATACTTGAAAATTCCAGTTACAATGGATGTCTTAATTCTCTGCTCCTTTCACTATTACAAATACTAAGCAAGCACAATACAAAGAGTGTCACTTACTGTCTCTACCCTTCTTTTAACTTGTCTTGCCTTTGTTGAATTGAAAAGCTACTCTACTGCCGCTTAGAAATTCACCACAACGCTCTCTAACCTCTCTTGAAGAAATCTGGAAATACGTTGAGTTCTTTCCGATGCTTCGCCGAATTCTCTCTATGTTGTCTCACACAACTCCTGCTTTCATCGTCTCGATCTCACCCGTCTCCTTGTCTCACGGCTCGGCTCACGTTTCCCTTTTTTTTTTTTTTTTTTTTTTGTCCAACCCCTGTTTTGCCGGATCTCTCACCGTCGGCTGGATCTCTTTCTACCGGATCTGTCTCACTGCCTGCCGGATCTGTCACCGTCGACTGGATCTGTCTCACCGTCTGCTAGATTTGTCACCGTCGACCGGATCCCTGTTCTGCCGGATCTCTCACTGTCGACCGGATCTCCTTCTGCCGGATCTCTCACCGTCCCAGCTGGCTCTCTCTCACGCCATCGCCGGATCTCCTCTGTCCCAGCCGGATCTCCTTCTGCTGTCGCCGGATCTCCTTCCTGTCTGCCGGATCTGTCTCGCCGTCTGCCGACTGCTGGTGTGCCGATCTGCTCAGCTGCCGACTGCTGGTATGCCGGTGGTATCCCGACCTGCTCAACTGCCGACTACTAGTGTGCCGGTGGTGTGCCGATCTGCTCAACTGCCGACTGCTGGTGTGCCGGTGGTGTGTCTTTCTCACGGGTTTCTCTCTCTTACCGGTGGTCTGCGTAGGTTTTCTGTCTATTTTGCTCAATTGCCCGACGTCTGTTTTTTTGTTATTTTCCGATGGCCTTTATATACTCCTCCATGAAACCCCAATAGGGTTTACTTGCGGCGAATTTACTGTTTTGCCCTATTTATGTAGCTTTTACGTTCTTACCCCTCCACGTGGCTTTTACCTTCTTACACACTTAAACCTAATTGACAACAATTACAACCCATACAAGGTTATGGGAACAACAAATGGTTATTGATTGGGTTAACCATTGGAACAAATGATTAATATTTACTAACTGTAATCTATATGCACATTGGGTTAGAAAGTAGTAATGACATGGTTGCTTAATGGCTAATATTTGTTAATTGAATACATATGGTTATAACCCAAAGATTGTAATTTAACCAATATTAATGTTAGGACAAATTTATACAAATGTGTTCATTAATATGCAACGAATGTTTGTTACCCAATAGTGATTGTTCATAAAGTGGGGTTAAAGCACCCATATTCAGATAATAAAATGCATTAATATTCAATATGGTTACCATTAATCTGGGCACTATTAATTGGGTACTTTTTTAACCATTTGAATTTAAGTTACCTGTTTTGTTAAACGATGTAAATTAACTTACCATTTGAATTGAATTATTCAAAATACAAAACTTTGAACTGGTAACATAGCATAAAAGCCATTTGGTTACCCTTAAAGGTCAATTAATGGATATAAACCTTTGTTTGGAATAATCATAAACCCAAGAGACTATTTGAGTAAAGTACTAAAAGGTTAGACTTATTATAGGAATACAAATGGTTAGTATAGTGTAGATTAGTCAAAATGAATGAATTATAGGGTGAATCATCCTAGCGATGATGGTTACCCTACCCAATAACATCAAATGGGTAAGTATCTAATTGAGTAACCATTACAAAATAGACTATGGTGATAGGGTAATTATTAGTTAATTAGATTTTGCACATAATTTGATTTGAGTAATAGTTAGACTTAAGAGTAATTTAAACAAAGGATTGATGGTAATTCTCAATATAAATTGATGGGATGGGTAACTTCTAGATTAGATGGATTCATTCCATAACTAATTTATACTTGTCCAATTATGGAATATAAAATGAGTAAAGGATCATTTTCACAAAGATTATTCTATTCTACCAAAAAAATTCTAAATTAACGTAAGTTAAATTATTGAATGCAATTTTTCAATAACCTAGGGTCCCTAAATAACATAGGTCAATAACCAATTAACCCTTAAAGATTGTTAATAATATTGGTGATCATTCATCGTAATTACTCAATATTCACCAAATTAATAACCAAAAATGAGTAAACATTCCTAGTTAATGGAGTAAATAGTTATTGGTTAGTCTAAAAATGTACCATAATAACCTTACTATAATGCAAAGGAATGTTCATTAATCAAATATGGGCATAGATTATGGGTATTCTGAGGTTTCTTGGAGTTTAAATGGTTAGAGTAACCATTATAATATTATAAGTAAATGATTATAAAGATGAATTATTGTCACATGTTGACTAACTATTACTCAAATAAATTATCTTGAATCATTCAGGTAATATTCAACATAGAATAAGCAAAATCTTTCATCAATAAGTAATTAATTCATTACATAACCTCTCAGGTTACATTTGATTCAAATGTAATTTACTCATTTGATTAAATCTAGTATTATCTTCATTGGTTATCTTCATAATCAATAACCATTTGGAGTAGCAAAATCTTTGATTGATACATCAATATTTGGTCGCTACCATGTATTATTATAATAAAATAATGATTAAATTATGATTACAATCTTTGGTTCAGTAATGAATAAGTTACACTTCCAAGATTGGGTTACTAATGCTTGAATTTGTTACCAAATGACCATTTGAATAATCATTTTAGTAGCCTATGTATCACATTTAATTGGTACCCTCAATTACATTACTCAATGAGGGATTGAGTAACACTAAATTATTAATCGATATGGTTGGATAAGGTCATCCAATCTAAAAGAATGTAAAGGTTCATCAACCTAATCCATGACCATATTAACTATTTCATAAAGTAAGATTGACTATCAATTACCATTAAGGTAATCATAGATTGATCATGTACTCAAATTCTAACCATCTTCTTAACCATTTAGGTTTGTAATTACACTTAGTCATTTACCTTATTCAACTAACTTTAACTCAAGGGTACCATTTGTAAACCAATCAATTCTACACATGACCAATCATTAGATTGAGTTTAGTAACTAGTATTTGACATTCAAGCTAATGACCAACCCTAATTAGATTATGGGAAAGATTTTAGTGCAATAACCAAAAATCATTCATATAACTATTTTATTACATGTACTTGTGTACCAACATAAGGACAATACCATTTAATTTGATTTATTGAATAACTAACCTATGTGAAACATTTTCAGTTTTGTATAGATTCAAATAACATTCACTAGTTAATTTGGTAACTATTTTAAAAAATGGAGTAACCCAATTTCAAATTAACCTCAATCCAATTTCATATTTCCAAATTAACCCTCTATGGTGACTCAACTAAAATACAATTGGTAACCCCCTTTATTCTAATCATTGAGTTAGAATAATAATGAATTACTAATTTAGTTGAGACTATTCAAATTCGTAATCAATTGAGTAATTGGTTATACTTTACAATCTTTGTAATTAGTCACTTGTTAACATGTAACAATATGGTACATTAGGAATCGCAATTTAAGGTAGTTTAATTCATTTTTACCAAGCTGTAACCCCTTATCTGTAGCTTGGTAATTTATTAACCTAGTCTATTCAAATAATCATGAATCATTGGATATAATAATCATAATAGACGTTTCTTAAATAGTATTACAATGCTTTTAGACCCATAACTATAGCTAGTAACTATAATACCTCAATGAATAACATTTGGTTTGGCTATTATATGGGATTTAATGGATTTGCAATTATTCAGGTCACATAATTGTCTTAAATAACTGATTTATTTTACAAATTTAATGTCTTTATACCAAATGTTGATCATTATTCTAGTTTGACAATTTATTCAAATATGAATTACCCTTTGTATAGGGTAAACCATTCACTCAAAACTTTAATGTTTTCAGTAAATCTCCACTTTAAACAAACATTCAATAATCTATGAGACCAAATTTATTGGTCAACATTACTATAATTTGGATTAATAGTTACTCTGACCCCAATTACATACATGGTTTGAAATTGGTAAAGAATAATTTTTGATAAATTGTTCCAATTATCAACATTATTGAAATATGTAATAGTTGTATAACACTCTTTATAACATTATAGCTTTTTTTTTTTTTAATGATAAATGAAAGGTTACTAATTCAATTTAAGATTGTACGACATTTTTACTCCTTTAGACAAATTTACTTAAATCTTTTGAGTTTACTTTATGTAAACCAAATGTTATTAAAAAAATTTCAATAATTAGACCAATCTATTACTTCAATTTGAATTAAGACCTTAATTTATTTACATTTAAATAAAATAACAAATGTTTTTCATGATCATTTTCATAACCATTTTACATGGGAGTAAAAGTATGTTGTAATAGACTAACCAAAGCCACACTTTGGTTAGAATCAAATTGCCTAAATTGTAATAATCAACCATTTTAGTAAAGTATTTGGTCTTTTTCATCAAATTAAAAATGTACTCTCAAAATGTGACTTTGAGTTGAATTATCTAAATGGATAGCAAATTGATCATTACTCCACATGCACCAAATTCACCAATTTTACTTTTTGATTACTTCGATTGATTTAAATGTTATTTTAGTTGTTTTTATTCTAATTTTTGTTTTCCTTGACCAATTTACGTTTTCATGGTTAATAACTTAATAGCAAGATTACTTAAGTCAAAATTTATCTACTAAATTAGTCAAGAGATTTAAGAATGTCGTTTATTTTGAAATTTAGGGTTAGAAAATTTTATACTCTCTAAATTTAGAGGGTCATTTTACTCAAAACATAAATTGCATTTACTTAGTAGTAATTGAATTTTATTTCAAAAATGTAAAATGGGGTTTGCTAAATTTCAAACATGTTTTGAATGCATTATTGGTTTGATAGTAAGGTTATTTAAAATACAAAACCTTATTTTACATACCATTTAGGGTTATTCAATTGCAATTGATTTGATTTGAGTAATTGTAACTTTTATACTAAATTACATTTTTTTTATGGTTGAATAAAATGTCATATAAGTAACATAAATTTCTTGCATAAATTACCCTAGATTTACAATGTTTTTTATTCAATTAAGGTTACTTTAAATTTGAACAACCTTTAAATTCATCAAAAAGTAAAATTAAATAAAAAAATAATTAATTTAAATAATTGTATTTTTTATTCTAACTATTATTTAAATTTAAACCTATTTTATATAATTTATACAATTTAAATAATAACTTATTCAACATTTATGAAAAGTAAAAAATGAAATTTTTAAATACAACCTTATATTTTAGTACCTACTTATCAAAATAAATATTATTCAAATTTATAATTTTTTATTTTAATTTCTATAATTTCAATAAAATGTTACTTTAAATTTAGTAAAAAGTAAAATTGATCTTATTTGAATAAAAAATGATTGATTTAACTAATTATACTTCTTATTCTAACTATTATTTAAATTTAAATTCTTTTTATATAATTTAAGTAATAGATTAGTAAACATTCATGAAAAGTAAAAAAATGATATTTTTGAAAACAACACCCCGAATTTCAATAGATACTTAAATCAAACCAAATGTTTTTCAAATTTATAATCATTTATTATAATTTCTATAATTTTAATAAAAAGTTACTCTACATTCACCAAGAAAATAAAATAGACACTATTTGTACAAAAAATTAACTAATTTAACTAATTTATTTTTTAATATAACCATTATCCAAACTTAATGTTTTTTTATAGAATTTACACAATTTAAATATTAGATTACTTAATATTTATAAAAAAGTAAAAACCAACATTTTTAAATACAAAACTCAAAATCTTAGTAACTAAATAAATCAATCTATATGTTATTCAAATTTACGTTAAAATTAAGGGGAAAACAATATTTTTGAATACAAAATTCAAAATTTATAACTAATTAAATCAATTGAAATGTTATTTAAATTTAAATTTTTTTACTATAATTTTTGTAATTTCAATATAAGATACTCCAAATTTACCAAAAAGTAAAAATATATCATATTTAAATAAAAAAAAACCAATTTTAGTAATTGCATTTTATATTCTAACTGTTATTCAAATTTTATCTTTCTATGATATTTACGTAATTTAATTAACAAATTAGTCAACATTCATGAAAAACAAAAAAATGAAATTTTTGAATACGAAACCCTAGATTTTAGTAGTTACTCAAATCAAATTAAATGTTATTCAAATTTATAGTCTTTTATTATAATTTTTATAATGTTGCTAAAATGTTATTTTAAATTTACTAAAAGTAAAACAAACTATATTTGAATAAAAATGACCAATTTGATGATTGGTGCACACTGGGATATGTTGGGTAAAGGTGAAGTGGCCAATGAACACATATTCATATGATGATTTCTTGATAAGTCTCAATGATGTCTAGTTGGTGGAGAAACATAGGATTCATCCTTTTGGTCTTACATGGAAGGAACCACTGAAGGGCTCCTTCAAATTAAATGTTGACACATCTATGATAAGATTGCTAGGGTGCCTAGTATGAGGGGAGTATTGCGAGGTGATGTAGAGATAGTGATTTGTCTATTCTCTAAAGTAGTAATAGTAGTAGAGAGTATTAACAAAAGGGGACTATTGGTGATCTAAGAGGTAGTCATATTATGGGGTTAGTCGTAGGATGCAAGTAATGGTTCTTTAACCATTGAAAGTGACTCGAGTGTGATGATTAGTTAGATCAATACCAAGGAAGGAAGACCTTGGAATCTTACATCAGTGTTAGAGATATTAGAGATAAAGCCATAAACTAGGTTTCCTTCGTGCTCCATCCATAGGAATGCAACTTCTTTATAGATGTAATGGCAAAGTAGAGATTACTCAGGAGTACTAACTTCATTACATAGGTGTAAAATTTGATTCACCTGTAGTTAATGGATTTACTTAGTATTATGCTCATAAGTTTTGACCTATAATAAAGATTTATTTTGGTTTAAGGGTCACAAGAAGCTAAGGGTACCATTTTCTACTCTTTAATGCGTAAGGCTATCCTCTTTTTGTTTAAGGCCCATGTATATTTTTGCATAGTTGATTGTACAGTGTATTAAAGTTAATATCATTATTACCCTTTATAAAAAAAAATAAAAAATAAAAAGAGAGAACTAAACCAATTTAGGGTGATAATGGGTTATTAAGTAATATAATTTAAGATGAGTCATTTACTCCAAATGATGGTTTTATAATGTAGATTAACTTGGACCAATCTAGCTTGTCAATGACCAAATTAAAATGGGACTGGTTAGATAGACTAACCATGTTTTACCAAGGGCAATAAAAGATTCATATTTTCTATTTTATCTGCAGAAATTGGTCTTAAATCAAATCAAATATTATTTAAAAGAAAAAATATTATGTAAATTGGAACATGGGTATAACCATTCATTTAATGAGTGAACCTATTGATGACAAGTCAATGTTAGTGGTTACCAAATAGAATCAATTTATGGTTACTCAATGTAATTTAAATTACCTACATTGATTATTCTAACAATTAGATTATTAGTTAATCCATTTCTCACTAAGTTACTGAAATAGGTTAATTTCCTAAGCATGGTTATCCAAATTTACCTCAATTGGTTAGATATTGTCTCTAGGTTGACAACATGTGAATGTTAAGTAGTGCTAATGTTAAACTATTTCAAAATCATTATAAGTAGCTTACAATCCCTTTTAAAAATACCATGCTTTATTAATTGTAGTGACCTTGATTGTCCATCAAATCAAATGTTAACCTCTTATAAGTAACCTTATAAATCTTGAGTTACAATAACATGCTAATGTAAAAGATTTAACCATTTTAACATAATGTTACTTAATGTGAAACCAATCTAATTTACTAACATCCATTAAATCAAACCAAATGTTAATCAAATTTGCATAAACTTAAATGATTAGTAATTCGTTTAATGGTTACTCAATAATGGATAGATAATTTGAGTAACTCCTTATTGTATAATTGGATAATTGAATAAAATGTTTACTAATTCAATCTAATTGGTTACATTACCAATTTATCAAATGTTATAGTGATGTCAAATTCCTTCACCCAGTGTTAATTACTCCCAATAACAGGTTACTGAAAGATTTGATAGACCATAATCTATTTTTCCAATCTAACCAAATGTCAATTTAGTAACCAATTGGTTCCTTAAATTTAGACTCAAAATCTCCGCATTTGTATCCATTAATGCAATCTCATCAAATTATAATGCATTATAATGCATTTCAATCATAAATTTAGTATTCAAATTTATGTTATTGGGAGAATGGTACAATCCATGATAACCTAGGTTATAAATAAATTAAAGATTTAGGGCTATTGAAAATGCAATTTGGAGTGAAGGTTAATTAGAGTAACTACTCATTTTATTTAATCAACAAATCATTATCCAAATTTACCCATGGCTTAAATTAGTAATTAATATTCATGTTGAGTTTATTCATGTGATATTTGATAACATCAAGTCGCTCTAAGTTACCTTCATTTAATTCACATTTTTCAATCACCTACTTAATTGAGTAAACTCATCAAATTTTTTTTCAAGATTGACATATTCAAAATTTGTAAGGGTTTTTCTATTCAATTCCAACTAAAACATGAATTTGGTTACAATCTAATAGGTTACGATCATGACCTTTAAGTTACTTAACCTACTAAAATGTTGATTGTAAATGCATATGGATTTTACTAACCAATTGAATAACATGATTTCAATTTTATGGTTTGGCCAAAGAATAATGTTATTGAATAATGATTACTCAAATGGTATTGATTCTATACAAATGAATTGGTTAACATTGAACCTTAGTATATACACTATTAATGTAAATGGTAATTTAAATTGAAAGAAATTGGTCACCAATTTAACCTAGTCCAAATATGATGACTCAATTAAGTAGGTTAACTATTTCTAACCATTTGACATTTGATATTATTAGGATACCATAATGGTTAATAACCAATAAATTAGTTAACAAGCAATATTATGAATGGAATTAACCAACTCAATTATTACCGGATAACCAATTTGCATCCTAATTTGATCAATTGTTGTAACCATGATTAACATTATCCTACAATACATTAGGATAATAAATTCATGGTAGACATTTCTTGAAATTTGAACAATTGGATTAGTTATCCAATGCATTATTTTGTATAGTAAAAATGTCATATTAACATAAAATTTGATATCCAATGTTTATTACGAAGGTAACAAATACATGAGTAACCAACAACAATGTCATTTTAATGGATAAACCAAATAATGGTATTCACAAAAAGGGTACGAATAGTATCTAAATGGTAATGATTATTACATGATTAACTTGAAATTGAGAATTGCCATCATAATATTAAAATTTGGTGAGTAAAATCACCAATTGGTGAAAGGGCCGTAATCATTGATTACAAGATTATTCACAATTTAATGATATGGATAAATTAATGGTTAGTTAATCCCCAATTGGTGATTAATAACTAAAGGTGACAATATGGAACCATTACCCTTGGGATTTATTGACCATTCAAACATGGTGATTAATGTATGGTTCACAATAATCAATCACTTGATGGGTCTAATTACCCCAGAATAAACCTATTGATTATTGATGGTGGAGATATGCAAATTAAATATGCCATATACATGCATATATGCAAATACAATTGGTAAAGAACTATAGAATGATTTACTTATAGTGTCAATAAGTACACTATAGATACTAATCTTGCATCATGAAAAGATTACAGAGTGCATCAACCAATTCAATGTTAACAAGATTAATTCACAATAGTGGACTGAAAAGATCATTGTAATATGATCTTGTGATCAATTTGGGTTACGGAACAATAAAATTTCACCAATGTTGTAAATGTATGTATCCCTTCAGTAATATACTAAACTGATGAGATTGGCTTAATGTTTGGCCTAGTTATGCTTGAACGTGGATTGACCCAATCATCTATAGATGAGTTAATAGATTAATTATCTTTTGCCTGATATTGCTCAAACGGTCAATTAGTAACCATACTTATTGCATTGATATGGTAAGCAATTATGGTTGTTTTTACCAATTTTCATATTGATGGTTAGTCAATAGATCTTTTATTTATTAGGGTAAACTCCATATTACAGGTCAGGGTTACCCACCTGAATGTACATCAACTTCGATAACATTTAATCATATTAGTCACAATCATCGATAAACTTTTAATAACACTAGAAATTTCATATTATCTAAGTAATTACTAAATTTTGGTCTACAAGTGTATATATACCAATCCATGAATATTCAAGGTTATAGTACAATTACGTAATTTAACAAGTAATTGGAATGTGACAGTCGATGCAATGTTACTATTATTCTCCAGGTTAACCATTATCAATTGACCGGTTGATCATCTATAGTATGGGGTTTAGCTAAGTACCAAATAATCAATAGTTTATATGAGTAATAACCACATATCTGGTATGGTTGAACAATCAATTTAGAGAGGTCACCTTCTAAGTCCACATTTGAGTAAGCAAATTCCTACTAAACTGAATTTACAAAGATATAGAGTAATGATTCAAAATATGGTCATTAATTTAACCAATAATGGTTTACGGTAACTTTGATTACCAATTTAACGGTAATCTAATGGTTAGACCGATTATGGTGATATCATCATGATTACCTTTCATATTGGTTACATACAGTTCCCTATCCCTTTTCATTAATTAGATGATCAACCTCTTCAAGTAACATTATATCCATATATTCAATTTGCATACCTCAAAAAATGTCAACCTAACCATAAATTAACCTTTCGGTCACATTGGTAACCATTGGAGGTTACCCCAGATTAATTTAAGTAAATTAAGCAATTTAATCCATTGCATTAGAGTAGTATGGCAAACTATATGGTCAAATCCAAAGTAATACCCATCATTGAATGGTCTATTTAAAATATAGATGAAACATCCTTTATTACTCTAAAATTGTTACTCATATGGATTAATAGAGATTGCAATAACCATTATTGTGAATGTGACTACCAATTTGATTTTACTCAAATAAAAATGGTAATTTGGATTATGATAACATTAAATATTTGGTAAACTCATAAACCATGGATATGGTGATTGGTGAGTAACCATTTGTTTCATATGAGTAATCTTCATTAGATTTTATTAAGATAGTAATTGATTTGGTCAAGCGTATGTTAGTACCTAACTAAGATTGATCATCTATATGGGTCAATACAGTAACCTTGGGTTACCATTTTGCAATCCAGAATAACCAATTAACTTGTACTATGATCAACCTTGCAAAAGTAAATATTTGAATAGGTTATTCAAATTTGATGATGGATAGGTAACAAAATTAGTATCCAAAAATTACATTTATTCATGAAGTTATAATTTATTATGGTTACCTATTGGATCTAATATCTTGGTTACTAACCAAATTGTAATGTTCCATGAATAACAAATTAATCTTCTTCAATGTGATAATGGTCTATATTTAAAAAGTTAACCAATGATTATTCGCATAGTACCCATACTAACATTATGGTCAACCTTAGGTTATTGAAAAATCACACTCAATAATTTAACCTAGATTAAATTAGAATTGTCTTAGTAGAATAAAATAGTTTTTGTGAAAACGATATTCTACTCATTTTATGTTGTATAATTGATTAGATATGATTGCCTAAAAGTAGTGAACATTTCTCACTTAAGCTTTTGGCCAATACAAAACATGAATGTTGGTAATGAGTCAACCTATTTAAACTAAATCGATAGCCTATTGAACCAATAGGTGACCATCATTTATTAATTTTGGTGAACTCATCATTACCAGCCAAATATTTACCCCATTCTGACGTAACAGGTATTGCTCATTATGGTCATGTTGACTAATTCATTCATTAGCCAATAATGGTACCATTATTAAATGAGTCTGTTAAATATGGTAACTTAACAATGCCATTACCAGTACTGGTCTTATTAAATACCCCATGGATAACCCCACTGAGTTACCATGATTTTACTTGATTGTATATTAGCCAATCCACATTTTGTATCCCATATTGCATTAGATTTCAACTAAGTGATGGTCTATTGGTTTAGAGTAACCCATCTTACTTAAACATTTTCATTTGAGTGAACCTCTATTTAAATGTTTATACCAAGTTTATGTTATCATTGTGTTATTGATCAATAGGTCATCTATAACCGGGTTATTCTCCAATGAAATCATTATCCAATAATTGCCCAAACTTATTAGTCTAATGATGGTTGACCATGCTTAACTCCTCGCTGTGGAGAATTGCTACATCTTGAATCAAGCATCATGCAAAAATAATATCTTTCATTTGAATTAACTATATATCATAATATAAATCGAAAAGAATTCGGCCATGCCCAATACTCACAATTGAAAATAGTTATGTAAAGTGGATATAATGGGAATGCATGATTAAGTAAGGTGACCAAATGGTTTAACATGCAAATTACCCATTCTATTCATCACTTTACGACAACCATTTGGTTAATTGGCCAATTGATAATATCCCACGATTGGTAATACAAATTAAGCATTCATCATTGGATGTTATTATCGGCCCAACTTGGTGGACCACTTTACCAGTTAGACTGATCAATGGTAACCCCACTGAGGTAACCAACAGTGCAACTTGCTTTGTCTAATTTTAATACCAAACAGTTTGGTATACTTGATATTAGTATGATCAATGTAATTGGTAACTTGGTTGGGTCATCATTGATCAATCTATATCAATGAACATTGATTTATGTTATCCAACCAATGTATGGACGAAGGTAATCAATTGGTAACCCCAAACATTATAATGCACGGTTATTGCCACCATTCCAATCTAAGTAGATGGTTTATAAGGTTAACCTAACCAAATCGGTTATATCAAGGGTAAATGTTTTGAACCATTGATTGAATTCACCCAGAACTGGGTATGTATCCCATTAATGTACAGGTTAATTGGGTTACTGATATTACCCCACCATTACTGAAATATCCTTAAGTGGTCATATGTTATCCAATGTTCACTTATGTAATCATTAGATCTTTACACTAAACATTTAAAATAATGATTTTAAGTAGTAACGGTGACCATCTTCATTAATTAATCTTTAGGTCTAACATTGTTACTTATTTAACCTATACTCCACATTTGAATAATCTATGTTAAAATTTTAACCTAAATATTCAATATGATTGAATCTATAATTATTGTACTCCATGGTTAAATTTAGTTGCAATAAACTTTAACCATAAATTTAAGGCATGAAGACCGACTAACCAAATTGCGTAATGATGTTTATTCCCTCATGAGTATTATGATTGGATTCTTGATAGTATTCCCAATCAGATAACACAAGTGAATAAAGCCAATAGGTTAGACAATTAAATAGTAATTACCCATAATGTTTTGTTATTGCAATTTTAGCCAATCTTTACCATATCCAATTAAATAGATGATATAATATTATTGTTCATTTTAATTGGGTAATGTTATACCTCCATTTAGCCCCTTATTTCATACTCATAACTATTACCAAATATTGGTAATCTAAATGATGAACCATGAACAAGGATCAAATTTGTGATGTACTAGTTTGACATAGATAGGGTTTGTTAATGGTTGACAACATCTCATAACTTAAATTGATCTAATCATGTGGGTATTAGTAATGGTACAAATTGTTACATTTTGTGGTATGGTACCTTTCATCAATGCTCGATAGGGTAACCAATATGATAGATTACACCTTGCTTATTTCATGAATGTAAAGTAACCTAATGATATTGTTCCACTAGGGTTAATGCATGTACACCTTACTTATGGATTTGACCATCTTTGCCATTAGTGAATGATCAAATGGTTACCTTTGGTATCCACAAATCTAATGATTGTTTCAATGACCAATTGACCCATCTTATCCAAGGACAAACGTTCAGTTATTTGATCAATAAAGACTGGTTTATTATTGGTAAGTGTATCATGAATTGGTAAAGTAAAACATTCTTTGTGGGTCCAATGATATGGGGAAAGCATACTTTACTCAAAAAGGTCATTTAGTGTATCATAATTTACCAATTATGGTTACCTTGGGTGTAACCAACTTTGTTGATGATTAACCTATAATTATTATTTTGGTCACCTCTTGATTATCAATAATTCTTGGTCATATAACCAATTCAATCCAATTGGTAAAAGGTTAATGGGAAGACGAACCCTAAACATTAACCATCATGGTAATTATGAACGACATTGGTAAAATGTTGAGATATAGGACTGCATTCAAATCTATATCATATATTGAATGACATTGGTTGTAATTATTGGTAAATAGTATAGTACCCTTGCCATTTATTGGTTAATGCAAATAGGTTAGAGAGTAACCAATTAAAATATTCAATAACAATCAATTGGGTGAGTAGGAACATGGTTATGAGTAACCATTGAGTAATAACACAAAAGAGGTAATTCATTTTCAAATTAACCAAATAATGGTACCATCCATTGCAATTGGTTACTCAATTAAATTACTAAACTTTTGGATTAGTAATCTCCACCAATGGATTCAAGTAATCATTTTGAATGTCACCAAATCCGTAACCATAACCCTTGCCATAATCTAATAGGGGTCTTCCATCGGTTAGGTTTTAATAAATCAATAAGTGACCTCGATTAAATCCATTGCATGAATTGTCAAAGATAACTTAACATTTATAATCAAATAATGGTGAACATAAGTAAATTTATGACCAACCTAGATTTGGCTGCCAATAAATCATTGGTCACCAATGGTATACCATGGTCCATTACTTATTGAATAAATGTGTTACTATTTAGCAATCAATCTATGTTAACATATGGTAGTCTATTGATGGCAACCATAATGAAATTATTAGTATACCCCATAGTCCTATAATGACTAAAGTGATAAATCATACACTTTCTTCTTGATTGGTCTATTTACTTTTACCAACTAATTATCATATAATTTCATTACAATTAATTTGTTACTTTAGAAAAACACAAGACATGTAATTCATTTTAAAATTTGTTGGTTTGACCAAAAATTATGCTAGTAACTTAGTTGATCCATTAGTAACTCTATCTAATATTCAGTCAAATAATGTTACTCAAAACGGAATAATTAACCTTGGGCTAACCAATGAGGAGTAAACATGAATGTTAGTTATTAACCATACCAATCTTGTGTTATTCTAAAGTATGACCTTTGGTGATAATTAATTGAAGGTCACCTAATTATGATCATTGGTTATAAATCTAGTTTAAAATAGAAGATAATGGTTCCAATCTTTAATCAGGTACCTTTGAGTATGGTAAGTGGTTGTTTGATAAACCACACATGATGGTCAGATAACACTGATTCAAGGGGTTTCCATCTATGTCATAACCATTAAATGGTACCTAATCAATTTCGTCATTCAAATAAGCAACATTTATCCTAATCTTATTAATAAATGGTCTATTAGAATATCAATAATAATATTTCATTGTCTAAAGGTTTACCTTAACTCCAAGGTAAAACTTGGTGATTGAAAGGTAACTATAAATGTTAACTTAATAAATGAACATTAAGAAAAATGGTTAATCCATTTCCTATCAATATCAAGTATAGGTTACTTAAATACCTACCACAATAGCAATTTAAACATTATTTAATTGATATTATTCATGATCTATCATTATTAGATAATCATTTGACCAATAGGGTTTCTAAACCTTGAACAATAACTCAATTTTATAGTCACCATTCATTGGTTATATTACTTATTTCATATTCATATAATACTCAATTTTATGAGTTAAAATAAATGATAACCATTCATGTCTTAACCTTAGATTATATTACCATGTTAGACAGTTATATCATGCTTAGTAGGATGGGGTTACTCATAAAATTGGGTAACTCATCATAAAATGATTCAACATCTTCATAACCAATTTAGTCAAATGTAACTTAAATGATTAATAACTTAGTATAACCTTTTAACCATTAGCCCTCTAATTAACATCAAATGTTGACTTTAACATAATATGATCCCCAGAGATTTTGGTCAGAGATATTTTAAATCAATTTGATGATGTTTACTCAATTTAAGACAAGTTTCAAGGTTATTAAGTGAGCATGTTAAATCTTAACCATTATATTATTTTATTCTTTGAATTAAATTCATGAACATTGGTTGACCATGCTAAAAGTGTCTATGTTTGGATAAAAGGTTTATAATAACCAATGTTAAAAATATCCATTCTTATCCATTCTAACAACCATTTAATGTGACCCATCTTGCATATGGATAAAAAAAGGGTCAACATATATGTTACTTTAAGAAATTAATTGGTTAAGGTAATCTGATTTTCTAATAGGTTATTCATTTTTCAATGCATGACCTTAAACAAAAATTACATTATCCAAATGTATCCATTTACGGTTAATGTTACTAATGTGAGTAACTAGTTTAAGGATTGACCAAATGAGTAACCTTAATTATGGTAATTTCCTATTAATAATTTTATCAACTTTTTTACTTTTTGGTGACTTTGGTGTAAATTTTTACTGAAATTGAAAAAATTAAAGTAAAACATTTTAAATTTGAAAAAAATTTGGATTGATTTATATAGTTGCTAAAAAACAATTTGTATTAAACAAATCTAATACTAGATTTGGGTCAAATGTAATAAAAAAATCATCCCAGTAAAATAATTAATTACTTGATTCAACTTAGGTTAAATTAAAATTGAATAACCTTAATGATAAATTAGATAGTATGGTTGTCAATAATCATGGTTTGATTTGAGTAACTATTAAAATTTGGGGTTTTGTATTTAAAAAATGTTGTTCTTTACTTTTTTTGATTGTTGACAAACCTGTTATTTAAATTATATAAATAATATAAAAATAATTTAAATTTAAATAATAATTAAAATAAAAAATTTTATTACTTAAATCAGTTATTGCAATAATATATAATCTCTAATTTTATAATCAATATTACTCGAAGATAATACTATGGTAACATGTGCTAATATTTACCGAAAAATTCAAGTTACACCAAAAAAAAGGAATATTTATTATTTGATCCATTTCTTGGCATAAGAAGTCCAATAGGAACAATACTTGAAATGGCAATCCATAAAAAAATGCTGATATTTAAATCAGTTAAAACAAAGCAATAGTCAAAAGGAATTACCAAATAGTTTAATTAAGTATTATTCATAATACATCAATATTTAACCACTGTCAAGATCATAAATATTACAAAACAACAAATAATCTATGATTATTTGCATCCTTTTAACCTATATTTATTTTAACCTATATGTCCTCATGATTACTAATCAAATAAAATAACATAGTCTGAATCCATGAATTATCCAAATCATTGTAACCATTATTGTAAATTTTAGAAATTATTTTTGAACTTTTTCATAAATTTAGAGTAATCTTTTGCTAAAATTGCAAAAATTATGATAAAATATTTTAAATTTGAATAACATTTGACTTGATTTATATAGTTATTAAAAAATAACTGAAATGAATTGAGCTAAAAACATTTTTGGTGAATTCAGAAATTAAATAAAAATTTAAATTTGAATAACAATTATAATAAAAAATGCAATTACTTATATTAATCATTTCATATTTAAATATGATCTATTTTTTTTTTTAAAGAATTTGGAGTAACATTTTACTAAAAATATAGAAATTATAATAAAAGATTTTAAATTTGAATAATATTTGAATTGATTTATATATTTACTAAAATTTATGGTTTTATATTTTAAAATGAGTTTTTTATTTTTTATTTTTTATGAATGTTGAGTAATTTAATAGTTATAATGTGTTTGAAGAGTAATTAAAATTGAAATATGTAACTTAAATTAAGTAAAAAAATTATTAAATTTAAATAGTAGTTAGAATTAAAAATTAATTCAAATAAAGTTTATTTTACTTTTTAAGTAATTTAGAATGACTTTTTATCAGAATTTGCAAAAATTATAATAAAAGAATATAAATTTGAATAATATTTGATTTAATTTTAGTAAGTACTAAAATTTGGGATTTAGTAATTAAAAATACTGTTTTTTACTTTTTTATAAATGTTGAGTAATTTAATACTTAAATTACATAAATTACGTAAAGATATATTAAATTTGAATAATTATTATGATAGAAAATGAATTAATCAAATATATATTATTTTTTATTCAAATAGAATCTATTTTACTTTTTAATGAATTTAATGTAATTTTTTACTAAAATTGCAAAAATTATAATAAATGATTCTAAATTTGAATAATATTTAATTTAATTTAAATAATTTCTAAAATTTAAACTTTTGTATTCAAAAATATTATTTTTTATTTTTCATGAATGTTACTTAAATTACAATGCAATCACTCAAATTTGAATAATAGTTAAAATATGTCTTCTATTACTTAAATTTCAATAATAGTTAAAATAAAAAATGCAATCACTCAAATTATTAATTTTTTTATTCAAATATGATTTATTTTACTTTTTATTAAATTTGAAATAATTTTTTACTAAAATTACAAAATCTATAGTAAAAAAATTTTAAATTTGAATAACTTTTATTGGATTTAAGTAATTAATAAAATCTAAAATTTTGCATTCAATAATATCATTTTTTACTTTCTCATGAATGTAGAGTAGCATATTTTAATAACTATATTTGGTTTTATTCAAATGACATTGACATAGCTACAATCATTAGATTAATATTTTTTATGTAATTTAATAATCAACTAATTACTTAAATTTGAAATAGTCTATATAGAGAATGTTACTTGAATAAGCACTAATATGGAATTCGATATTAAAAAGTGATTACGATAAAATTGGTCTGTTAAGTCAAATAAAGTGTTGCTTGCTTAGATTTGATTCAATAAAAATGTTACTTTATTGATTTTTTTACTCTATTAGTAAAACAGATGAATGATGTAATCTAAAACAACCAATTTAAGTAATTTTATTTTTTATTTGAATTATTATTTAAATTTAAATTTTTTTATATTATTTATATAATTTAAATAATAAATTAGTCCACATTTATAAAAAATAAAATACGATATTTTTAAAACCCCATATTTTAGTATCAATTTAAATTATAACAATTGTAAATCAAATTTACAATTTTTTCTTATAATTTATACAATTTTAGTAAAAAATTATTTTAAATTCACCAAAAAAATAAAATATACTATATTTAAATAAAAAATAACCAATTTGAATAATTAATTTTTAATTCTAAACATTAATCAAACTTAATTTCTTTTTACATAATTTAACTACACTTTTTAATGAAAAGCCCCATATTTTAGTAGTTAAATAAGTAGATATAAATGTTATTCAAATTTAAGTAATTTCATTTTATATTTTAACTATTATTCAAAATTTAATTTAATTTTATATTATTTAAGTAATTTAAATAACAAATTAGTTAACATTCATAAAAAAATAAAAAATGATATTTTTAAATACAAAATCTCATATTTTAATAATTATTTATATTAAATTAAATATTATTTAAATTTATAATTTTTTTATTATAATTTTTAAAATTTTATTAAACGATTATCCTAAATTCCCCATATAATAAATTAAACTCTATTTGAATAAAATTTATTAACTTAAGTAATTATTTTTTTTTATTTTAACTGTTATTCAAATATAAAGTCATTTATACTATTTATGCAACTTTTGAAATAAGTTTGTTATCATTTATAAATAGTAAAAAGATAACATTTTTGAATATAAAACACCAAATTCTAATACATACTTCAATTAAATTAAATATTATTTAAATTTATAATTTTTTATTATAATTTTTTCAATTTTAATGAAAATTATTCTAAATTTACCAAAAAAAAAATAAAATTAAGCCTATTTGTATAAAAAAAATGATTTAAATAATTGTACATTTTATTTTAATCATTATTTAAATTTAAATTTCATTTATGTTATTTGTATAATTTAAATAAAACATTAGTCAATACCAAAGTGGATCCTTGATAGTGGATACACTTCACACATGACAGGAGATAAGAGTAAATTATCAAAATTGAACAAGTCAAGAGAAGGCAGAGTCAAGTTTGGTAATGATAATTCACTCAACATCAGTGGTTAAGGGTCAGTAAATATTGAAAAAGGAAAGTTGAAAGATGTTCTGCACGTTGAAGGACTCAGATACAATCTAACATTTGTCGGCCAACTATGCAATGAAGACCATAAAGTGATATTCACAAAAACAGGTTGCCAAGTAAAGAGTAAAAAAGGCAATACTGTTGCAGCCGAGAAGAAAATAGCTGGAAATTTATATGTGATTGATGAGAACAAGACAAATTGTTGTTTACTTACAAAAGAAGAAGAAAATCAACTCTGGCATAGGAGGCTGGGACACTTAACACAGAAGAATATGAGGAAGCTGACTACTACTCATGCAATTAGAGACATTCCAAACCTCAAGAGAGAGAGGGAGTATGTCTGCTCACCATGCTCTAAAGGAAAACATGTCAGAAAGTAGTATAAGACCAAAGAGTTCAGTTCTGAAGCAGTGCTTAACATTGTACATACTGATTTGTGTTGGCTGATGAGAACAAAAGGGTCGAATGGTGAAAGGTACTTCATCTTATTTATTGATGATTATTCCAGAAGGACTTGCATCATGCACCTTAAACACAATCAAAAGTCTTGAAATGCTTCAAGAGATATAGAAGATTGGCTGAAAATAAGAGTGGAAAGAAGATCAAAGTATTGAGGTTGGATCAAGGCACTGAATTCACAAATGACACTTTTGAAGATTACCTTAAGAAGCATGGAATTCACCATCAGATGGCAGCTGCAAGAACACCTCAACAGAATGGGGTGGTAGAGAGGAAAAATAGAGCTATGGTTGAAATGACAAGAACTCTACTGCTGGAATCCAAGCTTCACACAAGATTTTCGACAGAAGCAATATTTACAGCCGTGCACCTACTGAACAGAGTTTTACTAAGGCCCAATACTGATAAAACTCCATATGAGCTATGGAGTGGGAAGAAGACAACAGCCAAGTATCTTAGAATCTTTGGCAGCCCATGTTTTGTGAAGAACAAGGAGCAAAACTTGGGAAAATTCCATGCTAGGTTAGATGAAGGCATCTTTGTGGGATACTCGGCAAAGAAAAAAGGTTACAGAGTTTTTTTGCATAAATTGGGAAAAGTGGTCACTTCCAGTGATGTGAGAATAGATGAAAACTGGAAAACAATGCATAATGGAGAAGCTGAGGATAGTGAAGAAGATGACTTCAAGATAGATGAAGAATCAGGCCAACATGAAGAAGAGGGAAAAGAAGTAAGTTCAGACTTAAAGAAGAGTGAGTCTGAAGATGAAGAAAGAGATTCTCTTGCAACTAAGATTGTGTAAGAGAGAAAGATAAAGAAAACGTGGACTAGTGCTCATCAAGGAAATCAGATCATAGGTGACCCCTCAGCAGGAGTTACAACAAGAAGAAGAATTGTGGGAGCTACTGCTTTACTCTCACAAGTTGAACCTAAATCTGTTGAAGAGGCTGCACGAGACAAAGCTATCAATGAGGAGCTGGATCAAATCGAGAAGAATGAAACATGGGAATTGGTTCCAAGACCCACTAACAAGAATGTCATAGGAACAAAATGGGTGTTTAGAAATAAACACAATGAAGATGGCAAGGTGGTGAGGAACAAGGCTAAGCTGGTTTGCAAAGGCTACACTCAAATAGAAGGAATAAATGTTGATGAAACTTTTGCACCAATAGCAAGGTTGGAAACTATCAGAATGTTCTTAGCTTTGGCAACACATAAGAGGTATAAAGTTTACCAGATGGAGGTGAAATCAGCCTTTCTGAATGGGCTCCTGAAAGAAGAAGTGTATATTGAACAACCTGATGGAATACAAATCAGTGAGAATGAGACACATGTGTGTAAGTTGAAGAAAGCCTTGTATGGCCTTAAACAAGCCCCAAGAGCATGGTACAGCAAGCTGGATGCGTATTTGAGAAGGTTGAACTTCAGAAGAGGAACAGTTGATAATAACCTATATGTGTTTAACTCAGAGAAAGGCCAACTGATAACCATAGTATATGTAGATGACATCATCTTTGGAGGGATCACTCTGAGTTATGCCAAGAATTTGGACAGAAGATGAGTGAGGAATTTGAGATGTCATTGATTGGAGAAATGACTTACTTTCTTGGATTACAGATAAAACAGTGTAAAGAAGGTATTTTTATTTCTCAGACAAAATATGCCAAAGAGATACTGAAAAAGTTTGGCATGGAGGATAGCAGACCTATCAGCACTCCTATGACAGTGGGCTGCAAGTTAACAAAAGATCAGGAAGGAAGGAGTACAAGCCCTACAGAATACAGGAAGATGATAAGGAGCCTTCTATACCTTACAGCATCAAGGCCTGATCTCATGCAAGCTGTGTGCATCGCCAGTAGATTCGAAGCTGATCCTAAGGAATCTCATGTGTTGGCAGTGAAAAGAATCCTAAGATACCTCAAAGGGACACTGGAAATGGGTTTGTGGTATCCTGCCATGGATTCTGTAAAACTCCAAGCATACACTGATTCAGACTGGGCAGGAAGTACAGATGATAGAAAATCAACCAGTGGCTGCAACTTCTACTTGGGTTCAAAGTGTGTTGCATGGTTAAGTAGAAAGCAAAATAGTGTTGCTTTGAGTACAGCTAAGGCTGAGTACATGGCTACTTATGCAGCATGTACTCAGGTGATATGGATGCAAAGACAATTGGTAGATTTGGGTGTTGAAGTGAAGTTACCAGTGAGTATACTTTGTGATAATCAAAGTGCAATTGATCTTAGCAAGAATCTAGTTCAACATTTAAGGAGCAAGCATATTGACATCCGGTATCACTTTATCAAGGATCAAGTGGAAGAGGGCATGATTCAGTTGGAGTATGTCGACACTAAAGATCAAATCTCAGATATTTTAACTAAACCTCTATCCACAGAGCTGTTTGAAAAGCACAGAATGAGTTTGTCTATGCAAATGCCTCCTCAAGCCTGAAGTTCAGGTGAATCCTCCATCTCTACTTTGCAGGTTTTTCAAATTTGTAATTGGTTGGCAAAGAGGGAGAGAAGCAATGGTGCAGGGGGAGCTATTTAGGAAAGGGGAGTGCATATTTAGGGGGAGGTGTAATCCATCTGCTTCTGGATTACTGCATAATGGCTTTTGTTGTGAGTGTCGCCAACAATTACAAAGGGGGAGATTGTTGTTCCCACAGTTTTGTATGGGTTGTAATTGTTGTTAACCAGATTTAAGTGTGCAAGTAGAAGTGGCTCATTCAAGCATTTAAGGGATGAGTTTTCAGTAGAAAGAAAAGGGCAAGAAAAATAAATTAAAAAGAAGGATAATGCTGAATTTTGAATGGAACAGTAATATGAAACCACATAGAGGGGCAAGAAAGGAAATCCGCTGTAGTTATAGTAAGCCTTACTAGGGTTTTCACAGAAGGGAGTATATAAATCAAGACTTATCTCTTTTGAAAAAAACACCCGAAAAATAGTGAAACAGAGTAGATTAGAATCGGTGAGAGCAGACCAGAATTGGTGGAACCACTGTAAGAGAGGAAATTAGAGACGTGAGACCAGACCCAGAAACGTGCGACGGTGTGAGCAGACCAGAAACGTGCAACAGTGAAAAACAGACCAGAAACACGGGAGATGAGAAAAGGGTGAAACACTGTGAGACCAGGTGAGGCATGAGACTAGAAAAGGGTGAAACGGGTGACACCATAACACACCGAAAGACCAGAATTGGTGAGATCAGAAAAGGGTGAAATGGGTGACACCAGAACACACCGAAAGACTAGAATTGGTAAGACCAAAAAAGGGTGAAACGGGTGACACCAGAACATACCAGAAGACCAGAATTGGTGAGACCAGAAAAGGGTGAAATGTGTGACATTAGAACACACCATGATACCTAGAATTGGTGAGACCAAAAAACGAGTGAAACTAGACCAGGTGAGACAATGAGACCAGAAAACGGGTGAGACCATGAGATGGTGAGACCAGAAGACGGGTGAGACCATGAGATGGTGATACCAGGAGTTAAGTGAGACAACCTAGAGAAGAAATTCGGTGAAGCATTTGAGAGAACTCAACAAATTTTTAAATTTCTTCAAGAGAGGTTAGAAAGTGTTTTGGTGATCTTCTAAGCGGTAGTGAAGTAGCCTATTCAAATCCAACAGAGGCAACACAAGCTAAAAAAAGGGTAGACACAGTAAGTGACACTCTTTGTATTATGATTGCTTTGTATTTGTATTAGTGAAAGGAGTAGAAGATTAAGACATCCATTGTAATCATAAGGGATACCACACTGGTGTTCTCAAGTATAGTGGATTGTCTCGGTAGAGGAAGAATCCCTACCACCGTGGAGTACGTCACATTGACGGAACCACGTAAATCTCTCATGTCCTTGCTTTGAATTTACATTCTGTATTTTGAATTGAGTTGTGAACACAGCTAAAGAATCATTAAACCCATAACCTAAAAGAAGACCTAGTCAAGAACAACCGATTCGTCTAATAGGCAAGGTGTCTGAAAAGTAACTTTAGGGACTATTGTGATCAGTAGGTAATAATAGATCTACCTTAGTTGAACCTGGGAAAGAGTTCATTTTGGCTTAAATTATCAGAGTTTTTTAAGGGGTGTGATACTGATTCACCCCCCTCTCAGTATTACAGACTAGTAGATCTTAGGGTGAAATTGGGAACTTCAGTTACTATTCAATACATGAATAAAAATGATAGCAACCAAAATTTTCTCAACTATTATTCAAATTACATCAATCCACATTATTCATTCAATATAGTTACTCATAATCTTTATCTAGAATAACCTTACAGTTGAAAAGTATTCAATCCCTTTGGTAAGGTTACCATTAATGTTAGAGTAATCATTTACTTTTAAATAATAGATCACCATTTTAAAGCCTATTTAAGTAAAATCAAATTGGTAATCACATTCACAATAATGGGTGATGTAATGAAATACACCCATAAATTGGTATCCAAAAATGGTCTAATAAATGCTAGAATTAATCAAAGATCATACTCATTACCAAAGTTAATATAAACCTTGTTGGTACCTTAGTCTATCATAACCTTGATGGTAATCACTTGGGAATAATCTATTATCCCAACAATAGGCTAGAGGTTAAAAATGTCATTGAATCAAATGTTACTCAAGATAATTGTTATGCAGGTTATTACTAGAGGTTCAATATCTAGTAACCATTACATCACCTTGATTAATAACCCCAAATTAAGAACCATTATATTAGACTTATTACAATTATTGATTACGATGAGACCATAGGCAAAACAAGTAGTTGGTAAAGGAATGGGTCCATTGAAAGTGCAAATTATGTTATCATTTGGTCATATTGGTACACCAAATGGTTACTAAAGTCCATCAAACAAACCATTAATTGGTACAAACATAATGACAAATCCAAGAATGGTTCACCCATTCACCATTATTCACCTTGATTAATAACCTTGGCTAACATTCCTACCATATGGGTTACCATAATTGAAGTCACCCAATAATCAACCCATTAACCTATTAATCATTAAAAATTATTCACAATCAATCAATATAATCATCTTTGGAATACACTATTTTGGAACAAATTATTACTTTACCCAAGCTAACCATTTACCAAAAATTCTTTAATACATGCATGATTGTTGGTCTATTTACTAATGATAGGTTACCTAATCATTTAGGTAAACTATTTCACTAGTCCCCATAATGTTAATAACGTTACATTAACATAAGAACCCTTAGATTTGATTATAACCATTTTTTTCACTCACACAATATGGTATGAAATAAACTTCACCTTTGACTAACTTGTTATTATAGGTTGTAATGGCTTAAATCTCTAAAAGGTTACTTCAAAGATATTTTGAAGTTCATTTAAAAATTGTTCCATAAATACAAACATTAAACCTTTTATTGCTTAGGTCATTTGGTGAACCCAATAATTTGAGTAAATGTCTTGATTGTGGGCAATCAATTAGTAACTTTGATTTGGTAGCCTTGATAGAAAGTAACATAAAGGTTACTGTTTGAGTAATAAATGTCATTTGAACATTAGTAGGTTTATACCCTATTTGATCATAAATAACACTTTTGGGATCTCTTACACAATCTTATTGATCACATTCTTCAAATTGTTACTTAGGATAAATTTAGCAACTCTTTTACCAATTGGTCAATGCATTAGTATCCTTAGGATATTCAATATGACTAAGGACTCTTATAGTCATCAACCAAATAATTGTAACCATGGGTTGATTTAAACCGACTGTTACTCAACTATTATTAATGATTAACAGGTCAAAATGACTATTGTCAACAATTCAACCTTAGTATTAGTCTATTGGTCCATATTTAAAGGTTACCATTCAATTCAACCTTTAACCAATTGTTCCATTGGGTTAAGATGTGAAAGGTTATCATTTATTTTAACTTATAAAATTGCATACTATATGAATATGAAATAGGTAATATAACGAATGGATGGTGACCATAAAATTAAGTTATTGTTCAAGGTTTAAAACCAATAGCATTATGGTCATCACTGTTGAATGTAACTATGTTACTCATTGAGAGGTGGCAAATGGTTACTAATTAACCATGTTATTTGAATACCTAGATCAATGGTTTTAGTAACTTAATCAATCCATAATTATGTAATGATGCAATTATCAATTATTTTGGTAATGTACTATTATGACCAAATGATAACATTTGGGAAATATTGACCATTAAATGAAATGATCATACAGGATGGATAACATCATTTTCATGAAATAGATTAAACTTTTAGGTTACCTTGAATATCTAAATAGAATAGATCTCATGATTATTGTAAACTAATGTTATGAGCAACCCCATTAATTTGGGTTGATTGCCATTAACAATGGCTAGTATAATGACCTTTATTGGGTTACTAAGGGTTATGAATGAGTTTAACCAAGGAAATGGTATAGTAAAGATTAACCATAAATAGTTAATAATAGGTTAACCAAATATGGGAAATAACCAAGTTAAATCAATGGACAATGGATAATTAGGTTATGAATTGAGCAATATGGTTACTCCATTAGGTAACTAGTAAATTGACCTAACATTATGATAGGTTTAAACCAATAACATGTTACCAATATAGATTTATTACATCGGTTATCTACATAATTTAAATAATCCACCTTGGCATGCTCTTGTTAGCAACTGATGAATTTAAATTAGTATGGTCAAATAACCAAACATCTAGCATTTCATAGTTTAGCTAATGTTACATTTATATATTTTACACATCCTATAAAAATAGATTAGACTAACTAATATTGACTAAATAACCATGATTGAATCACCAATGGTATAATTTTTAGTTGGTCTTTTAGAATATTAATTACTTATTAGATACCATATGGAGTTACCATTGGTTATTGGTTCGTAAACTCAATTAAAACTATTGGTCTATCAACAATATTATTCAATGACCATACTTAAATTACCATATAATTGATGTAAGAGCATCTCTTGAGAATAGCCAAAAATTAATCCAGGACTTGGGCCAAGCACAAAAAATGCTCATTGGGCTATCATAAGAATGAATTGCAAGTCAAACTTTTTCCAACTATTGGACTTTAACCCAAGACTAATGATAGTCATGAGTAGCCATTTAAATGCTCTAAATGTCTAGATTTGGATGAATTTAGAACATTAAGAGTTAAGGTCCTTTATCAGCTACCAAGATAGTCAAAAATTAAGATATCAAAGAATTTTTCTATGCTTGGAGGGATGTTTCAAAGCCTTTTATTTATAGTTTTCTTTGGTATTTAAAAAGGCAAACTTTAGGTGAATAATTAAACTCTAACCCCAAGGAATTTAAAAAGTTTTCTTCGGAGTTCTAAATCTCTATGGTGAATTCTAATGATTGGTGACTTAACCCTATCATTTTTATATCTCTTAAGTGGATCCCTTAAGAGTGGTGAGTGCTATCAGCCTTATATCTCTAAGGTGGTGGAGTCTCTCCTATATCCCTGGAGTGAAGGTTACTATTGGATCCTTTTCCCATATCAAGTTTGGTATCAAAGCATAAACCATATGACCCAGGTTTCATGGCTTATTATGGATAGCATATTGCAACTTTAGAAAGAGAGAGTTGTGATTTTGAGATCGATGAATTAAGGAGGCAACTTCATGAACTCCAATGATGCTTGAATCAATATGAAAGGACACATAATCATTATGATGATTCTTTTGATGTTGCACATGAAAGCCCATTTTCTAATAATTATCAAGAATTAAGTAATGGCTCTTCTTTTTGTCACTCTTCTATGAAAAGGAATCATTCTAACTTCAAAGGAATTGACATGAAGATTGAAATTCTAAAGTTTAAGGGAAGAATGCAACATGATGAGTTCCTTGACTAGCTACATACTATTGGAAGTATTTTTCAATATAAGAAGTTAACTGAGGATAGGAAGGTCAAGTTGGTGGCTCTAAAACTTAGGAAGTATGCTTCTCTATGGTGGGAGAACTTGAAGAAATAAAGAGATTGAAAGGGGAGAAAAAAAAATTGGAACATGAGAGAAAATGAAGGAGTTGAAAAGAAGATTTCTACCAAAGGATTATTAAATGGAGATGTACATGAAATTCACTCTCCTAAGCAACAAGTAGAAATGAGTGTGGAGGAATATATTGTGGAGTTTGAATAACTCATGATGAAGGGTGATGCAGTTGAAGTGGAAAAGCAAACTATTGCCTGATACTTAAGAGGCCTAAAAAGGGAAATTGGTGATGTTATTCAATTGCAACCATATTGGTCTTTCAACAATGTAAGAAAGCTTACTTTGAGTATTGAAGAGCAAAGGAAGGAGGTTCAAAAAACTACTCCAAAATTAGCCACCAGAACTTTTCCTTCAAACTAGGGAAGTGGCTTGAGTTTAAGGCTACCCTCTTTAACCAAGTCCTCTGGTGGCCAAAGTGCTTCCAAAGGTGACAAACAAGCTAGTTCTTCTAATAAAAGCTCAAAAAGATGCTTTAAATGCCAAGGCTATGGGCATATTGCTTCTAAATGCCCCAATCATAGAGTTAGGACCTTCGTGGAGGAAGATGTTGAAGAGAATGAAGAAGAGCTGGGAGACCTTGTTTATGATGAAGAAGTTATCTATGCTAATGAGGGTGAAATGTTTGTGATTTAAAAAAGTTTGAACATCACTTCTAAACAAGACAAAAATAAGTGGCAGCAAGAAAACATCTTTCATACTATGTGCATTTCTCAAGGAAAATTGTGTGACCTCATTATTGATAGTGGAAGCACTTTTAATGTGGTAGCAACAAAGATGATGGAGAAGCTAAGCCTAAAAATTAAAGAGCATCTTGCCCTTACAAAATGCAATGGATTCACAAAGCAACTAAGGTAAGGGTAAACAAAACATGCTTAGTAGAATTTTCTATCAAGCAAAACTATAAAGATGAAGTCTAGTGTGATGTTGCTCTGATGGATGTTACTCACTTACTATTAGGTAGACCATAGTTATATGATAGGAAAATAGTTAATGATGGCTACAAAAACGCTTACTCATTTGTGAAGTATGGTGATAGAATTGTTTTAGCTCCAATGAAACCAAATCATGTTCCCAAGTATACAGATGGGGAGGGAAATACTTTACTTTTAGGCAATTTTATTGAAAAGATTTAGAAGATAAAGTGATGGATGGTGTTGTGCTTGTGGAAGAATCCATTACTAAATTAAGGGAGCATAATGCACTAGTTCAACTTTTATTAAAAGAATTTGTAGATGTTGTGTCAGAAGAAACACCCCTCTGGCTTACCTTCAATGAGAGATGTTGAGCACCAAATTAACCTAATTCTAGGCTTTATCCTCCTAAATAAAACAACTTATTACTTAAATCCTAAAAAATATGAAGAGTTGTGGCGACAAGTTGAAAATTGGATAATGAAGGGATTTGTGAGAGAAAGCATGAGTCCATGTGTTGTTCTAGCCCTCTCAGTACCCAAAAAGGATGGATCTTGGTGTATATGAATAGATAAAAGAGCCATTAACAAAATTACTATCAAGTATAGGTTTCCTACTTTTAAACTTGATGATTTACTTAATCAAATACATGGTTCTATTATTATCTCTAAAATTGATCTTAAAACTGGTTATCATTAAATTCAAATGAGACCTAGAGATGAGTGGAAGATAGCCTTTAAAACTATGGTCTTTATGAGTGGCTGGTCATGCCATTTGGGCTTTCTAGTGCACCCAACACTTTCATGTGACTTATGAATCATATCTTTAGACCATTCATGGGTAAATTTGTTGTTGTGTACCTTGATGACATTCTTGTTTACAAAAAATTTGATCCTCAACACTTAGAGTATTTGAACAAGTGTTTCAGGAGTTAAGAGAGCAAAAGTTGTATGCTAATGCAAAGAAATGCCTATTTACATGAATGGGATTATATTTCTTGGTTATGCTGTATCTTTGGCAGGAATTGAAGTTGGCCCAAACAAGTTTGATGCAATTGCAAGTTGGCCCACTCCTAAATCCATTCATGATGTAAAAAGCTTTTCATGGCTTTGTATTTTTTTTTTTTTAATGGA
This sequence comes from Rhizophora apiculata, assembly GCA_037832385.1. NCBI lineage: Eukaryota > Viridiplantae > Streptophyta > Magnoliopsida > Malpighiales > Rhizophoraceae > Rhizophora > Rhizophora apiculata. Next base: position 8,012,759 of record CM075439.1, on the reverse strand, counting down.
GATTTATCAAAGAATTCAACACTCTTGTTGCTCCTATCACTAAGTTCTTGAAGGGGAACTCATTCCAGTGGATAGAAACTACCCAAAAGAGCTTTAAGCTAATAAAAAAGATGATGGTCAATGCTCTAATACTTGTACTTCTAAATTACATTCTTTAGTGAAAAGTAGAATGAAGTAAAACAGAGATACTCAACATATGAAAAGGAGTTCTCTACCATTGTTTGTGCATTGGAACTTTGGAGTCACTACTTGTTGCCCAATGAATTTGTCCTATATTCTAACCATGAGGCATTGAAGTACTTCAATACACAATGCAAGCTTAATAGTTGTCATGCCAAATGGGTTGAATTTCTTTAGCCCTACACTTTTCCCATCATGCATAAGGTAGGAAGCTTAACAAAGCAGCTAATGCATTAAGTGGAAGACATTTGCTTTTGAACATAATGGAGACAAAGGTATTGGGATTTGAGATTGTATAAGAACTATATTCATCTAATTCTAATTTTTCATCAATTTAGGATTCTTGTTCAAATGGATTAGTTAATTATTTCTTTATGCAAGATGGTTTCCTTTACAATGATAATAGGTTATGCATTCCTAATTACTCTTTAAGGGAAGCCATTATTAAAGAAGCTCATGGAGGAGGACTTACTAGTCACTTTAGGAGAAATAAAACTTTCATTTTCATGCAAGAAAATTTCTTTTGGCCAAAACTTAGTGAAGATGTCATGAGAATAATGGAGCATTGTGTAGTATGCCATATAGCAAAAACCCATGTCCAGAATACAAGTTTATACATACCGCTTCTAGTTCCTAATTCCCCTTAGGAAGATGTTAGTATGGATTTTGTGGTTGGTTTGCCTCACACATAGAGCAAAAATGATTCTATCTTTGTTATGGTTGATAGATTTTCTAAAATGGCTCATTTTGTTCCTTGTGCTAAGATTTTTTATACTTCACAAGTTGTTGATCTTTATTTTAAAAAGATAGCAAAGCTTTATGGCATTCCAATGTCAATCACTTTAGATCATGATTTGTAGCTTATGAGTCATTTTTAGAGGACCCTCTAGAGGAAATACAATTTAGCACTACTTGTCATCCTCAAACTGATGGTCAAACCGAGGTTGTCAATAGAACCTTGGGAAATCTTTTAAGGAGTTTGGTAGAAAAAAATTAGAGAATGGGATTTTTTTTTTGCCTCATGCTGAATTTGTTTATAACAAGTCCTCTAACCAAACTACTAGATGCAATCCATTTGAAAATCATGTATGGCTCTAATCCTAGTAGCCTTTTAGATCTTATTCCTCTTTTATCAAACCATCAAATTAGTGGTGATACTGAGAACTAGGTGAAATTCATAATTGCATGAGCAAGTTTGGGAGAGGATAACAAAGCAAAATGAGATGTACCAAACTCAAGTGAACAAGCACAGAAGGTTTGTTGAGTTTAAAGAAGGAGATTTAGTGTGGATTCATCTCAAAAAAGGGCATTTCCCACCTGGAAAATTTGCCAAGTTGAAACCTAAAGCTAATGGCCCATTCAAAGTACTAAAGTGTATTAGAGATAATGCATACAAGATTGAGTTGCCAGCTGAATATGAAGTTTTTGACATTTTTGATGCTATTGCTCTTATTACATTTCATGAAGTTTATAAAGACTTAGGGACAAGTCCTTCTTAATCAAGGGAGCATGATGAAAGAGCATCTCCTAAGAACAACCAAAAATTATTCCAAAACCTAGGCCAAGCACAAAAAATACTCATTATGCTATCAGAAGAATGAATTGCATGTCAAACTTCTGCCAACTATTGGACCTTCAGCCCAAGCCCAATGACAATTATGGTTAGCCATTTAAAAGCTTTAAATGTTTAGATTCAAATGAATTTAAAAAATCAAGAGTCAAGTTCCTTTACTAGCCATCAAGATAGTCAAAAGTTAGGATATTGAAGCATTTTCTTATGCTCAGAGGGATGTTCTAAAGTCTTTTATTCATAGTTTTCTCTGGTATTCAAAGAGGTAGACTTTTGGTTAATAATTAAACTCTAACCCTAGGGAATTTGAAGAGTTTTCTTCTAAGTTCTATATCTCTATGGTGGATTTCATTGAATGGTGACTTAACCCTGGCATTTCTATATCTCTTGAGTGGATCCCTTAAGAGTGGTAAGTGCTATCATCCTTGTATCTCTAAGGTGATGAAGTTTCTCCTACATCCTTGGAGTGAAGGTTACTATTGGATCCTTTTCCCATATCAATAATGTTCACCAAACATTATCTATTACATTACAAATGGGTAAACTGAATTTATAGTTGCACTTCCAACGACCATAGTATTGATTACAAGTTATTTGTAACCAAACATGTTACTACAAAATGGTTACAAGATCGAGTTAGGGTCCAATGTTGGTACTCAATAGTTTTTGATTATACCAGTCAGTTCAAATGATTAGTCTATAGCAAATGTTACTATTAATAAAATTGTTTCAATTGATTAGTATGACCTAGATTACATTAGTTAAATTGAGTAAACTATGTAGGTTAATATTCAATAATGATTAATTACCCAAATTGGGGTATACATTTACATATCTATTCCAATCGATTTAAGATGTTATCCATATACCAGTTAATTTGTAAATGTCATTAAATGATGGTACCATAGAATATTATGGTTAATGAGTGAACCTTGGATATGGTTACTAATACTAAACATTCACTAGATAACATGTTACCCATACTCTTATTTGAAAATTGCATTTGGTCACATTAGAGTATGAGTAATCTACTTATTATTAGTAATATTAACCATTTGTGTTAACCAATGATCTTATTAAATTGTGCCCATGGTACCCAAAAGATTGTCCATAACCCACTATTATCAATTAACCTAGAGAATAATGGTAACATTTTATCATTGGTAGGCAATAGTTAACCAATCTATTTCATTATTGATTTAACCCATTACTAAAATCATCCAATTTTCCACATTATAGGTCAAAAAAATGTACAATGATCTTAATACCTATTAAAAGAGTAACAATTAATTAGTTCATATTTAACCCAATCCTAAGGTTATATAGAATTTAACTTAAATCAATATTTCATTTATTGTATTTTATTTTGTAATTGTAATAACTCGTAATGACTTAATTTGACTAGTGTAAATCATATAATCATGTTCCCAATTTCAAACAAAAACCCAAAAAAGCAAAGTCAACCTACAAAATCAGATTAGTAAACATTTTCAGTCAATTATAGTTTTGAATGGTTAGTCAATCATTTTTCAAATGACTAACCTATTATTTAAATTATATAAACAACATTAAAAAAAATCCTAATGTTACCCTTTGATAGTTGTGATCTTGGATACCATTGACCTTTGATCACAGTTAACCATACATCTTTGATAGGTTACAATCACATACCCATATTACTGATGTAAGACATCAATAACCCATTTAGTCTATTGGTAACATTATACGTTAACCTTAGCATTTTAACATGTAATTGGGAAATTATCCAAATGAATTAATCAATCCCATATGTAATTGACCCCAAACCAAATTACATAAATTCTAAATAGATGTTAAATATAACATGGATATTTTTAAGGGTGGTTATACAATTAGATTATTTATCCAATTGGTTATAACCATATACCACAATTTGGTAATTGATATGATGTAAGACTACAACCATAAGTGACCATGATGATTAACTAATCAACCCATATAATGTGTTTGCCATTAGGTTGATAAATAATTGGAAACTAACAATTATGTAATAATTAATCTAATTTGAGTAAGAGTAAAACATGATTGGTTCCAATACCATATAAGGAATATAATATATGACCAAATTAGTATCCATAATTTACATTTATTCATAAAGTTATAATAATGGCCAAATAGTTATCTTTGTCACTAAATTGGCCATCATGGGTAAAATATGATGGTTGAGAATGTAGGTTAAGGGGTGAAATAGATTACTAAATCCATAATGGACAAAACTCGAAACCCATAATATCTAGCGGTTAAATTATGGTAATCCTATGGAATGTATCATTTGGTCACCAAAGTGTAACCCTACTAAAAGAATCACATTAACTAGTAACCACGTAATGGTCATCTTACATATTTTATTGGTAAAATCAATTACTTAAAGAATAATCAATTATCTGTACTAATCAAGTTATGGTACGAATATGTATGGGTTACCAATGTCATGATCATGTCAAATTCTTATCATTCCATTGGTTACCATATACCCCAGATTCAATGGTTATCAGTCTTAAAATGGCATCCTACTCTTATGTTCATGGTTAACCAATGTTCCCATCCTATTTGTTGTTTTGGGTAAGTACACCCTATGTTCATAACCTTATTTAAAAATTGGTAGGGTTAACTTGATTTCACCATATAGTAATTGGTAATTTACTTAAATGAATGTTAGAGTAATGGTGGTAACCTATTTGATAAGGATGAATTGAATAACCAACTATTTGTATCCATGATTTTATTACGAAGATTAAAGATTAGTTACCTATAAAATATGATGGTTAGGGTCACTATGGAATACAAAATGAGTAAAGTATCATTTCCACAAAGACTATTCTATTTTATTAAGACAATTCTAATGTAACCTAAGTCAAATTATTAAGTGCAATTTTTCAATAACCTAAGGTTGACCATCATACATAGTGGATTCTAGCATAATGAGCAATGGTTCCACTCAGCATGAGCCTCTTTTATTAATGTTTGCTATCTTAAAACACTTGAAAAGGAAGTTATCACTTCTCTAACAGTAAACAAAGCCTTTTTTCTTTGAGTGAATTTTTTCTTCATGTGTAATGGCTATCAAAGGATCAGGAGGAATTAAAAGTTATATAAATAGTAAAGTAATAATGACAATTGTGTTTTTGACATATTATTTATATATTAGGCACATCATATTTCACAAAATTAATGAATGAATTATAGTTTAGTAATACAACCATAACAAAAGAAGAACCTCAAAGCAATAACTTTCAATTAACATATTAAAGATCAAAATAAGAAAAAGAAATAAAAAAACATATTAGCCTATTTTCTCTAATTATTTGCATCCATCCACTCTCAAACTGTTTCATTGCCATATGCATTATCATTCAACTGGTCTAAATCTCTTTCAAAAGGTAGATCATTTGTGTGTAGGTCAACTATGTTACTAGGCAAGTCTTCTCTTATCAAACTAGATTGCTCAACTCTACCAATGCATCCCACATTTGAATTTGTTGCATTTGGCTTCCCCTAGAATATATCTTCTACACTTACATTTTCTTTTTCATCCAACCCAAATAATTCTCTAGGAATCCTACATATTACATAATGAATGCCTTTCTTAATTGGATCCTCATAAAGAAAACTTGGTGAACTTAAGATGTCAATACAAAAGGATCACCCTACTAGTACAATTTGCAAGCACTTTTGACTAATTACAAAACTTGAGTAAACTTGGTAAACTTAGTAAACTTAGTGAGTAAACTTAGTAAACTGGGTGTCATACCACTTTTGAATACATTTGGTGACATGCAAGCATCTAAAGACTAATTACTTATAACAAACACAATAATATTTCTATCAAGAGCCTCGTTACACGAACATAATTCTTGAAATGGGACATTGTTGTTCTCACAGTTTTGTATGGGTTGTAATTGTTGTCAACTAAATTTAAGTGTGTAAGAAAGTAAAGACACATGGAAGGGCAAGAAGGTAAAAGCCACATGGAGGGGAAAGAACGTAAAAGCTACATGGAAGGATAAGACAGTAAATTCGCCGCAAGTAAGCCCTAGGGTTTCATGGAGGAGTATATAAAGGCCATCGGAAGACAACAAAAGCAGACGTATCGGCTATTGAGAAAAACAAATAGAAAACCTACGCACACCACCAGCAAGAAAGAGAAACCCGTGAAAAAGGCACACCACCAGCACACCAGCAATCGGCAACTGAGCAGATCGGCACACCACCGACACACCAGCAGTCGGCAACTGAGCAGGTTGGCACACCAGCAGTCGGCAGCTGAGCAGGTTGGCTGGGACAGAGGAGATCCAATGACGGCATGAGAGAGCCGGCTGGGACAGTGACAGATCCGGCTGGGACAGAAAGAGATCCGGCGACGGCGTGAGAGAGAGCTGGCTGGGACGGTGACAGATCCAGCTGGGACAGAGGAGATCCAGCGACGGCATGAGAGAGAGCCAGCTGGAACGGTGAGAGATCCGGCAGAAGGAGATCCGGTCGACGGTGAGAGATCCGGCAGAACAGGGGTCCGGTCGATGGTGACAGATCCGGCAGAACAGGGGCTGGACGAAAAACAGAAACCATGAGGCGAGCCATGAGATAAGGAGATGGGTGAGACCGTGAGATGGTGAAAGCAGGAGCTGTATGAGACAACCTAGAGAAGGAATTCGGCGAAGCATCGGAAAGAACTCAACGTATTTCCAGATTTCTTCAAAAGAGGTTAGAGAGAGTTGCGGTGAACTTCTAAGCGGCAGTGGAGCAGCCTTTTAATTCAACAGAGGCAAGACAAGCTAGAAGAAAGGTAGACACAGTAAGTGACACTCTTTGTATTATACTTACTTAGTATTTATAATAGTGAAAGGAGCAGAGAATTAAAACATCCATTATAACTGGAATTCTCAAGTATAGTGGATGGTCTCGGTAAGGGAGAGTCCCTACCACCATGGATGTACATCACATTGACGGAACCACGTAAATCTCATGTGTCCTTAATTTGCTTTACATTCTGTGTTTTGAATTGAGTTGTGAACACAGTTAAAGTATCAGCCAACCCATAACCTAACGAATGCCTAAACAAGAATATCCGAATTGTCTATTAGGTAAGGTGTCTGAAAGGTGACTTTGGGGACTATTGTGATTAGTAGGTAGCAATAGATCTACCTTAGTCGAGTCTGAGAAAGAGTTCGCTTTTAAGAAGTGGTTGAAGTTGTTCACTTACCTGCGAATTGCGAATTGTGCTGATACTGATTCACTCCCCTCTCAATATCACAAACTAGTAGATCCTAGGGAGAAGTCGGGAACTTCAGACATTGAATGCAATGACGTGATAGTGTGGATTTGTGTGAGCCCTGTTTACCTTTTCCTTTTTGGAAAAACATATAATGTGCAACATAACACATCTTAATAGCTATTTGTATATTGAATTATACTTATTTGAACATTTTAACTTACTTTTCGTGTGTGTATAAAAAAAAAAAAAGTCTTTGGAAGTGCAGGGCTCACATTGCCACATTATTGTGTCTGAGGCTCATTCATGAGGCCTTTTTGTGTATAATTATTGTTTTATCAAACACAAAGCCTAAGATTGTAGCAATATCATCCATGGTCGGTGCATCTATCATAAGGTCATGTTTCATTTTCATTGTTTTCTTTTTAATGCACACACTTGCCTATAAATTCAGTCCAATACTAAAAATTGAAGGGAATTTTATTGCAGATGCAGAAAAAGAAGAGCAAGCAGAATGTTGATAATATTTTGCTAGGGGAGGACAATTACCTGGTGATATCTTACCCTAATGTTGATTATGCATTTATAGTTGCACTTATTATGATCCTTAAAGAAATCAATCAAAAGTCCAAATCCACTCGTAACATGGTTGTGAATTTTGTGATTTTGACTATAAATGTTGCAAATGGTTTGCAATTTTAAAATCATGAAAAGCTGTTATGTAATAAGGAAGATTTGTTGTGTTAGTAATGCTTGTGAACATAATTTTTGTAGTTCTCTTCTATTATTTTAAATGTTACTTTGTTAAATGTCTTTGTTTGGTTTGATTGACATTTCAATTGCATAATTCTATTTGATGGTGGACCAGTTTCTACTTTGTGTAAGGCCAAATAAAGAATTGTCTTATTGTAATTCTATAATAATTCTACCAATGCTGAGGATACAAAAAGAGTTTTCCTCTAGATTATCATAATTGGATTATTAAGTACAAGTTCTAAGAATTTAATTATTCTACCATTCGACTACATTGATGGTGAAATAAGGAGAGTTGATAGAGTAAAACTTCTTGTTATATAAAAAGAAAAAAAAAAGTGATAAGCCATTTTCATAAAAAGTAAAAGGATATTTTATATTTTTTCCTTAATGCAAAAAAAGCAATGTTTTTAAAATTAGATTAAACTGATAAGTCAAACTAATAAAATTTGGAATCAAGTTTTAATCTAATTTGATTTATTTTTAAAAATCATTAGTTTTAAAAATTAGTGATCAAATAGGTAAATTGGTCAATTGACTCGTGAATTAATAAATTAATTACAGTTTTTTACATTTAAAAATATATTGCATTAATTAGTTTTTTATTTTTATTATATATAAATTACACACAAACATATAATTAAATTATTTATATATATAAAAATACTTATAATTTGAATATAATTATATTTAATTTATCAATATTTTGTATAATAAATATATAAATATTAAATTTTTTATATAATTAATATTAAATATGGATTTAATTTTGATTAAAATGATTAACTAATTAAATTTTAAATTTTTTGAGTTTTCTAATTTGACAATCCATTTAGTTCTTAAAACCATGAAATAAAGTTGAAGCAATTGATAATTTATAGTAAATCAATTGAAATTTATAAGGATGTAAGACAACACAAACTTGAATAATCATCTTGCATGCAAGGTATGGAAATTGTGCCCAATGATGTCAAAAATGTAGGTAAGAAATTAACAATGTTAAAGTTAAATGATACAAATAATTAATCGCACCTTGTATTTATGAGATACTTAGCAGTTAAAAGTTTATGTTTTTACCTATGAGATTATGAATTTTAATTTTGAAAAGATGATGTAAAAGTATAAAATTGGAGAAAATTATACCTATTGTATAGTTTAATAACCAATAAATTTTTTAATAGATAAAATAAATAAATAAATTTAAATATTATATTATTATAATTATTATTTATTTATTTTTAATTTTTTAATATATAATTATAATTAATAATAAAAATTATTATAACAGTATAAAGTATAATTTAAGACATTGACAACATTCTCATAACTAAGCTTAATTGGAAATTACAACAATTTTTGCTTGTGATTTGGGAAGCAAGCTGCACTCACAATCGTAGTTAATAGATCTAGCTCGACCTAACCAATCAATTGAAAAATATATTGACTTGGGCATAAAATTGAACTAGGTTAGACTATTAAATTGGATTGTCATTGATCTAGTTAAGCTTGACTTGGCTTGACGAAACTTAGAGACCCCTTTTTAACTAACCTTGATAGACTGTTCCCATTTAACTCAAAATGAAAGAAGAAAGAAAGAAAAATAAAAATTAAACTTTAAAATGAGACCAAAATGCATATTATTATTTTAAATTTTATATTTTGAAATTAAAATTTTCTAATTATTTTAATTTATGTATTAGTATTTTATTATGTCAATTTTATTGTTATTTATGTATTTTTAAATTATACACTACCAAAAAAAAAAAGGATTAAGGCAATAATTTTAAACCACTACCTTTAAGCCAAAAATTGCTATCTAAAGTCTAATGCAACAATTTTTAGGTCACTACATTTGTAAGCATTGTAATAGATCTAAAATAATGGTTTTCTCTACCGATAGTAGCACATACGAACTCGATGCCTAAAGGTGTTTCAAATAGTAGTTTTTTGAAGAATAATCAATAGATTTTTAAGAGAATAGACAATAATTTTTTAAAAAATAGGTAATGATTTCTTAAGATCATACATAACAACCTTTTAAAAAAGAAGCAGTGGTTTTTAAAGATAATAGGCAGTAATCTTTTAGAGAAAAGACAATAATTTTTTAAGAAAATAGGTAGTGGCTTTTTTAAAGAATAGGTAGCAATTTTTTAAGAGCATAGACAATGATTTTTTAGAAAATATGCAACAATTTCATAAGATAATAGGTAACAATTTTTTTTTAGAATAGGCTATAGTTTTTTAAGATAATAGGTAGTAATTTTTTAAGTGAATGGGCAGCATTTTTTGAGCAATTAAATAGCAATTTTTTAAGCAAATAGGTAGCAGTTTTTAAACAAATAGTCAATGATTTTTTTAAGCAAATAAGTGTGGGTTTTCTAACTATTTCAATGTTCCAAAACAATGAAATTTGTGACAAATATTTAAATGAAACCACAAATTGATAAAACATGAAATTGTCCTTAATGAACACATTTATTCACAATGAACACATTTTCAAAATGAAATTCAACATCAAGAGCAACATGTAGTTTTGGCTAATGCAATTATGTCTCCAAATATCCATAGGTACACAATATAAAGTAGCCAAATAGTTTATTATTAATTTAACCCAGAATTTTGTAAAGTCTTGACCTTTGACCAAGTTTTTTTTTCAAGTTTTAGACATGGATCCTAATGTTCTACTTTTAATGTAAGAGCCACAAGAATCAATGCCCAAAATTTCAAGAGGCAATGTAAGACAAATGGTGACTAGGTTTCACCCTCATCCACATAATAGTTATGGTGGCTACCATTCCCTGAGTAGATGTTACCACTTCTACTATTGAGTAGGGACCTAATTTAACCATAAGGCACCTACATTTTCCATTAGAGAAAGACCAATGAAACAATGGGAGTGGCCATGGTGCAACCAAAAAGCCTAGTGGAAAACAAGTCCCTTTTAGGTACCTATGTCCCTCCACATCATCCTCAACCACAATAACAACAAAAATAACTTGTATTACAAGTTCTTTAGCTTCCTCTTTTAGGGGTCTTTCAAAGAGATTTCCCTCTCCTTTACTATCTCATTTCATAAATTCCAACCCACATCATTCCCAAGCAATGAACTTTCAATCCATTTTAGGGCCAAAGAGATCCCAATCTTTAGATAAAAGGCGTGTTGTCACTTTGTGAATTTCCTTCACTTGAAGCTTTTAAGAAGAAAACCAACATAAGTTATAGCCCAAGTAGATATCTGAATGAATTGTTAGAACCACTTTGTGAATTTCATATTCAAACCTTAATGGTATTTACTTTCTACTCTATACCTAAAATGTTGGAGCTAAGCCTGGACTTGAGAAAATTTGGCTTTTAGATACTAAATGAACACCTTAAATTTCTTGTAGTTCCTTAATAAGTGATTTAACTTCTTCCAACTATCAGAATGACAAAAAAGAAGATCAAGAAAGGCAATGGTAGGATGTGTAGATGTGAGAATAAAGTATCAGTATGGAATTGAGTAAATTATTATCTGTAAATTCACCATATGTTCAGATAACAATATACACACACCCTACTAGCTTCTTCAAGAATTTAATAATGAAATGATATTTTACTAAATTCCTTTTTGGCTTAAAGATCATGGAGGTACCAATGTTGGGACATTGTGCATACACTTTCTTGGTATCTTGATGAAATCCATTCTTCACATCAACATAAGTAACTAAAACCCTTTTACATTGCATGTTAAAATAACGTTAAGACAATGGTCGTATTAGTAGATAAAAACTAAGACCTCAATATCTACTTCTATTACTTGTAATCTCCCATCCGAGGCATCATAGTCACCAACCACAAACTGTGATATAAAAACCTATGTTTCTTATTTAATGTACAAACTAACCTTGCCTTAGTTAGACATTGAATTAACTACGTAAGCATGAGTTACCATAATCTCCTTTAATGATAGAAAAACATATTTAAATAAGAAATCCAATTAGTGAACTTTTGCCTTTATAATCTAAGACTAGAAGAATTACTTTGAAAATGCAAACAAGATGAAATAAATAGGCACTAAAGAAACAACCAGAAAAATGTCATGCATTTAATCAAGTTTGGCCATGTTAAATCACCAACACTGAACAAGAAAAAAAGATCAGTAATTAGACATGATGATTCATAAATTTGGCAAGCTAAGTTTATGCTAGTTATTCAAATGTGTTTATGGAACAAGAATTAAACTTTGAGACTAATGAATAACATATGTATTTGCTCCAAGTTAATGACAAAGAGAATGGAAATACTTGATCAACTTTAAAATATGATGCAGGGTCCAAAGTGACATCCCATGGCATCTTTATATTGTGAATCAATGCTAGCACACATTTAACCAACATGACTACATTGAGTTAATATATTGCCAAAAGATTAAAACATGAATTAAAGGCTTTTTCAATTTCCATTCCATTACAAGTACTTGTTCTTACAAAAATTAACATAGATTGTAATGCCCAAACACCTAAAAGTAGTCAACTAATCTCTTCAAAGTATTCAAATCTCATAAAACTATCACCCTTATATCCAACATCTTGTGAGATAGACATTTATTTCTTCCAAGCACAACCAATATGTTAACGTTGCCCAAAATGAAACCAAAATAACTAGTTTACCTCAATAAAAACACCAAATTAAGTAATTTTTTTGATGTAGCATTTTACAACATTTCCAATTTGTAATTTAGCCTATAATAAACACCTAAGAGCATGAAGATATGAACATAACTCAATAATCAAATGCATCAAATGTAAAAGACATTTTTAAATAATACAATATTTGGAAACATATTTCCCTTTCATGTCACAACCAAACCAAAAAGGGAAATTGAAGTTCCATTTAAAAAAATCTTTAATCAGCTCCTAGTTTATTGAATTCATTTGGAGAACACACTTTTAACCACAATAGTGGCACTTGATATAGACTACAAAATAAAAATTTATATAGCCAAAAAAAAGCCAATAATTGTCATAGTTTGCTACTTGATGTTTTGAATAGGTAGTCTTTAAGTGGCAAACAAGAAGATGTAGCACCGAAAGATATCACACCTAAATCATGGCTACTTACCATGAGATTTCTTTTTTTTTTTTTTCTATTCTCAGCTAGATCTTCCTTCTCTTTGGGCCTTAATGAAACTATAAGTTTTCTCAATTTTTAGTATGTTGTAACTAGATTCACCTTTATTTTCCATATTAAACATAGTTTATAAATATTCAACAAAGTGGAAGTTAAGATTCAACCATCTAGTCAACTTCTACTAACCTGAACAACAAATGAGGCCAGAAATCTTAGTTTTTCTTGATCATAAATGCTAAGAAGATCTTCCAACTTCATATCTGGACTAACATTTCCATCAAGCTTTTGGTCATTTTCCAGAACTGTTCTTGAATCACGAGATGGATTTTGTCCTAAAACACCATAACTTTAGTAGTACTTACAACAAAACCTTTAGCACTGAAACTAATTAATTCCACTTCCACCCTATCTCTTGTCATAACCAGCTGTTCGACCCTAGTCCAATCAGCATCCTATAAGATTATAAAAAGCCAAAATCATCGACACAAAATATTGATAACTAATAGAAAAGAAAGATTTGAAAAATTAGAAAATGGGCCAACTTCTGCAAGTGATGTAGAAGAGAGATGCTTAAGAACATTAAAATTTCCAACACTCCTAAGGTTCATAAGAACTACCTCTCTTAAACCATCCCTTGGCATCTTTTTTGCAGCCTAATCTAATCTATAGCAAATCCAAATGTCAACAAAACAAATGAAGAATGAAAGCAAGTACACATGTAATATTTTTTGACTGGGAAAATTTAGAGTATGAAATAAAATACCTCTTTGGTTTCCCCCATAGGGTAGCTTTTATAGAAAACTTGGTAATGGTATCATCCATATTTAAATTTGATTGTTCATTTAAGGTAGCTTTTGGTTCATTAGACTTGATAATGCTCTTCTTGGATGGCTGCATTCCTTGGAAGCCATACATAATATCATGGTTTATAACTCCAGTTGAAAAGGCCATTAATATTTTCTTAGGACATAAAAGATAGCCCTCCCTACTTCCAAGGCAGAATTTAGGCTGCACTAGATTTGTAAATTAGTATACCTCTTGTAGCCCCCACTAAACATTCTCCATGTCTTTTTAATGTCCTTAACCTTGAGGAGGAGCATCATCCTACAAAAGATAAACATAGCTTTTAATCTAAACTTATAAACATTTAAAAAAAAAGTAACAAACTAAAAATAAGCAAAAAGGAAAAATAAACTACTCACTAGGAAAAATTAAGATTAAGAAGAAAATAGAAGGGATACCTAAATGCGTGGACCATATGTGCCATTTAAGGATAAATGGGCCCTTTGCTATAACTCTTGCTCAGGAGCACTATAAGCATTATTTGGTGGAGGGGGTATTGTTGTGTTTAAGGAAGGAATGTCAAAATTATTGTTTAGCCTAGGATTTTGAGGCTGCAATTTTTGGAATATTGCATAATAATGGTGCGTTATTACTATAGTTTGCTATTCCATCCTCTTTTGCAACTTTTGTGTCTATGCTTCAAACTTCCTTTGCATTCAACTTCCATATCCTCCTTAATAGACTACATAGCCTGATGGAACTTTGATAGCACCTCCAATAATTGATTTACCTTTCAAAGTACTACAGTTCACACCTCTCCCATATAGCCTCACTCTCCTAGAATGCTCATCCGCCATAACTATAATGAAGGCATATGTAAGACTTTAGCTACTTGTTCCTTCTCCCAAAGTTTGAAGCTCCTTAATCCAATTCTAAATCCAAAATCAAATTACATGTGAAAGAATACAATGGAACCTCAAGTCATACATGAAAGAAAAAAGGAAAAACAAAAGGAAATGCTTACAATTTGCTTAGATGTTTGATTTGATGGCTTATATTCTTAGTTGAAACGTCTTTTGCAAGTAGCCTTAAATATGTGAAGTTAAGATGGGGAGGCTTTACTAGGATCTTTAGCTTTTTGATACAAATCCAACAATGAAATCCAACAAGAAAAATTTAAATAAAGTAAATTAAAGGTACCAAATCATGGATACATGCAATGTAATGTTGCCTTTACCGATTTACATACCAATTCTTTATGCCTGCAGTGTGCATTGTCATTTGCTTTTGGCAATTAGTAATGTTGGTTCTTGCCACTACCTATAAGCATTAGTAAGGAATAACAAAAAGTCAAAATATATTAATATAAAAACCATAGAAAAATATTTGACAAATAAGGAAGAATAAGTTAATATTAAACCTTCTTCAAAATTCTAATATTGCAACAATTATCTAAATTGATCCAAAGGCATTTGAGGTGGACAATTTGTCAAACTTTCTATGTTTGTCTTATACCTTTTATAATATTGTCTCTTCAACCTACACTTATAAGCCCTCTAACTTGCTCCAATGGTACTCATTACCCACTTTTTTCCCTCCTTAGGAATCATATACTTATCCTATAATCAATAAAAATGTGAAAATAATTAATTGTAATGAATACATTTCCAAAGAAATAAGGAAGAAAATTTCTAGTATACATTACTTACACAAACTTTTGATAAGCATTCTTTTTCTTAGGATCTAGCACATGCCAAGTCTTTACATATAAAGGCACCAATTTAACATTCTTAGCCAACGTCCTAAGAAAATTGCTAAACTCATAAAGAGTTTTATCATCTCAGCCTATTGGTTGATTTTTAACATTTAAGAAAATGGGCTTTTTCTTGTCTTCATGTCTACCATGTATTGCTCTCATCATCATTG
The DNA here is from genome assembly GCA_037832385.1 of Rhizophora apiculata. Taxonomy (NCBI): domain Eukaryota; kingdom Viridiplantae; phylum Streptophyta; class Magnoliopsida; order Malpighiales; family Rhizophoraceae; genus Rhizophora; species Rhizophora apiculata. The sequence continues at coordinate 7,997,190 of CM075439.1, read as the reverse complement.
GTTCTCTTCTTTTTCTATGCACTGAAACAATATTAGTGAAAACATGTAAATATTCAATCTAATAATTAAGATTTCAGTGAATCACATAATTAAGAGATATCTCTTTTAATTACCTTAGATTGCTCCTTCTTCTTATTGTCATTGTCCTAATCCTACCTCCTTATAAGGTTATGCTCCAATTTCATTAGAAGCTATCTCTATTGATTGTTGATTATCATAATTTATGTGCTCCATAAAAGGTTGCATTACTGGTTATCCATCTCCTGCTTCTAATGTCTCAATGGACTATGACCCACAACTTAAAACAAAAAAGCATAATTTGACAATATTTGTTTGAGGGGTTTGTGTCTCTTCTTGTGCAAAAGCCTCTTTCATTAACATTTGCCACCTCAAAATATTTGGAAAGGAAGTCACCATAATTCTAGTAATAGATGACACCTTCTTTTTTCGAGTAATTTTCTTTTTCATGGCTAATGGCTATCAAATAATCAGGAGAAATTAAAAATTAGATAAATAGCAAAGTAATAACAACAATTGTGTTTTTGAGATACTATTCATATACATTGCACATTATATTTTACAAAATCAATAAATGAATCATAATTCAGTAATGTAGCCACAACAAAAGTAGAACCTTAAAGCAATAACTCCCATTAAACATATTAAAGATCATAACAAGAAAAAGAAATAAAAATCTTATTAACATATTTTGTCTAATCATTTGCATCCACCCACTCCCAAAGTGTTGCATCATCATCTACATTGTCATGCAATTACTCTAAGCCTATTTCAAACAGTTGATCATTTATGTCTACGTTAACTATGATACTAGGCATATCTTCTCTAATCAAACTATTTCAAAAGGTAAATCATTTGTGCCTCCTACATTAGAATCTGTTACATTTGGCTCCCCCTAGAATATATCTTATACACTTACATTTTCTTCTTCATTCAACCCAAATAATTCTCTAGGAAGCTATCACATTACATAATAAATGCCTTTCTCAATTAGATCCTCCCTGAATAAAACTTGGTGAACTTAAGATACCAATATGAAAGGATCACTCTAATAGCACAATTTGTTAAAGTTAACCTATGTAAGTCCATAATCATCATTCTCCAATTCAAATCAATTACATTTAAGCAAAACAACATCAAGTTGACCATAGTAGTCCAAGTCAATAATTTCTACAATTGACCAATAATAACTCATTTCTCCTAAACTAATTATCAAAGTTGGAAAACTCTACTGTAATATCTAACCCTAACAAAGGTATTAGAGCATCTCTCAACTCTATCTTGCCATTGAAAGATTTTTCATCTCTTCTCCAAGGGTGTTCAACATCTAAGAACCTATGATGGTCCATATAACATGTTTTCCTACTATGATACAAATATTCGACAAAAGAATCATAATTACATGTAGGACATGCTAGCTTTCCCATTGTACTCCACCCTGATAACATTGCTTATGCTAGAAATTCATAGCTAATCCATAACAAAGCTACATGCATTTGAAAAGATTACTTATTAAATACATCATATGTCTACAAACCATACTCCCACAATTACTTCAATTTTTCAATCAATGGCTGCAAATACACACTAATCTCTCTCTTGGGTGAATTAGGGCTAGGAATGATTATACTAAGCATCATATATTCTAGTTTCAAGGAAAGCCATGGTGCAAGATTGTAATTAATGAGCACAACTAGCCATGTGTTATGTGTAATGCCCATGGTTCAATATGGATTAAATCCATCGCTGACCAAACTTAATATCACATTTCAAGGTTCCTTTGCACAAGATGGATGCAACATATCAAAAATGTTTCCAAGCTTCATCATTAGTATGATGTCTCATGTTATCATCCATAGGTTGATGTTTTACATGCCAAATCATATCATTAGCCATTTTTTAGAAAGTAAAAGTAGGAAAAGGAAAATAAAATAAAAAAGAACAACATGACAAAAATTTTATTACATGGCAAAGATTGCATATTTCATGAGTAATGACAAGGAAAAAAACTAAAACAATTGTATTAGATGGATTTACAAATACTTTTTCTTTCTATCAAACCACAAGGGATTAATTCTTAGAGCTAAAGATAATTAATCATTTCCTCATGAATGGATCATAGTAATAAAAGTATATCTTTCTAATATTTGATTATATGTTGTTATATGAAACATTTGCAATTGTTTATTAGACAAAAAGAGTAATTCTCAATTTTTAACATCTTTAATTTGTCATGATATAGTTAACATTTTTTAATGGTTTGGTAGAGGATTTTGAATGGATTTTCATTACACTAAACTCAACTTTGCATTCAAAGCCTAAATGAGAAAATAAATACTCACAATTTATTAGGATAAGAATATAAATTTTTAATTTTTTTTTCACCTTATTCTCCTTCCATGACGATGGTCAATGGTGGCAACAATACGAATGTGGAGGACTAAAAGCAGCAGCTGCTGCTGCTGCTGTTGCTCCTTCTTCTTCTTCTTCTAAATTGACCTTCATAATTAAATATGGTACAATCATTGACCAAGTAGCTAATTTCGGTTTTCAGCAAGGATTTGAGAAGCAAGAAGGGTCTACAATTGTTGTTCCCACAACCTTGTATAGGTTGTAATTGTTGTCAACTAGGTTTACGTGTGCAAGAAAGTAAACCCACATGGAAGGGCAAAAAGGTAAAACCATACGGAAGGGCAAGAACGTAAAATCGCCGCGTAAACCCTATTAGGGTTTCATGGAGTAGAGTATATAATGGTCTTGGAAGACAAAGAACAGTGTGAGTCGGCAATATTGAGCATTCAGCAAAACCTAAACAACCGACTAATCAAAGAGAATACCAAACCCTACACGCAAGAACACCACCGGCAAGGATGAAAAGAGTAAACAGTGCAGCCGACGGACGAATCGAGTGAACAGTAGTGTCGTGAACAGTAGCCGTCGTGAACAGTAAGCTTGACAGAAAAAGAAGAGAAACCCGACGGGAGAGAAAACCGATTACGGCTAGACGGGGCTAGACAGCAGGACGAAGAAAAGCAGACCGGCGGAAGAAGAAATCAGACGGCCATAGAAGAGAGAGATACCGACGGCAACAAAGAACAACCGTCGAGAGAGAAAGAGGAGACAACCGGAAAGAGGAGATCCGGCAACAGCAGAAGGAGATCCGGCAGGGACAGAGGAGATCCGGCGACAGCAGATCCGGTGACAGCAGAAGGAGATCCGGCAGGGACAGAGGAGATCCGGCGACAGCAGAAGGAGATCCGGCTGGGACAGAGGAGATCCGGCGACGGCGTGAGAGAGAGCTGGCTGGGACGGTGAGAGATCCGGCAGAAGGAGATCCAGTCGATGGTGAGAGATCTGGCAGAACTGGGATCCGGTCGACGGTGACAAATCTGGCAGACGGTGAGACAAATCCGGCAGGAAGATAGAGAAATCCGGCGAGAAGAGAGAGAAATCCGACTAGACAGCAAGAGAGAGAGAAACGGACAGGCGAGCCGTGAGACAGTGAGATTGTGGGGCAAGGAGACGGGTGAGACCGTGAGATGGTAAAAGCAGGAGTTGTGTGATACAACGTAGAGAAGGAATTCGGCGAAGCATTGAACTCAACGTATTTCCAGACTTCTTCAAGAGAGGTTAAAAAGCGTTGTGGTGAACTTCTAAGCAGCAGTGGAGCAGCCTTTCAATTCAACAGAGGCAAGACAAGTTAGAAGAAGGGTAGACACAGTAAGTGACACTCTTTGTATTGTACTTGCTTAGTAATTGCAATAGTGAAAGGAGCAGAGAATCAAAGACATCCATTGTAACCTGAATTCTCAAGTATAGTGGATAGTCTCGGTAAGGGAGAGTCCCTACCACCGTGGATGTACGTCACGTTGACGGAACCACGTAAATCTCGTGTGTCCTTAATTTGCTTTACATTCTGTGTTTTGAATTGACTTGTGAATGCAGCTGAAGTATCAGCCAACTCATAACCTAACGAAGACCTAAATAAGAACATCCGTATTGTCTGCTAGGCAAGGTGTCTGAAAGGTGACTTTGGGGACTATTGTGATTAGTAGGTAGCAATAGATCTACCTTAGTCGAGTCTGAGAAAGAGTTTGCTTTTAAGAAGAGGTTGAAGTTGTTCACTTACCTGCGAATTGCGAATTGTGGTGATACTGATTCACCCCCCTCTCAGTATCATGAACTAGTAGATCCTAGGGAGAAGTCAGGAACTTCAATTGGTATCAGAGCCAGGTTCACCAGTTTGAAGCTTAACAGCTTGGTGTACTACTTTGAAGGGATCTAAAAGTTTGACTTGTTCAGCATACTGAGAAATGGAAGCCGGTACCAGCACCAGCATCACTTACAGCAAGAAGGTTCCAATCTTCAACGGAACCAACTATCATATGTGGAGAGCAAGAATGCAAGTGGTATTTGCAACCATGGGCATGAACGTGGTGAAATGCGCACAGGAGGGTTTTGTGGCTCCGGAAGAAGGTAAAGACCTAACCTTAGAGGAGTTAAAGCAATTCGAGATAAATGGGAATGCCTCAAATGTCATCATTTCAGCATTAACAGATGCTGAGTATGCTAAAGTTATGGACTGCAAATCTGCCAAGGAGATATGGGACAGATTGCAGAAAGTCTATGAAGGTGATGGCAGAATGAAGGAGGCTAAGCTTCAAGTGTTCAAGGAGAGATATGAATCTCTCAGAATGCAGAAAAATGAGACAGTTCAAGAGTTCTTCACCAGGGTTATTGACGCTGTAAATGACTTGAGAAGTCATGGAAAGAACAAGAAGGACTCATCGATTGTGAAGAAAATTCTGAGAATTTTGCCTGAGAGGTTTGCTTCAAAGGTGGCAGCCATAGAGGAGAGTAGAGATCTCAACTCTATGTCTCTGCATGATCTTCAGTGCAATCTCATTGCATATGAGATGAGAATAAAGTCGACTGAGAGCTCCTCAACGTCAAGCATATCAAAGGAGGCAACTTTCAAAGCTATGAAACACTTGAAGATAAAAGAAAAAGAAGAATCATCCAGTGAGGATAATGATGATGATGAGGGAGAAAGTGAAGGTGAAGTATTGGCTTACTTCATAAGGAAACTCAAAAGGGGGTCTAAGAAGGGAAAAGGACAGTTGTCCTTGAGATGTTATCGATGTGGGAAAACTGGACACTTTGCTTCTCGGTGCAAAGTGAAACTTGATGATGAAGATGAGGATGGTGACGATGAGCAGAATTCAAGATGGAGAAGATCATCATTCAAATCAAAGAAGTCCAATAAGAAGATTGTCAACTCACAGAGGAAGACGAGAGGCTCATTCAAGAGTTATGTGAGTCAGACAAAAGAAGCTAATGAGGAGGAAGATGAAGACTCATCAGATGAGTATGTCTTTATGGCATCAGCACAAAGTGGTAGCTCAACCTCTGAAGAGGAAGAGGAAGTTGATGAAGAAGAGCCAGATCTTGAAGCTGAGCTGGAAGCAACTTCAAAGGACATAATCAGAAGGGGCAGAACCATAAGAAGGTTGGAGGCCCATATAAAACAAGTTGAAGCAAAGTCTGAGCAAGCTGAAAGTCAAAACGGTGAAATAAGGGCTGAGCATATTGATTTGAAGAGAAGATTTGAGGAACAGATCAAAATATGTGAAGACCTTACAGTAGAGCTTAGCTCAAGGGCCTCAAAAATTGAAGAAATGGAGAAAGAGTTGCTGAGACTTCAGCAACAACTCAAAAGCAGCAAAGAGAACTTGCAGAAGCTTAAAATGATAGGAGAAACAAGTTCTGGAAAAGGAGAGAAAAATGTAGAGAAAGTGCAGCAATCTGAGACTGCATTGGTTAAAGAAAATGAGAATGTGCCGCAGAAGTTAAAAGAGACGGTTGTGACTCAGAAGAAGATAGCTGAGATTAAAGAAGATCTGAAGAAGCAACCTAGGGTGGCAAACAAGAAGGACGAAAAGAAAGTCAGCCAGCAGAGGGCTACGGTTGAATAGAAGAAGGTGACTGAAATGAAAGTCACACAAGTAAAGAAGCCAGCTACTTTGCCTACACAGCAAGTGATGAACAGAAGAAGGCAAGCTGTGATCAGACCCAAGAAGAGACAGTTTCAAGGTTATTGCCTTTATTGTGGAGTTTGGGGTCATAAGGTGAGTAACTGTTGGTGAAGAAGGCCAGTATATGTCTCCAACTTGAGAAGATACGATGCTGCATATAGGGGGAGACAATACAGAATTCAGAAGAGAACACCTGTCGTGAGTTCTTGCACATACTGTAAAAGGCAAGGACACGCTGACAAGGATTGTTGGTGGAAGCCCAAACCAGTGGTTTCAAAGAACAAGTTTGCTATATTGGCAGACTTGGAACAGTGTGAAAGGTGCGGGCAGGATGGCCATAATGCCAAGAGATGCATGACACTTCTCCCTGAGCAAGAGAAGGCACTTAATGGCACAGTGAAAACAAGCAGTGCAGTCAAAGGTGAGAAAAAGGAGAAAGCTATCTTCCAACCAGTTCAAAAGAAGGAATATAAAGCTAAAAGGAAGGTGGCTAATATAGCTGAAATTGCACTCAAAGCTGACTGCAAGGATAAGCAGTGGATCCTTGATAGTGGATGCACTTCGCACATGACGGGAGATAAGAGTAAATTATCAAAGCTGAGCAAATCAAGAGAAGGCAGAGTCAAGTTTGGCAATGATGATTCACTCAACATCAATGGTCAGGGGTCAGTAAAAATTGGAAGAGGAAAGCTGAAAGATGTTCTGCACGTTGAAGGACTCAAATACAATTTAGCATCTGTCAGTCAGTTATGCAACGAAGATCATAAGGTAATATTTACAAAAACAGATTGTCAGGTAAAGAGTAAAGAAGGCAATACTATTGCAGCCGGGAAGAGAACAGCTGGAAATTTATATGTGATTGACGAGGACAAGACAAGCAGCTGTCTACTCACCAAAGAAGAAGAAAATCAACTCTGGCATAGGAGGCTGGGACACTTATCACAAAAGAACATGAGGAAGCTGACCACTACTCATGCAATCAGAGATATTCCCGACCTCAGGAGAGAGAGAGAGTATGTTTGCTCAGCATGCTCTAAAGGAAAACATGTTAGAAAGTAGTATAAGACCAAAGAGTTTAGTTCTGAAGCAGTGCTTGACATTGTGCATACTGATTTGTGTGGGCCGATGAGAACAAAAGGGTTGAATAATGAGAGGTACTTCGTCCTGTTTGTCGATGATTATTCCAGAAGGACCTGCATCATGCACCTCAAACACAAGTCAGAAGTTCTAAAATGCTTCAAGAGATACAGAAGATTGGCTGAAAATAAGAGTGGAAAGAAGATCAAAGTATTGAGGTCAGATCAAGGCACTGAATTCACAAATGGAGCTTTTGAAGATTACCTTGAGAAGCATGGAATTCACCATCAGATGGCAGCAGCAAGAACACCTCAACAGAACGGGGTGGTAAAGAGGAAGAATAGAGCTGTGGTTGAAATGGCAAGAACTCTACTGCTAGAATCCAAGCTTCACACAAGATTTTGGATAGAAGCAACATTTACAGCAGTGCACCTACTGAACAGAGTTCTACTAAAGCCCAATACTGATAAGACTCCATATGAGCTATGGAGTGGGAAGAAGACAACAGCCAAGTATCTTAGAGTCTTTGGTAGCCCATGTTTTGTGAAGAACAAGGAGCAAAACTTGGGAAAATTCAACGCTAGGTCTGATGAAGGCATCTTTGTGGGATACTCAGCAAAGACAAAAGGTTACAGAGTTTTCCTACATAAGCTGGGAAAAGTAATCACTACCAGTGATGTGAGAATAGATGAGAACTGGAAAACAATGCAGAATGGAGAAGCTGAGGACAATGAAGAAGATGACTTCAATGTAGATGAAGAATCAGACCAACCTGAAGAAAAGGAACAAGAAGTAAGTTTAGACTCGGAGAAAAGTGAGTCTGAACAGGAAGAAAGAGATCCTCTTACAACTAAGATGGTGCAAGGAAGAAGGACAAAGAAAACATGGACCAGTGCTCATCGAGGAGATCAGATCATAGGTGACCCATCAGCAGGAGTTACAACAAGAAGAAGAATGGTGGGAGCTACTGCTCTACTCTCACAAGTTGAACCTAAATCTGTTGAAGAGGCTATTCAAGACCAAGCCTGGGTCAAAGCTATCAATGAGGAGCTGGATCAAATTGAAAAGAATGATACATGGGAGCTGGTTCCAAGACCCACTAATAAGAATGTCATAGGAACAAAGTGGGTGTTTAGGAATAAACACAATGAAGATGGCAAGGTAGTGAGGAACAAGGCCAGGCTGGTTTGCAAAGGCTACACTCAGATAGAAGGGGTAGATGTTGATGAAACTTTTGCACCAGTAGCAAGGTTAGAAACTATCAGAATGTTCTTAGCTTTAGCAGCACACAAGAGGTATAAAGTCTATCAGATGGATGTGAAATCTGCCTTTCTGAATGGGCTCCTGAAAGAAAAAGTGTATATTGAACAACCCGATGGAGTACAAATCAGTGAGGATGAGACACAAGTGTGCAAGCTGAAGAAAGCCTTGTATGGTCTTAAGTAAGCTCCAAGAGCATGGTACAGCAGGCTGGATGCATACTTGAGAAGGTTGAATTTCAGAAGAGGAACGGTTGATAATAACCTATATGTGTTCAATTCAGAGAAAGGCCAGCTGATAACCATAGTATATGTAAATGACATCATCTTCGGCGGGGATCACTCTGAACTATGCCAAGATTTTGCACAGAAGATGAGTGAGGAATTTGAGATGTCATTGATTGGAGAAATGACGTACTTTCTTGGATTACAGATAAAGCAGTGTGAAGAAGGTATCTTTATTTCTCAGACGAAATATGCCAAAGAGATGCTGAAAAGGTTTGGTATGGAAGATAGCAGATCTGTCAGTACCCCTATGACAGTGGGCTGCAAGTTAACAAAAGATCAGGAAGGAAGGAGTACCAGCCCTACAGAGTACAGGAAGATGATAGGGAGCCTTCTGTACCTTACGGCATCAAGGCCTGATCTTATGCAAGCTGTGTGTACTGCCAGCAGATTCCAAGCTGATCCTAAAGAGTCTCATGTGTTGGTAGTGAAAAGAATCCTAAGGTACCTCAAAGGAACATTGGAAATGGGCTTGTGGTATCCAACCATGGATCCTGTTAAACTACAAGCATACACTGATGCAGACTGGGCAAGAAGTATAGATGATAGAAAATCAACCAGCGGCTGCAGCTTCTACTAGGGTTCAAAGTGTGTTGCATGGTTAAGTAGAAAGCAAAACAGTGTTGCTTTGAGCACAGCTGAGGCTGAGTATATGGCTGCTTGTGCAGCATGTACACAGGTGATATGGATGCTAAGACAATTGGCAAACTTGGGTGTTGAAATGAAATTACCAGTGAGTATACTTTGTGATAATCAAAGTGCTATTGATCTCAGCAAGAATCCGGTTCAACATTCGAGAAGCAAGCATATTGACATCCGATATCACTTCATCAAAGATCAAGTGGAACAGGGTACAATTCAGTTGGAGTATGTTGGCACTAGAGATCAAATTTCAGATATTCTAACTAAACCACTGTCCACAGAGTTGTTTGAAAAGCACAGATGGAGTCTATCTGTGCAAATGCCTCCTCAAGCCTGAAGTTCAAGTAAATCCTCCATCTTCACTTTGCGAGTTTTTCAAATATGTAATTGGTTGGCAAAGGGGGAGAGAAGCAACAGTGCAGGGGGAGCTGTTAAGAAAGGAGAGTGCATATTTAGGGGAAGTTGAAACTGCTGCATAGTGGCTTTTATTATAAGTGTTGCCAACAATTACAAAGGGGGAGATTGTTGTTCCCACAGCCTTATATAGGTTGTAATTGTTGTCAACTAGGTTTACGTGTGCAAGAAAGTAAACCCACATGGAAGGGCAAAAAGGTAAAACCATACGGAAGGGCAAGAACGTAAAATCGCCGCGTAAACCCTATTAGGGTTTCATGGAGTAGAGTATATAATGGTCTTGGAAGACAAAGAACAGTGTGAGTCGGCAATATTGAGCATTCAACAAAACCTAAACAACCGACTAATCAAAAAGAATACCAAACCCTACACGCAAGAACACCACCGGCAAGGATGAAAAGAGTAAACAGTGCAGCCGACGGAGGTAAAAGCAGGAGTTGTGTGATACAACGTAGAGAAGGAATTCGGCGAAGCATTGAACTCAACGTATTTCCAGACTTCTTCAAGAGAGGTTAAAAAGCGTTGTGGTGAACTTCTAAGCAGCAGTGGAGCAGCCTTTCAATTCAACAGAGGCAAGACAAGTTAGAAGAAGGGTAGACACAGTAAGTGACACTCTTTGTATTGTACTTGCTTAGTAATTGCAATAGTGAAAGGAGTAGAGAATTAAAGACATCTATTGTAACCTGAATTCTCAAGTATAGTGGATAGTCTCGGTAAGGGAGAGTCCCTACCACCGTGGATGTACGTCACGTTGACGGAACCACGTAAATCCCGTGTGTCCTTAATTTGCTTTACATTCTGTGTTTTGAATTGACTTGTGAATGCAGCTGAAGTATCAGCCAACTCATAACCTAACGAAGACCTAAATAAGAACATCCGTATTGTCTGCTAGGCAAGGTATCTGAAAGGTGACTTTGGGGACTATTGTGATTAGTAGGTAGCAATAGATCTACCTTAGTCGAGTCTGAGAAAGAGTTTGCTTTTAAGAAGAGGTTGAAGTTGTTCACTTACCTGCGAATTGCGAATTGTGGTGATACTGATTCACCCCCCCTCTCAATATCATGAACTAGTAGATCCTAGGGAGAAGTCGGGAACTTCAACAATGTTTGTTTGAGAAATGACAGCATGGCATATCAAAAGAGGGATTAAATTGATAACACTCTGATACCCAATCATCAAATTACCTCAAAAAAATAAAATTTTTAAGAAAGTAGAATCCTAGCTCTAAGTAAAATGTGCCACCACTATTTATGAATATTGTCCAACTACAAATAAAAGAAGTCAAACATGCATGCACCTAGTATGGTAATGAATTCATAAATATTATCCACACTAAATGAGTTTGTACAATGTTTAATGCTTGGGGTTGCAGAAAATTCTACAATTAGCTTGGCTAATAATATGAATGGCTAGCTTATTTGAACCAAATCAGAAACGGAAAATTAGAAATATTATTTTAAAAAAATTAGAAAATGGCTAATGTCTATGCAAATCATTGGGAAAAAACCCTGAGCAGAAAATAGACAAGCCTGTTTATAGATATAAGGTCAAGAAACACATACCTATTCCAAACATTAAGCCAATTAAAACAAAGCATGATGGGTCATATGATCAATAAGAGCCAAGCAGTCAAATGATTGTGCCACTAACAAAACATGCATGCTGAAGTGCATATCCCCAAAACATCAAGTAAACATTGTAGAAAATTATGTAATGCAAATTGTCATAGATTTCTAATTCTTTCCAAAGGCAATGATACAATAAAAAAAAAAAAAAAAAGCATATGAGTGTCTCCAAGTTTCTTGTAATACTTGTTACCAAATTTGTCTACCCCCACAAATGTTGCCCTAATATTTTGGATTTTGGTTTGCCTAAAATCAATCAAAATGAATTTTAGTATAAATAACATAATGAAAATACACAAGAAAAGGGAAAAAAAAATAGTGGCAATAAGGATTCAAGTAGGGCACATATAATTAAAGGTAAAGGAAGTGAAAAAAATTAAGAAACAATTCGGCTGAATATTGTAATAGATAAAAGGCCTACTAAGATCTCAAATAGAGAATGAAAATAAGAAGTGGGGAAAAAATCTTCCTAATGAAAAATAAGTAAATAATCAGAAGTCCCTTCTCACAAACATTTGAAATAAGAGACTATGAAAAAGCTAATTAAAACTAAAATAAAAGCGTTAAGAAATTAAAAAAAAAAAAAATTGCCAAGTGATAGATAGCAAATACTGGGGATATGTCTTTCTAGTTGAAATAATCAAAACTATAGCATAGTTGGCACACTATGAATTTAATTATTAGAAATACTTGTTTAAAAAAGAAGTAGATATTTCTTAGTTAGGCTAATCACTAGGGCAAGAAACTCCAACTTTTACAGGATAAGTGACAAAAATTAAAACAAAATAAACAATTGGAACTAATTAAAGAAGGAAAAGAAAGGGAAAAACATTTAAAAACAAAAAGAAAAAAAAAAAGGAAGGGTGGGGTGCGGTGGCGGGATAACTATCAAACGTGATAAACCTACAATTATGAAGAAGTTGACCCAGGAGAAATTGAAATGCAGCCTTGGAAACCAGAATTGCAATCCGTAACTTTTCCTAAAAGTTTCAAGAAAATCAAATGGTATGCACTTGCTCCAAAACACCAAAAGTATGCAACCCTCTAGTGGTCAACTCGAAACACCAAACTGAATTTTTAGCTAGTAGAGGGAACAAAAATATACAATTATAGAACCATAAGGTGCTGCAATAAGGCATTCTTGGTTGATCATACATGAAATTAATTAGCATAGCAGTCTATTGTATAAAGTAAAATAGTTGAAAAATGGCCAAAACGTCAAGAGCAACTAATTCGCACCTATTCAAGAAACTCAACAAATGCAACTAAAAACACCTATAACATTAGTGAATATTCTTTTTTGCAATATTTACAAGACAAAATCCATAATATTCTAAAGCAATTCAGGATATCATATCCCTGCCATTAGTTCTTTTCCAATTTCCCCTCCCGGAATCCTCTCACATCCAGCTCTTAGTCAATGAAGGGAGGGAAATGGGCAGTTTTAGGTAGAAAACTTCCAAAAAGAAAATTTGCTATAAAAAAAAATAGCCTTACTACTTAAACTAAACTTTTGGCCATGCTTGTTGCCTAAAAAGGTTGTAGCTTTAGTTGTACTAGTGTATAGATAATTTGCAGAATTTGGGTTAAGAACCCACAATTATAACATCCCAATGCACAAGACTCCCATAGAACCCGCCATTATAAAAAGGAACCAAAAAAAAAAAAGCGCAAATGTTGTTATTTGGGTCCATAAATAAATAATAGGCCTAATGAATAGCTAATCTACACTGCTACTCTTAATCTAGTCAAAATATTATATATAAACTCGGTAAAAATTGGCAATAATGATTTAGAAATGGTGATCTCAACTCTCCAGTACCTCTGTTCATGGTAAACAAAAGCATAAAAAATAGGCGCACAATATTGGAAGACCAAACGATACGAAAATGCTTGATTGGTACGTCGCATAACAATAGCCTCAATTTGCTTGAAGAGGTTGGCAGTGAATCAAAATCTTCACTTTGGACCTCTCCTGGGCATTGATTATGCTGAAAGGATAATCCCTCTTGGAGTAGATCTCGTGTCTCTGAAGCTTCTTAACAGTGTTTAAGAAACCATCAAGGTAAGGCCTTTTCTTGTTAGCCAAAACCCTCCTCCCAGAGCACGACCTCAAATTCGCCAATATTCTCCAATTTACTTCCACAACATACAACAGTGTTTTTGTTAAATAAAAAAGAAAAGATTTATTTTAACAAAGGAATAGGTAATAGTCTTGAATCGCTGCCTTATTTTATCTTTAGGAAAAAAATAAGTAGCAGTTCTAAATTGCTAGCTTAGCCCATTATTTTTTTTAAAAAATAAGATTAAGCAGTAATCTAAAACTATTATTTTATTCATTTTTCAAAAAAACAAAATAATAGTTTAAAACTATTATCTTAACTCTTTATTTAAAAAAAAAAAAGATTAAGTAATGGCCTGAAATCATTGCCATATTCATTTTTTGATAAAAAATAAAAAAAAAAAAGACAACAATTCAAAATTGCTAGCTTAGTCTTATTCAATAAGTAATAATTTAGAACTATTACCTTAAACTTTTTTTTTAATTAAAAAATGATTAAGTAATGGTTTGAAACTGTTGTCTTATTCATTTAAAAAAAAAAAAAATAGACCACAATTGTAACTTCTACCTTGGCCCTTTATTTTTATAAAAAGATAAAAACAAAAGGTTAAGCAATAGTAATCACTATCTTATTCCTTTTTCAAAAAAAAAAAAAGTAGTAGTTTAAATAAAAAAAAAAGTTTAAGCAATAATTTCAAATCACTATCTTATTATTTTTGTACAAAAAATATAGGAACTACTACTTAAACATTTATAACCACTACTTTTTCATAAGAAAATGTAACAGTTTCAAACTATTGTCTCATAGTCACTACCTAAAGTCAATTATTATCACAATAAATTTATGTAGCAGTTATTGGTGTTGTCTTAAGAGTTTTATACAGCAGTTTATAACCACTACCATAGCCCCATTATTTAGTAGTAATATATTTGATTTAATTAATAATCTAATGATTAAATTAGTTAGTAGTTATAGTAATTCATCAAGTCAATGGTTAGATTGAATTTGATAACTATGTGAACAAATGTCCACCAATGCAAGGAGAGGTGCTCCACCTCTTTAGATTGAAGTTTCAAGAGCAAATTAATACAACATCCCTCAAATATTTTGTTGTTAATCCCATTCCATAGGCTTAATTGCAAAGGGATGAAACAGGAGATGTTGGCTCAATTCAAATGAATGAACTTGAGAAGTTAGCTAAATTGCAAAGACTTATACTTGATGAGCTTTTAACTTCAATGAGTTGAAAACTTCTAACGAGGAAAATTGTAAGTAGAAACAAGAAAGTACATCTTTTTAACATTATATTGATATAATTTGATGAAAAAATAATTATAATGATTACATTATATATATTTGTAAAAATTTTAAAAATATATATATATTATAATTATATTAGTCATCATATTTATATGTTAAAACTAAAATTGATTGTTATTGTTTTCATTTAATTTTATTTTATAGAGAGAACTTACTTTCCAAATACTATTAGACTCAAATAGATCTCCCTTACCCCTGGTCTCGATTTTATTAAGTCTAGAACACAACACCATACATTGACAAAAATCTTGAATTTACTGTTACATGCATCAATGCAAAGGCTCAAATTCAGGTTGAGATTAAAAAAAGAAAAGCAAATTATAAACCAAAGTAGCATTAAATTATATATTTAGAATCTTATTTTTGTGCAATTAAGATTTTAATTGTACGTTATATTTAAATAAGTTATTTGGCATAAAAAACACTCATTTCTTTCTACATCCTATCTTTTGTATGCCTCACTAAAAGCATCATAAGATGTATAAAAACTTGATCTTGAAGTTTTATAATTAAGTTCAAAATTCTTTTAAATTTTTTTATGTTTATTTCAATAACGCTACTTTGTTGTTGGCTAGCACATCTTTATACCAGTTATTATGGCAGCATGATTGGCTTCCTTGTTGGTGTTACAAGTGCCATCAGCTCCGTTGTAAGGAAGTTGTCCTTAGTTTTTAGTCCATTGTTATTTAAAATGAATTTGAAGGCATTATCCATTAGACAACATGCATCCATCCATATAAAATGAATTTCGAGTATTTGTTGCTACTTCAAGTTAACAAGGGTAGTTAATTTTTTTATTTGATTATTCGCCTAGCAATGCCAATGGCTCAACATTCAGCTAAGAGAGTGGATGATAGAGAGGGAGAAAAAAACATTTACAAACTGTTTATGAATATGAATGAGTCAAACAACCTCTTGTTTAAGGTTAGCTTGTTTATCAAGTAAGATTTGAAATTGAGATTGCTAATTATTCATTTATTTTATCAAACAAATTTGAATGAGTTTTTATTTTGTGGAATCACCAAATTTTTATTAGGCATGATACGAATTCCAATTATATGTAAATGGAACCCAACACCAATGTTGGTATAGGATTGTTCTAACAAAAGTTAAGGGATTTGGAGTTCTAACCCAATGATTATAAATAACTAAGAACCAAAATTATAAGATTTAGACGCCACTCCTAACAACAACAATGTTGAAGAAGATAAGTTTATTGAACCAACACACTCAAGTATGAAAGTTCAAAATTAGTTCTTAAAGAATCAGAGAAAATAGCTCATACATTCATGAAAAGTCGAGTTTTCTCCCTCCAACCACCCTTTTTGCCCTTTTTATATGCTAACCCCCCAAAACCCCAGCTAATCAGATGGGCTCATTAAGGAAATTCATTCAACCCACTACATAACAATATAACCCATGAAAATAATCCATTTAAAAACCCAAACATAAGCTCCCAAATCCAACTTTCTTCCCAAGGCCACGGTTCTCAAATTCCTTCATAGATGACATATTTGCAAGCCCTGGTGAAGCCTCCATCATCCTTAACTCATACCTAGCAACTTCTTGATAGTAAATGTCGCACAATAAGTTGTTGAGAGCTTCCTTTATTTTCTTTGACCTTGCCCTTGTCATTGGTCCTCCAAGGTTTTGCAAAGCATCAACTCCCTTATTGATTTGAGCTAGTACAATATGACTTCCATCATTCCTGCTCTCCTCAAAATGATATGTCCTCAAATCAACACCTACATCATCAAAGAGAAAAGGAGAAAAGTCAGAAACATTAAATGTTGCACTCACATTATACTCACCTGGCAAGTCAAGTTTATATGCATTATCGTTGACTCTTACCACCACTTGAAAAGGACCATCTCCCCTTGGTTACAACTTTGATTTCCTTTGCATAGGAAATCTATCCTTCCGCAAATGTACCCAAACCCAATCATTAGGTTCAAAAGTGATATGCCTACAACCTTTGTTGGCTTATGTTTCATATTGTTTGGTTTTTCTCTCAATGTTAAGCCTAGCTTTCTCATGAAGTTACCTAACCACTTCAGCCTTCTTTTTTCCATCTAAATTAACCCTGTCCTGTATAGGCAATGGTACTATATCCAAAGGAGATAATGGATTAAAACATAAACAAACTCGAAAGGAGAATAACCTGTAGCACTATGAACAACACAATTATAGGCAAACTCCACAAAAGGCAAACATTCTTCCCAGGTTCTAAAGTTCTTACCAATAACAGCACACAACAATATAACAAGAGTTGGATTTACTACCTCAGCCTGTCCATTGGTTTGTGGATGGCAAGTTGTAGAAAACAACAACTTTATTCCAAGCTTACCCCATAATGTCTTTCAAAAATGGCTCAAAAATTTTGCATCACAATTGGATATAATACTCTTCGGCACTCCATGTAGGTGAACAATCTCTCTAAAAAATAAGTCTACAATGTGTGTGGTATCATCTATTTTGGTGCAAGCAATGAAATGTGCCATTTTTGAAAACCTATCAACTACAACAAGAATACAATCTCAGCCCTTCTTGGACCTAGGTAACCCAAGAATAAAATCCATAGAAATGTTGGTCCAAGGTTCATAAGGAATTTCTAAGGGCATATACTTACTGTTGTTCCCACAGCCTTGTATGGGTTGTAATTGTTGTCAATTAGGTTTAAGTTTGCAAGAAAGTAAAGCCACACAGAAGGGCAAGAAGGTAAAAGCCACATGGAGGGGCAAGAATGTAAAAGCCACATGGAAGGGCAAGGCAGTAAATTCGCCGCAAGTAAGCCCTATTAGGGTGTCATGGAGGAGTATATAAAGGCCATTGGAAGATAACAAAAAAAGTCAGCAATTGAGAAAAACAGATAGAAAACCTAGACAACCAGCTGACCAAAGAGAGAAGCCGTTGGAAGAGAGAGAAAAATTATATACGGCAAAATCAGAGTGGACGGCGAAGGTGAGGAACGGCAGGCCACCGGTAAGAGAGAGAAACCCGTGAGGAACGGCACACCACCGGCACACCAGCGGTTGGCGAGGAGACAACGCGGCAAAGAGGTAGAGAGAGAAATGGACGACACAATCGGGTCGAAAGGGAGAAAATACAGAGATGGCTGAAGAGGAGAGTGGACGACAAAGGAATGCACGGAAAAAAACACGAACTCTCGAAAAGAGGTGAACGAAAAAACCCGATTCGGCCAACCAAGAGGGGTACATGGTACAACAGGGGTTGGACGGGAAAGACAGAAACCACCGGTAGAGAGAAATCTGGCTGGACGGTGAGAGAGATCCAGTTGGACGGTGAGAGAAATCTGACTGGATGGTGAGAGAGATCCGGCTGAACGGTGAAGAGATCCGGCTGGACGGCGTGAGACCAGAAATGTGTGTGAGGCGTGAGGCCAGCAAAGGGTGAAAACTAGAAATGTGCGTGAGACGTGGAACAGCAAACCAGAAATGTGAGGCGAGCCATGAGACAAGGAGACGGGTGAGACCGTGAAAGCAGGAGCTGTGTGAGACAACCTAGAGAAGGAATTCAGCGAAACATCGAAAAGAACTCAATGTATTTCCAGATTTCTTTAAGAGAGGTTAGAGAGTGTTACGGTAAACTTTTAAGTGGCAGTGGAGCAGCCTTTCAATTCAACAGAGGCAAAACAAGTTAGAAGAAGGGTAGACACAGTAAGTAACACTCTTTGTATTGTACTTGCTTAGTATTTGCAATAGTGAAAGGAGTAGAGGATTCAGACATCCATTGTAACTGAATTTCTCAAGTATAGTGGATAGTCTCAGTAAGGGAGAGTCCCTACCACCGTGGATGTACGTCACGTTGACGGAACCACGTAAATCTCGTGTATCCTTAATTGCTTTACGTTCTGTGTTTTGAATTGAGTTGTGAACGCAGCTAAGGTATCAGCCAACTTATAACCTAACGAAGGCATAAACAAGAACATCTGAATTGTCTATTAGGCAAGGTGTCTGAAAGGTGACTTTGGGGACTATTGTGATTAGTAGGTAGCAATAGATCTACCTTAGTCGAGTCTGAGAAAGAGTTTGCTTTTAAGAAGAGGTTGAAGTTGTTCACTTACCTGCGAATTATGAATTGTGGTGATACTGATTCACCCCCCTCTCAGTACACAAACTAGTAGATCCTAGAGAGAAGTAGGGAACTTCAATTGGTATCAGAGTACAGGTTCACTAGTTTGAAGCTTAATAGCTTGGTGTACTAGTTTGAAGGGATCTAGAAGTTTGACTTGTTCAGTATACTGAGAAATGGAAGCCGGTACCAGTATTAGCACCACATATAGCAAGAAGGTTCCAATTTTCAACGGAACCAACTATCATATGTGGAGAGTAAGAATGCAAGTGGTATTTGCAACCATGGGCATGAACGTGGTGAAATGCGTATAGGACGGTTTTGTGGCTCCGAAAGAAGGTAAAGACCCAACTCCAGAGGAGTTAAGGCAGTTTGAGATAAATGGGAAGACCTCAAATGTCATCATTTCAGCATTGACAGATGCTGAGTATGCTAAAGTTATGGACTGCAAATCTACCAAGGAGATATGGGATAGATTGCAGAAAGTCTATGAAGATGATGGCATAATGAAGGAGGCTAACCTTCAAGTGTTTAAGGAGAGATATGAATCTCTCAGAATGCAGAAGAATGAGACAGTTTAAGAGTTCTTCACTAGGGTTATTGATGCTGTAAACGACCTGAGAAGTCATGGGAAGAACAAGAAGGACTCCTCAATTGTGAGGAAAATTCTGAGAATTCTGCCTGAGAGGTTTGCCTCAAAGGTGGCAGTCATAGAGGAGAGTAGAGATCTTAATTCTATGTCTCTACATGATCTTCAGTGCAATCTCATTGCATATGAGATGAGAATAAAGTCAACTAAGAGCTCCTCAACGTCAAAGGTATCAAAAGAGGTAGCTTTCAAAGCTATGAAACACTTGAAGATAAAAAAAGAAGAAGAATCATCCAGTGAGGATGATGATGATGATGAGGAAGAAAGTGAAGGTGAAGTATTGGCTTACTTCATAAGGAAATTCAAAAAAGGGTCTAAGAAGGGAAAAGGACAGTTGTCTTTGAGATGTTATCGTTGTAGGCAGACTGGACACTTTGCTTCTCAGTGCAAAGTGAAACTTGATGATGAAGATGAGGATGGTGATGATGAGCAAAATTCAAGATGGAGAAGATCATCATTCAAATCAAAGAAGTCTAGTAAGAAAATTGCCAACCCACAAAGGAAGACGAGAGGCTCATTCAAGAGTTATGTGAGTTAGACAAAAGAAGCTGATGAGGAGGAAGATGAAAACTCATTAGATGAGTATGTCTTTATGGCATCAGCACAAGGTGGTAGCTCAACCTCTGAAGAGGAAAAGGAAGTTGATGAAGAAGAGCTAGATCTTGAAGCTGAGCTAAAAGCAGCTTCAAAGGAGATAATCAGAAGGGGCAAAACCATAAAAAGGTTGGAGGCCCATATAAAACAAGTTGAAGCAAAGTCTGAGGAAGTTGAAAGTCAAAAGGATGAAATAAGGGCTAAGCATATTGACTTGAAGAGAAGATTTGAGGAACAAATCAAAATATATGAAGACCTTACAATAGAGCTTGGCTCAAGGGCTTCAAAAATTGAAGAAATGGAGAAAGAGTTGCTAAGACTTCAGCAACAACTCAAAAGTAGCAAAGAGAACTTGCAGAAACTTGAAATGATAAGAGAAACAAGTTCTGAAAAAGGAGAAAAGAATGTAGAGAAAGTGCAGCAATCTGAGGCTGCATTGGTTAAAGAAAATAAGAATGTGCCACAGAAGTTGAAAGAGAAGGTTGTGTCTTAGAAGAAGATAACTGAGAATAAAGAAGATCTGAAGAAGCAACCTAGGGTGGCAAACAAGAAGGAAGAAAAGAAAGTCAGCCAACAAAGGGCTACGGCTGAATAGCAGAAGGTGACTGAAATGAAAGTCACACGAGTAAAGAAGCCAGCTACTTTGCCTACACAGTAAGTGATGAAGAGAAGAAGACAAGCTGTGATCAGACCCAAGAAGAGGTAGTTTTAAGGTCATTGCCTTTATTGTAGAGTTTGGGGTAATAAAGCGAGTAACTGCTGATGGAGAAGACCAGTATATGTCTCCAACTTGAAAAGATACAATGCTGCATACAGGGGGAGACAATACAGAATTCAGAAGAGAACACCTATTATGAGTTCTTACACATACTGTAAAAGGCAAGGACACGTTGACAAGTATTGTTGGTGGAAGCCCAAACCAGTGGTTTCAAAGAACAAGTTTGCTATGTTGGCAGACTTGGAACAGTGTGAAAGGTGCAAGCAGGATGGCCATAATGCCAAGAGATGCATGACACTTCTCCCTAAGTAAGAGAAGGCACTCAATGGAACAGTGAAAACAAGTGGTGCAGTCAAAGTTGAGAAAAAGGAGAAAGCTATCTTCCAGCTAGTTCAAAAGAAGGAATATAAAGCTAAAAAGGAGGTGGCTAATATAGCTGAAATTGCACTCAAAGCTAACTGCAAGGATAAGCAGTGGATCCTTGATAGTGGGTGCACTTCGCACATGACGGGAGACAAGAGTAAATTATCAAAGCTAAACAAATCAAGAAAAGGCAGAGTCAAGTTTGGCAATGATGATTCACTCAACATCAATGGTCAGGGGTCAGTAAAGATTGGAAGAGGAAAACTAAAAGATGTTATACACATTGAAGGACTCAAATATAATTTAGCATCTATCAGTCAGCTATGCAACGAAGACCATAGGGTAATATTCACAAAAATAGGTTGCCAGGTAAAGAGTAAAGAAGGCAATACTATTGCAGCTGAGAACAAAACAGTTGGAAATTTATATGTGATTGATGAGGACAAGACAAGCAGCTGTTTACTCACCAAAGAAGAAGAAAATCAACTCTGGCATAGGAGGCTAGGACACTTATCACAGAATAACATGAGGAAGCTGACCACTACTTATGCAATCAGAGATATTACCGACCTCAAGAGAGAGAGAGAGTATATTTGTTCAGCATGCTCTAAAGGAAAACATGTCAGAAAACAGTATATGACCAAAGAGTTCAGTTTTGAAGCAATGCTTGACATTGTGCATACTGATTTGTGTGGGCCGATGAGAACAAAAGGATTGACTAGTGATAGGTACTTCATCTTATTTGTTGATGATTATTCCAAAAGGACTTGCATCATGCACCTCAAACACAAGTTAAAAGTTCTGAATTGCTTCAAGAGATACAGAAAATTGGCTGAAAATGAGAATGGAAGGAAGATCAAAGTATTGAGGTCAGATCAAGGCACTAAATTTACAAATGAAGCTTTTGAAGATTACCTTGAGAAGCATGGTATTCACCATCAGATGGCAGCAGTGAGAACACCTCAACAGAATGGGGTGGTAGAGAGTAAGAATAAAGCTATGGTTGAAATGGCAAGAACTCTACTGCTAGAATCCAAGCTTCACACAAGATTTTGGACAAAAGCAACATTTACAGCCGTGCACCTACTGAACAGAGTTCTACTAAGGCCCAATACTGATAAGACTCCATATGAGCTATGGAGTGGGAAGAAGACAACAATCAAGTATCTCAGAGTCTTTGGCAGCCCATGTTTTGTGAAGAATAAGGAGTAAAACTTGGGAAAATTCAACGCTAGGTCTGATGAAGGCATCTTTGTGGGATACTCAACAAAGACAAAAGGTTACAGAGTTTTCCTACATAAGCTGGGAAAAGTGATCACTTCCAGTGATGTGAGACTAAATAAGAACTGGAAAACAATGCAGAATAAAGAAGCTGAGGACAATGAAGAAGATGACTTCAATGTAGATGAAGAATCAGACCAACTTGAAGAAAAAGAACAAGAAGTAAGTTCAGAATCAGAAAAGAGTGAGTCTGAAGATGAAGAAAGAGATCCTCTTGCAACTAAGACGATGCAAGGAAGAAGGACAAAGAAAACATGGACTAGTGCTCATCAAGGAGATCAGATCATAGGTGACCCATCAGCAGGAGTTACAACAAAAAGAAGAATTATGGGAGCTACTACTCTACTCTCACAAGTTGAACCTAAATCTGTTGAAGAGGCTATTCAAGACAAAGCCTGGGTCAAAGCTATCAATGAGGAGCTAGATCAAATTGAGAAGAATGATACATGGGAGTTGGTTCCAAGACCCACTAATAAGAATGTCATAGGAACAAAGTGGGTGTTTAGGAATAAACATAATGAAGATGGCAAGGTGGTGAGGAACAAGGCCAAGCTAGTTTGCAAAGGCTATACTCAAATAGAAGGGGTAGATGTTGATAAAACTTTTGCACCAGTAGTAAGGTTAAAAACTATCAGAATGTTCTTAGCTTTGGCAGTACACAAGAGGTATAAAGTCTATCAGATAGATGTGAAATCCGCCTTTCTAAATGGGCTCCTGAAAGAAGAAGTGTATATTAAACAACCCGATGGAGTACAAATCAGTGAGGATGAGACACATGTGTGTAAGCTGAAGAAAGCCTTGTATGGTCTTAAGTAAGTTCCAAGAGCATAGTACAGTAGGCTGGATGCGTACTTGAGAAAGTTGAACTTCAGAAGAGGAACGGTTGATAATAACCTGTATGTGTTCAACTCAGAGAAAGGTCAACTGATAACCATAGTATATGTAGATGACATCATCTTTGGAGGGGATCACTCTGAGCTATGCCAAGATTTTGCACAGAAAATGAGTGAGGAATTTGAGATGTCATTGATTGGAGAAATGACGTACTTTCTTGGATTATCGATAAAGTATTGTGAAGAAGGTATCTTTATTTCTCAGACGAAGTATGCTAAAGAGATGTTGAAAAGGTTTGGCATAGAGGATAGTAGATCTGTCAGTACCCCTATGACAGTGGGCTGCAAGTTAACAAAAGATCAGGAGGGAAGGAGTACAAGCCCTATAGAGTACAGGAAGATGATAGGGAGCCTTCTGTACCTTACGGCATCAAGGCCTGATCTTATGCAAGCTGTGTGCACTGCCAGTAGATTCCAAGCTAATCCTAAGGAGTCTCATGTATTGACAGTGAAAAGAATCTTAAGGTACCTCAAAGGAACACTGGAAATGGGCTTGTGGTATCCAGCCATGAATTTTGTTAAACTACAAGCATACACTGATGCAGACTGGGCAAAAAGTATAGATGATAGAAAATCAACCAGTGGCTACAGCTTCTACTTGGGTTCAAAGTGTGTTGCATAGTTAAGTAGAAAGAAAAATAGTGTTGCTTTGAGCACAGCTGAGGCTGAGTATATGGCTGCTTGTGGAGCATGTACATAGGTGATATGGATGCTAAGACAATTGGCAGACTTGGGTGTTGAAGTGAAGTTACTAGTGAGTGTACTTTGTGATAATCAAAGTGCTATTGATCTCAGCAAGAATCCGATTCAACATTCGAGGAGCAAGAATATTGACATCTGGTATCACTTCATCAAAGATCAAGTGGAACAGGGTACAATTCAGTTGGAGTATGTTGGCATTAAAGATCAAATTTCAGATATTCTAACTAAACCTCTGTCCACAGAGCTGTTTGAAAAGCACAGATTGAGTCTATCTGTGCAAATGCCTCCTCAAGCCTGAAGTTCAGGTGAATCCTCCATCTCTACTTTGCGAGTTTTTCAGATTTGTAATTGGTTGGCAAAGGGGGAGAGAAGCAACAGTGCAAGGGGAGCTGTTAAGAAAGGGGGAGTGCATATTTAGGGGGAGTTGAAACTGCTGCATAGTAACTTTTGTTATGAGTGTTGCCAACAATTACAAAGGGGGAGTTGTTGTTCCCACAGCCTTGTATGGGTTGTAATTGTTGTCAACTAGGTTTAAGTGTGTAAGAAAGTAAAGCCACATGGAAGGGCAAGAAGGTAAAAGCCACATGGAGGGGCAAGAATGTAAAAGCCACATGGAAGGGTAAGACAGTAAATTCGCCATAAGTAAGCCCTATTAAGATGTAATGGAGGAGTATATAAAGGCCATTGGAAGACAACAAACAAAGTCGACAATTGAGCAAAACAGACAGAAAACCTAGACAACTAGCCGACCAAAGAGAGAAGTCGTTGGAAGAGAGAGAAAAATTATATACGGCAAAATCAGAGTGGACGGTGAAGGTGAGGAATGGCACACCACCGGCACACTAGCGGTCGGCAAGGAGACAACATGGCAAAGAGGTAGAGAGAGAAACGGACAACATAATCGGGTCAAAAGGGAGAAAATACAGAGACGGCCAAGGAGGAGAGTGGATGGCAAAGGAACGCACGGCGAAAAATATAAGAACTCTCGAAAAGAGGTGAATGGAAAAACTTGATTCGGCCCACCAAGAGGGGTACACGGCAAAACATGGGCTAGATGGGAAAAACAGAAACCACCGATAGAGAGAAATCTGGCTGGACGGTAAGAGAGATCCGGTTGGACAGTGAAAGAAATCTGACTGGACGGTGAGAGAGATCCAGCTGAACGGTGAAGAGATCCGGCTGAACGGTGAAGAGATCCGGCTGGACGACGTGAGACCAGAAATGTGCGTGAGGCGTCAGACCAGCAAAGGGTGCAAACCAGAAACGTGCGTGAGACATGTAACGGCAAACCAGAAATGTGAGGCGAGCCGTGAGACAAGGAGACGGGTGAGACCGTGAGACGGTGAAAGCAGGAGCTGTGTGAGACAACTTAGAGAAGGAATTCGACGAAGCATCGGAAAGAACTCAACGTATTTCCAGATTTCTTCAAGAGAGGTTAGAGAGTGTTGCGGTGAACTTTTAAGCAGCAGTGGAGTAGCCTTTCAATTCAATAGAGGCAAGACAAGCTTGAAGAAGGGTAGACACAGTAAGTGACACTCTTTGTATTGTACTTGCTTAGTATTTGCAATAGTGAAAGGAGTAGAGGATTAAGACATCCATTGTAGCTGGATTTGTCAAGTATAGTGGATAGTCTCAATAAGGGAGAGTCCCTACCACCGTGGATGTACGTCACGTTGACGGAACCACGTAAATCTCGTGTGTCCTTAATTGCTTTACGTTCTGTGTTTTGAATTGAGTTGTGAATGCAGCTAAAGTATCAACAACCCATAACCTAACGAAGGCCTAAATAAGAACATCCGAATTGTCTATTAGGCAAGGTATCTGAAAGGTGAGTTTGGGGACTATTGTGATTAGTAGGTAACAATATATCTACCTTAGTCGAGTCTGAGAAAGAGTTCACTTTTAAGAAGAGGTTGAAGTTGTTCACTTACCTACGAATTGCGAATTGTGGTGATACTGATTCACCCCCCCTCTCAGTATCACAAACTAATAAATCCTAGGGAGAAGTCGGGAACTTCACTTACCATAGGGCAAAACCCTAAACTTAGCTTGTCTATAAGTAATACACTTGGCACAGACTCTTTCAACATCCCTTTTCATATATGGTCAAAAGAAATGTTCATTTAAAACATCAAAAGTCTTTTGAATACCAAAGTGTCTCATTAAACCACCCCCATGAGTTTCTCTCACAAGTAATGCTCTCATAAACCCTTGAGGAATACAAAACTTATTTACTCTAAACAAATACCCCTTATGTCTATAGAACTTACCAAAGGTAGTTTTCTCACATGTAACATATACTTTACTAAAGTCAGCATCATTAGCATACAAATCAATAATGTGCTCAAACCCCAACAGCTTAACGCTCAAAGTACTAATCAATGTGTACTTACGTGACAATGCGTCAACAATAACATTTTCCTTGCTTGATTTGTATTAAATTACATAAGGAAAAGTTTCAATAAATTCAACCCATTTTGCATGTCTCCTATTCAACTCACCTTACCCCTTCAAGTATTTTAAAGACTTATGATCAATATGAATTACAAACTCCTTAGGCCAAAGGTAATGCTACCATGTTTCTAAAATCCTAACAAGTGCATACATTTCTTTATCATAAATTGGATAATTCAATGTTGCCCCACTCAACTTCTCACTAAAGAATGCAATAGGTCGTTTCTCTTGCATGAGAACTCCCCCAATCCTAATGCCCAATGCATCACATTCAATTTCAAAGATCTTAGAAACATCAGGCGAAGCAAGAAGTGGTGCATTACACAACTTAGACTTAAGCAAATTAAAGGCATCTTATTGTTCCTTACTCCACTTGAAACCCACACTCTTTTTAATCACCTCAATCAATGGTGCAGCTATGGTACTAAAATCCTTAATGAACCTCCTATAAAAACTAGCCAAACCATGGAAACTCCTCACATCACTCACACTCTTAGGTGTAGGCCATTCTTGAATTGCCTTAATCTTCTCTTTATCAACCTCTATGCCATAAGCAGACACAACATAACCCAAGAAAATGACATGATCGTTGCAAAAATCATATTTCTTCAAATTGGCATACAATTTCTCTTTCCTCAAAACATTAAGCACACAATGCAAATGTTTAATATGCTCTTTTAAATTCTTACTGTATACTAATATGTCATCAAAATAAGCCACAACAAACTTTCCTAAGAAAGGTCTCAAAACATGATTCATTAATCTCATAAAAGTACTAGGTACATTAGTCAAACTGAAGGGTATAATTAACCATTTATACAAACCATGCTTGGTCTTGAATGCAGTTTTCCATTCATCTCCTTCCCTTATCCTAATTTGATGATACCTACTCTTAAGGTCAATTTTAGAGAAGTAATAAGCACCATGTAATTCATTTAGCATATCATCAAGCTTGGGTATAGGATGTCGATACTTAACTATTATTTTTTTGATAGCTCTACAATCGACACATATCCTCCAAGATCCATCTTTCTTTGACATAAGCAACACTGGCACTGCACATGGACTCATGCTCTCCCTTACATGTCCCTTCCTTATCAACTCATCAACTTGCCTTTAAAGCTCCTTTGTCTCCTTAGGATTACTTTTATACGCTGGCTTATTAGGAATAGGAGCTCCAGGAATAAGATCAATGTGATGTTCAATCCCTCTCCTTAATGGTAAACCATCTGGGATCTTCTTAGGGAATACATTATTATAATCCTGCAACAAGGATGAAATAGCACTAGGCAAAGATGAATCAAGGTTAGTGTTAGAGAAATAAGAATCCTTGTAAAGGATCAAGATCATTTGTTGCTTAGTTTGGAAGGTAACCCTAACATCTGCTCCTTTTTCGAACACACTCCCTTGTTTTCTTTCATCTTCACTCTTGTGAACCTGACCACTCTTGTACTTAGCACTCTCAAATACGTTTACCTTGTTTTTATCTCCTTTACTTTCTTTTCTCTCAACTCTCTCTTTCTTTTCCCTCCTCTTTTGCTCACTTTCATAAAGTCTCACTTAGTCTTCATACACCTATTTTGGAGTCAATGGAACAAGTGTAAATGGTTTTCCATTCATGGTGAAAGAATAGCGATTCTTATAACCATCGTGTGAAACTTTTCTATCAAATTGCCAAGCACAACCCAATAACAAATGCCCGGCCTGCATAGGTACAACATCACAAAACAACTTGTCCTTATATCTACCAATGGAAAATGGAACCACAACTTGTTTAGTAACTTTCACCACTCTACTGTCATTCAACTATTGCAAATTATATGGCCTAGGATGTTTGGTTGTAGGCAAGTTCAATTTTTCCACCAACTTTGTACTCACTACATCAGTGCAACTACCTCCATCGATGATCAAGCAACAGAGTCTATCTTGAACCAAACATCGAGTATGGAAAATATTTTCCCACTGCATCTCAACATCATCCTCCTCCTTAACCTGCACACTAAGGGCTCTCCTTGCTATTAAAAGCCTTCTACCATACTCTGGATACTCTATCCCTTCATCAACATCACTAGCATCCTCTAATGGTGACATTTGGTCTTCATCACTAGCATCACTGCCAGACACATAGTCACCATTCTCCTTAAGGTATATGGTTCTCTTGTTAGGACATTGTGAAGCCATATGACCTCTACCCAAACATCTAAAGCATTTGATGTCTCTAGTTTTTCCTTGGGTGCCCTCAAGTTTTTCTTTAAATTTGCCCCTTTCCAGGCTGCCCCCACTAGTCTTGGGTCTATGTGAATTGGTTTTAAGCTTAGAAGTCATCTTTTCTTCCTTCTTCCCCTAGTTCGACTTCCAAAAAGATGAACCTAAGTTCTAATTATTTCCATAAGTGCTCCTTCCCTTAAGTTGCCTCTTAACTTTCATGGCAATGTGTACCATGTCTTTAAACTCTACATAGTGCTGTAGTTCTACCATATCAATTATGCTTCTATTAAACCCTTGGAGGAACCTAGCCATGGTTGCCTCCCTATCCTCTATTACATTTGCCCTAACCATAGCAATTTCCATCTACTTATGGTACTCTTCCACACTCTTGGAACCTTGCATAAGGCTCTGCAACTTGTTATACAAATCCCTATAATAAGAGCTAGGAACAAATCTCCTTCTCATCACAGTCTTCAACTCATTCCAAGTTTCTACGATTCTCTCAAAATTTCTTCTTTTAGTGGTAACTTGCTGGTCCCACCATACTACAGCATAATCAGTGAACTCTGCCACAACTAACTTCACTTTCTTCTCCTTAAAGAAGTTGTGGCACTCATATATTAATTCTACCCTTCGTTCTCAATCCAAATAGACATCAAGGTCAACTTTCCCTTGGAAAGAAGGTATTTTCATTTTAATACTATTAAGATTCTTGTCTACTCCTTCCTCCACTCTATTTTTGTTATCCCAACCTCCATTATACCTATCATAAATATTTTCGTCGCCTCTTACTCCTCTACCATTCCTATTAGCACATCCTCCTATAAGTCCACCTTTGAAGTTTCTACTAGCATTATCACTATCATAATAATAATCATCACCATCTTCACCAAAGTCATGTTTAAATTGCTCCTTCATAACCCTCCCAGCTGGCCTCTTAGGATTGACACTCGATTCTCCTTCTATTTTATCCATCCTATCTCGAACTTCCCAAAACATTTGGTCAATCCTATCAAACTTTTGCTCTAAGGATTTCATAAGCAATTAGAAATCTGGAACAACTACTTCCTCCTTTCTATGTGGGAAACTACCTTCTTTAGCATTAGATATTAGATATGCAAGATTGTTAGTAAATAAAGAATATACCTCACAAAACTCACTCCCTTGCGTTTTTGCTCTCCACTCAACTATACTAGCCCTCAACTCTCGTGTTTCACACAATGAATTACAAGACTTTAAGAGCTTTTTCAATAGTTCCAAGCAAACTAAATTTAAAACAAACAAAACTTAAATATATCAATCCTAGACCTACCTCTTTAGAGAAGTGACACGATCAAGAAGATGGGCAATAAAGCAAACAGAATGTCAAGGAATTCAATGATATGAGCAGTGCAATCAGACAATAATTAATTATCAAATATAATTGAGTAAATGACTAATTGAGCTATGAAGCCGATTTTTTTTTTTGATTATTCAACTAATAATGAAGAATATATGAAATAGATGATAACAAAGGTATAACTAACCTGAGTTAGAGTCAAGGCTCTGATACCAAATGATACGAACTCCAATTATATGTAAATGGAACCCAACATTAATGTTGGTATAGGATCTTTCTAACAAAGGTTAAGGGATTTGGAGTTCTGATCCAATGATTATAAACAACCATGAACCAGAACTATAAGATTCAGACGCCACTTCTAACAATAACAACGTTAAAGAAGATAAGTCTATTGAACCAACACACTCAAGTATGAAAGTTCAGAATTAATTCTCAAAGAACCAGAGAAAATAGCTCATACATTCATGAAAGGTCGAGTTTTCTCCCTCTAGCCACCTTTTTTGCCCTTTTTATATGCTAACCCCCAAAAACCCTAGCTAATAAAATAGGTTTATTAAGGAAATTTGTTCAACCCACTACATAACAATATAACCCATGAAAATAATCCATTTAAAAGGCCAAACATGGGCTCCCAAATCCAACTTCCTTCCCAAGGCCATGGTTCTCAAATTCCTCCACAAATGATATATTTGCAAGCCCTAGTGAAGTCTCCATCATCCTTAACTCATACCTAGCAACTTCCTAATAATAAATGTCACACAACAAGTTGTTGAGAGCTTCCTTTATTTTCTTTGACCTTGCCCTTGTCATTGGTCCTCCAAGGTTTTGCAAAGTATCAACTCCCTTATTGATTTGAGTTGGTATAATATGGCTTCCATCATTTCCTGATAAGGGATTGAACCCTAACTCTACCACAAAAGCTAACTCAAGAGTGAAGGTTTGACCCAACCCTTATAAGCAGCCCAAAGACTCCTTCAGGAACCGATGTGGGACACATCATGCCCAACCCCTTTAAATTGCACATCCACGTGCTGCCTCAGTCGACGATCGACACGGTGGCCCACGTGCTACCTTAGTCGGCAATCAACATGATGGCAGGGAACCTTTATACATGCGCCCACTTGACCCACTGAGGTTTGACTCTGATACTACCTGATAAGGGATTAAACCCTAACTCCACCACAAAAGTTAGCTCAAGAGTAGAAGTTTGACCCAACCCTTATAAACAGCCCAAAGACCCCTTCAGGAACCGATGTGGGACACATCAAGGCATATCTCTTTGTTTACCCCCCTAGTAGCAGCCAGCACGAGTGAATTTCTTTTTTTCCTTTCCTTAACCTTTTTGATTTGTTTCATGTCATGGACTCCATTTTATACATTATAGCCAATAGTCATCCATCTAGAACCAGTGATTTAGAAGCAATTGTGAACCCATCTGTGAATGCGCCTTTCTCACACACACAAAATAAATAAATAATCTTGAAAGAATTTGGCAGGAATTGTATTCATTACGTCAAGTGTTTAAACATTAGGCTTTGGGATCTAATTTTAGAAGAATTGAGATGGAGACACATGTAAGGTCTACAACCTTCTATTGGTCAATGCTATGAAATATTTGTGCATTTGTGAACTTTTTAAATTTACTTATTAATAACTATTGTAGTGTAATTGACAACATATGGTCAGGTATCATGCAAAAATTTACTCATAAATTTTGACTAACATACTATCATTATGTGTGTGTGTGTGTGTGTGTGTGTGTGTGTGTGTGTGTGTGTGTGTGTGTATCTATGTATAAGATAAAATTAGTTGGTAATTTTAAGAATAATAATTTTTTTATTAGTTAATATGAATAATTTTAATTTTCTATACATTAAGATTCATGCATGAATAAAATGTTAATATAACATATACACATCGTGATTGCAAAATATGCCAAATAATTAATGAAAAATTATTATATATATTTATCTTATGTGG
This sequence comes from Rhizophora apiculata, assembly GCA_037832385.1. Lineage (NCBI taxonomy): Eukaryota > Viridiplantae > Streptophyta > Magnoliopsida > Malpighiales > Rhizophoraceae > Rhizophora > Rhizophora apiculata. The sequence goes on along the minus strand of CM075439.1, from coordinate 7,965,176 downwards.
GACGAAAAGCACCTTAGAATCATAATTTTGGTTTTTAGAACAAAAATTTTGATCTTCTTTTGATTTTTGTTGAAAATTCAAAACAAAAATAATTTTACTATACTACTTATTCATTGCTTACATGGTATATGCAAAGACTACAATTGAATTGATGATTGAGAGACTGATAACTTTCTCTGCTTTTTCTTTTTTATTTTTTATTTTTGGTTTGCTGCAGCTTTGGTTTAAGAGTGAGTGTTTGGTTCTGATTTATTCTTAAAATATGCATGATCCATATTAATGCCAATTTGCTTCTTGCAGATTGTGTAAATACAACAGCGGGTTGAGCGAGATACTGCGATTGCTCAAGTAGAGAATGAGATTGGCAGAACATCAAGGGAAGAAGTGCAAGGTGATTGAAAGAGGCATTAGCTTTTGTGGGGGGGGGGGGTGTGCGTGATGCCAGTTCTTCCATAACAAAGAGTAAAATCTACTGCATCAGTTCAAAAATTAATTTAATTATAATTAATAAATTATATTAAATAAATTCAATTTAATGTACATAAGAAATTAAATAAGTAAAATAAAATAAAATTAATTATATTTTATCACTTACAACTCAATAAATAAATTTCAAAATAACAATTCAATAACTCAAAATAAATTTTTATATATCTCTTATAAGTCAACTAAATTTTAATTCAATCAAATTATTAATTGATATTATTTATATAACTTATCAAATTTGTCAGAGAGAATAAAATATTAATAGAAAAAAATAATATTAATTATGAAATTAATGTTTACACTTATATAAATTTAAATTACAATTTAACTTTTTAAAATAAAAAAATATATATTTTTAATCAAAAACTAATAAAAAATATTTTAATTAGAATACAAATGATATTTTAAAATATTTTATAAAATATAAATTATAAATATAAATAAAAAAATACACTTAATGTAAACTAAACCTTATTTTTTGTAGTTCCAAATGAAAAATAAGATATTTCTCTTTTTAGTGTTGGTTGCTACACTACTCTCAAATTTTATGTTATATTCTCGGTGTTTTGGGCTGTAAGTCAAACTCATTACCCAATAAACTATCAATTCCCCAACAATTGAGCTTTTGGACCCAATTAGCCCACAATCAATTTCTCCTAATTTTATGGTTATCAAATAAAAAATCTTTGTTCTTTGTTGTTTCGTTTTGTACTTGTGTTTTTGATTTTTTTTTTTTTCTTTTTTGGCTTTTTCCAGATTTACTCCTCGTCGACTCCATGTGCTAATGCTATGCCCTAACAGCCAACACTGTGATTAATTTGTCAAACATACTACACAATATAATAGACTATCAATTTTACAATAATTGGTATTTCTTTTTACATAAGAAGAGATCCAATTAACCCAACATCAATTTCATGGTGTTCAAATAATAATAAAAAAATCTTTATTCTTTATTTTTTCTATGTTTGCTTTTTCTAGTTCATTTCTCGTAGACTCACTTCACATGCTAATGTTATACCCCTAACAGTCCATATGGTGATCAAACACACCATCAATTTTACAACAATTAGAGGGGATCTAATTAGCTCAATATCAATTTCACATAATTATGGTAATCAAATAAAAAAATTTATTTTTTGTCCTTTCATTTTGCCATTGTGTGTAAATTTTTCTTTTGCTTTTCTTTCTCCCGGGTCAACTCCTCATGTGCTCACTTCATATGTTAATACTACACCCCAATAGTCAACATAGAGTTCATCAGTTTACAAGAGAAAGAGACGGTAGATATTTAATGAAATATGAAAGATAAAGTAAACATAGCAAAATGATACGAATGAATAGAAACGTATGTGGCTAGTGGCCATCTACTTGGATATATTAATTAGCTGATATTCCATCTCCATTCCCATCCATCAGTTTCGGCCCTCTGACATCTTCTAAAGAACAGAAACTCTTAGTATTTATACCTGACTTAAGTTTAAAGAAAAGGGAAGAAAGAATGTATCGTAGTCTCTGTGTCAATAGTTCCAAACTTCAAACTTGTAAAATAGAAATCTTAATTGCAAAGTTCACATGATGGAAGAAAATTAAAATTATAAATCAGAAGAGAATAAAATCATTTTTTAAAACCTTTTTTTATGATTAAAAAAAAGTTAAACATAAAATCTTATATCTATTTTGAAATGATTTTATATTTATCATTATTAATTATTAGTCTAATTACAAGTTAAGTTATGATAGAACTAAGAGGGTCATAACTTTCCTCATACACTTCTCTCTCTTCCGTAACAGTTTTAGTTGTCCATTCGGATCAGATGGAAACCATGGATGCTGTTGTCTTACCAAACTCCCAATTTTAGAGAATTTCCTTCTTTTACTGAAGCAAAATAGTTATCTAGTCTGCATTCAGAGTATGACTATCAAGGGCGACAACCTTTGTAGAAGCAGCCATTATATTCTGTTTTCTTTCTTTTTGACTCTCTTTCTAAAAGAGCTAGCTTCTATCACTACTTACTCTTTGGGAGCCGAGGGTGAAATGTTAAGCCTCGAAATGTTTTAAAATGTGTGAGTCACTGGAAATAGAACATAGCCCACTCAGTTCTGACAGATCACGTTACTAATGGAATCAATTGAGTTAAATAAAATTGTGCAAAAATGTCACCTAAAGACTATAATCATACTCTTGATAGTTATTATATCCAGGAGAAATCCACAGTTGGACCACAAATCATGCCATGAATCATGAGTTGTAGTATCAACATCTTAGTCTCATAATCAGCTAATCAAGAATATATTGTTGATTATTCTCTAAAAGATAATAAAGACAAGAAATGGAAACCATAAATCCCTTCCCTTTTTCCACCTACACGAGGAGGAGATGCAGATTTAAAGCTATTAGCCAAAGATTGTGTGATCAACACAGCCACTGCTAGTGCCCCTTCATCCTCTGAACTCACGGGTAGTTAGTGCCACTTTCTCTTGTACAATTCCCAATTTAAATTGAACGAAATTTACTCATCTAAAAAACCAATGTAGATTCCTAAAGCCCCATAATTCCCACACCACACATCTCAAATTTATTACAATGTATGCAAGCAATTGTTACAAGAATTTGATCCTTGTAACAATTGCTTGCAACAATGATATATAAAACTATGGATGATGATCAATGAAAGGTGAGTTGCTTCTCTTACAAGTCTAAAAAGCCTTCTACTCCTTGCCTCCTATTCTTTCTAGTCAAAAGAAAATAAAAAACCTGCTTCAAACTCACTAGAGTTGACAAGGATAGAGAATGATCCTCCTTATCATATATGGGTACCAAAGGATTAATCAAGCTTGTTTAAGTAATTGATCAAATCTCAAGTCTCAACCAATTGTACACCCTCATTGTCTCCATAAGGTACCAAGGGAGACCAAAACATGGGGTTTAATCCCGCAGATACAACACCATTTTAAAGGCCTACTAAGGGTATTCCTTGCATTGTAAGAATTAAGACAGGCCTTTAAAGACAACCTTCTTTGCCTTTTATATATACTCATAGATTGTAGTCAAACAAATATGCATCATTTTTCATCTTGAAAAATGAAAATACACAATATAGTTTCTATATATGCTGTCATAACCAAATGAGCCAAGGATCTTAGTCTTTATTCATCCACCAATATTTGGACAAGCAACTAGAAAACATTATATGAGAATAAGCTCAATCATCAAACTTCTTTTTAGATTTTATTCCCTTAAACACATATACTTTAAATCGGTGCATCACTACTAGAGCCTTATTTATAAGTTTTTTATTGTTTCTTTCACTAGAAAGAATAGAAGGCAATGAGTAGAAGGTTTTTTAGACTTGTAGGAGATGCAACTCACCTTTCATTGATCATCATCCATAGTTTTATATATCATTGTTGCTTTGATTACATCAAATATTTCCAAATTTAAATTCAAAAGTTTCTAGTACCTAATATTTCAAAATGATTGAAATTTAAATACAAATTTGAATTACAATTATGACATCAAATTTGAATTTGATCAATACTAAATAAAAGTTTAATTGAGTAAGCTAACATAGGCATAAATTGTTTCCCAATGGCCATGCTAACTAACTTAACTTACTTCTAATTGACTTTTAACTAACTTAATTAGCTTTTGGGCCTTTAGTAGAAACCTGAAACCAGAAACCAAAAATACAACATCAAAGAGACATGGTAGCAACACCAACTTTCATCAACACTCCTCCTTGGTGTTGTTACTTTGTATCCCCAACTAGTTTCTCAATTCCATGAATCTTCTTCTATGGAATAGTTTAGTTAAAATGTTTGCTAGTTGCTTTTTTGAAGAGCAAAATACTAGCCTGACTTCATTATTTTCTTAAGCCTCTCTAACAAAATGAATCTTCAATAGAAAGTGCTTAGCCTTTCCATGTTACACTAAATTTTTAAAGATTACAATGGAAGCTTGGTTGTCATAATAAATCACAGTAGGCTTGATTAGTGCCTAAGGTAGATCAATTAGCATGTTTCAAAACTAGATGGCTTGCTTTATAGCTATAGTAGCAACTAAATACTTATCTTCTACTGTTAACTATGCAATAGTTAATTGTTTCTTTGAGCACTAGCTAAGCACACCTGATCCCAAGGTGAACACATACCCTGAAGTGCTTTTCATTTTATCTTGAGTGCCTCCCAATTACTATCATCAATGTAGCAACCATTTCAAGCTTCTTAGTTTTGTTGAATATTATGCCATAAGTTGTTGTGCCTTCGACATATATAAGAACTCTCTCTGTAGCCTTAAGATGTATTTGGCTAGGTTCATGCATGTATCTTGATAAAAGACTTACTACTTGCCTAATATTTGGCCTAGATGCAAACAAATATAACAACAACTAATTAAACTCCTAAACTTATTAGGATTTACTTTAAGTGCTCTATGTTCTTTTAAAAGCCTTGCACCAACAACCAATGGTGTGCTTAAGCTCTTATAATTCATCATTTGGAATCTTTCAAAGAGCTTTTTTGCATACATTTTCTGACTCATAAATATTCCTTGGTTGCTTTCACTTCCAATCTAAGGAAAGAGTTAATTTGACCCAAGTCAATTATTTCAAACATGTTCATCATGTCATGTTTGAAATGCTTAATTAATTTAGGGTTACTTCTAGTGAGTAAAAGTTCATCAACGTAGATTAAAACTATCAATAACTCCTCATTTCCTACATTCACATACAAGGTAGCCTTATTCCTACATTTGATGAATGAAAGTTTTAATAAGAAGTCATTGATTTTGCTATACCAAACCCTTAGTGTCTACTTTAAACCATATAGGGCCTTCTTCTATAAAAGGATTTTGTCTTCTAGTCCTTGCTTAAGGGAGCTTTTTAGTTGTTCAACAAAAATTGTTCTTGTAGGTCACCATTTAAGAATGCATATTGTACATCTAGTTGATGAACCTCCTAACCTTTTTATGCTACCATTACAAGGGACAACTTAACAGTGTCTAATCTGGCAACAAGGGAGAATGTTTTAGAGTAGTTAGTGCTATATTGCTGCATATAACTCTTTGTCACTAACCTTGCTTTCAATCTTTTTATGGACCCATCTGGATTCAGCTTGATTTTGTAAGCCCATTTGACTCCTATGGGTTTTTTGTTTTGTGATTTATCCATTAGGATCCAACTTTTATTTCTATCAATTGCTTTGATTTTAGCTTCCATAGCTTTTCTCCACCTAGAATCAACTAAGCCCTTTACATAGCTTGATGGTTCAAGTTTAACAACAAGGCTTCTTTCATAGATATCAAAAAAGAGACCTTATTCCTCTAGCTGATGTGTGATCTATCAATTCATCATTTAATGAATCATTTTGAAGATTCATATTCCCTTGAAGTTGACTACTGTATTTATGTTGATTAAGGAAAAAAAAAATCTCAACAATGTGTTTCTCCCAATTCCAAGACTCCTCTTTTGTAAATGTGATATCTCTATTGGTAAAGATCTTATTTATGAGAGGATTAAATACCTTGTAGTTGCTTGGTGTGTTTGTATAGCCCACAAACACATTTGTTTCTAGTTTAAAATCCAGTTTATCTCTTTTCCTTTTTGAGACATGAGTATAGCAAATGCTGTTAAATACTCTTATATGGCCAATAAAAGATTTTCTCCCAAACCAAGCTTTAAAAGGAGCTTGTTTATGCAAAGTCCTGGTTGGGAGTCTATTGATTAGATATGTTGTTGTCATCATAACTTTACCCCAGAGCTTTTCAAGCATTGCTTTCTTAAGAAGCAAACACTTGGACATCTCTATTATTGTCTTGTTCCTTCTCCCACTTACACCATTTTGTTAAAGGGTGTAAGGAGTTTTAAATTGTTGTTGTATGCTCATTGCTAAGTAGATTTGTTTAAAGGAACCTGAAGTATATTCAGTTCCATTGTCTGATCTAACAATTTTGATGTTGTAGCCTGCTTGGCTCTCAATCTAAGCTTTAAACTCTTCAAACACCTTTGCAATATCTAATTTTTGTTTCAAAAGAAAAAGCCAATAGAATCTTATAAGATCATCAAGAAAAGTAATAAAATATATGCTATTATTGAGTGAATTTGTGCTCATGGGACTATAAGTGTCACTATGTAATAGTTATAACTTGTTTTTTGAATTTTTGGATTTGAATAGTTAAGAAAGGAAATCTACATTGTTTTCCTTGTTGCGAAGCATGACACACAACCTTAGGATCATATACTTTCTATAGATCATGCACCATTTCTTTCTTATAAAGCTTTTACATGCCTACATAGTGTAAATGCCCCAATCTCTTGTGTCATAAGTTTGCTTCAGTTAAGGAAGTATGCATTGCTACATTCTCAACTTGTTTAGGTCTAGGTGGAAGCTTTTTCTTATCATAGGTAATGCAAAAAGCTCCATACCAGATGCATCATGAATGGTGCAAAATTTATTTTTAAATTCTAGTGAAAACCCTTTCTCTAAAAACTAACGTACACTAAGTAGATTATAACTAATGTCAGGCATGTATGACACATTTGAGACCACCTTTGCCCCTGAGTGAGAGTGGATTGTAGCAACTCCCTTTCCTTTGACTTCTAAGAAACCACCATTCCTTATCCATACTCTAGATGAGAAAGATTGATCAAGCCTTTTGAAAACTTTTAAGTTTGGTGACATGTGGTTTGAACAACCATTGTCAACCAACCAAACTTCAATATCTCTATCAGCTATAATGCTAGCAGCAACAAAAAGTTGGTCCTTAGTTTCTTCAAGGTTATTGTTTGCTACCTATGCTTGTTGTTGATTCTAGTGAGACCTTCTTTTCTTAGGACAAACTTTCCCTTCTTATTGCAGTGTCTGCAAATGATATAAGACTTCCACCAACAATACTTTGGTAGGTGAGAGGTCTTTTTGCAATATTCATAAGGTGGATACATTTGTTTACCATTAATGCTGCTTCCTCCCTCCCTTTTTCGCTGCTTCCTAGATTGTTCTTTTTCTTTTGTTGTGCTTTTTCTTAGTGCTTATTTAGGAATGCACTCTTAAAAAAACCCTCCTTTAATCTTATCAATCTTCTATATTCTTGAGCTTGTAAAGCACTTACTAGCTCACTTAAAAAATTTTTGAGAGATCTTTGGAGTCCTTAAGTAAAGATATTTTTTGCCTCAAGCCTTTTTGGTATGCTTATCAATACCTTTTGAACAATCCTTGAATTTGGAAAATCTTCTCTAAGGATTCTGATTTGATTGACCAACTTCATAAGCCTATCACCATAATCCTTTATGGTTTTTGTTTCTTTCATCTTAAATAGCTCAAACTCTCTTCTAAGATTGAGAAGCTGCATTATTCTTGTCTTCTCACTTCCACCATATTCCTCTTTTAGCTTTTCCCATTTATCCTTAATTGTGTCACAAGTCATAATCCTATTGAAAATTGCATTTGTTACAATTAAATGAATGCATGTCAAGGCTTTGTACTGCCTTGACACAAGCTCACTATGGATTTTGTATTATGTCAATGTTGCATTTTCTAGTAATGGTGGAATGACTCCTCCATTTTTGGTTACATCTAAGAAATCAAAGGCCTTAAGATAGGCTTTCATCATGACTATCCATTGGTGATAATCATCTCCATTGAAGGTGGTAGTGGAGAAAAATTTGTAAAAGCCATATGTATAGGCTAACTTGGTAACTTAGTGATCAAAGGCCCTAAGATAAGCTTTCATCATGACTATCCATTGGCAATAGTTATCTCCATTGAATTATGAAGGTGGCAGTGGAGAAATATTTGTAGAAGCCATATGTAGAGGCTAACTTGGTCCCCTATGATAGACTCTCTCAAACCTTTTTTTCAAACTTCTACTCCCTTACATGTTTCTTTCTAGTGTTGACTCTCAAACCTCACAATTTTGGTAGGTCCCTAAAGAACAAAAAAGCTCAGATACCATTGTTGTATGTTTTTTATTTTCTTTTGACTAGAAAGAATAGGAGGAAAGGAGCACAAGGTTATTTAGACTTGTAGGAAAAGTAACTCACCATTCATTAATCATCATCCATAGTTTTATATATCATTGTTGTTTTGATTATATCATACATTTCAAAATTTAAATTCAAAATGTTTCCAGTGGCTAGTATTTCAAAATTATTCAAATTTAAATACAAATTTGGATTACAATCATGGTATCAAATTTAAATTTGAATAATACTAAGAAAAAGGTTAGTTGAGTAAGCTAACATTGGTGGAAATTCTTTCCTAACAGCCATGTTAACTAAGTTAACTAACTTCTAATTAACTTAACTAACTTTTAGGCCTTTAGTAGAAGCTGGAAACTAGAAACCAAAAATGTAGCATCAAAAAGACATAGCAGCAACACTAACTTTCATCAACACCTATAGTTATGTTTGATAGCACAAAGATCCATTGAGATTTCTCTAGTCCCATCTTTCAATAGCTAAGAATGCTTAAATGTTACAAATTTGGCCAAAAGTCCAATGCATTAACTTAAAAGATGTAAACTACTATAACTTGATAGCTTTTTCTAATTTTGCCGACTTCCTCTTAATCTTAAATACTAAAACGGGATATTGTGTGCCATACTGCCATATGAGCACCATCCCTATATCTCTCCCCTTTTCTGGTCAGTAATTAACTAAATGAGATTTAAAACAAAGGAGAGGAATTAAAACAATAATGATCACAATGCATGACCAACCCACTTAGCCCCATGCTAGCCCATTTTCCATTGTTATTCATGACCAAACATTAAAAAGTAGAGGGCATCAACAATTGTGACAAAATATTAAAAATTCCTAACAAAAACTTCATTTAACAATTATAGAATTCATATTGATGTTTGGAATGGGTGACCAGATCAAATCACATGCTTTACATAACACCTCAATACTAGGCACCAATGTCGAGAGAAGTCCACCTTAAAACCAAAAAAAAAAAAAAATTAGAAAGAAAAGAAGAAGAAGAAACTATCAGCTAATAAAAAAAATTCCAACTGTTGACATAAAGTTTGCGGACATGAATTGATTGAAACTCATAGAACGATACACAATAAAGTATCTATAGATCCTAATGAAAAAAATATCGAAACAAAAGGGGGAAGAACTACTTCAAACATGCAACTAGAAAGGCAGTACATGAGAATCCAATTAGAATGCCTCACAAGATAATCATCAATCATTAGAATTCATCTTCCTAGTCAATCACTCTATAGGTTGGGTAGATCTAATTACAAGGTCAAGTTTTGGCTCCAATATGTTCATTAAAGGCTGTATCCTAGGGCAAGTAACAATTTTTAGTCAACGAAACATTTTTAAGATGGAAGTGAATGTAAGACTTATAGATTTAGTATACACAGTCAATCATCAAATTCACAAAAGTGAATTAAAGATATGTACATCTAGAAGAAAGGAGGGTAGCCCCTAAGTCTCTAGTGATATAAAGACTCCATATTTTGAAATCTTGAGATTTTAAGATAAGTAACAATTTTTAGTTAACAAAACTTTTGTAGTTCAGTATGACATAAAACTCTATATTTTTTTTTTTTTTGGTCTAAACAATTTCCTAATTTAATCTTTAGTACAATTATATGTAGCCTTATGAACAGGGCAAGGCAAGCTGGTGACTTTTTTGGGACCTCTTCCTAACTTTTTCTCAAAAGTTTTCACCAATGATATGCTAGAGGAAAACAAGACACAAAAAGGAGTAGGAAAATGAACCAAGACCAGAGACATTAATCACAAATAGTCTTATAAGCAAGACACAGGTTGCAATGAATGGTGGAGATCTTATAACTTAGATCAACTCCACCATGGTCATAATCAAGCAAAAGAAAAAGTAGCTGTTCACCAACCACTACCGCTGCATCCTCCTCTGCATAACAAAAGCTTCAAAAAAAAGAAACATTACTTTCAATGCTACTAGTTATGTGGGATATTTTTGACATCTTAATAGTACCCTTATACTTGACAGTGTTCTTGTTGTAGTCTACAACATGTTCATGAATTTCGATCTTGCTCTATAACAATAAAATGGAGATGTCGACAGGGAATTGTAGCGATCAAAACGTACCATGGAAACATTGGCATTAACTACACAAAAGTATCGACAAACACATAACATATGTTTGTAACATATGTATTCTAGCTCATAAATACTATGGAAACACATAACAAATGCAAAGATAAACACACAGCACATGCCCATCACAGCAATCAAAATGTACTACAGAAACATTAGAATCAATTGGACAGAATACAGATAAACACATAACTGATGTCCATGACATATATATTCTAGTTCATAAATACAGGCAGTCCATGACTTCCAGTCTAACCACTTGCATTAATTAGAACAACAATGTCATCCCAAGAATGCTGCTGGGTGCTTGTCCAATCCGGTGCCTCCCACCAGCTCCTCTCACCCTTGATTTCCTTTAGACTAGTATGGTAACCTTTGTCAATTGGGAGATAGAGAAGATTTGGGCAACAGTAAATTCCTTTTTTAGCATGTATCCATGCTCAATTTAAGGTTGATGTGCACTTGCATCATTGTTAAGCCTACTTCCCCACCATAACTTGGCATCTTTGGCAAGATGCATACTAATGAGACTAACCTTCTTCATATCTAGCACATCGATAGCTTTGAAGCTTTTGCATCATGTTTGCCCTTAAAGGCCTTGAGTTTGGGCACCTTTATCATCCATGAACCCTTAATCCTCCTTTAGGTAGGTTACCTATTGCCTTCTTGAGGACAACAAAATCTTATGATTGACCTTGCCAAATTGAGAAACTCGAAAAGAATCAAGACTATCATAATTAGATTGTTAAAGTTGTACTGATTTTTTTAACTTATTGAGTCTTGCTAAAATCAAAAGAGCTTGCTTCTTTAAGACATCATTGAGGGTCTTCTTGATCTTGGTCACACGCTCCCGCATTACATCAAAACCTAATCCACCAACCATAGATTGAATTGCACTTTGATACCAATTGTCACATGGTAAACTTTTCCACTCAAATATCTAACTTGTATGGGTCATGCACTTTAGCACAATCCATTTTTGGGGCTAATTGATTTGGTAAGTTAGTTGTGTCACACTCCTTAGGAGATTTTTACTACCATGACCATCGTCCTGTTGTCTTAACCAAACAATAGCCTTTATAGGATTTGAGTTAGCATTCAGTTGTGCACTATAACCTAGCTTCTAATTCATCTCACATCGCTAGTTTTGGTTACCAAAAATAGCCCACTTGGATCTCTTGATTAATTAGTTACATTATCTTACTTATTTGAAGTTTGAGAATAAGTTGAGGGCATTGCACCACCAATGCCATTAATCATTAGCTTTACTAGATAGAACTTGTACTAAGCCCTAGCTATCTTGTGGGAAACTTTGGAGGCAACCATCTACTAGACAATTCAATTAGTTTGTCACCCCCATACCCAAGTCAAACAAATGTTTTGCACATCAAAACCATTAACTTCAAAGTAAATTATTTACACATTAACTACCCTCTCTCTCTCTCTCTCTTTTTCTCCCTCTCTCTTGCTGCAAAAGTTTTTAATTTCTTCTTTTCTTCCATATAGTCCTTAATTGCTCTTCTCATTCACCTATTAGGACAATAAAATCACCATTACCACCACCATTTCACCAACCACCATCTTTTTATTTCTAAATTACAAACTATTATTGAGACCCCATAATTTCAAATTCTTTATCTTGAAACTTTTCATCTTCCATTGATACTAAGAAATTTTTTGAATTTTAAAATTAAAAGTGGGGTGAACCTCTTCAACACTTTAAGCATCGCCACATTAATTTCCTACTCTCTCTCACACACAATGTGCTACAAAGTTTCTAATTTCTTAAAATCCTTCCATATAATCCTCATTTTCTCTTCTCAATCACCACCATGACAATAGATCCACCATCATCAACCACCATCTTTTTAGTTTTAGATTACAAAGATAGTTATTGAGATCTTATGATTTCAAGTATTTGTAAATTATTTGCATTTGTTTGTTTTCAATTTTATTTTTTTCACCTATATTAGTTGTCTTATGATTGCCTCTATAGAAGAAAAATTTGAAAGTGGTAGCCTTTAAAGAAAGACAAATTGGTAATCCTCTATTGATTTATGAGTTTCATATCAAAATTTTCTTTGCACATTTCTTGTTGAAATCCCTTGTTCATTTATTTTTAAAAACTGTAATTTTTTTAAAATATTCCTTTGATTTAAGTACTTCATTGTTATTAAATGGACTTCTTAAATTGGGTTTGAACCATCAAAAGGAAAGACTTAAGGGTAGTTAAACATATTTGCATTGTGATCAAACCCAATATTTCTAGAATCTTCATTAGCCACATTTCTATAGGTGTTTTAGCCATGTTAGGTAAAACCTTCTGTGTAGTTTTGTTCTTTTTCCCTTATAGTTATGTTTAGCCAATGAAGACCACATAATGATATTGTTGAAAAGATTAAAAACACACTTTCCTTACTAGGATCCCCTATTGATTAAGTTATGAAATTGGTTTGGTTATAATGTTGACTTTATTTGATGTTAGCATAAGTGACTAACACATATGAGAAACCATATGCAAAAATTGTGAAAAGAATATAGATAACATGTTTTCAATATCTTAGGGCTTTGAAGGCAATGAAATAAGACAATGAATTACTAAAATTTATGGAAAACTAGTATTATGCTATGAACAATTTCTTCTTAGAAAAATTGTACATTAGTTTGATTGATAAATTGTACATAATGGGTCTTTTAGTGGATGGAGAACTAGTGAGGGTTATGAGGTCAAATATTTATAAACATGTTTCAAGTACTTTAGAAATAATGGGTGTCATAGGTCATACAATAATGGAGGATTAACCCGATTAAGAGAGAATTTTATAGAGATGCCAAATAATCTGAGTGAGGAGGTACTTGATCAACATTTCTAGGCATAGCTTCCATACATGTTTGAGACACTACTATTTCTAGATAGGAGTGTTAGTAATATTTAAGCCATTTATTCTTACTAGGATTATTAGGCAGCTCTTCAAAATTCTCTCTTAACCATGTTAGTTTTACATTATTACTTTACCCATGGCACCCATCATTTCTTAGGTACTTAAGACATATTAGTAAACCTTCGACCTCATAATTTGAAAAATTCAAAATGTCTACTACAACTTTACTGAAGACCACTTTTCCAATCTAAACCATTAAGTTAGTGAAAAACCTAAAATACACAAGAAAGATCAAAATGATGAAATATTGAAATTTTTTCTACTAAAATCACAAATTCTCAAAACTTCTCCAAAACATGCCTAAGTCACAAAACACATTCCAATAAACCTAAATAGGTATGAAACTTATTAAAAATTAACAAATGCAAAAGGGAATGAATAAATAATTCTTCACTCATCAAATTCTCTTACACTTAGCTTTTACAAATCTTTGAGCAATACAAAACCAAACTCAAAAGAAAGTAGACCACACACTAATCATACCTTAGAACATCATTGTAATGCATAAGCTAATTACATTCAATTATCAACCAACATACATACCTAACTTAAGAATACAAGAATGTCAAATAAAATAATAGCTTCATTCTCATATCTCTTCCTCTCTATCCATAATTGTTCTAAATTAATTAATGCAAGTCTTGTAACTATCATAACCAATTCATGTATAGCTCACTTATCAAGCATTCCTCTTTACTACTACATATTAGGTAACAAACTAAGGTGTCCCTTATTAAAGCAAAAATATAAAACTGATATTTTTTCTTAAAACATTCCAAAAATTAGGAAACATATATCATGATGCGTTGTATACTCTTGTTCAAGTCACCATTTGACATAAGTGTCAACACTTTTGGTCAAGTGCCCCGAGTTATTAGGACAGTGGAGTAGAATTAGTTTTTTTAAACCCAATTTTAGGACTAGTTTAAGGAGACTACTTGTCAAGATAAACCACATACCTCTCAATTGGGATTCATCATTAAACACACATAACTGCTCAAGAAGCATTTTTTCAATTACTTATTAAAAAGTCAAGCACACTTACCACTATTTTACAAGACATTGCCACTACCATAAGGCAAGTAGCATATCATAAAAATAATCCAATTTCATATATAGGCATTACAAAGCATTCTAAAGCGTAACCAACAAAAACTAAAAAACTAAAAAATAAAAACCTTACCTAAACCTCTCCCCCGCACTTAAAACTTACATTGTCATCAATGTAAGGCCAAATTTAATAGAAAGATATTTGAAACATGAATATAAAGAAATGTTTAAGAAATCAAAATTGAAATAACTAAATTATGCTTGGGTTGCCTCCAAAGTAATGCCTTTGTTTAAAGTTGTTAGCCTAATAACATGTTTTCCTAGTCAACATAGATGGGATCTGCCAACTTCATCACCTTAATAATTTGCAGTTAACTCACCCACTTGCTATCCAAGATTGGGTAGATGATGCCAACATCAAAGAGATTCAAGATCTCCTTTTTCACTAACTTCATCATTAGGGTGTTCAACCAATGATCAGCTTCCTTAATTGTTTGGCTCCTTCTTTCAATAATATGCAATGCATGCATATGGCTGAACTTGTCTCCTTAATGCCTATAATTTTCCAACCAATTGCCATCTTATGCCACTATAACACTTGAATCAATTTCTCTTCATGCACATGTGTCAGATTCCTTGCAATAATAATTGGTAAGGTGTGATCCTCTTTTAAATACACATACTTCAAATGAGCTGGTAATAGTTTTAGTTCTAATAGAGAGCTTGCAAAATAGAAGGTAAAATATTCTTGTGAGCAACTAGTTACTAAATGGAAGAAATTACAAACCTATCTAGAATCATTAATAATTAATGTAATTTAGCTACATTTTTCTTTAACTCCTCATATGGCTCTACTTCTCCTTCTATTTATGGCTTAAGATGTTTGATGATTGCCACCTGTAACTCTTCTTGCTTGTTGACTCAAACATTTCTTGCACTAAATAATCAATAACATTTGTGGTATCAAATTTAGTTATAATCTTAAATAACCAAATCTATTTACCATCAAACTCAATCATTAAGGTACCCTTATGCACTTCAATCCTCGTTTTAATTGTCTTTAAAAATGGCCTCCTTAATAAATTAGGTGGGGTTAGGGGAAGCCTCATCATTCATATCTACTATGTAAAAGTTAGCTAGAAACACAAGCTTGTTTACTTACACCAACACATTCTTAATTATCTCCTTAAGGTAAGCATTTATAAGATCATTTATAACACATCCTTAAGCCAATTGTATAATAACACTAGTATTTTTTTAAAGGTCTTAGATTTATAGTAGCATAAATGGATCATGGCATTACTTTAATAAAGGCTCTAAAATCTAATATTGCTCTTTTAAATCTAGTATTTCCCATTATGCATAGGATTGTGAATATATCTAGATCTTTGTATTTAGGGGGAAGCTTTCTTTGGAGAGCTACATATACATTCTCCCTCACTTTAATCTCCTCATCACCAATCTCTGCTTATGGACTAGCACTACTAACCTCCCTTATGGGCTAAAGATTGTGTACTACTAGCCTCCCATATAAGCTAAAGGCGGGCTTACACGTTGTTGGAAGTTAACCTTCCTAGATGAGTTTTGCACTACTAGGCTTCCTTATGCCTTCAAGGTTGTGTGAAGCTAACCTCTCTTGCAAGCTCTAAGGTACACAAGGCTAAGGACACCATAAGGCTACCACAATAATGGTAGAATGTAGGTTGTCACTTAAGTAGGGGATAACGTGGGTGCTACATCACAATTCCCTTGGCATGTAATCAAGATGGTGTGCATGACATAGTGCAAATGCATTGCTTATGGTCAAGAATGTTGGTAGTTGCACCTAGGTTATTCATCTATAACCATTTGACATATAAGAGTGGCAACACTTGCTATGCTCAAGCCTCCCCAATACTTGGTGGAGATGATTTGTTGTATTTTACACAATGAATGGTTAGCCCTCAAGCACTTAAGACCATTCATGATGTCCAAACAAATAACTTCCCACACTAGGACAATAGCCTCCCAAACTACAACCATTTAGATGCATGTACTAGCTAGTAGCAAGCACTCCAGAATGTGCTTTGTGGAAATGCTTTGCCATCTCTTACAAGACCAAGGATTACCTACCATCACTTGGACAATTCATTATGTCTAAAAACATGTTAATTAGCCTCATCTATTCCCTAAAAAGATGGAATGTGTTTTGTTTTGGAGGAGGACAAATCAAAGTGAAAAGGGGATAAATCTTAATGGAACATGGCAACAAGGCCACGTTACCACTAATAATACCTAATTGCATATTTATGTTTTCTAACAAGGATTCTACCCATCACTAGGTAAAAATTATAATTCAATGTGGCAACTTCAACTGGTTTGCTGTGGGGCTTGTTGAACATATGTTACATACCTTTGCTTATTATACACCAGAAATTTATTACCTAAGAGTATATGTATTTACCTTATATGCTTTTTTGATTAGGTCATCTTATCTTGTCCCAAACTATTTACCTCATATGTTCATGGGTTGTTCTTTTGGGTAAAGCTTTTCACACTAATCCTTCCATAAGTTCACCTACAATAACCTTGTTATGACCTCTTCTTCCTCTAAATGATATGGTTTAGTGGAGTTATCATGTCATCATCAATGACTAACCACCAACTTTGTCTTGAATTGAACACTGTCAAACCATTCAATAGAGGGGACAAGGAAGTAGTTAATGTGAGTGGATAACACATACAATTTGACTTGGTTTGCTCTACAAGTCCTTTCCTTGCTTACTAGACTAGTATTAAACTTGAATAGCATCAAGTTGAGTCCAAAGCTTATGTGCTAATAACCTGTTGATGCTAGAGCCAATCCTCGTAGCATTTGTTAGCTAAAAGCCCCTATAGCATGAGCTTGAACCCAAGTTTGTGTGTTGACATTGGTTAGCTTTAATGGGAGACTTGCAAGACCTCTTTAAAGAGTATTAGGTAATCTAACCATTTGGTAAGAGGAGACATTAATGTGCTTATGCTCTCATTTAATAGCTAATAGCATGCTAGCACATCATTAATACTTTTAGTTATGTAGCTAATGCATACTTTTACATCAACCAACAGCCTAAATGCCTTTCCCACTTGATGCCAATCCTTTAGGTTCCCATATTATATGACTCTACACATGTTCTTTCCGCACCTTACTTGCTTAGGTGCCCATACTCTAACCTAATGCAAGAATTGGTGTAAAAAACCACCAATTTGCTTGCATTCTCTTGCCAATAGGCTTAAGGGATTAATTAACCATACCCACCAATTAAAGCCAACATTCTCATTTGTAAGGTTAGTAAGTAATCCTAGATCTAATTCTTAAATTTCCATAGAGTGACATCTCCTTCCCAACTAGCCTCACTATCTAAAGCATTTTTGCATTTCACAAGGAACTCAACCTAGTAGTTCTTTTTGCTTTTCCTTTATGTTTAGTGGTCTAAAATCTTTTCCACTTCCCACTAGAATTCCATTATGATTATTAGGGAAGCACATTTTGCTTATCTCTTTGGAGGCTTAACACCATTTTCCTTATGGAACAATTTTAAGAAGTTCATATGGAAGCCTAAGTGTACCTTTAACCTTTTAGGTAGTTACAATTGATAAATAACATTGTCAACCTTCTTTATCACAACAAAAGCACCATCATACTTGGGAATAAACCCACAAAGCCCTAATTTGTTTCTAATCTCCCTCCAAATTGAAAGAGTCAATTTTAGTAACATTTCGTCCCCAACTTGGAACTCTATGTCTCTTCTCCCCTTGTCAACTTACTTTTTCATGTGACTAGTCACCTTATTTAAGCTATCTTGGGCTTCATCAAATAGCTTTTGTTATGAACTAGCATACTGATAGGTAGCTAGTCAACTCCCTTTAAAACCTATCCTTATAATCTCATTAAGAGTGAGGGGTTGATGCCCCATAGCCAACTCAAAGGTACTTATACCTATAAAGGAGGATCAATCAAGATTGTAACAAAATTATGTTGAATCAACAACTGTAACTAATTTTATTAACTAACAATCACATATTTCAAAGGATACTCCTCCAACAAGCCATTGATCTACTTATTTGGCAATGGAAAACTTCAATTCAAAATCCATAATGCTGAACAATGTCATAAAAAATCTACCCATAAAGTGAGGATCTTGATCACTCACGACATCTTTTGCTTGTCCAAAATGTTGTGTCACTAGTGTAAGTTGTTGCACCAATTAATGTCCTAAACACCTTTCCTACTTAAAGCCTATGGCACCACTCATTGTTGTAATGCCACCATGTTCCCAAGGATGCCAATACCATATCTAGCATTTAGTCTTCCTTAGCCTACTATCTTGCACATTGACTTCCACATTCACCTTGTTTTCTTTAATGTGCCTGTCACTCACTAATGACATGCCATTGGTGTAGAGATGCTACCAAATGCTTTCATTTTCATGTCAAGGGACTTAGGGGGCTATCACACCACCCGCACCCATTAAAGCCAACATCCTCATTGGTAAGGTCAACCAACCTTCACATTTTTCTAACTCCAAATCTTCACTAATCTCACTTTTTTTGGGACTTATAAGAAACATTACTGATATCATCAATATTTTCAAGATTAAAATCATAACTTGAAGAAAATGCATAACGCATTATGCCTTCTCCCACAATCCATCATGCATTGTTTCCACCCTTTTGGGCCCAATCAAATAGTTCTCACATCAAACTTGCATGGCTTCTTAGCACCTACTACTCTTTTCCTTGTGATATCCAATTATGTAAAACTAGTTTATGGTAAATGACATGCTTCTTTAGAGGAGGTTTGGTCAGCATATAGTGACTCACCTTATCCATTAAAGCACCTTTGTTAATAAACACAATCACTACACTAGGCTCTATCACTCTTAATGCCATTAAATGTTTTAAATCTCCTTCTTTTGGCCTTTGCTGCACTTACAAGGTAGATAAGATAACATAAGTGATCCCACCTTTACTAGTATGAGAGTAGTTCTTGCCAGTAATAAAGCACAGTTAATTCTCATCTATGATCATTGAGCCACCCAAATAAAGCATTAGTGTAATTTCACTTACACAAATGAATCTCATCCTAGAATCACATCTAAATCATCCAAAAGTTACCTCAACTTTTTTGGTCACTCCAAGGATGTCACATGCCCTTGAGTTGACTACTTTTACTTGGTTGCTGCTTTTGTTCATAATCAACCCAATTGAACTCACCACTCACTTTGCTATGAAGCTATGGGTTACACCATAATCAACCACTACCTACAACTCCTGCTTACCAAGTCTAATTTTGACAAATATCAAGTAGGGCTTTGGGGCAGGCTCTACATGCATAACATTGATCAATTGTATTAGATTAACTTGTGAGGGGTTGGTGTCATCCAAACTAGCATCACTAACACCCTTTTTAGCCACCAAGACACTCAATTTCTTCCTTTATGAACACTCCTTTGTCCTATATGGACCATTAAAAATTAAACAACTAGAACCTTTTTTGCATTTACCTTGGTTTGGAGCAATAGCTTTTCCTTTCCCTATATTGTCCTTTCTTTGCTTGCATTCCTAAAAATCCTCTTTCTTTCTTATGCCTTTATCTTAAGGTTATTTGCCATTAGAAGAATCAAAGGTGTTGATTTGAAAATCTACCAAACCATTAGTAGTAATAAATGTAAAGGTCCAGTCTTTCATTTATTTCCTCTTTAACATGATTTAAGCCTAAGGTTAAAGCCTTGACATAAAATTAAAGAGATTATCTTTATTATACATATTGGGAATGGCCAATATCAAGGAGTTGAATTGTGCTTATATTGGCATCAAGCCTAGTTCACCACCATAACTTGGTGTCCTTGGCAAGATACATACTAGTCAGAGTCACCTTATCAACATTTGGCACATAGGCAACTTTGAAGTATTGCTCCATATCCTATAAGAAGCTTTTGATGGCTTTTGCATCATATTCACCCTTAACGACCTTGGGCTCAAGCACCTTCATTATGCACAAATTCTCTACCCATTTACTATGTACGTTACCCATTTCTTTCTTAAGGACAAGAAGTTCTTGTTCCACCTTACCAAAATAAGAGATCCAAGTAGAATCAAGACTATCATAAGTAAGCAGTTCTTATTGTATTGGTCAAAAATCTCGCTAATTGATCTTTACGGGGCTTCCTCTATCAATTAGATCCTTTATCCATAGAAGAAACTATCTATGGGGGACAATCCCAAATAAACAGTTAAGGAAGCTATAATTGTAAACAAACCACGATCGAATCTATGGAAGCATTGGTTTATACATTCCTTTTAGTCTCAACTTTAGGTTGATAAAGAAATACAAACATTTCTAACTTGTCAACCCTTGCTAAAATTAAAAAAGCCTACTTCTTTAGTTAATCACTAAGTGCCTTTCCATCTCGGTCACCCACTCCAGCACTACATCAAGACTCAATCCATCGACACTTGCTAGAGGAGTTATATTTCTTACAATAAAGTAAGGATGTTTCTGATGCATGATTATTAACCCACTTATATGAAGTAATAAAGCAACTTTTGCGTATATAAAAAACTCAACTCTTAAAATAATATATAGGTCATCCAATGGCACAATTGTAAAGTTTAGATTTCTAACCTAATTGCCAAGGGTTACCTTCACAACAATTACCATACCCAGCACCTTATGGGCCACCAAGTTGACTACTTTTATTCGGCTACCACTCTTGGTTACCTTAAGCCTAAGCAATTCCACCGTTTGTTGAATGAAAAAGTTATTGGTGGCACTAATGTAAGCCATTGCCATCAACTCCCAATTACTAAGCCCAATTTTTCACATACTTTAGGCTAGAATGTGGAACACATTCTACTTAAACAATATTTACCAACAATAAAGGATTGATACAAGAGGGATCAACATCATCCACTCATGCAAGAATTGGTGCAAGGTAATCCCCAATTTGCTTGCATTCTTAGGCTAATGGGCTTAAGGAACTAACATTAGGTGTTAGCCTCCTAAGAATGTTGACATGGAAATGTGAGATGCCACCAAATGCTTAGGTGTTGGCACAAGATGGGCATATCAAAAGAAGCATAGTGAATGTAGAAGACAAAGTGCATGGCAGCAAGGTCAAGGAGGCTAGATGTAGGCTATGGCATTGGCTTCAAACGAACAAAGAATTGGACTTAAAAGCATAGGTGCATTGTTACAACATTGTGGTGGCATTGTAGTAGTGAATGGTGACATTGGCTTCAAGTGGGAAAGGTGTTTAGGATGTTGGCTAGTGCAACAATGTACATTAGTGATGTGAACAAGCTCTTCAATTTCTTGTTAAAGCTTCAACCCTGGGCATAAATCAAGCTTAAGAGGCAAGATGTGAAGGACTTGCAATCCATATTTGCTACTGTTGATGGCCTAGTCAATTTTTTAATTAACATCTTTGATTCTAGTGGCAAACAACCCAAAGATAATGACAAGAAGAAGAAAGAGGACTCATAAGAGTTCAACCAAGGGGAAAAGCAAAGTTATTCCAAACAAAGGTAAAAGTAAAGTGAATGTTGGTTGTTTTATTTTCAATAATCCATACAGGGTAAATAGGAAGAAATCGAGCACCTTGGTGGCTAAAGAGGGTGGTAGCAAAGCTACTTCAAATGATGGAAATCCTTCATAAGTCAATCTAATACAATTGATTAATGCAATACGTGCAAAACGTGCCTCACAACCTAGCCTATTTTATGTCAAAATTGGGCTAGGTAAGCTGGAGCTATTAATAATGGTGGATTTTGGTGCAACCCATAACTTTATTGCTAAGCAAATAACAAGTTCACTTGGGCTGAATGTGAGAAAAAGTAACAACCATGTGAAGACAATCAAATAAAAGGCATATTACTTTCTTGGAACAATAAAAGGAGTTGAGGTAACTCTTGGTTAATGGATTGATAAACCTGATTTCTCTATAATGTCATCAGGCACTTTTGATGTTATCTTAGGATTGGATTCATTTATGCAAGCAAAAATTGCACTAATGCTTGGTAGCAAAGAAAGTGATCGAAACTAGGTCATAAAAACCTTCTTTAGAAAACATGTCACAAGCCATAAATTTATTTTGCACAATCAAATATTGACATGGGAAAAGGATCCAACAATAACCTTCACTCCAAGGATACAAGAGAAACTCCACCACCTTAGAGTTATAGGGCTAATAGCACTAACCACTCTGAAGGGATCCACTCAAGAGATACATAAATGCTAAGATTAAGTCACCATTTAATGGAATCCACCATAGAGATACAAATCATAGAAGAAAATTACTTAAATTCCTTAGGGTAAGAGTTTAATTATTCACCAAAAGTTTGCCTTTTCAAATATTAGAGAAAACTATAAATAAATGGCTTTGGAACATCCCTTCAAGCATAGGAAAATGCTTTAATATCCTAATCTTTGACTATCTTAATGGCTAATAAAGGAATTTAACTCTTGACGTTCTAAATTCATCTGAATCTAGACATGTAGAGTTTTTAAATAACTACTCATGACTATCATTAGGCTTGGGCTGAAAGTCTAGTAGTTGGAAGAAGTTTGAGATGCAATTCATTCTTCTAATAGCATAATGAGCATTTTTTGTACTTGACTCAAGTAATTAATTCTTGGTTGTTCTCAGGAGATGCTTTGCATCATGAATTGGGTAGCAATTACAATTTGGCTTACTAACATTATTGACCAATACTCAAATGTTTAATAACCCTACTGGTTATAATACACATTGATTATATAGAAAAATTGGGTCATTTGAGGAAGCTAAAAATTTTCAGATTTGTTGGTAATAGGGTAACCAAAGTAATCAAATACTAATGTTTAGTAACAGTTATTCAAATTTCCTACAATATGTTATTTCAATATTGACATTGATTTATCAAAGTTTTGTTATTCTTATGGTTAGAATAGAAATTTGAATGTATTATGTTTATGATATTAAGTAAATTTGAAGTTGATTCTTAATACCGACCGTTTTGGTTTACTCAAATACTGAATTTTCTTATGGGGTTTACATAACCGATTAACTTCATTTGAAGGTTACTCAAATATCAACCAAAAATATTAAACTGTTAGTTACGGCAAGGGAAACTAAATAGACAATCAACGTCAAACCGATATTAACTGTAATTGCAATACACATAATTATAGCATAAACGACATTATCTAGTCCTCTTACCCTATTGTAATATTATTCATTGCAGTAACCGATTTACTATTTAATTTAATTGACATTTGCAATGCTAAATTTAACTAATTAGAGTAAGTTACGACAATCAATCAATTGCTAATGGTAATATAGGTTACTTATACAATAGACTCAATCTCGTTTTTAAGTAATTAAAAAATTTAAGATTAGGAATTTTGACCTTTCTTAAATTATATCAATTTAAAGGTGAAATTGTTATCCAAATCCCATCAGACCCCTTTAAAATCCGTTATTGTTTGGTTTAAATTTGGTTCTCAAAGTCTTTAGAGTAATCTAATTCAGGAATATAAGGATAACCTTTAGAGCAACCTTTTAATTTCAATTTCCTTTTTAATAATATGGTTAACATTTTACTCAAATCAAGTTATAATACATTTAGGGTTGGTAAATTTTTGCTTGAATGGGGTCTATTGTAATTAAACCCCTGAATTAATGTCAGCATCCAGTATCAAGTCTTTAACAAATTTAGCAAAAGTCAATAGTAAATAGACCCTAAACCGGATTTATTTGATTAACCTATACTGATTTTGTAATTGAAAACTTTAAGGATCAACATATCATTAAGTAAATAAATCAAATCTGAATTTAAAGTAACCTTTTCAAATGGACGCTACAAAAATCGACATTATTGGATTTGTATGGACAATTTACTCAAACCTTAGTTCAAATCTGGAAGAGAAAAAAGAATTTGTAATCTTACAATGAATAGCTACTAATACAAAAATGTTCAAACCTGACCGTATTTACTTTTAACCAAATCACCGGGAATTAAAAAATCATACATCTAAAGGTTACTTAAAAATGAGTATCTGGAATTTATTCAAATTCAAAATTTAAGGGTTACTATTGAATTCAGATTAAATATCAAATTTAGTAACCATCAGAATAAAATGACAGCAACCTGTTACCTAAATTTATTCAAATTGCATATTGGTAAAATTCACCAAATGAATCCAAATACAAGGTGAGTAATTCATTTAAACCAAATCATACCCCATAATAACAATGCAAGTTATTTTAATTTATGATCTATTAAAGTCTTTTTATGTCGTATTTGCCAGCGACATTTATATTTTGGTAACATTATTCTAGTTATTTAATAGCGGAAACACCAAAAGATACAATAATCTAAATTAAATCTTAAAGATTGAAGGTTGGCTATTTGAATAACATTCAAAATCTAAATTATTTAAAATATTTTTTTGTTTTAATTATTATTAAATTTAACATGTTTCAACGTAACTCTAAATTCATAAAAATTATTAAAATTAAATCTAAGTAATATAAGTAACCTAAAATGTTAACGATATCTGGACCCTTAATTAGATTGGTTACTCCAATCAATAGGGTCATGAATTTGAGTAACCATTTAAAATCAAATTTTAACATGAAGACTGAATTTATTGCATCAAAGTTTAAATTAAAAATAACATTTTGATAACAAATGTCGTCAACATTTGACTAATTTGGCTTAGTCTATCTTTAAAATGAACAACCTTGATTTGTCAAAGTAATCGGTCGCAAATTCACCAAAGCCAATTTAATTGGGTCTATTTACTTGAGTGAATATGTTATTCAAAAGACTGCATTTTGATACGGAGATTTGGAGTCTATTGTATTTGGAGTAACCTATGTTTGGCTTGAATAAATCTACAAAACCTAGGTAACATTTATTGACTGAATTTAATACACCCCATTCGTCTGTTAATTTTTACGCAATTTAAATTCAGTAAGGTTGAAAGTGGCCATTTAACAAGTTTTATGAGTAACAATTTATTCAAATTTTAAATGTTATCCAATACAAATAACTATTTTTGGTTATTAAATTTGAATAAAAATAATTCAAATTCAAATAGCAATTATATTTATATAATTTAAGTAAAATAGACCCTAAATGTTGACAAAATTAAATTTTTTTATAACTATATAAATGAAATTAATTAAATTTTTATTACCATTAATCCAGTGATTAATCAATATTGTAAAATTAGTAAGGTAATTTAGGAATTATGTAACATTTAGGTAATAAAATTTTAAATTTTAATAACTATATAAATAAAATTAATTAAATTGGTATTATCATTAACCTAGTGATTAACCAATGTTGTAAAATTGGTAAGATAATTTAAGAAGTATATGACGTTTTGAGTAATTTGGATAATTTAACCCTAATGGGTAACTAAGTTTGGGTTCATTTTTCACTTCAAAATGTCATTTTTTTTACCAATTAATTGTGTAACCTGTTAGCCTTTGTCCAATTGCATTTATATTATTGAAATTTAAATTAATTTTTATTGAAATTATGGAAAGTATAATAAAATGTTACTTTTAGAATTTTCCAAAATATGGATTTCGTGATTTGATAGGTTAGCCATATAGAACCTATTTTACTCAAATCAGTCCAAATTTGATTCAATTTCAAATTACTCAAATAGACGAATTAGCAATTGCCTTATGATCGTAAATTTAAAGAAAATGAATTTAGAGCAACCTTGTAGCCGTTTTGGAAATGAAGCCAATTCAAATGACCAAATTCACTCAACTGGTGATTGTAACCTAATATCGGTGGTTAATTGGAGAAATGTTATTGATTAATTACTAACTTTGAATGTTAACTTTAGAATCCCAGATTTTGAATATAGGGTAACATTCACTCGAAATTTGCAGAAAAATCTACTAATCGATCAATTCAATCATCGGTTAACATTCAAAGTTAATAATTGATTAGGCTATTCAATTGTAATTTTAAACGACCCTAAAATAATCTAGGATTTGAGCCAGATTTATGATAGATGTTACAAAACCGGATTGTAGTCTTGTTAACATCATTTAAGTTCAAAACCAATAGATTCAAACCAATTAATGTTAGTATTTTAGGTTTTAGGGTTAACATAACTTATTAGTCGCGATAAAGCAAAAGTCGTTTATAACCAAATGAATAAAAAATGTTAGTTACTTGTAACCAATCATGATGCAATCTGGGGTTATATTCAATAGATTAATTCAATGATTTCTGTCATTTGACTAACCTATTATCTTGAACCGATTACATTGTTACCCTTTTAATTTTAATTGTGTTGTATTTGAATTTTTAACGTAATTCTCATTTTTATAAAACATATATTTCTTATATATTAAATGCGTTGCATTGTAAGAAGTAGCTCAAATTTCATAGGATTAGATTGACTATTCAGCCATGCCCCAGTTCAATCCCGACTTGACCCCTTTGGATCTACTTCTTTCCCAAGTTTTTCAGACCCCGATTATACAGTTAGATCCCTAAAACCTCGAGCCTCTCTCTTTTCAAGTTCTTCAGCTCATTTCCTAAAACATTGGTACTGCTAACTACCTCCGAGGCTCATTGATTGCCTTGCATTATTTTAAAGCAACCTTTGTTGGTGTATACCCTACAATTTCTGAACTTGCAATTCTTTGATTGTAGAGTTTCTCTAGATGGCATCTCCTGTAAACGCTTCTCTACATTAAGCCACGACATTGTTGCTCGGAAGACATGCACTTTTGATAGTTATAAAGCAAAGAACCTCTGAAAGCAGCGGTGCTTGAATGGTATGGCAACGTTCACCATCTCTTCTTTGTTTTACACTATTCCATGTATTCGTTAGCTATGTTACAGTTGGAAATTGACCGTGTGATAGTGTAGAGTCTATCTTGCCTTAGACAGCTGTATAGTTTCTTGGTCAACGGTAGAGTTATCAGTCCAATCATATCGCCGCGAGAATTCTTGTTGTCGGACATGCTCGAGCCACTCCCACTCGGCCCATCTCTCGGCTAGGCCTATCCCTTGGAGCAACTTAACCACTTCAGCCATTTTGGGCCTGTCTTCGGCTGAGCTTTGACTGCAGAGCAATGCAACCCGGACAATGGTTTCCACTTCTTCTGGTTCGTAAGTCTTCAAATTGTTGTAGGACCAACCTAATTAATACCAAACTCATATTTAAAGTTATTATATTCAGTCATAAATCTAGGGTAAATTTGGTTTGATTTGAATAACTATAAATCAATGTAGTCACAAATGGATGTGATTCATAACTTTTTAACATTTAACCAAACTAATAACTATATAAATCAAATCAAATATTAATTTAAATAATCCCAATACAATTAATTGTAATAGATTAATAGTTTGTTACTCAATATATTAGGTTATTTATTATGTAAAAACTATCAATTTTTGTAACATAAAGTCCGAGTTTAATGAGCTACTCAAATTGTTTTTTAAGTAATCTTTTATGCAAAACAATAACCCAATATGTTAATCTATTAGTAGGTTCTTATTTGAATTTAATCCAAAGAGTATCCAATAATGAAAAACCCAATTACTCAAATCAGTTATGAATGCTTTTAGTAAAATGGACCCTAATTGTTCAAAGATGATAAGGGTAAAATCGATTACCAGCCAATAAATTTAATATGGTTTCATGTTACTCGACTTTGGTGAATTTGGAGTTGCTTAACCTATATTTATGCAATTTGGTTATTTACATTTTGCATGTACATATTTAGGTTACTTTTAATACCTTAATGATATATGGATGTCATATTGTAATAAATGACACTAGATACATTTATTTAGGATGAATTTAACCATTCATGCAATTTTATTGATTTGGATTAATGAACATTTAAATTGATTAAGCTTAAAATAGTAATCAAAGTAACAATGGGGTATTATGAATGAATAAAAATTTAAATCAAATGGTAATCTCAACATTAGTATGCAAAGACTATAACGTCTTGTTGAATAGAATCCAATTTAGTAACAATCTATATTTCTATAGTCTGGTGAATAACAAACGGAATTATAGGGATATTAATACAAATAGTAACTTCAGTAAAATGTTATTTATAATGTGTTATTATACAAGTAATCACATAGTCAATAATTAACTTATGTAATTCTATTTATCGTGAATTCTAATAACCCCATTTAAGTAACCATTTACCTAAATCATGGTTAAGTTAGCAACAATCGTTCAACCATTTACAGATTACGCAATTCACACTAGAGTTATTATGTACACAATAATAAAATAGGGTCAGTTACTCTTAGTATACAAATGTCATTAAAGACATATTGACATTTGACAAGTCAATTGAATTTTCTAATCTAATTTCTATACAAATTTAATGATTTTTTATTTAATTTATATAATTTAAGTATTAGTTACTCAATACTCATAAAAAAAGTAAAAAAAAAAAGATAGAAATTAACTAATCTAAGTATTAGTTACTCAATACTCAAAATGTATTTGAATAACATTTGATTTAATTTAAATAACGATTAAAATATTAAGTTTTGTATTAAAAAATGTCTTTTTTTACTTTATATCGATATTAACTAATTTATTATTTATATTGTAAAAATAATATAAAAAATTTAAATTTAAACAATAATTAGAATTAAAAATAAAATTAATTAAATTAGTATGAATTACAAATTCATTTGGTTATTTACTAATATTCAATTTCCATTATTATTCTTTTAAACTCCTTCAATATTTGGTTTGTTATTCAATTCTATTCAAATTATGCAATACAAAAATGTCATATTTAAATTTGAATATAAAAAACTAATATTAGAGTATGAATAAATATTACTATAATACCAGCATTAAATTATATTTATTCAAATTGCAAAAATGCACTAAATAGGGGTATGGCTTATGCATGTTTAATAATGTTTTTAAAATAGTAAATTTAGAATAACTTTTTATTAAAATTGTAAAAATTATAATAAAAAACTTAAAATTTGAATGACAATAAATGTTGCTGAATAGATAAAGAGATTAAACCCCATTGGTTAATGTTCATTTGTTAAAGGTAAATTGTTAAATGCTACCCAAATTTTCTAAATCCATTTTGAATATGAATTATCATATTTGAATTTGGAGTATTAATCTTAATATTGTTAAATAGGTTTATTACATAAATTAACCATAATGAGGTTTAATGAAAAAATGGTCAGGTTAACCCAAATTGTTAATATGTTGTTACTCAAATTAACTAGTACTGATCATATTTAGTAATAGGTGATTCAAATCAATTCAAATCTTAGTTACCTATGTAATTGAATGTTAACATTATAAATAACAAATTTTGAGTAAATTATTTAACTAACTTAACATTTGGGCTAACTCTAATAATCATTCATTTGTAACCTTGCTATAAATTGATTGATTAATTTGGTAATTTAAATGATATTATTTGAATCACCTATTGACATTATTGGGTAAATTTTGTTCAAATTTACAATATGATCCAATATTGATGATCAGTCATTTTTACTCAATTGATTAAGTACAATATTGTAATTTAGAGTAACATGTATTTATTTAGTCTATACTAAAATGTAAATTATTTTCACAAGTTTGAAAAACCAAAAATGGTAACATGAAATTATATTCATTTACTTAACCATATCTTTATCGACTAATGCAATTCAAATATCTTAGGGTGATTACGTTGTAAAAGAATATCATGTTGACTAGTTTGAAATTGGTCGTTGATTTATTCAAATTGCATAATCATTACTTATCATAATGAGCTATACTAGAAGTAATTAATGAAATTGACCTAAGTTTTGCAATTTTTACGATAATTTCCACATTTGGTTTACACAATTGCGTAAATTAATTCAAGATATAACATAATCAAATTATAGACTGATGCTAATTGACGTTGCATAAGATGTTGGGATTACAATATGATCAATTTATTTTTTATATTATTTATATAATTTAAATAACAAATTAGTCAATATTTATAAAAAGAAAAAAAATATATTTTTGAATACAAAATCTCAAATTTTAATAGTTGTTTAATGTTAATTAAAGTAATAGGTTACTTTATTGTACCATTGATTACTTTAACTATGTTGAAAATGTTATGTTACTAACTTTTTAAATTTCAATCTCAAAATGTTGTTTTCAACATCTAGAGTAACCTATTACTCAACTCTAAATGAATTATATCAATGGAACCATTCAGTTAAAGACTTTACAAATACGATTTATATGAATTAGTAAAAGGTTACTAATTGAATAACCCCAGATTCTTTACTTGAATCTTTTATTGTAATTCAAATAACAAGTAGGTTACATTAGGGTTATAACATTTTTTATAATTTTTGTTACAATTTATATGCAGTAAATTGATTCTAATTTAGTATTGACCATAATAATAGTAATTAGAATACCATTTCAAAAATGTTGCTAATTCAAATGTTGATTATGCATGGTACTAATCCATGTGTTGTTACTTAATATTAATTAACCTAAATGAGGTTATTTGGAAACAAGGTTAGTCCAAAAATTTAGTTGGATAATCAATCATATTAACCAATTTGACAAATATATTGATAAACTCAACATTAATTGTTAATAACAAATATACCAATCTAACAAATAATTTTACTATATAAAATGTTAAGTTAAAATATTCAAATTTTAATCTAGGATTACAATTGGAATGATCTATTATTCATATCCAATCTAATACTATTGTTCTTCAATTATGGTGAATTTTCAATTACTCAATCTAGGTTAAATTATATATGGGTTGGATTTAAACTTAGAATGACCATCAGTTTGAAACCATAATTGATTTGTCATTTATTCTAAGATTGCTTAAATAGTTATGACATTACATATTATAAGGGTATTATAAGTAACCTAAAATGTTAATGATATTTGGTAAATCAATTTGGAGTTACCTTTTATTGAAATTGTAGAAAGGGTCATTTTTACCTTGTTAATTCATTTGATTTGTGTTGACTTAAGTAACCTATGCAAATAACATTTAATGTAGCAATAAAAGGGTTAATTTGGTAGGGTTACCAAATCAAATTTGGTTAGACTTTAACATAATTAAAGGGGAATAATATAAGATAACTCATACCTACTAGAGTTATGTTGAGTAATAGCCAGAATGATGAGGAAGGAATAATAGAGGATAACTCATACCTACTAGAGTTATGTTGAGTAATAGCGAGAATGATAAGGAACCAATTATTATACATTAACCCGTATGTTACATTGCCATTGGTATCCTAACCCAATTAATCCATGAATGTAATCAATAACATACTTTTATATTGATTTTGAAATTATGGATATTGGGTCTATTTGTATGGGTCAATTATCCTGGCAATATTTGCATTTCTAAGTAACTAAGGTTGACTAACCCTACTTTACTCAAGTTCAACATTCAATGTCTTCATCAAACAGGGTTACTAATTGACATTTTAAGTTTTGTATTTAAAAATGTCATTTTTTACTCTTTAATGTAAGTTGAGTAATATAATATTTAAATTACATAAATTACAAGTAAGGAAGTTAAATTTGCTAAAATTTATGTAATTGCATAATTTGATTACTTAAATTAAATCAAATGTTATTATATGATATGATTGCATTTTGTAGCATAACCCTATAAGGTTACCTTCATATTGTCTTATGAAACCAATTTGGGATGGGTATAGTAATGTAATCTAAAGTTTTTTTTTTTAAAAAAGACATAGGATATAAAATATTCAATGTTAATTGACAACCTAAACTAATTACCTAGTTGATATGTACAGATTGGACAAATCAAGATTGAGTACCCATTATTGTTAATTATTCAAATAACAAATGATCTAGTTAGTCCAAATAGATTGATGTAAGATGACCAAATGATACACTATCGTGTTACTAGTATTTTAATATTACTTGTTACTTAAATTTCATGAAATTACTTCAAATTTAGGTTTAGATCATTTCGTTGATGAGGTAATGAAGGGTCATTTTGCAATCATATAATTTGATTGGTAATAACCCAATCATGCTAATACAATACCAAGTTATTGATTGTAATCAATCAAGTCATATTATTTTAGGTCACTCATTACAATTATACATCATCTAACCTTATTTATTCATGTTATTGTTACTATTATAAAATTGTTACCTATTAAATTTGCTAACCTAAATTAGCTATCTATGTTTTTAAATTTGAATGTAACCCAAAATCTTTACTGAGTTATTCAAATGATAACACCATAATTTATGGTACCGTTTTTCTAATAGATTACTCAACATTAAAATAACTAAGGACCTACCAAGCTACCATGTATACCATTTGATTTGAATAATGCCTATCATATTTGTAGGAACATAAACTGAGGTAAATTCAAATTTACTTAGTTACCTATTTTAGATAATATTTGGTTAACACATGTAATTTTAAGTTAATCAAAAATTAGCTTCAGAAATAAATTTCAGGTAGAATAATGTTAGTAATATAGTGTCAAATAATACCATTTAAGGTCATGCAATCATATTAACCCTTATGATTTGATTGTCATTATTATGATCATATTGACATTAGCCAAACATTTATAATTTTTCCTTATTATTTAAATCATATAACTTTTTACCTTATCAAAAATTACCCATAAACATTTGGTAACAATTTAGTCAACATTTATAAAAAGTTCACCAATCATAAGGGTTAATATGATTTAAAGTTTAATAATAATTAACCTAAAGTAGAGGTTTAATAACCTAATGACCCAAATTTATGTTACTATATGTCAGTTAAAATTTACTAAGGTAACTTAATTGGTATTAATTACATTATTAGACTCCATAATGTTAGAATTTGAACTAGTAGCACCAAACCCTAAGTATATATATGTTCCCATGATACAATCAATGAATAATGTTATCTATTACTAAAAATGAGATAAAATTATGATCATTTAGTAATAAAAGATGTAACTATTAATTTAAATTTTGATTAATAAAAATTAAGTATTCAAATATCTCAATAGTTTCATTTGATCATACTATTTAAATTGTGTATATAATATAAAAAAGTTTAAATTTGAATAATAATTAAAATAAATAATATAATTCCTTAAAATGATCATTTTTATTCAAATATATCATATTTTACGTTTTAGTGAATTTGGGATAATTGTTTACAAAAATTATAGCAAAATACTTTAAATTTGAAATCATTTGGAGTAATTTATGTATTTATTAAAATCTTGAGTTTTGTATTTAAATTTTTTTTTTTTTTTACTTTTTCATGATTTTTGAGTAATATAATGGTCAAATTGCGTAAATTATTTTTAAAAAATTAAATTTGAGTAATGGTCAAATTAAAAATATAATTACTTAAATTTCTTTTCTTTTTTATTCAAATATAGTTTATTTTACATTTGTAATAAATTTAAAATAATATTTTACTAAAATAATGAATATTGTCTAATATATTACTTAAATTACGCAAATAAAATAAAAAAAAAAATTTTAACTTGAACAACTACTAAAATAAATAATGTAATTTCCCAAATTAATCATTTTAAATTTAAATATTATTTATTTTATTTTTTGGGTAAATTTGGAATAATTTTTTTACTAAAATTGTAAAAATTTCCATAAAAGACTTTAAATATGAATAATATTTTGATTAATTTATATAATTGCTAAATTTTGAAGTTTTGTATTTAAAACTATCATTACTTATTTTTTCATAATTGTTGAGTAACCTAATATTTAAATTTTTTAAATTACATAAAAACATATTAAATTTGAATAGAATAGAAAATTAATTACTTAAATAGGTCATTTTTTTATTCAAAAAGGGTATCCTTTACATTTTAGTTAATTTATAGTAAGTTTCCTTGAAATTGTTGAAATTATAATAAAAGGTTGTAATTTAAAATAACTATTGTTTTGATTTAAATAATTACTAAAATTTAAAATTTTATATTAAAAAATATTATTTTTTACCTTTCACAAATATTAGTTAATCTATTATTTAAATTATATAAATAATATAAAAATAATTTAAATTTAAATAATAGTTAAAAATAAAATTGTTTAAATCAATCTTAAAAATTACTTAAAATATGATTTATCCTAATTTTTAATGAATTTTGGTAACCACTTCCTGAAAATGAAAAAATTACAATAAAAATTTTAAATTTAAATAACGTAAAAACATGTTTCACTTGAATAATAGTTAAAGTAGAAAATGAATTATTTAAATTAGTTGTTTTTTTATTCAAATAGGGTATATCTCACTTTTTAGTAAATTTAAAATAATTTTTTATTAAAATTACAAAAATTATAATAGAATATCACAAATTTGAATAATATTTGATTTTAATTTAACTATTAAAATTTAAAATTTTATATTTCAAAATTTTGTTTTTTACTTCTTATTAATGTTGACTAATTCATTATTTAAATTAGATAAATAATATAAAAAAATTTAAATTTGAATAACGATTAGATAAATAATATAATTATTTAATTTGATTGTTTTAAATTAAAATATAATTTATTTTATTTTTTGGTGATTTAATACTAACTTTTTACTAAAATTGTAAAAATTATAAATTAGTCAGCACTATTTTAACTTTTATACAATCTTAATTTTTACATTCAAAAATGTCATTTTGTTTTTTAAATTTTTATGAGTATTAAGTAATTTAATATTTAATTTGCATAAAAAGTATTAAATTTAAATAATAATTAGCATATAAATTGAATTATTAAAATTTATTATTTTCCTATTCAAATATGATATAATTTATTTTTTAAAAAATTTAAAATAACCTTTTACTAAAAAGATTTTAAATTTAAATAATATTTATTTTAATTTAAATAATTACTTAAATATAAAATTTTGTATTCAAAA
Source organism: Rhizophora apiculata (assembly GCA_037832385.1). Classification (NCBI taxonomy): domain Eukaryota; kingdom Viridiplantae; phylum Streptophyta; class Magnoliopsida; order Malpighiales; family Rhizophoraceae; genus Rhizophora; species Rhizophora apiculata. The sequence continues at coordinate 7,929,640 of CM075439.1, read as the reverse complement.
TTTTTGTTTTTTATTTTTCAAGATTGTCGACATATTTATTATTTAAATTTAATAAATAATATAAAATAATTTTAAATTTCAATGATGATCGTTTTTTATTCAAATATAATATGTTTTCTTTTTCAATGAAATTAAAGTAAAATTTTGATAAAATTATAAAAATTGTAGTAAAAGATTATAAATTTAAATAACATTTAATTTAATTTAAATAGTTACTAAAATCTTAAATTTTGAATTAAAAATGTCATTTTTTTACTTTTCACAAATGTTAATCAACTTATTACTTTAAATAAATAATATAAAATAAATTTAAATTTAAATAATGATTAGAATAAATAATATAATTGTTTAAATTGATCATTTTAAAATCATTTAAATATATTATTTTTTGGTAAATTTGGAGTAACTTTTTATTAAAATTGTGTAAATCATATCAAATGATTTAAAATTTAAATAACATTTAAATTAATTTATATAATTACTAAATTTTGATATTTTGTGTTCAAAAATGACATTATTGATTTTTTTTTAATATTAAGTAACTTAATATTTATATTATGTAAATTGATAAAAAGATGTTAAATTTGAATATAATCGAAAATGAATTATTCAAATTGGTTATTTTTTTATTTAAATAGGATCTATTATATATTTTTTTGTAAATTTAGAGTAACTTTTTATTAAAATTGTAAAAAATTATAGTAAAAAATTATAAATTTTAATAATATTTAATTTGATTGTAAATTTGTATGAAAAATATCATTTTTTTTATTTCTCATGACTATTGACTAACTATTACTTTGCGTAAAGAATGTAAAAATAATTTAAATTTAAATAATGGTAAGAATAAAAAATACAATCATTTAAATCATTTTTTTATTCAAATAAGTCAATTTTCTTTATGGTAAATTTAGAATAATATTTTATTAAAATTATAAAAATTATAATAAAAAATTTAAAATTTAAATTATATTTAGATTAATTTATATAATTAACTATTTATTTTTTTTTATAAATATTAAGTAATCTAATATTTAAATTGTATAAATTACTTTGAAAGATCTTAAATTTGAATTATGGTTAGATAAGAAAAATGTAATTATTCAAATATATATTTTTTTTATATAAATAAGGTTTATTTTACCATTTGGTGAATTTAGAATTACTTGTTATTAAAATAATAAAAATTATAATAAATATTACAAATTTGAATAATATTTGATTTAATTTAAATAATTATTAAAATTTAAAATTTTATTTTAAAAATTTTATTTTTTATTTTTATGAATGTTAATTAAAATATTATTTAAATTGTACAAATAATATAAAAATAATTTAAATTTCAATTATGATTAAAATAAATAATATAATTATTTAAATTAATTATTTTAAATTTAAATATAATATATTTCACATTTTGGTGAATATAAAATAACTTTTTATTAAAATTATAAAAATAATAGTAAAAGATTAAAATTTAAATAATATTTAAATTGATTTATATAATTATTGAATTTTGTTGTTTTGTATTAAAAAATGTTATTATTTATTTTTGTATATATGTTGAATAATTTAAAATTTAAATTGTATAAACTATATAAAAAGATATTATATTTAAATAAATTAGAAAATTAATTATTTCAATTGATTAATTTTTTTAATTAAAGTACAATTTATGTTACTTTTATTTTTTTGGTAAATGTAAAATAATTTTTTACTAAAATTGTAAAAATTATAGTAAAAAATTTATAAATTTGAAAAATATTTAGTTTGTTTATGTATCTACTAAAATCTGGGCTTATCTATTAAAAGATGTTGTATTTTACTTTTCATAAATATTATCTAATTTATTATTTAAATTGCATAAAAAACATCAAAAGAATTTAAATTTAAGTAATAATTAGAATAAAAAATATAATTATTTAAATTTGTATAAATTAAAATAAAATATTTTAAATTTAAATAATATTTGGCTTAATTTATAAAATGATTAAAATGTTTAGTTTTCTATTTAAAAATATTATTTTTTTATTTACTATTTTTATAATTGTTGGCTGTCTTGTTATTTAAATTATAAAAATAAAAAAAATTAAAATTTAATAATGGTTAAATTAAAAAATATAATTATTTAAATTAGTTATTTTTCGTTGAAATAGAATTTATTTTATTTTTCATAAATTTAGAAAATATTTTTACTAAAATTATATACATTGCTGTAAAAGTTTATAAAATTGAATAATATTTATTTTAATTTAAGTTATTAGTAAAATTTGAAATTTTACATTCAAAAATGTCATTATTTACTTTTTATAAATATTATCTAATATGTTATTTAAATTGGATAAATAATAGTTAGAAATCATTTGTTATTGAATAAAATATAATTTATTTTACTTTTTAATAAATTCAAAATATCATTTTACTAAAGTTGTAAGAATTACAATAAATGAATATAAATTTGAATAATATTTGAATTAATTTATATAATTTTTAAGATTTTAAATTTTGTATAATTCCTAAATCTTAAATGTTGACTAACATAATAAATTGCATGAATAATATAAAAAATTAAATTTGAATAATATTTAGAATAAAAAATTATAATTATTTAAATTAATGTTTTTTATTCAACTATAATATATTTTATATTTTAGAGAATTTAAAATAATTTTTTATTAAAATTATAGCAATTATAATAAAAAAATTTAAATTGATTTATATAATTACTAAATTCTGATATTTTATATCGAAAATATTATTATTTAATTTTTTATAAATAAAAATACGATGACTCAAATTGGTTATATTTTATTCAAATAGTAAATATTTTACTTTTTTGTGAATTTAAAATAATTTTTTATTAAAATTATAAAAATTATAATCAAATATTGTAAATTTTTGCAATATTTCATATACTTTATGTAATTACTAAAATTTAGAATTTTGTATTAAAAATATCATTTTTTTTCTCATTCAAATATAGTATATTTTACATATTGGTGAATTTAGAGTAAATTTTTATTAAAATTTCAAAAATCATAATAAAAGATTATAATTTAGAATAATATTTATTTTGATTTAAGTAACAACTAAAATCTAGATTTTTGTTTTAAGAAATGTTGTTGTTTACCATTCATGAATATTAACTAACTTATTATTTAAATTATATAAATAATATAAAATAATTTAAATTTAAATAATAGTTAAAATAAAAAATATAATTATTTAAATCAAACTTTTTTTATTAATATATAATTTATTTTACTTTTTAGTGTGAATAAGTTCTTAGAGCTAAAGGAGAAAACTTGTTGGCAAGAAATGAGGAGATAATTTTTATTCTTCTAGAATTAAATCATTCGATACATGCAAGAAAAGTCAATCAAGATTAATAACTCTTTTCATTAATGGGATTCAATGGATCTTGAGAGCTAAAGTCATAAGGTAATCGTTGTTATGATTAATATAATGTTTAGTATATACATAAATGTTAATTTCATAATATTTTAGAGTAAATGAGTTCTTATAGTTAAAGGAGACAACTTGTTAGTAGAAACTAAGGGCATAATTTCATTATTTTAGAATTGAACACTTTAATACCTACAAGAAAAGACAATCAAGATCAATAAGTCATTCAATTGACGTAATTCAATGGATTTTGAGTGGCAAAGTTATAAGGTTGTAATTACCAAAATTAATATATTATTTGGTGATTACACAAATGTCAATTTCATGATCATTTTGTGTGAATATGTACTAAGAGCTAAAGGATGTTATTGTTGAAAGTAATATAATATTTGGTGATTACACAAATTTCAATTTTATGATCATTTTATGTGAATGTATTCTTTGAACTAAAGGAAAAAATTTGTTACCAAGAAATATGGAGACAATTTTATTTTTCTAAAATTAAGCCATTTGATACATATAAAAAAAGACAATCAAGATCAATAACTCCTTTTTTTTAATAGAATTCAATGGATCAGAAGAGTTAAAGTCATAATATTGTTATTGTTATTGTTACAAATAATATAATGTTTGGTGCATACACATATGTTAATTTTATGATGATTTTTGTGTGAATGAGTTCTTAAAGCTAAAGGAGAAAAATTGTTAACAAGAAATGAGAGATAGTTTGATTCTGCTTGATTTGAACCATTTGATACTTGCAAGAAAAGAAAATCAAGATCAATGACTACTTTCTTTGATGGATTGCAATGGTTTTAGAGAGCTAAAGTCATAAGGTCTTTATTATTGTGATTAATATAATGGTTAGTTCATACATTAATGTCAATTTCATGATCATTTTGTGTGAATGAGTTCTTATAGCTAAAGGAAGAAATTTGATAGCAATGAAATTAGGAAACCTTTCCAAAATTACCTCAAAACAACAAATATTTGTCAAAAGTATCCCATAAGTTTTTGTTAAACCCTAATCCCCCTTCCTATTGCATTAACATTTATGAAATTATAGTGTGTCCCCATGATAGAAATTTTTTAAACCATGTGACCCTAAGAAAGATAAACAAACAAAGTATTAAAGTAGAATGAAGTATAAAAGCATGATCAATGTTAAAGTAATAATATTGTCCTTCATAATGGGCATTTGGGTTGGTTTTAAATTTTTCCAGACTTAACCATATTCTCAAATGCTAAAGAATCCTAGTAATGTAGAATAGGCCTTGCTAGTTTAAAGGGCAATATAGTTCTTTCAATTAATGATTAAGGTTTTCAAACTACATCTTAAAAAAGAGTTGGTGGTGACTTCAAGACCTTAAGGATGGTTTGAGATAGCAAAACCTCAAATTAATCTAAATATTGCATAGGCTGAACAAATGGTAAGGGCAAATCAAATAAAGTACCCTACAAGCATGATGGCTTATCACCCATCATTCATGTGCAAGGCCTTGTATCAAACGTGCCATTTCTTTTCATGCCATGTCATGATAGCTTGGTAACTCCATTAAAGACGCATTAAGAATCAAGCTACTTTAACTTAATTTTATTTTTCTAGTTATTACTTCTTACTTATGTTTTGATTGTTTTGTATATTATTCTTGCATGTCATGTGCATCTAACCTTCGTACAAACTCATAAAAGCCATGGCACCAAGCTTATACCTTTTAAGATAGTCGAGTGAAGGTAAGGAATCCCTTATGTAGCCTTTTGCTTTTACATGGGGTTCCTAAGATCTCCCACTTAGATTAATGGCTCTTACAAACTATGAAGTTGAGGGAAATAAGATTTAAGGACCCTTTATTTCCTTGCCATAGATCTTCAAACTACATTCCTTTATAGTTAAACCAGTAAAGTCACCCTTCCTTGTAGATTTATCCTTTAGAATAAGGAACCATAGGGATAATTTTTGCCCAAACTTTGTATGATAAAAGTGCATCATGCATTTGCTCCCTTATTTTAGTGTTTATAGGTTTTATTTTATGATTAATTTTGTATCTCTTATACTAATATATGCTTTTTTTTTTCCTTTACATTTAACATAACATTCCATTACATATATTTTGAGCATTGTTTGCCTTACATCTACATTGGCTTATGTTTCCAAAAATAGCTAAAACCATGATAATTATAGAGGAAATTTTGTTTGTGGTCATGAGGAAATTAAAGGATACTTAAAGGTAAACTGAGGATTGTCCACCTTTGGGTTTATCTTTGCAATCTAGGCATTTTAGTCTTAAGTTGTCTGATCTCTCTCCTTTCAAGCAATTATGGTATAGCTAATTAGTTTCCATGAAGCAAAAGTACCTGAGTATTTATGGAGATATTGGGTATCACTTGGATGTAAAGGTTCAGCCAATCGTCATGTACGTAGCAATTAAGTTTTGGGATCTACACTTTGATTTTTCACATTTGAATGACTAGCTCTCTTTGATCCTTCACTCTATTAGAAAAAAGTAAAAATGCTATTGAATTTACATATTCCTTTAAATATGGTTGTTTACATCCCTAATGTAAAGACAATATATATAAAGACATTGTCAACCTTGACCAAGATTAAAAGGGGTGAGATTTTCAATCAAGTTAGATGCAAAGGCTAATTTAAGGAATAGTGTGTTCCCACCCATTGTCTAATTGATAAAATAAAGCGTAAGACATATGTTGATAAGCAAATGGCATATTTGGTTCTACTTATTTATGAGCTTGTTTTATTTCCCAAGGTTACTAGTTATGTTCATGAGCTAATCATTGAGCTTTTTTCTAAGGTTATCAAAGGAATTGACCTTATGCTTGCAATTATGGTAAAGATGATCCTATCCTTTAACCATTGTAGGATTAGAGGGAAAGGACAATTTAAGGGGAGCTCAATCATGATATATGTATGACTTTGAACCATTCAAATGCTTGGAGGATAAGTTCTCTTCTTGGTTTAAAAGGCCCAATAATGCTCTTATTAAGTTTTGTGAAAGTTGTTAGTTTAGCTTAAATGAAATTTTAAAGTGGGAAGCTATTTTTTAGGACAAGGAACAATTCCAGTGGCTTAGATGGGTATGACAAATTATTATCATGTATAGATATAGGAAATATCCTTAGGTCCCATTAATTAGCTTAAGTGGAGATTTTAGTTATGCCTTAACTTTGGCTGTGGTACAAATGCATACTATATGTTTCACTCACATTACATATGGTATGGATATGATACAATTTGATTATCATGATTCGAATAGCCATGGTCAACTTCAACAAGTAGTTCAAGCATAGAATAATGTCTACACAATTCCTAATGGGCTTGAGGTTTGCATTTGTACACCTAGTTATGAACGATGGTGTAAAGCCTAAGGTCTTAAGGTTTATAACCCTAAAAAAAAAAACAAGCTTATTCTTCTAAGGGGAAGGAAAAGATATAATACAAGTAAAAGCAAAGCATCACCACAAAAAAATAATGATGACATCATAGAAAAGCAAAAGCTTCATAATGAATTGGAAAAGGTCAAGCAAGCCTATTATGAGCTATAAAATCTATATAGGAATAATGATCATTTATCAATCATAGAATGTACCACCAAATTGCTTAAACATTCTAAGAAAAGAAATGACAACATATTTTCCTAATGGAGGAGAACCAACATGAGGATGAAGGAAATAAGGGTTATGGAATAAAATTCTAATCAAATACAAGAAGCCTTGTCTCTTTCCTAAAACCAAATGGAGATCCTTCAACAAACAACTCTCCTACTTCAAAGGTAGTTAAATGAGTTTGAGGGTAGAAATGCCAAGTTATTTGTTGTGAATCAAAATTAAAATTTGACACTCTCACGAGTTAATGAGCTTGCAACTAAAAATTAAAATCTTCAAGGATAAGTAGATGAGTATGGCTCAAATCTAGCAATTAGTCAAGTTCAATGCAATGAGATAAAATCAAATTGGAGACACAATTCAACAAATTTGATAGATAACAAAAAAATCTTGCCTTATGCCACTTAAGGCAAAAGCGTTGAAAATAGATATTGTCCCTTAGCATTCTTATAAGAAGCATCTTATACACTTCCTTAGTGAAGTATACAATTAATATGACTTCATCAGTCAGGTCTTTAAGAGGCCTACTATGCAAGCCCTTTTTATACCTCTTTTTGTAATCAAATGAATTGTAATATGAGATATGTATAATAGTGGTTGATTTCTAACTTTCTCTATGAATAATGGATGTAATCCTATGCCTTTTGTTATGTATAGTATATAGTGCTTGTATCTTTTGGTTCTAATTGTATCCCAAGGAACCATTAGCCAAGGTTTAACAAAGTAAACAATGCCTTTGCACAATATAACATTGTACTTTCTCTTTGTTTTGCATATTCATAACATGTCAAAAAAAATTGCAAAAGCATATGTGTTAAAAGCCTTATAACTAGGTAATCTAGTCTACATTTTAATGGCATGTAGTAGCTACCAAACTACCTAAAATGGAGTTATGCTTGATAAGGTACCTGTATAAGGCTTCTTGAAGGGATTTTTAATGACATATCATGTCTATAAAGAGATGTTCCTTATTAATTTCATAGACAATCATTCTCCTTTTCTAGATAATGGAATGGAAGATTACTACAAATGGCATCTAACTAAAACACATCCCACTTATCCATGCAAAAGGTTCTAATAATTCTTTAAAGGAAAGTTAATGATAGAAGAGGTTGTCCTACCCCTCAAAGAGTTCCAAACTTTAAATCTTGAGCTTCAACCAAAAGAATAAGAAAGGCCTTAAGTCCTTTTTAAAGAAGCTTTGGCAAGTCTAACTCATTCTCTAAAGGTTTTATATATGCTAGAGTTCGAAGATTTTTATTCAGAATATGAAGATGTCATAGAAGAGTTTTTATAATCTTTGGAACCCATGGTTTTTATCCCTTTAGCTATTAAGTCTCCATTTCCAAGTGTCATTAACTTGCTACCAGTAGACATTGCCTAAACTAATGCCCAAAAGGCTTTCTTAAGGCATTAAACTTTTATGATCAATAAGTTGCAACTTATTCTATTGAGGCACTATGGGATTAGTGATTGCTCATTAAAGTATGCAAATTTGCATCCTGCTTATCAATTCATGAATTGTTGTCACATTCCTATCATGCACTTTTAAGGCTTTCTAAGGAAAGCCCTATGTCTGCTCATTTGTCAACTATGGGTTAATGCTTACATGATGCAGTAGGAGCAAAATTTGCTAAACCATAGGTCAACCATTCTCATTTATACATACGTTTTGACCTCTTTAACCTTTTACAAGAGTGGAAGGTAACTCTTATTCGTATGCAAGATCCTTTGTCTTTGATGTCTTCCATCTTCATCTAAACGTATGGATTTAGGATGGAGAGACTAGGATGCACATTTATTCTTATATCTAGTTAATCTGTAATTTTCCTTAGAATCATTTGATTGACCTATATAGTTCTCTAATATGCTGATGCGATATCATGGCTATTCTCTATGCACAAAATGAGGTTGATGCTGAGATATTCCTTTTAGCTCTCTTTGAATTATAAGTCATCATTAGGATGGGCATATCTAGTTGAATTATGAGATCCTCCCTTGATCTTACACCTAATTTCTTCATTTTCAACTTGTCCACTACCACAATAATGATGATGTTGATTTTAAAGACCTTGATTTCCTTGAAGATAAGTACAATCCAAGCAAGGAGGAGTAACATATAACTTAAAGAATACTAACATAGTATACAGATTACTAAGCTTATGTAAGTCATCCAATGAAATGCCTTATCCATACCTTTTTATAGCTTAAGAACTCATAGGATCCTTATTTCTAGAAGGGACACTCTTTCCTTTTTTGTAGTTACTTATAAGAACCCATATGTGGGATGTAATATAAAGACATATTAATTATAAAGACCTTTTATGTATGTTTTGGCAACTCATGCATTAAACATTCCATTTGCATAACTCATATAGAATACATGCACATGGATTATGTAGTATCCAATTTATACCATGTCTCAAGCATATAAATCAAAAATAAAACAAAGGTTGAAAAATTCAAAGCTTACAACTAGAAAGCATACAATATTAACTTAATCTCACACACAAAAGATGGAAGATAAAGTCAAAAAAATTGGCCACATATATGGATGGAATTCAAGACTTAATCAAGAAGCTAAAGGAGTAGATGTAATAGATAGCATAGACATTCAAAGGAAAGGTAGTTGTTGGAGACATAGTCTCATAGGAAACTTTACCTATTTTGGCAGGTGAATTATGTTAGTTAACCATAAGACTAAGGGCATCTCCCAAGCACTTTTTACTTATCTCTAGGTAAAGGCGTATCATTCTTTAGTGCAAATGGAAATTGAACAATCACTCAACACCAAAATTTATAGACAAGATGTCACTTCTACACATCCCCTTATAGAAGTCATTCTTAGTAAATTCAAAATTAGTCTTGAATTAGAAAAAGAAACTAAAAAGGCTAATGAGCCTTTTATGAAACAAAAAGTAGATCTCTTACAAGCAGAAGTTAGAGCACTCAAAGAGGAAGACATTAATGCTCCCTTAAGTGCATCAAATATTCGCATGGTTCAAGACATAGTTCTTCTACCAAAATTTAAGACCCCAAAATTTGAGAAGTATGATGGAATGGTATAACTAATAAATCACTTAGCCATGTACTTTCAAAAGATGGCAACATATGTTCATAATGGAAAACTCTTCATGCATTGCTTTTAGGATAACCTAATGGGTTTGCTTCTTGTTGGTACATTAAACAAGATTAGGAGAATGTTAGAACTTGGAAAGAATTAGTAGTTGCCTTCAAAGCTAGGTTCAAGCATATCTTTGGGCTAGAACTACCTAAATGGATCTTTAGGCCATGGAAAAGAAGTTGGTGGAGACTTTTAAGTAGTATGCATAATGTTGGCATAATATGGTTGTTCAAATTTAACCTTTATTGATGGAAAGGGAGTTAGTCTCCACTTTTCTTAATATCTTGAAAGCTCCCTATTATGATAGGATGTAGGAAGTGCATTAGGTAGCTTTCTAGATTTGATAATTATAAGTGAAAGAATTAACAAGGGCATTAAAAAAAAAATTGTCAATGCTTTGACTAACTTTAAGGTGTCCAAGAAGACTAGCATAAGTAAAATGAAAGAAGGGGAAGTCTATGTGACTAAATATGATAATTGGTTAAAACTATGTCCTTATACATCTTTCAACAACCTCTGGGAGCTGTTTAGCCCTTAATAATTATATCAACCATATAACATGGTAGCCCCATTTATGTATCAAAACTCTCAACCATGATCCTCTCAACTAAATGTCTATGTATTAACACCCTTAAGGAATCTAATAGACACAAGAAGATAGGAAAAAAGAAGAATTAATCCTATATTAATGTCTTATTTTGAGTTACGACCTTGACTTATTCAAAATGAATTAGTAACTATCATTGCAAGGGAATAACTAAAGCTACCTTATCCAAATTGTACAATGCTAATGTTGAGTGTGAGTGCCATGGTGGAAAAGTTGGACATCCTACTAATAATTATTAAACCCTTAAGTAGAGCATTTAAAAGTTAAGAGATGGATAATGGATCGATTTTTCACAAGTAAAAAAGAAGCTTAATGTTAATACCAACTCTTTCCATAAACATAAGTTCATGAATTAGATTAAAGAATACTTAAGTAATGACTATTAGTAGCTAAGTTTAGTTCCTCAGCAATTAGAATGGTAAAAGTTGGGGGAATAATTTGGAAATGTCCACCATCTTGTTACCAAAGGAGTATAGCTCCACCAAAAATATTTTTGTCAATTAGTTAGGTTATACCCACTCCTTTAATATTATATTACCCTTATTAAAGTGGCAAGGCAATCTAATGGAATTATAGTTGCTAGATAGATTTTTAAAATCAAATATTTCATTAGCTAATGTCACAAGAGTTAAGGATATAACCCAAAGTGAGAGATATTATACCCCAAAGTATGTAAAGAAACTTATGCAAAAGAAATAGAAAGCTATTATGATTTTAGATAATATTAAAGAAATCCCTTTACAAAATGCGAAGGGGGTAGAGTACTCTATTAAGTAGAATCACCAATCTAAGGGAACTATCACTAATAAGGACGATAGGTAGTTCCTTTAATATATCAAGCATAATAAGTATAATGTACTGGAGTAGCTTAGTTAAACGCTCGCTAAGATCTCAATCCTCTCTCTACTAATGAACTATGAGTCTTATCAAAGATCCTTGTTGCAGATTCTTAATCAAGCATTTGTTTTTCCCAATATTTCTTTAGGCAGTTTTGATTACATTATCAATAATATCATAACAAGTAATTACATCTCATTTTCAAGTGAAGAGATTATGGTTAAAGGTTGTCTTTCAATGTCATGCCTAAGGATATTTTAGAGCAATTTTAAATTGACATTGCCATCATGACACCAAATCATTTGATTTTTTGAGCATTTAATGGCATAAAATAAAAGGTTATAGGAACCATTGAGCTTCCTATGCAAGTGGGATCATGTATTTTCAACATACCTTTATAGGTCATAGATATCAAGGCTACTTATAATTGCCTATTCAATCACCCTTAGATCTATTTAGTTAGGGCCATTCCTTTTACCTTGCATTAAAAGGTAAATTTCATTGTTGGTGATCAATTGATTGAAGTTTAGGTAGGAAACAATCTACTTGTCTCTAGACCTTTAAGAATGCCTTATGTTGAAGTAGCTGAAGAAGTATTAGAATATGCATTTCAGTCCTTCAAAATCATAAATGCCACTTCTTAATCAAAGCAATCATTCCTCCAGATGACACATCAACCATCTAAAGCATTATTAAAGGTGACTAGAGTAGTGGTCAAGAGAGGCTACTACCTAGGTAAAGGGATTAACAAACATCTTTAGGATATCACAACTCTTATACAACCCAATGGGTAGTAGGGGTGTTTTAGAGTTGGATACCAACCAAGCCAAGGTGATGACATAAAGGGATAATTGGATGATGAAATAAGTAAACTTATATTCCTTTGGCTCATAGTTTTGAAAGTGGAGGATTCGTCAACCGTACCAATGATGAATCAACCAAAGCCATTAGTAAGCTTTGTGCTTTAATTATTTAGATGATTTCTAAATGAAAAGTGAGGGATTTACCTTAAGTCCCATTGATTTAGCCTTGTGGTCCTAGCATTCTTATTGATAACTAGCATAGGAGGTTCCTTAATCACTTGCATTACTTATAAAGTAATGTAGTCTAATTCCCTTATTGTTGATGCCTATGACACTCAGGGGTAGTTATGTAATAAATTGGGCATCTTTTTGTCATATATTAGCAAATAATGTATGATTATGTTAATTGCACTTATGATCTTAATTCTCTTATTTCCCTTTGTCATCTGAATGCTCACTTTTGTTTGCATAAGCTAATCTAATGATGCAAGTTCATTTTGAACCTCTCATTTGTTGTTCATAATGTTAAAGGATGAAACCAATGGCCTAACTAGTGCTTGCCTTGAGACAAAATTTGAATGCATCTTTGATATGTTAAGCCTAAATGATCTTAAAGATGAAGAGATTCCATTAGACCTTCAATGCCTAGTTAAACAAGTAGAAAGGTAGTTGATAGTTGAGAAAGAGCTGATGGAGCTAGTATACTTAGGAATTGGATAAAATCTATGTCAAGTCAAAATTAGTGTGAGACTTCCTCTAGAAAGTAGACAGAGCATGGGTTAGTTGTTCAAATAGTACATAGACATATTTTCTTAGTCATACTAAGATATGCCAAGTCTAAATATTGATATAATGATGCACAAACTATCATTAAGACCAAAATGAAAGCCTGTATGAAAAAAAACTTAGAAGGGTAAAACCTAAAGTCTTATTAAAAATTAAAAAAGAAGTCAAGAAATAGTTATATGTAGGCTTCCTTAAAGTAGAGAACTATCTAAAATGGATAGCCAACATTGTGCCTATGCCAAAGAAGGATGGCAAAGTATGCATGTGCATTGACTATGGGGACCTAAATAGAGCAAGCCTTATAAATAACTTCCCCTTGCCACATATTGGCATTCTTATGGATAACCCTATTTTTTACTCAATGCTTTCATTCATGGATGGGTTCTTGGGTTATAATTAAATCAAAATGATGCTTGAAGACATAAAGAAAACAACATTTATCACAATATAGGGAACCTTTTGTTATAAGGTCATGCTATTTCATCTTAAGAATGTAAGTGCCACCTATTACTAACTGATGGTCACTTTATGCTATGATATGATATATAAGGAGATTGAGGACTATGTTGATGATATGATCACTAAATCTTAAGTAGGTAAAGATTACGTAGTGGTCCTTAAAAAGTTGTTTAATTAACTAAGAAAGTTTTAATTTAAACTCAAGCTAGAAAAGTGCACTTTTAAGGCAATTTAGGTAAGTTATTAGGATTCATTATAAGTTAAAAGGGCATCAAAGTTGATCCTAATAAAATTAAAGCAATATGAGAAATACCTACACCTTCTTCACCAATGAAGGTGTGAGGATTCATTAAAAGTATCAATTATATTGCCATGTTTATATTATAGTTGATAGTAATATGTAAGCCTATATTTGGTATGTTATGGAAAAGCAATTCGAGGCAATAGGATGATAAATGCCAATAAGCCTTCAATAAGATCAAGCATTACTTCTCCAAACCCCTAATTTTAGATAAATTGCTCATATTATATCTCACCATATAGGAGTAATGCATGGGATGTGTCTTAGGACAATATGAAGAAACTAGCAAAAAGGAAAGGATGATTTATTACCTCAACAAAAGTTTCATGGACCTAAGAGTTAATATTTAAATTTGGAAAGAATCGATTAAGCACTAACATGGACAACACACTAACTTTGACAATATATGTTATACCATACTATAACTTAGCCTATTGCTAAGGAAAATCCCATCAAGTACATCTTTGAAAAATCAACATTATCATGATGGATTATGCATTGGTAGGCTCTTTTGTCAAAATATGACATTCCATATGTCAATTACAAAGCAATCAAAGGTAGCTAACTTTCTAGTCAATTTGAGCCATCCCCAATTATGAGCTTATATAGTTTAATTTCCCAAATGAAGACATATTGTCCATCTATTAAAGTCTAGATGAAAAAATGACAAAAGATGGATGGCATATGTGGTTTGATAGAGCATATAATGCATTATGGCATGGAATTAAAGTAGTCTTGATATCTCTTGAAGGAAGGCAATATCTAATTATAGCAAATCAACAATTTAAATGTACTATTAATATAGTGGAATATAAAGTGTGCACCATTTTCCTACTATATGTCTTAGAGATGAAAGCTAAAAGTCTATGGTGATTCAACATTAGTCATTTACCAATTATTGGATAAGTGGGTAACAAAAGACCATAAGCTTGTTCCCTATTACTAGTATATCAAGCAATTGGTGGAATAATTTGATTAGATCACCTTTAATCACATGCCTTGAGAAAATAATCAAAGCTTTGATGCTCTAGCAACTTTGGCAACAATGTATAAATAGATCTTGGAGCCAATATGCAAGAGATGCATGTCAATGTCCATCATGCTTTAGCTAATTGCATGTACATAGAAAGGGGGGAGGATGACAAGCCTTAGTATCATGGCACAAAGCACAACCTTAAACTAAGGAATATCCTAAAGGAGCAATTAAAAATGATAGAAGAACTATATGAAGGTTTGTAATGAATTTCTTTCTTAGTCTACAAGGATAACTATGACTCAATTTTACTATAGTGTGTAGATATGGTTGAGGATTAATTATTTATAAAAAAAATGCATAAGGGCTTATGTGGGTCACATGTTGGTAGCTTGCCATGGTCTAAATGATTTTAAGAGTAGGGTACTATTGGTCAACTATAGAATCAAATTGCTTTTAACTTGCCTAAAAATGTTACAAATGTTAGATACTTGTAGATAAAATACATGCAACACCTACTCCATTGCATGTTATTATAGTCCTTTAGCCATTCTTCATATAAAGAATGGACAAGGTTGGTCTTATTATGCTAAAGGCATCTAATAGGCATTAATTCATCCTAGTAGCAATTGACTACTTCACAAAATGGGTTAAAATAGCATCTTATGTAAACATCAAAGTAAAATGGACAATAAATTCATCAAGAAGAATATCATATGTCATTGTGGTATGCTAAAGTGACTCATCTCTAAGAATGCTACCAATTTGAATAATAAAATAATGATGGACCTTAACGATTGATTCAAGATCAAGCATCACAACTTTGTACCATATCAGCCAAAAATAATTAAAGTAGTCAAAATAACTAATAAAAAATGACGATTACTTATAAAGATTGTTAAAAGATGTTGCCATTTGCATTGCATGCTTATCACAATACAATGCATACTTCCATAAGGGGCTACCCCATTTATGTTGGTTTATGGGCTTAAGGAAGTTATGTCAGTTAAAGTCAAAATTTCCTCTTTAAGGGTTCTAATAAAGGCATAATAGGTCAAAACCAAGTATAAGCAATTAAATCTCATTGATGAAAAGAGATTGAGCATAATTTACCATAGACAATTATACCAAAGATGAATGTTGCAAGCATATTAAAAGAAGATGCACCATAGATACTTTAAATAAGGAGACTTGGTCCCTAAGAAAGATCACATCAATTAAAATGACCTAAAGGGCATGTAGGCATCAAACTATAAAGGTCCATATATTATAAGAAAGACATTCTCAAGTAAAGCATTGATTGGAATAGATATGAATGGTGAAGACATGTTAAACCTTGTTAACTCAGATGTAACTAGGGAATATTTCATCTAGGTAGCAACTAAGTCTAAACTTCCCATTTAAAGTGGGAACATAAGATATAGTCAAAGGAAAAGATTGTGAGAGGGTAACCAACAATTAGACCAACATCCATTAGCTAGAGTTGGGGCCTAATAAATGAGATTTGAAAGGATGTACAACACAATAAGAGAAATAGGGTTTGTACATAAGAGGCATTTGGATTAGGCCCATGACAAGTCATTAGTTATGTTATTAGTCTTTATCAATGAAGTTCTCGACTTCTCCCTAAGATCTATTAGTTTGTGATACTGAAGGGGGGATGAATCAGTATCACCACAATTCGCAATTCACAGGTTAGTGAATAACTTCAACCTCTTCTTAAAAGTGAACTCTTTCTCAGACTCGACTAAGGTAGATCTATTGCTACCTACTAATCACAATAGTCCCCAAAGTCACCTTTCAGACACCTTGCCTAATAGACAATTCGAATGTTCTTGTTTAGGCCTTCATTAGGTTATGGGTTGGCTGATACTTTAACTGCGTTCACAACTCAATTCAAAACACAGAATGTAAAGCAAATTAAGGACACACGAGATTTACGTGGTTCCGTCAATATGACGTACATCCACGGTGGTAGGGACTCTCCCTTACCAAGACCATCCATTATACTTGAGAATTCCAGTTACAATGGATGTCTTAATTCTCTGCTCCTTTCACTATTGCAAATACTGAGCAAGTACAATACAAAGAGTTTCACTTACTATGTCTACCCTTCTTCTAACTTCTCTTACCTCTGTTGAATTGAAAGGCTGCTGCACTGCCACTTAGAAGTTCACCGCAACGCTCTTTAACCTCTTTTGAAGAAATCTGAAAATACATTGAGTTCTTTCCGATGCTTCGCCGAATTCCTTCTCTAGGTTGTCTTACATAGCTCATACTTTCACCATCTCATGGTCTCACCCGTCTCCTTGTCACACGGCTCGCCTTACATTTCTGTTTTTTTTTTTCCGTCCAGCCCCTGTTCTGCCGGATCTCTCACTGTTGACCAGATCTCTTTCTGCCGGATCTGTCACCGTCGACCGGATCTGTCTCACCATCGACTGGATCTCTTTCTGCCAGATCTGTCACCATCTGCTAGATCTATCACCGTCGACCGGATCTGTCTCACCGTCGACCGGATCTCTTTCTGACGGATCTGTCACCGTCTGCCGGATCTGTCACCGTCAACCGGATCTGTCTCACCATCTACCAGATCTGTCATCGTCGACCAGATCTGTCTCACCGTCTGCCGGATCTGTCACCGTCAACCAGATCTATCTCACCGTCTGCCAGATCTATCACCGTCGACCGGATCTGTCTCACCATCTGCCGGATCTATCTCACCATTTGCTGGATCTGTTACCGTCGACCGGATCTATCTCACCCTCGACCGGATCTCTCACCGTCTAGCCAGATCAAGCCGTCGCTAGTGTGCCGGTGGTGTGCCAATCTGCTTAGCTACCGACTGCTGGTGTGCCGGTGGTGTGCCGATCTGCTCAACTGCCGACTGCTGGTGTGCCGACCTACTCAGTTGCCGACTGCTGGTGTGCCAGTAGAGTGCTGATCTACTTAACTGCCAATTGCTGGTGTGCCGGTAGTGTGCCTTTCTCACGGGTTTCTCTCTCTTGCCAGTGGTGTGCGTAGGTTTTCTGTCTGTTTTTCTCAATAGCCGATACGTCTTTTTTTTTTGTTGTCTTCCGATGGCCTTTATATACTCCTTCATGAAATCCTAGGGTTTACTTGCAGCGAATTTACTGTCTTGCCCTTCCATGTGGCTTTTACGTTCTTGCACATTTAAACCTAGTTGACAACAATTACAACCCATACAAGGCTGTGGGAACAACAATCTCCCCCTTTGTAATTGTTGGCAACACTCATAACAAAAGTCACTATGCAACCACTATGTAGCAGTTTCAACTCCCCCTAAATATGCACTCCCCCTTTCTTAATAGTTCCCCCTGCACTGTTGCTTCTCTCCCCCTTTGCTAACCAATTACAAATCTGAAAAAAACTCGCAAAGTAGAGATAGAGGATTCACCTGAACTTTAGGCTTGAGGAGGCATTTGCACAGATAGACTCAATCTGTGCTTTTCAAACAGTTCTGTGGACAGAGGTTTAATTAAAATATCTGAAATTTGATCTTTAGTGCCAACATACTCCAACTGAATTGTACCCTATTCTACTTGATCTTTGATGAAATGATACCGGATGTCAATATGCTTGCTCCTCGAATGTTGAACTGGATTCTTGCTGAGATCAATAGCACTTTGATTATCACAAAGTACATTCACTAGTAACTTCACTTAAACACCCAAGTCTACTAATTGTCTTAGCATCCATATCACCTGTGTACATGCTGCACAAGTAGCCATATACTCAGCCTTAGCTATGCTCAAAGCAACAATATTTTGCTTTCTACTTAACCATGCAACACACTTTGAACCCAAGTAGAAGCTGTAGCCGTTGGTTGATTTTCTATCGTCTATACTTCCTGCCCAGTCTACATTAGTGTATGCTTGTAGTTTAATAGAATCCATGGCTGGATACCACAAGCCCATTTCCAGTGTTCCTTTGAGGTACCTTAGGATTCTTTTCACTGCCAACACATGAGACTCCTTAAGATCAGCTTGGAATCTGCTGGCAGCGCATACAGCTTGCATAAGATCAGGCCTTGATGCCGTAAGGTACAAAAGACTCTCTATTATCTTCCTGTACTCTGTAGGGCTTGTACTCCTTCCCTCCTGATCTTTTGTTAACTTGCAACCCATTGTCATAGGGGTACTGACAGATCTGCTATCCTCTATGCCAAACCTTTTCAGCATCTCTTTGGCATATTTCGTCTGAGAAATAAAGATACCTTCTTCACACTGCTTTATCTATAATCCAAGAAAGTACGTCATTTCTCCAATCAATGACATCTCAAATTCCTCACTCATCTTCTGTGCAAAATCTTGGCATAGCTCAGAGTGATCCCCTCCAAAGATGATGTCATCTACATATACTATGGTTATCAGTTGGCCTTTCTCTGAGTTGAACACATACAGGTTATTATCAACCATTCCTCTTCTGAAGTTCAACCTTCTCAAGTACGCATCTAGCCTACTGTACCATGCTCTTGGAGCTTGCTTAAGACCATACAAGGCTTTCTTCAGCTTGTACACATGTGTCTCATCCTCACTGATTTGTACTCTATCGGGTTGTTTAATATACACTTCTTCTTTCAGGAACTCATTCAGAAAGGCAGATTTCACATCCATCTGGTAGACTTTATACCTCTTGTGTGCTGCCAAAGTTAAGAACATTTTGATAGTTTCTAACCTTGCTACTGGTGTAAAAGTTTCATCAACATCTACCCCTTCTATCTGAGTGTAGCCTTTGCAAACCAGCCTGGTCTTATTCTTCACCACCTTGCCATCTTCATTGTGTTTGTTCCTAAACACCCACTTTGTTCCTATGACATTCTTATTAGTGGGTCTTGGAACCAGCTCCCATGTATCATTCTTCTCAATTTGATCCAGCTCCTCATTGATAGCTTTGACCCAGGCTTTGTCTTGAATAGCCTCTTCAACAGATTTAGGTTCAACTTATGAGAATAGAGTAGTAGCTCCCACCATTCTTCTTCTTGTTGTAACTCCTGCTGATGGGTCACCTATGATCTGATCTCCTTGATGAGCACTAGTCCATGTTTTCTTTGTCCTTCTTCCTTGCACTGTCTTAGTTGCAAGAGGATCTCTTTCTTCATCTTTAGACTCACTCTTCTCGAAGTTTAAACTTACTTCTTGTTCCTTTTCTTCAGGTTGGTCTGATTCTTCACTACATTGAAGTCATCTTCTTCATTCTCCTCAGCTTCTCCATTCTGTATTGTTTTCCAGTTCTCATCTATTCTTACATCACTGGAAGTGATCACTTTTCCCAGCTTATGCAGGAAAACTCTATAACCTTTTGTCTTTGCTGAGTATCCCACAAGGATGCCTTCATCAGACCTAGTGTTAAATTTTCCCAAGTTTTGCTCCTTGTTCTTCACAAAACATGGGCTGCCAAAGACTCTGAGATACTTGGTTGTTGTCTTCTTCCCACTCCATAGCTCATATGGAGTCTTATCAATATTGGGCCTTAGTAGAACTCTATTCAGTAGGTGCACGGTTATGAATGTTGCTTCTATCCAAAATCTTGTGTGAAGCTTGGATTCCAGCAGTAGAGTTCTTGCCATTTCAACCAAAGCTCTATTCTTCCTCTCTACCACCCCGTTCTGTTGAGGTGTTCTTGCTGCTGCCATCTGATGGTGAATACCATGCTTCTCAAGGTAATCTTTAAAAGCTTCATTTGTGAATTTAGTGCTTTGATCTGACCTCAATACTTTGATCTTCCTTCCACTCTCATTTTCAGCCAATCTTCTGTATCTCTTGAAGCAATTCAGAACTTCTGACTTGTGTTTGAGGTGTATGATGCAGGTCCTTCTGGAATAATCATCAACAAACAAGACGAAGTACCTCTCACCTTTCAACCCTTTTATTCTCATCGGCCCACACAAATCAGTATGCATAATGTCAAGCACTGCTTCAAAACTGAACTCTTTGGTCTTATACTGCTTTTTGACATGTTTTCCTTTAGAGCATGCTGAGCAAACATACTCTCTCTCTCTCCTCAGGTCGGGAATATCTCTGATTGCATGAGTAGTGGTCAGCTTCCTCATGTTCTTCTGTGATAAGTGTCCCAGCCTTCTATGCTAGAGTTGATTTTATTCTTCTTTGGTGAGTAAACAGCTACTTGTCTTGTCCTCATCAATCACATATAAATTTCCAGCTGTTCTCTTCCCGGCTGCAACAGTATTGCCTTCTTTACTCTTTACCTAGCAACTTGTTTTTGTGAATATTACCTTATGGTCTTCGTTGCATAGCTGACTGACAGATGCTAAATTATATCTGAGTCCTTCAACGTGTAGAATATCTTTTAGTTTTACTCTTCCAATCTTTACTGACCGCTGACCATTGATGTTGAGTGAATCATCATTGCCAAACTTGACTCTGCCTTCTTTTGATTTGTTTAGCTTTGATAACTTACTCTTGTCACCTGTCATGTGTGAAGTGCATCCACTATCAAGGATCCACTGCTTATCCTTGCAATCAGCTTTGAGTACAATTTCAACTATGTTAGCCACCTCCCTTTTAGCTTTATATTCCTTCTTTTGAACTGGCTAGAAGATAGCTTTCTCCTTTTTCTCAGCTTTGACTGCACCACTTGTTTTTACTATGCCATTGAGTACCTTCTCTTGCTCAGGGGGAAGTGTCATGCATCTCTTGGCATTATGGTCATCCTGCCTGTACCTTTCACACTGTTCCAAGTCTGCCAATATAGCAAACTTGTTCTTTGAAACCACTGGTTTGGGCTTCCACCAACAATCCTTGTCAGCGTGTCCTTGCCTTTTATAATATGTGTAAGAACTCACGACAGGTGTTCTCTTCTGAATTCTGTATTGTCTTCCCCTGTATACAGTATCGTATCTTCTCAAGTTGGAGACATATACTGGTCTTCTCCACCAGCAGTTACTCGCCTTATGACCCCAAACTCCACAATAAAAGCAATGACCTTGCAACTGCCTCTTCTTGGATCTGATCACTGCTTGTCTTCTTCTGTTCATCACTTGTTGTGTAGGCAAAGTAGCTGGCTTCTTTGCTTGTGTGACTTTCATTTCAGTCACCTTCATCTCCTTCTTCTGTTCAGTCGTAGCCCTCTACTGGCTGACTTTCTTTTCTTCCTTCTTGTTTGCCACCCTAGGTTGCTTCTTCAGATCTTCTTTATTCTCAGCTATCTTCTTTTGAGTCACAACCTTCTCTTTCAACTTCTGTGGCACATTTTTATTTTCTTTGGCCAATGTAGCCTCAGATTACTGCACTTTCTCTACATTCTTCTCTCCATTTTTAGAACTTGTTTCTCATATCATTTCAAGTTTCTCTAAGTTCTCTTTGCTACTTTTGAGTTGTTGCTGAAGTCTCAGCAACTCTTTCTCCATTTCTTCAATTTTTGAAGCCCTTGAGCCAAGCTCTACTGTAAGGTCTTCACATATTTTGATCTGTTCCTCAAATCTTCTCTTCAAGTCAATATGCTCAGCCCTCATTTCATCATTTTGACTTTCAGCTTCCTCAGACTTTGCTTTAACTTGTTTTATATAGGCCTCCAACCTTCTTATGGTTCTGCCCCTTCTAATTATCTCCTTTGAAGCTGCTTCCAGCTCAGCTTCAAGATCTGGCTCTTCTTCATCAACTTCCTCTTCCTCTTCAGAGGTTAAGCTACCACCTTGTGTTGATACCATAAAGACATACTCATCTAATGAGTCTTCATCTTCCTCCTCATCAGCTTCTTTTGTCTGACTCATATAACTCTTGAGTGAGCCTCTCATCTTCCTCTATGGGTTGGCAATCTTCTTACTGGACTTCTTTCATTTGAATGATGATCTTCTCCATCTTGAATTCTGCTCATCATCACCATCCTCATCTTCATCATCAAGTTTCACTTTGCACTGAGAAGCAAAGTGTCCAGTCTGCCCACAACGATAACATCTCAAGGACAACTGTCCTTTTCCCTTCTTAGACCCCTTTTTGAATTTCCTTATGAAGTAAGCCAATACTTCACCTTCACTTTCTTTCTCATCATCATCATTATCCTCACTGGATGATTCTTCCTTTTCTTTTATCTATAAGTATTTCATAACTTTGAAAGCTACCTCCTTTGATACCTTTGATGTTGAGGAGCTCTCAGTTGACTTTATTCTCATCTCATATGCAATGAGATTTGCACTGAAGATCATGCAGAGACACAGAGTTGAGAACTTTACTCTCCTCTATGGCTGCCACCTTTAAGGCAAAACTTTCAGGCAGAATTCTCAGAATTTTCTTCACAATCGATAAGTCCTTCTTATTCTTCCCATGACTTCTCAGGTCATTTATAGCGTCAATAACCCGGGTGAAGAACTCTTGAACTGTCTCATTTTTCTGCATTCTGAGAGATTCATATCTTTCCTTGAACACTTGAAGCTTAGCCTCCTTCATTCTACCATCACCTTCATAGACTTTCTACAATCTATCCCATATCCCCTTGGCAGATTTGCTGTCCATAACTTTAGCATACTCAGCATCTGTCAATGCTGAAATGATGACATTTGAGGCCTTCCCATTTATCTCAAACTGCCTTAACTCCTCTGGGGTTGGGTCTTTACCTTCCGGAGCCACAAAACCCTCCTGTACGCATTTCACCACGTTCATGCCCATGGTTGCAAATACCACTTGCATTCTTGCTCTCCACATATGATAGTTGGTTCCGTTAAAGATTGGAACCTTCTTGCTGTAAGTGGTGCTAGTACTGGTACCGGCTTCCATTTCTCAGCATACTGAACAAGTCAAACTTCTAGATCTCTTCAAACTAGTACACCAAGCTGTTAAACTTCAAACTGGTGAACCAGTGCTCTGATACCAATTGAAGTTCTCGACTTCTCCCTAGGATCTACTAGTTTGTGATACTGAGAGGGGGGTGAATCAGTATCACCACAATTCACAATTCGTAGGTAAGTGAACAACTTCAACCTCTTCTTAAAAGTGAACTCTTTCTCAGATTCGACTAAGGTAAATCTATTGCTACCTACTAATCACAATAGTCCCCAAAGTCACCTTTCAGACACCTTGCCTAATAGACAATTCGGATGTTCTTGTTTAGGCCTTCGTTAGGTTATGGGTTGGCTAATACTTTAACTGCGTTCACAATTCAATTCAAAACACAGAATGTAAAGCAAATTAAGGATACACGAGATTTACGTGGTTCCGTCAATATGACGTACATCCACGGTGGTAGGGACTCTCCCTTACCAAAACTATCCACTATACTTGAGAATTCTAGTTACAATGAATGTCTTAATTCTCTACTCCTTTCACTATAGCAAATACTAAGTAAATATAATACAAAGAATTTCACTTACTGTGTCTACCCTTTTTCTAACTTGTCTTGCCTCTGTTGAATTGAAAGGCTGCTCCACTGCCACTTAGAAGTTCACCGCAACACTCTTTAACCTCTTTTGAAGAAATCTAAAAATACGTTGAGTTCTTTCCGATGCTTTACCGAATTCCTTCTCTAGGTTGTCTCACATAGCTCCTACTTTCACCATCTCACGGTCTCACCCGTCTCCTTATCTCACGGCTCGCCTTACGTTTCTGTTTTTTGTCTTTTTCGTCCAGCCCCTGTTCTGTCAGATCTCTCACTGTTGACTAGATCTCTTTTTGCTGGATTTGTCACTGTCGACCGGATCTGTCTCACCGTCAACCGGATCTCTTTCTGCCGGATCTGTCACCATCTGCCGGATCTATCACTGTTGACCGGATCTGTCTCACCGTCTGCCGGATCTGTCTCACTGTCTGCCGGATTTGTCTCACCGTCTGCCAGATCTATCACCGTCAACCAGATCTGTCTCACCGTCTGTCGGATTTGTCTCACCGTCTGCCGGATTTGTCACCGTCGACCAGATCTGTCTCACCGTCTGCCGGATCTGTCACCGTCGACCGGATCTGTCTCACCGTCTGCCGAATCTGTCTCACCGTCTGCCGAATCTGTCTCACCGTCTGCTGGATCTGTCACAGTCTGTCGGATCTGTCACTGTTGATTGGATTTGTCTCACCGTCGACCGGATCTCTCACCGTCCAGCCAGATCAAGCCATCGCTGGTGTGCCGGTGGTGTGCCGATCTGCTCAGCTGCCGACTGCTGGTGTGCCGGTGGTGTGCCGATCTGCTCAGCTGCCGACTGCTGGTGTGCCGGTGGTGTGCCGATCTGCTCAGCTGCCGACTGCTGGTGTGCCGGTGGTGTGCCGATCTGCTCAGCTGCCGACTGCTGGTGTGCCGGTGGTGTGCCGATCTGCTCAACTACCGACTGTTGGTGTGCCGGTGGTGTGCCGACCTGCTCAGTTGCCGACTGCTGGTGTGCCGGCGGTGTGCCAATCTGCTCAACTGCTGACTACTAGTGTGCCGGTGGTGTGCCGATCTGCTCAGTTGCCAACTGCTGGTGTGCTGGTGGTGTGCCGATCTACTTAACTGCCGACTGCTGGTGTACTGGTGGTGTGCCTTGCTCATGGGTTTCTCTCTCTTGCCGATGGTGTGTGTAGGTTTTCTGTCTATTTTTCTCAATAGTCGATACGTCTTTTTTTTATTGTCTTCCGATGGCCTTTATATACTCTTTCATGAAATCATAGGGTTTACTTGCGGCGAATTTATTATCTTGCCCTTCCATGTGGCTTTTACGTTCTTGCACACTTAAACCTAGTTGACAACAATTACAACCCATATAAGACTATGGGAATAACAATCAATTTCTCCAATACTAGTCAAATTATCCTTTTGTTTCTTTGTATTTGAATATGTCCCTTTTATTGTTCAAATTGTGGAAAGTTATCTTTCCTCCTCATATTTTCTTATAAACTTTCCATATTACAAATAACAATCTTTTTCTATTATAAGCAAGGCCTTTACATAATCCTTACTTAAGTGTCATTAACATAATTGTATTTTATTAGCTAAAATATGCCAATTGACATAAAAAAATAAACAAAATAAAGACTACATTACTTTGCTTAAGATTTTCAGGGACATAAGGAATTCATCTTAATGTTGTGCCATGAGCCCTCAAATGGCATCAACAAGCAAAGGAGGATTAGTAAGTTAAGGCCCTCAGTAGAGCAAAAATCATGAAGTAAACAAGTCAATGAGCTAGACATTTCTTAGTGAGGAGATCCACAAAAAAAAAATAAAACAAGCAAATTGGGGGCATGAACACTTAATTTTAAAAGCAATGTCTAAGAAGGGTAATTACATTTCCTTGGGATAAGGCAACCATTCTAGAAAAAATTATGTGAAAAAGAAAGAATCCAAGAGCAAAAATACATCATAATGGCTCCCTCTATAAAGGAGAAAGTGAAGATTTTTTTTTAATAGAAGAGCAAAGAGATCAAAACAATGGTTTTAGGCCTAAGAAATTAAGTGAGAAGTAATCTATAAGGATTATTCAAGTAGAGAGTAAGTGATAGCAAAGGATTTATAGTAGTTCAAACAGTGAAGGGGCAAATAAAAAGAAATGAATATAAAGATAAAGACCTAACATGGGAGGGGCATGATATATTACAAATCATGTGAGTAGCTATAAACTATAGTTCTTAACAATTAGTTGAAAGGTAGAAAAGATAAAGTAAAACCAAAAAATGTTAAAAAGCATGAAGTACCAAAGTGGTCACTGGTCATAATTTACGGTGATGAGTTAACAAATGACAAAGGCAAGTTGAAATCACTAGGTGACATAAGTGGTAAATAACTCCAAGTAAAGGGCAAGATATTGACCAGCATGAATTGAGGCTAAGAAGGCATGTTTAAGAATGCATTTTGCACTCAAACCTTTGTGAGTAAGGTAATGCCACCACCTTGAAGAAAGCTAAGTCTAATTGTAGGCATTCACAACTAGCTTGGCAAGCTCAAAATGGCAACTTTGGACTTATTTAAGAATGTGCTTTGCAATTAAATCCTAGCAAGTACGGAAATGTGACCATCTTGGTCACATTTAAGCATGTTAAAAGCAATCTTACTTTGAACAAGTCAACATTTGCATATTTGATCCAATGCAACTTTGACGATTTGCTAACTTTATTTCATCAACATCGACCTCTATTGTCATTGTAAATGAAATTTCAAATGGATTCCTTACCTAAAAAGCAATTAGCTTTATCAAAATGTGCAATGCATCATAAATAAACTCACCTTCAAAGTAAAATCAAAAGGTCAGATAGAAAGCCATAAGGCAAGCATAAAACATCCACTATGGTGAGCTAGGATTAGAAAAGATTGCTAGAGAATAGTGCCCTCTTCACAAAAATATTCGGGAAACTAAACCCTTGACAATGTTATGCCAACACAAGCATGTGTGAACAACCATAACCAATGAAACTAAGTAGAAATAGTAATTCTATGCAAGTTTAAGAATGTATTCTACATTTGTAACTTAAGCAATAAGATAATGCAACCATTTTGAGCAAGTATTAGCAACTTGTTAGCTTGCTTTTGAAATTTCAACTGTAAATGATAGTTAGAAACAATTCTACATGAGTTTAAGAATGTGTTCTACATCTACAACTTGAGCAATAGGGTGATGCAACCATCTTAAGCAACCTCAAAAGATACACCAATGTATTAATGGAATTTCAACCAAGAATAATGGTTAGAACCTCTATTTGTGCCATTTTAAGCACACTAAAATCCTCACATGTCATGATAGTCATAGTTTCTATAGATTAACCCCCAGTGAAGCCGTTAGTTAAGCATCAACAAATTCCATAAAGTTTGAATCCATAATATGTACCCATGAAAAGAATCTCAAATGAAGAACATTCTAGCTTCCTACAATGTCATAAGTCCCTTGATAGGGCTTTAATCCAATCATCATTAAATTAGTCATCCTTGGCATACAAACAATAATCAGCTTCATTGAGCCAACTAGGCTTACATCACTAACTTACTCAATAATCTTGAGTGCAACCTTAAATAGAATCATACCAAGTAAAGGCATTGTTACACAAGCACTCATAAGGCAAACAAAATAGGAATCTAAGAAAATCTTTACTTGTTTCTTTATTGTAAGCAACTTGCAAAGAAAGGCAGCTATTGTATCCTTATTTCATCTCTCCTAATATAAAGCACCACCAATGCATTTTGAAGATCATAGGGCTTGGTGCCCAATTTTGTTCATTCATTTAGCTAAAAAGATAACAATGATAAGAATAAGGGTCCATTTACATTGTCAAGTGGGCTGTAGGGCTAAGTTAAATACAACTCCCTTTTACAACTAAAAATTATAAAAGGCAACCCATAATGATTGTTTACAATACAATTTTAGGCCCTATTAAAATCTCATATCAGTGGCCCATCATTATTCCAATAGCTTATCATTCCCATAAAACTCCCAGTCCATCTTTTAGAAAGCTTTGCTTAGCCTATGAATCCTTAAAGCCCATAATTCCTAAATCAATGCCAACAATAATTTAGAATGGAACTAAATCAAACCAAACACTTGTCCAAGTCATCTCTAACTAACTAAATGTAATGATTAATATTTTGTACTTATCTTCAAGTAGCCAATAGCAAGGAAGTAATAACGAAAGAATCTAATTCTTAGTTAACCAATCAAATGGCAGCTACTAGCTACTTGGAGGAGTTATAAAAGGAGCCACTTTCTTTATAGAGATGAAAAAAAAAACACCTATAAAAAATAAGAAAAATACAAGCAAATGAGAAGCACCTAAATTACTCTAAAAAGTACTTTGACTCATATAAACTTGCAAGCAAACAAGAGTTAGATTACTAAGAACTCAAAAATGAGTTAGGAAGTAGTCTCTATCACAAACTACCACATAGAAAGCAAAAAACAACACTTGAAATTATAGTTGGACAGTGAAAATATCACTCATCTTGCCAAAATAGGTGTCATCATCATTATAATAGTCAAGGATTTGTCGACCATGCCACAACTTTGATAGGTAGCAAAGGAGGACCCCAAAAAACAAATTAGTATTGTATTTTAAGCACTATATTATAATGTTATACTTACTGTGGGTGGATGTGTAGGTGTAAAAATTGGAAAAGTAAATGGTTTGTAAACAACTATGTAAAACTAATTAAGTGATGCAAGGAAAAAGAAAATATGTATAAATAAAATAATGAAAAGAAATAAACCAAAAGCAAAAGAAAAAAAACTGAAATTGGCAAGTCAAACTTGATCAATCCCTTCGAGTTAACTTAACCAAACCAAAGCTAACTCGGTCCAACTAGGTCAAATTGAGTCAAATTAACCAAATTTATTCCTTATATGCATACCAGACCCGACCTAAGTGCAACAAACACCAACCTATTTAGATCAAAAGGAACCTCAATCTATTTTTCAAAAAAAAAAAAAAAAAAAATTAAAGTAACAAAATCTTTGCATAATAGAACACTTAAATAAGAAATCAATAGTAAAAAGAAAATGTAAAAGAGAGACAAAAGAAACACCTCATAGCCAAAATACGTCCAAAATGGTCATTAAAGGCTTACCGGCACCTGCTAAGGTTTCTAGAAAATGGGCCAGTACCATTGTTAAGTTTGTTGTTCACTAATCTACAATTTCCTACCAGCCACACGCTAAAAAATAACTCATAAATGCATGCATCAATGAAAAAACCCAAATCACCCCACTGTGTTTTTTGATGCATACACCAATTTCAATGGTCATTGCCAGTCAAGCCCCCATCGGTTGACTGATATTGAGCCAATCTATTCATCCATGCCCTCCATGTACCAATTTATGGCCAGCAAATCTGACTAGCTTTGACTTTTGTTGACTATTGACCATTGACAAGCTTTAACTGAACCTTTTTTTTTTTATAACTAAATTTTGAATAACTCCAACTTTAAATTTCCCAAATAACAATAACAATAACAATAATAATCAAAATTAAATAATTTTTAAAAATTTAAAATTATCTTTTTAAAAGCTTTCAAGAGTTATTCTAGTGCATAGAATCACTATAAAAGATATTTGAGTTTCTTTAAAACATTTTCTAAAATTTCCTTGGTGCAAAAGATTACTAATAAAAAAAAAACATCATGAACCTTCAAAGTTACCTTAAAGCAACAAACCTTTGTCAAAAACATCCAAAATTTTTTTTAAATCCTAATCACACTCCTTATTACATTAACATTTTTGGAATCATAGTATGTGCCCATGATAGAAATTTTCTAAACCACATGTCACCAAGAAAGAAACAAATAAAGTATCAAAGCAAGAAGAAGCATAAAAGTATGATCAATGTTAAATTCGTAGTATCATTATTCACAATAGGGGTATGGGTTAGTTTTAACTTTTACCAAGCATAACCATACATCTAAACTCAAAAGAATCTTAGTAACACAGATTGGGTCTTACAAGTCTAAAGGGCACTAGTTCTTAAATTAGTGATTATGGTGTTCAAACCACACCATATCAAGCAAATTTCATTATAAAGGTAAACCTTATCAATGAGGAAAGGGGAGGTCAACCAAAAAAAATGTGAAGATATGTTAGCAAGCAAAAGAAAGTAAAAATCCATCTAAAAGTGAGAGTGAGAGCATTAATTGGAAAAGCTATTATTTTGGACCCTGAAATTCCATGGGTACCAACTAATAAAGGAAACAACATTCAAGAGAGACAAAAAGAATAAAAGAGGGTCAACATTAGAATATTGCTAAAGCAATGTTTGAATTGCCACCCAAAAAGTGAGATCACTCTATCTAGACCACAATAATAGGAATATGGGTATCCATAATAAGACTATATGACCTAATTATTTTCCTTCCACTTTATTGCATTTTTTTATTTTATAAAAAAAAAAAATCCAATTTGAGCTTTAAGCCAAGAAATTAAAGTTGAAACCTAGTATTAATGGGTAAATGTCCAATCAAAAGGGCACTAAGTTTCAAACATGAAATCTTGTCATGAAAATAGCTTACAACCACTCTAATCATCATCCTCCCTTAGAGCAATACAAGTTATGGCATGTAACCTAAGGCCACAAAATTAAAATTCTTAATAAATCAATAAGTCATGCTACTTTTAAAAGGAAGCCCAAAATCAAGGATGATTTGGTGCCTTCTTTGGAAAACTTTGATGAACTAGATTTCATAATACAAGAAGAAATTCTTTCCTCATATCATGATCAGCCACACTCTCCAAAAGACTTAAATTAAAATTTCCTCATTAATCAACTTCTTCATGAACTAGAGATGTCCAAAAGGAAAAAGTGGAGAATTAACTTCCTAGCTATTAGAAGCAAACTAGACACTGTAGGACATAAGGACAATGGAAACAAGTCAAGGTCAATTATAAGATGCCCTCTAGTTTGCTTTAAATTAGAATGAAGCCCTATAGCAAGAAAATACTCATCTTTGAGAGCAGTTAGACTGTACAGGCTCACACTATACAAACAAGTCTATTAGATTGAATGGCACATCAAGTGGCTTTACTCTCTTAAGAGAACCAAAGCCAAGCACAACAGATAGAATCACTTGCTTAAAGAAACCAAAACTTAACACAACAATTAGCTATTTAAGACACCTAAATTTGAGAATTAACTTTCCAACTTCAATGGATAATTACTCCTCATTTTAAGTGAGAACTTCATATATCATAATGGATTATAGGGGTAGTAGGTAGAGCTAGAGGAATGGTAGATCAAGCTAGAGAGTTGTGAGCTAAAATCCTATTGTTACATCCATTTAACAAGTGCTTTAGACTCTTCATTAAAGAATCCTTCAGACATTATGTGTTTATTGCCTATATTATGTGAAAACCTATGTTATAGTCACTATTGAATCCCTCTCAACATTTTGAATTGTTAATACAAATGAAGGGGGATGTTCCTTAGCCTATGATTAACCTAACCAAAATGCCTATTCACTTTTTATCTTGTAATATAAAAGAAAAATAAACTCTTTTATCCAAAAGTTTGACCTAATGAATGATTTGTTATAATAGTCAACACTATATGGGGTGAATGGCGTCTACATGCATATTATTCCACTCAAGCATTCATATTTAAGGATTTATGATTAAAACTATTTACTTTAAATGAAAGGTTATAACTCTCAAGTAGCTTGCACAATAATGGGTTAGTTGCCTACCAAAGATTTCTTCAAAGGAGTGGTAATCTTCAATCACATTCATTACGTTATGTACTTTACTTATGTGGTTCAAAACATGTTATGTCTTTTTTCAGTAGAGGGATTTAATGATCCTTGCTAATGGCATAAAACTAAGTCACATAAATCCTATGGATGTACAAAGTTTTGACAATTTTTGAATGGGAAGATAATAATAGGAGAAGTTATCCTAACTCTAGCTCAATTCTATGCAATGCATCTTGACATCCAATCATATAAAGTTAGTGGACTTTAACTCTCACATTATAAAGCCATGGCAAGCCCCTCTTATCAACTTGTAGTCTTCCAAGTTATAAAACTTAAGGATCTAAAGTCTAATTTCAAAGAAGAAGCAAATGATCCTCCAAAATTGCTAAGGAGCAACATTAGCACTAATGAGTAAAATTCCTCTTTACCTAATCTTACTAAAATTTTGTTGATGACATTGATAAAGTTAATTGCTATGGATGCTAAAGACAAATTCCAAAGGCATAAGACCTTTGTGGTAAACAAGTTGTAAAGACTCTTACTTAATCATTATGGAATCACTAATAATCTACTTAAGTTCATTGACTTACATCTATATTATCCTTTCATGAACTACTGCTTCATTCCCTTAAAGCACTTTAGCAACTTTCCAAAGGAGACTTTTATGTTTGCTTGTGTACCTTGCTTTTAAATACATTATTGGCATAATGATATATCGACCATGGGTTAGTTCTTTTATGAGATATTAGGAATAGAATCCTTGGGTTGGATCTCCATTATACAAGTGGTTCAAACTCTTCAATTCCCTCTTAGTATGAAGGAAAATCACTAATAACCTTAAAGACCCTTCCTTCATCTTCTTCATTTTCCATCTTTACCTAGATGTGTGGGTTTAAAATAAAGAAACTTAAATCTGTGTCAGCTCACTCATTCGTAAGATTATGAACTATCCTCTTAATGTCATAGCTAATCCTTACACCAATCCAATCTCTTGGCGAGATGCCGAAATCATTCTCAATGAGCTTAATTGGGTGAATCTAGATCTCTTCCTTAAGCCCTTTTTTAGGCCAACACTCATCATTATGACAGGTGCATAGACTTAAATACTGAGACACTTCCCTTCCACTATACCTAATACCTATGTCATTGGTAACTTTGTTATCATGCATAGATTGATCTAAAACTTTGAAGACTTGGAAGCCATTACTTATTAATATAATGGAAGTAGTGACGAAGAATATACTGCCTAGGGATAGAAAAATGAACTATATCTATAACAAAGTCTATAATGAAAAAGAGCATTTAGCTTTATTCTTTATGTAGTACTATTATCATCAAATAAAGTTGTTTAGTTGTAATGCCTTTTATATGCATGTTTAAGCATTTCATACGTCAAGCATACCATTCATAAATATTAATAATGCAATTACTTTTTCTAACATCTTATAACAATAAAGGTATAACCTAATAAGTAATAAAGAGCTCATAACTAGCAAGAAGTACAATTCTAACTTGATCTTGTACAAGAAGAATAGAGGACAAAGTGGAAAAAGTAATTGGCCATAAGGACAAGATTTAGGCCTTGATCAAGGAATTAAAAGTACAAATACAACATATAGCCTAGGCATTCACCAAAGGAAAGATAGTCCTAAGAGACATTGCCCTTTAAGAAAGCTCTTCTACCTTAGTTGCAAGGTTATTTCAAACAACCCTAATATCATAAACTTCTTTATCACCCTTCATATGCTCTCAAACAACCATGTATCTTGGTTTAGGGCTAACAACAAGTACACAATCTTTAAGCACTAAAGTACATGCAATAAACATCATTAAGATTGAAACCATCCCTAACATACTTAAAATCACCCCTAAATTGAAAGACGAAGTCATTAGAAGCACATAGCACTCTATGAAATAGAAATTTGATCTTTTACAAAACGAAGTTAGACCCATCAAAGGGGATGATGTTCATACTCTCCTAGGTATGTTAGACCTTTATCTAGTTTAAGATGCAATGTTGCCCCCAAAATTCAAGGTTATAGAATTTGAAAAATATGGCAAAATAAGGCCACTTATAGACTACTTAACCATGTATATTTGAATGATGATAGCATACACATATAACAAAAAGACTTTTAATGCATTACTTCCAAGATAGTTTAATAAGTATGGCTTTCTGTTAGTATATTAAGCAAGATAAAAAAAAAACATCATTACTTGGGTAGAACTGGTAGCTACTTTTAAAGTCTAATTCAAATATATTTCAAGGTTAGAACCTATTTGAATAAATATTTATGTTGTGGAAAAGAAAGCTAAGGAGACATTCAAGCAATATGCATAATGATGGCATAACATGACAATTTAAGTCCAGCCTTTATTACTTGAAAAGGAGTTGGTCTCCTCTTTCCTTAGTACATTAAAAGCCTTTTACTACAACAAAATGGTGGGAAGTGTAAGCATTTAAGAAAGGATCAACAAGGGTATCCAAAAAAGGTAAAATTGTAAATGCTACTATTGATATTACAATCTCTAAGAAAGTTAAGGGGACTAGATAAAAGGAAGGTGAGGTTCAAGCAACTAAATATGATAATCAATCTAGATCTTGCCATATGTCTTAGTTATTTGGAAATCCATGAGGATGATTTAATCCTTAATAGATAACCCATTTTTGCTCCAAAACTCTCAACCATGGTTCTTGCAATGGAATGTTCACATGTTAACACCTTTGAGCCATCAAGCTAACCCTAAAAGGCAAAAAGGGAAGAGAATTGACCCTATACAGGTCTCTCATTTAGAGTTGCTACCTTGGCATATTTAGAATGAATTAATCACTATAATAGCCAAAGACCATTTAAAACCACCTTACCCTCATTAGTATAATGTCAATTTCAAATGTGAGTATCATGGTAAGTAAATTAGGCATTCCACATATAATTGCTAGACTCTTAAGCAAATAGTCCAAGAGTTAAGGAATGGAAGATGGATTGACTTTTCAAAAATTGAGAAAAAGACCGATGTTAGCATTAGTCTACTTCCTAATGTCAAGGTAGTAAATCAAATTGAAGAGTGCCTAGATCATGATTTCCGTAAACGAGATCCCAATTTCATTGAGTTAACATGATTGAGATGCTAACAAGTAAAAGCCAATTTTTCTCACCATTAAAGAAATCTAGTATCACTAAAAATATTCACTTAAATGATTAAACCCTACCTCCTCTAATGCTTTATTACCTTGGTCAAAATGATAAAGCAAACTATTGGGATTACAACTATCAAATGGACTCTTATGATGAAACATCAACACCAAAGTCAACATTTGCAACAACATTGATATCACAAGATTTAGGGACATCACTTAAAGTCAAATATGGTATAGCCTAGAGTATGTAGGCAAGACTCAAGCAAAAGAAAGGGAAAGTCATTGTGATCTCAAATGAGGTTAAAGAAATCCCTTCTTATAATGACAAAGAAGTAGGATCATTTAACAAGCAAAACCCTAAACCCAAGGAAACCACCACTAATAAAAGATAATGGGATGCTCCTCAAATACATTAAGTAGAGTAAGTGCAATGTAATCAAGTGGCTTAGTTGAACCTTAGTCAAAATCTCAATCCTCTCTTTGCTAATGAACTTTGAATTTCATCAAAAGTCCTTATTGCACATTATCAACTAGGCATATGTTTATGTTAACTTTCCTTGGGCAACATTGACCATATCATTTATAACATTATGACAAGCAATTATGTATCATTTTTGGACAAAGAATCCTCATTAAGGGGCATAATTATACCAAGGCATTACACATTTTAGACATTTGTAATGGCTATAACAACAAATCATCCTTAAATTTCATGCCTAAATACACTTTGTAGCAGTTGCAAATTAACTACACTAAGCCATATGATTGTTTGAGCATTTGATGGCATTAAGTGCAAAGTCATAGGGGTAATTGAGCTCTCAATATAGGTGGGGCCATGCATTTTTAACGTGCCCTTCTAAATCACAGACATCAAGACTAACTACTATTACTTGTTAAGTTACCCATGGATTTATATGGTAAAAGACATTCCTTCCACCATGCACCAAATGGTAAATTTCATCACAGGTGATTACTGATAGAAGTCCAAGAAAAGTATGATTTGCTTGTCATTAGACCTTTAAGAATACCCTATGTTAAGGTAACCAAAGAAACTTTAGAATGTACTTTGCAATCCTTTGAAATTACAAATGTGACCCCTTGGTTAGAGGTGTTGTTTCTAAAGATACTACCCTTAACATATGAAGCTTTATTTAATGTGGCCAAAGTAATGATGAAAAATGATTATTGTATGGGCAAAGGAATTAGGAAACATCTCTAAGGCATTACTACTCCTATACAACCCAATGAACAGCAATATTACTCTAGGATTAGCTATTGGCCAAGTTAAAACAATGTCATCCAAGAATACCTAGAGGTAATCAAGCTTGCACTTCCTCTCTTTCATCACTTCAGGAGTGTAAGGTTAATTAATCAAAATCATGATGACCATATTGTAATGGCCAAAGCCACTATCATGTTTAGCACATTAAAAATCCACATGATCTTTAACAAGAAGAAAGGAGAGTTACTTTAAACCCCACTTATTCAAACATGTAGCTTAGACACCAATGTAGGTAACTAGCAAGCTTGGGAGATTCCTCAATCATTTAAGTCTTTAGCAAAGTATTGTAATATAAATCCCTTACTTGTTGACACCTATAGCATTCAAGAGAAGCTATGCAATAAAATGGGTGGTCTTTGGTCATATATTAGCCAATAACATATGTTTATGCCACTTGCATTATAATACTAGTCTCATCATCATCTTAGTATTTGCTCTTATATACATGTAAATTATTTTAACAATACCTATTTGTTTCTTATAACTTTTTATTTGTCATCCAAAATGCTTGAAAACAAGACTGATAGTTTAGCCAATATTAGCGTTAAGACCAAATCCAAAAATACCCTTGTGTGTTGACCTAAGGTGACTTAGATAGTAAAGAAGTCCCATCAAATGTCCAATGTCTAATTAAATAGGAAGAGAAATAATCCATAGTCGAAAAAGAAGTAGTCAATATGGTTAACTTAGGCATCATATGAAATTTGCATGAAGTCAAAATCAACATAATCTTCACCGAGAAAGCAAGTAAAGTATGATTCAATTTCTCAAAGAATATGTAAATGTGTTTGCCAAGTTGTACTAGGACATGTTGAGCCTAAACACTGATATAGTGATGCACAAACTCCCTTTAAGGCCTAAATGAAAATTTGTACAAAAGCAGCTTACGAGAATGAAACTTAACATCTTATTAAAAATCAAGGAAGAAGTCAAAAAGCAGCTAGATGTTGACTTTCTCTAGATGGCAAACTACCTAAAATGGAGAGCCAACATCATGTAGTCCAAAAGAAGAATGACAAGGTCAATATGTGCATGGACTAAAGTGACTTGAGTAAAGCAAGCTCAAAAGATAATTTTCCTTTACCACATATCAATATCCTTATGGACAACATTGCTAGCCATTTAATGTTTTTCCTCATGGATGGTTTCTTATGCTATAATCAAATCAAGATGGCACATAAAGACATGAAGAAAATCACATTCATTACAATGTGGGGGACCATTTGTAATAAAATTATGCCATTTGACCTCATAAACGAAAGTGCCACCTATCAAAGGGTTATGGTCACCTTATTTCATGATATGGTGCATAAAGAGATTAAGGTCTATGCTGATGCTACAATCACCACATTTTAGGTGAGCAAAGTTCACTTAGCAATCCTTAAAAGGTAGTTTGACTAGCCAAGAAAGTTTCAACTTTGAGTAAGCCACTAGGCTTTCATAGTAAGCTAAAGAGGCATTCAAATTGATCCTAACAAATTTAATGCCAAGCAAGAAATGCCCACACCTTTTACACTAAAAGATGCATGGGAATTCCTTAAAAGGATCAATTATATTGCCTAATTTAATCCTAACTAATCATAACATTTGAGCCTATATTTTGGATACTTTGAAAAAGCAATCTAAGGTGATGGGACAATTAATGCCAGAAACCTTTCAACATGATCAATAATGACTTCTCCTACTATCCAATTTAAGTATTGCCAATTTCATATAGACCACTCATATTATATCTCACTATATGGGAACAATGCATAAGTTGTGTCTTGGGACAACATAAGGAAACAAGTAAGAAGAATATGGCAATGAAGCAATAGATGAATGGTAAATATGGTTTGATAAGGCATCCAATAAGTTGGGGCATAGGATAAGAGTCATCCTTATCTCTCTTAGAGGCAAACAATATGAAGTTTCTGACTTCTCCCTAAGATCTACTAGTTTGTGATACTGAGAGGAGGGGTGAATCAGTATCACCACAATTTGCAATTCGCAGGTAAGTGAACAACTTCAACCTCTTCTTAAAAGTGAACTCTTTCTCAAACTCAACTAAGGTAAATCTATTGCTACCTACTAATCACAATAGTTCCCAAAGTCACCTTTCAGACACCTTACCTAATAGACAATTCGGATGTTCTTGTTTAGGCCTTCGTTAGGTTATGGGTTGGCTGATACTTTAGCTGCATTCACAACTCAATTCAAAACACAGAACGTAAAGCAAATTAAGGACACACGAGATTTACGTGGTTCCGTTAACGTGACGTACATCCACGGTGGTAGGGACTCTCCCTTACCGAGACTATCCACTATACTTGAGAATTCTAGTTACAATGGATGTCTTAATTCTCTACTCCTTTCACTATTGCAAATATTAAGCAAGTACAATACAAAGAGTGTCACTTACTGTGTCTACCCTTCTTCTAACTTGTCTTGCCTCTGTTGAATTGAAAGGTTGCTCCACTGCTGCTTAGAAGTTCACCACAATGCTCTCTAACCTCTCTTGAAGAAATCTGGAAATACGTTGAGTTCTTTCTGATACTTCACCAAATTCCTTCTCTAGGTTGTCTCACACAGCTCCTGCTTTCACCATCTCATGGTCTCACCCGTCTCCTTGTCTCACGGCTCGCCTTATGTTTCTGGTTTGCCATTCCACGTCTCATGCACGTTTCTGGTTTGCACCCTTTGCTAGTCTCACGCCTCACGCACATTTCTGGTCTCATGCCGACACACGTTCTGGTCTCACGCTGTTGCATGTTCAGGTCTCAAGCCGTCGCACGTTCTGGTCTCACGCCATCCAGCTGGATCTCTCACCGTTCAGCTGGATCTCTCTCACCGTCCAGTCGAATCTCTCTCACTGTCCAGCCAGATCTCTGTCATCATCCAGCCAGATTTCTCTCACCGTCCAGCCAAATCTCTCATTGTTCAGCCGGATCTCTCTCACCGTCCAGTCGGATCTCTCTCACCGTCTAGCCAAATTTCTCTCACCATCCAGTCGGATCTCTCTCACCGTCTAGCTAGATTTCTCTCACCATCCAACCGGATCTCTCTCACTGTCCAGCCAGATTTCTCTCACCGTCTAGCTGGATCTCTTACCGTTCAACCGGATTATATCGTCCGTTTCTCTCTCTACCTCTTTGCCGTGTTGTCTCCTCGCCGACCGCTGGTGTGCCGGTGGTGTGTCGTTCCTCACGGGTTTCTCTCTCTTGCCGGTGGTGTGCTATTCCTCACCTTTGCCATCCACTCTAATTTTGCCGTATATAATTTTTCTCTCTCTTCCAACGGCTTCTCTCTTTGGTTGGCTGGTTGTTTAAGTTTTCTGTCCGTTTTGCTCAATTGCTGACTTTTTTTTTTGTTGTCTTCCAATTGCCTTTATATACTCCTCCATGATACCCTAATAGGGCTTATTTGTGACGAATTTACTGTCTTACCCTTCTATGTGGCTTCTACGTTCTTGCCCCTTCATGTGGCTTCTACCTTCTTGCCCTTCCATGTGGCTTGACTTTCTTGCACACTTAAACCTAGTTGACAACAATTGTAACCATACAAGGCTATGGGAACAACAATCTCCCCCTTTGTAATTGTTGGCAACACTCATAACAAAAGCCACTATGCAGCAGTTTCAACTTCCCCTAAATATGCACTCCCCTTTTGTTAACATCTCCCTCTGCACTGTTGTTTCTCTCCCCCTTTGCCAACCAATTACAAATTTAAAAAACTCGCAAAGTGGAGATGGAGGATTCACCTGAACTTCAGGCTTGAAGAAGCATTTGCATAGATAGACTCAATCTGTGCCTTTCAAATAGTTCTATGGATAGAGGTTTAGTTAAAATTTCTAAAATTTGATCTTTAGTGCCAACATACTCTAACTGAATTGTACCATATTCCACTTGATCTTTGATGAAGTGATACTGGATGTCAATATGCTTGCTTCTCGAATGTTGAACCAGATTCTTGATGAGATCAATAGCACTTTGATTATCACAAAGTACACTCACTGGTAACTTCACTTCAACACCCAAGTCTGCCAATTGTCTTAGCATCCATATCACCTGTGTACATGCTACACAAGTAGCCATATACTCAGCCTCAGCTGTGCTCAAAGCAACACTATTTTGCTTTCTACTTAACCATGCAACACACTTTGAACCCAAGTAGAAGCTGCAGCTGCTGGTTGATTTTCTATCATCTATACTTCCTGCCCAGTCTGCATCAGTGTATGCTTGTAGTTTAACAGAATCCATGGCTAGATACCACAAGCCCATTTCCAGTGTTCCTTTGAGGTACCTTAGGATTCTTTTCACTGCCAACACATGAGACTCCTTAGGATCAGCTTGGAATCTGTTGGTAGCACACACAGCTTGCATAAGATCAGGCCTTGATGTCGTAAGGTACAGAAGGCTCCCTATCATCTTCTTGTACTCTATAGGGCTTGTACCCCTTCCCTCCTGATCTTTTGTTAACTTGCAGCCCACTGTCATAGGGGTACTGACAGATCTGCTATCCTCCATGCCAAACCTTTTTAGCATCTCTTTGGTATATTTCGTCTGAGAAATAAAGATACCTTCTTCACACTGCTTTATCTGTAATCCAAGAAAGTACGTCATTTCTCCAATCAATGACATCTCAAATTCCTCACTCATCTTCTGTGCAAAATCTTGGCATAGCTCAAAGTAATCCCCTCCAAAGATGATGCCATCTACATATACTATGGTTATCCGCAAGCCTTTCTCTGAGTTGAACACATACAGGTTATTATCAACTGTTCCTCTTCTGAAGTTCAACCTTTCCAAGTACGCATCCAGCCTACTGTACCATGCTCTTAGAACTTGCTTAAGACCATACAAGGCTTTCTTCAGCTTGCACACATGTGTCTCATCCTCACTGATTTGTACTCCATCGGGTTGTTCAATATACACTTCTTCTTTCAGGAGCCCATTCAGAAAGGCAGATTTCACATCCATCTGATAGACTTTATACCTCTTGTGTGCTGTCAAGGCTAAGAACATTCTGATAATTTCTAACCTTGCTACTGGTGCAAAAGTTTCATCAACATCTACCCTTTTTATCTGAGTGTAGTCTTTGCAAACCAGCCTGGCCTTGTTCCA
This sequence comes from Rhizophora apiculata, assembly GCA_037832385.1. NCBI lineage: Eukaryota > Viridiplantae > Streptophyta > Magnoliopsida > Malpighiales > Rhizophoraceae > Rhizophora > Rhizophora apiculata. The sequence continues at coordinate 7,888,104 of CM075439.1, read as the reverse complement.
CACCACCTTGCCATCTTCATTGTGTTTATTCCTAAACACTCACTTTGTTCCTATGACATTCTTATTAGTGGGTCTTGGAACCAGCTCCCATGTACCATTCTTCTCAATTTGATCCAGCTCCTCATTGATAGCTTTGACCCAGGTTTTGTCTTGAATAGCCTCTTCAACAGATTTAGGTTCAACTTGTGAGAGTAGAGTAGTAGCTCCCACAATTCTTCTTCTTATTGTAACTCCTGCTGATGGGTCACCTATGATCTGATCTCCTTGATGAGCACTGGTCCATGTTTTCTTTGTCCTTCTTTCTTGCACCGTCTTAGTTACAAGAGGATCTCTTTCTTCATCTTCAAACTCACTTTTCTTCGAGTCTGAACTTACTTCTTGTTCCTTTTCTTCAGGTTAGTCTGATTCTTCATCTACATTGAAGTCATCTTCTTCATTGTCCTCAGCTTCTTCATTCTGCATTGTTTTCCAGTTCTCATCTATTCTCACATCACTGGAAGTGATCACTTTTCCCAACTTATGTAGGAAAACTCTGTAACCTTTTGTCTTTGCTAAGTATCCCACAAAGATGCCTTCATCAGACCTAGTGTTGAATTTTCCCAAGTTTTGCTCCTTGTTCTTTACAAAACATGGGCTGCTAAAGACTCTAAGATACTTGACTATTGTCTTCTTCCCACTCCATAGCTTATATGGAGTCTTATCAGTATTGGGCCTTAGTAGAACTTTGTTTAGTAGGTGCACGGCTGTAAATGTTGCTTCTGTCCAAAATCTTATCTGAAGCTTGGATTCCGGCAGTAGAGTTCTTGCCATTTCAACCACAGCTCTATTCTTCCTCTCTACCACCCCGTTCTGTTGAGGTGTTCTCGCTGCTACCATCTGATGGTGAATACCATGTTTCTCAAGGTAATCTTCAAAATCCTCATTTGTAAATTCAGTGCCTTAATCTGACCTCAATACTTTGATCTTCCTTCCACTCTCATTTTCAGCCAATTTTCTATATCTCTTGAAGCAATTCATAACTTCTAACTTGTGTTTGAGGTGCATGATGCAGGTCCTTCTGGAATAATCATCAATTAACAAAACGAAGTACCTCTTACCATTCAACCCTTTTATTCTCATCGGCTCATACAAATCAGTATGCACAATGTTAAGCACTGCTTCAGAACTGAACTCTTTGGTCTTATACTACTTTCTGACATGTTTTCCTTTAGAGCATGCTGAGTAAACATACTCTCTCTCTCTCTCATGAGGTCGGGAATATCTCTGATTGCATGAGTAGTGGTCAGCTTCCTCATGTTTTTCTGTGATAAGTGTCCTAGCCTCCTATGCCAGAGTTGATTTTCTTCTTCTTTGGTGAGTAAATAGCTACTTGTCTTATCCTCATCAATCACATATAAATTTCTAGCTATTCTCTTCTTGGCTGCAACAGTATTGCCTTCTTTACTCTTTACCTGGCAACTTATTTTTGTGAATATTACCTTATGGTCTTCGTTGCATAGCTGACTGACAGATGCTAAATTATATCTGAGTCCTTCAACGTGCAGAACATCTTTTAGCTTTCCTCTTCCAATCTTTATTGACCCCTAACCATTGATGTTGAGTGAATCATCATTGCCAAACTTGACTCTGCCTTCTCTTGATTTGTTTAGCTTTGATACCAATTGAAGTTCCCGACTTCTCCCTAGGATCTACTAGTTTGTGATACTGAGAAAGGGGTGAATCAGTATCACCACAATTCGCAATTCGCAGGTAAGTGAACAACTTCAACCTCTTCTTAAAAGCAAATTCTTTCTCAGACTCAACTAAGGTAAATTTATTACTACCTACTAATCACAATAGTCCCCAAAGTCACCTTTCAGATACCTTCTTCTCTTTCTTCTATTCAGCCGTAGCCCTCTGCTGGCTAACTTTCTTTTCTTCCTCCTTGTTTGCCACCCTAGGTTGCTTCTTCAAATCTTCTTTATTCTCAGCTATCTTCTTCTAAGTCACAACCTTCTCTTTCAATTTCTGTGGCACATTCTTATTTTCTTTAGCTAATGTAACCTCAGATTGCTGCACTTTCTCTACATTCTTCTGTCCTTTTTTAAAACTTGTTTCTCCTATCATTTCAAGCTTCTGCAAATTCTCTTTGCTACTTTTGAGTTGTTGCTGAAGTCTCAGCAACTCTTTCTCTATTTTTTCGATTTTTGAAGCCCTTAAGCCAAGCTCTACTGTAAGGTCTTCACATATTTTGATATGTTCCTCAAATCTTCTCTTTAAGTCAATATGCTCAGCCCTTATTTCATCCTTTTGACTTTCAGCTTCCTCAGACTTTGCTTCAACTTGTTTTATATGGGCTTCTAACCTTTCTATGGTTCTGCCCCTTCTGATTATCTCCTTTGAAGCTGCTTTCAGCTCAGCTTCAAGATCTAGCTCTTCTTTATCAACTTCCTCTTCCTCTTCAAAGGTTAAGCTACCACCTTGTGCTGATGCCATAAAGACATACTCATCTAATGAGTCTTCATCTTCCTCCTCATCAGCTTCTTTTGTCTGACTCACATAACTCTTGAATGAGCCTCTCGTCTTCCTCAGTGGGTTGCCAATCTTCTTACTGGACTTCTTTGATTTGAATGATGATCTTCTCCATCTTGAATTCTGCTCATCATCACCATCCTTATCTTCATCATCAAGTTTCACTTTGCACTGAGAAGCAAAGTGTCCAGTCTGCCCACAATGATAACATCTCAAGGACAACTGTCCTTTTGCCTTTTTAAACCCCTCTTTGAATTTCCTTGTGAAGTAAGCTAATACTTCACCTTCACTTTCTTCCTCATCATCATCATCATCATCCTCACTGGATGATTCTTCCTCTTTTTTTATCTTCAAGTGTTTCATAGCTTTAAAAGCTGCCTCCTTTGATACCTTTGACGTTGAGGAGCTCTCAGTTGACTTTATTCTCATCTCATATGCAATGAGTTGCATTGAAGATCATGTAGAGACATAGAATTGAGATCTCTACTCTCCTCTATGGCTGTCACCTTTGAGGCAAACCTCTTAGGTAGAATTCTCAGAATTTTCTTCATAATCGATGAGTCCTTCTTGTTCTTCCCATGACTTTTCAGGTCGTTTACAGTGTCAATAACCCTGGTGAAGAACTCTTGAACTGTCTCATTCTTCTGCATTCTGAGAGATTCATATCTCTCCTTGAACACTTGAAGCTTAGCCTCCTTCATTCTGCCATCACCTTCATAGACTTTTTGCAATCTGTCTTATATCTCCTTGGCAGATTTGCAGTCCATAACTTTAGCATACTCAGCATCTGTCAACGCTGAAATGATGACATTTGAGGTCTTCCCATTTATCTCAAATTGCCTTAACTCCTCTGGGGTTGGGTCTTTACCTTCTTTCGGAGCCACAAAACCCTCATGTACGCATTTCACCACATTCATGCCCATGGTTGCAAATACCATTTGCATTCTTGCTCTCCACATATGATAGTTGGTTCCATTGAAGATTGGAACCTTCTTGCTGTAAGTGGTGCTAGTGTTGGTACCGGCTTCCATTTCTCAGTATACTGAACAAGTCAAACTTCTAGATCCCTTCAAACTAGTACACCAAGCTGTTAAGTTTCAAACTGGTGAACTTGTGTTCTGATACCAATTGAAGTTCCTGACTTCTCCCTAGGATCTACTAGTTTATGATACTGAGTGAGGGGTGAATCAGTATCACCACAATTCACAATTCGCAGGTAAGTGAACAACTTCAACCTCTTCTTAAAAGCGAACTCTTTCTCAGACTTGACTGAGGTAGATCCATTGCTACCTACTAATCACAATAGTCCCCAAAGTCACCTTTCAAACACCTTGCCTAATAGACAATTCGGATGTTCTTGTTTAGGCCTTCATTAGGTTATAGGTTGGCTGATACTTTAGTTGCGTTCACAACTCAATTCAAAACACAGAACGTAAAGCAAATTAAGGACACACGAGATTTACGTGGTTCCGTCAACGTGACGTACATCCACGGTGGTAGGAACTCTCCCTTACTGAGACTATCCATTATACTTGAGAATTCCAGTTACAATGGATGTCTTAATCCTCTGCTCCTTTCACTATTACAAATACTAAGCAAGTGCAATACAAAGAGTGTCACTTACTGTGTTTACCCTTCTTCTAACTTATCTTACCTCTATTGAATTGAAAGGCTACTCCACTGCAGCTTAGAAGTTCACCGTAACACTCTCTAACCTCTCTTGAAGAAATCTGGAAATACGTTGAGTTCTTTCCGATACTTCGCTGAATTCCTTCTTTAGGTTGTCTCACACAGCTCCTACTTTTACCATCTCACGGTCTCACCTGTCTCCTTGTCTCATGGCTCGCCTTATGTTTCTGGTTTGCCATTCCACGTCTCACGCACATTTCTGGTTTGCACCCTTTGCTGGTCTCACGCCTCACACACGTTTCTGGTCTCACGCCGTCGCACGTTTAGGTCTCAAGCCGTCACACGTTCTGGTCTCACACCGTCTAGCTAGATCTCTCACCGTTCAGCCGGATCTCTCTCATCTTCCAATCGGATCTCTCTCACCGTCCAACATATTTCTCTCACCGTCCAGCCCGATCTCTCTCACCATCCAACCAGATTTCTCTCACCGTCCAGCCGGATCTCTCACCGTTCAGCTGGATCTCTCTCACCATCCAGTCGGATCTCTCTCACCGTCCAACCAGATTTCTCTCACCGTCCAGTCGGATCTCTCTCACTGTCCAGCCAGATTTCTCTCACTGTTTAGCCAGATCTCTCTCACCGTCTAGCCGGATCTCTCACCGTTCAACCGGATTGTGTCGTTCGTTTCTCTCTCTACCTCTTTGCCGTGTTGTCTCCTTGCTGACTGCTAATGTGCCGGTGGTGTGCCATTCCTCACAGGTTTCTCTCTCTTACCGGTGGTGTGTCGTTCCTCACCTTCACCGTCCACTCTGATTTTGCCATATATAATTTTTCTCTCTTCCAACAGCTTCTCTCTTTGGTCGGCTGGTTGTCTAGGTTTTCTGTCCGTTTTGCTCAATTGCCAACTTTTTTTTTTTTTGTCTTCCAATGGCCTTTATATACTCTTCCATGACACCCTAATAGGGCTTACTTGCAGCAAATTTACTGTCTTGCCTTTCCATGTGGCTTTTACGTTCTTGCCCCTCCATGTGGCTTTTACCTTCTTGCACACTTAAACCTAGTTGACAATAATTACAACCCATACAAGACTGTGGGAACAACACAATATCTAATCATAGAAAAACTACAATTCAAATGCACCAACAACAAGGCAAAATATAAAGTATGCATAATGGGTTTATTATATGCTTCAGAAATGAAAGCCAAAAATCTCTAAGTATATGGTGATTTAACATTAGTCATTTATCAACTATGGGATGAATGGGAAACATAAGACCATTAACCCATTCCTTATCACTAGTACATGAAAAAGTTGGTAGCATAATTCAATCAGATCACTTTTAGCTACAAGCCTCAGGAAAACATTCAAATTTATGATGCTTTAGCAATTTTGACAACAACATAAAAAATTAATTTTAAAACTAATGCCTAGGTGATCCATGTTAATATCCATCACACTTTAGCTCATTACATGCACATAAAGGAGGAAGTAGACGGCAAGTCTTGGTATCATGACATAAGTTATTACCTTAAAGATAAGGAATATCTTAAAGGTACAAATGAAAATGACAAAAGAATTTTGCAAAATTGGCCATGAATTTCCTCTTTAGTGGAGACATCCTATACAAGTGTAACCATAACTCAATCTTACTATAATGCATAAACACAACTAAGCTAGAAATAATCATGAAAGAAGTGTATAAGGGTGTATGTCAATCACATGTTAGTGGCCTCTCCATGGTTAAAAAGATTTTGAGAGTAGCATACTACTAGTCAACTATGGAATCAAATTATTTCTAACATGCCAAAAAATACCACATATGTTAGATATATGCAAATAAAATACATACAACACCTACTTCATTGCATACTATGACATCCTCAAGGCCTTTTTTCTATGTAGGCAATAGATTTAATTAGTCCCATTACCTTAAAAGCATCCAATGTACATTGATTCATCCTAGTGGCAATCAACTTTTCATTGCACACTATGACATCCCCAAGGCCCTTTTTCTATGTAGGGAATAGATTTAATTGGTCCCATTACCCTGAAAGTATCTAATGTACATTGATTCATCCTAATGGCAATCAACTCTTCATAAAATAGGTTGAAGCAACATCTTATGCAAATGTCACCTCTAAAGTGGTCTTTAAATTCAATAAGAACGACATCATATGTCATTATGGTATGCCAAAGTGATTGATCATGGATAATGCCACTAGCCTTATCAATAAAATGATGACTAACCTCTATAACCAAATCAAAATCAAGCAGCACAACTTTATGCCATATCGGCCAAAATGAATGGCGCAATCAAAGCAACAAAGAAAAATCTCAAGCCACTCATTGAAAAAATGATAGTTACATACAATGATTGACATGAGATTTTACCCTTTGTGCTACCATATACCCACCATAATGTGAACTCCCATATGGGTAACCCCATTCGCATTAGTTTATGAATTGAGGTAATCTTGCCTATTGAAGTGGAAATTCCTTCCTTAAAGGTTCTAATGGAAGCAACATTAAAAGAGGTCAAATGAGTTAAAGTCAAATATAAGCGATTGAATCTCATTGAAGTAAAGAGGTTGAGTGAGATCTGCTACAAATAATTGTACCAAAGTTAAATAAAGCAAACCTATAAAAGAAAAATTTGCCCTCAATACTTCAAAGAAGGATACTTAGTCCTAAAAGGAGTCCTATCAAATCAAAGTGACCTATAGGGCATGTTGACACCAAACTACAAGGGTCTGTTCATGACAAAAATGATATTTTTACTCAAAGCAAGGATTCTAATAGATATGAATGGCAAAAATATGCCAAATCCTATCAACTCATATATGATCAAAAAATATTTTGCCTAAACCTCAAATAAGAGTAAAGTTTACTATCATTAGCCCAAGATTAAAGTACAAAGAATGAGATCAAAAAGGATGTAAGTTATAATAAGATATATAAGGTTTGCATATAAAAGGCATTTAGACCACGATCATGCCAAATTATAGGCTATTAGTTTTTATAAATCTCTATAACAATGATCTAGTTATCCTTGGCCATTTTACCCCTAAATGCATCACTAACACAAATGCAATTAATATAACCATATTATTCAACAAACACATGATAGTGGACATTTAAGAAGAAAACATAATATAGATTACATTCTTTGTTTAAGATTTTTAGGGATACAAAGAATTCATCTTAGGGTTATACCTAAAGCACCAACAACACTAGACAATAAGGATGGATCAATAATTGAAAATTCCATACGAGACTCAAAGAATAAGTAAGTAGATCAAGCATGCTCTTTTAAGAATTTAAAAAATAAAAAAGCTTCATGTAGTGGATTGAAATTGAAAAAAAGGCAAAATAAAGAGGCATGACGAAGTGAGAGACTCCAAAATAAGAAATAACACTAACTCTGATAAGCTAGAAATAAAAAAGATTCTCCTCACAAAAACATTTGAAAATGCAAAGTAAAAGGCATGATGAAGTGAGAGACTCCAAAATAAGAAATAACATTGACTATGATAAGCTAGAAATAGAAAAGCTTCTCCTTACAAAAAAATTTGAAAATGCAAACAAGTAAGGATAAAGGAAGATAAGTCCTTAACCTTATTATGCTAATACAAGCATATGTAAATGATCATAACCAGTGAAACTAACAACCCTTGACATGTTTAAGAATGTATCTTGCATTGTTGACTTGAACAAAAGGATAATGCAACCATCTTTAATAAGTACATGTCACATGTTAGCATACTTATAAAAATTTCAATGGTAAATAGTAATTAAAAGCAATTCTGAATGGAGTTTGAATGCTTCTTCCATTAACAACTTAAGTGAAAGGGTACTATAACCATCATGAACAAATACATGTCACATGTCAACATGCTTCTGGAATCTCAATGGTAAATGGTAGTTGAAAGCAATTATGTATGAAGTTTGAATATGTCCTACATTAGCAACCCAAGTGAAAGGGTAATGTAATCATTTCAAACAAGTATACGCTATATGTCAATGTACTTCTAGAATTTTAATAATAAATGGTAGTTAAAAGTAATTCTATATGGAGTTTAAATGCATTATGCATTGGCAACCCAAGCAAAAGGATAATACAACCATCTTGAGCAAGTATAGGCAACCTATCAAATTACTTTAGAAATTTCCATAGTAAATGGTAATTTTGTGGGAGCTTGAAACTATGTCCTACATTGGCAACTCAAGTGAAAGGGTAATGCAATCATCTTAAGCAAGCTCAAAAGACATACGAACATATTTTTAGAATCTCTAAGAATAATGGCTAGAAACTCCATTTGCACTGGCCAAAGAGTGCCATAAAATCTTCACACATTAGTCATAACTTCCTAATGGAATTATCAATTAGGAAGCAAAAACTTCCTAGCAGAGGTATTAGCTAAACTACTTGCTACAAAAAAGCACTAATGGAGAATAAGACAATATCTACCAATATCATAGGTCATCTAATAGGACCTTTTCTTTTTTGTCACTAACAAAATCACCCCCAGCATATAAATAATAGTTAACTGCCTTAAGTTGGCTAAGAACTCTTTAACCTTTAGCACGTAAGCATTACTACATAGACATTCAAAAGGTAGACAAAATAGGGATTGAATATAGTCTTTGCTAATTCCTTTATGCCAAAGCTATTCATAAAATGGGGTAGTTGTTATCCCCCTATTTTGTTTGCCCTAATTAAGGAGGGCCTCACAAACACTCTCATTAGTTGCATGTAAGATATATTTATGAAATACATAGTGGGTTATGCATTTGAACATAAAAAAAAAAAAAAGGAAAAAGAAAAAGAAGCAAAGAATAATTAAAAAATAAAAATAAAAGTAAAAAATAATAATCAGATTACTTCAAATTAGCTTACATAGTCTAATGTACAATTGTAATATATTCTTACCCTAAAAGAAAGAGCCAGTGACCCTTTGGATTCTTAAATTAAACCTAAACCTAAACTGTTGTTTGAGGGTATAAGTTGCATCATCAAACCACCAAAGGGGACCTTCCCCTTCTCAAAAACCCCAATCCAAGCATCCAATTATAGTAATGTTAGTCCATTAGCCCTTTCTATAAGACCCAATAACTCAATCCAAGTGTGAATCTTGCATGTCAAAGGCCCTTACAATGTTAAATATAAAAATAATCTCGATGAGTGAATGAAAGTAAAAATCCATTTGAAAGTGAGAGTGAGAGTGAGAATGTTAATTAGGAAAGCCATTATTTCAGCCCTTAAAATTCCATTGAGTGCCAACCAAAAAGGGAAACAACATTCAAAGTTTCCAAGAAAGACAAAAAGAATAAAGAAAGGAGTCAACATCATAAAATTACCAAAGTAATGTTTGACATGCCACCTAAGAAAAGAAATCACTCTCTTTAAACCATCATAATGGGAACAAAGGTACCTATAATAGGACTATAAGGCCTCTTAATTCTTTTCCTTCTACTTTATTGCATTTTTGATATAATTTGAGATCAATGATCTAGACCGAGCTTGAAATTATGATCAAGTGAAGAAATTAGAGTTAAAACCTAGTATTAATGACTAAATGTCCATTCAAAAGGCATTATTTCACCTACTAAAGGAGCATTAATGTGTTATATGAGGGACTTCAATCAATTTTTCCTAACATAATGCTATAATCAATAGATTAAAGACCAAAACTCTCCATAAACAATGAACTTTGATAGACAACCATGCACACAATCACTAAAATCAACCTAGTAAAACAGTTGAGTTGTGGTATTGCTCTTTTACTTCAACCAAAGCCTCTTTATATAGAAAGAGTAAGAACTAACATGTTGAATGGAGCCTAAGGTTGCATTGACTATTATTTCAAAGTTGGACAATGGTGCCTATTCCATCCCTTTTATGCACCTCTTCTAGCCATTATCAATGCACAACTTTAATACCATTAGACTCAATAGGTGATTATTTATCCTCTGGTGCCCTTTATATGTGAATCATAGATTGATGACATCTTATTACTAATGACAATTGCCTTCTTTCTCTACCATACCTAGTCCAAAATTATCAAAAAAACACCACTATTAAAGATGGATCCGAGGCTTTCAACACTAAAAATCATACCCAAGACTCATAATTAAGGCATGTTTAAAGATTAAAATATGAAAGATGGTTACTAAAGTTCTTAATAGTGGTATCATTCCAAGGTGCCCCAAGTAAGATCGTAGATATGAATTGCCTTCTTTGTTATACATTCAACCCAAGTAAGCATGTGTGCTCTTGTAACCAATTGTAAAAAGGAGTGAAAAAAATAAAATATCAACAAGAAAAGTACAAAAGTAAAAATAAGTGAATAGTGGTATCGTCACTTGCAACAAACATTTGGGTTGGTCACAACCTTTGCCAAACATAACCATTCTCTTAAACCCTGATGAATCTTTATAAAGCAATCTTAGTCACATATGGCATTCCAATCACACCTAAAATGGTTGGTGGCAACTCCAAATTCAACATACATGCATTATAATGCTCCCTTATGGCCTTTTAATGTCCCTTAATTCCCAATGTACAACATTTTCCCTCCAAAATGGGAAGAGTTAAGGCACCAAATGTAGCACCTCCCTTTATGTCTATTATGTTATCTAACCTCTCAAGAAGCCCATCTTGATAGAATTCATATTCTACTATAACTCTTATAATTTCAACTCATAAGCAATTGAAATGTCATCAAATTTATTCCTTGTAGTATTGCCACATTTTGGTTCCCATTCAACATCTACAATACACAATTACATGGCTACCAAGTGTAAGGAATGGATTAAGGACTTTAATATAGACTTATCTTTTATTCTCTTGATGGTGGATGAATATAAATAACACAAGACTTGTTTCTTACCTTGAACCATAAATTCCATTCTTGTTTGCTTAAATCATAGCTCTTAACATCTTAAACCATTATACACCCAACACTAAATCATAGCTCCCTCAAGGCAATATATGAACATTAGAGGAGAAGGTTCTCTATTGTAGAACCCATTGAAACCCCTTACATAAGCCCAAACAATTAATGTAAGTACCATTTGCAACCTACACTTTTAAATTGTTCATTAGTTCCAAATGACATTAAAGACACTTTACAACCATCAAATCTAAGAAATTATGGGTGCTCTTAAAATCAATAGGAGTATGCAATGATTTAATGCCAACATAAGCTATTACACACATAGTTCTACACCTTTTTGCAACCAACCTAGTTAATGCATATACTAATATTTGCAAATCCTTGGTCTCTTCATTATTGCAATCTTGTTCGCCACATTGATATGTAGCCTTTAATTCAAGTTTATTGTCCATCTCTTTTAGAAACAATTTCCTTTGGCAACACTTGTGCCTAAATTCTTACTTCTCATGACACTAAAAGCATAACCTCTTAATCCTCTTTTCATTAAACACCTCGCTACTATGCATTTTTTAGTTCAATGGTACCTAACTTTCTTTCCTCATCATCCACAAAGTAATAAATTGGACTAATGGGAGTGCCAATAAAAGAAACATTGGGTTTTGAGATTTGTGCACCCAAGAATTATGGAGGTTAAGTGATTAAGAGAGGTAGCATTAGAGTAATTCATGTCTTCTGTTATAGTGTAGCTATTGTAGCTTCTTAGAGCTTGGCAAGAGCAAACTCATCTTGTAACTTCTTTGGCATGAATACACAAACTTGATGTTGAATCTTCTTATTAAGGTTGCTAAGGAAAATATTGAGGACAAGTTCTTCAGGTAGCTCCACTTTATTGAGCAATACGTCAAACTTATTTTGGTAATCTATAATGGTCTAATTTTGCTTTAATCTCATCAAATACTTTTAAGGCAAACCTCACAGTAAAAAGCTAAACAAATTCATTCCAAAAAATTGTTTATGTCATTAGCTAGAAAGAGTTTAAGATGGTTTTGTTTCCATTAAAGGGCTTGATCATTAAGGTGATTGATGACAATTTTAACCCTGATCTCTTTAAGTGTTTCATCAAGATTAAAAAGAAAGTCTCACACTTATTGATCTGATTTTGAAAATCATGACCAAAAAGTCAAAGAAATTTGATTTTGAGAATGCAGCTAGTAAGTGGAGATCCATCGCTAACCTTTAATGAAGTTATAGCTCTATATTTAGATGCTAGTGAATTCAATGCCTAAGTTTGAGAAAACACTTGACTCTTTTGTAAATTTAAGCCTATAATCTGGAATTTAATTACTTATAAGGGCAAAATCATACTTCATTTGAAGCTCTTAGACAATGTTTTAAAGAGTGTCATTACTCTTCTTTCCATGATCAACAGCTATATTATGCTTTGCCATTTGAATCACATAAGTAAGAACAATTCTCTAACACCACTAATGCACTCATAAGAGGAACCCAAGAGATCATATAGAGAAATAAATTTAAATGAAAAATCAATTCCAATCTTGATAGGGTGAGACAGGGGAAAGGAGGTGAAGGAAGAGAGATTCTAAGATTTTTAAGAGAATAAGAGAGAAATTGTTTGATTGATTCAAACTTTGTTTATATCATTCATATCCTTTCATCATTCTCTCATGATTTATACATATATTTTGCTATATAACATCTACTACTTAATTATTCCCACTGAAAAAGGAATTGAAAATCTAAACTTTTTATAACTACCAATTGTTGGAAATAAAGATATTTTGAAAGGCTTTTATTCCATATTAGAAACGAAAACCTTATTTCATATATTGATAGCCCATATTGGAAATGAAAGTCATGTTTCATATGTTTATAAGACAATACTTGTTTCATACCTTGTAAAAGTAAAGACCTAAAGAACGTATTGCACATATGTGAATAACATAAATTTAGGCTTGATATGGGAAGCTTGATGTGACCCCACACAATGGACTTGGTTGGTCCAACCCTAGCCCAAAACCTTTGGAGACCTTTTAAATTATATTAGTCAAACTAGCCATTTTTTATTATTGAAAAATTAGCTATTACAATAATAAAACCATCAACCATTACCTTTATCCTTAATATTCATCTTTATAAGACATTAAACCAAAAGCAATATAAATAAAGCTTTTTTTTTTCCTACCATAATATAACAAACCATTCTCTTCTTTTCCTTACACCTTGATTATTGGAAATTATTAGGCTTAATAGACTTGTGTTATTTCTATTACCTTACTTATAGGATGCACAATAGTGGGAAGATTTATCATATCCTAGGAAGATAATCACTATAACTTGCTACATTGTGACAACTTATCTACAAGGGCAAAATTATCCTTAAGGATATTGCATTTATGTGCTTTAGATTAATATCCTTTTTTATTTACTCATCTCTTTTGCATCCATTTATAATATATTTCTGTATTTTTTGCTAACACTAATCTCTAACAACTTAAGTTATTTTCTACACATAAAAAAAATTGCTTTTCTTCTAATTTGGTTTTTTAGACGTTGGGCTTCTTGTTGGTGGGTGGAAGAGTTGGGAATAGTTTGCTAGCTAACCAAAGTTTAATGGAGAGAAGGTAAAAAGGTGTTATGGACTTAAATTAAGAGCAAGAGTTAAGATAGATTTAGATAAAAAATGGAAGGTTTAAGAATTACAAATAGAGAAGAAATTATATTGTATTCTTTGTCAATGATCTCTTGAGATAAAGCTTAAGGCAATAAGAGAGAAAGTGAAGGAAATGTCTTGAGTGGTAAACTCTTTTTGTAGCTAATATTAGTACTTATCCTAAGGCTAATTTTGCAATATCAAATATTACAATAGTCATTAAATTATGTGTAATAACACATTTTTTTCTAGATAAGAAGTGCCTTTATTTATTCAAAAACATAAAGTATAACTTGTTGAATAAAAGCCATAACATGGTTCAAACAAAAATTTTGGTGTAGTAAACCATTATTAATGGATAAAGCTAGTTTTTCTATTTTATGAGGCACCCTATTAAGGTTTCTCTTAAAATGAAAGACTAGAAAGCTAGAAAAATTGGATAAGATAGCACATACATCCTCCATTAATGGACCCACCAAAATGATGACTTGTTAGCAAGAATTTATGGTTTAGACTATTTGGAGGTTTGATTCCACACAAACATTATGATAAAAAAGCTCTTGTGCCTTCATCATTGCCTTTAAGATTGCATACAAGTTAAGAACTTTAGACAAAACTTTCCATGCAAATTCTTGGCAAAGATGTGTATTATACTGCCCTTATAATCCCCAAAAATTTCTTTAATGCCTCATTTGTTAGAACTAATTATTACATCCATATTAATTTTGAACTTGCCTCTTTTTAATGGTTTCCTTATATTGGGGACTTTATAGTAGGTATCAGTTTTTGCATCACTTCCTCATAGTCTTGAGAGAGATTAGTGCTCATAACAGTAATCTATTGCCTTATGAACCACAATTTTCAAGGTGTAACCCTCGCTTATGCTCTATCTCAAACCTTGTGATAATCCATAACTCCATTATTGGCATAACTTACTCAAGCTATACACTTTAACCTTATGCCTAAACAACATTAAATTACTCCTACTTGCCTAAGGCCTTACTCTTTACAATTCATATTATTATGGTCCAATGCTACTTAGTCAAGTCATCCTTCATTATATCTCATTTATTAATGCTAAAGCCCATTACTTTTGCAATATCTTATACTTATATAGCTCATCAACATTTTCAAACATTAGACCAACATTAGTCACATACATAGCCTAGCCCTTAATAGTGACATTATTAATGGTTGCACAACACCCAAACCCTTATATCCATTGTTCTCAATCTTATCTACACATAACTAGGTGGCTTCATTGCTAACTTTATTGATTATTACTTTATATGACTACAACCTAGCATTTTACTCAACAAATTAACATGCATCCAATTTTAACTTATTACACGTTACTACATAATCTTTCCACAATTCCCTCACTTAACACATTATTAGATGCCATTATATGGTATATATTTGCCATTATTAGATATTTTCTCCAAAACAATCTCATTACAATACCAAATGTATAACACTACTAAATGCCTTACCTCTTCATTTTAGTGCCTCCTATTCTTTAGCTTGTTATAATGCCACATTTCTAGCAGCCACATCAACTTTTCTATCCATTTATGCATACAAATCAATCACATTAGGGTAAATTTCTACCTTTCCATGCTTTAAAATTAAAGGCTTGACTAATTTGCCACCTTATTGAGGGAATCTTTCCTTGGATTGGTGACCAAAATTTTTTGGTGACTTGGGTGAAATTTCCCTATCTAATGGCTCTTAGTGGTAGAATTATTTCCTAAGCTAAGGGTTAACATAGTTTTCCTCCTTACATGTGATTTTCCCTTTAATAGTTTATCAATATTTTACTTATGTCAACAGTAATGCATGTAAATAATTATTAGTAAGTACACTAGTTGCTCAAGTAATATAGAAAGTGAATAGAGCATCATTCCATAAGGATAGTGATCAAACAAATATCAAATAAGTCATTGATCCTAACTTTATTCAAAAGACCAATTGCAAAGATTTGAAAACTAAATAAAAATTCAAAATTCAAAACAAATTAAATGCTAAACAACAAGAGTAAATCAATATTAGAAAATGTATGGATGTTTAAAGATACGAGGATTTCAAAGATACAAAGGTTTTGAATATGCTAGGGTTTAAGTTTAGTGTACCAAGGTTACATAAAATTCTAGCTAAGTGCTTTCAAGAAGAAGATCTATTCATAGAATAGCAAAATTTTATGTTATTAATATTCTTTCTCAAGATATATTAAGTTTACCTTTACTTATTAACCTATTATTTTTATGTAGGATAAAATGGATAAAAGTGCATTGGATTTATGGAAAACTTAGTTTAAATAGAAACTTTTGAAGTCCACTCATTACTATTACATGAGTCATGTTTGTACATCTTTATATTTCATTTGATTCATGGTATGACTTGTTATAATCTATTGCAAGGCATCTCCTCATGTATATTAAATCAATTTAAATGGCAATCAAGCTTTTGAAAGTATTAAACACAATAACATATACTTGCCATGAAACAATTTTCTTGAATAGCATAAAAGCCAAAGAAAACTAATTAAACATGAGAATAAGCTGCACATTGAGAACTACAAGAATTACATGAGAACAAGTTTATGAAATAGCTCTAAAGTTGCTTCCTTAAAGATATTGTCACTCCTTTTCTCTTGCTTTCTTTATGCTATTCTCCCTTTTTTGTCTCTTTTTCTTTTGTTTTCATGCCCCTTTATATTATAGGGGCCCCTCTTGTTAATTAAGGCTACCAATCTTTAGCCAATCTTTAGAAAATTCTCTAACACAAATTTTGTTGTTAACTTTTCTCTTATATCAAAATTGAATCAACTTATACAAAGTTGTAACTTTGTCTCTTAGATTTCTTTTACCGCAAGAATCATTCAATTTAAATGTTTAGAGTGAATGTTATTTTAATAATACCAAACAATACTTAATTAATAAGTAAATAAAATCTTGATTAACTTTGATTTTCCTAATTGAGATAGGATTTCTCTCTAAAAATAGCCCCAAATTTAACCAAGAAACCCCTTAATGATTCTCTTTTTTTTTTTTTGCTCCTTTGTCCATATTTCTTTCTTTTTTAGGCCAAACTTTGATTCTAATTATTTTATGTTCCTCTTTCCCACTAAAGAAAGCAAAAATATGTAAATTTTGCATAAAACTAAACATAACTAAGAATAATAACACTAATTTTAAGTCTAAAATTAGATGGAAATAAATATCAAACCTATAAAATACTACCAAACTTGAGTTTTGCTAGTCTTTAAGTGAGAGATAATCAACATTAAAATATAACACTTATAGATATTCAATGATTTTGCTTCACTTCTTCATGCTTCTTTAATGATCATATATGTCACACAATTATCAAAAACTTTAAAATACTAGACAAGCTTAATAGTTAATTCAAGTGCTCCTAAAATCTTAAGTTAATCATGAAAAATGTCTAAATAACTAATCTCAAGTCCATGTATGCTTTTCAAATTGGTTTATACAAAAAAGTGTGTGATAAAGGTGACTTCTAAGGTATATTTAAGTGAACCTCCATAGGTTTGCCTTTCATATCCCTTTCCATTAAGGTAGACACCCATATAATGAAAGAATCAAAGGACTTTTTCAAGCTTGTAACGTTAAGCTAAGTTGTTGACTAGTAGAAGGAAAGGGATAGGATTTAAATCAAAGCAAGAAAACACAAGAATTAAAACATGTCTCTTACTTCCTTTTTCTACTTTTTATGAAAAGAATCAATCACAATCTTGAACCATTTGGAAACTTTGATTTTGGAGCATCGATTAACCATAACACTAAGTTTGGTCAACCAATCCAAACTCTTGTCCAAAATAAAACTTTCTTCAATTCATACTTTTCTATCTATGTGATCAACCATAATAATTGGTCTAATTGATCAATCCTAACTTTTCACTAAAACCTTCCATTTTTTAGCTTTTCTAGTCTTCCTTAATTCATTTGATCAACTATAGTAAGAGGTTTAATAAACAGATCAAAAATTTTGGCCATAATAAAGAGCTAATTACTTTGCCTTAAAATCTTTTATGATAAGCATAGTAGTAGTCATCAAGGCCACAAAAAATTACTCTCAATCATGCAATGGTAAACAGTGTGAATAAGATTGATCCTACAGGGAGTGTTATCAATTCATTGCCAAATAATTAAAATTTAAAGACCCTAATGCAAATTAGGGGGCAAAATTGAATTTTAACTTTATAACAATTAAAGTAAATGACTTAATTAAGTAAAACGACTTATAAAAATATCCTTCAATGAAATTCTAGTTTTAAGTTCATTTGCAACTATAAAATTTGATATTTTTGATTATTCACAATGTTGTCGCAATTTTGTTAAAACTATTAACCTTAGATAACAAGTTTTATTACTCAAATTCTCCCTTAGATAATCACTTAATAGAACAAACTTTTCACTTAGACTCTAACCATTATACCTTTAGAATAAACTCTCTATAGTTATATACTAATAGCTTTTAGAATTGGAAAATAGGCTAATTTAATGATCACTTAAGCTCAGATTGTTTAATTTATATTAAGTTATTCATAATAATAATAAAACAAAAATTTGTCCTTAATCTCTTACAATTAATTACTCATCAATGATTAGGAATAAGACAAATATAGGTCATAATCCCTAACTTTAATAATCAATCATTGTTTAATCAATTCAACAAGATTAAAAGAATGAATTAAAATAACAATTATTCAACAATTTAATCAAAATAATTCAAACAATTCCCATGAAAAAAAAATAGCATAAAATAATATATTCAATTAAAATACCAAAAGTTTGGAAATCCTTAAAATTGTTGAAAAAGCCTAGCTATATATACTTAAACAAAAAAAAAAAAAAATCTTACTAAAGTTACGTCTATCATCCTCTTTATGTGTTCATCTCATGTTTCTTCTTCCTTACCCCCTTTTATTAGCTAAAAAGGTCCTTATTTATATCTTAGAAAATGTACATAGTAGACATAAAAAAATCATAAGACACTCCAAAAATAAAATCTCATAAATTCTCAAGGTTACAATAAACTAGTTTCCTTAATTGTGATAGAATTCCTATAATGAATTCCAAGTTGATCCCCAGATGGATATAGTTTGCATTAGGGTCATCCTTCTCCATCAAAGTTGTATTCGTCTTCTTTAACTTTCCAACGCATCTAGTCTTACCCAAAACAATTGTCCAAATCCCAAGTTATGAGCTAAAGACCAAGACTAAGTCATTCTAGCCTATGACAAAATCTGCAACAACTTCTTGGCTATTTATGGACCATTAAACAACTAATTTAGGCTTGGGTGTCTTCATAAAAATTGTAGCTCTAAATGGGAACTACAAGTTAGTCTTTTGAATAATTCAATCTGGATGTTTAAAACTCAAGTTATACCAATTTAAATATTCAATGCTAGAACAAGAATCCTATTTCAATTAAGATTTGAACTTTAGTTTTTTTGCCTTATCTTCAAAGCAATGTCTTAATGCCCAAACAAACTTGAATTTTGACTCATGACCCCAATCTAGAAAATTTGAGATGTCTACTACAACTTTAGTAAAGACTATTTTTCGAATATGGACCTTTATGTCAATGCAAAAACCTATAACAAGCATCAAAGGTCAAAATGATAAAATATTAAATTTGCCTATCAAAAGATCAAATTCTCAAAACTCCTTTAAAAGATACTTAAATCATAAAACATACTCTAATTAGCTTAAATAGGTATAAAATTTATTAAAAACAACTAAATGTAAAGGGGAATAAATAAATTCTCACTCATCAAGGCACATGATCATAATGATTCATCCAAGAATTTTTTTTTATTTTTACTTTTTAGAAATTAAGGGCTCCTTGTTTAAAAGGATTCCTTTCCTTAGTTCTCTTAAAGGGCTTACATGGTTTTATGGGTTAAAAGGTTAATACAAACATTAAATTATACCAAGAAAAATGAGTCTAAAATAATTAAAAGACTTAATGAGGTGATTAAGGTTAAAATATATATAAGATTTGTTTGAAAGGCTTAACTAAAATAAAGATAGCTTAAATCATCTTTCTAATAATGCAACTATCTAGAATTTCACCTTAAGGGATAATCAAATAAATTCTAGATATCACATTTAAGATCCTAAAGATATCACTATATTCACATAAACTTTCTCTAAGCATGCTACATATATTAAAGATAAGAGCCATTATTTTGAATTTCAAAACTCAACCACCATATAAGGTTAACTCATGAATTAAGCATTAAACAAGAACAATAGTTATCATTTTCTCTAAATATTGTTCCAATGAATTAATCATTTATCAAAGCAAATGGAAATCAAAGTAGATCTCACTCACCAAGTAAATCATAGAAAAGGAAAGCCCAACAATAAGGGCAAAATGAAAAATGAAGTGAATAATTCCCTTCAAACTTGAAATCTATATTATCCTAAATGTTGTAGATAGGGTTTTAATCTACATAGGTTGTCTCCTATAAAACACTTTAGTTATAGTCCTTAACTTGACTCTTAACAATTTTCATCTTGGTTCATACAACTAAATTGTGGTTTGAAACTTCTTTAATTCATCATCTACATAAGACTTTAATCTCTAACCATTGACTTTGAAAGTGTCCTTTGTGTCATAAGAAAATCCTACTGCTCAATGAGAAAAACCTTGTGTCACTACCAAAGGTTTAATCCACCATGAACTTATTTTGTCTTGTAAAGTCCTAAGCTAAAAGTTATAAAGTAGTTTCTTTTGGCTTACTACAACGGTATGCCTCATTTATAGATTTTGGCATTCTCATAGGCTTCATGTTGAAATTAATTCATCTCATTAAACTATGGTAGTCAATTCTATTTTGTAGCTTGCATATCAAAATTTTAAAGTTTCACAACTAAACATACTTTATACTCAGGTTCAAATGGCAAATGACATTCTTTTCCAAAACTAATTTATATGAAGACATGTCAATAAAAGTCTTAAAGTTGTTTTAATACCCAAATGCATTAAACAATTTCAATAACCAATCTTTTTAGAAAGCATTTGCAAAAATCTTTTTTAATTCTCCACTTTAAACCTCTACTTTGCCATTAATTTAGGAATGGTATGAGGTGGCAATTTCATGTGTAACATTATATTTACTTCAAAGGCTTTCAAATTTTTTGTTATAAAATTTTTTACCTAATCACTCATGATTGCCCTAACATTTAAAATCTTGTAAACCACAGCTTTATTCATTTAGCATATAATCCATAACCAAAAGTATGTATTCATTAGATAAAGAATGTGAAAAAGAGTCCCATGAAATCAATAACCCAAACATCAAATAGTTTGACTACAAGAATATTGTTCAAGGGCATCTCCTCCTTCTCAAAGCATTTTCAATTCTTTTTCATCAATAATAAGAGGCTATATAAGTATAAGCAACCTAAAAAATAGAAGGCTAATAAAAACCTTACTAAAAAACCTCAGATGTTATTTTGGTTGCAATATAAGGCCAACTATCTTCTCGATTATGACAATGATAAAGGATAATTGTCATCTCCTCTTGAGCACATACTTTCTAATAATTTGATTTACATAATTTTTATACAATAATAGCCCCCAAAAAAAAATCTTTAACATCTATAAAATATATTTTTTCCTTTGTTGAAAAGATATATCAATAAGAAGGATATTACTTTTTAAATAATTTGTAAAATTAGTATACAAAGAAAGTAATGTAATATGAATAAAATAAAGATATTTATTTAGGAATTCTTCATTAATTGGATTCTTGGCTAGCTTCCCTAAATTAAGGTTCTCAAGCTTTGACAAATGATCAACCATTTAACTTTCAATCCCCATTTTTTCCCTATCACTAAGTCAAATGTTTTTTCCTTTTTAAAAAAAAAAAAAGATTTTACCTAATTAATTAAGACTTTGCATCTTACTTTAAAAGCAAATACTTGAGTGCAAAGTGATCATTATAACTAATAGCATTAGTCAAAATTAAATAAAACCAAAAATTATTAAAAGGAAATACTAATGTCAAGGGTTTTTTCTTTTCAATTATTACATAATTCTTTTGAGCTTTTATTAAGGTTTGGTTGGCATAGTATAAGGTTTAAAACTTCTTGTTTATTGTTTGTTCTAGAACAATCCCTACTAAGCTATCACTTACACCACATATAAGTTCAAATTATAAACCCTAATATATTGCCACCATAATGGTTAAATTAACTAGCTTATCCCTCATTCTTTTGAAAGCTTGCAAACATTCTTTGAAAAAATTAAATGATGCATCTTTACTAATTGGATAAGGGTTTTGCAATTTTAGAAAAGTCCTTGATAAATTGCCTATAAAATCCTGCATGACCTAAGAAGCTCACCACCTTTCACTAAATTCAATAGAGGTAATTTTCAATCACTTCTTCATTGGCTCAATCCACTTATAAGAAACCTTGTGTCATAGGACTATTCCCTCCTAAAAAATAAAATGATATATTTTTTTTCAAATTAAAAATAAGGTTAGTTTCCTTACATCTTTGCAATACTAAATCTAAATTATGTAAACAAGATTAAAGGAATAAACAAAAAGTGAAAAGTCATTCATGAAATTTTCAGTGAATTCTTCAGCCATATAAGAAAAATTTGTCATCATACATCTTTGGAAGTAGCAACTAGATTACACAAACAAAAAGCCATTCTTCCGTAATTGAAAGTTCCATAAGGGTAGGTAAAGGTACTTTTGCTTAGTCCTTTAGGGTAACAAGAATTTGATTATAACATGAATACCCATCTAAGAAGCAATACAATTTATGTCCATTAAGTCTTTGTATCATGTGATCAATGAAAGGAAAAAAAATTGATCCTTTCTAGTGTTATCTTTGAATTTTCTATAATTCATACAAACCCTCTTTCTTGTTACTATTTTTATAAGAATCAATTCATTTTGAACATTCTTGACAATATTCATAATTGTATCAAGCAATTTAATCACCTTACTCTTTACTATATCTTCCATGCTCAACTTTAATCTTCTTTGATTTTGGACCATGGGTTTGTAACCCTTCTCTATGATAATTTTGTGCATGCAAATTGAAAGGCTAATTCCCTTAATGCCAATTATTGTCCACCTAAAGGTGTTTTTATGCTTACTCAAAATTTTAAGAAGTTTCTTCTTCATTAAATCAATCAAAGAAGAAGATATGATTATAAGTCAAAAGAAAGAACCTTTTGAAAATATATATTCTAACTAAGAAGATAAGTGTTTAAGTTCAAGTGTAAAATGGCCATTAATTAAAGGCTTTAGCCAAGAAGCATGGAGTTTATCTAAACCTACAACTTTCGGCTCTTTGGCTCTCAAGTATGGTGGATTAGCAGCTAATAAATTAACACTTTCACCTATGTTCTCATCTTTAATTGTAATATCCTTGGATTTCACAATGCAAGTTATAAATGAATCTTCAAACCTAATTGCTTGAAAGAACCTAATAACCTCATGATCAATAGTATCTATTGTGGACTAAGTACCATCATCAAAGGGATATTTAAAGGTTTCCAAAACTTTAGATGTGACTTGTTCATCATGCATTCTAAGGAATAATTTCCTTACTACACATCAATTAATGTTAAGCCTATAGCTACAAAGCTCTCCTTAAAATAAGAGGCACCTTATAGCCTCAATAGATCTACTAAAAAGATAAGCTTGTCAACCTGTACCAATATATCATTTCACTACACCACTTAGATGCTTAATATATTTGCCTAACAATTGAATTGATACAATAGTACCCTTTGATTCCTTAAGCCCTAATTTCTACAAAATAAAAAAAGGCATCAAGTTAATTCTTGCACTTAAATCACAAAAAAACTTGTCAAAATGAAAACCACCAAATGTATAAGGAATAGTAAAACTCCTTAAATCTTTTAATTTTGTTGGCTGAAGCATCACAACTTTGTTTAACACACTTTTAATCTAAGCTAGTAGAACCAATAGAGTGCCTTATGCTTACCTTGTTCCCTCTGCCTTCACTAATGCAACAAACATCTAATGTGGCACCCTCACTGCAAAGTCATGGTGCCAATCCTTCCTTCTTGTTCACCCTTAACAATAATAATGAAGGCACTAAGCATGAGGATGAACATAACTTCTTTTAGCCAAAAACCTAGAACAACGATAATCACATAGCTTACTTCCTTAGAAAATAAGGTAGGGGCCTTATTACAAGTCATATTATATTCCTTATAATGCAAGGTAACATTACATCAATGGTTTTTTATGATCTCAAATGAGAATAAAGGCCCTTACATCAAGTAGAACCCAATGTTAAGGCCTCTGGCAAAGATGATTATCCTTTAATACCAAAATCAAGTGGGATAAGACTAAGAAGGAGTCCCTCAAGCTAAGAGTTAAGAGCAATTCATTCCTAGCGGGCAATTACTAAGAAAGGCATTCCTCTAGCCCTATGTTAAGCATAACAAGCATCCCTCCCCTGAAGCCTTATAGGAATTCTCATTAAGACTATCCTTGACTTTATACCATTGTTAGTGCATGTCTTTAAGTCTTTGCCCTTATCTCATAAGAAAGTTTTAGAAGATTGCAAGGAAATAAAGTGGTAGATTCTCAAAGACCTACCTCTTATTAGCAAAAGAATGACAAACTAGCTCAATAATTAAAGGACATATAGGACTAGATAGTGACTGTGAAGGATTCAAAACAACTAAGGTTGGAGAATTCCAAAAAAGCCTCAAGCTTGCTCTCTCCAAAGAAATTCAAAATGCTTCAAACCAAACCAAGTTCAAGCTACCTACACTACACAATTATGATGAGACTAAGAACTAAACATAACATTAGAATGTGTTTTAAACTCTTATGTTGTTCCATCCAACTTCAAATGCTACCACATGCAAAGCCTTTGTTACCACATTAAAGGATGCCTTATAGTGTCGATGCTTTGAACTCCTATCCCAATTCATTGAGAACTTATAACAGTTGGAAGACCTATTCATGGCTAGATTCATCCCTAGCAAAATCTACAAAATGAATTCTTCAACCCTATCCTTGTCCATTAGAGGCCTAATAAGCAACTTTAGGAATTCCTCACATGATTCAACACAATAATGCTAGATGTTGAGGACCAAAAACTATCATAGCCATCTTTATTAATAGCTAGCAAAAATCCAAGTTCACCTTTCTTTTTGGACAAGATGTTACCTTAAGACATTACTAAGCTCATGACAATAGCTAAAAGATTTATTAATGTAGAAGAAGTCAACCAAGATTGCAAGGAAATAAGCAAGTCCTTACTGACCCATAAGAGTTCCCATAAGAATTGTTCGATTATTTACCAATTACTTATCTATTTTTCTTCTTTTTTGTCATTTTTTAATTATATTTCTAAATATAAATTTGTTAACTCTAATTTTTTTTCAATCCCTTTCTTGATGGAACAACTTTGATTAAAGGTGTAGTATTTGGATTTAAGCTTCTAAGAATTATCAAAATACTTTGTTCCCAAAAAAAATTTTCATATGATTAAAATTAAATGTTAAAACTCTTATTGATCCATGCCAACGACAAAAGATTTCAAGATTGTTTAGAAATTTTTTTCTTAAAATTTTAATTTTTCCATCGGTTATTTTTCAAATTTATATTTAGATATAAGTTTTATGCATGCACTCATAGACAACCTTTGATAATTGCACATTAATAAATGTAAGTTTTTAAAAAATTTATCTTTTGTTAAAATTAATAAAATTGAAAAATAAAATTAGAATTGAGAAAAAACATGATTTCTTTAATTTTTTATTATTAATCCTAAAATTATATTTCCAACATTTACAAATGCCAATAAATTAATAGAGGTACAAAATTAAATTGTCTTAATATAAAATAATAAAAATAATATTTTTTAACTAGAGAGATTTGTATTATTTGAAATATGCTTAAATAATAAGCTCTCATTTACAAAAATGAATTAATAATATAGGTAAGTAGAAGGAGTTTTTAAAATTTTAATTAAAAAAAAATTTTATTTTGTAAATAAAAAAATTAAATTTATGAATTATATATAATTTTATATTATTTAATTTTAATTATTAATTATTAATAATAACTAACTTAATATTTATTAAAAGAGTATTAAGTATAATTAAAAGTCAAGATTTATTAATATATATTTATTTGTATTTGTATTTATATAATTTTTTAAATAAAATAAAATTATTAAAAAATTATTAAAAAATAAAGAAATAAAAAAATTAAAAAATAAATTATTTGAAAATCAATTGAACATCTACGGTACTAATATCGTGATTGTACTGATTGTACTGACAGATTTGATTTTGGAACCAGACAAACAGGTTCTTCAGAATAAATATTTTCTCTCTTTTTACTTTTCTTTTTTTGTCGTTTTTTTATTAAAAAAAAAAGTGCATTTCTGAATAAAATAAAAGGGACAGTAAATAATGTTTGCGAGTGGATGGACCAGAGCTGATCTTTTTAATCTGCTGCATTCAGTCCTTTGTAGGAAGATCCTTTCTGGGTAAAATGGCGGGCAAAGGAGAAGAGGAGGAAGCAGCAGCCATAGAAGAAGAGCCACAGGAAGAAGAAGAAGAAGAAGCAGAGGAAAGGAAGAAGCTTTTTGGATCTTACATTGGCCTAAGCTTCTCTCTTTTCTTGGCATTGTTGCCCACCAACTCCCTCTCATTGATACCAACGCTTCAGACCCATATCAGGGACCTCTCGCTTCGCATCTTCCATGGGGACGAGCAGCTGAAGCAGATGAGGTCAAGGAGGAAAGAGGACTCCAAAGCAAACGCAAGGGTTGTTGAGATCTTTGCCAGCCACAGGAACGCTTGGCAGGCAGATGAGAGGCGGCTGCTGCAGCAGATCGAGGCTGCCAGCGAGGAGGTCGTGGAGCTGAGAGCCAGAGTTCAAGATTTGGAGGGGGAGAGAGAGGAGCTGCGGAGTAGAGTTCAAGATTTGGAGAGGGAAGTTGGTGAGAGGGAGGAAATGATTGGGTTTATGTCTAGAAATGCTACTGCTTTTAAGGAAGAGGAGGAGGAGGAGCAGAGTAGGGAGGATGCAGAGGAGGAGGAGGAGGAGGAGGAGCGATCCAGCATGCGTGGGAGCACTGAGTCTTATAATGTTGGGGAGGAGAAGAGTCTGAAGTTTATGTTTGGCCGGCAACATCAGCAACAGCATTATCTTCTCCGTCAGCAGCAGCAGCAAGAGGTGGAAGAGAATCATCGGAATTTCAATGCCGAATTCTTGGCGTCTGCTTCCAAGTTTTGGGCTGAGAAGGCCAGTCTCTGGCAGGTGAGTTACTGCTTTCTGCTCATTTTCTCTTCCCGTATTTCCCATCAACTTGTGGTTTGATAATTTTTTTCCCTCTTTGTTCGGAATGTGGAAAAAATGAAGGAATATGGAACAGAAGCTCCCTTTTTATGCTTTAAGAGTGAATTTTGATGGACCTCTTTTGGGGAGGACCAGATTAATTAGTGCTTTTTTGGGTTTTGAATGGATTGGCCAATCTAGTTTGTCCTTATGCTCCATTTGGATGATGAAACTTTTTTATGGTGGTTGCATAAATAAAAAATAGGTTACTGACCCTTGAAGAGAATGTTGAAAAGGAAGCTTCTCTTTGTTTTCCTTAAGCAACTATAGTTCTCAAACTAGCGCTGCTCTTGTTATTTGTGGATCAAGCAAGTAATGATTGTTGGGTTTGATATAGATTCAAAATCCATGAAAAGTGTGATCACATTTATCAGTGCTTGTAATTTCTAGCTTCAAGCTTCAAGAGCATTTTGGTTGAAAGAAAGTGGTAGTTTTTGATGGATGATTTGAATAAGTAGGTCCACCCTTCTTTGCATCAGAATGCTGTTGGCCAGTTTTGCAAGCTTGAATGGCCTTCATAAGAACATGTTAATCCTCTCTTCCTCCAAAGAGAATAAGAAATGGAAAATGTAGGTTCACGTCCAGATTATTTATTGCATTTCCTTTTACACACCTGTACCCAAAGGCAACCTGCTCAAGCAAGAGACTCAGTTCATCCCAAATTTTGTCCTCAATTGTGACTCTACGAAACTTATCCTTCCCAAGAAACATCTCCAAAGTTGTTTTCTCCATCAAGGCTCTTTGTTTTAAAGAACTATGCTTCTATATCCCAATCACCCTTGAATTATAAGAAGCATAACTACACCTCATATAACTAACTTGTACTTGGGACTTTGCAGTTGTTGAGACCTTTTCAAGGATTTGACATGCTTCTTTGTAAAATTTAAAATCAAAAAGGGAAAGGATGAAAGAGAGGAAATGTTCAAGTTAACTTGACAAAGCGTCATCCACTCTTATGTTCAATTAAATATTCCTTAGGTTCACTTTAGTGCTTCATAAGTAATTTTTCTATCATAGTGCACTGCAGTTTTTTAACCATCTGATTCTCTATTCTTTCTCCAGCCACTATTTAATTCTTATTTACAAACTGTAGAAATGGTGGCATATGTACTTAATGTCCAATTAAAGTTAGATTCAAGTGATGCTACATGCTTTAATTTTCTTTTCTTGTTTTTTTTAATTGGAAAGCATGAGAACAAAGCATACCAAGCACGATGGGGTATTTCAACATTTCATTACAATCAGACACTTTCTATTGAGGTCAAAATTTTCTCTATGGTAGGAAACAAGTTGAATGCATACAAATAGCCCCAGAAATTATTCTGCCAGGCGATTCTGCATAAAGCCCACAATAGCTGTATGAATTAAGCAGTAATTTTGTATGAACACCTGATCCTTGCAAGTTGTAGGTTAGTAGCAATTATCTCTGTAGTAGAAAACAAGTTGATGTGCACAAATGGCAAATCATTTAGAAATGCATCCAATTATATCTCAATGGTGGATCAACCTGATACTTATTGTTTGTTATGCCTTAAATTTACCTAGGAAATGAGATTATTATGCTAATCCTTTTGCTGTCTTGTCTCTTTGATGGGTTAGTGAATGCATTGGCCACTTTAGATTGCCATTATTCTCCTTTTCTGTGTCACTGCTTACTAGGAAGCCTATAACATGGATGATATGCTTATTAGGAAGCCATTGGCAGCTTGTGAAAGTTGGAAATTGTAAACATTTTGTTTATTGAGCAACAATTTGCTGCTTCTGAAATTATTGATTGTGACGCAGGGGATACATTCTAAATAGCAACTAACTGAAGGAGTGTTTTTACCTCTTATTGTTTAATTTTAGATGTTTGTTTATATATAGGTGGTGAGGTTAATATTTACTCTTGCAGGATGTGCAGCGTGAATCCCCTGAATTGCTATATCATATGAAGCATTTTATGGCAAGGTAAATTTAGCATTTTTGGCGTGAACTGTTCCTTACTTATGTTTCTTTAATACGCTACAAATGATTAAGGGGTGGCATGCACTTTCCCATTCAGAAGAGCTTCTCCTTGGAAGGTAGATGGCAAATCAACAATAGTTTCCTCCAAATTAAAATTACTTGAACAGGAGTTTCTGAATTTGGAAAACATTAGCAAACCTGGTCTCTTTGAGGTTCTGTCTCTGATGAGGAAGCAGGCTAAGAGATATCAAGCCCTTACAGGAAAGATTGAAGATTTATGTGGAAGAATGGTAAGTGCCTCTCTGTTTATGTGCTGTGTGCTGTAATATATTATGCTATCATTAGAATCTTTTGTCCTAAGCTTTTTGGGGGTAACTATATGGTTTAGATTTATTCGATCCTCATTATCCAAGCAAGCTGCTTGGTTCCTCTATCCTTGGATTCTGCGGCACTTGTTAGAGCAGAGCGCATAAGCAATAAATGACCATATTTTTTGTGACTTATGGATATGTCCTCTAAAGAGTCTTGTGGACATAATTGGGACGGAAAGTGGAAAAGAAAGTATAAATGGTTACGTTTATTAAGTTTTGGGCAATTTTAATATGCCAATTCCATGATAGTAATTCACATGGCCATGGGTGCCTTAAAGTGTATCAATTTTATGCATTGACCAAATAAAAAGTCACTTTAATTCTCACCGATCATTCCAGAACATGTCTAATTTGCATGTCGGGCATACAGTTGAAAACTTTTAATTTTATGATGTGGAAATGTGGGTGGAAAAAAAAAACACCAACATTATTATTTTACCCTTAATTGTTGTTTTGATGTTAGTTGAAAGGAATACCATAGAGATACTGATTTTGATGGTCAAATTTTCACCCTCAAAGCTGAAATCTGTATTCTTTAAATTTGCTTCTCTTTGTATCTCGCGTGCACAACTAGCAGACATGCCAATGACACTCTTTTTTTCTTTTGATTTTTTGCTACAGTGTTACTGTCTTTTGCTCGTTTGTAGTGATTTATGTTGTTGTGCTGCTTTTCTTGCTTTTACAGCAAGCTAGTGATCCCTATGAACCAACGCTGAGTCCAGAATTCCGGGCACAAAGGCAAACAGAATTTTTGCATGAAGCATTTCAACTTCAGCGACGTGCAGCTCAAACTGGACAGAAGCTGATGACAATGCAAACTGAGATAGGGAATAATTATTATGGGGATGAGCTGTGGAGGCAGAACAAGGTTGCCATGAGACATTCCTTTGACTCCATTAGAAACAACTCAAAAGAAATCCAGAGAAATCTGGAAATATGGCTGGCCAGAATGATTGGAGATCTTGAAGGAATTCTAGCTAGGGATGATGCTTCTCCTGCTAGGGAATACTATATTCCAAGATACCCTTTTTGTTCAATAGAATCCGACAGTCAATATCAAACCCTGATCTAACAAAACTAAATTGGCTCTTTTTGTACATATTATCGCATGTTGATTCAAGCCTTGTAGTAGTCCTTCATGCAACCCGAACATTTGTTCTACCATGTTTAAGGTATTTGTAGCATCAATGTACTGAATATTCTTAGAAATGAAGGCTTGAAAGTCGGTCCAAATCAAGGGCTTGAATGTGCCAATCATCATTGAATTGTGGAGATTAACACTAATTTAGTTCTAAGCTCATTAAAAAATTTTTCAATGTAGTTTTATATGTTTCAAGTTTTTCATTTGAGTCCTAAATTTTGCAAATTTATCTCAATTGAGTACTATTTTGGACAGAAAAACAAATATTACACATAATGGCATACAACCAAACATTGAAAATATGCACATTTAAGATATGAAACTATGTTTGTCCCTCATTAATCTCAATTAGAAAACATAATCTTAATTCACGACAAAATCATTCTTGTTCTCCGAAGGTTCATTTCATGACAACATCAGGAAAAAAGTTTGTTTTTCCCCCCTTAAAAACTCATGTCATGAACAAATTTTTACTTTTTTTTTTTTTTTTTTGAAACAACAATTTAGTGTCTTCATCGTGTCTTCTTGCAACCCCACTGACATTCTTGTCGTTGTTAGAAATTATCAACCTGCATAGTTGGTTCTCCTCATCACAATCCTCAATGGAACGTTGTTGTTCATCATCAAAAGGTTTAGTTGACTGCTCAATGTGGGGTTTCTGTGCTTGATTTCTTAATTTAGGGTTTCCACTTCTGTATTTTTCCAATTTATGCCTTTGATTCATAAGTAATCATGGATTTGAGTCATTAAAGAAGTTAATTGACATCTCATTTGTAGTGTGTGTGTGTCAGTGTAGTCAATGTACGTATATTTTCAAGTTATGCCTCAGCTGTTCTAATTCTAGTGGTTGTGTATAAAAAATATTTGTTTTGATTGTGCAACATGTTTAATTGTATTTTTTTTATTTTAAAATTCAAAATGGTCGATATTGTGTTATAAGCTTCCATTGTTAGAAAGCAATTGTATTCTGTATTTGTTTGATTTTTTATTTTATATTTTCATCTTGGTTCTCTACATTCTGTGAATATGAGAAACTCTTTCATTAGATTTTAACAA
The DNA here is from genome assembly GCA_037832385.1 of Rhizophora apiculata. Taxonomy (NCBI): domain Eukaryota; kingdom Viridiplantae; phylum Streptophyta; class Magnoliopsida; order Malpighiales; family Rhizophoraceae; genus Rhizophora; species Rhizophora apiculata. The sequence continues at coordinate 7,856,485 of CM075439.1, read as the reverse complement.
TTGCTTATTTAATGGTTGTTGCAATTTTCTTTAAGTTTCTTACTTTCTGTAGGCATTTAGCGTTTTGTTTTTTAGTAATTATTAATAACAATATATTATTGATATAATGGTCTCTCATTTGATTTTAACAATTGCTTATATTAATTGTTATTGTGATTTTCTTTAAATATCTTACCTTCAGTAGGCATTTAGTATTTTATTTTTTTAATGATTGTTTATTGCAATATGTTGTTGATATAATGGTAGACATTCTACGACCACAAAAATTTATTTGAAAATTTTTTCTTAGTCGTTTACAATATAGGACCATACTGTCTATTTGAAAAAATTTTGTTAGGTTGTTGACACTATGTGGTTTCGCTCAAAAGTAATGACATTGGTTTGACTGGACATGCTTTTAACATATGTATATGTCATTTGTTGTTTATGTACATTCTAACGTCGATGTTTGTTGATTTGTTTTTTAATTATTAGACATGGTGTTGTTTTGTATAGAATGGTTGACTGTGTTGAAAATATGATAATGTTAAGGTGGGATGTTATACATTGACCCACACACCTATTATGAAGGAGGTGAGGTTTCAAAATGGTGTTTTGAAATTGATAAGTTCGATTATTGGAGTATAAAGACTTTGGTGATTAAGGATGTAGGTTATCTAAGTTTTAAACATCTTTATTATAAGCTCTTTGAGAAAAACTTAGAATATCACATGATAAAAATAGTGTAATTATTGAGATTAGGGATATTATGTTGAAACACAGGGAGGTTAAAATATATGTAACCCATCATAAAGTGGAGATTACAACTAACAAAAGTGAGGAGATTAGTGGAAGACATGGGGATATTGGTGGAGCTCATATTAGTTTAAAAAAGGATGATGACAAGTAGAATATTGAAAACCAACAGGAAAGAACCAATGAAGGTGGGGAAGAGGGTAGTGGAGCACATATAAATTTGGGCAGGTTAACAAGTCAATTGAATGACATTGATTACATTAATGATGAATTCTTGGGCAACATTGACATAGAGAGTCTGTGGAAGCCATAACAATTTTAAGGTTGAAGTGGTAAATAATAAGGGTTTTAAGAGTAATGATTCAAATAATGAAAAATATAATAGAAGCAATATGAGATTGGACGTTGACTGATGATAATGGCTCAAAACTTAAGGAAGCAAGAGAATAAGTTAAAATATTCAACCAAGGATTGTCTGATGAGGAGGAGATAATGTTGTGTTATGTTAAAGTTGAAAGACAAGGCAATGAAATCAATAAGGAAGCTGATCTAGAAATGTCTAACGAAGGACATAACCAAGAAATTAAAGGGGACCTTGGTGTTGATGGAAATGAAATTGAATATTATGAAACAAGTGACTACGACAATTTTAAAACAAGTGACAGTGAAGAAAATGACAGTGCTATCAAAAGAAAGAGAAAGTTTCCAGTGTATAAGACGCGTCAAGAAAAACTAGAATTTAAGTTGTCACTATTGTTTGAAGACATTAATGCATTAAAAGCAGCCCATGTCAAGTATGCTTTAAATGAGAGAATTGAGTTCAAGTATACAAAGAGTGTGTAAGAGAAAAATGCAATAAGTTATTTTGTCTAGATCCCATGATCCGAATAGTAACAAAAACCTTCTTTGAGTGTAATCTTAATAGGATCGAGATTCAAATTGTGGAATTGGTGGGATCGTACTCCACAAAAGATAATTAATATTTGGGGTCTCTTTGACCTAGAAACTAAAGTGCATTTTCTCAATCTCTCTTTTATCCTCACTGCCTTGGTAATGCCCAATCCATCAAGTATTCACTTTCGGCACTTTCTCTTCTTCTAGATCTGCTTCCTCTTACTTTATTTTTATTATAGTTTTTTTTTTTTTTTATGCTCTTTCTTCCCTTCATAACCATGAAGATCTGAATTTGGGCCTAGTAATCAAGATTTCATACTTATGCTTTCTTGGCTCCTTTTTTTTTTTTTTTTCTCTTCAATAATTTCCATTTCTTGTTTTTGTTATTTGGAGGTGGTAAGCGCAAAGTATGTGTCAATTTTCAACAGTGGTTGAGAGAACCTTGTACGAGCGTTGTGCTCATAAGTTTGTCTTTTTCATTTTTCCATGCTTAACCATCTTGTTGGCTATGACATATATCTTAAGCCTTTACTTGTTCCTATTATAATTCCTATTTTGCAGTTGATTTTATCTTCTTGATTGTATGCTAATGGATTTGTAGTCTTCTAGTTCCTTGTAGAGACTACCAATTGGACCTTTGAGCTTCAGTCTCCAAGCACAACCAGTAAATGAACATTTATGGAAGTTGGTCGAGTTGAGAGCATCCTTCACTATGGTTCTTATTTTTATCATTTTTTTTCTTTTTCTTGTTTGTTAGATCTCTAGATTGCCAAGGTTACTTGTTGCACTAGAGTGGAAAGTAGGTGCCTTCTAAAAGTAATTTAACAAGGACTTCTCTTGGCATAATTGTTGTTTCTCTTTACAAATAGGCTGCATAGAAATTCAAAATAAATGGGCTTCTTTTATTCTTAATCCATCAATGTTGTTTAGCAAAAGTCTTAGTCGAATTGCCTTACGCTTTAAATTCTTGTTTAACTAGCCTTTATGTCTTAGATCACATTGCATTGGGAAATTCTAACAAGCAACAAGTTAATTAGAATGACAAATCATGGAGTCTAGTTCTTTACCCTCTTTCTTTATTTTGATTGCAAAATTAGTTCTTTATCTTTTTTGATGATTTTGAGATTAATGCAAAAAAGTTTAATCAAGAACTTGGCATGGGGATTATGATGTATATATGGATCGTGGACATGATGATCAAAATTAGTGCTCTCTTTTAATAATCACATATAATTTTGTGTGTTATTAAGTATTAAATGTTGATCAAGCCATTTAGATCTTTTATATGTTGTTGTATTTTTGCTTGAATTTTTGTTTAGGGAATCTAGGGATTGTTTAAATGTTAAAAATTATATTTCAATTGTTAGTTAATTTTATTTTTGGAGTTTTTGGTAAAATCTTATAGTTCTATGAACTAATTCTACAATCTAATCTCGATATCCTTAAATTGAACCTAGGTAGAATCCCAATTTTAACAACCTTGATTTATATTGTTGAACTTAATGCTTCAAAAGTTTAGCCACATTTTGCATGATATTGTGGTCCATATAAGAACTTGAGAAGGAATTGTATGAATTAGACCAAAACCAATATGAATCATGTATTAGAGTATGAGATCAAGAGATGATTGACATTACATGTGGTAATTGAGGAAGAGAAGATAGTTTGAAGCTCCCTCTTCTTAAATTAGAGATTTTCACAAAATTTAATGCTCACTTGTTTATTCAAAATTTCATAGAACTATGATTTATTTGATAGGCAAGGGAAGGATTAACTTTACTTGAGAATGTTAGTTAATTGATCAGAGAAAAGTTGCCATCATATGCAATAACTATTAATAAACCCTAAAGCTATTTAGTCTTATATTAAATTATTTGATCAATTGCATAAATTAGATTGAATGAAATCTAAATCCTAGTATTGTGACATCTA